>JAVMKO010000007.1:15378399-17778399 GCA_032164245.1 Sternotherus odoratus | reverse complement strand
TGGCTTAGAATATTTTCTGTAGACCTTATCCATTTCATCCATATTAAAACCTATACATTTTTTGCCATAACGGTATACGAGTCTTTTATTGAGTCCTTATGCCTGTCTACCACCCATTTTGCAATCACCCTGACCTGACCTCTCCCCCCACAACTTTCTATGGCTTCTTTTCTCAATGCCTAAAATCATAAGAGCAAGCAAGCATCAGAAACAAATACAAGACAGCAGAGAAAGCTAAGGCAGAGGCTAAAATCCTCCAACAACACGAAGAGAAAAATGTCCCACTGAAAGTATGATAACTTGGATGGAATTTTAAACCCTACTATAAAAAACAAAACTTCCCCAGTCTTTAAACTTTATGTAACTGCATCATTATGATGCGTTACCCAGGTTAACAGAGAAATCTTTCAGCTCTTTTTGGCTACATACTTTCCCCTCTGATTAATATAGGACTAAATCCTTCTCAGAAATAACAGCAATAATATCTAGCCATTGTAAAGCTCAGCACTAACTTGCACTATTATGCATACAGATTATATAAGCCGAACAGTTGCCTTTTTGTCATAAATCAACTATTGTTGCCCTTCATAATGAGAAGGCAGATTTACGGCCTTTTACTGCCTTTTCTTACAATCAAAAAGATGCCTATTTGGGCAACAGAACATTTCTCTTTTTCTGATAATGTTTGGGGAAAAAAGTAACATCTGTTCCTCTCAAATGAATGACAACTAGCGTTCTGAGTTAGACAATCGAAATACAAACTTTGGGCCCGACCCTCCACAAACTTTATTTGAGTGAGTCAAGTCAGTGCAGAAGTCTTTGAGTACTGAATGGGACTAGTCCCATGAGTCGAATTACTTATGCATGGGTAAGTGTTCACAGAATCAGACCTGTAGATATACAATGCCACACCCACTTCCCTCAAAATAAGATAACTATTGAAAGAAGCAACAAACGGCATTAAAATACTATTTCCCCTTTTTTTAAACGTCTGGCAAGCCATACAAATATTTAAATGAAGGTCTTTAACTACACAGTATGATCTAACAACACAAACCAAACATTTTGGTCCAAGATTACATCAATAAAGAACAAAAAAATTAGGGTGACCAGAGAGCAAGTATGAATAACCGGGACATGAGGTGGGAGGTAACAGGAACTCAGAGGGAAAAAAAGCCCAAATATCAGAACTGTCACTATAAAATCAGGACATCTGGTCACCCTAAATATGGTCAGTACAAATGATAAAGATATTGACATTTTCAAAACAAATTTTAGCCTCTTGCCTGAAGTGGCTTCACAAGTAACTAAGGGTTTCCTTTATCTGTCAGTTTCTGCTTTTGGCAACGAAATTACTTGCTGACAACTGGTTTCAACAGGTTGCCATATGTGTTGTATATTTTTATCAGCTACTTTAATTTTCACATAGAAATAGCAACTTATATGAACTCAACCATAAATTCAAAGCTTCCATTTTAAATAAGATCCCAGTCGCATACCAATATCTGATTTATAATATTTTGAAATCTCTAAACTGTGTGCAAAAATGTGTCATATACTGTTAAGTGTGTTTAAAGATGCTAAAAGTTCACTGTTTTCATTTTTGGCTAACACCACACTAATGACTACTTAAGGTAAAAGGCTGACCCTACTAACACTACCAAACATAATGCTTACCACTGCCAACAGTTTAATTGGACTTTAATGGAACTGATTTGTAGTGGCAATTGACAAATACTACCATCAGTAAGTGACTAGAAGATCAGGCCTCAGGAGCAAACCTATGTGTGGTTTGTAAATTCACTTTAATACTTTTACCGTGTTAAGAGATACAATATTACTCTGCTATAACCAAAATTATGCCACATGATAAAACAGATTTGAGAAATCTTAAACTGTAGGAATAGGGAAAAGCCAATGAATACAAGATCTTAACGCACACTTGTCTTTGCCTTTTAAATGTTTCTTAATACCACCTTGAGCTCATTGACATTCTTTGCTCCATCTGCCCTCTATAGTCACATATTCCATGAGAGCGAGATTAGCATAAATGTTGAATATTAACTTCTGGAAATTAAAAGTTAGCTTTCACAGATCTGAAAAATCCCAGAGGGTCGAGGAGGAAGAGTTGCTTTTAACATAAAAATGAATATTATTTGCAGGAAAAGTTTGCACTGTAGAAGAAACTGAAAATACGTCTTCCATGCATGAATATGGATTAGTGTCTAGTGGGCTGACACTTCTTGTTACCAGAGGCAATCTTTTGTCACTTAAGCAATGCTTTTTGACAGGTTTACAGGCTGTTATCCCAAGGACTTCAGTATTTATGGCCTTTATTCACTTGGGCGCTCTGCTCTTATCCACTGGTTACTAATCACCAAATAGATATTTTTTTATGGGTCTGAAATTAGCTTAAAGGACGTCCTTCAACAATGGAAGCTCAGGACAGTACTGGCAGACAGGTTCCTTGATATGTCCTTTTCCTGTTTTACTAGTTTTCTCTTCCTGCAGACAAGCTAATGAGGATTCGGACCCAAACTGTTCATAAGTGCAATGACCCAATATGATTTATTACACACTTAGCCAGTCTTCCCTCCACCTTCAACTTCTGTCATACTCATGCACGGGGGGACGCTGGCTCCATTATTAGAGCTGGTTGAAAGATTCTGAGTTTTGAAACTGCTCAACTAAAATATAAAAGGCGCAATTTTTGCAAAAATTATGATGAAACATGTCCATTTTTTCCAACCAGCTTTAAATCATTCTATTTCAGTCATAACATTTTCTTTCTGTTTAAAAGTAGTACAATATAAATTCATTTCTGATCTACAGAGGACATTTCAGGCAAATTTACCTGTTAACATTATACCACGCAGGATTGTGAAATAAACCACCTTTAAGAATCTTCTGTCAGTTTCATTGTCGCATTTGATTTGTAGAAATACTAGTTTATAAAATACAATACAATTTCTTTTTCTTTACAAGATAGGGAACAATTATAGTTAGTGTTTTGGGATTTGGGTGTTTTTTTGGCCTTTGTTTTAATTTTTATAAAAGAGTTTTTGGCTTATGCGTAATGATCTAAAAAGATTTGTGTTATCCTTGTACTGTGGATGCACAAATATGTACCTACTTAAAACAGTTAATAGATCAATATTACTTTCTGGATAATTTCTTTAGCAGTTAGCTTCTCAGGAAGACAGTACTTCAAGAAGCTGTTTTAGGACATGCAATTTTCGCTTCTGCCAGATTCCCTTTAACAAAGAGTAGCGGGGGGAATATTGTTTACTACTTCCTAGGTAAACTGCTATAAATCAACATTTGTACGTGTTTTTATTCCATAATTACTAACAATCCTGATGTAGACAGGACAGTCCCATCTTTTTGCTTTATGGTCTGGATCATCATCATCAGGGACAGAATTTTTATCTGTTCTTCTCACTTTTGACTTCTAAATACTACTGCACATGCGTAATATAATTCATTTCTCCGTTTGCTCCCACACTGGTTCTCTCATTTCAAAGAGAGGAAGTCAATGCTCTATTATCTTCCCTGCTAGAAACTAGCCTTCCATTTCAGCTTTGCTCAAGGGAGGAAGGACCAAAGTTGCACCTGATGAAATAAGACTCAACTCACGGGGAGGAGTTTGCATCCTAAGTGTGCTTGTGTGTGTGCAGTAATAAGGTCTACATATAGTAAAAGTTTAGATTCCCATGTTGCCATATGAATATAGGAATTGAGTTGAGCACACATTGCCCAAATGTGATAATTTTATGTTCCCAAGTAGCACGTGTATTGTAACAAAATAATGAGGACTTAAAATTTTTAAAAAATTACTTTTAAAACAGCAATTAGTTAAAATTAAGAGTTATAAAATTAAGTGAAGGAAAACCAATGAGGTATGAAAAAAATCTAAATAAAATAGCAGTTGGTATTTTGTTACAGAAGTTCATGCACAACCCCCAGAAGTCTTATATTGTGAACTACACTATTATTTCTGCATGCTATTGTATTATTCATGTGAATAAATGATGCTTCTTTCTCCATAATCTACACTGGTAAATTGAAAAAACCTATTATTAATAAAGAAAAATATAATGGGAAAGTTAATTTTATTGCTAATCCAGGACCATACTTTCTGCCAGAGAATATTACAAGAGACGCCAAGAGCTCCGAAAGTGGTATGTGTATTCCCAAACTGTAACATATGCATTTAATTCTAAAATTGTCTACAGCTGCTGCTGCAGTGTCAAGTAGAACTAATGCATGTCTCATGCAATATGCCCTCCACTGTTCCTGCGACAACATGGCAGATTAACAATGTCGGATAAAAATCCTGACCACAGTACAAGCATGCCCCTCATCAATATGCTATTCTACCAATGCAACACTAAACTAAGATCCCTCTTACAAAGTATTCCTCAGCAGGTACTGACCCAAACCACCAGCTGGTAACAAGTTTATCCTTGTGAAGGGAAGAGGTATTGGGAGAAGAGTGACACGGTGACAGGAACAAACAGATTTAGGAGAGCCGCAGAGTGCCCCAAAAAACAAAGGATTCAGTCCCAGGCATTAAAACATCATTAGTCATGCTCCCAAAACAGGAGACAGAAGTAGTAAAAAACTTAGTGTTCTTTTTATTTGCCTTCTGGTTTCTGAGCATTTAGGATGCACGTATGTCGAATTTTCAAGCCTCTCTTATCAGGGCTAATTTTTTGTGTTTGTTTTTTTAAATGAAAGCTGAAATTCTCTTGCAATCATGAGTCTCCAGAACCTGGAGCTTTAATAAAAACATCAATTGTAATGGGACTCGTGATAAGATCATGAGATTTAGCAACTCTGCAATCCTGCTCCCACTAAAATCGAAGGGAGATTTGCCACTAAATTAAATGGGAACGAGAGAGAGAGAACAAGAGAGAGGATAAGCTTTCGTGCCTGCCCCTGGACACTTCCACTGCTTGCATCCGACGAAGTGGGTATTAGCCCACGAAAGCATATGCTTCAATACTTTAGTTAGTCTTTAAGGTGCCACAGGACTCTTTGTTACCTCTGCTATTCCAGACTAACACAGCTACCTCTCTGATTCTAAATATAAAAGCTAAGGGCTAGAGCAGATAACTGCAGCAAGAATTCACTGATGGGAAGACAGAATGACTCATGCTGGTCCATAGTTGCCTTTTTTCCTCCTCAGGCAAGCGCCCTAGACTGCCACATTCTGTTCATCCATGCAGAGTGTGTGATACAAGGGAGACAAGAGAGAAAGAGGCAGCTTCCTTCCCATGCATGAAGCATCACACAGCAGTACATGGAAAAGTGAATCTTCGATTAGATGGAGCATTAGATTTAGTAGGAGGGTAGTAGTTGTAAACTACCTCGGCTTTGAGGTGTTGATACCCATAAAAACATAAGAATAGTAAAAACACTTCTAACATCCATCTGAATGCACATAAAGCTATTATTATGGCTTTTGTTCTAGTTATTGCACTTCTGCTTTCTCTCAACTGGGTTTTTGGGCCCACTGGATCCATGGAGCCTTAGATCTTGTGGCCCTTCTCAATTCCCTCCATCTGCTCCTTGTATGGTTTACAGTCATAGAAGAGTGCTCTTCAGTGAGCCCGGTACAAACTAACTGCTAGGCTTCTGTTGTGAGCAGAACCTTGTGGCAGAGATCTACATCAGGTGAATGCTATCCTAAGGGAAAAGCTTGAAAACATGGATCCATGTTTAAAGGCTCAAAAACTAGAAAACAAAAATTTGAACAATTTTTTCAAATGTCATGATTTTTAATTCAGACGTGATTTTTGCAGGGGCCCAACTCATGATTTTGGGATGCTTGAGGATGGCAATAGTGTACGACACACAATTTTGTCTTTAGGTATTTCTAACTGTAGTATCTAAACACCTATCACTGTAGTAGCTAAACATCTACGTAAGCACTTGTTCTATGTTAGTACTAATATGTACTTGTGTAATGTTTTTCACCAAAGATTTGTACTTTATATACACACAATTATTCATACAATATGAACTATGCTTAGTCTTCAAGAAAAAACACAAAACAGATGGCTGTCTCCTCATCACAATTCTTTACCATGAATGACTTGACAGTTTTTTACTGTAATCTTACCTATTTCACATACCAAATTCAGATTAGTTACCATGAAAAATAACCCTTATTTGAAAGCTCCCTGTCATTCCATTGCAAATTTAGGATTGCAAGGTAGATTTCTTACATTATGAGGTCAGTTTTGTTGTAGCAGAACTTCCCATATAGTAAATTAAATCCATTATGTGACCTCTACACCATGACTAGGAAGTTGCTATCACAAGACTATTTAAACCAAAGAAAATAATTTTCTTTAACAAAACAAATCTCAGTACTTCTGTTTACATTTAAATTAAGTTAGGCCCAAGCCACTACAATTTTGTGTAATACAAATCTAATCTAATTACAGATGTCTGAGGTAATCCTGTTCTTACTAACACTGGTAAATTAACATTTCTTTCCATGTATTATGCTCCCAGTGAATATCAATCTTGTATTTTATTGTATTCAGAGGATCTGGCACTAATAAAACAAGTAGAGCCATCAAATCCACAAACCATATTCTTTGCTTAAAATTGTAAAGTTTTACTTGCAAAGTTGTATCTACTTGTAATGATTTACTGCCAAAGCAAAAGTAACTCACTTACACCACTATGGAGTATATATTTGCCTTACTGTTCCCCCTTCCTTGAACTTATGAAAATCTGAGATCCTATTGTTGCTGTCTAGGATCTTCAGACCATGGGTTTTCACTTGATAATCCTAGGCACTGTAGAGATTTCATTTCTATCGTAGACAGAGTACATGTATGGGGATCATATGATTTAAATCTATAGTTACGCTACATTAACTGAATTGCATTAAATCAACACTGGTAATGGAAAGACTATTCATACAATGAAAAGTAAGAAACTAAAATACTTTTAATCTACATTCCTCTTTCCTGCCCTGGTTTAAACGATGTTACTGTATGTGATCATACTAATCATAAAAAATATACTACCATTATTCCCAATGACTAAAATGAATTCACAGAAAGAAGCAGAGATTTGGGATTAACTTCTGTCCTGAAATCCCATTCACCACCATCAAAAAATGGTAAAATAGGGAAGGAATCTCAGTCAGCCAACGGCTTTCTGACAGAGATAATGAATGCCAGGGCCACTGATTCAGATACTACAATCCCTGGTATCCATTATCCTCAGATATGTGAAGAATCTTCTCAGATGATAGTAAGGTATTAGAAAAGATGTCCCTTGACTTCAGCAAAACCCTCAGCTCTTTCCTTGATAGTGGGATACGTTATCTGTCTCTTTTAACCATTCTCTTCAGAGGTAGCTCAGAGTAAGAGATAAGTTTTGAAGATCTTTTAAAACACTCAAATGAGAAGTGTAAATTGTTAGATCCATACCACCAATTTGCCAAATGGTTTATGGCTTAATGTGGCAAGTAGCATCTTTACAAAGATTCTAATATATGCCCCAAAAATTAATAGCATGCAAAAACTGATACAATACATTACATATAATAATTTCCTCCTAACGGTATACTGCTGCTCTGCGACACCTCTGTTCAACAGTTAAAACATTGAGTAGTCCAAAAATAAATCAGCATTAGTCAGCAAATACCATGGCCCTCCAGAGTACCATACAAGCAGATCTGTATGCACCTAAATAATGGTTTCACCTCAAAATAATGTTCTGTAGTATGAGATACCATTAATTAGACAAGGGAACTAATTCACACTTGCCTGTAGACTGGCCTCATGACAGATCAGATTATTTTGGTGCACAAGCAACTCAGTGATCACTCCCACCCACTCCCATGTCCGTTACATGTTGTTACCCTAACCTCCTCTAGACCCAGCCCAAGGAGGATAGTTGGAGTTGATCCTGCTTTGAGCAGGGAGTTGGCCTAGATGACCTCCTGAGGTCCCTTCCAACCCGAATCTTCTATGATTCAATGATCTTTCAGGGAACAAATGACAAAAGACACTGGCAATCACTCAGTTTTTGAAGGTTATTCAAGTCTCCTCATGGGCAGATTTACAAAACCTGCTTTCCACAAGGTGAGGTGGTTTTGTTTTTCTTTGTGAGCCAGCCTTAGCCTTGCTCTGATGCTGCAAGAGGGGAAGAAGGAAACAAGCCCCATTTTCCCCACTCCTCAAACTCCCCTCCCCAATGTGTACCTTCCTAGCTCCCTAAAAAATCCACCATGCATTCATCTGTCCCCACTATCCAATCCTTCAGTTCAAAATTTGGTCACCCTCATAACCATTCCTGCTGTAACATTCCATGAGGAAAATAAAACACTTTTACACCAATTAGGACAGGATTCCCCAACATTCCTAAGATACCATATCACATTTAAACAGTGACCTCAATACAACCCTCCCAGAATGCTGCATTATTTTTAATGGCACTATCTGATCAGCAGGAAATAACTTATAGCTAAGTTAACATACATGATATTGAAACATTTGTATTGCGCTTGAATAATCCTTTCTGTTTTCTGTCCAATAAAATACAAGTTGAAGTGATTACTCAGTTTTTAAGTGTAACATTCAATTAAATGATATTACACAGTGTGTGGAAATTCATTTTAATCATCAGGCTAGATTACAAGCTTCTGAATGGGAAATGTTCTGAAAATTAATCTAACAAATATCTGGGGGAGTCTGGCAACGAATCTTCAGGGGAACTGTAGGTAAACTGTATAAATCTAGCCAAAGAAAACAACAGTAACTTTGATTGTTCTACATAAAGAGTGAAAGTACATAAAAAAATCTGGAATATATCAAATTATTTTAGAAGCAAGAAGCTATTACTAAAAATGACTGCGTGCTGAAGAGTGGATCAATAATAGTTTAATTATAGAAAGCTTTCTATTTCTATTTGGTCGACAGCGAACAGAAAATATAGACTAATCCAACACATATGGTGAAATTTGAAAATCACAATCTCACATGATCACAGAACCCTGTAGTACATGCATCTATAATCATATCAGCCTGACAAAACTGTCATGAATTTACCAGCCCAGACAAAAAGTGCACTTGTCTATCCTTTGCCACAACAGAATGACACAATGAAAACACTGATATTGAACACACTCATATAAAAGATTTACTTGCTGCTGGCTGATGGATTAATAGAATTTTTATAAGGCTGAAATATAAAAAATAAGGCCTCAATCCCACAATGCCATTCTGCAAGGGCTTGACTTTATACACAAGTAATCACATTGATGTGAATACCATTACACTTCAGAATAAATTTAAGCATCTGTATAAAGTGTTTGCAACATTGGAACCTAAAACACTAACTTTATATTAGATTGTATTATATGTTTACCAGTATTTTACATTGAGCAATAACGTAAGACGTGATTTTTCCTGTGAGAATGTTCACTAAACTTCCTGACTTTCATGTAATTAAAATTTTAAGCTGGTCACACCAATTGTTTTCAGATATTTTTTCATAATTTTCTTTTACTTTTTTTCAAATGTGAATAAATCAACAAGGGATTACAGAAGAACTACTGTAACAATCACTATCTCGGTCTTACGGACAAAGTTATTACCACAGTAGAATCATTATCTACTGAGCTTTTCTCACTTTCCTGGTTCAACAACAATTCATTTTACAATCTTCAGAACAGTTTAATGTGCAACAGTTAAAATTAAAGTTACTGCAATTAAAGACGGCTAATGTATAAGTGTATTTTGACAAGAACACAACAATTACAAAGACTGATGTGGACAGCTCAGAAAGAATATTTGCTAAACAGAATAACTAGTAAACATGAAATAATTTGTGAGAAATCCATTCCAGGAAGGAATTGAAGCAAGGCCTTTTGTAACTGAAAGGAAGAGAGTGTGAGTGAGAGTGTGTGAGATTGCTCTTACAGAAAGGCCGTAAGGCTGAAGTACCAGGTATCCATAGGTCCCAATCTGCTTAAAATTTTAGTCTTATTTTTATATTATTTTAATTAATGATCTGGTATACTACATCTTTAGGGTCCAATCCTCAAAGGATCTAAGCATCTCCTGGGAAGTACTCACCATACTCAGCTCCCACTGAATCAAATGATGCACAGCAATTTTGCAGCACTGGGCCCCACTTTTCTAGAGATTTCTTATCAAATTAATATTCCAATGTGCACACTGTAAATTACAGAAAAAAGTGGCACAACAGAGAGATTGCTTAGTTAAGTGTGAAATTGTGTTATGGGATGTGAAGAATTGGGGCTTCATGCATTTGCAAACATATGATCCAATGATTACAGTTTGAAAAATTGCTGGTAGATGTAAGAGTTCAACCTTTCTTCAAGTGGCAAACAAGGAGATGCATGTTATTTTGGACTCTTACATTACTCAGTTACTAAACAGGCAGAGCTATGCACTGTAGATGTCTTACTACAATAAGGAGGGAAGTTTTGTGCAGCCCGTTGCAGTGAGGACAGCCAAAACATTTTTCCATTCATAACAGAAGCTAACAAAATACGCTTAGTCTAACTATCTGACAGGTGCATTGCTACAGTACCCCACTCGGGGTCTTATGTCATGCCCATCAGCATGGTATCCAAATCCTGATTGCTTCACCCACTCCTCTAGAGGGGCCTCGTTGTTCCCACAGAGAAACACTGACCAAAGGTAGACGTGACGTGCTTATCTTTCACATGTAGGGCCTCCATGTCCACTTATTTGAGCCTAGAGTTTACTACCATCAGCACAGGAGTACAGTGGGCAAATGACTCCATAACAGTGGCTTCTGGGTGGTCGTGCATAAAATGCACCTGGAGTCTTTTACTATTTCTTTTAAATCAATGTGTAAATGCAGAAATTGGGAATAAAATATCAAACAGGAAAGAGATCTTCTGAAGTGGCACTGAGCCACTGCTGTGGAAGCTGGCTTACTCAGGAGACAGAGTTCACTCAGAAAAAGGTCTCATACAAACACAAGGAGTACAAAACCACAAAGCTCATTGGCTTTTGCAATATTTTTGTCTGAAAATTAGTCGAAGTAGTAACACATTTACTGCAGCAACAAATTAAAACTGTGCTTTAAAAATTATCTTCCCCCTCCAACCCCCACAGTTTAATTCAAATGAATAACAAGTTTAAAATTCCATATGGACTTCTACTTCATTACTGTTATTTCAAATGCTAAATGTTATCTGCTAAAAGATCTTACCTTGGCTCCAAGCCCTGGCAGAAGGTAGGATTTTTCAGCTAATAAGAGTCTGGAAATTTTACAAGACGATGGGGGTTTTAAAAATATTCTTGCACATTCTTAATGGCCAAATTAATAGATCTTATGCCAGATGTAAAGTGGCATTTTATGGTTAACTTTTAAAGGGTACTAATGGGGGTAAACTTTTAAGACTACTTTAAGATATGCAAGCAGTTAATTTAATACAAAACCATATTCACTACTGTACATTCATTGTCTGCAATGGACTTCCTGTAAGGCCGTTTACAATTTTTTTTCTAGAGAGAAATGTAATTTATATAGCTCTCAAGTATTCGACCATTTAATAACTGAAGTTCTTCACTATCCTACTGTCTGGGCTTGCTACCACACACAATGCAGTGCATTAAATACCATTCCTTCACACTTTAGTGGATTAATGCACTTTTGCCGAGTTGGCATTTTCATAGGTTTTAGGACACCAAAAAACTAATACTAATAATGTCATTGTATTAATTGCAGGGATATATACAGAGACACAGATGGCAAAGATGATACACAAAATGGGTTGCAAAGTCAGGGGAGCACAACAATCATAGATATCTAACAGAGCTGTCAGCATTTTCGTTAACATCCAAATTCTGCTCTCACTTTACTGGCATCAGTGAGGTAAATTCCATTCACGTCAATGGAGCTGGGATTTAAACAAAAGCTGAATTGAGAGCCTCAACTGGAACACCTAAGCATGTGCTTATTTTTCTGGTCTTTTTTCTACAATTCCTCATTAATTGTTTTCTTTAAAGCCAGACACTAGTTTTCTCTGTTACACCTAGCAAACTGGTGACAAACCCAAGAAGTGCAACAGCGTCCTCTTCTCCACTATTACTCCACTCAGAGCAGGCAGCTCTAGCCTGAGGAAACATTTCACATAGATCCAAGACTTCATATTTCCCCATTTCACACAACAGTTAGCAGTTCACGTAAATATTATGAGAATGTCACTATATTTCATGATTCCACAGACAGCGAAAACAAGAAGGTCAAGTACTTTGTTATCGTGCTGCCGCACTATCCCATATAGGAAGCAGGCAGGCAGAATTTTCTTCAACTCAAACATCCTGTCATTGAATTTTTTCTCAAAGTTGTTCTTAAACAAAACACAAAGATAAAAGAGTTGTTGGAGTTTTCAAGTGGACTGTGCTAGTCTCCCTCTGCCTCAATAAAGCTATAAATCTTATGTGTCTCCCTTCTCCTCCCTTCCCTTGATGCCTGGCATTCTTCATACCAGAGCCAGTAAAAATTCCCTGGCCCACGCGTGGGATTTCCAACTGTCTCAATATACAAGGGCTTCTGGATAGCTTTGTTAGCTCGTATAAATGTTACTGGGTCTTTTAAAAGACCTACAGAATAGTGAACAGCAAGTCTGCTGCTAATGCTAATGTTTAACATATTTTAAAACAATGACAGATTTGGAAAGTGATACAGCCAACAGAGGAGCTCAAAGAAAAATATTTCACTCTTGCCAACAGGCAAAAGTAAACAAATAGAGAAACAGAACAAAAATATGTCAAATGATGCATTATATATCACAGCTAACAGAAAAGTCATCACATACATGAACAGTCTATAGGTCATGGGCAGAGAAATAATTGAATATGTGCAGAGTGCTCATCACCAGCCAAAAATGTGCCTGGATCTAGAGCTCCCTCCCCCCCCCCCTGACTGTAATTTTATTATAGTTATTTGAAACTCAAAATGGGGATTGACCACAGAAAATCAGAGGATAGCATTATCTAACTTTCTCAATCACCTTCAAGGCACTAGTAAGCTGCCTTGGCTGTGTGTTCATAGGTGACGTTTTAAAGACTCCTCAGAGGCTGAATTAGATGTAAGGAAGATGTAGAAGATGTAGATGTAGAAATAAGTAAGGAAACTCCATCTCTGCCTCTCACGTGGGGAGTAGGCAAAAGAACTAAGTGTCATGTACGGTAGCGCATCACAAAGGATAAGAGGTAAAATCTCATGTTTGGATGCCTAAAGCTAGGTACCTAAATGCACAGTCTGATTTTTAGAGATAAAGAGCACACAGCTCTCACTGGCAATATCTACATTAATCCAGTATCAGCGGTGCGGGGAGTATGCATAGCCACATACTGTAGTGAAAAGCAAGTTGCGTCCATAAGCATCAACTTCTTCGGGCGCCGGTGGATGCTCATGCATCCCCTCCACCCCCACCCTTACTCTGCCCCCATTGCAACCCATTGGACCTCTTCCCAAATCCTTGCCACACCTCTTCCCAATCTTGTCCCCGAGCGTGCCACGTTCCCACTCCACCCCCTCCCTCCCACATCTTGTTATGCTGCAAAACAGCTGTTTCGTGGCAGCAAGCCTGGGAGAAGAAGCAGGGATGCGGCGCGCTCAAGGAAGGAGGTGGAGGCCAGCTGGGGGGGAGGGCCGCAGAGATTGCAGCCAATTTTTCCCCATGGGTGCTCCAGCCCCAGAGCACCCACAGAGTCAGTGCTATGGCTACATCCACCCTGAGGTGCGTAGCCACAGTCAGTAAAAGGCTCTGGCAGTGGGAACACAGCAGGGAAAAGCTTCAGCAGCTTCTCACTTCAGGAACCTTTCCCCGCTGCCTCCCCATTGCCAGTGTCTTTTCCTGAAGCAGGGGAAAGGCTCCAGCATCAGGATATTACATTGCTAACAAAAGCAGTGTAGATAGAGGAAGCTCTGCTTGGGCTGTGGAAAAATGTGCACAGTACATACCCACAGGCTTCACGTCTGCTGTTATTACCGTCGCTTAAGCAATACCCCACTGTCTACACTGTTATTTATACCCATGCAAAGAGGGTACGTACTCTACATGCCATCAAAAGGAGTGTGCAGTGTAGGTGCATCTATTGCCTTATATATTGATAGGAAGCGCCATGCCATGCCCCATACCAGTCCACTGAATGGGAGCATAAGCAGGGTGGAAAAAGCAGGGTTTGGGCAGAACAATACTGCCCTTCCTGCAATTATCAGTCCCTTGATCTAAAATAGGCTGAGACTGGGCTGGGTCAAACTTGATTATTCCATCACTACTACAAGTCAGAACCAAGAACTTTACAATTATTATATGTATTTAATTCCCATAGCCAATTTTAACTCTCACCTTCCTTTTTTTCCTTTAGATTTTAATTACTAAAGGATTGGCATCAGCGTGATTTTTGGGTAATGATCTGAGTTATACATTGACCTGGGTGTACAGCTGGTCCTTTGGGATCAGAAGAACCTTTTATTTGATGAGACTGGTTGTAAAGAACCATTCATCTCTGAAGTCTAGTGTTCTGGGGGGTAATACACGGACTGGAATACCGAAGGACACTGCTTTTATGGCATCTTGTTAGCCAGTGTGGTGAGACAGAAGTTTACCTTAGTTGCTTGTTTGGTATATCTCATGGGACAATAACCACCAGTGTTGGGTTGTGGTTGCCTTATTTCTCAGCAGTTTGTCCTGAATTTGGCTCTCTCAATTATGATCAAAGGCACGGTTACACCTTCACAAATTTTCTTGTGATCTGCAATATTTCACCTAAAGCATAAAAAAGCATCTGAAACTAGAAAAAATATGTCCTTTGATAACTAACAGATTATAGCTTTACTTAAAAATGTTGTTATTGTTTTGGTGGTCTGACACTTGTATCACTGCAGTTGAATTCTAGAACTTGATCTGTAAGCTGATCTCTAATTCAAGTTGTAAAAAAAGTCACTTAAGGAACAAACATTTAAGTGACTATTGAAAAGATATACTCGATCAATGTTTATGAAGAGCTCTCTCTTTGTTGTAAAACTGTAAATTGTACATCAAACCTAACTACACAACAGAGAGTAAATCAGTTACAGAGGTGAGAAAATATTTCACCAAGACATGTAAAACTAAATCTTATAGTCTGACTATGCCCATTGGAGAAGTATCTGTCTAACTTCAGGAAGTTATGGGTTGGTTCATTTCTTGAAACATGACCAGACTTGAACACAGTGTTCAAGATTAGGATATGTAATCCATTTATGTACGGTAATAGTATTATAATATTTTCATCACTGCTGTTCTCGATCACTTTAGTACAACCGAACATCTTTTTTGCTTTTTTTTTTTTTTTTTTTTTTACACTACCTCTGTAAATAGAACAAATGCTCTCATTGAGCTTTTCACAAAGATATCTAGTTCTTTTCTTGAGCAGCCCCGGTTAGTTTAGAACCCATTAACATATATGAGTAATTTACATGGTTTCTTCATGCAAAGCCTTTTACTTGACTACACTGAATTTTATCAGCCATCATGTTATTCGCACACTTGCCTCTATCCAGGTCTTTTGAAGTTCTTTCCACTCTTCACTAGTTTTGACTAATCTGTATGCCACCTTTGGTTTTTACCACCATCATGCTCACCCTCTTTTTCCAGATCATTAAAGGGCTGAACGGATTGCTAGGGATCCTTGGGACAGAATCCTAGCAAATTCCCATTTATTAATATCTCTCCATTTTTAAAATGGAGACAGTTTTGTCTTAGTTTTTGTTTTCTGTTTCTTAGCCAGTTTCTAGTCAATGGCAGAACTTTACCTCTCACCACAGCAGGCTAATCTCCTTATTAGCATGCTGTGAAAGGCTTTTTGAAAATTGAAATAAATTATGTCATTCAGTTCTTCTTTACACTCCATATAGTTAACCTGCTGAAAAGAATTCTAATTAATCAGAGAGACAACTTTAATTTACAGGAAAACATGCTGTTTTATTCCTGTCATGACTTGGTCGTTTAGCATAGGCATTATAAAAAACACCTTAAGATTAGATAGGTATATATCAGACATCTATTTTTAATGGCTCCTTCAACTAATTTACCCATTACTGAAGTTAGACTGACAGGCTTGTAGCTCCCAGACTCACAATGCCTTTTACCAGAAAAGTATAACATTTTTGTAAGGAATATGGGGCCATTGGTTGGAGCTATGGGTTGCAATGGTCCACACAACTGGCTGACCTAATACCAGTCCATAAAAAACAACCCAGGGGAAACTTTCTTTGCACTTGTATGGCTGGTGTGAGGCTTTTGGACATCCTTCACATCTGATTATTTCTTCTTCTCACAATGAAGGCCAGTCTGTTTCATGACAATCTCCTACTTACTGCCACTTATGACTTGAACAGGTGCTCAGGAGTGCCATCTCTGCTTCTGGAGTTCCCTTTCGACAGGGCACTACTAGCTGCCATGGGCAGTGAACAATAGCAGCCTATAGACCTCTAAGTCTGAATGTCAGTTTTATTTTAATTCAATGTCAAGGTATCCCTTGGGTGTTCTACCTCAATCACTAACGAATGATAAACAGCACTGCAAATGACGTTTGCGTTATTGAATCCTACTTTGTATTAAAAAGGAAGGCACCTGGGGATTTTAACTGGGATACTGAAAAAAGTCAGATGCAGTAGGATCACAACAGCCAAATTACAGAACACAGATTAAGAATCACTAAGCACCATAAACTCTAAATGCTCATAATAGTGTCAGAAATCCCCAATTCCTGTTCTACATAAACTGGGCTATAGAGATCCCAAAGTAGCACATAGTTCCTTGATTTCTGTAGCTTTACAATCCCAACTAGTGTTGCAGTCGCATTCCTTTTTGCCTTAAATTCTTCTTTTAAGGGGAAAAATGGAAAATGGATGGACTGAAGATTCAAATTATAATGCTACCTGCCTGAAGTAAAGGCTTATGCCTGCAGAATTTGAATTTTTGAAATGATTTTTATCTGTGAAGCTCTAGGTAACTTCTAAGTCTTAACCATGCTGAATCTTCTCTTAAATGTTAAAATCATTTCACCTCAAGGTTGACCACAAGAATGAGAAATTTTAGCCTTAAAGGTACTTTATTTCAGAAAGTTATAAAATCACTGGCAACAAGGATTTAGATTGAAAATGCCATCTCAACCATAGCTGTAATATTGCTAGTGCCATGCTATAAAGAGGATTCTGTTCAGCTATGTACCTTCCAAGTTTTACAGCCTTTTTCATGCACTAGGGGAGCGGTCGTTAAAAAGCCACTTTAGAGATAAAATAACGACCTTTTCTGCTTGTGACAAGCTTCCATCAGGTGAAAATTAAGAGCTGATGCCTTCACAGTAGGATATTTATTGCCAGTTCCAGACAGTTTAAATAGGGCTATGAATAGGGTGGGGCAGAGAAAGCATAGAACAGGCTAGAAGGAGAGTTAAAATAAGAATTCTACTTGGGTGGTTTGAAGAGTTCCTTTCCACACTAACCAGCACCTCCACTCCTACACATAGTGTCGATATCCACTGAGATTCCTCTACTACCTTTAGGGAGTGTTTTAATTTCCCTCTCCCTGCCTCCACCCATCTCCCCATAGAAGATGTTATCACAAATCAAGTCTGCAAAGAGAAGTAATTAAAACTCTTATGTCAGGAGGCAAGTTGCATTTAAAATCAGATGAGTGTGCAGGCCAGGCAAAAGTTTTCAGAAAAAATACCCAACATTTATTTTTTTATGAATAGTCTTAGGTCACTTCACTGTTCTAAGTTCAATTTTCTTCTAAAGAGGAATCATCCTTGAAAATAATTCAGGATAGGTTAAGGATCCTTTTTTGTTAATGTTTTCTGCTTGCATTTTGCAATTATCTGTCTTTTTTTCCCCACTCTAAATTAATTAAAATTGTATTTCTTCAAATATCTATTTATATAATTTTCTCTAACATATTAAGTAGAATGAGAATTACCTAAGAACATAAGAATGTCCATACTGGGTCAGGCCAAAAATTCATCCAGCCCACTATCCTGTCTTCCAACAGTGGGCAATGCCAGGTACCCCAGAGGGAATGAACAGAAGAGGTAACCATCAAGTGATCCATTCCTTATCACCTATTCCCAGCTTCTGGCAAATAGATGCTAGGGAAAGCCTATCCTCCATTAATTTATCCAGTTTTTTTTTTAACCTTGTTATAGTCTTGGCCTTTACAACATCCTCTGGCAAGGAGTTCCACAGGTTGACTGTGCATTGTATGAAAAAATACTTCCTTTTCTTTTAAACTTGCTGCCTATTATTTTCATTTGGTGACCCCTAGTTCTTGTTGGATCACTATACTACACGTCAGAGGCATACGGAATTCCAGACATGCATATAAGCATTTCAGAAGTGTAAAAATAGAAACAATGTAAAGGAAGGGAAAACAATTAGCACTCAGGGGAGACTGACCTATCTCAAAAACCAAAAAGAATAGTGTTAGCGTAAGGGAGAGTAAAGGCGAAGCTCTTCTTTCTCCTTTCCTCCATTTGCAGGGCTCTTTCGTCTCAGATAGTGAAGTAAAGACAATCCAACCAACCACCCTACAGATAAACTGCACAACAACCTGCCTGCCACCATCACACCTGCTGCTGTAGTGTAGAACAACTACCAGGTGGAAAGATTATTTAAGAGCCTCTATATGATGCTGGGGAATGGGTTCAAGAATGGTGGGTTGAAGGATGGATGGCTAGGGGTTTGGGTGGTAGTGGGAGAAAGAACTAATGTATTTTGGCCAAGGATGTGAGACTTAGGTCATATTTTGCCCCTGGACAGTAACACATAGCAGCAGTTGACAGACAGTTTTTGAGGTTGCTCCTTTTTGGAGTTTGGAGTGGTGTGGATGGCACACCACTAATCTTATCAGAAACAGACAATATTTTATAAATGCTGGCCTAACTATTTATGTGCAGAAATATTCTGGCATTATCTCCTCTCATTGGAGGCACAAAACAGATTGCCTCAGACACCTTAAAATAAGTCAGACTACTAGACCTCTTCATTACCAGTTTATCTGAGCAGTGCTCTCCTGCCCACTCCCCACCAAGAAAGCATGGACACCAAACCTTCATGAAGATCATAAATATTAATCATGCTGTCCTGGCCACGAGCATTACCAATGGACTCAAGTACAGCAGTTTCCTGGTAACTGTACACAATACTCTCAAACACTAATAATTACAATTGCCATGCCCAGGTCTCTTTAAAAAAAAAGAAAAGAAAAGGATGTATTCCCATTCACCAAAATACAGCCAACAACAAAAAATAGCTCATGCTTTGAGCTGTATTGAAGAGCTAAAAGTTTGCTAAGATTTACCTGTCTTCCTTCCATTTTGGAGTTTCTAGAGATGTTAAGGTACAATTCTGGGGATGATATAGGCTATATGACTGCAAACTCTTTGACAAGATATAAAGATACCCAAATGCCCATAAACTATCAGTATATAAACCAACTGGCATATCATTTTAAAACAAAGTAACTGGCGACTAATATATGGCTAACTGTAACAAAAACACACCCTTCACTGTGGTGAGCATATAAATCAGGGGTCTCAAATACGCAGGCTGCATGCAGCCTGTGGGGTTACTTCCTGCGGTCCACCAAGCTCCCCGTGCCCCTCCCCCATCCCTATGGAGTTATTTCCATCAGCCCGCCAAGCTCCCATCTCCCTGCTCCCCTTTCCCTCAGAGCGTTGTGTACCCACTGCTCTGCCTACCTCCAGGTGGTTTCTGCCGCCAAACAGTTTGGCGGCACTTTGCACTTTCCAGGAGGAGTGGGGAGGAGCAGGGAAAGGCGTGCTCAGGGAAGAGGCGGAGAAGAGGCATGGCTGGGGATTTTGGGAAGGGGTTGGAATGGGGGCGGGACCTCATGAGTGGGGTGGAGTGAGGGGCAGTGTGGGGGGTGTCAAAGATGCAGCCCTCGGGCCAATGTACTAGTCCTCATGTGGCCCTCCTGGCGATTCAAGATTGAGATCCCAGCTATAAATTCACTTCACATCTAATACGAATGATTCCACGTAAATAAATCCATGAATTACTGCAGCAATTCATATTCGTCATCTTTTAAAAAGCTAAAACACAAGTCACTCACAAGATGTTTTTTCACTCCCAACCTGTTTCTCTATAGCCACATCTCAGCTGTCTCGCCTTCTGAATGCCCCTTCCACTCAACTTCAACTTTTCTGGGCCAAAATGGAACTTCCCTATCTTTCCTCCAGAGCCCTCTTCTGGGTCACTGTTAACAACAGTGTCATTCTTCCTATCTGTCAAGACTGTAAGCTTCAAGTCATCTTTGACTCTCTTTCTCACCCCATATATCTAAGCTGTTTCCAAATCTTATTGCTGCTTCTTCCATAATATCTTTCCTATCCACCCTGCCCACAGCTGAAACTTATCTCCTGTTTTGATTACTGTAACCTCCTCCTCACTCACTTCACTCTCTGATCCATATAAAATGGAGCTACTGAAAACAGAGTTTCCTTGCCAGTCTCTCCAGCCACTGTCCCCTTAAATTCCTCCACTGGCTCTGCTTCTTCCACTATATCAAGTTCAGGTTTCTCTGCCTGACCTTCAAGACCCTTCAGACTCTGTCCCTCTAACCTTATCCACTTGTTTTTGTTACTCACAGCCATTCTGTTCAGCCAGACACCAGCCTTGACCACCCACTTGTCTGCTCATTCCCACAAACATCTTCATCCTTACTTCAACACCACCAGTTTACGTGTGGACTGTTCTCCTTGATATGTGATCTGATCATTCCACCTTTTAATCCCTTCTCCAGGCCAACTTCGGCTCTGACAACTACAAGAAAGTAGCCAACATTAAATGGCAAGACTCAGAGCAATTGGAAAATCTTATCATCTCTGTAATTAAAAAAGTGTTGCAAATATAGAAATATACCAATATACTGCATATGTAAAGTGTATATATTTAATTGTCTTCTTCCCTACCCAGTCATTGTATATTACTTCTGTTGTTACTATATAAACTCTTTGGGGCAGAGACTTTGTCTGCCTGAACATCAGTACAGCAGAGAGCACAACCTCGGATTCTGATTGTGGACTCCAGATACTGCTGGAATATATATATTTACTACCAACTCAACACCTCAACAGCACTCTAGTGGCCCAAGTGCTATAACTCAAGTATCATGCAAGAATGCAAACAAAAGCTAGTGAGAAGCAATGGGTCTGCACGTTTGGGAGTGGTAGAAGGTGGGAAGAGGAGCACTGGTAGTTACCATTCCTTCTACCCCAACCCAGAAATACCTATTGACACGGACGTGGTTGTCTCTCTGGTACTAATATCTAATGCTATTATATAACTTCTTATAGCACTATCCTTTCAGTGAAATCACAACAATCTTCAGTGGCTCATTATAGAGCTATTTTCCCCATGG
The DNA here is from genome assembly GCA_032164245.1 of Sternotherus odoratus. Taxonomy (NCBI): domain Eukaryota; kingdom Metazoa; phylum Chordata; order Testudines; family Kinosternidae; genus Sternotherus; species Sternotherus odoratus. The sequence goes on along the minus strand of JAVMKO010000007.1, from coordinate 17,756,930 downwards.
AGGAAAAAAAATTGTTACAAAAAGCTGTGCTTTCATCAGGATGTGAGGGTTCTCAACATTGTTATTAGTAGGAAGGACATGCACATATATTACTCCACACACTTGCCCTCTGAGAACAGCGGTCAGTTACTGTACTTTAACATTTCTTTTATTCACATCTCAGTAACTAATAGAACTAACAAAACGGACCACAGAGTTTTCTTGCTTCTTATTACAAATCCTCATCCCAGAGCATGAAAAAAACCCTTACAACCCAATCTCTCAAAAAAGGTGAAATTGGTTTCTTTATAAGAGAATAAATTGACAGGGCATTGTTAATTCCAGATATTACTCATAAAGCAAGTAAACAATCTATAATGTCAAGAGACTGAGGAGCCAAGTGACAATATAACCAAAACATCTGAACGTTGAAATAGCCAATAGTTAACACCCATGGTTTTGCACAATTTACAAAAGATCTAAAAGCCCATTTAGAATCCACAGAAATAACAAAGTTGCCTGGAAGAAAATAAAAACGAGGAAGAAAAATATGGAACACAACCCAAAACATGGAAACAAAAACAAGACACACTTACTTCCGATTTGGAGGACATGTTTTCCTCCATGTCAGAATCATTGGGATCCACAATATCATCAAATGGTGGTAAAGTAGGCTTCTTCTTCTCCAGTGTCTCACTTTCCATTTTGACCTTCCCCATCTTAAGCTGAGATTTATCCCTTATTTGTTTTTTGTCAGCAGAACAAGTAAGTATCAGGGAGGGAGCACTCGAAAAACTTCGAAATAAAGCCTCCGAACTACTTTTTTTCCTTTTTTTGGCAGTAATTTCCTCAGAATCTGTAGTAGGGGGCCTTTTTGTTGGGGCCTTCTTTTCTTGCTGCTGTCCACCTGTTATAGTAAGGATGCTATTTTCAGATTTTGGCTCCTTGGACATGGGTTTGGGTTCCTTGAAGGCCATCTTAGGAACAATTTTTTCATCTTTCAGTGGTTTGTTTTCTTTGGGTTTCTTAGAGGATTCTTTGGAAGATTTGTTGTGTTCCCTGGAAGGTTCTCTGAAGGCACTTTTATGTTCTTTTGAGTCTTTAGACGGTCTTTCCTTGTGCTCCTTTGTTAATTTATGGGGCTTTGAAAAACTGTTACTACTGCTGCTGCTGTTTGTGTTTATATTCTTATTGGGGTCCTGCAACAAGTATAAGCACAGAGGAGATTTAAAACAAAGACAAAAACAGTATAAATATAAGATTTAATCTAAACATTTGGATTAAAAACTGTAGAATTTGTTCACTCTAAGAATAAATTCATAGGTTAAAACAATTCTTCTAGGTTCCTCCATTTAAAAAATTGTCCTTTGAAAAAACTGATCTTACCTTAAGTAACACACACTGATTTATTTTAAAGATGAATAGAGTACCTCAGTGGTTATAAAGGGTGGACTTTTTCAGTGAGTTGTAGTGCAGTAAGAGCATCTAAGATTGTTTGGCAGGTAGCTAGGGCAATTTTAACTTCAGAAGAAAGTTGGATTTAAGTAGTATAAATTAGAAGGGCACACAAAAAAAGCAAATTCAGGAATTTCTAATAAAAATGTCAAGTGTGAAAAGCAAATCAATTATGACAATAAGGCAGGTAAGGAACCTGTATTTTACACACTACAACCACCATGTGAGGGTCAGAATGCATGTTGCCCCCACAACATTTCAGGCCAGATCTTATGCTCTCCCCAACTTTTTCCACAGTTCATTTCTCATACAGAATGATATATCCGTGGATAATTCCTAAAATCCATTTGGCTACCCGGTATCTTAATGAAGTCTTCCTCACTTCAAACTCATGGTGGGGAGGAGGCGGGAAGCTGTGAAGTAAACCATGCTAGGAGAGGAAAACCTTTATCTGGTTCCACTTTCTCATACTGTTATTTACTTTTTCCTGCGTTTTGTTTATGTTTGGTATTTCCTTATGGTTTTTAATTCCAACTTTGATAATGGCATTAGCTTTTGAGCGGTTCTAATGTTTAAGTAGTTCTACCAGATAAGCAAATGGCAGGTATAATGTACAATGTGCCTCTGTGCCCTAATTTGCCATTGTAAAAAACTCGAAGGCCAAACATTTGGTGGAGCCAACATCTTTCAAGTGGTACCAATAGTAAGAGCGCCACATTTTGAACCACTAAAAATGCTGTTTCTGGGACTTCACAATACATATGATCAGACCCCATTGTTCCTGGCCTGATTTTTAGAAGGTGTTCACCTCACCAGCAGCTCACATTGATAGAGCAGTAAGAACCTTTGAAAAATCATTCCTTCCAGAGATATTAACACCAAATGCTTGCAGTAGTTATCCCAAGAGACAAGTTTATTTTTACTGAACTTGTAATTCTGAAAGAACAAAATTCAATTTCCAACAAGCAACATATGATCATAGCAAGGATAATTATATTAGTATAGGTTGATTACGCAATGATAGCTTAAAGTAAACATATTTTTATTCAAGTATTCCTAAATGTTAAATAGATTTTGATGAAGAAATGCATATAATTCAAGTGACTGCATATGGTTCTCAAACTGCCAGGAAATTTCCTTTATCCATGGCAAAAAATAAAAAAAAGTCTAAATGGTATAGAAATTAAAAATAACTTTAGAACTTCATGGAACCAAAGGGAGTTTTGGGTATGCAAACAAAACAAAACAAATTACAAAATACTGTAATTTGGGGGGTTATAAAATATCATGTAAAATAACGCATACACAGATATTTGTACACAAATAGGATTCATTTACTCACAACATGCAATCATTCCAAAATATTATAGTACTCTCTTCTTCTCCTGCTCAGAAAGCAACAATAGAACCCAGATGACAAGCAGTGAATTCAATATGTAGGATCATCTAGCTCACAAACAGAAGAATTACTGGAACAGCACAATGGCCCAAATATTGTACTTGAATATACTGTCTCAAGCAGTGATCGCCACCAATTTTTTCAGTAAAAGATGAAAAGACAGAGCATCTTAGCCACTGTGCAACCCAATAGCATGATGGGGGTGTGTGGGGGTGTAAGGTTTCTCTAACTGCCACCTGTCTCAAGTCGTTTTCACCCTAAAGCATGAGAATTGATCATCCAAATTTTTTTCCACACAACTGTAACTGCCAGCACTGTTCTTACTAAGCATCCAATCCAGAGGTCAGCAACGTTTCAGAAGTGGTGTGCCAAGTCTTCATTTATTCACTCTAATTTAAGGTTTCGTGTGCCAGTAATGCATTTGAATGTTTTTACAAGGTCTCTTTCTATAAGTCTTTAATATATAAACTAAACTACTGCTGTATGTAAAGTAAATAAGGTTTTTAAAATGTTTAAAAGCTTCATTTAAAATTAAACTAAAATGAAGACCCCCCTGGACTGGTGGCCAGGACCAGGACAGTGAGAGTGCCACTGAAAATCAGCTTGCATGTCATCTTTCACACGCATGCCATAGGTTGCTTACCCTGATCTAATCCTTCTTTCAATCTTCCTAAGCAAGTTACTTCAACAATATCCAGCAACAGTGAATTTCATAGATTAATCTATGGCAAAATTTGTAATATGTGGTTACCTTAGTTGAATTATGCCAAATACATTTCTGTGTTCAACCTGTTTGGGGAGCTTGCTCCCAGTTTTGATTGTCAGATACTTAAGCTTACTGCTATAAAAATACATTTGTAATGCTAACTGTGATGCTGGTAAACCAAGTGCCAGTTCTGGCCAACATGTTAGCTAAAAACTGACAATCTCATGGATGGAAACCAAACCAGCTCATCTATAGGTTAGTTTTGTTTAAAATAGGTATCAGTCATATAAGAATGTATTTAGCGTTTAAAATCTATCAAATTCGGGTAAGGTGCTGAATGCATTCAGATCATTTGTAATGTCTGTATACCATGCTATAAAGAAATATGTACATTTTGGTTTGTAGCTTTGAAAATGTTTGTTCTGAACTTGTGAACCCAGCCATGGGAATCATCCCTCATCCCCATCCCATCCATCCAGGAGGACTATCAGAAATTAAATGAGCAATTATAAAAGACAAAAGCTTTGTTCATCATCTCATCAATCCATAGAGAAGTGTGTGCAAAGGGCCTCAGCCCATCGGTTTTTATGCTGGAAGATGGAAATAAAAATAGTTGATTTGAAGATTTTTCATCTCTTAGCTGTTAAAACTCTCAGAGGGCTAGAGAGAATCTCAACTGAGGCAGAGCCTGGGTCAACCTGAAAGACCTCTTGAACTGACAGATTCCCAAAGGTGACAGAGATGTGGTAATCATAGATAAATCACTTGTGTGTATATGCTTGCTTTAATCTGTAAATAAACAATTTAATTCCCCTAATAAATAAACTTTAATTAGTTCATTATAGAAATGGAAACAGTGTTTTCTTTGGTGTGTGATCTCAGATACAAATTGGTCTGGGGTAAGTGACTGCTCTGTTAGGACTGGGAGCAACATCAGTATTTGTGATTTTTGGTCTAAATGACCATTTATCACTAAATTCCCTTGCCTGGGTGAAAGATAGTATGGTTTGTAATATTGGTTTGGTTTGACTCAGGAGTGGAGACCAATATAGCCAGTGATATCTCAGTAAACAAAATATCTAAAAGAGATTATTAAAATCTTGAAATTTTGGAAGTCAAGGAAAGCTTGCTAAGTAAGAGCTATGTGTAGAAACTGGTGCATATTTGCCAATTACAACAGTATAAGTGTTGTAAAGAAGCAATAGATTTGAGACTCTAGAAACATGGAAACTTCAAAGACTATTATATTTGGATATGTCAGATGCTGTGGGGTACATGGAATATTCAAAGACTTTTGTATCGATAAACACTTTAAGTCTGTCTCTTCTTTGCTCACTGGATGGTTTTGGGGAACTGGGAATCCCTCAGGGTTTATTAATGCAAAGTCACTGTGCTGGTTATACAGCTACACAGTCCTTTGAAGCATTGACTGGTTTTATTGGTTTCAGGATTGAGGAAAAAAGACCCCTAACTGTATAAAGTGTCTGCCTGAACTGATTCTGTGACCCCTCAGTTGATCCACAAGCTGATATGAGACTTTAACCAAGAGGACAAAGCCCGGCTATAGGAGGTTGAAGGATTTTTGAAACCTATCATGGTTTCCATATGGAAGACGGGCAATGCCTGGTACGTTTAACATGAATGTAGGCCATTTATTGTTTTATTGTATGTTTTCTCCGTAATGCTTTTGTCCTAAATAAATGAACGTTGCTTCATGAAAGCTGACTGGTCACTGGTAAACACTGTCAAAGCCCTTGAGAGACAGCAGAATAGCAGGCACTAAAGGAAGATCAGACCTGCTGGAATAAACACAACCCTAAAACACTATTCTGGAGGGAGAGGAACACTAATTCCTGCCCCATACAGTGCTTTTGAGGGAGCAGAAGTGCAGTTAAATCTGGAAGGGATACATCTACAATTCCCTGATCTTTATGTCACGCATATAAAAATTACATACGTAACTATATAACTGCCTTGTTTTTTGTCAGTTGATGTTCATTCACCATTCTGTACTGATAAGCATCTGGGTTTTTTTGGGGGGAAAGGGGTTTCCGAGGTGGGGGTGGAAACCCTTCTGCCTATCTGTAGCTGTGGTTTATTTGGCTGCCTTACACTGCCACATGTTTACACTGAGGAAGAGGGAAACATTTAACTTTTGGGAACTGCTGTTGGAGTAACCACAATTCAGAATATGACAGCAGCAGAACATGAAAAATGCAATAAGCAAACTAGGGTCGCAGTAACCCACAACCTCTATTGAGACTGACTAATTTTTAAAATATAGTTTGTAGAACTGCTCTGAAAACAGAGTTGGCCATTCAAATAAAACTTGTGTCAGTTAGATGGAATGTTAGAGCAGGATACACGTGTTGTGCTGTGCAGCTATACTTGTTATCTACTTACCAAGACTGTCAAAAAACTCTTCAGGACTTGTTTATAATCTAGATTCAAAGAGATAGTTGTGTTAGTCTGGAATTGCAGAAGTGACAAAGAGTCCTGTGGCACCTTAAAGACTAACTAAAGTATTGAAGCGTAAGCTTTCGTGGGCTAACACAAAGCTTATGCTTCAATACTTTAGTTAGTCTTTAAGGTGCCACAGGACTCTTTGTCACTTCTTTAATCTAGATGTTTAGGAGGTGAGACTATGTCTATACTGCCCATTTTGGACTACAGGGTGTGAACAAGAAGCCTGCACCAAAGTGCTGCACTCTAACTCCCCCATGTGGATGCTGCATGTGTGAATTTAGATTACGAGTTCACATTAACATAGTCCTGTTTGACAATGAATATGTTAACACCAACTAGGTTATCTTTTAATTTGCACCCATGGGGGAGTTACAATGTAGCATTTTGGTGTGCACTGCTATTCATTCTCCTGTGGTCTGAACCTGGGGCCGTGTAGACAAGCGGCAATGTCTTACAAATATTAGAACTATGAAAGAGCAACCTCTCTCTTCCTCCCCTTAGGTGTAAGGGTAGGTAAGAGGAACAGTTAATTGTTTTGCTTTTAATTTGCTTTGTATTTTTGTTACTTAAAATATTTTATTTAGTTTTGTGACATTAAAAAAAAACAACCATCCAGAGCAGTCCTCAAATAATAGGTCAAAAATATAGTACTAGCACATGCATAAACACAGCAGCCACCATAACACCAGAAAATAAACTCCAAAAGCCAGAGAAGAAACATGGGGATGGGGAACAATAAGAGACTGACCCATAAGACAGACATTTTTCATGGGTATATATTTTAAAAACAAAACAAAACTGGTATTGCCAGGCCTTCAGAGCCAGCAGTAAGGAGTCCAAACATTAGAGCTGGTCAAAAAATTTTGATGGAATATTTTTCCATTGGAAAATGCCAACTCCTCAAAATCTAATCAATTTCCTACATAATGGAAAATCTGGCCTCTGCCCAGCTCTACCAACCATAAGTGAAATGTGGCTTAGATAGGAAATTCAGTAGTCTAGCTGAAAAGACTGTTCTCTATGAATGCATTCTCACTGTGGGTCTAAACCACACTAATATTTTAAATATATTAGACAGATCTTGAAACTTCCCAATTCAACTATCAAATGAATATGCTCATCATAGGACTGGAAGGGACCTCAAGAGGTCATCTAGTCCAGTCCCCTGCACTTGTGGCAGGACAAAATATTATCTAGACCATCCGTAACAGGCATTTGTCTAACCTGCTCTTAAAAATTTCCAAAGATGGAGAGTCCACAACCTCCCTAGTAAATGTATTCCAGTGCTTAGTCACCCTGACAGTTAGGAAGTTTTTCCTAGTGTCCAATCTAAACCTCCCTTGCTGCAATTTAAGCCCATTGCTTCTTGTCCTGTCCTCAGAGGTTAAGAACAACTATTTTTCTCCCTCCTACTTGTCACAACCTTTTATCTACTTGAAGGCATGTACTTGTGGCATGCTCATGAAAGATAAGTGCCTTTAAACGCTAAGCGGTAAATAAAATCTATTACTCCCCTTAACAATTCTGATGCCATCTGAATGTTTGAAGGTAAGGCACTTCCCAGGCCACTAATGAAAACAGAAACAAAAACATTAGTCATTCCTGATTTTAGTCAGGACCGTTTTCCTGGAGTTTTGAAGTGTGCGTGCGTGTAAAGCTTAAGTTCTATGTAAAACCAACTCCAAAGGCAAGATATAGTGACTAGTGCTGTTTTTATATTCCATGAGGAAGGCCAAAGTCTGATTCTTGGTTGTGTTCTTTCATGTCTTGGCCAACCAAGGGCCAGGGTGATGTCCTCAGTAGGGATGTCTGGAAAACAAGAACTCCATTGCATGAAAAAGGTTTCAAAATTTGTCTTTTTTTGTGGTCTGAATCAGAGAGAGAAGGGACTTCAATCTGGGTCTCCCATGTCTCAGGTGAGTGCCCTAATAACTGAGGTATAGGGTAATTCCTACACTGCAATGTCAGCCCAGGATTAGAACTCCTCAAGTTACCCGACCCTGCATTTGTTAACCTAAGGCTTGAACGTCTACACACATTTGTAACCAAAGTTTAGGAATTGTTGAACCGTAGGTCTTAACCTGGGTTCCAGCATCTAGGCTAAATTATGTGAGTCTAAGGGCTTGTCTGCACTTACCGGGGGATCAATGGTCGATTTAGCGGGTCTAGTGAAGACCTGCTAGATCGACTGCAGATCGCTCTCCTGTCAACTCCTATACTCCACCTGAACGAGAAGCACATGGGGAGTCAATGGGAGAGCATCTCTTTTCAACATAGCGTAGTGTGGAATCCACGGTAAGAAGATCTAAATAAGTGACTTCAGCTACATTATTCATGCAGCTGAAGTTGTCACTTGGATCAATCTCCCCCGGTAGTGTAGACAAGGCCTGAGTCCAACCAACTATAATCCAGACTTCCTAGCACTCTCCCAAAATGTGGCTGCTCTAGTTCTTCGTTGGTGGTGTGGGAAAACTTGACTACCCAGAGGACAAAGAAAGTCAACCTGGGGGGATTGTGGATTACTTTCGGCAGACCGCTTGACCCTTTGCTTGACAGCTGTGAAATAGGTCTTGGAGAGTAGGGGGATTAAGTCATATGTAAACCCAGCACAGCAGCCTTAGATTTTTAAAAGAAACAAGTACCCAACTTAAAATGCTCTTCTAAAACCAGGAAGTTGATGTGCTTATTGAAAACATGGTATCAACGTTATGCTCACCATGGATGAATTTGGCTCCACATTCATGCATGTAAAGAATTACTTTATCAACCACAAGGACAGCCCCTCACTACAACTCAGATTCACTCTCACCTATGTGAATACATTCTTATCAACCTCCACCCCTTGTGCAAACACTCTACATGACCCAACAACAGGTGGAAGAAAGCAGCATGGGAGGCACGAAATTTCATGGGAAGCAATAGTATTTTCATTCATCACATTCAATTAACATATGAGAACTAACTAAATAACTGGGCATACTGGTATAGATACATGAAAATTCATCCATACTCTGTGTTCTATATATCTTAGTGCAAACAGAAATATGTTTTAAATTGATTTCCTTATTTGTTTTTTAAAAAAACAGTGTTCTTAAGCATTTGATTTTCTCTCTACCCTAAGAAACACTGCAAACAATAAAAGTGAGTGACAGATTCTGTTGCTGAAAGTCACACATCAACTAAACCTTTCTTTCAAGTGATGATTATAACATTTAAACTGTGGATTATTGGCTGATAATATATTTACATACCATGGTTTACCTTTGCCTATCTGTCAAATATCTAGTTGAAATAACCTAAGTGAATCATTCTATACTTTCTTTGGTATCTTGTATGACAAACATCAAAAGGATAATTAATATAGAGATTACGTGCTTGTTAAAATACCCAAGTAAATTAAATAAAAGTACACATATTTCTTCCAGAAACATAATCCCCTTGAAATATGCAAGAGTAACAGACCTGTAAAAGAAACATTTGGGAGAGCATGATACAGTCAGGAAGTACTTTTCATAACATACAGACTGTGACAGCCAATAAAAGAGAAAGTGCCTAGAGACTTAATAACCACTGGGATTATAAGGCAAAGAGATGGGAAAATGGAGGATCTAAAATAACTATTGGGTTCTCATGCAAAGGCACATCATGACTTCATGTTGCAAAATGTAATCTCCCAGTGTGGTTAAACAAATGACATAGGGCAGAGGTTGCCAACCTATGGCTCCGGAGTCACATGCGGCTCTTCAGAAGTTAACATGCAGCTCCCTGTATAGGCACTAACTCTGGGGCTGGAGCTAGAGGTGCCAACTTTCCGGTGTGACCAGGGAGGGCGGGGGGCGTGTTCAAAGCTCAATCCCTGGCTCTGCCACAGGCACTGCCCCACTCCACCACTTCCCCCTCTCTCCCCTGAGCTTACAGTTCCATCGCTTCTCCCCCAACTCTCCCCCAGAGCCTCCTACAGGCCATGAAACAGCTGATCAGGAGGTGCAGGGAGGAAGGGCTGATTGGCAGGGCTGCCGGTGGGCAGGAGGCGCTGGGAGCTGATGGGGGCTGCTGCTGTATTACTGTGGCTCTTTGGCAATGTAAATTCTGGCTCCTTCTCAGGCTCAGGTTGGCTACCCCGCCATAGGGCAAGTGCCTTCCTATGAAAATGGCTTCAAAGAACTTAAATAGCAGATAAACATGATGAAGCTAGTTAGTAATTGAAGCAATTTTGGTTCATTACATTTAATTTAGTCATTAAGTTGGCTATACTGGCACTGCCAACCTAAACTAGTGTATTCTATGTTTTGTCTAGAAATTTAAGACAAGTGGTCAGAAAACACACATTTTATTTCTTTTCTAAGTCATTACTTCAAATTTCAAAGCTGTCTCCAAATAATCTGGAAACGTTAAGGTAAGAACAGGAAGTTAGCCTCACAAATTTGTCTCCTGAATTTAGGGTTGTGGGGGGAGGGCAATGAATGTCAGGTGAAGGAGTTGCTCAGTTTCAGAATTTCAAGTTAAAAATGACTTCTTCCATTTTGTAATACTGAGATAACAAATCATAGAGCAGAAAAAAATAAAAGGAGAGACATTTCCTTCTTAGGAGGGAAACAATATTTCAGTGCCCCCTGCCCTGTTTTATTCACTACTGTTTGTCGTTTTTTCCCTACAAAGTATTTCCCTCTACTGATTGCTCATTTCACAGACATTAATACCCTCTCTCCTAAAGCTTTCAACGAGGTCTGATCCAGATGGCAGATGGCATTATAGCCAACAATGGCAGAAAAATAGAAAAACATTTTGGTGTGGTGGTAGCTCACTGTGGCCAAAGAGCCAGCAGGGGGAGCACAAGACACTGTTTTTCTGTAGGCGATGAAGTTAATGGCTACTGTTTTTAGAAAGTACAGTAAATGGCATTACTCGGTGATTGATAGACTGATTCCAAAGGACTCTCCACATCAGATAATTAGAAAATAGATTAAAAAGTGGTTGTATAGTAGTAAACACTGTCCTCTTATATTTTGCATATTTAAAAAAATTAAAATTAAAAAATCAATACACACTTAAGTACTAGAATTATTACTGGTCCTGATTTAACATGTCACTTGGGATATGTATTCCTAAAGCATCCAGAGTCCTTGAAAATGTACACATTAAAAAATGTTAAAGACAAGGAACTTATTTCTTTACCAAAACCCCTCCATATTCCTAAGAGTCAATCGCAGCTTCCAAATCAGAACATTTGGCTATATCATGTTTGTCACATTAAACTGTGTAAGGTAGGAGATACAGACATCCATGTTTTTCAGTCCATATTTCAGAAGATTATGTCTGAGTAAGCAAAGTGTGATGGTTCTGTATTCCCAATTAGTCCCTTCTGATTTTGTGCAAGTGAACATTTAGCCAACAATATAAATTTTTCTTCTTTTCTTTGCACTCACAGGGTACTCTCTGTGAGCTGAGCAATTCTTCCTTGAATACACCTAACTAGAGTATTGTATGAAGAACAGGAGTACTTTTGGCACCTTAGAGACTAGCAAATTTATTTAAGCAGAAGCTTTCTTATGCTACAGCCCACTTCATTGGATGCATAGAATGGAACACACAGCAGGAAAATACACAAACACCATGAAAAGGTGGAAGTTGCCATACCAATTCTAAGAGGCTATTTAATTAAGTTGGGCTATTATCAGCAGGAGAAAAAAACTTCTCATTGGAATCTGTTTTTAAAGTCTCTGGTCTGGGTGGGCAAACTACGGCTCGCGGGCCACATGTGGCCCGCCGGCCATTTTTATCTGGCTCACCAATGCAGGCTGGGGGCGCGGTGCCAGTGATATGCATGCCCCCGCTGCACACCCCGCCCTCGGGGGGGGGGCAGTGCTGCACGCCCCCCTCTCCTCTGGAACCGGGCGGCATGTAAAGAGCGCCATTGGGCCAGGGCTGCACGCCTCTTCCCTCCCCTGGAGCTGCGCCAAGTGGGCAGCACTCCCCCCCCCCCCCGCTGGAGCTGTGCCAAGCAGCTACAGTAATGAGGGGGATGGGGGTGAGGTTCTGGGATGGTGGTTGGAGTGGGCTCTGGAGGGGACAGTCAGGGAGCAGGGTGGGTTTGATGGGGTTCTGGGGTGGTGGTTAGCCGGTGGGAGGAGAGGATGAATAGCAATGGGGAAGTCAGAGGATAGGGAGCAGGGGAATTGGGTAGGGGGTTGGGTCCTGGGGATTGGTTAGGGGTCTCTGGCAGGGCAGGGGCAGTCAGGGGACAAGGTGGGGAGGGGTTGGATGGGTTGGGAATTCTGAGGGGGACAGTCAGGGGGTGGGAAGTGGAAGGGGGCTGGATTGGGGGTGGGGCATTCCCTACCTGGCCCTCCATATAATTTTGCAAACCTGATGTGGCCCTCGGGGCAAAAGGTTTGCCCACCCCTGCTCTGGTCACTCAGTAACAGACTTGAAGGTGAAAATTTTACAACAGAAAAACTCCAAAAACAGACTCCAAAGAGAAGCTGCTGAACTGCAATTAATTTGCAAATTGGATACGATTAATTTAGGCTTGAATAGAGACTGGAAATGGCTGGGTCATTACACAAATTGAATCCATTTCCCCATGTTAAGTATCCTCACATCTTCTTGTCAACTGATATGCGCCATCTTGATTATCACTACAATTTTTTTCTCTTGCTGATAATAACTCATCTTAATTAAATAGCATCTGAGAATTGGTATGGCAACTTTCACCTTTTCATCCTGTGTGTGTGTGTGTGTGTGTGTCACTATCTCTATCTCTATCTTCCTACTCTGTGTTCCATTCTATGCATCCAGTGAAATGGGCTGTAGCCTACGAAAGGTTATGCTTACATAAATGTGTTGGTCTCCAAGGTGCTACAAGTACTCCTGTTCTTTTTGCGGATACAGAATAACACGGCTGCTACTCTGAAAGGAGTACTGTATATAACAGTCTGAAGTTGGTGAGTGGGAAGCTAGCATTCTTGGACTTCTTGGTTGAAATATTTACAGTTAAGACCCAGTGTCAATTTCACTAGTATCCTATATCTGTAAATCTAAACTAAAACCTGAAAACCCCACCCGTGAAATCTATATATATAAAAGTCAAATGGTGTATGCGTGTATGCGTGCGTGTATGTATGCGTGTATGTATGTGCACTTACTCCTTCCACACCGTTTGAGCTAGAGACTTGAAATTTCGTACAGTTAGAGAACTTAGGGTCCTAATCAGGGTAAGAGTCAAAAAAATTTCAAATCTCACCTCTGACGCCCCCCGGGGTGAAATTATTTAAAGGCCAGTCACATCAGCTGGGCAGCTGCTGTTCTCTGTGACATAGTTATGATGTCATAATACCCCCTCCAACGGACCCTGCATTCGCTCAGCTCTCTGCCCCCTCCCCCCTCCAATGTACCCCACACTCGCTCAGCTCTCTGACCCCTCCCCCCCTCCAACGGACCCCACACTCGCTCAGCTCTCTGTCCCCTCCCCCCTCCAACGGACCCCACACTCGCTCAGCTCTCTGCCCCCTCCCCACCTCCAACGGACTCAAGCTGGGTTTGGTCGGAGGGTAAGTGAGGTAGGGGTGTCGGGTTTGGTCCGGGGGGGGAGGGGGGGTGTCGGGTTTGGTCGGGGGGGTGGGAAGGTGTCGGGGTGGGTGAGGGGTGGGTGTTGGGGTTGGTCAGGGGGTGTTGGGTTTGGTGGGGGGGTAAGGTAGGGGTGTTGGGTTTGGTGGGGGGGTGAGGAGGGGGGTCGGGGTTGGTAGAGAGGTAAGTGAGGTGTGGGTGTTGGGTTTGTTTGCGGTGGTAGGTAGGGGTGTCGGGTCTGGTTGGGGGGGGAAGTGAGGTGGGTGTGTCAGGTTTGGTCTACGGGGGGTGAGGTGTGGGTGTTGGTAGGGGGGTGACGTGGGGGTGTTGGGTTTGGGTTGGGGGGAGTGAAAATGTGAGTTGGGGTTGGTCGAGGGGTAAGTGAGGTGGGGGTGTCGGGTTTGGTCGGGGGGGTGAGGCGGGGGTGTCGGGTTTGCTCTCTGCCCCTTCCCCCCTCCAACAGACCCCGCACTCGCTCCTCTCTCTGCCCCCTCCCCACCTCCGATGGACCCGAGCAACGCCGGGTATTTTCGCTAGTATAGACTAAAAGAGTTATTCCATAATATTTAACTGCAACTTTAGAGAGTGCTGTAAAAAGTTACATTTGCTCACTTGCACACACTGTTCACACCAATAAGGAAGCTATACTGAAGTTGAAGTTCTCTAATTTACACCAGTTGTGGTCTTGCCCTAAGTAAATACTATTCCTCAACAAGTTAGGGCTTTAAAATTTCCAAAAAGAAGTGGATTTCAATTTACAGAATATTACCATAAAAGACTACACAACATTTTAATAATAATCGGGCTATGATTGCATTGCATGTCTGTTCCTCCAAACGCAAGTGATAAGCCTAAATAAGGCAATGCCTTGGTGCATACTTTTGCAGATATTTGTACCTGTTGCCATGAGCATAAAGTAATACTGCTGTCTATGTTGTATGTGAGACTGGGAGGAGACTAGGCTCTTTCTGAGAGGAGACAGCTGAATAATCCTTCCCACTGGCAAGTAATGTAATTAACTGATACAATGACTCTTTCAACCATTAAACATTGCAACAAACATCATATAAAACTGAACGAACAAGAAAGTGATTAATTAGAGGACTATACCCATGGCTCTGGAATGCCACACTCCTTATTGAGGGGTTATAGTGATAATTTATTGATATTTTCTCTCTCTGGATCTCTGACAAAGGAGAAAAGGAATAGGTAGGTACTTATGGCTAAAATTAAAACAATGCTTTAAATCAGACACTATTTCTGTTGCATGCCCTTATAAGTAATCAGATAACTCATAGTCATTCCTTTACAACAGTTTCACAGATGCAAACCTCCATTGCTGTATGACTTTATATTTGATCTTGTATCAGCTATTGTATCTAACCATTCCACTACCATGTGGTTAGAAACTCACGGCTGGTAATTGTATCAGCAGGGACTATAAAAGTAAGGTAGAGCTTCTGAAGCAACAACTCAGTGAACAAGGGTCTTTTCTATTGCAAAGACCCAACTCCCTGCTCCATATCTATCAAAATGTCTAGATACATTTACAGCTGGATAGCAAAGATCAATACAATATAATATTCAAGGCAGCACACATGAAGAGACAATTGTATAAATGCACCTTCATATGCCAGTGCACTTTTGAATAATCACCACATGTAAACACGGCTTTAAAAGGGAAAGCATCAATATTTGTGTACTGTGGATGGAAACTTGTGTAAGAAATTGCAGAAGTTCAAAACTAGAAAGGGCCTCTTCGTAGTAAAAGATTGGAAGATACCATAAAAAAATTGACTTAACATCTTTGGGAGACACTGGGCTTTCTTTAATTCCATGACTTACTTTTAGAACAACTTCACAATTACCATTTGTCAAGTGCCATCCTGCCCTGTACAGTGAAGCACTCAAGATGCAGACGTAACGCCGACAGACCCCGGTCATTGGTAGGCGGAATTGAACCGGGGACCTCTAGAGCTTAGTGCATGAGCTAAAAGCCAACTTCTAATTAGCTAAGGCTGTAGAGCAGACTCATTTTCTCTCTCTCTTTTCAAGTGGCCTCAGTGTCATTAGATGGAACAGAACACCACACACAACAGTACACACATCTGTACACAGGTAAGAAAACAGAGGAAGGACAGTCCAGTAGTTAGGACTCTAACCAAGGATTTGAGAAGACTGGATTCAGTTCTCTACTTCGTCACTGATTCCCTGTATGACCAGAAGCAAGTAAAATCTCTGAGCCACAGTCCCCCTTCTATAAAATGGAGATAATAGCATCCCCTACCTTAGAGGGGTGTTGTAGGGTAATTACATTAAGGATAGTGAGGCGCTCAAAAAACTATGGTAATGGGGCCATATAAGCACAATAGATAGACCACTTGCTTCTGTGTTTCCTTTTTAATGATGATCTATTTTGTATGTTACCAACATGTGAATTTAGCAAAATCATTTCTGTGTCAGGGACTTACTGGTTCAGTGCCTTATTGGTGCTGACATTTTACCTAGGAAACAGTGCTATGCACATTTTCATTGTATATAAATGATAAGCAATAATAGTACTCTCATGGCATACAAAATCAGGTGCCTATAAGGTCAAAGAGTGTGCTTTAAAACAGCAGCAAAGGAAACCAAAACCCAAACAATAAAATATTGAACAAAGAAAAGCAATCAGGATAGAGAAGATACTTATACATTGATTGCTTCATGAAGCAGGTGGATGTTTTTTGTTTGTTGGAAAAAATCCTAAAATGCAGTTTATTCGCAATGCATTTAAGTGATCTGAAGAAATTCTCTGCTACTTTGAACATGGTTCAGTTATATTTTTCACATGGCTCATTGAAATAATCATGCTTCTAGTACAGGAGGCAAAGTACTATTTTTACTATTTATTAGCTTCACTTATTCACATTGATGAGCTGGAGATTGATAACAGATCTTCAATCGTGAAACGGCAAGTAAAAGAATAAATATAATTCAAAAATCCCAACACCAGCACATCACAAGATGCTCTTTACCCATTTATTTTGATGCATGTAAATTTATTTTGATTATTTAAATTGTTACATTTAATGATTTGTTTCAATACTTGAAAGTATGCTAGTAAATGTTCTGTGGTATGTTTTGCAAGAGTAATGAGACAGAGTTCTTTCAAATATTGGGAAGAGAAAAAGGCAATATTGTCATCTTTTAAGTGAAATATACAATGTAAATTCCTTAACCATTAGTTGTTCTCAAAACCATATGAATTCTGCACTACTTTTAAAGTAGGAAGTAGGTAAATTCACTGCAGTGAAGTGCCTGTAATGTTGCAAGTACTAGGTTATTGTGAAACACCAAGAATAAATTTTAGAAATTGTTTTCCACATTTGTTTCACCACCTCAATTTTCAACTCATATCAAAACAGATCTCACCTTTAGTCCATGAGATGATTTCTTCTTCACTTCAGAAGAAGAAAGGGAGTTACTGGGAAGGTTGGGGAGATGAAGGCTCTGCCCCGAAGAGACTGATGTGCCATCTGACATTACCATGATCTGTCAGGAGAAAGGGAAATTAATGTATTGGTCAAATATTATAAAATACTATGTAAGGAATTAGCAATCATTTTGGGAGTGGAGATAAAAGCAAAATCTCCAATATAAACAGCAATCAAAGTGTTGGATTATTTTTTAAAAATCCCATCCTCCATGCCAAAACGCAAATATCTGCGCGCGCGCACGCGCACACACACACACACAAACACACACAAACCTTCAAAAACATGCACAGTTTATTCTATTAGAGTGAGTATTTTTTACATGTAAATCTGATGAAAAAAATCTGACGTCTCTTTTGGATTAAAACACAATTTGTACTCCCGATTCCATGTCCTCTATAACATTCCACACTTTTGAAAGAAATCAGTTGACTGGACCTGAGGCAGAAAGGTCTGCACTTATTACATTCCAGTAAGCAATGTAAATCAGTCTTGACTACTGAATAAAGCATTGTGATGGAAAATGCATTGATGAAGCAACTGATGCTGGTTAAATTAAGTACCTGCAAGAGTTAAGTGGCTTGGCTTTAAAATCCTTTAACAGAGAGAATCTATCTTTCTAGTCAGACAGGCAAAATACATCCATGCTGGCTACTGATACCTGGTCTGATCTTGGAGGGCATATATTATTGGGTAACATATAATCTATTTGTTAAACATTGTATGATAAATAGGTAAACCAAACATATGATAACATCTTAAGGTACTTTTTCAATGAAGCAACTCTGGAGCTAACTGCATTTATGTATCAAAACCATTGGGGCATTAATTGACACAAGTGTGGTGTTATGGGTCAGAACTTTAACTATGGCTAGCTGACATACCCCTCCCAGGCACGGGCTGAAACCTTACAAATATGGTACAGAACATAGATGGATGGAATAGGAAAAAGTGGAGAAAAGAAATGGTTATCCGACCTATCGTCGGGGGTGGGGTAGGAGGATTACATGGGACAACTGGGTGGGAAGCCCTCATCTTGGGATGATCTTCACTTACTTTTTCTTCCAGCTTTGCTTCTAACGGTGTCCATAAGGTTGTAAATACACACAAGGTAAGACTGTAAATATTAACTTACAGGAAACCCCTTTACTTACCTTATTTTTTTGTACTTATGTATATTGATTTTTCTATCATTTCAATTACATTTGTCTGTATTAACTAAAGATTAACTAAAGTGTGTGTGCTTCACCAATTTCATCTTCTTAATTAACTCTAACCACCTGAAAAGTGCCTGGTTTTATGACAAGTGCATGTTGCATCCCAATAAATAATTTCATAACTGTAGCAACTTTTCAGGCTACAAGCTCAAGAATGCCAATGACAAAAAATTATGAGGGCATTTCAGTTCCTTTGGAAGCAAAGCCCTAATCAGTCCTTTGAGGATGGTCTTTTGTTTTCTGTGGTAAACTGTCCCATGTAGGTATACATCTTTGAGCCCTGAGAGTGCCCTTTGCATTGCAGTTAGAATCCCCAAAATATGTGTCCTGGACGAAGGGAGTATGGTGCAGGATATCCAAGCCCATACAGAGACTTCCCCACGTTTGATAGGTTATTTTTAAATCTATCCAGATATCCTGATACCCAATTACTTTATCCTGCTGACTACAAAAGAAAGCATAAATTGCTTATGGTTAATTTTGTCTTCTACCTGAATTTATATCACACTCCCTTCCGTGCTATAATCAGACCACCACCTGGCAAAACAGGAGCTCAGGTTTAGCCAGAGGACATCTAACAAAATAACTTCCCGATACACTGGTTCAACATCCCAGGCTCGTAAACCAGGGCAATTCCAGAAGATGGTGCTCTCACAAAGCAACCAGTCTTTGTGAAGGTATATTCTGGATGGTCAGGTGGGGCTCAATTAATAATTGGTTCAATTTAAATGGCTGACTTTTACTCTCTTCTGACAGACATTCTTTAACCAGAGCTCGCCAAAGTTTATGGCTGAACTCAGCTAGACAAAATTCAAGGAAGACGGTTGGAGGTGCCATAGAGAGTGACTGGATGCAAGGATGAGAAGTCTCCGTTAAATCTGTGTGCACATATACCATAGCGCTGTATTATAGACACAGAAAACATACTTTGCCTCTACTATACACTACCTAGTGGAGCTGGTCAAGTTTGCAAAGAGCATGGTTAATTCAAGTTCTCTCTTTTGAATCAGGGTTCACATTACAACATTAGAAGCAAATATCCTTCTTTCTGCAGAATGTTATTTGTGCTAACATCAGTTCATCTTCATGAGAGGCTGTAGGCATGAGCTCACTCACTATTACTGAGGTTGACTGTGTTCTATTCCTTGTCACAAAGCAGGCCATTAGGGAATGAGGATAGTGGGCACTAAGAACTGAAAGTGGGATCCGTACGCATCAGAGCTTGAAAATAATATGAGAGAGAGAGAGAGAGAGAGAGAGAGAGAGAGAGAGAGAGAGAGAGAGAGAGAGAGAGAGAGAGAGAGAGAGAGAGAGAGAGAGAGAGAGAGAGAGAGAGAGAGAGAGAGATTGACTGACTTGGCACTGTGTGGTGGGTATTTTCATTTATATATGTTTTTCATCCCACAGTGCCAAGGAACTCTATCATTGGAATAGATGCCATCAGTTCTTCCCCAAAGGATAACCATTCTGACTCAGCCAAAATACAATGTATTGTGGTTTGGCCACTGCTCAAACCACCATCTCTTGACATTGATATTTTATCTGCTTATCTCCAACCTGAAAACAATTTAAAGGAAGTTGATGTAGAAGGTGAGGCCCAGCATCTCCAGAGGCATTGGAACAGAGTGGAGGTTTAGACAGAATGCGCAAATATCAACAGGAGCGAAGTTAGAAGTCAGTTGAGAATGGTTACGGGAAACAACTGCCTGCTTGACGCTCGGCTTGACATGAAACAGTTGTGGGTTTTTTTAAGTTCACAATCCATCACAGAACAGATAAAAAGTAAAAAGAACAAGAATTAGGAATTCCTCCTGCAAAGGGTCTTGTGCACCCATCCCTTAAGTACCTTGCCATCCTGTATCTAAGCCACAGTTAACAGAGATGCATTTCTCTTCTAAGCCCATAAACCAGCACAATCAACCCACTCCTGGTGAATATTCTCCCCTTTCCTCCTTATAAACATGTTGTGCAGTGCACAGCACCCCCACAATGAAAGGCATTGTATACACTGGCATCTTAACATTTTTACAGGCAGCAGCATCTTGCCCACAGTCACCAAACGCACAATCCACCATCATCCTGCAACTGCTCAGTGTTTAATAGCTTTCTTCTGTCATGTCCTCTCAGACCAGGGTGGAGCACATAAGCCAAACCAACAGAGGATAGGCTGGGTCTTCCAAAAACCAACTATACTGGTCCCAGACACCCCACAGGTATCCACTTTACTGAGTGGGAAAAAAGTCCCAGTTTTAAACCAACTGATCTCCAATAATATGCTGGCATCACGTACCTTGCCCATGAATCCCACATTAGTGTTCATGAACCAGCTTCTGTGGTTGACCAAGGGCTGCATAATAAGTGAGTAGTATCCATTCCAGTCTACATATTCACGTGCACCGTTGGGGAAGTAGGCGCAAACTACAGGCACAAGGGCCACTGATGGCTGTAACATTCTCTCAAAGACCACAATTATTTCAGGGACACTAAATCTTCACTACCCCTAGGCAAACCACTGCAATAAATTACCTTGCAAATCTCTATTACCACAGTACTAATGTTGATTAGAGAACACCAAACCGACTAGCCACTGATCTGTAGCAATATGGTGTAGTCAACTTCCAGATAGTAATAGCAACCTGCTTCTGCACTAGTCTGGTCTCCCACCTGCATGTCCTGGTGCTGATATGGCCAGGGCAAGCTCCTCACACAGCTCCACAGAGGTCACTTTCCTCATGCCAAAGTTCTGGGCCCACTGCTGGTCATCCCAAGACTTCATGATGATGTAGCCCCACCATTGTTTGCTTGTGGTCCTGCTCTAGAACGATTGGTCAGCATAGGGGGATTTCATAGCTATTACCTCCATCAGCTGTTTCCAACTGCTCCATGTGTGTATGTAGCCTGTGTGATCTCCTTAGCAAGGCGTGTCATCACCTTTTCAAGATAACGAGAGACTGCAGAAGTGCCCTCCACCATGTTTCAACCGGTCTTCTTTTTCCTTTGCTTGAAATGTGACTTGCATTAACAGCTGGAACAGTTCATCATCCAGATGCCTTGCAATTGATGGTTAAATTTACTGAGCTGGTGAGTTAAGAGCAGCTCTGCCCAGAAGCTCAAGGAGGACAGACAAGTTCTCCCACAATACACTGAGAATGAATTCATAGGGCAGTGCAGCTTAGTATAGTGCTAAGAGCCATGTGACAGCTCATAGAAAGACCAACTCATCACTCTGGCTAAAGTACACTAGTGTGGGGTTGGAGCTCACAGTGGTGGAGCTCTGCCCCAGCTAACTAAACCTGGGTAATCATTGAAGTGAAGCCATACCCTATGTTTTCCCTTTCATTTTTTTAATTTATGGATCGGGTTCTGCATCATTTGCAGCACAATGAGAATGTATTGCTTCTGAAGTGAATGAACCAGAACCACATTAGTGCCTGAAATTTCGAGAGACACAGCACTGATATTTAATTTGGTTAATTTTGAAATACCCTAAAAAGTTAAACTCTAAAGGTGGGGTTTTGAAAAGCACTGAGCGTTGGCCTAACTCTTCTCCCACCAAAGTCAATGAAAGCAAAGTTGAACAAGAATCAAACCTTTAAAAACTCCACCCTAGAACCAATAAGCTAATATTTACGACAGTTAAGATAAATTAAGGTCAAAAGTACTGAGATAGACTTGATATTAACTAACATGAACAAGAAAAAAAAATGTGCCCCAACATTCAACCACCATTCCTATACATTAAAAACTAAAAGCTCTCAGATCTTCTGAACTATGTGTTGGGCACTAAAGCAAATGCTAATCATATAGTTTAAATAAACTCAGTTCAATTACTTAAATCATGCAGAGCAAAAGATTGAAGATAATCCTTTGCCTAAAGAAACTCTATACCTAACGTTGGTCCTGGAGAGGTTCCAGCTTCCCTAACTAGTACATGAGAATCACAAAGAAAAAAAGCTTTGTTTTCATTATAGTAGATTATTAACAGGAGATTCAGAATATACACTTCAAGCAGTAGAAACAATTAAGAGATATTTGTCAACCACTACTTGCTCAAAATATAGAGACCTATTGTAATCTCAGATAGCACTAAGTGATAAGTATATGATGAACGATGACATCTTTAAGAAGTCACTTTTCTGACAACTTATAGTTCCCCCGTTTAAAGTACCATGCCCAAGAGGCTCATTTTTATTTCTTCCTTCTACTCATTAAAAGACCAGCTGTCTATCCATGGGCATGGAGAGAGAGGATTCTGCCATAGAAGCAACTTGCACTTCTAAAATTAGTTCAGAGACAGACAAAAAGAAAAACATCTGTTTCCAAGAGAGTTATTTGCTGCACTGATTAACAGCAACTTACTCCTCGCAACCTCTTGATCTAAAAACCTCAAACCACATCATTAATAACCACACATATTTGTAATAATTCTCCCAAAATGTTATAAATTAGACTGTTTTTGTAAGTTATGATGGCTGCTCTCCAAGGGCTGTCTGTATACTGTAGTTAAGGATGGAATTGATGGATTTGGAATCCCTTTCCAAAAAGTCAAGAGTATTAATTACACAATTGCAAACCAGACAAATATTCATTTTTGTATAGGTGGCAGACAAGGCTGTATTATATTGCTGTCTTAACATGAACTGAAAATATTTTTCCTGTGTTTTCCTGCAAAACTCACAAGGCAGTTGTTTATAACGTCATATTGAAACAGGTGGTGTGTCCGAGGAAGACTGGGATCTTCAGAGGCAAAAATCCAATTTAACTGTTGCCTATCATTCACAATTTCCAAATTAACTTCTTCCTACTGATTTAAGAGATACCACTTTTAATCATCCCATTAAAAATTGTATTTTTGACTGAAAATAAACAGTGGAATAGACCCAAATGAACCTTCTTTACCCACAGAATGAAGGGAACAATGAGCCAACCCTTGCACCCAGCTAATTGTTCTCTGTCTAGAGAGATCTCTAGGGAGTACACTTATACTTACCATTGTCACAACTATTGGCTTTGGGTCAGAAAGAGGTCCATGTCAGAGTCTTCATTCAAATACAAGAGGAGTTTTCTTCAATGGAACCTGTTTTTTAGTCCTCTGGGATTTGAGCTACAGTCAGGTTGATGAGGCACATTGCTTAGGTATATACGGCAAGACCAACTGGTTGCCACTGCTCCCTGCCAATCAATCCTGCCTCATCATTAATGAACTCTACTTACGAAAAAACAGGACAAAGATTCACGTTGACTATTTCATAGCAAATTCCTTGTTCTGTGAGAAATGCTACTTGATCTGGGACAGCACCTTTAGAGAAAGTAATGGACTGAACTCCACTGAAGATAGTGAATATTCATGCAAGGATTTGTTAAAACCTGCTGCTGCAGATCCTTTCCCTCTCCATATAGATTCAAAAATCCAGAGATTAATTTAAATCAAACTGGAAGATAGAGATGGACAAAGTAATTTCTGAAGGGATTTCTGTGTAAAAAATGTCCTCCTGGAGAAACCAAGCTTTGAGAAAGGACTTGTAAATTTGACATGACCTCTGTAAAATTGTTTGGAACAAAGGTTCTTAAATTTCTTGATTAAAGAAATATCAGTTCCAATGCCAAATTACACCTTATCTTTTTTGTGATAAGGGAGAAAATAATTCTCAGACTAGAAGGGAAACCAGCTGCACAGAATCAGCTGAATCTTAGGATCCTCTGACATATATTGATTTAGGACACATTTTGTGCTTCAACTTTGATGACACTAAATGCAGTGTTAGACTGCAGAATACAGTTATTGAAATATGGCATGTTATTTCAATTATTCCAGGTTGGTCTTCTGGGTGGAGTCCAGTATTTTCCAACAGTCTGAAAACAGACTGAGCAAATGCAAATAGTTCTCTGTGTTTCTTTCTCATAGCTAAAGAAAAAGCTTCAATTTATTTTCAAAGCATGTGTACTTGGATAGTGACTACATAAAAAGTCTGCCCTTCATCTTTATGATGGAAGGAAGATATACTCTAACTCCTCTCTCTCCTTCGCCCCACCTTCTCCCTCGAGAGAAGACAAGCATTTGGAGTCAAACTTATCATTTGAAAGGGAATATTCCAAAATGGGATTTGAACAATGATTGTGCAGAATCTAGAGGACCATAAAAGGAAGAATAGTATCATTTTCAGGACAGTAGATGTATCGTAGTAATGTATTTCCGATCCTATTTGCACACAGAACACATTAATGCAGGAATTGAGTCTTGGAATGAAAATAAACATTCTCCATACAACTATAAAAAAACTAATCAAAAGGTTCTCAATTTGGGAGCGTTTTATAGAGTCCATCTTTTACTCTTAAGAAGAAAACACAGTATTTTACATGTAAAGAGCACCATTTATCTTGAAGGAGAATAATTCTACTTTGTATTAAATGTTACCGACTAGAGACATAAATCACTACGCCTCCAGTTTAGATTTCCTGAAGCATCTTCATTTGACTTGTGAGAAGCACATGTAGGACTATTCATGCTTTGGACTTCCACATGGGGGGGGGGGGGACAGAAGTCAAAACCATGATGGTGAAAGCACTTCTAAATTAATCGCCCTGAAAATGCTCATCTTGATCTGAAGTGTATTACTTGTGCCAGCAGTGCTATACCCTACGTTCAGTCAGCTGTCTATTCAATCGCTTTTTGGGGCGGAGAAGAGGGGCAGATTTTCAGTGCTCCTACCCCAGTCCCGAAGAGTAAGGAGAATTAAATTAGTAAGAAAGAAATGGGTCTTCCAGTACTGGAGATCCATGAGGACCTTTAGTCATTTGGGTGTAATTTAACTACTGAATGGACAAGACCTTATTGCATTTTCTGTATTGAATCTATTAGATATAGACCACTAGCAAAGAGATAATTAACAGAGGGAAGTATGAAAGACTAGTAGACTCAGATACAGGTGATTTGTTGACTGCCGGTACATGAGTGAGGTGAGAGAGAAGACGATGATGGTTTTGTCTTCTCCTAATAGCAAGAGAAAATGATGCACAATAAACAGATAATGATGTATATAGAACAAGAGGGATAAATGCATTTTGGCACCGCACAAAGTTGTCATTTATAATCAAATCTAAGGCGTTAGACACTTATTGTCCAGCTGAAAAACAAAGGGTAGCAAGATAGTCACCACGATCTGTGGGTTGTTGGGCTTTTTAAAATAATTAAAACGGTTATAAAGTGTACATTTAACTTACCCTATAATAGCAGAACTAACTTTTCCAGTGAAGCATGGACTGATATACAATATGCTAAGTATTAAAAAGGGACTTTTCAAATATTGATTGGCCTTTTATCTGTAAGTACATTTAAAAAAAGCCAGAAATAAGCCCATCCAGGGTTGTCCTTCTAATTCTAGCAAATGCAAGTTAAAGTTCAATGTAGCTCATCTTTCTATACCCATACAGGGCTACTATATCAACAGACTTATTCTCTTCTCCAGAAACATATCTAGCCCCTCTTCCAATTTATGCACATCACTTACTTGATGTTTTATTTTCAAAGATCCTATTAAGCTAAGAAATTTTGCCTGAAATACTTATAAAACTAGTCCCCTCTTCAGCTTCAGTCCATGACTACTTGCTTTCCAACTAGTTACTGTCTGTAGTGACCGGAAGATTATTGTGACGGCAATCAGCAGGGGGCGTAGTTATGCTTCTGAGTCAACTCCAGGAGAGGGCGTAATGGTGTTATCAGCTATGAGAATGGCCTTGTATTGCTGTTATCTGTGTGTGGCTGAGAACAAGTTCTCAGTTGTGTGAGTGTTTACCCCGTTTGTGTGAGAATGAATGCGTGGGAAACTAGATGGAGAAACTGAGGCAGGACAGCATAATCAACAAGTGCTAAACAGCGTGTAATCAACCAATTAGCTTGCTGCTTGCTATTCATGAGATACGAGTATGTATGAGATGCAAATGAGTATGGGTATATCTGTGCTGACACACCTTCATGGGTTGGGCTTCTTCTCTGGACATCGCTTGGGTGTGTCAGATCTCCTGTATCTCAGCAGTGCTGACCGGGGGCCCCAGGAAGGTAATGCCGCTCCCTCCAATAAACTCACCACTTTCCATCTAGCCACCTGTGTGTAAGCCTCGGTTCTCCAGCTACGAGATATCCACCCTGCAACACTGTCCCAAGCCATTTTTAATCACTGATCCATCCCTTTCTTTTTGAGACTGTGTACATTTGTACAAGACCTGTTCTTTTTTTCCCCAAAGACCCCCTACATAAGCCGAATAAGAATAATCCTTTTATTTACTTATGTCTACTCAATGTATAAACATAAAATTCCCCCTCATATAAACACACACCAAAACAGTGAGGCCCTTTCCTCCGAAGATGTTAACATTCATCCTGTGATGCAAGTTTGTCCCTCTTACACTAACAAACTCTCCTAGGCCTACTAACACCTATTCAACTGATATGGAAAGAAGTCTAAAGCTACTTCTACATAGTCCCATAATTTGGACTATGGCATATACCAGCATGCTGTGCTGTACCTCCCCTATGTGAATGTTATTGTCTGTGTAATGTAGCCCACTAGCTAGGTACCTTGTATTAGAACCTGCTTCCACACAAGGGAGTTACAGTGCCGCATGCTAGCGGACACTGCATTTCACACCCCCAAAGTCTTACCTGCCTGGTCATAGACAAACGCTAAATCAGTGTAACTTACATCTTCATACATTGTCTTCTGGCTCCTATTGCGTAACTTACACCAACTTTGTCTCTCTTACAAATCAGGAGAGCAGATACAAGTAGATCTGAGGGTAAGAGGGTCTAATTCATGCTGCCTTACATATCATTTCTGCACTTGGTCTACTTAACTTTTCAAACACGATAATAACGATTGTTTAAACAAAGTTTAACTTTGTGTTACTTGATCTCACCACAGTTTGTATCCTGCATTTCAAATTCAGAGGCCCATACAAAGCAATTTCATTCATGAACTTAATTTCCTTATTGCCTTTGCAGAAATACATGTGAAGACTTTAACCTTAAAGACAGCGAAAGACACCATTAACTAATAGTGTACTTTGGTATTAGTCAGTCAGTCAAAAAAAAAAGTCTGCTCACTTGTTCCTCTTTAAACAATAGGCAATAAGCTAATCACTCACATAGTCCATTTAATATTACTCTCAAAGCAACTTTTATTACACTCAGTGCACCAGCAATAAGCAGGAAGTTCTTTAATGTGATGACTTTCAACATGGGTGCGGGACTCACCCCTCCAGCCTTCAACAACTTTCTTCTGAATTCTTCAGTTGGGTTGTTAAACGTGAGCTTTTCACAGCGGAGGTGGTTTACAGGTGGGTGGCCTTCAAGGTGCAGGAATAAGTCATAGTCAAAGCGAACTTTCTTCGGTTCTTCCTGAGGGTTGAAAATAACCAAATAGAACAATCTACCACCACAAATAATTCGCTTGAAAACAAGCGCTACATAAAAGAGTTAAATAAAGAAGGTGTCAATTAAAATGAACATAAGAACATAAGAACAGCCATACTGGGTCAGACCAAAGGTCCATCTAGCCCAGCATCTTGTCTACCGACAGTGGCCAATGCCAGGTGCCCCGGAGTGAGTGAACCTAACAGGTATGATCGAGCGATCTCTCTCCTGCCATCCATCACCCCCCTCTGACAGACAGAGGCTAGGGACACCATTCATTACCCATCCCGGCTAATAGCCATTTATGGACTTAGCCTCCATGAATTTATCCAGCTCTCTTTTAAACCCTGTTATAGTCCTAGCCTTCACAGCCTCCTCAGGTAAGGAGTTCCACAGGTTGACTGTGCGCTGTGTGAAGAAGAACTTCCTTTTATTTGTTTTAAACCTGCTGCACGCCAATTTCACTGAGTGGCTCCTAGTTCTTCTATTTTGGGAACAAGTAAATAACTTTTCCTTATTTACTTCCTCCACACCACTCATAATTTTATATACTTCTATCATATCTCCCCTTAGTCTCCTCTTTTCCAAGCTAAAAAGTCCTAGCCTCTTTAATCTCTCTTCATATGGGACCCGTTCCAAACCCCTAATCATTTTAGTTGCCCTTCTCTGAACCTTTTCTAGTGCCAGTATATCCTTTTTGAGATGAGGAGACCACATTTGTACGCAGTATTCAAGATGTGGGTGCACCATGGATTTGTATAAGGGCAATAAGATATTCTCCGACTTATTCTCTATCCCTTTTTTATGATTCCTAACATCCTGTTTGCTTTTTTGACTGCCGCTGCACACTGCGTGGATGCCTTCAGAGAACTATCCACAATGACTCCCAGGTCTTTTTCCTGATTGGTTGTAGCTAAATTAGCCCCCATCATATTGTATGTATAGTTGGGGTTATTTTTTCCAATGTGCATTACTTTACATTTATCCACATTAAATTTCATTTGCCATTTTGTTGCCCAATCACTTAGTTTGGTGAGATCTTTTTGAAGTTCTTCACAGTCTGCTTTGGTCCTTACTACTTTGAGCAGTTTAGTATCATCTGCAAACTTTGCCACATCACTGTTTACCCCTTCCTCCAAATCATTTATAAATAAGTTGAATAGGATCGGTCCCAGGACTGACCCTTGGGGAACACCACTAGTTACCCCTCTCCATTCTGAAAAAGTTCCATTTATTCCTACCCTTTGTTCCCTGTCTTTTAACCAGTTTTCAATCCATGAGAAGATCTTCCCTCTTATCCCATGGCAGCTTAATTTACGTAGGAGCCTTTGGTGAGGGACCTTGTCAAAGGCTTTCTGGAAACCTAAGTACACTTTGTCCACCGGATCCCCCTTGTCCACATGTTTGCTGACCCCTTCAAAGAACTCTAATAGATTAGTAAGACACGATTTCCCTTTGCAGAAACCATGTTGACTTTTGCCCAACAATTTATGCTCTTCTATGTGTCTGACAATTTTATTCTTTACTATTGTTTCAACTAATTTTCCCGGTACGGACGTTAGACTGACTGGTCTGTAATTGCCAGGATCACCTCTAGAGCCCTTTTTAAATATTGGCGTTACATTAGCTATCTTCCAGTCACTGGGCACAGTAGCCGATTTAAAGGATAGGTTACAAACCCTCGTTAATAGTGCCGCAATTTCACATTTGAGTTCTTTCAGAACTCTTGGGTGAATGCCATCTGGTCCCGGTGACTTGTTACAGTTAAGTTTATCAATGAGTTCCAGAACCTCCTCTACTGATACTTCAATTTGTGACAATACCTCAGATTTGTCACCTACAAAAGACAGCTCAGGTTTAGGAATCTCCCTAACGTCCTCAGCCGTGAAGACTGAAGCAAAGAATTCATTTAGTTTCTCTGCAATGACTCTGTCATCTTTAAGTGCTCCTTTTGTATCTCTGTCATCCAGGGGCCCCACTGGTTGTTTAGCAGGCTTCCTGCTTCTGACATATTTAAAAAACATTTTGTTATTACCTTTTGAGTTTTTGGCTAGCTGTTCTTCAAACTCCATTTTAGCTTTTCTTATTACATTCTTACACTTTATTTGGCAGTGCTTATGCTCCTTTCTATTTACCTCACTAGGATTAGACTTCCACTTTTTAAAAGATGCCTTTTTCTCTCTCACTGCTTCTTTTACTTGGCTGTTAAGCCACGGTGGCTCTTTTTTAGTTTTCTGGTGTTGTTTTTTAATTTGGGGTATACATTTGAGTTGGGCCTTTATTATGGTATCTTTGAAGAGAGTCCATGCAGCTTGCAGGGATTTCACTTTAGTCACTTTACCTTTTAATTTCCGTTTAACTAACCCCCTCATTCTTGCATAGTTCCCCTTTTTGAAATTAAATGCCCCAGTGTTGGGCTTCTGAGGTGTTATTCCCACCATAGGAATGTTAAATGTTATTATATTATGGTCACTATTTCCCAGCGGTCCTTTTATAGTTACCTCTTGAACCAGATCCTGCGCTCCACTCAGGACTAAATCTAGAGTTGCCTCTCCCCTTGTGGGTTCCTGTACCAGCTGCTCCAAGAAGCAGTCATTTAAAGTATCAAGAAATTTCATCTCTGCATTCCGTCCTGAGGTGACATGTACCCAGTCAATGTTGGGATAATTGAAGTCTCCCACTATTATTGGGTTCTTTATTTTGACAGCCTCTCTAATCTCCCTTAGCATATCGTCATCCCTATCACTGTCCTGATCAGGTGGTCGATAATAGAGCCCTATTGTTATGTTCTTATTAGAGCATGAAATTACTATCCATAGTGATTCTATGGAACATGTGGATTCATTTAAGATTTTTACTTCATTTGATTCTACACTATCTTTTACATAAAGTGCCACTCCCCCGCCCCCACGACCTATTCTGTCCTTCCGATATATTTTATACCCTGGAATGATTGATTGGAATATTATGACATTTGTACTATTCTTTTATATTAAACTAGTGGCATAAATCTTGCAGCAACAGTTAATTTTTAATGCAAGATCCTTTGTTGTAATCTGGGGCTGATTCTTCATAAGCATAGGAAAAGAACATTAACAGGAATAAAACTGTGACAGCCGAGCATACTCCAGTGTGTGGTCTCTGCTCATTTTGTTCCTTATCACTACTGATGTGACCTCATTACCCAGAATCCAGACTAATCAACTAGATTTCCAAACATTCCACCACAAAATAAATAAAATATCTTGCTATTGCAAGTAAGGAATGACACTTTCAGGTAGCAATTACAATAGCTTTTTTCCATGTTCCCTGTACCAATATAGGGAGTAAAAGGGGGGTAAAGTCACACAGGACATGAAAGGGATCACCAATGCTTTATCACTTGGAAAGCTCCTCTACCAAAAAGATTACTAATATTAATGACTAGACTCCAATTTGTAATTCCAGGACATGGACTCAGTTAAGCATGTTGTAGATTTACAACTATCCTTGTATATCTCTCTCCTGGAAGCCCCAAATGGGGCAACTGCACCACAAGAGCAAGTCTTAAGAGAAGACAATAATGGACATCACTCAACTCGCTATGCCTGCCAGTTGTACAACACAAGTTGCCAAACAATGGAGAGAAGACAGAATACTAGTAAGAGAAAAATAAGCTGTCAGATTTATGAGAGAGTCCTTAGCTCTCCCAAGTATAACACAGTTTCAGCATACATCCAGCATGTCTCTTTGATCATAAGCTATTCAGAGGGAGTGCTGTATTTGGATCTCGTTCGGTGGCAAGCACACTATGGGTGCTTAAATAGTATCAGAAAAGTATTTACTTTTGACTCTTCAAGATTCCAAGTATGTGGCCAGCAGGAAGCTTGAAATCTTAATTACAGTACAAAAAAAATTCAAAACAAAGATTTTAAACAAGGTCAGGTTAAGTCCTCAGAGCTGAACTTGAAGTAATGACCCAGGAAAAGGAACCAGGATAAGCAGCCTGCAGTAGCTTGTTTTTGAAGACAGACAGAGGAGATCAGTCCCCTTTAGATGAAACAGTAGCTTGATGGACCATATTGAAATGTACCACGGACGAAGACATACAGAGGATAATATATGGTTTCCTGGGGAAAATTAAGTAAATTATTTCCCTTATTATTTGGGCAAAGCCACACCATTCCCCTGGCCATTCAGTTGGTACCTGCAGGTGTGCTATATAAGCCCAGGTTGAAGAAATGAACAAATTGGAGTCTTCAAAGATTTTTGCTGAAGGTTTGATGACCAGAGCATGTCACGTCAAAGCAGAAATTTACTATAAGAAGCATCCCTAAAAGCCATAACCATTATTTAATGGCAGCCCTGACAGGAGAGCAGAACACACTGAAACTCACTTTAACTCCCTTGGCTCATATACCCTTTTTAAAAATGAAAGTGCATTTTTCAATGTAGTGAAACCTTGAATCTAAAAGCACCTTTTAAGGGACTAACTCCACCCTCATTGCAGCTGAATATGCCATAAAATTCTCTGCATTCCTGCGATTCCTTAAAACTTTGAATATTTTTCTGTCAGAGGGAAGAGCATATTGGATTTTCTACCAATTCCTTTTTAGTCCCAGGAACAGGAATACTGTAATTCTTTGAGTTCAAGGTCCACAGCAGATGGCTTCCTGCACCCCTTTCTTGTCTACATATACCTTGGACACCTTCGGAATCAGAAATGGAAAAGTTGTCTACCTTGAATAAGTGTTGATCATCTGTCTCCTCTTCCTCCTCCAATCTATCCCCTCCTTCTCTGTACTGGAATCCCTGTGAAGCAGCTTAGGGGAGGAAGAGTAGCTGAGCCAGGAAAAGGAAATATTTTGGCTGAACAGACCTTCATGAATTAGAGTTGGCCCTATTTTTGTGTCTTTTTTCTTTGTGTGCTATTGACTCCAGGAAGGGTTTTGATGCTGCATCTGTGCGAAGAACTGGCTGACCCACAGTCCAACTGCTGCTTCTTGATCTCCATGGCACCAAAACGGGGGTGAGGGACGTTTGCAAATTCCCAATTCCAAATGTTGCTTGAGAGTGAGGTGAGCTGTAATCATTGGAGCCTTGTTCTTGATTTCAGTACATGCCACAATTCCTGCTGAAGAGCTCCTGTGACTTGAAGGCCTCCATATTCAGCAAAGGCAGCCAAAAGTCTGGGTGGAAAACAAAAAAAGAAATGTCGGGCGGGAAGCCTCTGTAGAGATGCTTCAATGAATCACTGTCTTCTGACTTTGAGTCCCCGGTTTTGGGCTGAACTCTGAAAGGATGGGGCTTAAAGACCCAGAAAATTGATTGCTTTTCTATAATAAAGTCAGATATCCTGGAATGAACCAAGCTGCTCCCTAAAGGAGACAAATGCACCAAAAATGCACCAAAAAGCCAGTTAATTCACTAAATCAATTCTATTTCTCTCTCCACTATCAGGTGAGGCAAAGTAAACCCTACACTCCACAGATTGATACAGGGAACATTGCCAATCTTATCATTCAACACCTACTATTCAAAAGCAACAACTTAAAAGGTACCTGAGTAAATCCTAGAATAGGATGAGCAGAAATAATCAAGTACTGTATCTTGGCAGAACTTTCCATGGAAAAGAACAGAACTTTGTAGTGTCTACTTAAAAGCATTTTGTAACTTGTGTAAATGCACTTATCTAAACCACATTTTAAGTGAGCAGGTTTCAATGAATACTTTGGGTACGCAAGGTTTTTTCTTAGTGCACTAGTCTTATTTAAAATTCTAAAAAACATAGAGATGTAACCAAAATATATAAATGCATGTTTCTGTTTCAAGCCAGCATGTCAAACTACATTTTGGTGAATTCAGTATTACAAAATAAGCTACTAATACTGTTTGTGTGTTTAGTTTACAACAGCAGCTCCACCGGACCACATTGAACAGTCATATGCATACAATTTGAAAGACTGTGATACTTTACTCTAAGGTAAAGAAACTATGGAACTTTGATTATTCCCCTCCATTCCACCTCCCCAACCACAATCCTATTCTTTTTTATCTGAGAAGTTATTAGCTATTGGGTCCCTTTGATGTATTTAATTAAAATCTCAATGTTAACTACCTTAAGTACCTGAAATTATACTCGGAGAAACCACAATACTGAAATCTTCGTGGAATGGCAAAAACTCTATTTTTAACTGTGCACTCTGGTAATGTTGAGTTCAAAAGTATCAATATTCACGTTGCACTAAAATGGTGGTTTTTTTCAGAGAGGATACGGTATAAAAAGGTTCCCTTTGAAAGACCAAAAAGTAAACTAATGACACAAATTGGCAGTATTAATTAGAACAATGGGACCATTGTAAAAACAGTATCAAAATCAGCTTCTTTTTTTAAGGTCAAGTACCATTTTAAAAACTTCCTAACAACCCAGTCTGTTTCTGACAAAGACTAGTAATCCTTCTCAGTTTTTTCAGGTAATCCTAATTTCATAGAGCAAACTGCACAAAACACTGTGCACACCTATTCTGTCATTTAAACTAGCCATAATTTTTAGAGTTCGTAGTAACTTTTTATGATGGTATTTAATAAGTTATTTGTGATCTGTGAATTAAAATGCAAATGCTATCAAATAATTTGCATATTATTTTTTGCAGGAAGTTAAACAGTATCAGATTACATACCTTGTTTTTGAAGTAAACCTCAATTGGCAAAATGAAACCAGCATACCCAGATTCTTCAACTTTGTACGGTGGATCTTTGCACACTGAAACAATAAAAAAAATAAGATCTGTTTAATAACTAGGGTCATTAGTAGTTTAAAGCAGATGGAAAGATTAGAACAAGCATTTCATTTAGACATGTTGGTGCAGAATTGGTCACAGCTTTGTTTTGTTTTTTGCTTCCCTCTGCTGAGTTCAGGGTGCATAAGAATTGATCTGATTTAAATACAAAAAAATCATTTTTTGTATTTTGCAACAAATTATTAAACATTTTTCTTTTTAAAAATCACCTATTTAAAATTAAAACTAAATTCAATACAAAATATGTTAAGGCCTAAACATAGTATCACCTCTTAAACATTTAACTAAAAATAAATATGTTGAATCCATGAGCTTCTTACCAAAAACTTTGAGTTAAAGTCTGCGTTTCTATATAAAGGAAGAGTTAGGGAAAAATAACTAAGTTTAGAGCTCAAGTTTTATAAATATGGCACAATAGGTCATGTACTGTGTTAAGGGCTTGATCCAATGGAGGATCCAAAGGCTGTGCTTCTGGGTATAAGAGACTGGCAAAGTCATCAAACGCAGTGGGATCCAGTCTCTGATTCCAGGAGACACCGTCATGTATCTCATCAGGATCAACCACTGAGCCCATCTGGGTGGTGTCAGACTCCTATTTTATAGCTTTTCCCTACATGAGCTCTGATTAGCTCAGTTCTCAAATTATGAATATGATTCCACACAGGATGCAAAATTATTCTCCAGATCATGGGAAAACATTGAACATTTATGTATTCAAAACATTTAAGATTGTTTTGATTACTAAAAATATATGTTTATGCTTAATTAAATTCCAATTACCATCCTAATACAGTGTAATACAAATCATGAGCAAAATATTAATTATCTAGCAGTATATCATTCACCATTTTCTAAGACATTTAGATATACAGTTAATAAGTATCAATATATTACAGCTCTATAAAATAGCTATATCAATGAATGAGAATGCACCTTTCTTTAAAAAGATAACTGAAATACAAATGGAAAGTTGATTAAAACAGTTTATTTAAATCATTAATTAAATTGCCTTGATTTAAATCATCAATCCACTATGGTGGAGTTTGTGAAACACCCTTTCAAAGACAGTAGAGTGACTCTGTGATAATTTGTGTATTACTGTATCTCAATTAAACCAAAATCTGCCACATGCTGAAAAGCCAGGATATACTGGCATAAAGTAGACTTTGGTAGTCTCAGGAATGGTGAATTATGTTACGGTATTAGAGCAGTACATACAAACTGATCACTGCAGAGTGTGGACTTCTATAATAGGATAAGATTTATAACGTCAATATACCTATATAAATTTTTTGATATTTTGTCGATGTAGTACATGCACTATTAGTAGTGCGCAACTTCAGTAGCTTTAAATGTGAGCCTTGGGACCACAACTCTCAACTCAAGCCAAACTCTGGCCCTGATCTTTTTGAAAAGTTCAGGAGATTCAGAACCCAGGGCTCTTCTTCCTCCTCTTTAGGTGTGCTAAAGCACTGCAGAGTAAATGACATGATACAAGATCACAACTAAGCGGAGAGCGCTAAGGAAACCTTAACTCTTCAGAGGGGATATAAAGGAACGGGTGTATTACTTCAGTGTTTGTACAAGCTAATTTTCTGTGTGCTATTATTTCAGTGACATGAAAGGAGATTGCCAGATCCTCTGTGGATGACTGGTGGGACTGATGTGAACATGACTTCTCTGGACCATCTGGTCTTGTTATATCAGTGTTAGCTGACAGACTGAACCTGTGTATAGTAATTCCCCAGATAAGTTAGTATCTGCTGCACTATAAGAGATCATTTGGTACTGCTACAAGGTTGCATTGTAAAAGGTATGTGATATGAAGTGAGTGACCTTATATGCCAGGGTGGGCAAACTTACTGACCCTCCACATGACCCTCCATATGACAAACTTCAGAAGTTTGAGAGCCAGGGCATTCCTACTGGGGCTTGGGGCTTCAGCTCCCCTCCTGAGGATGCCCCGGCAGGTGTGCCCCGCAGGCAGAAGCCCCTAAAACCTCTTCCTTGCTGGGCAGAATCCCCTATTCCCACAAGACAGAGGTCCCAAGCTCCACTGAGTGCCAACCTAGTCTGGTAGGTGGAGAGTGGGAGCTCAGAGCCACACTTTGATGGTCAAAGAGCCACTCGTAAGCCACACTTTGGCCACCCCAGTTATATACATTAAAAGGAAACATTTTAACCACAGATGCTCTATGTACTACTAATAAAAACCAACAACAGTGCACAGTGCACTTTACAGACAGATCACAGAGACCAGTTGTCTGCCGCAAATTAATTACATCTATAGAGACAAAATAAGACCATACATTTAAGGTACTGGCAGGTATTCAGGTGCTACAGAATCTGCCACAACTCTCTTGCTTCCCCAATGAGTATGGCTGCTACCATATGCTAAAAGTGAGTATAGTAGGAGTGTTCTCCCTGATGTGGCCAGGCAAGCTCTGCCACTCATTGCAGAGTGCAGAGGGGGATAGGGCCATAGCTTCTCCTTCTCGCCCTCCCCTTTAGGATGGTGATAGCACTGTTAGCCCTTGGACCAGACTTTGTGCAGAAGCGAGGAAGACTCCCTGCATCATCACTTCCCTGCACGTTAGTGCAGCAGCCTGTCACCATGTCGTTTACATCATATAAACCCAGGATGCAGGAAAGGGTGGCAGGAAAAGCAGCATGAACATACCGTAATGTTTCATATGTGCTATGTTCATTATATGTTCCCCCCCCCCTTCCAATCATTATTTAAAATGTCTTTCATGAAAGAGGAGGAATTACAGCTCATGAAAGTCTCTTGAAAGAAGAGCATTTTAAGAAGGGGTTTGGAGGAGAGAGTTAAGTAAGAGAGAGCAAAACAAAAGGGGAGTTTCAGACATAGGAATATTTTTACACTTCAAACACAGCCATTTAGCTGAAAAACAGCCAAAGCCAGTATTCCACATTACACAGAGTATTAACAGCACACAACTGTTCTCTAACGTTTACATGCTGAAGCAGCATTTGAAAATTTAAATACAGTTGTCTTAGTTAAGGGCATTCCCTTGTTAATATAATACATACTGACACCTCCTGAATGCAGGTTCCATAAGCCCTACTCCTTCAGGCTAGGAGACAGGTTTTACTGTAGGCACAGGAACTAGAGGTTTGGGGGGTGCTGAACCACCCCCAGGCTACCCACCCCACATGCCCAGGGTCCCAGCTGCTGGCTCATTAGAGTACTACAAGTAAAACCCAGTGGCGCTGGATTATTTAATAGTGGGGGTGCTGAAAGCCTCAGCTCAGAGGGCCAGTTAGGGGGCTGGCTTTCAGCACCCCTACTATTAAAAATGTTCCAGAGCCACTGGGTTTTACCTGTAGTACTCTAATGAGCTTTGACCATGAAGTTGTGGAGACAGGAGACTGAAAGCCATTTACCAAAAGAGACAGAGTAAAGCAGTAAGATTTACCCAAATGGAAATGATGCAACATAGAAACATTTCATGTATGAGAAGAATAGATTGGCTGGCACTGAAGTGTCAGGCTCCCATTAAGTGAAATGAGCTGAGGTCTCATTTCTCATATATGCCATGTCATCATCTTCTTGTGCATCTAAGTGGTCCAGGAAATACCTTCAGTATAAATATTTTCCTCTTTCTTCCCTTCAGATATTTATTTTCTTAGATTTACAAAGCAGTTAGTAGTGCTGAAAGGAAAGATACTTATCTTCCTGCAACTGGAGTTCCTCGAGATGTGTTGTCCCTATCTGCAGGGCCGGTGACGGGGGGGTACTACGGGTAGGGCTGTACCGGACCCCGGACTTAAGGGGGGCCCCCTTAAGTCCGGGGCCCGGTACACAGGGGGCGGCGTGAGACGGTTCCCGGGGATTCCCTGCTCACGCCGCTGCCATGGGGGAGCCGCTGCCGCCGCGAGCTGGTGAGGGCGGGAGGGGCCTGGGCCGGGCTGCTCGGCTCCGTCGCTGCCTGTGGGTGCCAGGGCTGCTCCGCACAACCAGGCTGGCAGCGGGAGCTGACTGGGGCAGGTGGTGGGACCACCACCATCCCCACCCCCTACCCCAGGGCGGCCGGCGAACCCCCCACCCCCGTAGACGCTTGATTATCCAGGATTTTATTAACCGGGATTAAGGTTTTCCCGATCATCCCGGATAATCAAGAGTCTACTGTATTACAATATCTTCCATTTTTCTGCCCTCTAAACAAGGCTTTCACCATCTTGGGCAATTTTTTATTCCCAAGTCTCTCTCTCTGTTTAGGAGGCTGGGTTGGGAGTGGGAGGGGGGAGGAGGTTAGGTTCGGTAGGATGGGCCGATCCAGGCAGGGGTGGGGGAGGGAAGGCAGTTAGAGATGGGGGGAGGCTGGGCGGGGGTAAAGGAAGATCACCCCCAACAGCAGGGTGGGCCAGGCAGGGATGGGTGGGGAGGGGAGGAGGTTAGGCTGGGGGAGGAGATTAGGTTGGGTGGGCCGGGTCAGGTGGGGGGGGGGAAGGAGAATAGGCTGAGGGGGCCCCAACGATCAGAGTAGGGGCCCCCAACGATCAGAGTAGGGGGCCCCAAAATTTCTGTCGCCGGCCCTGCCTATCTGTATTCCAATGTGGGTGTGCATGTGCTCCACACACCAGAGACTGGAATAACCCTGCAAGCAGTGTCCATGCCTAAACTCCTGTTCTGCATCAATGATATAAGGGAGGAGCAGACCAATCACCATTTTGGTTCCCCCTCTACCGCAAATCTTGCCAAGATCTGAAGCAAGGGAGGAGGAGGGCAGGTAGTAGAATATAGATAGGGACCACACATCTCAGCAAAATCCAGTGACAATAAGGTACGTAACTTCCCATTTTTTTTCAATAACCAAAATAACTGAAACTGGCGTGATCTGGTGTTATTTTGACAAATAAAATTATCAGAATTTTAGAATATTTTGTGCAGATTTTTTAATGTTTTGGCACATCATTTTTTTTTTTTTGGCACAGAATCCCCTCCCCTCTCCCCCTCCCCCCCCCCCCCCCCCCCGGAGTGCCTCTTGTATGAAGTGTTTCCTAAAGTTGTTGAGAATCCTAACATTTATTTTCGTTACTGAATATCTCAACCTGTCTCCAATATAGGTGATATGGAAAATACTTTTAAGAGAGTCTGTAATGATGCTAATTTTATTTTTGTTGAGAACTGGGCCTTAGCCCTTAATCTAAAATATATTTTGTGTCTATAAAACAATTTTAAAAGGTTACTCCAATGAAAGAGGCAAACTAAATGCAACTACAAATTTACATTTTGAAAACATGCATTTATAAAACCGAAACTCAACAGAAAAGTTTCCAGTTAAGTTGCTAGATGTTCCATGATTGCATCACTCATGGCAAAGCAATTTTGGATGACGCTGGTGTTTTCAGGATGTCAGCAAGCTTATGTCGTATCTCCTACACTTCCTCCAGGGAGATGTCCAGGGAATCTACAACTCTCCTATAGACACTGTGGCAATGTCCAAAGTTGTCCCCCACGTTGGGAGGAGGGGGCATAATGGTGTCATCTGGGACAGAGGAAGAAAAATGGGTTATTGGTTCAACATTCTCATCAGAGATTTCTTGCCGTTCTCCCATCATCTATTCAGGGTACTCAAATGCTCCCAGTACCAACAGCACAGGCGACTGCTGTGTACTCTCCTTGTGTGGGACAGTAGGTTTGAGGTGGTGTAGGGGATATGCCATTCACGGGGCCCAACAC
Organism: Sternotherus odoratus; assembly: GCA_032164245.1. NCBI lineage: Eukaryota > Metazoa > Chordata > Testudines > Kinosternidae > Sternotherus > Sternotherus odoratus. The sequence goes on along the minus strand of JAVMKO010000007.1, from coordinate 17,716,771 downwards.
TGCCATCCAAGGGTGCCCATACCACTTTTGTTCTTGGCCCCTGTATAGTACCCTTTGTGTGTCAGGACCAGATTGATCGTTTTGTGGGCAAGGGAAGAGTAGTATGAGGGGTACGTCTCTCCCTATTGTGGCAAGGGAAACTAAAGTTCAGCATTTCATTTCAATCACAGAAAAATGCAGATTTTTATGATTTTCTAATCAGCGAATTTTGGGGGGGTTAATCATGGAAAAGTAGGATCCCTAATCATGAGGTGCAAACTCTCTGCCTTTGGAATGCACTGCACATATAGCAGATATTTAAAATGTTTCTAGGACAGGACCACTGCATCCATGCAGTCCTTCAACAGTATTTTTCATCTATCCCTATAAAATTACTCCTCAATTTATAAAACAGGCAAATAGCCAAGTAGGAGGTGGTTGATATCACATAGCAAAATAGCCACAGAAATGGCTGAACCCCTAAATTAGAATTTAGCCCCTGGAGAGAAATAAGGACTTGTTTCTATTCAAAACTTCAGTGGTTTAACTAAAGTTGTGATTTTAAAACAATTTAGTTAATCCAGTGCCAACCAAAGTATGTGCATTCTTAATTCAATTTCAACCTCGTTATACCAATTTAATGTAATTCAATTCAATAAAGAATTTACTTAAGTTAAATCAATTTAAGGCTGGTTTAAATTGAATCCAGCATCCACACTATGTTTGGAACTGCTTTTTAACTAAATCAGTTCTTAAACCAATTTCAAGTTAAAGAGGTGAAACTTTGAATATAGACAAGATCTTAGCAAATATCACTGCTTTAAAATGATACCTGTTATTGAATTGATACTATACACAAGTATCACTACAAAAACTTTAAAGAGACTTACTAGACTCTGCAATCTTAACAGGAATCCTTCTGCATATGAATTCACAACCTAATTATTTTAATATATTAATATCATAAAAACTCAGAGTTGGAAGGGACCTCAGAAGATCATCTAGTCCAACCCCCTGCTCAAAGCAGGACCAATCCCCTTTTTGCCCCATTAAGTGGCCCCCTCAAAGATTGAACTCACAACCCTACGTTTAGCTGGCCAATGCTCAAACCACTGAGCTATCCCTCCCCCATCTAAATCCCTGTGCGACCCTATACCACATATTCTTCATAGAGATATGCTTATGATATGAATATGGCATAACTAAAATATGTTTTATGGAAGATGGGTCATGTGAGGAATAATTAGAAATGTTATGATTTACTGAATATGATTATCCTCTTTGTATGTATGTATCATTTCTGTATTTGAAGTTAGGAATATCGAATAGGTAACAATTATCATTGTGTTTACAGTTGGGGAATGCCCACCAGACAATATGCAATTAGCCTGGATGGGCCATTACGAAGGACAATAGGACTTTGAAGATGCTAATCTCCCTCCTTCCTGAGAAGTTTCTTGGGATGCTGCTTTGACACTGCAGGATCAGGTGACCATGTCACCTGGTACAGGACACCATCTTGGACTTCGTGTTTTTCCTTTAAGAAGGAGTGGGGGTCAAATTAGAAAACAAAGGATTCCCACCATATGCAAATCCTACTTAAGGCTGGGAAGTGAGTTAATCTTGCTTCTTCTCCAATGCCTCTCTGCCCAAGAAGGAAGACTGCTGAAAACACCTGGAAGAAACAAAGGAACTAAACTGGGAGGAGAATGCCAGGTGAGAAAGGTCTAGCAACAAGCCTGTGAAAGGAATACCTGGAGATCGAAGCTGCAAGCAGTGCAGTGTGCTTTCAAGAAACTCTGCAACCTGCATAAAACAACACTTAGAATGGCAATTTGTTTCTATTAACCAGCTAATTTAGTGTATTAAGCTTAGTTTGCATGTTTTGTTTTATTTGCTCAGTAGTCTGCTTTGATCTGTTTGCTATCCCTTATAATCACTTAAATTTATCCTTTGAAGTTAATAACTTGTCCTGTTTTCTAAAACCCAGTTTGTGCGATTCATAATTGGGCCGGGGGGAGACAAAAAGCTGTGAATTTCATGAGCTTACACTATACAGTTTTCTGTGCAGCACATGACAAGGCAATTTGGGGTTTGCACCCCCAAAGGTGCTGTGCACTTAAGTACTGGGCAAGCCCTAGCTCAAAGTCTTCCCATGAAGTTGGGTGTTTCCCTACCTGTGTGTGTGTGTAACAGGACAGGATGAGGGAGCCAAGGCTGACATGTTTATGTTCTACTTTGAAGCTCTAATCTTTTATTTTTAATGACAATATTTCAGTATCTTGCTTTAAAAAAAAAAGTAACAATATTTAATATAGTGGGTAAGTCAATAGGCCCATCAGGTAGAAATGCCAAAAGCAAAAAGTATCTGTAATATATTCACACATTATAAACACATATAGACAAATGTGAGCATCTAAAGTTAAAGGCAGCCAAGTCTGAAAGCATTCCCTATTATATCTACATCTAAAAGGTCAAAGACTGCCAGCTCCTAAATACATGATGATGTATTTCAACACTAGACTTGAATTTAAGGCATCTCTTGTAACCTAACTAATAACGCTCCCATATCAATGGGAGAAGAGGATACTCAGCACTTTATAGGAACCGTGGTGCCCCAAAGTAGTGAAAATAACAATATGCACCTGCCAAAGTATTCTAAGATCCATACATTAAGTTCCTGGACTAAGATACTAACAATCCGACTAGGTATAGTATTGACACAAATACATTTTGGAGAAAGTCTGCTCATAAGAACAGCATGTATACACTCCAGTACTGAGTTAGAAGAGATGCTTTACTAAACAAGCCTAGCCAAATCAGAGTAAAACTCAAATCAGGCTTCATGACTCACTCTCTGCTTGCTGGAAGGATAACAATTCTTTCCACCAATCAAAGGTTTTATAAACAAAGTTCTGTTCCAGACACAGTTTGATGTTTGTTTTAAAATTCAAGATGTTCTCATTGACTATTTATTTAAATGAAAGCAGATAAGCATCAGGCAAGGCCAAATTAGAAGACTCAAGTTTCTGAGTGTCCAGCTCCTGCATACGCTGGTTTTGTTGGTTGGTTTTTTCCATAAGAATGCCTTTCTCCCCAAGCCAAACATGCTTACTACCCAATGATTCTGGAATGTTGCCACTTAGAATCTGATCCTGTTCTTTCCAGATAGACTCCTGTGCCCATGACTAACCTCCATCAGGCTCCTCATTGGCTATGAACCCTATCCTCAAGGAGCAGCTGCAGGACAGAAGACTTAGCTGCTTTAGGATATACTGCTTTTGAAGTGGAGTGGGGGGCAAGGTTGTTATCAACTCCTTCACAAAGTAAAGTAGTTTCACAATAATGTATTCTTAAATTATTCTGGTGAATTTGGTGGATAGGATAGAGGTCGATAAAATCACGAACGGTGAGGAGAAAGTCAAGAAAAGTATTATTTACTCCTTCGTATAAACACAAGAACTAGGGGTCACCCAATGAAATTAATAGGCAGCAGGTTTTAAACAAACAAAAGGAAGTACTTCACACAACGCACGAACAACATGTGGAACTCATTGCCAAGCCAAAAGTATAATTGGGGTGTTTTTTTTTAAAAAAGAAACAACTTCATGGAAGATAGATCTATCAATGGCTATTAGACAAGATGATCAGGGATGCAACCCTATAGTTTCTGGGTGCCCCTAGCCTCTGACTGAGAGAAGCTGGGACTGGATGACAGGGGATGAAAAACTTGATGATTGCATGTTCTGTTCATTCCCTCTGAAACACCCAGCATTGGCCACTGTTGGAAGACATGATACTGGGCTAGATGGCCTGACCCAGCATGGTTCTTCTTATATCTTTTGAACAAGGGGAGAGTTAAAGTGCACATTTCTATTCAAAGGGACTAAGTAGAGAAGAGTAGAACACATAAACAAGTTATGCCTGTGTGTGTTTTGGCCTATTTTCCCCTTACCTCCTCAACAGAGGGACTGCATCATAACCCAGTTGCCTTCTGAGTGTAATGGAAAACAAAAAAGCCTTCTTACTCCAGTGAGAAAACGTCACAGTGTTAGAAATGTGCCTGCCTTTGGCCTCATGCTGGGCAAGCATTAAAGAAAAAAAAAACTCCACACATAATCCAATATAAAGTACAAAGAAAATGCTAACAATAATAAAACTGAAGCCATGGAAATCTCAAATATTCAAGCTAAGAAAACTTGAAATGACACCAGTAATGCATTCCATTTGGAGTACAACAGTGGGCTCGAAAGCCAAAAGGTTCAGAGAAGGAGAATTATCAACTGTTGGGGGATGGATTGGGGGAGGGAATGGTCCTAACACTGAATTTCCACTATAATTTTCAGCAAGTCTTTCTGTTAATACTAAAACTTCATTCACATGAGCTAGCATGTTCTCTTGGTTGTATGCCACTGCACTGTATTTCAGTAATAATTCATATTATTAATTCACATTCATATAAATAATTCATATCTAGAAACACAAGAGCTGAAGTGGTTAGAACAACAAGTTACATGATTAAGTCACCTGCAGATAGAACAGTATCCCTGTATGTAAACAAGAGCTAATTTAAACCATAATAAAAGCCTTTTATTAGAGACTACCTCTAAATCACTTCAATTTTTGATTACAATATTACAAAGGGTCAAGAAGTACATATTTAAATAGAAAGTTCCCTAAGGGTGAAGTGTAAGTGCAAAACAGTAAGGAAGGAAAAAATACCAGTAGTATGGTATTGCCAGTCCAAACATATTTTAAAATACCATGCAAAACTACTGTTCCCAGTCATTCCCATATTATAACACTCATTGGACTTATTTTGCAATACACAGATGATTAGTTAGGTATCTCAAAGATCCTAACTATTAAATACACATTTGTTAATCTTTACATTCTGGTTATGGTCAGAAAAGATTATGAAACAGACATCTTCAATGTCCACATTTGTGATACAGTTAGAGCTGGTCAAAAACTTCCAGGAAAAAAAACATCTCCCCGACAGAAAATGACTTTTTGACTCATGGTAAATCTTTGCAAGGTATTTTTTCAGAAAGGTAAAAATTAAGTAAATATATAAATAAAAAAGAGCTTTGGTTAAAAAGAAGTTTTCAATAGAAAAAATCTTAAAACAGTAAAAAAAATGTTTTTTTCTCCAGAAAACAGTAATTTCCTCGACCACCTGAATTTAAGGAAATATCTAGAGACCAAAGCAACATCAGGGCCCCATTGTGCTAGGCATAAACACATATTAGTCATAGTCCTTGGCCCAAAGAGCTCAAAATCTAAGGAGAAAACCTTACATAGAACAGGAAAAAAGAAGCAGAGCGTACCTATTTTACAGATGGAGAAGTGAGGCACTGAAATTAATAGACTTGTCCAAGATCACACAGGAAGTCTGTGAAAGAGCCAGGAAAGTAAATCAAAACGTCTGGGATTCTAATCTAGGTACCACACAAACCACTCTTTCTTCATAACTTCAGAACCAGGAAAAATAAATAGTCATTAGAGAAAACAATTTTAAGGCACCTAGAGTGTAACGTAGTACAAATAAATCCAGCATTTCTTCTGTATGACTGAATTTACCTTATAAATTCAAACACCAGAACCACCCTTTTAAAAAAAGAAATTGTATGATTCTTGGAGAACTGACTAATAATTTTTGTACATTTGGATTTGGAAATGTTGGAGTTGGGGCTATTCAGTATATTTGTTAATGACCTGGAAGTAGGGCAAAAGTCAAGTGGCAAAAAATTTTGATAAAATTTTTTTGATTACTTAGGTTAGTCTCAACTAAAAAGGATTCCGAAGAAATCTAGAAGAGCTAACAGAACTAAACTTCACAAGACAATGACAAATGAAAAGAATTTGGAGAGAGATATGGAATACCTATAGAAGAAATAAAAATGTAGTACTTTCCATTTAAGAACATATCAATTAACAGCATAACCTGCTTATGAATATAAAAATAATAGACTTCCACTGTGGATCCAGAAGACTGATGAGTGACTACTTCAGTTTTATATATTTTCTGATTTACTATATACAGTAGTGTAATTGCTATGAATCACCTGACTACTGAGTTTTATCAATTCATCATTTCTTTAAAAATAATAAGGAGCAGCAACACACAAGAATGTAACTGAAAAGTATTAAAATGAGATTGTGACATGAAAACTTCCACTGTAATAGCAAAACCATAGATTAAACATTGTTTATTTAGATTTATATAAAATGCCCAAAAGGATGCTCTAGATCAGGGGTCAGCAACCTGGTGTGCCGAGTCTTCATTTCCTCACTCTAATTTAAGGTTTTGCGTGCCAGTAATACACTTTAAAGTTTTTAGGTCTCTTTCTATAAGTCTGTAATTTATAACTAAACTATTGTTGTATATAAAGTAAAGAAGTTTAAGAAGCTTCATTTAAAATTAAATTAAAATGCAGAGCCCCCAAGACCGGCAGGCAAGACCTGGGCAGTGTGAGTGCCACTGAAAATCACCTCACATGCTGCCTTTGGCATGGGTGCCACAGGTTGCCCACCACTGCTGTAGCTGCTCGATACAACTTCAAAGTACATTCTAAAATGAACTGTCCTCTATCCCAGAGGTCTTCAGGAGACCGCCGAAAGCAGAAGGATTCTATTTTTGTCCTGCCGAAATGCCACTGAAAGCAGACGCTTTCTATTCGGTGGCATTTCAGCAGACATACCCCCGGGCCACGAGTGGACACGGAACAGCGGAAAGGGTCCACCAAGGTAAAACTTTGAGGAACAATGCTGTATCCCCCTCACACAACCCCCTAAGCCTTAAAATGATAATGTGTACCCCTTTTCAAATACCACAGGGAAAAACTGGAGGAGCTTTATAACAATATTTAGTAGAGGGTATGCATAAATTGTTAATTTCTCTAAATTCTGAGTTGCAGCTATAATGTTCAATATTTAAAAAACATTTGAGGTTTTGGGGGGGGGGGGTTTGCATGAGAGGCTGCACACTCTGAGCTACTGGCTTCTCTAATTTTAGGGAAAAAGAGGAATTATCTTAGCTGCCATTTGTAAATATGTCCATTAAAATGTCAATCACATTAACCACATACTCAAATTTATGGGCTTATTTAATGTACAGAATACTACATGAACCTATACTTTGTTAAATCGTTTCAGAAACTTGAGGTAGATATGGGTACTAATATGGACAGTGACTGTAGTAAGCAGAAATAAACATGATGTGATAATATATCACTAATGGTTAATGAATAATTACAGGAATTCTTATGCTGCCATGTAAAATGATGGCATATCATCCACTTGAATATTTTGTTATTTTGGTTTCATCTCTAAAGATATGTAATAACAGTGGCCCAGCAAAGAGCTACAGAAGTTATTACAGCTGGAGCAAGGGAACTGCCATATGCAAAGAACTTAAATACACTAGATAACGCTGATATGCTAGCGACATCCTAGAATGGAAATACTGGTCTGAACATTTTATGACATCTAGTAAAACAATTCACTGGCAGGAAGATATGTAAAGTGTTCCATAAACAGGTCCTCGCCATCTATTCTCCATTCTCAAACCTGGGAAACCAACATTTACTATAAAGAGCACCACATATTATTTTTAAAAGCTGTCAATAAGTTAAAGAGACTGAATTAAAAACATTAAATACAATATAAAGAGCTAACAACAAGAACAGCTCAAGTTTCTATCAGTTCACCAGAACTCTGCACATGTTCAGGCTATTCTTAATATACTACAATGAAATTAATGTTGTCTTGAATTCTTGTCTGCTAAGGTTATTCCTGCTCAGTACTTCCATAGGACCTGATTCTTCCAGGATCCCACTGGACACTTGAATTTTTTAGGATGTGGTACTGAAGATTCAGTAGGTAGCACCCTTCCCTTGCACTTTATCACAGATATAGAGCATTGTGGGGGAGCACTGGGTTGTTGGAAGGTGCCATCTTTTGGACACAGTCTAATGTAAAATTCAGGTCCACACCTCTGAGGGTACGTCTTCACTACCTGGCAGGTGGCAAATCGAGGGGCAAGCTGGAATCGACAAGGAAGCGTGCCACTGACCGCCGTCACCATGAGGACGGCAGGTAAGTCGGCCGAAGATACGTAGCTGAAGTTGCATATCTTCGGTCGATCCCCCCCCTCCACTGTAGACCTGCCCTCAGAGACAAAGATATGGTGTAGGTAGGAAGAATGACATTATTCATGTTAGAATTTGGCTAGACTACTGGGGCTACACCCTAACACTTGACAAAGTCTCATTCTCAAATGTACTTTAACTGGTCACTATTGTTGCTGACACTTTTTAGGAATCTGACAGATACTCAACAGAAGTTGCTGGATGCTGAGCTCTTAGGAAGAATCAGCCTATTTTATATGGATTTCAGAGCTTCACTTTATGCACCCATTTCTTAAAATCTTGGTCTCCATAAGTGAGTCCCTCCATCTTTGCTGCTCTTCTGTGAGCCCACTCCAATATGACAATAACCCCAGTAATGAGGTGAACATAGTAATCCAAGTCCAGTTGCACCATAGCCATAGGTAGAGAGACTTTTCTCCCACGTCAATTCTACAATTCCCCTTCATATGCACTCCAGAACTGCAGCAGCTGTTTCTGCTTCTGTATTCACTATAAACCGTCAAATTTCCTAACCTTTATAACCTCCTTTCCAAAGTCTTACAGCATTACACTTTTCTAGGCTTCCTCCGCCAATCAAATCTCTATTTTGGATTATTTATACATTAGCTTGCATTTATCCAAGCTGAATCTCATTTTGTTATTTTTTGCCCGTGTTTCTGAATCATTCACAGAACCTTTGTTCTGTTTCCTGTGAGTTTACAGCTCCTCCCAATTTAGCATCATTTGCAATTTCATTAGCAAGCTATTTACTCCTTTTTTTTACATTAATGAGGGTGTTAAACAAAACACAGCCTAACACAGATCCCCCAGGTACTCCTCTGAAAACCTCCTGCTCAACATGATATTCTTCCCCATTTACCGTGACACTTTGTGTTTATAGTCCTTCAAGACCGTTTTCAATCCACGAGCATGTTCACATCCAAGCTGATCAGAATTAATTTTGAGAATTAGATTTCATGAGACTATCAGTTATCTGTAGTAATTACATATGTTTGATAAATTAGATTAGTTTCAATTTACATCACTACAGCAAAGAAAATCAAACTGTAAGCCAGTAGCCTGTGAAATATATTGTGTTAGCAAGTTACTTAGGTTTCAACTCTGCCTCCTTCTGATTCTTTTTACAGATATAAACAAGGTTTACATACAGTCTCTGATGTCAGTACACAAGTGAACTTGCAAAGACTTTCACATACAATTTCAGCATAGATACTTAAACGGATAGTTTTCACTCCTGTATTTGTGAAGTACTGCAACTCTCCAAATTGCGTACATTAATGAAGTACCACTCAAGGTTACTGACTAATTTTGCTACCTAGATATTGTCATTTCATGAGATGCAATGACTGACGACATTACCCAGTACAATGGAGCAGTCATCAATGCCTTCGTAAAACTTTGGTGGCATGTATGGAATGAACGCAGTGTCAGACTGAAAACAAAAATTGAGGTTTACTTCACCATTACTCCTCTATGCCTGCAGTGCATGGACTACTTATCAATGTCACATAAAATACCTGGGACAATGCCACCTACGATGTCTATGGAGCACAATGGGAAATAAATGGCAAGATTTGGTTCCAAACACTGATGTCCTTGAGAGCTGCAGAGAAAGGTACAACACAATCCAACAACGGCTGGAAGTTGACAGTAAACAAATTCAGATTGCAGCTAATTTACCAACATAAGGATGGAGGGAAAAGTGGTGAAGCCTGTTAGATCCTGAGTGGGGAACCAAGTTTTAAGCAGTGAGAAGAAAGGGTTTTCTTAAATACTTCATGTCAACCCAGCTGGTCAGGACCCCTATATATAACTAGAGCCCTACCCAATTTACAGTCCATTTTGGTCAATTTGATGGTCATAGAATTTTTGAAATAGTAAATTTCATGATTTCAGATATTTAAATCTGAAATTTCACGGTGTTGTAACTGTGCAGCTCCAAACCCAAAAGAGGGGTTTTTGGGGGGAAGGTCACAAGGTTATTGTAGGAAGGTCACCATATTTCCACCTTTATTTCTGCGTTGCTGGTGGTGGTGGAACTGCCTTTAGAACTGGGCAACGAGAACGTGGTAGCTGCTGGCCGGGAGCCCAGCTCTAAAGGCAGCACCACTGCCAGCAGCAACGCAGAAGAAAGAACAGCATGGTATGGGATTGCCACCCTTATTTCTGTGCTGCTGTCTTCAGAGCTGGGCCCCTGGATGCCCAGCCCTGAAGGCAGCAGTATAGAAGTAATGGTGGCATGGAATGGTATTGCCACCCTTACTTCTGCATTGCAGATGGCAGGGCGCAGCCTTCAGAACTGGGTGCCTCGCCAGCAGCCGCCACTCTCTAGCTACCCAACTCTGAAGGCAGCAGAGAAGTAAGGGTGGCAATACTGCGACCCTCCCTTTAATAACCTTATGGCCCCTGTGGGACTCTCTTGTATTGGGACCCCCAAGTGGGGAAACGCAGGTCTCCCCCTATGAAATCTGTATAGTATAAGGCAAAACTATACAAGAGACCAGATTTCAAGGTGGAGATCAGATTTCACAATCCGTGATGCATTTTTCATGGCCATGAATTAGGTAGGACCCTATATATGTACATAACCCTTTGCATTGTAATCTAGAACTCAGTACATCTAGGACTATGAAATTTTCTTTTCTCATTTTACAGTAAGATTTCTTCTAATAAAGCATTTACAGACAATGTGATCATTTTGTGAATTATGCTGTGTTTCTTCCTTCACATCAATAAACTACAATTTCCCCCCCAGGAGCCCCTAATACGTACCATATGTGTCCGGATGAAATTCCCAGAGATCAGTAGCTGCCCTGAATTGCCAAAATTTCTTTGGCACCTACGTTTTCTTCCTTGGTAGAGTCAGCTGGTGTAATAAATTAACTATTAAGGAAACCGTATAAGACATTAACCTCTTGAGCCTTAAAGTTAGGCTACAGTTAAAACAATGTCTCTGTAGAAAGGAACTTGGACACTAAACATATTTGCTCCTCCTGTGTTCCCCAAGTGGTTTACTGACAATTTTAATGCTCCTGTCTAATCTGCATAGCTGCAGAAAGTTAAGATATATCAAGAATATATTAGAACAGACCAATGATGCAATTCGGTATGCTATTCTTCGTGGCAATCAATGCCTAACTTTTTGACAAATCACTTTACTTTACAATAGGATCAAGTCCTTTAAATATGTACTTTCTTGCTTTTGTATCATGGAGAATGGCAATTACAAGTAGCTGATTTGGCTTCTCAGACCAATATTTCATTCATCTTTTCAAACTAAATGGTCCACAGATCTTTATTTCCCTCCATATACAAGCCTTCCATTCAACTCAGACCCTCCCCCTCCTTTTTTGCCTTTACATAGAACTATGTCTATGATGATAGTAAAACAAAGTGTTAAAAGTGTCAAAAAATTATGACAATTTTTGTCTTATTCTCCTAATGCTTATTATACCAAGGAGATGTAGATTACAGCAAGAAAATTTAAGAGATACGAATATGTGCAATACTAAAAAAAATTAAAAGAAAAAACAAGTACTTTTGCCTTAAAAAAAATTAAACCTCTTGTTGAGAAAAAAAATTTAATTCATAGTAAAGGAGGAAATTCTTGTAGAGCAGCTTGGAGTACCCGACAGCCTAAACAAAGATGTCAGTCCAAAATTTCCTGGCAGCAAGTAAAAACTAAATAGAGAGATAGCCTTTAAAAGCCTCCATGACAAGGTCCAGTGGACAAGCCCCTGACCTGGGCAACAGAAAACAGAGTCTATTTTCTAGCCTGCCCCTGGGCTCCGCGTAACAGACTCACTTACCTGCCCCCAGACAAGCACAGCAGTGGCCGTCACCCTCCAGCATTCTGTTCGAATGCACCACGCAGCCCACAATTGGCTGCAGTGCTGGTCACGTTATAGGCAGCACAGCCAGGGTGGGCCCCAGGAGCTCTCTGGGAAACGTTCTGTCCTGCCGTGGCCTGGGCGCTTATGCTCTGGTCCGGGGAGCAGGGAGATCGTTACCGGTCCAGCGAGGGAGGTTCCCCAGCAGGCCAAAGCATACCTCAGGGAATCCCCCTGCTTTTCCCAAGGCAGCTGAGACCCCAGCTGGCAGGAACCAGCAGCCAGAACCCCAGAGCAGCAGCAGGCTGAGCCGCTCAGCCCGCCGCCGTGTGACATCAAAAATCGGCTCATGTGCCATCACATGCCATAGGTTGCCAACCCCTGAGCTAGTCACTTCACTTCTCTGTGCCTCTGTTTTTCCACCGACCAGCTGTCTTGCCTATTTAAATTGTGAGCTCTTTGGGGTAGGGACTGATTCTTACTATGTGTTTATGCCTAGTACAATGGGATGCTGATCTCAGTTGAGGTCTCTAGATGCTAGTTGAGGTCTCTAGATGCTATTATAATATCAATAATCAAGGAATCTATGAGAAATGGACATTGTATCTGTTATATAATAAAGTTTCATTTAAAATGTATTAGACATAACTGCAAAAGATACATTTAACCTGGAAACACAGTGGGAATTACTGAATATTGAATATTTTTTTCTGTAAAGAACACCCAGTATTTGTTGAGGTAAAGAAACATAAGTGAAGTAATCTGACAAAAAGACCAGTAATGTGAACATTTGTGTGTGAAATCTCTTATCTACTTCAATAATTACATTATCCGAATCTCTTGTTTCTCATGCCTCATTTAAGTATGTTCATATTCCAACTCCCTTCCTATGACTAATATCTAATGGTGTTCAATACAACATTTATTGTTCCAATTGATCTTTTGTGTCTTATTTGTGGTGATGGGGGAGAGGCTACGAAATCAGATCATGACAACACACAATCCAGTTATTACTAAAAAATGTTAAGAGCAGTCTACATTAGATTTGGACTAAGAAGCTGTGACTTTCTAATCCCTCAGCTCAGGGTGAGGGAATTTCTTAAGTTTGGGTCTTGTTTAAAAAAAAAATTGTACGATCACTGTTCTATCATTCACAGTGAAGGCACGTTTCAGGAGACTTAAATCTAACACTTCAGAATTACCATTATTTTAGCAAAATGGTATACACTTAACATGAATCAACAAAAGGGAAAACAGGTCCCAGTTTTATAGAGAAATACATGTTTTCAGGTCTACCCAAAAATCACATCATGAGGAAGAAAGACTATTTTAAATTAAAAAGAACACCATCCAGAAATTATTAAATATTTCTTAAAAGATATCACACTGACCAAACTGATTTGTACTTGCAAGAAGCTGGAGAAAGCTGGTGCATTTCTGTAAAAGCTGCCTTATGAAACAATGCAACATGGAAGTCATGGTTGGAAATAATTACATTTCCAAAAAGACTTAAAATGACTGACCTGTATAGTCTCTGACTGATCTGCCAAATTTGTAGTCCAAGATTTGAACTCCAGTTAATCTTAAAAAAAAACCACACCTTATATTTTGTCATCAAATAATAATATTTATCTTAGAAAGCTAACTGAAGGAAAAATCTACTGAGGAATATTAACTAAGTTACCACTGTATTACATAAAGAGCTGCCATAAGCCTATGTCTAGGCCCCACAGGAACACAATTAGTTTTTAACATAAATTTATTATGCAATGTAAAGAAAAGAACAAATTAACGGACAAATACCAACCTTTCCAAAACGTATCAATTTCCTAGCACTACAAATTCAACCAACACTTGGCTTAAAATATAGACCCTCTTCAGGTGTACATACCATGCATTGTATAATACTATATGGAGGAGAGAGATAAACACAAAACCAATTGACCAATATTTGATAAGGACTTCAGGATACTCCAGTATAAACATCATCCTAAAAGTAGACAACTATCATATTGATGTTCAGGTTAGCATGAAATGAGAGAGACTACTTCATGCTACTACTATTCAAGGCAAGAAAATAATTATAAAGTGAAATAATATGTAGATCTCAAAGCACTTTACAAAGGGAGGTAAGTATCATTATCCTCATTTTACAGATAGGGAAACTGAGGCATGGAGACATAATGTGACTTGTCCAAGGCAAACCAGTCAGAGCCAGTAGAAAAAAAAATACAAGTCTCCTGAGTTTCAGTCCAGGAGTCTAACCACTAGGTCATAATACCTCCCAGAGTGGTTCCTCCCAGTCACTTTCCCAGTTTCTGAAGTCCTATTATAACACAAAGCAAATGTTAAAAAATATATAATTTTTTTCTGTATTGGTTTGCCTACATTTCAAGGCTTTCAACCAAGCATGCTAAAAACTTTTTTAAAAATTTAATTGAATGGAATCCTAGATTCTAATTGACTAACATTTGGTGATAAATGATACGCGATGTAATACTGAGAGCAATCACTACAACATACTCTTTGATAGAAAATGTTAAGTCTAATACATAAAAATATTAACAAAGTTCAAAAGTAGACTGTCAGATTTTGCTACAATCTAGTAGTGAATCTATCAAATTTCAAGTCTCAAAAATCAAATGGATTTCTAGAGGAATAAGATAAATTAGAACAACACACACACACACAAAACACCCCCAACAAAGGGGTAATTTAAAAATGACAATACCAATCCACTTGCAAATACGATTAGAGAATGAAGTTTGTGTAAGTGCTGTAAGTTTGGGGGGAAATCACTGTATTATTTATACAGAGGAAAGAAGTTTTGTGCCAACTTCAAGGCTACTTTCAATGCAACCCTAAATATAGAAACAGCACTGCCAACCCAAACTGTTCAAAATCGTAGTTTAGGGCCCCAAAAACATTTTTAAAGTCTCTCTCTAGATAAAGATATAGATAGATGCTTCACTTGCTTCATGTATTCCAGCTTTTCTCCCAAAATGAGGTCAAGAAATTTAGCCTAAGAAAAACAAAAGGCAAATAATCACTTGACTCCAACAGCTGGGGCTTTAAGAAAGACATCAAAATTAACAAGAGATGTGCAATCAATTTGTACAAGATAGAAACACTGAAACATGTGTATACTTGTGTTCACAGAAACTAGATGTGTATGTACACATTTTTATACAAAACACAGTTCTCAGCATATGGAATGCTAACGAGATGCCATCATTACAGCATTTTTATTGCTCTATTCAAGATGGGATGGCTCTGGAGATTTCTAATGACAGTACCCTCTTGCTCTATAGTCACTAATTTGAATACAGAAATCAGATGATGGCAATTTTGTGCCAATGCAAAACTAGTTTCCTGTCTCCACCCATAGCTCACCTCACAGCTACAAGACTCTTTCCGGCAAACTGTATTTTCCTAAACGTGAATGAGCTCATTCAACTTTTGATACATCATATCATGCCTTACACATTAGATCGGGGCATCAGTTTTGTCCTCTACTGTCCAATATTAATATTGCAAAACAGAAATTCAGCCCAGTGGAGAGGACCCACAGAAGGCCCCATACGAGACAAAAGCACATGGGGGGGGGAGGGGGAAATCCTCAAATGGCGCAATCTGTCAGAGTACCATTGAAGACAATGGAGCTATGACAATTTACAGCAGTTGAGAATCTGCCTCATGGGGCTCAAGTGGCCCTTATGGCTTGGCACAGGCTTTCTGCATTATGATGAATACCATCCATGTAAAATAAAGTTATTTTGACTTCACTTTAGACTAGGTTTTATCCAGCATATGGTAAACAGATGCAGGAAAAAAAAAACATGTGGAAGCAGCCTATAGCCAAAATCTACAAGAAGAAAGCTAACTTGATTAACTGAAAATTAAAGCAGTAGTTAATCACTTTCTATTAAACAAAATCTTTCTTACTTTTATGCAGAGAATACCTCGTATTCAAGAAGCTTGCTTCCTGTCATTCAAAACTAATTGTTGTGTGTAATTGGCAATAGTTATTTTAAATTGTTTTGCACTTCTAAAATGGTTACAGCATATTAATGAAGCACAGTCATCTGCTACAAAGTGTGGTTCAGAAAGGCAGGCTGGATAAGTGCGATGTTATGTTCCCAATTTTGCCATCTATATTCACATGCAATTGTTCACCCAACAAGACCGGACTGTGTCAATTTAACTGTTGTTTACAGGCTGCATTACAAGGTTTTGACGACAGTACAACACAGCAGTGCTCACAGCCTCAAAAACACAAAGCAAAAGGCATCACCTTAGGTAACAGAGTCCCAAATGTTCTCCTTTCTCATTTAGCTAGGATCACTACTGCATTCATAATTCCAGGGATTAGGACACGCTTTCAGAAATGATCTGGTTTGTAATCAAGACATCAACATTACTACAGGGATGAAATAAGAAGTACAGACAATAGGAAGGTCAAACTGTATCATAAATGCTCCCTACTAAATAGAATTTCCATCCTGCAATATGGGAGAAGAGCGGACTGATTTGTTGAAATAAGAAAAGCTGACCTCTCCATTTAGTCTAGTCTCTTGCTGCTTTCAATCCTACAGTTTATCCTGTGTGGTTTTATTCTTTTGTTATATAAAAATTAGAGAGTGGCTGGTTTCAGTACTGTCATCATCTTTGTTGCTTTTCCCTGCTCAGTGGTAGGGATGGGACGTTTAGTGGGCACAGTCCACTTGGGGGGGGGGGGAATCATGTTTTTAGAAGTTATTTCCCCACGTCGGCTTTGTTACAAACATCATCTTGGAAACTTTGGCGTGGAATTGGTTTTCAAGTGACGTTTGTAACATTTTCCAGGTTTACAAATCATTTTCAAATGCCAAAGCCCATGCAAACAGATTGGGTTCACTGGCACATTCTGACATTTGCTTTGTGCATGCAGTGACATCAAGAGGCTCATGTACTGCTCTGGAAGCATGCACCCTTCCCCTCATTCACTCTATAGGACCAGTGTGTGGGGAGTGTAGCAGTACTAGAGAAGGGAATGTGGCTAAACATGCTACATATACCACGATCCCATTGTTCTAGCTTTTTGGGTCTAAAGGGGAAGCGGAGGGCTTCATTAGCCATGGGGACGGCCCAACCCTACAGATTTTTTTTGTTTTAAGAATGGCCAAAGAGATTACTATGAGTTTCCTTTTCTTCCTCTACCTCAGACCGTGGGGCTGGAATGGGAAGCTTCCATTCCAATAACTCCTCTTTGGACTCAAGTAGAGGTGCTTTGAGCCTGATCACCTCTATATTTTCCCTAGCATCTCCTTCTGTCTTTTTGAGTAAGCCCTACAAGTGGCAGCACCTCCGGCTTGGAGGTTGAGCGCCACATGCACATTCTCAGTAGTCTGGAAGCACATGCAGTTCGGTGGGCAAGTTAATGATAGAAAGGGAAAAGAGGTGTCATGTGATTCATAAAAATCTACAGAAACAATGGCAATGGTGTCACTCTGTCGTGTTGGTGGAGGGGGACTCACTGCTCAACCTCGCACCCACCTCCGCGCGCTCTGGTTGGTGGACATTTTGACAATACAATAGTCAAAAATGGGTTGAATTGGGTATCATTCAAAAGCTCTTCCTCCCATGAACACAATGGTACCAAACCTGATCACCTAGTACAATTATGTAGATGTATAGCTAAGAAAATATTTAAATAAACATCAATGTTTTTGAATTATATATTAAACACAGACTTCACACATGCAAACCTCACAAAGTTTGTTCAAGGCCACAATTTGACTGTGTGGTGTTACCAGTTAAAGCTCAGAACATGATACCTGATTTTTTTACAATAGTAATCTGTAACGTAAATGGAAGGAGTGCTTCAAGTTGATATGCCATCAGCGGCAAAAAAGCATCTCAAAGGTATCATTTATCAGCTTTGTTTGTTATGCAAAAAGAGTTGCAATGAGACACTGGTTAAGATGTCAGCATCCAACCAGAAATTACTGGAATCCATCCACAAACACTATGTGTAGGGCACTACCAAATTAATGGCCATGAAAAATGTGTCACGGACTGTTAAATCTAGTCCCCCCCCCCCATGAAATCTGGTCTTTTGTGTGCTTTTAGCCTACAGATTTCTCGGGGGAGACCAGTGTTTATTAAATTGGAGGTCCTGACCCAAAAGGGAATTGCATGGGGAGGGGGAGGATCACAAGGTTATTTGGGGTGGGGGGTCACAGTATTGCCACCCTTACATCTGTGATGCTGCTTCAGCACGGACAACTGCTGCTGACCACCCAGCTCTGAAGGCAGCACTGCCATCTGCAGCAGCACAGAAGGATGGCAAGACCACAGTTCCGGTTACGGTAACTGCAACCCCCAACTCCTTTTTGAGTCAGGACCCCGACAATTACAGCATCCTGAAATTTCAGATCTAAATAGCTGGAATCATGAAAGTTATGATTTTTAAAAACCCCAACCACGAAATTGACCAAAATGGACATGAATTTGGTAGGTAGGTGCATTGTTATATAACATAAGTTACATAACATAATTAACTATTATCCCAAAGTAATATATTACATGGTCATTTTTACTTTGGTCTTGATCATTTTTAGGCATCAATGGAAAAACAAAGAATAGCAGATACAGTAGACTCGATTATCCAGGATTGGGTTAACCAAGTTGTGGATTAACCAGGATGTCAAAAAAAATATGTAAAACTCACAGAGCCAGCTCTGGCTTTGTTGCTGCCCCAAGGACACAAAAAAAACCCCACTCCACCAGGGCACAGAGCAGCCAGTGAACAACAGCCCCTCCCCCTGGCACAGGGTGACTGGTGAACCAACCTTTCCCCCTCCCCGCATATCTCCTATGGATGGTGATTATCCGGGATTTTATTAACCAGGATTAATTTTTTCCCTATCATCCCGGATAAATCGAGAGTCTACTGTAGTAGTGGTAACAAAGTCCTGTGGCACCTTAAAGACTAATCTTTGGAGGATACAAACCACAGAGGACCTGGTTAAAAACATGCTCAGTGTCACTTTACATGCACCATAAACTGATTTTGGAGAAGTAGTACATCAAGCATCAGGAAAAAGTTGAAGGTGCCTGGATAAATGCCCAGACCAGATCATTCGCCCAGACCTCAGCAAAGATCTTTCTTTCCTGACTGCATGAAATACTTTCCTATTACTTTCCTCCTACTACGTCGGGCATGCATCCGATAAAGTGGGTAGTCACCCACGAAAGCTTATGCTCTAATACATCTGTTAGTCTATAAGGTACCAGAGGTCTCTGTCACTTTTGCAGATCCAGACTAACATGGCTACCCCTCTGTTACTTTCCTATTGATGTCCAAAAATTCTGAAGCCAAGACAACAGTAACCTCACCTCTGAGTATGCCTAAACCTCTGACTGCTAGAGGCTGGGACTGGACCAGTCAGTCAATAAATTGCCCTGTTCCGTTTATTCCCTCTGAAGCATTTGGCAGTGGCCACTATCAGAAGACAGGATACTGAGCAAGATGGACCATTGGTCTGACCCAGTAATGTAATTCTCATATTCTTATGTAATTTAAAAGAAACCCTCTCCCTTCGCAAAATTAGTGCAAATCTCGCTACCCCTGGGGTGGGCAAACATTTTGGCCCCCGGACCACATCTGGGAATAGAAATTAATGCTCACAAAATTTGGTGTGGGGGTGCAGGTGGGGTGGGGCCGGAAATGAGAAGTTCAGGGTGTGGGAGGAGGCTCTGGCCTTGGGGAATGGAGTGCAGGGTCAGGGAGGGATCTGGCTGTTGGGGGGGTTCAGGTTCTGGGGTGGGGTGGGGCTAGGGATGAGGAGTTCAGAGTATAGGAGGGTGCTCTGGGCTGGGTCCGAGGGCATCAGAGGGTGAAAGGGGGATCAGGGCTAGGGCAGGGGTGTGTCAAGGAGTACAGGCTCCGGCTAGGGCTGTGGGCTCTGGGGTGGGGCTGGGGATGAGAGGTTTTGGGTGCAGGAGGATGCTCTAGGCTGGGATCTAGGAGTCTGGTGGGCAGAAGGGGGAATTAGGGATGGGGAAGGAAGTTGGGGGGGGGCATGGGGAGAGGCTAAGGTATGCAGGCTCCCAGCAGCGCTTACCTCAAGCGGCTCCCAAAAGCAGCAGCATGTCCCTTCTCCATCTCCTACATGGTGGCATGAGCAGGAGACTCTGCAAGCTGCCCTGTCCATGGGCACCCTCCCAGCAGCTCCCATTGCAGATGGAGTGGGGTCATGCCACAGCTTCCAGGAGCCACATGTTGTAGCCTCCGACACCGCTCCGCGGCTGGAGTGGGACAAGCCCCAGACCCTGCTCCTCAGCGGGAGCTCAGGGGCTAATCCAGCCCATGGGCTGTAGTTTGCCCACCCCTGCGCTACCCAGTTTGACACACATAGAGCCTGCAGCTGAAAGACTAAAGTGTCCCCATTTAAATTAACCGCCCTCCACCAAAAACACAAAAGAAAATTCTATTTATCCTCAGAGATAGGCGAGAACTTCAACAATAGCAAAATGGGAAGTTATCCCTCATTTAATCCATTCCATTTAGTAAAACATGAAATTCAAGGCTAACTGGGAATATTTAAATCATAGTATGAATCATACAGTTTTCTCATCTTAAAGAAAAAACAGGATGCAGAAATACCTGTGTTAATAAAACTTTACATTTACACATTTTATAGCCTACAGTGTGGAAATCCAAAAAGGGAATGTTCATTTAGCTAAGTATGTAACACCTTCTAGTCCTGTTTTTCTAGTTAATAGCTTACTATTTGCTTTATAACCTGTTTTATGTGATAAAGGATGTACATGGCTGAGTTCATGCTGCTCTTGGCTCTAACTTGCAACCACAAAGAGCCTGTAAATGTAATTATACAGCCTTACGCGGCATGAACTTTTTTTTTGCAATTATTAAATTATTAGAATGACAAACACTATAGAAACACAATATAAATCCGTTAAAGATTATCAGGGTTAAGAATAAACTAGCCCATCCAATTAAATACAACAATATTTTAGTTAAGGGGTTCTGATAGAATTCTGCACCATTAGTGGTAGAGTCCTGTTGGGTTGTCTTTGGAAGGATCATGATGCACTGAACATGGTTGTTATAGTAATTGTTATAGTAATTTTATAGTGAGGTTATAGGTTATAATTTCATGTATATAATAATTAGGAGGTTGAAGGTTGAAAATATATCATCATGGCTTAAAGCAAGCCTATGCAAAAACTCTCTAAGAACAGAGAGGCAGTTCACACCTCGTCAATGCATGCATGGGACAAACCAAACCCAGCCCAGCCTCACAGAAACAATGGACACTGGCTAGGTAGCAACAAAAGATTCTGTAAGACCCTGGAGGGAGTCACCCCCTTCCTTTGGTCAGCTTGAAACTGTGATGAGGTAATACTCACCTGACTCTGAAGAGGTTGGGGGGGGGGGAGAGCAAAGCCAAATGGAAAGAAAGGACATGATAAAAGGGAGAGACATTTTGCTATGCTCTCTGTCTTCCACCTACATCTACAGACACCACCATCATGAAGCGACTGAAACACTGCTCAAAGGCAAGAACCTGGCTGAAGAGCAACCAACCAGCCTGTGATGAGAAGTATCTATGTTTTCTAGGACACTGAAAGTGTTAAGATCAGCTTAGAATGTGTTTTGATTTTATTTCATTTGACCAAATCTAACTTGTTATTCCTTGACTTATAATCATTTAAAGTGTATCATTATAGTTAATAAACCTGTTTATTTATTCTACCTGAAGCAGTGCATTTGGTGTGAAGTGTGTCAGAGGCTCCCTTTGTGATAACAAAAATGATAAGAGATCATTTTTTGTTAAACTGAAGAATTCATATAAGCTTGCAGTGTCTACAGGGCATAACTGGACACTGTGAGAAGGAGGGTTCTAGGACCGGCGATACTGGCTAGTGTTGTTCGCTTGCAAGAAGCTGGGAGCAGCTTACATGTCAGAGGCTCTGTAGGAACAGTCCAGGCGTGGGAATTCTCACAGCAGATCAGGGAAGGCTGGCTCCCAGAGTCAAGGATTGGGGAGGCCTAGCAGATCAACGGTCCATATAACACCAGAGGGGAATGTCACAATAGGTAGGGACAGAAAGACAGTCAACCTAGGCTAGATGTATACCCTGTGGATACTGATACGTCTCACAACCAGGGTGCATTAAAAAAATCCATTTTTTTTAATCTGATTTTTTTAATTTAAATCAGATTTTTTGATAAAATGCTTTTTGAGGGAAATAACCTATCTAAAGATAGTTTTAATTAAGATACATTATAGCTCAAAGATATCTCAGGGATTATAAACTCTAATTCTATAGTATGAGACAAGAAAAGTTTTGTAAATGAGTTCCAATAGTTCATGGATTAGGGACCCAATCTTATGAAGTTCCACAAACTTCTGTATAGATTATTTAGGTTAATCTTTTAATCTACCCAATGAGACTCAGTGCTCAGTGTAGACGATACCATCAGAAATGCTTAGTTTTGCAGTTCTCAAACTATGGATTCGTGTCTCCAAAGAGAACATGCTTCCTAAAAGCAAAAATGGTTTTTAAATAAATAATATAGAGAGGAGAGAAATAATAGTCCTCATCTCTACTGTCCCTTTGCAAATTTTTGTATACAGAATTAATCCCTTAACTCTATCTAGAAGTGTAAAGTTTCAAAAAGTTCAATGAATAGAAGTTTGTTGGGGGTGGAATAGATCTGGACAAGGAGAAGAAGTATGAAGATAAATTTGAGAAGGGAGGGACATATGCTGTTTTGTTAAAATACTATATGTTTGCTTTTGAAGAAAAAAAATCCAGAAAAATCAACGTTGTTGTTTTAGTTAAATAAAACAATTTAAAAATGTCTGTCTGGTGATGTTCTGCTCCTAATACGGCATAGCTAGAAAATCCTTCAAATATTAATGATTAACCTGTTGCATTGGAGATATTTCACCTCCAATTGACTTCATAAGCATCTGCTTCAATTACCTTTGGTAAATGAAATAACCAATCACTCATTTTCTGATATAGCTGTAAAACTAATCTGAAAAGTTTCCAAATAAATCTCTGTTTAAAAATGTATAGTGCGTACCTTCTAAAAATGAAACCTACAACTCTCTCTGAGTTGTGAAGAATAGCCTTTTGGCTAAGAAAGCATTATCTGAAAAGGTTATAACAACCAGCAAGAATGCACTTTTATGTAGAAAACCATGATTAAATCGAATCTTCCTGACTAGTGATTTAAATCATGATTTTAATCAATTTGATTGAAATCAAATCCACCCTGCTCAGAACATTGCTTTCTGTAGAATTAATTTCTTTTAACTTTTGGTTTTAGTTTTGTCTATGTAAATTATTGTGAACAAAGTCCTATGAATGAGTACTCCTTGTTACCTATACAGTAGACTCTCAATTATCCAGGATGATAGGGAAAAAATTAATCCTGGTTAATAAAATCCTGGATAATCACCATCCATAGGAAACATGGGGAGGGAGGGTTGGTTCACCAGCCACCCTGCGCCAGGGGGGATGGGGTGTTGGTTCACTGGCTGCCCTGTGCCCTGGTGGGTTTTTTTGTGTGTGTTTGGGGCGGCAACAAAGCCAGAGCCAGCCCTGATTTGTTTTTTGACATCCTGGTTAATCCACATCCTGGTTAACCCAATGCTGGATAAATTGAATCTACAGTACTTGGTAGGCAATTCCTTATGGAAAGTTACCAAGCTTTTCCATCAGAAGAAAATCCCAGCTGATGCAACCAGTATAAACAGTTTTGAACTAAACAAAACAAGCCCTCAGTCAGGCTACCAACAGAGAGGCAATGTGCTATTAGCTATTGCAATACTGTCTGTTCTGTCAGTACAGTAGGTATTTTCACGTCACCTTGTAAGAGGATAACCTTTCCTTATCATAAATCAAGGGAGCAGATGGGGGAAGAGGAGGTGCCTGGACATTAAACATTTACAAGTTTGGCAAACAAATGACAAATAAAATGTTTGTTGTTAAAAAAATGTACAGAAGTTTTCAATGAAAGCTAAAGCTCTTGTTTTCATTCCAGCTATCAAATGTAACTGTATCCTTACTACACATGCTTTTTATTTCTCTGGTCTGCAAGCCATTCCTGTCAAATCCCTGAAGCAAGCCTGCTCAGTCCCAAGGTCACTAAAAACACATGCTTCTCTCTCTCTCTCTAAATTAGTTTTGGTACATTTCATTTCAAAATAATTTTTGCAGGATTTTTAGACTTTTTAAAGCAACAGTAAAAGCTTTCATCCCTTTCAGACTATCATTCAATAGCTCTCACATGCCTTTATTATTCCAGTTTAAATGATACCCTCCAAAATTCACTTCTGAATAATTCTTTGTGGCCGCTTACTATTTAATCAAGGCAAGACCTTTGGTATTCTGTTGTGAACTAGAGGGTCTCCCTCTAATCAGTTTTGGGCAAGCAAATAGTTGTGCTCTCACGGGTAGCATCTGTATTGATACATCTGAATCCAAAGGAACAAACATAATTCATAGTTGTCCAATCAAAATAGGTACTGTGCACACAATTCAGAACCAATAATATCTAACTGTTCCTTCTTATCGTCCTATTGCATAAATCCTCATCTTGTATGACAAGCCACGTTGGCCTTCAATTGGGTGAAATGCTCATCCTTTTCCCACTCTGCTCCAGTCAACCTCAATCAGTCATCTAAATTTGTGTTGCATATCTACTGAAACGCCGTAGGATTAGAAATCATCCTTTGGTCATGCACAAGAGTTTTATCTGCAAGTTTGTCAGAGAGAACAAGAGAGAATAAAAGGCACTCACATAGTTTATCAATATTTGAAGGCCTTTTCTCCTCAATACAGGACAACATATAGAAAACTTCACTCCTATCTTTTTACTTGTTACATGCTCGTGCATCAGACAGAAGTGTGCTACTTCCAAAACTGAGATGCAAAAAACGGCAGGATGGCTCACCAGCAAAAGGAGATAAGCAGCTAAGATGATGTTTCAGACCTTTAAAATAGAAGTTACTTGATTCACTTCAAGCAGCCTCTGGTTTTCCCATTGCTTTATTATTCAACCATAGTTTTATTCCTCTCATCAAGTTGATTTAATGTCTTCTGTTTAGTATTAATTTTTCTCTAATTATTGTAGCTGCTCCCTCGCGTTTCCTTTCTGAACTACTTTTCTACACTTTATGCCTTTGCTTGAGCTTTCCTTCAGATTGCCAGTGAATGAGGGGACAGAAAGGGTTACATGAAAATTGGGGTGTAAGAAATGTGGGAAATTAACCTATGAGAGGGAGAGCCTGAGTGCATATTATCAATGTTAGAAAACAAGAGTGTTACCAGGCAGTCTTCTCATGTAAACAAATGAACATTCTGAGCATGCTTCACAGATGTGTGCTGCTTGTGTGAGCTCCTTTAGTTTCAAATGCAACTATCAACATTCACTTGACACATACCATACGCCTATTTAGTTTTGGGTCCCACCATGTCAATCCCTTGACTTTGTGTTTCTTAGAGAGTAACACACAGTGATCAGTGAGGCTTTGCTGTTGTGTTTTTAAAGAGCCTGCCCTTTTAATTCTAACCACCATTTGACAGTGGTAACATTATAAGCACTTCAAGAATATAGAGCAGTGGTGGGCAACCTGCGGCCAACAGGCCACACGCGGCCCATCAGGGTAATCGTCTCACAGGCTGCCAGACAGTTTGTTTACATTTGTACAGCTGCCCGCTGCTCCCAGTGGCTGTGGTTTGCCATTCCCAGCCAATGGGAGCTGCGGGAAGCGGCGGCCAGCACGTCCCTGTGGTTCGCACCACTTCCCGCAGCTCCCACTGGCCGGGAACGGCAAACCGCAGCCACTGGGAGCTGCGGGCGGCCATGCAAATATAAACAAACTGTCTGGCGGCTTACCAGAGGATTACCCTGACAGGCCACAGGTTGCCCATCACTGCTATAGAATCACTAGGGTTTATACTATGAGATTTCATCAATCATCTGCCTTAGATTTTATGTACACAATTTAGCTATATGTGTACATAAATTACTTTATTTATAAAAAACAAACTACTTTAGTTATAAGCATCAAAATAAAGATGGAACTGAAAAGCAGTATTTCAGTTTTTTGAAACATACAGATCCTTTCTGGTGAGTGGCTCAAAAGAGCACAAATATTTGTCAGGCATAACCAGTACATTTGGATGACGGCAGCTGAGTCTAAGTGGCATCATTCCCCTTCCCTCACCTCCCACAACCCAATCCATCCCCACAACTGCTTTCCATAGGCATCATGTACGTTTGACAGTCTGTGTACATTCAAGGGGAATGGACAAGCTGGTAGGCAACTACTCTGTTCTCCGTGGTTTCTACCCACCTCAGAAAGGGAGCGGTGTGCATGCATCCAAAGGGCAGGTAGCCAACAACAGCGTGGCACCTTTAAGATTTGTGCCACAAGGAAAATAGTAGGACTTGGAGAAATACAGACCATCAAAGATGGATTCATCTATAAAATGACTCTTTGGGGTTTGTGCAGATAACAGGGAAAACATTTCCCCCTTTTGCAGATCCACAAATACATTCTGACAGAGGAAAAACAGATGTGAGTGTTAAGACCAGTGGTTGTCAAGAGAGAAAGATCTTTTAGCTGTAATATTTTATATAGATATAAATATGAACTGCAACATAAATCAGATTTTTAACATATTTATGTTTGAAGACATGCAAATGGACATTAATATAGTTCACACAAACTGTCTGGTATTTAACACATTGCTTTGAGACCAATAAATCAAACATCTCACTGTCAGCTAAGGAAAAATAGGTCACCTTCTACCTACAGTATCAGACCTCATGACAGATTGTGACCTCAGAAACTGTGAAATAAGTGGGGGGATATATTAAAAATAATTCAAAACATATTATACCAAACACATACATTGTCCAACTAACCAAGAAAAGGGATGCAGTGTTGCACAGAGTCTACATTACCTCAATGAC
The DNA here is from genome assembly GCA_032164245.1 of Sternotherus odoratus. Lineage (NCBI taxonomy): Eukaryota > Metazoa > Chordata > Testudines > Kinosternidae > Sternotherus > Sternotherus odoratus. The sequence continues at coordinate 17,689,802 of JAVMKO010000007.1, read as the reverse complement.
AAGAGGTACAAGATAAAAGGTCAAAGAACTGTGTAATTAATACACACAGTTGCAAAGCCAACAGTTCAAGTGGGTAGGGGAAGGGAAGAGAAGTTTGATAAAGGCATTAGTGAGTTACACCCATATTCAACAAGGTACAGGCACTACTCCAAAGCTTAAAGTTAGTCATATGTTCAAGAACTTTGCTAAAACCAGGGCCTTGTACAGAAATTCACAAAATTTCACAAGAAAAAAAATATCCAAATAATGTAGACGTGATGGCCCCTCTGAAGTAATATCAAAATCCTTATAATATTAGTGATGCAGTATCAGTTCAGAACGTAGAAAGCAAATCAAGTTCAACTCAGAACCCTTTCAAATAGTCATAAACCAGCCGCTTACTAGATTTCTTAGCAGACGTCATTACTGGAGAAAAACAATGAATGAACTGGCAAGGTTTTGAAGACTATCCCACAACAGTAATTTGATTTAACTTTTTTAAAAAAAGAAGAAACCTCTAAAACTAGAAAGTGAACAAGGGTACAGCATCAGAGCTGAAGAATAGGCCAAAAACACTGGATTAATGGCCTCTGTTTTAGTGAGACTGATCAGTACACAGGACTCAACATCCATCACCTTCCCTCTTTTTCTACCAGGATTTGAGTTGGCAGGTTTTTTGGCATTATCCCTTCTTTAAATCAAAAAAACACTAACCTTCCTCACTGAGGGAGTCGCTCTCCAAGATCTGCTTTTATACTTATCTCGAAATTAATTCCCAATACTTCTATCAAGGATAAAAATCTGGCAACAGTCCCTTTCTTTTTCTTCTTTGTTATATTTAGAGGATAGATTGCTTTGTCGTCTTCTTGAATAGGAAATCAGAACAATTTTAAGAGTTTCTCAAGTCAGTTGAAAGAAAACAAGAGGCCTCCAATAACAAAAGCAATGACAAAAAGAAATCCCCACCACAGTGTACCATCAGAAGTCACCAGAGGATAAAGGAAAAACATAATTAAGAAGAACATCAGCAAGGCTCCATGGTTATGGGAGTAAGCTCCAGGTGTTGCCATATCCTCCCACTTCCCAGCCTTATTTAAACAGCACTTTAAATATAGCTGTATGCAAATGAACTGAAGTGAGCTGTATGATGAGCAGCTGAGTTACCTCTGATGTCACAAATCCACCTACACACCCTTTAAAATTGAGTTAGGTATCTTCAAGTTAACTTCAGTGTTGTATAAGTACAGAAATACACACACATGTAGATCATACACACATACAGAGCACATTTTACTATACTTTCCGTAGTTAACAGAATCTTACAGAAATAAACATGCAAGAAAAGAGGATTATACTGGGTATGTAGTAATAAGAACACGCTGCTCTCAAACCTAGTGAAATTCAATTATAAATATTAATTTGGGCAAAAAAATCAACTTTTTTACATGTGAATTACTGCAATTGTGTATCTTATGCTTACTTCAGTTTAGCAGCCATCTTTTAAATATATTTTTGCCCAAACAGTACAGAAAAAACACAGTAGAAACTCAGCAATGAAAGGATTAAATCTACAACAAATATTAAGTAACCCCTGGGGGGGAAAAATCAGATCTTACTACACTCCAATTTTTAAAAAAATGAGAAAGCAAAACTGGCATTCAAAACAAACTTCAGTCATAGCTAAATGTTCAGTGCGCTACGTGGTTAGAGATGTTTTACATGGTGGTTAATTCAGAAAGAGCAACAGCAGCAGAAGAAAGGCTGCATAAGTATAAGAAATTTGGGATATTTTGTTAAATACTTTTCATTTTACAACAAGCATACAAATGTAGGTGTGGATACAGTAAATATTTCTTATTTATTTCATTTTACAACAAGCATACAAATGTAGGTGTGGATACAGTAAATATTTCTTATGCCAACTGACCGTAAATCTAACCCACTCCACCTAACCCTCCCTCTAATTCCTTGGTATGGAGAAAGATAGCTTTGCTGTTGCTGCTACTGCCTAATATTTTATTATTGTATCTAGCTGAAGTGCCAAATGAAAAAAAAAAATCCATTACAGAAATTTTGCAAGAAAGTGAAAGTTCTGCATTTTGGGAACACAATCACGAGCACCACCTAGAGTGGAAACATTTTTACACAAAACTTCATTAAATCTCCTTCCTTTATCACAATTCTAGGCCTCAATGCAGAACTCAAGGGCTGCTGTACTCTGTAAAAGTGACAAAGCCTTATAGACTAACAGATACAGTAGACTCTCGATTATCCAGGATGATAGGGAAAAAATTAATTCTGGTTAATAAAATCCCGGATAATCACCATCCATAGGAAATATGAGGAGAGGGGATTGGTTCACCAGCCACCCTGCACCGGGGGAGGAAGTGTTGGTTCACTGGCTGCCCTGTGCCCTGGTGGGGGTTTTTTGTGTGTGCTTGGGGCGGCAGCAAAGCCAGAGCCAGCCCTGCGAGTTGCGTATATTTTTTTTTTTGACATCCTGGTTAATCCACATCCTGGTTAATCCAATCCTGGATAATCGAGAGTCTACTGTATTTTAGAGCATAAGCTTTCATTGGCGAAGACCCACTTCATCAGATGAATGCTGTGGAAATCTCCAGACCAGCTGCTGGAAGTGGGCCTCACCATCCCTGATTGAATTTACCTTGCTATCTTGCCTGTATATGTACACCTGGCTCTGGAGATTTCCACAACATTCATCTGATTAAATGGGTCTTTGCCCATGAAAGCTTATGACCCAAAACATCTGTTAGTCTATAAGGTGCTACAAGAATCTGTCACTTTTACAGATCCAGACTAACACGGTTACCCCTCTGATACTGTACTCTATAAATATTTCTATTTTTAAAGTTTCTTCTTTGCCTTCCCTGGCATAATGGAACTGCTAACAGGGACTCAAGAGGTGGCAGACCGGAATCATATATGGTTGTTGAGGCTGACAAAATCTGTAAACCAACAGAAAAGTTGAAAACAAAAGTAGAACACCCACGTCTGATCATTTCCTATTAGAAAGGAGGCTGGGGAAATAGAGTTAAAATTAACTCCATGCGGAAGCAAAATGATTACCACTCAGGTCAATAGTGAAAGTTAACTTCTGGCAACACAGGAGAAGGTGGAATTTCCCTTCTGGAGCTCCAGGACTGACAGAAGTGAACTCCTCTTTGTTTCTATACAGAGCAAAGACAGACACATGGACACAGCCATCAGATAGATAGAGCTATACAACAGGAGACTGGGGACCTGAAATGTTGGTGTACGGGAAAAACATATTGCACCCAAGTGGTGCATTTTTATTTTTTCCTTTTTGTTCTCATATTCTCACAATGGATCTCCCTCCCTCCTCCTCCTCCCCCCCTCCCCCCACCCCCACAGATTACACAGTAAAACCTGTTACTGCAGAGTATGCGCTCAAGCGTAGTAGGGGACTAGAGATAGGCACAGAAATCGGAAATCCAACTTTAGGAAAGTCTTTTGGACAGTTTTTTAATTTTGGTTTTTCTTAATATAGTAGGTGCAACCAATATTGTTTTTAAAAACAGGGTCAAAAATGGATAAGTAGCTGAGCAAAAAATAATAACATTGTTTCCATTTTGCAATATTCCATATAGAATTTAAGTTTTCATAGAATTTCCCCCACAAAAAAGATACATCAATTTTTTACTTTTTCCACTCAAACTTGACCAAAGAGGAGGAATTTCTGGAAAAAAAGTTACATTGGAAAAAGGAAAAAAAAATCCTGTTGGATTCAGTGCCAAAGACAGGAAAAAGTGAGGGGGAAAAACAAAAACATTGAAAATGTTTTGGCTTTTGAACAAAACAAAAAACTTTAAATTGGAAATGAAACAAATGTTTTCATTCCATTTAGTAGTTTGTCAGTAAATGACATTGTCTCTCAAAACTTCTGATTAAACTTGTTTCACCAGAAAATAAATTTCAATCAAAAAGTTTCAATGATTTCTATTGTTCAAGGTATCTTAAAACTTAGAGACAAAAACATTTAGAACAACTTTGTTGAAAAGGATAGCAGCATTTACAAAGAACCTGAAATCCTTACTCTTACAAAAAATTCCCACTGGGGGAATAAAAAGCTATTTGAGTCTCAAAAAGTAAACTGCTTTGTTTAAAGCAATTTACAACTCACTCCATGGCTATAATATCTCCTGCACTGATACTCCTACAGTAGACTTACCACATTCAGAAAAAAAGCCTTTAAAAACAAGTCAGTAATATTGCCACATCGTCCCACACACACACATGCAAACCAAACACAAAATGAGAAGTCACTTCATTTAAAAAGTCTAAAATATTCATAAGAAAAACAATTAACCATCTCATTCTACTTTTCAGTAAGGGTCTAGTCCTCCCACCTCATCTCAAAATAAGACAAAGTAAACTGGCTTGGCACAGATATTCCTACAGCAGGCATGGTGAGACACCAAGCCATTGTGGGTTATGGAGCACCCAAAAGGTATTTCTTAACAATGAGTGGATTCCTTAAAATATACATTTTAACAAGTCTAATATCCATCAAATTCTCCTTCTCCTGTTGAGGAGGATGTTAGAAACAAAATTGTTTTGACAAATTAAGAAACAGGTAACAATAGTACAAAGTACAGGGCTAACAGGATTCCCTTTTGCCTGTGCTTCCTCTCCTCCCCCCTTTTGGAAATTCTCTCTAACATTACCAAAAATAAAAAATAAAAAGTTGTTATTTCAATACTATTTCAATGCTATTTTTAGAATTTGCACGTTATGAATTAGAACAGTACATTAAGCTTTTACTCTGAAGATTGAAGTGTTTCCTTCACGTGCCTCTATTTTAATTACACAACAAAAAAGAGGGGAACATAGAAGAGAAGATTTAATTAACTTCTAATCGTGGAAGGTGAACAATTTAAGTCCAACATCCAGGAATTATTTCCGTTTGCCATGTAAATCTAACACATCAGTGTTAGTGGATGGTTGTGTTTAACTCTCTGAACTACATCATCAAAAAAGATTTAGTTCTAAAAGTTAAAAGAATCAGCACCATATTTACTTTCTGAAACTTTATGTGACTCAAGTCATCTTACCCAAAAATCCCTTCAGTTGAAATTTAAATAATTCTCAGAGACTGTTCAGTAACATACTTCTTTAGATTTATTGCACATTTTATATTACAAGCGTCATCATATAAACAGTTTTCACAGGGAGATGGTTAGACCATTTTGCTTTCTTCAGAATGCGTCAATTAATTCCTACCTCACAAGAACCCCCCTCCTCTCTGTCACACACACACACACACACACTTCCCCTCAGATACAAGTGCTAGTGGTTTGTTTGAAATTCCACATTTACCTTATTTAATTGGCACCACACTAGTTGCTGAGTAACATTCCTTATATGCCCCTTATTACAGGGACATTAATGACTGCAATCAACCCAATTCCATTTCCTTGCCCAATGATTTAATTTCCTGTACAGTATTGCTTTCAGCTCTCCTTTGAAAATCTCAGCCAGCATTTCTTTTTAGATCTCTGTTCTCTATTATGTAACAGAGCTCATACTGGCTGGTGTACAACCAGCCTACAAGTTGTAACAAATTATGTCACTCACCACCATCCTGCAGAACCTGCTGAAACCATTGTTGAAACTGTTTTGAAATGCTCATGTCAAGAGCGCGTTACGTCTATGATCAGCTCAGTTATGAACTAAATAAGCAGTCTTAAGTAAGTCACCCAAAGAAAGAAGTGCTGCCTTAAAAGCGAAACAAAAAAGGGGGCATGCAGAGCTTAATGTGGCACCTCTGAACTTTCTCAAGGGCTGTAGTAGAAAAATACAGCTAAGTGCCAGACAAAGAATTCCAATCAAAAATACAGAAGTATAAACTGAAACATACTAGTGTATTAGTACCTTTTAGACCACAAGAAGGATGTCTCGTGAATGACATGGATAGTTCTGGTACATATATTGCATACCAAAAGAAAATTAATACCAGAAGCAATATTCTTGACGTTCTGTACATTAATTGAAAATGATTCTAGTTTTAATCATTTTTTCCTGCAAGCATTAACATTTTCCCTACTACTGTTACAAGAACACCAAAAATTACTATAATTAAAACAGATTAGAGGGTAATAAAAGCTGTTTGGCTGTTTTACGGTGTTCAGTCATTTTCACAATTATCCGTGTTTGCATGCATCTTTCACATAGCAACAGAGGAGTGGATGTAAAAAATAGGAAACCATTAACAAAATTAAGAGAAGGAAAAAAAAGAGGGACACAGTGTAGTACCTAAAAGGAACTTTAAAAACTTTTTTAAAAACTTGAAAAGATTTCCAGATCAATGTACCTTTAAAGGAAGGGACACTTTCTTCCAGGAACAGTATAATGCAGAGGTGGGCAAACTATGGCTGGTGGGTCAGTCCTGCCCAGCCCCTGAGCTCCTATGATTGCCTAGAAAAGAGTACAGCAGAAAGTAATCTGGGGGACATTATAGATCACAAGCTAAATATGAGTCAATAGCCTAACACTGTTGCCATTTTAAAAAAAAAAAAAAAAAAAAGGAGACAGTTTGGGATACATTAATAGGAGTATTGTAAGCAAGACACAAGAAGTAATTCATCCGCTCTATACCATGCTGATTAGGCCTCAACTGAACTATTGTGTCAAGTTCTGGATACAACATTTCAGAAAAAAAGTGGACAAACTGGAAAAAGTCCAGAGAAGACTAACAAAAATGATTAAAGGTCTAGAAACTATGACCTCGGAGGAAAGATTGAAAAAACTGGGTTTCTTTAGTTTGGAGAAGAGAAGACTGAGGATAGGACAAGAAGCAATGGGTTTAAACTGCAGCAAGGGCTGTTTAGGTTGGACATTAGGAAAAAACCTGTCAGGGTGGTTACGCACTGGAATATATTGCGTAGGGAGGTTGTGGAATCTGTCTTTGGAGATTTTTAAGAGCAGGTTAGACAAACACCCATCAGGAATAGTCTAGATAATACTTAGTCCTGCCATGAGGGGACTGGACTAGATTACCTCTCAAGGTCCCTTCCAGTCCTGTGAGTCTATGATTAAGCTTGAAAGGTCCCAGTTTTGACCCCCACTGCCAAGACCCCTGTAGGGGTCGGTGTTACATTAACTTATAGTTTTATCAAATAAATGACTATTGTGCAACAGAAAACAAAGTCGCTAGATGAAATCAGTCAGTAGATTCCAGGGGCAGGCATATCAGTGAGTTTTTTTTAATTTGCAGAACTATCCAGTGAATATCCATATCACAAAAATCAATGGTACAAATATGAAATAGCAACAGAAAGCCAATTTAGAACGAAGACAAGTAACTTTTCTCCTCCATCCTGAACACACTGCATTAATGGATACAATTATACACTTTCATAAGCTATAGACTTTTCATAGTTTTCCATAGAATGCAACTTTACGTAATTGACATTGACAGGAACTAAACAAAGACTGCTACTTCATGGGTTCCCCTTATGCTTCAGAAAAAAAAATAAAGCTTTTTTGCTCCTACTGCCTCTATTGAGATTAGCCAAAAACAACACAAAAAAGTATTTGCAGGTTTAAGTTTTTAACTTACTGTGGAGAGGTTATTTATAAGACTAGTGGTCTGGGTGACCTCACCCCCCCACCCCCAGCCCCCACCCCCCATCAGGGAGGAGTAATACAAATATTATTCTAAAGTCTAAAGTGATGAATTGGGACTGTGTAGATCATTGTTGCAACCAAGGTCCTGTAAGGGCACCAAATCTTATATAAAGGGGGTTATATAAGGTATTTAAGACCAGGTTATGGTTTGTTGGTTATGATTATGTTATCTGTATGCATGTGTCATTTTTGTAGTTGAAGTTATGAATATTGGCTCTATACTGTCTGTATCTCAAACTTATGCTATGCTTCTGGGTGACATCCCAGACAAGTTGGTGTTAGCCCTGCTTAGCCTGCTTGATGGCCCATTAAGGACCAGCAGCTATACAACTGACCCATTGAGAGAAGGCAGACACACCTTGTGACTCAGCAAGGTGTGCAGGGACTTGCCCATGTGACTTCAAACTCCAATTTGCAGTAATTTTCCACAGTAAGAACAAAGAGGTGTTCTTACACCTGGAAAAGACTATAAAAGGATGATGCCTCCTCTACATCTTGTTTTCAACCCTGCTTCATACTCTGGAGGGATTTTGCTACAAATGGAAGCTCCAGACAAAGGACTGAAGGACCCATCCCAGCTGTGGACGTACTCCAGAGACTTGATTTGAACCTGTAGTTTATTCTATCACTGCTACAACCCTGAACCAACTTTGCCATTGCTGTATGTAAATTGATTCCATTTAACCAGTTCTAGCTCTCGTCTATATTGTTTTTCCTTTTATGAAAAAACCTTTAGATTTTAGGTTCTAAAAAATTGGCAACAGCGTGATTTGTGGGTCAGATCTGATTTGTATATTGACCTGGATCTGGGGCTTTGTCCTTTGGGATCGGGAGAACCTTTTTCTTTTACTAGGGTATTGGTTTTCATAACCAGTCATCCCCATAACGAGTGGCTGCTGGTGATACTGCGAAACTGGAGTGTCTAAGGGAATTGCTTGTGTGACTTGTGGGTAGCCAGTTGGGTAAAACCAAAGTCCTCTCTGTCTGGCTGTTTTGGTTTGCCTTAGAGGTGGAAAAACCCCAGCCTTGGACTGTAACTGCCCTGCTTGAAGCAATTTGTGCTGAATTGACGCTCACAATTGTGTCCCGCCAGAACCAGCACCGTTACACCTGCCCCCCTCCATCATGAAGGAGTAATACAAATATTATTCTGAAGTGATGCTGCCGAGTTTTAACTGAACTAATCTTTCACCTCTAAAATTCAGATTCAAATCTTTACATAGATTGCCACTAGTAAATGTCATGGTTCCAATCGCTTAGAACATTATAGACACTGGTCCACATCACACAAGCCTCAAAGCAACACTGACAGTCCATCAAGAATGTGAACAACAAGAGCCATTACTAGTCAGGACTGAGATCGACAGGGCAGTCAACATGTTCACAAGTTGGTGGAGCCATCTTGGTCTCATTTCTACCAACCAGGCAACTTTTACCATCTTAATCCATCTTTAAGGCAGCTACCAATGAAGATGATACAGGGTGAAATCCTGGCCACATTTAACTCAATTATTCCATTAGCTTCTATGGGGCAAGGATTTCCCCCTGGTTTGTTAATTATTAGATCTTGTTTTCCCAAATTAATGCTTTTTCCCGGACATCTATACTCAGAATTGATGTATTCAGTCTAACGATCTCTTGGCCAATACTAATCCTCCACCCACACTATATTACACAAAACATACACATACCGCTTCTGTGCTCAACTACACATATGCCACAGCTATTGCAATTTAAAAATAAATTCAACAGAACTGGAGTCTCGCTCTCTCTTTTGTACCACTGACTTGCGATGCAGTTGTGTTTCAGTTTCCTCATCTATAAAATAATCTTTGCCACTTTGCATAAAATTGAGATCCATGGGTGGAAAGTGCTGTATATGTGCTAAGTACAACTATAATTTAGCACCATTATAAGCATGAAGGCAGCTGTCCGCAGAACACAAGGAAAGCGTGCATGGAAGCAGAAGTGTTGATTCACCTTGCATTTGAATTCACGCTTCCTCTAGGTTTCATAGTCCATGGTTCTCTGTCTGTCCCCACACAGCATCTTTGCTTTTGTTAAGAGGTTAGGGTTTGTTTGGTTGGTTTTGGTTTGACATCCCACCACCTAGAACCTTGTACAGTAAAACCTCCATTTAACGGACCAATTCGGGCGGGGGGGTGTCCGTTAAATCAAAAAGTCCGTTATTTAATAAAAAATAACGGGACCCGGCAGCCAGCCCGCTAGCGGCTGGGACCCGGGCGGCAGCCGGGAGCCGGCAGCCAGCCCGCCAGCGGCTGGGGCCGGGACAGCAGCTAGGAGCTGGAAGCCAGCCTGCCAGCGGCTGGGACCGGGGCAGCAGCCGGGAGCTGGCAGCCAGCCGCCTGGGAAGGGGACCAGGGCTGCAGCCAGGAGGGGTCGCGGTCTGATATGGATCAGAAAATTTGTCCATTGCATCCGAAGTCCGTTAAATCGAGGTCCGTTAAATCGAGGTTTTACTGTATATATAACTCTAGCCTACAGACAGAGAATAAAGAAAGGCTACAGCTACAAGCTGTACTTGACCTTTAGTTAGTAAAGTGGTCTGTACCACATTCTTTTTCTCTTGTTGCACTGAAGTGCCAATCTCAATGGAAAAGGAGGAGAGTCTTTAAAAACTTCCAAAACAGACTCCAGCGAGAAACTGGAATTAATTTTCAAATTGGATACAATTAACCAGGGGCTAAATATGACTTGCGAATGGTTCTCTCTTTACACTAATTGATTGCATTTCCTGAGTTAATTTACCTGACACAGAAATCCATTTCAAAAGGTATTTTTTTCTCCTGTTGATAATGGCCCATCTACATTTAGCAGCCCTCTTAGAATTGGTATGCTAATGAACAATTTTTTTTCTTTTCCTTTCTGTGTGTATAAATGCATCTTACTTCTGTTCCATTCTATGCATCCGATGAAGTGAGCTATAGCCCACGAAAGCTTATGCTGAAATAAACTAGTTAGTCTCTAAGGTGCTACAAGTATTCCTCGCTTTCTTTACGGATACAGACTAACACGGCTGCTATTCTTGAACCTTTAAAAAGATGATCTTTTGAAATGAAAGATTTGTAAAGTAAATTACAAAAATTCAAGTTATTGCCAAAAATAAATAAATTAATAAAACTCCACCCAACCACCAAGCAACCTTCAGGTCAGTTGGAGAGTTTTCCATGTTCTTGCGTTGGAAGAAAGCTAAAACTATTTTGAACATTATGCCACTTTACATTAATGCATTTTTTAAAGTATACTCTCAGATACACAGGTGCACATCTATATTGATCTGAGAGCTTGGGAATATTTTGGTTTCTATCTTTCAATAACTACATTAAAGGGAAATACATCAGCAAACCCCCTTCTCCAGACCCACTAGTGATTTAAGTGGCTACTATTGCGATAAAAGTTCTGCTCCTGACATTCATACACCAAACAGAACCTGTAGAAACAAATGCAAAGATCAAATAGCTCAGTGGTTTGAGCATTGGCCTGCTAAACCCAGGGTTGCGAGTTTAACCCTTGTAGGGGCCATTTAGGGATATGGGGAAAAAATAGGGATCAGTCTTGCATTGAGCAGGGGGTTGGACTAGATGATCTCCTGTGGTCCCTTCCAACTCTGAGATTCTATGATTCTAAATCAGAAGGAACATGTACAAAAAAACCTGACTGACAAGTAAAACTAAACTCAAAAAGCAAAAACTCATGGGTTCCGTTTAGGGCTGTCAATTTATTGAAGTTAACTCACACAATTAACTCAAAAAAATTAACCACAATTAAATTAATAACGATTAATCGGTTTCAATCACACTGTTAAACAATACCAATTGAAATTTAATGAATGTTTTTCTACATTTTCAAATATATTGATTTCAATTACAACACAGAATACAAAGTGTACACTGCTCATTTATTTTTATTACAAATATTTGCATTGTAAAAATGATAAAATAGTATTTTTCAATTCATCTCATACAATTACTGTACTGCAATTTCTTTATCATGAAAGTACAATTTACACATGTAGATTTTTTTTGTTACATAACTGCACTCAAAAACAAAACAATGCAGAACTTGCGAGCCTAGAAGTCTACTCAGTCCTACTTTCCATTCAGCCAATTGCCAAGAGAAACAAGTTTGTTTACATTTAGAGGGAGATAATGCTGCTCACTTCATATTTACAATGTCACCAGAAAGTAAGAGCAAGCGTTCGCATGGCACTTTTGCAGCCAGCATTGCAAGGTATTTACATGCCAGATGTGCTAAACATTCATATGCCCTTCATTTTTCAACCATCATTCCAGAGGACTTGCTTCCATGCTGAAGGCGCTCGTTAAAAAGAGAACACATTAATTACATTTATGACTGGACTCCTTGGGGGAGAATTGTATGTCTCCGGCTCGGTTTTACCCACATTCTGGCATATATTTCAGGTTATAGAGTCTCACATGTTGTTCATTTTAAGAACACTTTTGCTGCAGATTTGACAAAATGCAAAGAACATACCAATGTGAGATTTCTAAAGATAAACTACAAATTTAATTTAACCCAACCTGAGATTTAAGAATCTGAGGCGCCTTACAAAATCTGAGAGAGACAAAGTGTGGAGCTTGCTTTCAGAAGACTTAAAAGATGTGGAAACTACAGAATCTGAACCATCAAAAAAGAAAAATCAACCTTCTGCTGGTGGCATCTGACTCAGATAATGAAAATGAACATGTTGGTCTGCACTCCTTTGGATTGTTATCAAGCAAAACCCGTCATCAGCATGGACACATGTCCTCTGGAATAGTGGTTGAGGCATGAAGGGACATATTAAACTTTAGCCCATCTGGCATGTAAATATCTTGCGCCATGTAGCCAGCATCACATGATATAGCCAAACAGTGCCATGAAAACACCTGTTCTCACTTTCAGGTGACATTACGAACAAGAAATGGGCATCATTATCTCCTGCAAAAGTAAACAAACTTGTTTGTCTTAGAGATTGGCTGAAGAAGAAATAGGATTGACGGGACTTGTAGGCTCTCAAGTTTTACATTGTTTTATTTTGAATGCAGTTATTTTTGTAGATAACTCTACATTTATAAATTCAACTTTCAGGATAAAGAAATTGCATTACAGTACTTGCATGAGGTGAATTGAAAAATGCTATTTCTTTTGTTTTACACAGTGCAAATATTTGTAATAAAAACTATAAAATGAGCACTGAACACTTTGTATTCTGTTTTATAATTGAAATCAATATATTTTAAAAGGTAGAAAACATCCAGAAATATTTAAATGGTATTCTATTATTGTTTAATCTCATGATTGCTATTAATTTTTTTAAAATTCCTTGAGAGCCCTAGTTCCCTTATCTATCATCACCATACATTTCCTAGGTAGTTAGTAAGTTGCCCAGCACTTAGGTCAGCTGGAAAACTAGCCTAGAATGTAACAATTTCTGGCCTACCATCGCTCCTCTTTCCTGACTAACCTTGGTTGTTTTACTATTCTATTCTTCCAGAGAAAACTTCACATGCACTCCAAATTCTTCCCGCTGTGTTCAGCCTTGATAAGAATATTCAAAAGCTAACAATTTCAGACACACGACTACACATAGAGCCCATGATTTCTCAAAGTGTCATGACAAATTTATTTGCCTACAAATTGACCTAAAGACCATTTTTATTAAAAATAAACAAGAACCCCATGCGAGCCAAGGCCGAGCAGTTTGTCCCTGCCTCTTCCTCGGCCACGTGGACTTGTAAAGATGGAGCCTCTCTCTGCAGCCTTCGCAGGGTGGTTGTCACTAACTCTGAGCAGTGGGCAGCATACACCAGCCAGCCAGCAAGGCTGTCCCATTAACAGCCATTCCCAGCGAGTCTAAGTTCCAGAAACAAAACAGAAACCCTGGACCCTTGCCCCAGAAAAGGGCCAGCAACTCCTCCCACTCAAAGGGAGAGTACATCTCCCAGCCTGCAGACGGCCATATACTCCTGCCCCCTGCCTGGAAGGAGTGTGACTTATCAGGACAATGCCAGCTCAATCTGCACCATTTCCTCCCATGATTATTTGGTGGGGGACAGGGAGAGGAGGGGAGGTTAAGTCTATGGGGAAATTTCCTCCTCTAATCATGTTTTTACAAAAGGAAATAAAAGTGCAGCACCAAAACAAAAAACCAACCTGTTTAAGACTAGAGTGCTTCAAGCTTTGCTTCTTAGCTGAATAAAGGCAAGGAAGTAATGCACCAGAGTAAAACACAGACTCCCTTAAAGGAGCAAGGTTATCAGTCTTTTTTTTTATGCTGGTACCAGACATGCATGGTAACATGTAAATATACCACTTCCCACTATGGGTGAAGTGATGTTATCTCTGACCTAGTGTTCCTTTCACACAGTCAAAGAGCAAACACCAGCCTTCTCTCCTCCATCACCCCACTGCTAGTCAGAGCACCTAATCTGCCTTGGCCATCATTCCTATATGGGCTAGAAGCTCCATTGTGATTACATCATTCGCCCTCTCTGATTGGGAAGTCTGACATATATTTGAAGAATTCAGAGATCCTGCCTATACTATATCCCCTTTATACAGGCCTCAGGGTATTTTTGCACCAAAGTATGTGTGGAGGAGTGGGAAGGGGAAGAGGGAAAGTGAGAGCTCTGCTCAGCAGCCTCTGTATACATCAGGTATCACATAACCTGCTCCTCTCCTTTTCTCAAGTCAGTTACCAGATCATGTGACAACCCAAAGAGAATTAAACTCACCCAGTGCATCTCCTATTCCTCTTCCCAGTTGGTACAACACAGCTGGTTATCAGCCATCAGCTGGGCACCATTTGGAGACCAGTCCTATCCAGCACAGCTCCAGGAATCAGAAAAATGCCTTGGCTTTTTAAATACTTTGTACACTTCAAAAAAGCCAAATCCTGAATTCATAAATAGATATTTGAGACCTGTGAAACCATCTCAGCTCTCAGAGCTGGATCTGGCAGCTCTTGATAGGCAAATGGCTGCAGAGGAAGTTGAAGTTGTAATAAAGAATTTAAAATCCAATAAAAGTTCCAGGTCCCAAAGGGTTATTTTGAGAGTATTATAGAGCTCTAAAACAAGTGTTGATCCCCATTTCAACCCAATTGTTAAATGGTATCTTGCGTGGAAACATCATTCCAGATTTATGGAGGGAGGCAAAAATTGTGGCCACTCCTGAAGAAAAAGATCTTACCAACTGTTCATCATACAGACCTATTTCTCTAATGATGTGGATGCTACAATTTATGCATAGGTACTTGCAAACAGACTGAGCATTATCTTGCCCAAATTTGTTCATCCTGACCATTCTGGGTTCATTGTTAGCAGGCATCTATCAGATGATATCAGAAGAACTCGGAATCTGATCAATAATGTTAATTCTAACAATTCTTCCAGTGCACTGCTTTATCTGGCTGCTGAATAAGCCATTGACCAGCAGGAATGGGAATCCCTCAGACAGATTACAGTAAGGTTTGTCTTTGGAAATCAGTTTTCTATGGGCATACTGGCCTGTATACTCATTCTAAAGTTTCATCTTGGGCAGGGGTGGCGCTATGATTTTTGCCGACCCAAGCACAGTAGTCAGGTGGCTGCCACGGGAGGTCCAGTACTCTGCAGATTCGGTGGCGTTTCTGCGGGAGGTTGGCCAGTCCCGCGGCTTCGGCTTACCCACTGCCAAATCCACGGGACCGACGGGCCTCCTGAAGGCATGCCACCAAAGCCATCTGACAGCCACCCTGAAAGCAAGCGTCAGGCCGCCCCCCGCGGCTTGCCACGCCCCCCCCTCTCCCAGGCATATGCTTGGGGCGCTGGTGCCTGGAGCCGCCCCTGATCTTTGGGTTAATGGTCATCAATCCCCTCCTTTTAATTTGTCTAGGTGTATGAGACAGGGTTGCCTCTTACACCTGTTTGCTTTGACAATGGAGCCATTTACAATAAATGTGAGAAACAGCCCCTTCATAAAGGGGATCAAAACTGCTTATAGATCAGAAAACAAAATAGCTTTGTATGCTGACTATGTCATGTTCTAGTTGCAGGATCCAGATGCCTCGTTAAAAATTATAGAACAATTGACTTGGGAATTTGGGCAGGTTTCAGGCTTCAAAATAAACTAAGATAAATCTGAAATTTTAGGAATTAATACTCCCAAAAGAGTCAAAAGAGAACTGTTGTCATCTAAATAAATGTGAATGGGCAAAGGAATCTTTAAACTAGTTAGGAATAAATATTATGAAGAAACAATTCTTTCTACAGCCAAATTTCCCTCTGCTGCAGAATAAAACAAAAGAGTTGAAGGAATGGAACAAATATAAAATTTCTTGGCTAGGGAGGGTAACCTCAGTAAAGATGAATGTCTTCCCAAAGCTTTTTGTTTTGTTCTGTTTTGTTTCAGTGCATCCCTGGTGGTATCCCTAACATGAAATTAAAAACATGGCAGAATGTGCTATTAAAATTCATATGGAAAGATAAAAAACTAAACCGTGAGTTCTAAAGTTCTGTTTAAGCCTACAGAGTGGGGTTTGACTACTATACCCTAATTTGGCTATTATTATAGAATCATAGAAATGTAGGACCGGAAGGGACCTTGAGAAGTCATCAAGTCCAGCCTTCTGTGCTCAGGCAGGCAGGACCAAGGAAACCTAGATCATTCCTGACAGGTGTTTGTCCAATCTATTCTTAAAACCTCCAATGAGAGGATTCCATAACTTCCCTTGGAAGCCTGCTGTGGTGCTTAACTATCCTTTTTGTTGTAGAAAGTTCTTCCTAATATCAAATCTAAATCTTCCTTGCTGCAGATTAAGCCCTTTACTTCTTGTCCTAACTTCAGAAGATATGGAGAACACTGATCGCCATCCTTTTTATAAAGCCTTTTACCATATTTGAAGACCATTATTGGGTTCTCCCTCATTCTTCCTTTCTCAACACTAAACATACCCAGTTGCTTTAACCCTCCCCCATAGATCAGGTTTTCTAAACTTTTTCCTAACAATTAAAATATGATCAATTGAGTTAACAAAGGCCATCCAAACACTGGATAAAACTCAAACAAAACTGGAACCCAAATATACTTCTACAGAGAAAGTAGGTTAAAAAGAAATTTAGGTCACCAAAATAAATTGTTTGTGTTTTAAAAAGTCACTTATTCATCCAGACACCTTACCAGCTGTCAGGATTGCCTCCCCACTCTGAACTCTAGGGTAAAGATGTGGGGACCCACATGAAAAAAGAAATAACCCCCCAAGCTTATTTTACCAGCTTAGGTTAAAACTTTTCCCCAGAACACAAACTTCTCCTATGTCTGGGCTTGGAATCGCTGCCACCACCAATTTGAGCCCCCAAAACAATGGGTTAGGGTAAATTGGAACCCCTCTTTTAATACCCCCCAAATCTCATCCCTTCACCTGTGAGAGGCTTGAGAAACAAAGAAAATAAACCCTCACTTTCTGTGAAACGTGCCCGATCCAAACCAGGATCTATCCAATGGAAACAAGCAGTCAGAGTCTTAAAAGCAAGATTTTAATTAAAGAAAAAGAGAAAAGCAGAAATCCCTTGTACAGAAATCAATAGAAAAAAACCCTTGCATCACACAGCCTCACTGACCCCTCCCTGGGAATTCTTCCTCTGCTAAAACTTAACACCATGGATCAATTATCAAGTGATACAGTTCAAGCATGTAATTCACTTACTACTGAACTTGACATGTTAGAAGATTATAGATAGGTAAAGTAAAGACATAGGTGTGGTTCATCCCATAGGCGGAGCGAACGAGAGACTAAACCGAAACTAAAAACTCTCTTTTGTCTCCGAGGTTGATTAGCATCTCTGGTTCATCATCCCCTCTCAAGTTACTTTCAGGTTAACCCTTTACAGGTAAAACAGTAATTCTAAGCTACTTTACACTTATGACACCAGCTCTGGACACTTTTTTAAAATTACTGCGACCCAGGCCTTCTGTCTTAGCCACTTTCATTAATAATCAGGAATTTATCCCTAGGAAATATCCGAGTGACTATTCGTTGTGTGTAAGAGCTGAGATTATTCCAGCTGTTCCTGGGTCCTGATTTGAAATCATAACAAAAAGATGTGCAATATTGTAAATAATATAAAGATCCCATATTTTCAATATTTACAAGTCAAACATTTTATTGTGAAATCTGAATACAAGATGACTACCTAGACCTTTAATCACATTTGAACAGTTGACCCAGGAGCAAGCTAGAACAAAAAGTTTAATTTCATATTATATATACACATATACTCACATACATATAAACATACATATAAACATACATACATATAGAAAAGATGTTGATGAGACAATAATCCAAATGAAAAGATGAAAGAGGGATTTGGCCAAAAAACTGCCCTGGATGAGTGGGGCACTATATGGGAAAAGGGTACGCATCGTCAATTTATGTAGCTCATGAAGAATTTTATACGTATATAAATTAGTCTAGATGCCATTTGATTCCAGTTAAGATCCATGATATTTTTTGCTACTAGATCTGCATTCTGTTGGAGGGGTTCAGAGAAAGGGGAACATAATTACATACATGGAGGCTGTGTCTGTGAATAATACAATTTTTGGAGGAAATTATTAAAGAAATTCAAAAATGCTACATGTTATTGGAAGAATGAAATTTCTCCCATGAAATTGTGATATAGGAGAATATGGACTGTCCTTGCAATGGAAACTTCTCTGACCAAATATGTACACAAGAGAGTGCTAAAAAGAAGTCTGGTATTACCCTTTTTAGCATACTCAGAGGAGGTCAGCTTCCCAGACAGCAAGCTGAAGTCCTTATCCAGGTTCTTTGAATACTAATCTGATCCTGAATAAGTAATAAATTATGTACAATATAGTAGGTTAGTGTTTTATTGTAGCTTTTCCGTAACAACGTTTAGAAGAAAATGCCCAGGCAACTTCCCAATATGTAGCAGAGAGACTCATGGTATAATTTATATAGGTTGGAAAAGAAGAATTACTTACATTATGGGAGTATCAAGAGGGCCCAATTAAGATCAGTAAGAGACAATTTGTGTCACAAAGAGCTTACAATAATCAAGACAGACATACAGTAGAAAAGAAAACAGAGCCATCCAGAAGCAAAATAACTTGACCAAATTCTGTCATCATACAATTGAGGAGCATATTGTTCAAATTCATATGTTACAGTTATACAGTGGTTATACTTACATTTCTAATACTGAAGGGTAAGGGTCTTAGTGGAGGGTGTACGAAAACAGAGAACAGAATTACTGTTAAGCGATGGGAAAATAAAAATAAGAATTTATTTAGTTTCCAGCATTTACAATATACGTTTCTTAAGCGACATTATATGAATGTCATTTTAAAAGGCAATGGAGTCAGCTCTAACTGTACCATATAGCTTTATGTCTGAGAATTTTAAATAACTAAGTTCATCATAGTCACCTGGGCTTCAATACACTTATCTGGCAAATCAGCTTTCTCCTTAACTAGAAGATTCTCTCTTATTTAAGGCCAAAACCTAGTTACACAGGAGATAGTGGAAGTTGTACCATGAACATAAGAATGGGCATACAGGGCAAGACCAATGGTCCATCTAGCCCAATATCCTGTCTTCTGACAGTGCCAGGTGAGGGAAAGAATAGAACAGGGCAATTATCAAGTGATCCATCCCCTGTCATCCAGTCTCAGCTTCTGGCAGTCTGAGAAACCCAGAGCATGGGGTTGTGTCCCTGACCATCTTGACTAATAGCCACTGATGGACCAGAGACTTCAATTAAATCAGGATTTAGCTCCCACAAAATTTGTTCCAATTGGCTTAGAGATGAGGGATCAAGGACAGGACAAGACAGTCTCCCAGAAGCCTCACTTACTCTTTTAAGCTCAGTCATCCCACAAGATCATTAACATGGACACCTAAAGAATGAAGAACTCTTCCTATTTCAGAAACCACCAAAAAAGAAAGCCATCAAGAATGTAAACAGCTTACTAAACTCTGCCTTCTTGGAACAAAGCCAAGTTCCATCACCTGTGTCATGTTTTCCGAATACAAAAATGTTTAAGGAGGTATCTGTTGCCAGTCTTCAAAAATAGAAAAAATAAAAACACATTTATATTAAAATACTACCTATAGCCACAGCTGCAAATGATAATCACATCAAAAGAGCCTGGGGAGGGAGAAATCAGACTTTAGTAACCCAAAAATAGTCATCAGTGCAAGAGTGGAGATGAAAAGTAACGGGAATTCTTACATAAGACTAAATATTCAGATTATTTCATTAAAATTCCTTGCACTATCAATGTGAGAACAATCAACATTAATAACTGATACTTCTTTCATCATATGCTACTACACACAGATGCCAAATCTTCCAGATATTTCTTGGTAAGTTTCTTATTTATTAAGTTCTTTGGCGAGAAAAGGAAGAGTTAAACATTAAACTGACTCTGACCTTTAAAGTGTGCCACTAATAAATATCAGACTGGAGCTTATTCATAGATAAACCTCTCTGTAAGTCTTACTACTCAATTACTATATTGTTTTTCCAGTGAACAAACTCAGAGCAATAAGTAACCAACTCCTTAAATATCATGATACATTGACAACTCTTGCCTAATAATAAGAAATCTGTCAATCCTCTAACCATCCCATTCTATATGTGTTGAATTTATTGCAAAGCAACAGATAGTTTATTAATTTTAAGATGGGATTAATAATAGTATTTCTGGGTTCAATATAAGAAACCCTGCATATTATTTCCCAAGTCAAATAGGAAAGAACTTGTTTCATCCTTTTTGATAGCCTGAATAGATTTGAAACATTCCTTCTTTCCAGACCTACAAACACACACATAATTTCCATAAATAACTGCATTACGTAAGTTTAATAATATGAGGGAGGAGCTGGTTAACTATCAAAATCACCTGCGAAGGTTAAAAGAAAAACATACACTGTACTTCTAAAGTTGCATTACTGGTCTCATATTTGGTTAGACAGGGAAGTTGAAAACCTTGAAGTATTTCTAACCTGCAAATTAAGTTTCTCAAGGTCAAGCCAGGAACTGTGCAAGTGGAAACAGAAAAGAGATTTTGTTAGATTTCTTCTCTTATGTAGAAAGGCTTGCCAGCTAACAGAATTCTGTCGGTATCCGACTGAACAGTAAACACAGTAATTAAAAAAAATTAAAAATTAAACCTACAAAAACTAAAATCTTATAATAGTTTTAACCACTGAAATGAATAACTACTTGTGAAGCATACAAAAAAATTGTATGTTAGTCCTTTTAAATTAAACTAGCCAGTAGCCCATGCACACTGCTTTATAAAGCAGTGAGCAAGTGACCAGGGAGCTTTGCAACCAGGACTGCGAGCAGGGAGCTTCATGAGGGAGTTTGGAAGGTGAGTGGGAAAGGGGCAAGATACGCGTGCCATTCTTTAAAACCTTTAAACTAAACTAAAATCAAAATTTCTTGATTTAAACAAAAACCCTATTGTTAACCTAGGTAGCTGTAGGAAACAATGCAGGCAGAAGCCCAGCAGCAGGGTGGGGATTATCCTGTTTATTGCACTCAATGTAACCTGTCCTGTGGTGCAAGGAGCTCCTGGCCCTGAGAGACTGCGTACGGGCTTTGGAGGACAGGGTGGCAGAACTGGAGGACCTAAGGGAGGCAGAGAGCTATGCTGATGAGGTCCGGGACACTGTCGATTTGTCCCACCTCCGGTCAGACAGCCCCTGCACTGTTGAGGAGGACGAAAGGCCCCGGGAAGGAGAGCAGTAAACAGGATCATAGAGAAACCTTCCCATAGTTGGGACCTTCCTTCCAGATGGTGTAGGGGTATCCTCTCCCACTGAGGTTACCTCTCCAGAGGAGGGAACTCCAGTCGTTAGGAAAAGGCAGGCGTTCATAATGGGAGATTCAATCATTAGAAACACACATAGATAGCTGTATTTGCAATGACCGGAAGAACCGTATGGTGACTTGCCTGCCTGGTGCAAAGGTTGAGGATCTCTCAAGGCATCTAGATAGACTTATGAGTAGTGCTGGAGAGGAGCCGGTGGTCATGGTACATGTAGGTACCAGTGACATAGGGAAGAGTAAGAGAGAGGTCCTGGGGGCCAAATTTAGGCTGCTAGAAGAGAGACTGAAATCCAGGAGCTGTATGGTGGCATTCTCAGAAATGCTTCCAGTTCCACACACAGGGACAGGTAGGCAGGCAGAGCTTCAGAGTCTCAATGCATGGATGAGACCATGGTGTAGGGAGGAGGGATTTAGATTTATTAGGAACTGGGAAACTTTTGGGATAGAGTGAGCCTATTCAAGAAGGATGGGCTCCACCTAAACCAAAGTGGAACCAGACTGCGGGTACTTAGTTTAAAAACTGCTCTGCACCCTTTTTAATGTTAAGAGATGGGGGAAAGCCAATTCCTGCAGAGGAGCACAAGGATCGGGCAGAGACTTCTCTTAGAGGAGAGTCTAATGATAGAGATTCTCTAGGTTTTAGTCAGGAGGAGAGGATGGAAAAGGATAAAGTAGAGGCCAGATCAGATAAGCAACATTCACATAAAAAAGAATCTGACACATCAGAAAAGGGCAGACAAATAAACAGTGACAAGTTTTTGAAGTGCTTGCACACAAATGCTAGAAGTCTAAATAATAAGATGGGTGAACTAGAGTGCCTCATGTTAAAGGAGGATTTTGACGTAATAAGTATCACAGAAACCTGGTGAAGTATAAAATAGCCTAGAATTACTTTTTACCTGTAAAAGGTTAACCTGAAAGTAACCTGAGAGGGGATGACGAACCGGAGATGCTAATCAACCTCGGAGACAGAGAGTTTTTAGTTTCGGTTTTCTCTCTCACGCTCTCTCACTGTTCACCCCGGCTATGGGATGAACCACACCTATGTCTCTACTCTACCTATCTATAATCTTCTAACAAGTCAAGTTCAGTAGTAAGTGAATTATATGCTTGAACTGTATCACTTGATCATTGATCCACGGTGTTCCTTACTGTTAACCTTTAGCAGAGAAAGAATTCCTAGGGAGGGGGTCAGTGAGACTGTGTGATGTCACAGGGTTTTTTCTATTGATTTCTGTACAAGGCATTTATGCTTCTTTTTCCTTTAATTAAAATCTTTCTTTTAAGACTCTGTCTGCTTGTTTCCATTGGATAGATTCTTGTTTGGATCGGGCACGTCTCACAGAAAGTGAGGGTTTATTACCTTGGTGTCTCAAGCCTCTCCCAGGTAAAGGGAGGAGATTTGGGGGGTGTTAAAAGGGGGTTCCAATTTACCCTAACCCATTGTTTTGTGGGCTTAAATTGGTGGTGGCAGGGGTATCAGTCCAGACACTGGAGAAGTTCGTGTTCTGGGAAAATTTTTAACATAAGCTGGTAAAATAAGCTTGGGGGGTTATTTCTTTTTTTTTTCTCATGCGGGTCCCCACATCTTTACCCTAGAGTTCAGAGTGGGGAGGCAATCCTGACAAGGACAATCAATGGGACACAATCATTCTGGGTACAAAATATATTGGAAGGACAGAACAGGTCATGTGGAGGGAAGGGGAGTGGCACTATATGTGAAAAAATGTAGAATCAAATGAAGTAAAAATTTAAATGAATCCATATGTTCCATAGAATCTCCATGGACAGTAATTCCATGCTCTAATAAGAATATAGCAATAAAGATCTATTGACCACCTGACCAGGACAGTAACAATGAAATGCTAAGGGAGATTAGAGAGGCTATCAAAATAAGGAATTCAAGAATAGTGGGGGATTTCAATTATCCCCCCATTGACTGGGTACATGTCACCTCAGGAGGAAATGCAGAAACAAAATTTCTAAATACTTTAAATGACTGCTTCTTGGAGAAGCTGGTACAGGAACCCATAAGGGGAGCGGCAACTCTCGATTTTGCCCTGAGTGGAGCACAGGATCTGGTCCAAGAGGTAACTATAACAGAACCACTTGGAAATAGTGACCATAATATATGAACATTTAACATTCCTGTGGTGGGAAGAACACTTCAGCAGCCCAACACTGTGGCATTTAATTTCAGAAACGGGAACTATGCAAAAATGAGGGGGGCAGCTAAACCAGAATTAAAAGGTACAGTGACTAGAGTGAAATCCCTGCAAGCTGCATGAACGCTTTTCAAAGACATAATAGAGACTCAACTTTAATGTATATCCCAAAATTTAAAAACTCAGTAAAAGAACTTAAAAGGCACCACCATGGCTTAACAGCCATGTACAAGAAGCAGTGAGAGATAAAATGGAATCTTTTAAAAAGTGTAAGTCAAATCCTAGTGAGGTATCTAGAAAGGAGTATAAACACAGCCAATTTAAGTGTAAAAATGTACTAAGAAAAGCCAAAAAGGAGTTTGAAGAACAGCTAGCCAAAAACTCAAAAGGTGATAAAGTGTTTACGTCCACAGAAGCAAGAAGCCTGCTAAACAACCAGTGGGGCCCCTGGACAATCGAGATACAAAGGGAGCTCTTAAAGACGATAAAGTCATTGTGGAGAAATTAAATTAATTCTTTGCTTCAGTCTTCACGGCTGAGGACGCTAGGGAGATTCCCAAACCTGAACCATCTTTTATAGGTGACAAATCTGAGGAATCGTCACAGATTGAAGTGTCATTAGAGGAGGTTTTGGAATTAACTGATAAACTTAACTGTAACAAGGTCACCGGGACCAGATGGCATTCATCCAAGAGTTCTGAAAGAACTTAAATGTGAAAAAGGGGATCTACAGTTTGTAATCCGTCCTTTAAATAAGCTTCTGTACCCAGTGACTGGAAGACAGATAATGTAATGTAAATATTTAAAAAGGGCTCTAGAAGTGATCCCGGCAATTACAGACCAGTAAGTCTAACATCAGTACCGGGCAAATTAGTTGAAACAATAGTCAAGAATAAAATTGTCAGACACATAGAAGAACATAAATGTCTTGGGCAAAAGTCGGCATGATTTCTGCAAAGGGAAAATCGTGTCTTACTAATCTATTAGAGTTCTTTGAAGGGGTCAAACAAACATGTGGACAAGGGGGATCCAGTGGACACAGTGTACTTAGATTTCCAGAAAGCCTTTGAAAAGGTCCCTCACCAATGGTTCTGATAGAATTTAAATTTTTGTGGGATAAGAGTGAAAATCCTTTCATGGATTGAGAACTGGTTAAAAGACAGGGAACAAAGGGGTAGGAATAAATAGCAAATTTTCAGAATGGAGAGGGGAACTAGTTGTGTTCCCCAATGGTCAGCCCTAGGACCAATCCTATTCAATTTGTTCAAAAATTATTTTTTGAGGAAGGGGTAAACAGTGAGGTGGCAAAGTTTGCAGACAATACTAAACTGCTCAAGATAGTTAAGACCAAAGCAGACTGTGAAGAACTTCAAAAAGATCTCACAAAACTACATGATTTTGGGCAACAAAATGGCAAATGAAATTTAATGTGAATAAATGTAAAGTAGTGCACATTGGAAAAAATAACCCCAAGTACACAAACAATATGATGGGGGCTAATTTAGTTACAACTAATCAGGAAAATAATCTTGGCATCATCGTGGATAGTTCTCTGATGACATCCATGCAGTTTGCAGTGGCAGTCAAAAAGATAAACAGGATGTTAGGAATAATTTAAAAAGTGATAGAGAATAAGACGGAGAACATCTTATTGCCCTTATATAAATCCATAGTGCGCCCACATCTTGTATACTGCATACAGATTTGGTCTCCTCATTTCAAAAAAAGATATACTGGCATTAGAAAATGTTCAGAGAAGGGCAACTAAAATGATTAGGGGTTTGGAACAGGTCCCATATAATGAGAAATTAAAGCGGCTAAGACTTTTCAGCTTGGAAAAGAGGAGACTAAGGGACGATATGATAGAGTTATATAAAATCATGAGTGGTATGGAGAAAGCGAATAAGGAAAGTTATTTACTTGTTCCCATGATAAAAGAACTAAAATGAAATTAATGGACAGCAGGTTTAAAACAAATAAAAGGAAGTTCTTCACACAGCACACAGTCAACCTTGCCTGAGGAGGTTGTGGACGCTAAGACTATAACAGGGTTTAAGAGAACTGGATAAATTCACGGAGGTTGAGTCCATTAATGGCTGTTAGCCAGGATGGGTAAGGAATGGTGTCCCTAGCCTCTGTTTGTCAGAAGGGGGTGATGGACAGCAGGAGAGCGATCACTTGATTATTACCTGTTAGGTTCACTCACTACGGGGCACTTGGCATTGGCCGCTGTCAGTGGACAGCATACTGGGCTGGATGGACTTCGTTCTGACCTAGTACATTCTTATGTACACCACCAGATGCCCCTCTGTTGCCTGTTAACATCTCATTACATCATGGTGGTGTTGGTAGTACCATTTAATGGTTTTAAGCTGAAGTGTGTGACTGGCACATTTTGAAAAAGAGTAGGGATATTATTCCGTCTGTCCTGGGCAAATTCCAATGCCTGTAATTGAAGTTTGCCTATCTAACTTCCATCTGAAGTTCAATTTAATACAATACACATCTATTTCTTGTCCTCAACTTTTAATGTCTTGATGTTTGCTGTGAAACACTGTTTTTCACTCAAAAAACCATTCAACTTCTTAGCAATTAAATTTATTCCCTCTATCATTTTTGCAATCAGTAAATTTGTGAAGGATTTCATGCTTTTGAACGTAAGCAGTACATGATCTAGCATTCTTATCTTTCAACAAAAAAGCCAGTTATAACAAAAAAGAAGCAACAGCAAGCTACGATAGCCAAACAGTTATTCAAAACATCATCGATTATTATTTGTACAGCAGTAGTGTCTGGAAGCCAATGCTCGTTTTCACAAGGTACTGTACAAAACATAACAAAAGATGGTTGCTGTCCCAAAATAGTTTACAATCCCAAGTACAAATATGTCAGACAATAGATGGATTCAACCAGCCAACACGGAACAAAATGCAACAAAATTATTATAATCACTGTGGTAAGTAGCGGTCACAACACAACACAACTATCAAACGTACCCTTATGAAACCATGTGCAGAAGTTCAAAAGAACCTTCTCACAATACATTCTAATTCCACCGTCTAATTTGGTGGAGGAAACTTGGGGGATTGAATGGATTGATTTAGACAGCAGTCCCGGACTTACAAGGAATTCTGAAGCATCCTCACCACCAATAAAAAGACAACTACTAACCTTTTCTGCCACTTGGGCTGCCGGATTCTTTGTGATCTAACCATTAGCCTTCTGGCCAGCCTGCCTGGAAGAAACCTAAGGATGTATGGCAATAGAAAGGTGGCTTGCATCTCCCACTCTATGTCCATCTGCAACCCAACCTTGGAAGACTCTGGCTCTAGAAGTGTTGCTTTTATTTTCAGCTATTAAAAAAAAAGTAAGGAGTGGTTTTCTTACAAGAACCCTGTGATATACGTCAGTACTTGCACACACCAGACGTAGTAACTTACAAAAAAAGAAAATCTTCACCTGGAAATTGAGTTTCTGCTCATCAGACATCTGTTTAGGCTCTCTCCCCCCCCCCCCCACATTGAGAGAACTGTTGTTCCAGTTTACACTAAGACAGAATGAATACTTAAGTCAGATGATTCACATGTGACTAGTTATGATACCAAATATTTAACTGACCAACAGTCAAAGAACATAAACCATAAACTGCAGATATCCAAATTGGTGCTGTTTCTTGGAGAAAAAGGTCTTACCATTTCTATTGATACTTTGTTCTGAGTGATCTAATTTCGGAAAAGAGATCTTTCCAAGTGAAAGGGATCAGATATATTCACTTGTACATGGCAGAGTTTCTCAGCCTGTGGGTCATGATCCCAAATTGGGTTGCTAAAACATTACAATGGGTCTTGACCCACATGGCAGGCCGGACTCAGCTTCCTGCTCCAGATGTTGCGACCTGGTGCGCAGGGTTGCAGTGCCACTCAGATTTGGCCCAGCTCCCCTCTCTCATGGCAGGACCAAACCTGAGTGGTGCTGCGACCCCCGAGGTTGCAATGCTTGGAGTGGGAAGCTGAGCCCGTCCTGTCCCAGGAGACTGGAGCTTCATGAGCCACTGCTGTAGGGTGAGTGCAGGACATGCTCTGCAACCTCCCATCCCAAAGCTTCCCACCCCCTTCCAGCAGGACACGACCCTCCCCCCCCCACCCCCACCCTAAGAGCATCCTACCCCTCTTCAGAGGCAGGATTCGATCCTTCCCACCTGACCTCTCATCCCATAGAACCCTACCCCTCTCTCCCTCATACACTCCCCAATTTACTGGGTCACCACAAGCAATTCAATGGGTCCTGAAGCCAAAAAGGTTGAGAACCACTGGTGTATGGTTTGGCTTTTCGATATCAGCTTACAATGAAGAATCCACACTTGCACTTATGGGAAATATTCTTTCAACACAATATACAGAGGTTAGTATGTATTTGTTTCAATGGTGCAATGAGGTCTAGTAGTTAGAACACAGGAGTGAGTTGGATATCTGGATTCTAGTCCTGGTTTTGCCAGACACTTGCTGTAGGGCCTTGTGAAAGTTACTTTATCTTCACTTCTGTAAATTGGAGAGAATACTTATCTGCCTTTGTAAGATGGTCTAAGGTCCTTGGATAAAACATACTATCTGAGTTATAAAAAAACCCAACACACACTCACACCCTATCCTGGCCCCAGTGTGAAAGCAGGGCAGAAAAATAGCCTTCTGGTATGTGCCTGCTTAAAAGGATTTGATATTATCCCCACTGCCATGTTTTGGCTCTTAAGAAGTACTCTAACTGGTTCCCAGAAGTAAGCTACCTGCCAAGAAAGGGAAAGACATTCAGAGTGACTGTTAAACATAAGTAATTACGGCAGGAAAGATCAACCCAGATGGAATACCCTTCAGCGCACTGCCAAAGAAATGAGTAAAAAAATAAGAGTTGCCAAGCAATTAAAGAGATTAATCGGGCTGTTGAACAATAATCAAAAACAATTTATTGAAATATTTTTGGAAGTTTTTCTACATTTTCAACTATCTTGATTTCAATTACAACAGAATACAAAGCACACAGCGTTCACTTTCTATGATTATTTTTATTACAAATATTTGCTTTGTAAAAAACAAAAGAAATAGTATTTTTCAGTTCACCTCAGACAAGTACTGTAGTGCAATATCTTTATCATGAAAGTGCAACTTACAAATGTAGATTTTTTTTGGTTACATAACTGCATTCAAAAACAAAAACAATGTAAAACTTTAGTGCCTACAAGTCCACTCAGTCCTATCTCTTGTTCAGCCAATCACTCAAAGAAACAAGTTTTTAACATTTACAGGAGATAATACTGTCCACTTCTTCTTTACAATGTCACCTGAAAGCGACAACATGACACTTTTGTAGCTTGCATTGCATGGTATTTACATGCCAGATATGCTAAACATTTGTATGCACCTTCATGCTTTGCCCACCATTCCAAGGACATGCTTCCATGCTGAATATGCTCATTAAAAAAATAATGTGTTAATTAAATTTATGACTGAACTCCTTTGGGGAGAATTGGATGTTTCCTGCTGTTTTATCCGTATATTTCTACCATATATTTCATGCCGTCTCAGATGATGACCCAGCACATTTTGTTCATTTTAAGAACACTTTCATTGCAGATTTGACAAAATGCAAAGAAGATACCAATGTGAAATTTCTGAAGATAGCTACAGCACTCTACCCAAGGTTTAAGAATCTGAAGTGCCTTCCAAAAACTGAGAGGGACAGACTATGGAGGATGCTTTTAGAAGTCTTAAAAGAGCAACACACTGATGCAGAAACTGCAGAACCCGAAACACCAAAAAAGAAAATCAGCTTTCTGCTGGTGACATCCAACTCAGATGTAGAAAATGAACATGCCTCGGTCCACACTGCTTTGGATTGTTATCGAGCAGAACCCATCATTAGCATGGACACGTGTCCTCTGGAATGGTGGCTGAAGCATGAAGGGACATATGAACCTTTAGCACATCTGGCACATAAACATCTGTGATGCCGGCTATAACAGTGCCATACAAACACCCATTTTCACTTTTGTAATTGAAGAAGTGGGCAGCAGCATTGCCTGCAAATTCCATATTTAACACCAAAGGGTACGGATGCCAAATTTCTGATGGCAAAAAACCAAACACCCTTGCCCTGCCTCTGCCCCGAGACCCTGCCCCTTCTCACTCCATCCCCTCTCCATCTATCGCTCGCTTTCCCTGATCCTGTTTCACTTGCTCATCCTCACCAGGCTGGGGTAGAGGGTTGGGGTGTGGAGGGGGGCTCCAGCTGGGGGTAATGGCTCTGGGATGGGGTCAGGGATGAAGGGCTTGGGGTGAAGGAGGGGACTCTGGGCTGGGTCAGGGAGTTGCAGTGTGGGACGGGGTGAAGGCTCCAGGGTGGGAGCCAGTGATGAGGTATTTGGGGTGCAGAAGGGGGCTCCAGGCTGGGGGAGTGGGACTGAGGGGTTCAGATCTGGGAGGAGGCTCCAGCCTGAGGCAAGGGGGTGGAGTATAGGAGATGGTACATGCTCTTGGCTGGAGGGTGTGGGCTTGTGGTGGGACGAGAAATGAGGGGTTCATGGTGTAGAAGGGAACTTGAGGCTGGGGCAGTGGGTTGGAGTCAGGGCTTTGGCTACGGCCAGGAATAAGAAGTTTAGGGCACAGGAGGGGGTTCCAGGCTGGGATTCAGGGAACAGAAGGGGGTGCGGGCTGTGGGAGGAAGTTTGGTTGTGGGAGAGTGTTCCAAGCTGGGGCAGGGGGTTCGGATGCAGGACAGCCCAGGATGCAGGTTCTGGGAGGGAGTTTGGGTGTGGGAGGGGGCTCGGGGTTGGTGTGAGGGAGGGGCAAGGGGCAAGCTCTGGGTAGTGCAGACCTCAGGTGACTCCCAGAAGTGAACAGCATAGCTCTCTGGCTCATAGGCACAGGAGTGGCCAGGGGACTCTGCATGCTGCCTCCGCAGCTCTCATTGGCCATAGCTCTCACCCAATGGGGAGCTGCGGAGCTGATGCTTGGGGCAGGGCCTGGAGCCTCCGTGTGTTGGCCGCAGCAGCCAGCTCCACGTAGCTCCCAGGAACAGGAGCCAAACACACATTTAGTTAAGCAATTATACTGCATACCTCATTTATTCAGCTTAATATTTACTTTATTTAAAAAAGCAGCAATAATTCATATTTTCTAGATTAATTTTTTTTATTTGTGATGAGTGTCAAGATGCATTTGAATAGAAATTGGAATTCAGTTAAAATGCACAAAACAGAATTTTGAAATATTTAAATAAAATTACTTAAATATGCTGAATTTATAAAAGGTTTAGCCAAATATGTTTTACATTTAAAACTGATTAAACAAAGTATTAGATATAGTTAATGAACTAAACTGATGATTGGTCACCATGACCTTCAAGAATGTAGAACTAGCAGGTCTCATTGTCTTACCCTCATTTTTATTCATAAAATGGAAAAGGAAACCCAAGCTTTCCTGCCTTTTTTTTCAACTCCCAATAGGTTTCTCAGCTTTGAATGAATTAATCATTGAACTGAACTTGCTGAATAAATTGAAATGAAGAAATATTCTCTCTGCTCCACCAGAAGGGAATGCTGCTGTCAAAAGCTGGCTTAGCACTCAACACACACTGGTTCCAGGTGCTTAGCCAGTGACTTCCACCAGTATTTTGACTTTAAGACTTCAGCAGCAAACAAATATTGCTTTCATATAAATTATTTTAATAGTTTATAGTAAGTTTGGGCTGTAATCTAATTGGTCATACTATCAAATTTATTTTTAAAAAGTATATTTACATTTTCAAGTATGATTTTCTTGTCATCAATTTATATACATCCTGTATAGCATGAGCTTTTTGTTTTATCTAATTTACATTTGAGTGTGTGTTCTTCTCTCCATAAGGACAATAATGAGGTCCTGGACTTAACTTTTTCCTGCATAAATAAGCATTTTTAATATGAAACTTCGAAGTAGAAAAAAATCTCTATGAAAAATTCCATTAACAATTAGGAAGCTAAAGAAATCTAAAACATCCACTTCAGCAATTTATTATTATAATAAGGGAAGAAAGTAATTTAAAATGAGTGAGGGAGTTAAATTATTATTTAAAATCAAGACATCTCTTAATTTTATTTTGTTTTTAAATTACTGGGTGTTAAGGAAAAACTCTCTCTGGGGACAGGTTATTCCATAGCTAGTTGCTGCAGGATTCCTTGTACCCTCCTTTGAAGCAAATGGTATTTAGCTGTTGTCTATGAGAGAAACCAGGACTAGATGAACCACTAATCTGCTCAAACATGGCAATTCCTACGCCTCGTTTGTTTCTGACAATCTTTGTCTGGCTAAGTCTTTAAACTTGGTTTTATTTTTATACTAGCGAAAATACCCGGCGTTGCTCGGGTCCATCGGAGGTGGGGAGGGGACAGACAGCTGACACCCCCTGACCAACCCCAACACCCCCCGGCTCACTTACCCCCTGATCAAACCCGACACCCCCACCTGACCCCCCCAACCAAACCCAACACCCCTACCTCACCCCCTGACCAAACCCGACACCCCCACCTCACTTACAGTCCGACCAAACCCAACTCGGATTTGTCGCAGGTGGGGAGGGGGCACAGAGCTGATGGATTCCGGGGTTCCGTTGGGAGGGGGAGGGGCAGAGAGCTGAGGGATTCCGGGGTTCCGTTGGAGGAGGGAGGGGCAGAGAGCTGAGCGAGTGCGGTGTCTGTTGGAGGGGGTATTATGACATCATAACAACATAGCTGCCCAGCTGATGTGATTGGCCTTTAAAGACTTTCACCCCTGGGGGGCGTCAGAGGTGAGATCTGAAAAAATTTCGACCCTTACGACCATCAGGACCCCAAGACCTCTAACTGTACCAAATTTCAAGTCTCTAGCTCAAACTGTGCAGAAGGAGTAAGCGCACATACATACACGCACGCATACACCATTTCACTTTTATATATATAGATTACTAGCGAAAATACCCGGCGTTGCTCGGGTCAGTCGGAGGTGGGGAGGGGGCAGACAGCTGAGCGAGTGCGGGGTCCGTTGGAGGGGGGCAGAGAGCAAACCTGACACCCCCACCTCACCCCCCCGACCAAACCCGACACCCCCACCTCACTTACCCCTCGACCAACCGCGACTCACATTTTCACCCCCCCACCCAAACCCAACACCCCCACGTCTCCCCCTACCAACCCCAGCACCCCCTGACCAACACCCACACCTCACCCCCCGTAGACCAAACCTGACACACCCACCTCACTTTCCTCCCCCAACCAAACCCGACACCCCTACCTACCACCACAAACAAACCCGACACCCACACGTCACTTACCCCTCGACCAACCCCGACTCACATTTTCACCCCCCACCCAAACCCAACACCCCCACGTCACCCCCCCACCAACCCCAACCAACCCCAACACCCACACCTCACCCCTCACCCACCCAGACACCTTCCCACCCCCCCAGACCAAACCCAACACCCCCGTCTCAACCCCCCAACCAAACCCGACACCCCCACCTCACCCCCCGACCAAACCCGACACCCCTACCTCACTTACCCTCCAACCAAACCCAACTCGGGTCCGTCGGAGGTGGGCAGGGGGCAGAGAGCGGAGAGATTCCGGGGTCCATCGGAGGTGGGCAGGGGGCAGAGAGCTGAGGGATTCCGGGGTCCGTCAGAGGTGGGGGGGGGCACAGAGCTGAGGGATTCCAGGGTTCCGTTGGAGGGGGGAGGGGCAGAGAGCTGAGCGAGTGCGGTGTCTGTTGGAGGGGGTATTATGACATCATAACTATGTCACAGAGAACAGCAGCTGCCCAGCTGATGTGATTGGCCTTTAAAGAATTTCACCCCTGGGGGGCGTCAGAGGTGAGATTTGAAAAATTTTCGACCTTTACGGTCATTAGGACCCCAAGACCTCTAACTGTACCAAATTTCAAGTCTCTAGCTCAAACAGTGTGGAAGGAGTAAGCTTACATACATACATACACACACCATTTGACTTTTATATATATAGATATATGAATGATTAAGGTTAAATCTGCACTACAAATTGGAACCATGTTGTATCTATGCTAGGGTAAAAAACAGATTTACTGACAGGGTAGTAGTTATACACAGGGACTAAAGCAGCATTTTCCGCAACCTACAAAGACATTTAATGCTAGGAATGTGTGTGGCAAGTCAGAAATGCCTCCGGAGAGTCTAGTGTACATCACTCCTGAAACCATTCATAGAGAGTCCAAATTTAAGGCCAGACAAAACCATCTTCTCTGATCTCCTGTACATAAGAGTAATAATTCTACCATGGCATGGCCTCTTAAACAATGCTTTGCATATTTATATATCTCAAAGCACCTTACTAAGAAAGTCAGTATTATTATCCTTATATTATAGATGGGGAAAATAAGGAAGGGTGCAAGATAGCAGGGCAGGCCAGGCCACTGATAGAGCCAAGAATAGAACCAAGGTCTCCTGTGTTTTATTCCAACGTGTTATCTATTAGGCCATTCCCAGGCAAGGTGGAAAACAGTCTCCTGACTCTAAGACAAGAATGAATATCAGAGGGAACGATAGCTGAACTTCCATACAATAACACTTACAGCAATTTAAATTGTGATGATCTAATTTTTTTCCCATGCTCTTGAAAGACAGTGTTACAGTTCACATTTTCATACAGAATTTATACTAGCCCTACAGAATCCCGTATACACTGTAACTAGGATTGTCACCTTGTAATTGCAGAAAACCTTCTCCAAGGTACCGCCCCTGCTTTCTCCATCCCCCATCCCTCCATCACTTGCTCTCCCCTACCCTCACTCACTTCCACCAAGCTGGGAAAGAGGTTTGGGGTGTAGGAAGGGGCTCCAGGCTGAGGGATGGGATTGGTATCTTATTTTACCCAACCTGGACGCGGGAGGCAGCGGGGAGCCGGCAGCCAGCCCGCCCGCTGCCTGGACGCGGGAGGCAGCGGGGAGCCAGCAGCCAGCCCGCCCGCTGCCTGGACCCGGGAGGCAGCGGGGAGCCGGCAGCCAGCCCGCCCGCTCCCTGGACCGGGGAGGCAGCGGGGAGCCGGCAGCCAGCCCGCCCGCTCCCTGGACCGGGGAGGCAGCGGGGAGCCGGCAGCCAGCCCGCCCGCTCCCTGGACCGGGGAGGCAGCGGGGAGCCGGCAGCCAGCCCGCCCGCTCCCTGGACCGGGGAGGCAGCGGGGAGCCGGCAGCCAGCCCGCCCGCTCCCTGGACCGGGGAGGCAGCGGGGAGCCGGCAGCCAGCCCGCCCGCTCCCTGGACCGGGGAGGCAGCGGGGAGCCGGCAGCCAGCCCACCCGCTGCCTGGACCTGGGCGGCAGCCGGGAGCCGGCAGCCAGCCCCCGAAAAAACAGATTTTGGATGCATCGGACTTGCTCATAAATTTTGTCCATTGCATCCGAAGTCCGTTAAATCGGGGTCTGTTAAATCAGGGTTTTACTGTAGTTAGTTTACCTGTTTTTACTTATGTAGACACGTTTGTGTAATTAAAATTAAGTATGTATGAAAAGTTTAATTTCACAGAAAAGTTTTATATACAGTAGATTCTCGATTATCCAGAATGATCGGGAAAACCTTAATCCCGGTTAATAAAATCCCGGATAATCACGTGTCTACTGGGGGGGAGGGGTTCGCCGGCCGCCCTGGGGGTGGGGGAAGATGGTGGTGGTCCCACCACCTACCCCAGTCAGCTCCCCTGCTAGCCTGGGTGTAGGAAGCCCAGGCTGGCAGCAGAATGAGACCCCGGCTGGCAGGAGCCTGGGGGGAAAGCCCAAAGCAGCGGCAGGCTGAGTGCTGAGCCCGCCGCCGCTTTGGGCTCTCTCCCAAAGGCTCCTGCCACCTGCCCCACTCAGCTCCCGCTGACAGCCTGGGTGCAGGGAACCCAGGCTGTCAGCAGGAGCAGACTGCGGCAGGAGGCAGGAGCCCGGCTGGCAAGGGGCCAGCGGGGGGAAACCCCAAAGTGGTGGCGGCGGGCTGAGCGCTACATCTAAAAGTTTTAAACAAGTTGAAGGAGGAGCTCTCTGGACCATTAATGTTGATTTTCAAATAAGATTGGAACACTGGAAACACTCCAGAAGGCATTGTATTACAAATTGATTCTCCTAACAGGGATACATGAATGACAGGAGTCAAAGAAACTCTGAAAGATATCCTATCAGATACAGGAAGCCGTGGGGGCAATAATTTTATGATGTCAATCACTTAAACCATGCTTTGAATGAAAACCCTTTTAGCAGAACCGTTCAATAGACAGAAACCTCCTGCCTCCATCCCACATTAATGTGAGCATGAGATCAGCTTGCAATTTGGCCATTTTGTCTGAGAAACTGTCAGACTGGAACCTTTGAGTTCCTTCTCCTCCCTTAGCTTCCCCAAATAAAAATGTCTCCAGACCCTATACCTTGCAACACTCTTAACCTTTTCCTTATGTCACCATAGCCCTTTCACAGCTCTAGACTCTCCCGACGGTCACATACTCTCTTCCTTAGGAACTTCAGTATCCGAGACCCCATGACAGAACAAAGCAGTAGATTGTCGTACCTATCAACACTCATAGCAGATGGCTGCCATCCTCACTGCAGAGAAAATAAACTGGATACTAGCAACAGCACAGTGACTCAAGGTTTTCCACATGCTATTGAGTCAATGAAAGAACAAATGAATGATCTTCAAAAGCCAAGGAAAATGGTAATAATGCAAAATAAAGGGAAGTCACACACTTTAAAACAAGGAGGTCACATTTATTTATAAAGCTAAGATATGTCAATAAGAAAAAGAAGGGCAGGTAAAAGCACTGGCCTTTGTGTACCACGATCCTAGTAGAAACAAGACATCATCACCTCACTGACTAGGGCTGCAATAATGACAAATAGGGTAATTATACTTTGTCTGTAAATTGGTTTGCCCATAGCATATCCATGTCTAGACATTAGTCTGGTGACACTGCAGGATTATGCCCTCAAATCACATGGAAGCTGCTCTGGTATATTTGTTGCTCACTTACTTGCCATCTTGTGATAGTAGCAAAAAGGACCCAAGGTTCCCTGGAGATTGTTTCCAGATATGGAAGGGGAGGGAAAAAATTAAAGAGGAAAAGGGAAAGAAGAACCATTCTAAGGTGGGAAGCACGTACGGTATCAATTTGACCAATTTATAGAAGAGAAGGGGGGAAAAAACCATCTTCAACAAAAGCTCATATATCTACTAACTTAACAGCTCTACTGGGATATCATACTTGAAGCCAGTTGGGGAAAGGAGAGATTCAAAGAAAAATCCAAGTTGGGCAAGAAGTGATGAGAAGAATGACCTGCAAGACACAGCATCCCCCACCACCTTCACTTGGTACTGTTTTAGGAATTAACACATTAGCACAATATTTAGTCATGTCTGATCTGAACAGGTATCTGGATTCTCAGGGCAATAGTTCTGCTGGATCCTGAGTTTGGTCTGTGGTTAGCTCTTGTGTATTATTTTGAGTGTAAGATCTGGATATGGGAAACTCTGGTCCCTGGTTCTGAATTAGACAATTGGGTTCATGATGCTTAAAGTAGCATTTACACAATATAATGTAGATAACGCCTGGGCCCTGTCTACCCTACAGCCTCTACTGTTGCACCTAGTCAAGTGGCTGCACCGGTGGTGAATTATACATCCCAGTTTATCTAGCGTCACGAGCCCTCAGTGAGTACTTCTACACATCAAGGGAAAACCCGTGCCAGGCCCATGCCAGCTGACTCAGACCCTCAGGGCTCAGGCAGGGGTTCTGGCTGGAAGACCATTTCATTGCTGTGCAGACTTCTGGGCTTGGGCTGGAGCCCAGACTAAGGGATCCTCCCACTGCACAGGGTCCTAGAGCCCAGAATGCAGCGTCTCCAGCCTCAGCCTGGAAGTCTACACAGCAATGAAATGGTCCTCCAGCCAGAACCCCGTGAGCCAAAGTTGGCTGGCATGGGCCAGCCATGGGCTTTTCTTTCCTGTGTAGACATGCCCAATGTCTCTGAATTGGTAGACTAAGAAGTATACTACAATAGTCAATTGCTGCATCTTTTGGTCAAATGAATGGTCATGGCCAAAAATTTTACACTCATAGTCAGTTTTACTTTTGGAATACGGCTAAACACACCCGATCCAGTCTGATCTCGGAAGGTAAGCAGGGTTGGGCCTGGCTAGTACTTGGATGGGAGACCTCCTGGGAATACCAGGTGCTGTAGGCTTAACACCTGGCAGTAGGTATAAAATGCCTCCAACGACAGATGGAACGACACATCGGTTGGAGTATACCCCAGTCGTATCACTGCTTGTGTCCAGTCTAAGCGGACCCTGCCATAGTGAGGGAATAACGCTAGGAAAAACAAACAGTCAGTTTTACTTTTCACTGCCACAATGCCGGATATTAAACTGAATACTTATAGCAACAGCCAGAACTTGAAAAAGTGGTTTTGACACCTACTAGCCAAAGAGCTAATCCTCCTGGAAAGGAGGTAGATGGGAGTGCCTCCACACTAGCACAGTCCAGGAACAATGTCCAAGTGAATAGCTCAGCTTTCCAGCTGCTAGGATATCATCTCTGGCGCCATCCAATAACCCTGCTTAGGGCTCCATCTTTTAAGTCTGATAAATATGAACTTCCCTCATCCCAGCTGCTGGGAAGATGGAGAGAAGCTCTCTTTTTCCTCCAGTTTTCAGCCTGTTGTGAGAGAAAGGAGTGTTTCCATTGCTCTATCCCTCCTCCCAGCTTTCTGTTTAAGTCTCTCTCTGCTGTGAATAATTCCCATGCCTACCTCAGCTGCTGTTCATAGTTTTGTTCATCAGCAGCATGAGACTGACATGCTTCTGGACAGCATTACTGGTTCCCAGAAGGGCTCTCAATAACAGCTGTGAAACTGGTCAGTCTTGTAAATTTAACTATTCTCCTGCCTAGCAGGTCTCTAAACTTCAGCAGAAACTGGAATCATCTGTCTGCAGACTCAGGAAAATGGCAGTGCATCAGTTTATACTCTCTTCATTTATGGGTGATTCTCCTCACCACCATCCTAGCTTTAAAAAAATTATTTTTTTAAATAATTGGTTAGATTTGACAGAGTTTGCTGGTGTAGGACATTCTCCTTACTCAGGAAGAAGTTAGAAGTGAGTAGAGTTTTCAAGCCTTGTAGTAGTTATGGACCTCCCCTTAATCTCAAATCCGACCAAATATGGAATTATAGTAGAAGTTAAGAAGCAAAAAGCAGCAAATGCTAAACTAAGCTAGCAATAAAGATAAATGTAAATATTTTTATTTCATTTTATGAAATGAGAACTATTCCCAAGCTAAGAATTTTTATAGGAAAGCAAACAGCCAATTTAGCTTTAGTCTGAATTAATTCCTCTGTAAAGAGAACTAGTGGTGCTCTGTTTAGAGACCTCTGGGAGTAAAATATCTGAAGTGGCATGAGTCAGTGTTAGCCTCTTATGTTTAACCTTTGAGACAGACTTTTGAAGAAATTGTTTAAAGATTTAATAAAACAAAAAACCTACTACAGCTTGACTAAGAATTGAGTCGAGTTCCACTTTACTTATATACTCACATTCAAATATAAGACTGTACTAAAACTGTAGAGAAAAAGAATTAGTGCTACTATGTTCTCCTATCTTGTACAAATTCCAATGTCAATGCAGACGTACTTTTGATTTCCTAGTCACTCAGAGATTCCAATACACTCAGATGCAGATGGCGACTATAGCTATCAGTGCCCCATTCTGCCAAGTGAAATATCTGAACTAACTGTTCACCAGCATCAGAAGCATGTTAAAAGATTCATAACAGTCATTACAACAGCCTAGGTCTGTGGTAAAAGAAAAGAGCCTTTGTCGAGGACAATAGTGAAATACTACTAATTTTAAACAAGTACAACACAAAGAGAGAACAATGTCAGCCTATTTTTCAAGTAGTGTTTATTCTGTTT
This sequence comes from Sternotherus odoratus, assembly GCA_032164245.1. Taxonomy (NCBI): domain Eukaryota; kingdom Metazoa; phylum Chordata; order Testudines; family Kinosternidae; genus Sternotherus; species Sternotherus odoratus. The sequence goes on along the minus strand of JAVMKO010000007.1, from coordinate 17,650,148 downwards.
AGATAACCCCATTTGAGAACTTTTTTTTTTATTTCATTCCCAACATGTACTTACAAGCAACACTTCAAACCATTGCAAGTGTTGGGCTGAAGGCAAGGTAGTTGGGTTTGTTTGTTTTTAACTCTCTAAGGGCTGGTCTTCACTAGGGGGAAGAGATCGGCTGTAGATACGCAATTTCAGCTACGTTAATAATGCAGCTGAAATCGGCGTCTCTACAGCCGACTTACCTGCCATCCTCACAGTGGCGGCGGTCGGTGGCGTGGTCCCCCGTCAACTCCAGCTTGTGCCTTTTGCCGAGCTGGACTTCCGGAATCAACGGGGGAGCCGCTGGTGATTGATTTATCGCGTCTTTACGAGACACAATAAATCAATCACCAAAAGATCGATCCTTCCCTGCGGTAGTGAAGACAAGCCCTTACATAAAAAGGGGTTAAATCAAGGAGTATTATAGGTTGTGTTTGGAAGAAGAAAACAAGCACAGAATTACATGGATATCATAAACAGATATATGAAAAAGTAGGTCAGGTTTGGGCCAGCCACCCTCAACAGTTTCCCTTTAAACCATCAGTTAGTTGGAAAATCAAGTTTCCTGGAGTGCTGCCACAAGCCTTGTTCTAGTAGCCTAGCTGGCAGTCAAAGAGACCTATATTCCTATGATTTGTACAATGCAGAAGAGAAATCAAGTGAGGCAGCTGATGCTGACACAGTTGCCAACCTTCTTCAATCTATGGAGCGAAGAGAACGTTCAGCAGCCAATTTCAGAAAAGACGTTTATCTCATTATCTGGAAATCAAATGCAACGCATTGGAAAATATTACACTCACTCAGTTCCCATTGTACACAGGACAACACGTGTTTGCTAATGGCTATTTGCTTCGAGTGATAAGTGTAACATTTCATTAACAAGAAGTTAAATGTTAAAATGACTTCCCTTTCCTCATCACAAATGCACACACTTTTTAATAAGCAGCTGTAGAAAAATTTTGATTGCATACCATGCAGATACTTGCTCAAATGTTGCTTGTGATTTTTTAATGTTACAGTTATTACTGAGGTTTCTGAACCTCTCAAACGTGAGATCAGATTCTGCAAACCTTACTCATACTCAATAGTACTTATTCAAGAATGCACTTCCATTGAAGTTAAGTCAAAATCTGGTATGAGTACTGTTATTCTGTGCAAATAAGGGTTAGAGAATAAGGCCCATAGTAGATAACAGCAATGCCAGTGTGGAAACTCCACTTAAACCCTGAATGTGGGATAGAGTTTCTAATAACTGTACATAATAAGTATGGGAATCCAGTATTCATGAAGCTTGCAAGAGCTGGACAGTTCTAAAAATCAAAGTAATTAATTAATTATCCTCATCTAGATGCATTAGAACTAACAGTAAAGCTGCCTGGTCAAAGTGCTACAAACTTGTTCTACGGCATCTTCTGACCCAAATGTTAAAGAGATGGTTATTGTTGCAAAAATCATTCCATCTTTCACAAAAATCAATTTTAAAATATTTTTAGTTAAATAAGAGAAACCATAGTACTTGTTATTCTAAAGTAGACTATGTGCATGGTTTGGTGTGTAAGCCCACAATCTGGATCTATTTTTGTGGCTGGCAGACTCCCTTTATAAATGTTTAAAAGCAATGGAATTTTATTTTGCTATGAATTTCACACAAGAAATAAAGAGAGGCATTTTAACAGCGACTTTGCAACAACATTTTAACAAATGGTATAAACAAGATAACTAGTAAGGGAAAAGATTTACATTTGACCCAAGGTATTATGAAAACAAGACTAAACATAAAAACTGAAACACTGACTTCATCCTTAAGAACTACATCTTGCGAGCACGTTCAAGATAGCATACGCTAATAAATGAAGACTAAATCCTTCAGCTTCCTTCACAGGTATGTTGAACCCGAGATGCAACAAAAATGCCATGTTTCTGTTGTATTTAGGGCAGAAGGACCAGAAGGCTACCAAGTGGAAAGTCCATCTTGGTCCTCTGTAGAGGGAAGCTTCCCAATAGACTTCTATGCAGGGATGCAGTGGGGAAAGAGATGGGGAGACTGTGGTTGGGGAGTGGCAGGCATGTGACCTTATGTAGTGAAGTTATAGGTCAAGTTTGATATTCTTTTCCATAGTCAGCAGTAAAAGCCAGGGAGTGATTCCACACTAGCTAGTAACTAGGTTGCAACTAGGGCCTGCTCCTCCAATCCATTGGCATTTTTTGAGTATAGCCATTTGCTAGGGTTGTGCATGCTGTTCCAGGATTTGATTCTTTAATAAAGACTGAAATCTTGTATAAGTGGCTTCCTAACAGCCAGAGTCTGTTAGTCAGAGGGTCGTAGCCATTTTTTGATAACGGATAGACAAACCACCACCACTACCACCCCTTTGTATGCCCCCAATGGTCTAGCAGAGTCATCTGATCCATTTTTTACAAGCTCTAGAATCATACTTCAAAGAACTCACATTCTTCCAAATGAAACAGTGCTGTAAAATATAACCAAATTAATAAATAGTTTGGGATAGGCAGACAATAGCTTCTCTCAGACTACTATACTGCTATGTGAGGTAAATTGTCAGAACTTTAGAAATTATGAAGCTGTAGATGTTAGACTCTCTGGAGATAGAAGCCCCAACAAAAACACATTTATTTGACTGCTTGGATCTGATGTTTAGTTGTGATTGAAGCTCAACTCCTACCAAAAATCAATAGGAGTTGGATTCTCAACTACATTAGGCCCCCTTAAAAAACCTGAGGCTTAGAGCTCAGACTGATCTCAATGACATTCATTAGACAGTTAGCGAGATATTAGCATTCAGCAGATATCAGCACTTTAAGAAACAGAGAGACCTGAGAGAATACAAGTCAAAATTGTCTAATCTATAGGAAAAACTTGTGCATCTAATTTATAGGAAAAACCTTTAAGGGGGGAAAGTTTGGAGTGGAAAGGAAGGATGATCTTATGGCTAAGGCACTGGTTTAGCAATAAGGAGATCTGGGTTCAGTTCCTGGCTCTTCCATAGACTTGTTATGGGACCTTAAGCAAGTCATTTCTCTCTCTGAAATCTCCATCTGTAAAGTAGGTATAACACACCCTGTTACCTATCCTCTGTCCAGTCTATTTGGTCTTTGGAGCAGGGACTATTACTAGATGTCTAGTATGTACACCATTTAGCACAGTGGGGTCCTGATCTTGTGCATCTGGGTGCTAGTGGGATGCAAATAAATAACTGAAAGCTTTCCATTCTGGATTTAAGATTGTCAATGTCTCTGCTGACAGTAGCAGTTTTCTACACCTGCAATTGTTCCATTCTCCCCACCCCTGTCACCATCACCTTTTAAACACCTAACCCGATCTAGCCATGGCTTTTTCCTTTCTGCTACTCATGCCCCTGCTATTTCAATTCTTTCTCTAGAACTACTTCTGGATGAAAAGAATGTGCTCCAACAACATTGCTGCCATTGCCGCAAGCATCTGATCCAGCATCCTAATGAATGCACTGTTCCCTTACTTCATTCCCGGCCCTAGGATGACCACACAATATATTTTTCATGTTCAGATTATCCAGCACAGATAGCTGAAAAGACTGGCAAATTCAAATGAGCTATGGTCACCATGGGCTTTGTAGAGCACTCAAGTGCCACACAACACCCACAAACTACATTGTGGGGAACCAATGCATTTTCAAGATGCCTAGTACAAGTCCCTTACCTGAATAATTCCAAAAATATTCCATACATGTGAAAATTTGAAAGGATAATCACAAGTAATAAATACAAAGTGAACAATAACTCACAATAATTACTGAACCTTTTGCAATCACCTGAAAGGGATCTTGCTGAAACTCTATGGCAAATGTAGAATTCTGATTCAAAAGTCACTAGACGTGAGAGTATTCAGATCATACTACCCCAAATACCAACATAGCAGCAGGTATTTCCCATTCTGACGTTCAATACAGATTATTTTAGTTATTAGTACATTTTTGAGCTCTGATAAGTTTGTTCTAAAGGAACAAACAATTCCTGTGCAATTTCACAGTGTGAGTACAGTATTAAATATCCTTAGAGCAGACAGGGTCCTTGTTAATTTAGCTTCAATAAAAAAGTCCTAAACCCTGCTTCCTTTTTGTTCCTTTGAGAAAACGGTGAAGCAATTTGCATTTACAGCTTAGTTCCTGTTTCCAAAATACCCCTTTAACTTTTTCTTTTCTCTTTTTATGGTGGATATAAATGGCACCAAATTGTCAAATCACAGCTATTTTGTGTGCTACCTATACAAATAGGTCTGATTTCTGGCAAGCCATAAAACAATTAATGCTGAATTCCTGTAGCCCTTTGATATCCAAGCTTGCCTGCAGGGCTTCAAAGCCATCCTCCAGTACTTGCCTTGGGGCACTGCTAAAAAACTTCAGACAAACAAACAGGGAAGATAAAACGTTCTAATTCCTACACATTCAAACAGAAATAAACCAAAATCTTAACACTGGGGCAATTATGTTTGAAGCAAAAAGTAATTTGGCTCCTCTTTTGCTCACAATGCTAAAATCAATACATCATTTTATTCCCCCTTCTTTTGCCTCACCTTAATCAGATATAAAAAAAAATACAAGTTTGCTTTTATGGAGAAAGTTCTCTGCTTTACTAGACCAGCTTACCTTGCTGTAGCTTAATAGAGCTGAATTGTAGTCTAGCTGCACTGATACATAAATATCAACTAGAGTAAATTACTGCTTTTATCCAACTTATACAATCTTGTTACCTTACATCATTACCATTAAATAAAAAGCTAATTTGAGGACACAGAAGTAGGAAATAAAAATAAAATACAAGAACAGATTACCACTGGGAACATGAGGGGGGAAAAATTGGAGAATCAACTTGAAATGTAGTCAATTTCAAAAATCAGGACTAAAAATGGTTAAGGTAGTCCACCTGCTTCTGTATCTCCGTATCAGTTTTTGTGGTTTTGGAAGCTAATTTTCCCACTTAAGTATCCTTTTCTTCCCAGTTTGTATGAAAGATCAAAGATTCTATACAGATATAGATACACAGAGAAATACCAAAACTACATACAAAGTCATGTGAAGTGCACAGAAAAGATACAGTTAAGGGGGGGTAGAGGGAGGAAAAGATTTCCCCCTCTATTCTTTCAGTTATTATACTCTTAGCTGTTACTTGTAAGAAGAAAGAAACAACCTAAATAGCCTCAAATATATAGAGAGTGAAAGTCAGATGTTGCAGGTATCCTCAAGGATCTATATTTTAATCATTGTGCCATTATCCTCCCAGATTTCTGATGGTCTTTCCCACCGTTGGAAGACAGGCAACTGGACTTGATGGACCAATCACTGGTCTGACCCAGTACACCCAATCTTTTATGTTCTTATCTTATGCAAGAAAAACAAAGATTACTTTAGCAATACTACTAGTAGTGTCTGATACACATATAATGCATGTCAGAGATAGAAGCAGGTAGCCAGCATTTTAATCCTTCTATATAAAACACTTAGGGAAAAAGCATTTTTAGTGTCCATGCATTCACGAACAATACATATTTGAACAAACTGAGGCATAATTATCTACTTCTCCATAGAAGAAAAAGCCACCCTGTCAATTAAGGCAAGCATTATCAGAGTAGCATAACCCACGTTAGTTTAAGGATTAAAGAGAAATCCAAAAGCCTTTAAAACCCTGCTAGTTTTCAGTTAATTTTAAAAAAAAAAATGCAAGCACACACAACTACTCTGGTTCTGTCCCTCTTCCTACCCCAAACTTCTGACAAATTACCCACTCCACTAGATAAAAAGTTGGACCTGTGCTATCACTTTATAATCCAATTAAACAGTTTTGTGTTCACATTGTTAATATTCTATTTAACACAAACTACCAGTTTAAATATTTGTCCACAATTCCTGTTGCTTGAGTGAACAACCCCTCCCCCCCCCCCAACACACATGCACCCTGAACTGATAATACAGCTGCCAGATAAAGCTAATGCAAACTTCTCACAATGAATGCCCCCATCGCAGAAGCCTTAATTTTCTTTTTAAAAATGGGCAAAACCTGGAGATTGATTTTAAGGCTTTGTAAATGTAATGCAAAAATGGAAACAGTAACATTTAATCCATTCTTTTTACTGATTTTATTCCCTTGTGGAACTTCTGAAGTAACTCATCTAAGGATTAGATAGGCTTTTACATACTTTATCTGGAGCCTACTATTCTTGACTTCCTTCGGCAAGAAAAGAGTTGCAAAAACTATAATTGTACAGCTGGAAAGTTTTTAGTACTCATTGTGCCCTTAATTTGCATCAAATCTTTCTGCTCTCCTCGTAGCTTTATGAGTGGAACTGGTTTATCATTAAAATTTAGAGACCAGTATTTTAGATTAATAAAAATAGTTAAGAAAATGACCATTTTTTGTTGTTTGAAAGAAAACAAGCCACTGAAAACTTATCTTCAGTGCCTGATTACATGACTGTCTTAAACGCCACTAATTTGCTGCAATGTTTTTCATGCAAGGATACAGATGCCAGTCTTCACTTATAAATAGTATTATTTTCAAACAGAGAATATGCCAAAAAATTTCAGTCAAGTCTGAGTTTAGATTAAATGACTGAAGCCTTGAGGCAAACACACTGATCTAATCACAGCAGGAGATTTAAAAAAAAAAAATCACATCTTGTTCAAGCCAAAAAAATTGAAGTATTTTGTTTTTCTAAACTTACTACAATAGGCATGAAAACAATAATATAGTACTAAAATAGCTATGTTTGATATATAGTTTGATTTCAAGATTTTAATGGTGTATCGTGGGCACACAAAAAAGGGAAAGATTAAGTTCAATGAACAAAGCCTAAATTAGATTTGAATGAAGGAATTAGTGTTGTATCTTGATGGCAAGACAGGCCATAAAGGAAGCAACTAAAACAAGACTTAAAATAACTATTTGTCTAGACATGCAAATAGACAAGTTCCCAGATTTAAGCTATTTATAAAAAAATAAGCCCAAATTCTGATATAATTTGAAATGAGTAATATCTGAAAAACTACAACAAACAATTCTATACTTCTGCATTCCAAGTTTACATCCGCATATAGATTGTTATAATAATTCCTTCAGACTTGTAGTTAAAGCATTAACATGAAAAGAAACACCTATCTGAACCATTCTCTCTGAAAAAACTAGAAATATTATGCAAAAATTAATAGTCAAGTTAAACTTTCTTTTGTCATGAACTAGCAGAATCTACAGCAGCGGTTTAACTTTGCCTTTAAATAAAATACCAAAAAACTCAAGAAAGTGATCTAACACAGTACAGTTCCAAAGAAACCAAATAGTTTCTATTCAATTGCTAGCCAATGGAATGGATAACAAAAACAAAATTATTCCATAGTCAGTCTATTTGACAAGCTAATTTTTGTCAAGTATTAACTTTTATTCTCACATATGATCTCCAGGGTCACTTAAATTGGTTTTCACATATGGGACTCTTCTCTGAACAAAGTTTTTCCAGTATGTAATGACCAAACATCCACCAAAAAAAAAAAAAAAGGAAAAATAAAAATAAAAATCTTGTAATACAAAATAAAATGTTATGATCACGGTATACATGTTAATGCAAGCTTTTTAGGTTTCCTAAAGCATTGCCATTTATACATCATAGCTACAGCAAGCTAACACAAAAATTAAGTCAGATCACAATTCACTACAACTGCAAATTTTTGTTTACATCAACATAGAATGCTCCAAGAGCCCTGCTACTCTACACTGTGGATGTATTTTTTCCCCTTTTATAGAAATCCAATTTACATTCTTAAAAAACCAGTCAGTACTTCCAAATTTGGGTGCCTACAGTTCAGCATTACTTGATCTGGATTAACCAACAGGTCTGTTTTATTTACACAACACTGGCAAAGGCATTAAAAGGATTGGACTGTATTCTTTTACTGCATACAAGAATTTTTATTCATGCCAATTTTTACTATAGAACAGGTAGTATCTTTAATATTGAAAACAGGTCATCTTTCAAAAAGTGTAAAATATTAATAATGCTAAATAAATACTGGAAGCTAGAATAAGCTACCAAATGAAATTTGTTGGGCACAAGGGCTAGTTGTAATGCCATTGACTTCCATGATTCACACTGATGTGACAGCGCAGAATCATTCCCAAAAATTAAGAGAATTTTTTTTAAAATATATTTTATTTGCATATTTCCAAACTAGAATAAAGGGCCCTACTGAAACTGAAAACTACACAGAAAAGAAACCTTTTTTTTTAAATAAACTATACTTGAGATAAATAAGAGAATGTAAAAGAGGTTATTCCTTTTAGCATATTTTCTATTATTCCAGTCCTGGTAATGCATGCTTTAGTGTATAGTACTTCCTACTGTGAGTAGTCGCAGTAGTAGGTGTTCGTAGGATCAGACTCTGAATTTGCAAAACTGGGGTGAAATCCTGAATCCATTTTGAGTAACTGGTGGAACTTCCACTGACTTCAGAGAGCCCAGAAATCTCACTCCTGAAGTCTTGCTAAATGTAAAAGAAGTCTGTATGATACTCTGTACATTTATTGAAATAGAAGAATGGTTAAAGAGATTAAGCACAAGCTTAATACCCTGCCACAAATGATTCTCATAATTTAGCTACCAAAAATACTTATAACAAGTTTTAACCTTGCAGGTACTTTATGACATAGACACCACTGTTTTTCCTGTCAGCTTTAAGAAGAGCAACATTAATTATAGTAGTGTAGTAAACCTTAACATATTAAAAGGACAGTTCAATATTTTGAATTTATGCTACACTGGTGGCAGAGGGAATAAAAAAAACTTGCTGGAAACTCTTTAAAATAATATTGCTTCTTTAATAAAAAAATAACTAAAAACCCAAGAAAGAAAACAACTCCTTCTGCTTCACAAATGAAAAGTAGTGTTTTCACTCAAAGATACACACATGCCTTCCAGAAATGAAATATTATTACTGGACAAACTGTAAAGCGCTCCAAATTCCTATCACTGGCTATTTTGAGATGACCAGAGGCTATCTGTAATTTTTAATGAAATAATGACATGCACGTTACCTAGTGCATTACTTCTAGAACTAGCTTCAGCTTTAAGCTTTGCCAACGCTTTTCGTTTTCAAGCACAAAGCGCAACAACCAAGGCCCTTGCAGGACTTTGCTTCCAGGATCTCAAACTGTTTTAGACGGATATCTCCGCAGCCACTTCTCCCTCTTTCACCTCAACTCCTTTGCAGAGAATGGTTCTAAAAAGCACAGGCTGACAGATTCCTTCACCAGCCTCTGCCTAGAGCACCAATCAAAGTGGCGATCATTAGTGGTGAGGAGTCCTCAAGATGTACTAACTTGTAAACAAAATCTCCATGGGATCAGTAGGGAGACAATGCACCCAGTGACATCTGGACTCACCCCACATGCAGATTCTCAGCACCAGGGAAAGCCTCCAATTTGAGTGTGCAAAGGGAAACTCAATTAGATAACAGGGTGGGATGGGGAGAAGAAAACTATGAAAAATGTTAAACTCTCTTACCTGTGTTACTAGTAACATTTCTCTTAAACAAAGAATTTTTAAGTTTAGTTTGCACTTCACTGTTTATCTTGTATCTGGTTCAGCTTGGATAATGGCAACAAGACTTGTTAGTTTCCACTTAATTACAGTAAGGGCTTGTCCTCACTGGGGGGGGGAGGGGGGGAAAATCGACGGAAGATACGCAACATCAGCTACGTGAATCACGTAGCTGAAGGCAGCAGATACGCAAACGACTTACCTCTCGTCCCCCTGGCGGCAGCAGTCGGCGGTGCGCTCCCCCATCGACTCCAGCTTGCGCCTCCCGGCAACCTGGAGTTCCGGAGTCGACGGGGGAGCACCGGGCGATCGATTTATCACGTCTTAACGAGACACAATAAATCGACCGCCAAAAGATCAATCCCGGAGCAGCCTCTTGAAGACAAGCCCTAAGTCTCTAATAAGTTTCACTTTCTGGTTCTCATATAAGCAGGCTTGCCAACACTGGAGGAGCAGGTTATTCCTTTAAAAAGAAACCACTTTTCCCATTTTACACGCACGTTAAGGAAAACATTTTAGAAATAATTCATAAAAGTCTGGTTTTAGAGACCTGAATTTGGATGCATCCAATGAAGTGGGCTATAGCCCACAAAAGCTTATGCTGAAATAAACTGGTTAGTCTCTAAGGTGCCACAAGTCTCCATCGTCTTATTTACAGATACAGACTAACACGGCTGCTAATCTTAAACCTGAATTTGGGTATAACTGATCTGACAAAAGCTCTCTAACGTCTCTGTATTTGCTTTGACATAGAATACTTTCTCTTTTGTACAGTTATATATTGCCCAGCGTCATCATTCATAATAGTAAATCATTTTGAGTCACTGCTGTACATCCTGAAAGAAGGTATTAGCACAGGCCAAACAGTCACGCACTGAAATTAACAATGCCCTAAGTGTGAAGTGGGTTGCACAGCAAAGATTATGTATGAGTTTTCCATACTTTACAGAAAACAAATACGACCAAACTGACATGGGTTTTGTGTACAACAGGTTATTGCTTCATTTACAGTGAAAGCATCCTGTAAAGGGCCTTACCAAATGCTTCAGTACAGTATCTATTTTTAAATTTGCACCAAACTGGGATAAAACATTTAAAGTACCTTTAAAATCAGATAAAATAATGAATCTCAAAATGACTTCCATGAGTCATCTGCATGTTTTTAAAAATAAATTACTTCACATTCCTAAAACACAACTCTATGGTGGACGAGCGCTTAAAGGAGGCCTCTCTTTTCTGGAGTAGTGAATGCTTTCTTTAAATTCTAAGCTTGCCCTGTTTCCCATGCACTCAATGAAAACACCATATTTGCTGGCCTCCAGCCCACAGAGTCAAGTAGTTTTTCTTCCTAACCTATTTCAAGACTATTCTTTTTTGATCATTTATCCTCCTAAATTAGCATGCGAGAGATAAAGTAACATCTCCCCACAAGCATATAAAGATTTGGATTTCCTTTACGAGTTTACAAATGCAGACCACCTTGTCTTTCAGCCCTTGTTTCACAGAGATACACTATGCTCCTACAACTTCTGCTCAAAACAAGAGCATAATGGATAACTAACTCGCTGACTGAACTAAGATTTTTGTGCCAGCCCTTGTATTAGCAGATTCAAACAGTGCATTTAGGCTTACTACAAGCTGTTCAGTATCTTAACAATGAATGGCAATATCTACCCGCTACCAAGCAACAAAGATGGTTTTTGTTCCGTTTTGCACTTCTTGCACGTAATAAAGCTGGTGTTTTCTCCCGTCTCTCTACCGTAATAATTTGAAAAATCAACACGCTTGTCTCGCTGTTCTATCCTTATAAGTGTGAGGCTATACAAAAATTCACACTGTCTAAAGTTATGCTTGCTTGTATAAAATTATAGAGTAAGAAAAATAACAATTCATATGGCGCAGAATCGTTTTCATTAAATACAAGTCAATCACTTATCTTTAACTTCCACAATTTCAGGTATTTAGGGTCACAGCATGCTATTGATTTTAAAACAGAACACTTCCATCAACCATCCAGATTTCACTAGGATATTTGAACATATCAACCCCTAGTGGAATCAGCGGGGAGTTCCGTTTAAGATCAATAGTAAGATGCAGTCCTTTGTTGGCAAGTAGCAGAAATAGTTAAGCATTAACACTATATGGGGGAATGACATCTTACTACAAACATTATTGCAATTTCTAATTGGTAGTAAAAAGAATCCCCTTGCCTAACTCATTCAAAAAAATGACATCCCCAAACGAGTGTAAATGATTTTTTGGCAAGGTACCCAAGACACTTTTACACCAAAACAATCAATATTCAGAATTTTCAATACTCTGAAGCCTACATGCCTTTTGAAATTAGTGTACTGTATCCTCAAACCTTTATGACACACACACAGGACTATGTGACTGAAATATGACCAAACTTCTTGTCAAATAGAAGTCCACATACACCTAGGAGTAATTACATAAACCACATTTCCATACTCCTCCTTTCCCTTCTTTAGTCACAATGCACAGTACAGTAAAACACAGCCTCAATTACAACATCAATATATTAGGAAATGGTTTTACAATATATTCAATGAGAACTCAATTAATGTTTTACAAACCGGAAGCACACTTTTTTTCAATGCACTCAGCATGTAAAATGCCAAGACTTAAAAACCACCTATACACAGACATTATATGTTCACGTCTCTGTTTTACATAATCGCTGAATTATTAGAGAAGATAAAATATGGTTGAACAGAAACTAAAAAATACACACTACTAGAACATGTAAACATTCAACTTTTAAAAAATGACATAAAATGCATGTAGTTAAAACTTAGCATCTCACAAATACCTGTATGCAAAGTAAGAATACAAAATGCATGTGTTTTCTCCATCTGCTCAGTCATCCCCAAGACATTTTATTTTGGGATCACTATTTGATCAATTTATTTTTTGTTAGAGGTACAAGTTTAACTTCTCTCAAACTTTTCCCATGAATTCCACTAAGAGACAGACAGTGCAGTGTCTCAGCGTCCCAACACCTGAAAATAAAATCTTATTGCACATCATTGTGCCAGTGAACCGATTACCCAAGTTATACTACTGACCAATATTTAAAGACAGAAATGGACTGGTGCAGAGAAAAGAAACTAAATAGCCACACAAGTCATTCTTATTGCAGGCTAGCTAGTTATATCCTGCATTAGTCAACTTGTGCATTCTGAGATTTCTTTTGCATCTAGTATTTGTTCCTAAGTGCAAAAAAACCCATAATCATATAATCAATCCACCTGCATGCATACACAGAATTTCTCTCTCAAAGGATTTTTAGAATTCTGAAAAAGCTTAAAGTAGTCAGTTTCGCATGTGATGATCCTAAGTATTTTGTACCCCTTTAAAGCAAATGAGTATGCCCATTGTCTCATGTATCATACTACCTCAAGTTTGTTTCATTTTCCCTCCTGCTATCACCAGAACATTTACCCATTTCAAATAAGCCCAGGCAGCTCTCTCAATAATTATAAGATTTTTTTAAAGACTGGAAATATATTCACCCTGAAATGCTACTCAGCAGGTACAACACATTTCCACTGAGATTAGTTGGTACAAAATGAATAAGATAATGACATAGCACGATCTCCCCAAAACTTCCATATGATACATTCTTTTATCTTCAGCCAACTTTTTAAGAAATGTCAGTTGAGTATCTAGATTGAATTGGGATTTATCACCAGCAATTTTGACTGGGATCAGATTAACTGCGTAGCAGAAATATGCCATATCCTGGTGTCCAATCTCTTTGAATAAACATCCAATCTCAATGGAACATTCTATGTGGAGAAAAAAAAAACATAGCACTAGGAAATCATGCCAAAACCTCACACAAGCCACACTCCACAGTACTACTCCAAGAACTTAATCTTTAATATGACTTGCACTGAGGTACTGCAGACAAAACTAGTAACTGAGACATTTTAAGAAAATCTAAGAACAAGGAGCACATTTCAATCTTATATTCAGGTTTCTTTATTTCAGTTCAAGTTCCACAGTTGATGTATCTTTCACGTAATTCTGTTGTCACAGAGCCAGTTTGCTGCTGTCAAAGGCACCAGTTATATCTACCATATGGAAACTTCTATAATACCTGATGCATAGAATACTACATTCTGATCCGGTAACGTTTATTGATTGATACAAATTGAAATGGAATATCAACAGCACAGAAATACATTGTTCAATCCTGCAGTTAAAAGCTTAATGGACTGTGTACTTAAGTAAAATCTGGACATTGCGGGGGAGTATGAAAACTTTGCCTGAAGGCCAAAAAATTGAAAATGGCTCAAAAAACGGTTTTCTGATATGGATTTATATATACTGTAAAAGAAGATGCAGTTGTAATTCATTATAATCATGGGACATGAAATTTCAATATGGTAAATTTAATGTAGTAATCTATGAAACTCCACTATAATTTCCAAAAGATGATGATACACTACTTTGATATATTAGATGGCATTAGAAGACAATTTTTGACAGTTTTGTATTCTCAATGTTATACGAGTAAGTCAGGATAGTGGAAGTGTGTTAATGATTTTTAACCTCAAGATATTCTGAATGACACAAACTGAATTGCCCTCTTGATACTACAGCTGATCCGTTTGGACTATAATTGAAATCCATTGGTGGTCAATTCTATAGCTGATGCTATAACTATTCTGCTGATAAAAGGAGAATCTTTGCTCTGAGGGCCACAAGTCTCATATTTTACCAGCATCACATTTTAGAAGAGCAAGGTAGAAAGAAATCTCCCCTTCAAAAATTACAAAAACATCCAACATATTTGATGAGGCAAGTTCAGTTATAAGGTGAAAAGATGCAGCCACAATTTATTGGTCCAAGTAGAAGTCCTGCCACATACTGAAGAAACTAGTGTTCAATTCTCTATTTGTATTAGAGCATGTAATACACAAGGTAAACAGAAGCCAAACTCCAGATACCAGTACAGCAAATAAGGTTTTCTAAGTCCCAATCCTGTTCCCTCTCAAGTCACTAAGAACTTGCTCCTTTATGTCAACAGGTGTTCTGACACTAATTTTAAAAAGGAGTAGGAGCAGGCCTCTGATTTTTTTTAATCCCCAGAAATTAAAAACACAATAAAAATAAGTGATTGGTGGGATGGAGACAACACCATGCCTCTAACTCTTAAGTTTTAATGTTTCTGGAGAGAACATGTCACACAGCAGCCAAGCTCCCTAGTACAGTCTTACTCTGTGTTGGAGCCAATGGACTCAGGTAACCGGTCGATGTAGTAAGTAGAAGGGGGAAAGAGACTCAAATAATTCATAGCCTAAGTTACATGAGCCATCTTACACACACACACACACACACCTAGTAACAAGAACAAATTTCTATATTTTCAACAGCATTGTGTTTACTAAGTTGTTTTATTGATGTTTTTTCTATTTTACACATATTTATGGTGAATGTTTTAGCATAGTGCAGTTAAAGGAATACTGTCAAGCATTTTTAAAGGCCCAAACTTAAGTCATTAAAGAGTGTTACAAAATGTAATATTAGATGTGCTTTGATGAAAGATTAAATAAAACTAGTTAAAATTGTCATTTTAAACATTCCTTTGACTGCAACATAAATGTTGCTTGAGACAGCATATAAAGTGTGATCTACACACAAATTTCACTGATCTGATCATGTACATTTAGAAGCTGATTTAATTAAACCAATGCCATTTCTGTGAGCAAAGGAATCCAAGAGCAAAAAGGTGACACTAAACCAGTCTATTCCCCTTGTGCATACTGGATGAATGGCAAAGAGCAAGCAGCATGAACAATGCCAACTGATATTTAAAAAAAAGAAGTATTTGTTTTACTAATCCAAAGTAGCATTAGTAACACAGGTAAGATATATATATATTTAAGTATGATGATCAACTGGACATTTAGACTTACCCAAAAACATACTGCCTCCAGGGGTTCTTGTTTAGCTCACACAGGAATTGAGGGGCAGTTCTAATGTAATTTGGGGCAGAAAATCTACAGCCACATTACTGAACACTGAAGCTTTAGGGCCAGACTAGATTTCAGTTGTGCAGCATGTGTCACCACATACCATGACTTGTTAGAACTGAAGTCAGCTACTATGTTTGTGCAGACATGCACAACAGCCAGTTCCATCATCAACACCCAGCATGCCCCACATCCCAAAGATTAGTCTTTAATCCCACATTTCCAATTCTGAAAGATCCTCACTTCACCAGGGGTCAAATACTGTAGTCTTTACTGAGGCAAAGCTGCCTTTGAAATCAATGGGAGTTTTGCCCACGTATTAAATAAATACTGTAGAATTTAGTCCTGTAAGGAAGAAGAAACACAATCAGAACATAAAACCCTCTTGTGATCAGTCACAGTGACTCTCTTAAGGTGACTGTTCATTTAAACAGCTGCTTATCTGCGCTGGGAAAATGCAACAGGAAAAAACATGGCATAAAATGGAAGGGAAGCTTTCACTACAATGGAACCCTTTCTTTGTTCAAGAACTCATGTTAATTAAGTATATTTTAGAATGCTGTGGTTGAAGTATACAATCAGACAAAGTTTTACACAAAACTAATTGATACCTTAACATAATCACGCAAAGCTGGGAAAAACATACATGTTCTAATCTAGATGGATTATTTAGACTGTACCACACTGCTTACATGTTAAAACAAATACGGGCATTAGCTCCACCACACTTTTAAGCAGATCTGCCCTATATGTAGACCACCACCTCCCTCAATCACGTTCCTATAATTAATAATTTTATATATTTTAAGTAATGTTGCTTTATTCTTTCCATAGCTAGCTGTTCAATTTGCTATGTATCTTTTACAACTGAAATATTCCAGTGTGCAAGAAGCCTTATTCCCACAGTCTCTCTCCCTCAACCAAAAAGGGGGGGAGGGAAATCAGCTGGTATAGTTTCTCTCTGGCAAAAACAAAAAACACACCACTAGTTAATAAAAAAGCCTAGCTGTAAGATAAAAGCTCACTGCCAGAAAATCTGTTATTTTTCATTACAATGGCGCTGTGCCACCTAATTGTCACTAACATGCGGGACCATTAGATTCATGGAACTACTAATACATTTTTTTAAACTGTACTTTAATAAAACTCAGCTGAAGCACTCAATGGATCTTTTCTCTTACCCAAGGAAAGTACAGCAAGCCAACAGTAGAAAAACTACCAACTGCTATGTTAGTGAACCAATATGCAACAGAAAATACTACTAAACATTTCATAAAACATTTGGTGTAATAGAAATAAAGCCATCTAATATGATCAGAGGATCAATAGCTTGTCCTTTGCAGATAATCTTGGTATTTACACAGCAACAGGAAACTTAGCCTGTGACAAGATTCAGTTCCACTGACATTCTTTTAAATATTGCTCATCCACATTAACAAGCATCTTCTCATTTATCTGAAGAAGGAAGTGTTCTCTGTTTTGTAATTACAGTAATCAGTAAGTTCTGCACATTACACAGTAGCTCCAAATCATTTCGAGAGACAAGTTTTTGGTGTCTTAAAGTATAAATAATAAAAAACTAATAATTGTATTTATTTGCATTATTATATGATTTATATTGAAGTAATAATGCCACTACTTAAAAGCCTCTTCCGTGCAAACTTTATCCCAGCACACAAAGTCTGGACTTGAGTCTACTCTCCTTTATGACACAAGCAGTTCCATTGTTTTCAGTGGGACTACTCATGTGAGTAAAGGGGTTGCATCAGGCCATTAAACAGAAAGCAATATAGAGAAAGTCACTGAGCGACAACATAATATAATAAATAAATTGTTCAATCATAAGGCCAGTAACTGGAAGAATAGTTACTACTAAGTTAGGTTTAGGGGGAGATTTGATTTTAAATGGGGAGAGCGCGCCTTTTGAGGTGGAGAGGGGCAGATGATGTAGATGGCAGCAACTGCAGAAAAGCCAATTTCACCCTAACAGCAGTGAGTGTCTGAAAGGACAGCAAGAGGGTCAATGCTAAAAGGCGGGGAAATTGAAAGAAATAAAGTTGGCTTATAAGGCAAACTGGAGTGACTCTACTGAATGTTTAAAGCAAACAAGTCAAGAACTACACTAGGCTCATAGCAAGATCTTCACATTAATTAAACCTTTGGGGTCCACACATCCCTCTATTTGTACATGCAGCTGCCATTAAATGAATGTAGGTGAAGTACATACAACCTGGACACACCTTTGTTTTTGTAAGTTGCCCAACCCTTTCTAGTTATAATATCACCAATGAAGTGTCAAAAGGCAGAGCTGTACACAGAGCTTTGATAGGTAAACCATTACAATATGTTCATGTAAACATGCCCTTTTCAGTAGAGTGACTTCTCCTTTCAGAAAAGAATTTTCTTTACAAAGATACTCCTTTTTAGTGCTCCAAATTAAACTACAATTAGTAAAAGTGACTTAGTAGTAAGAAGACATTATAAACCAAATGAAACCTATGATAGCATGTCCAATTATTATTTTCAAAATTATGACAGCTCTGCAAATAGTCTTAATGAGTTTAACTTTTGCTATTAGCTACTGTCATTCCTGTTAAAGCAGTCATTTTCAGCATGATTCCATGGAACCTAATATCACCTATCAAAAACTAAGGAATAATGTTATAACAAGCCAAAGTAATGACATGTTGCTTTGATTTGTGCTGTACACCTAAGTCCCTCCTCCTAATCCCAGGACTTCATTTGTCTGTCAAGCTATCAAATGTTTCTGTTCGATAAATTATCTTTAGGGCTTGGAACAATTAGGTGTTTTATCCATAAATATCTATAAACATTTCACTACACACAGAGATCGCTGGACTATTTTTTCCATAACTTTTTGCTTCAGAATGTAGTTTGATGTAGGGATATTTATGTTGATATTTTGAAATGCAATGTTGACAATGTTTCAATTATCATAAAGCCTTAACTTTTTGAATCTCAGCATTTAGTGTTATTAAATATTGTCAGACTCTCCCAAAATTACACACCCACTGTGAAAATGTCAATAGTTCTTAAATAAAAACAAACATCAATTATATTCATTAAAATTATACAAAGAAAAAAAATTCTGCCAAGCCTAGTTTTTACACAAAATAATCAATAAAAAGATTGCAACTTTAAAGACTCTGATAGAGAAAGTCGCTGACATCCAATTGGAAGAAAAAGAATTATAATGAAATATTTTGGATATCATGGTGAAGACCATCAGTGGTTAAATCAAACTATTAATGTATAAGATCAAAAAGTGAGAGCAACTTTTTGCAAAAAACAAACAAAAAATTAGTCATAATAGATTACAAAAATTAATATAACTTTTCCATCCACTAAATCGCAAGGGACACATTAAAACACACACTCTTTTCTCAGATTTTTAACAGAATAAATGTTGGGTAGTACAAACAAACTAAAATATCCTTAAAAGCCTGACACTAATCTTCCACACTCTGACTTATAAAGTCTGAAATGACTACAAGATTTTTGATGTGTCAAAATGAATACCAGAAGTGAGAGATGCTCAGCAGAGACTGAATTTACAACTAACTGTTCCCAATAAAGAGAATGGTCTCTTACAATCTGAGTCATGTGTAATTACAATATGACAAGTCCTCTCCCGGGCTAAGTAAACTGGCACTTTTCCCAGCTCTTGTCACATCATGAAAAACACATACAAATAAAAACCCAAAATAAACATTTTAAAACAATGGTTTAAATAGCTGCATAAGGTAACTCTGCAGCTCAACAAAACAACCATACATCTTCTCACTTGCAAAGTTCTAAAAATATATTACAGTTAAACTAGCTCCATACCACACCTAACAACAATCCCCAGGTCTGGGATACAGAGTCATGTTCCCTCAGGCTGGACAGAAAGTCATTAGCATGGGGAATAAAGGCAGAGTGTTTCACAAAACACCACCATGGCGTAGATATGGCTCTAAGATATGAAAAGCACTTTCTACCATTGATTTCAGTATAACAATCTGTTCACAGCCTGCAGACAAAGTTACCTAAACTGTTGAGACTCCCTAGACAGCTCTCACTCCTTCAGGAAGTTTCTTATGCAAGTTAATATTTCTTTAAATAAATTGCCTTTTTATGCATATCAGTCAGTAATAAATGCAAAAAGAAGATGGGAAACTGCAAGAATATCCATGTTCTTATAGGGAATTATTTTTCTGACAGTATAGCACAGATGTATGAAAATCACTGGAAATTGTATTATGCAGTCTTGTACAATAGTTAGGACCTGACAGAGTGCACTGAATGACTGTTTAAGGGATGTGAATATAAATTAGATTAACTGAATGATGGGAACTGTTAGTTTGTACCTGGGAAGAGAATCATAGCAATCTAAATGCTATTTCCTACTGATTCCCAATCCTACAGCCTCAGTGGAAAAAGAAGAAACTCATAACTTGATGTTTGATGAGTGAAAAGCATTAACAAAAGTATACACGTTAACAAAACAAGAGCTTTGCTACCTTTAAACTCCACACTGATTGCTTCCTCTCTTTATTCACTCGCTGTATGTTCAATAATTCCCACATAGCTCTAAGCAGAATGGATTTATTATGATGTTGTTCTAAGGAACTGCAGGAGTTCTAGATGCCAATAAAGATTACAGATCAAATGGGAGATAACTACTAACCATTGTATCTACTTAGATAAATAAACCGGCACACAAACAAAGCACCTTATTATATTTGTACTGTTACCTTCACTAATCCAACTAAAACAAACAATCGGACCACAGCTTTGAGAGCAAAATCATCAAAATTGAAAGAAAAAAAAAGATTTTCAAATCTCCATTAACAAAAATCAAGTAGTATCACCCTTTAAAAAAAAGTCCTATAGTATTTAAAAAATAAGAAAGATGGGTGCTAATGATTATGCAAACTCAATAACAAAACAAAACCCCAAAAGGTGCAATAACCAGTAAAAACAGAAGTCCATACTAATAAGTCATATCGATATCAAAATTCACCAGCAAGCCATAGATACTTTCCTCCAGCCCATATATTTACTACACTAAAGAGAAATGTAGGTCTAGAAACTGGATGCAACATGTAGCGCAAAATATACCATCCTATGCTATCCATTTACAGGGCCGGGTATTTATGGGAGATTCTCACACCATTCAAAAGTAAACCAAGGCATGAGGAGGCTGTGGAAGACAAGACCTCATGCAAGCTTTGCCCAAGGTGCAGTCACAGGCGGCAGAGATTAAAGATGATTGCGGCAGCAACTCAGAGTCATTGCAAGACGGGGGGGGAGGGGGCAGAAATAAATCACATGGATAAAATAGTGCCCAGATGCCAATCCCTTGCCTGTGAGAGAGAGCACAAATGCTGCTTTTGTTTCCCCACCTGAACACGCAACAAATGCATCAGCTGCTTAACTCCCAGCTCAGCCAGAGGGATTAGGGAGTTCTCGTTTCGGGAAAGAAAAAATACAGTACACCTGATGGTCCCTTTGCATGCAACGATTTCCGAGACGCCAGGAGCCCGGCTGTAGTTCTGTACAGCGGCGGTCGCCGCCTGCCAGCGCTCCGAGCCTACATGTAAAGCAAGACTTGAAAGGCGAGTGTTTCCTCTCCCCCTTACGCAAACACATTAGATCCATATTTATCAAGCCACTTCTGTAGTCGAGCCCTACCTCTTTTTGGCCGGGGGAAGCTTTCATGCAAGTGAAAGACGACTTTCTCCACGAAGTGCTGAATGTTACTGTGCTCGGGTCCTCGAACAAACACCATCCAGTCGTGGGTAAAGCCCTCCACGGTGGGTTTCTTCCTAACCTGGGCTCGGTGCCCCAGCTCCAGTTTCACCTGAACAGCACACTGGAGAGAGGGAGAGGGGGAGGCAACAATGAGCAGGAAGGCGAAGGCTCACACTCCGCTTTAGGGCAGCAGTAATAACAAAATACACAAAGAAAATAGCCATGGCACAAGGGGGTGGGGGAGGGAAGCCACCCCAGACACTGAAACGTGCATTCACACCACGGGGAAGACGAAGCCGCGATCGGCTCCGGTTGTAACGGAATGCAGCCTCCAAGAAAGCAGACACACAACCCCGACACAAATACAATGGACACACACGAACACGAGCCGGGGCAGTATTTCCGAGGCAAACGGGGGGGGGGGGGGCGTGATGCTTTATAACCGAAAGAAGTCTCTTTTGCGGGAGGGGGGGTTGCTCCTGAAATGGCATATCCGTGGCCAGGGACTCAACTCCGAGGCATTTAAATCCAGATCGCATGGACTTCATTAAAAAAAAAAAAGGCAGATTGCGCAAGGGGAACGGCGGGGGGGGGATAAAACAAAAATACAACCCCCCCCCTCCCCCATGCATGCATACATAACGCCGGCGGCAGCTAGTGCGATAGTCCAGGGGTTGGAGGTGGGGGGACACACGTTAACAGCTGGGTCTGCACACACACAGGCATGCATAAAGGTAAAGTTACTGGGGTGCCGCTGGCTGTCAGAGCCACGCCGGAGAGAACGCACCATCCTAAGCGGCGCCTCCTGCGCGGAGTCCCCTGTACTGTACTCACTGCTCCCCTGGCTGCGGCGGCGGCTGCAGAAATATGGCTGGGTTATTATTCGCCTCCACCGTCTCTCTCCCTCTCTCTCTAGATGTGTGTGCGCTTCATGCAATTGCAAAGAGAGGAGGGGAGGGAGGGAGAGCGAGCGAGAGGAAAAAGCCACACACTTAAAAAAAAAATCCCCAACACACCAACCTTTCTCTAATTGGAAGCACTAAACGGTGTCTGGGCAGCGCTGGGTGGAGGAGGAGGAGAAGGAGGAGAGGAAAGGGAGGGGAGCGCGGGGGATTGTATGTACTTACCGAACTGGCCATGCCGGGGGGCCCTGGGGTTTGCTGGGGTGTGTACTTCAGTCCCCCACCCCACCCCCTGAGCTCTAATTCATGAAGAAGCGGCTGTGATTGAGAGGGCGCACAGGAGAGGAGGGGAGATGGCGGACATTCTCTTTCTTTCTTTTTCCCCCTGTCTCTTTCTCTCTCTCTCTCTCTTATTAAACTGAGCCCCCAGCAGCAGCTCCAGCGGCTGGGGCTGAGATACTAGAGCATGCGCCCTGCACCTCCAGCCTGACACTGAGACAGACATAACACTGTGCAGAGGAGGGAGGGAGGGAAAGAGCGAGAGCGTGGAGAGAGAGGTAGAAAGAGCCAATCAAACACAGTAACTAAATCACTAACCCCTCCGGCCGGCCGCCCTGCCAGTCAGATCATTGCCATCACAACCCCCATGCATTACTTAAAGTAACAGGTTACTGAGGGGAAGGAGGAGGGGGAGCCCACCACCCAACCCCGAGTAAACGACTCAGGTCTGACAATAAAAACCGGATTAAAACTGCTGGAATGTAACCAATGTCTAGAGCCCCCAGCAGTAAAGCTGAGGATGAGGAGGGGGCACTGCGCGACGGAGGGGAGCCGGTTGAGTTTGTCTGGGAATTTTAGAGGGATCCTTTTTACAAGGAGAGAGGGGAAAGAAGAAATTAAGAAAGCCCCAAACCTTAACTCTTAGAAAGTATTTGTCCAATGAACACAAAAGGCGGCATAAAATGACTTGACATCGCATTTACAAAGCTCGTGTGGAGACAAAATGAACGAAGGAGGGTTAAAAATGATGAGTGATTTTTGTTAAGTGTCTTAATGAAACACGCCACTAGCTGTAAGGAGTCTTTCAAAAAGGAGGATTTGTCTGCAGCAGTTATTTAAAAGTGTCTAAGTACCTTAATGATAGAAATTTCCTTGAAGTTGTCAGTTTCTAAGAGGTATGGGGGCTGTAAACGTGTTTACATTTTGTATTTTGGAGTCTGTTGGAGTGCATCAGAAGAACTAGTATTAACCCGCTTACAAAACGCATGATGCAACTAGCAGACTTAAAATAGCAAATAAAGTTAATACTTACTGTAATGTGTGTAAATTGGATTACGACCTTTATGCGCTTTAGTAACAGCGAATATAATCCATATAAGAGTCCTAATCTGGTTACATTCCTGAGTGACAAACAACTAGTTGCTCCCCAAACTCTGCTGACACAAATGTTCAGTTCTAGTTATTATCTGTTCGATGTCAGGAGAACCGGTATGGGGGGGGGGGGAGGGCATTATTTCATTTCAAGAAAGAGATCAGATAACCATTACCACACTGTAGCAGTCAGGAAGCACAATAAGCGATTGAGTGGAGTAAAAGTAGAATGGTTTATCCCTATTTTGGTGGGAGTAAAGAAAGGAGAAAACAGTTTTCTAGAGTTGGCAAAACAACTGCAAAGCTTCCCTAATCTCAAAAACCCCTTTCTGCCCTGAGAGTCAGGGAGACTCCTTGATCTCATTCATTTTGTCAAACCTGCCCATCCTTAAGAGTCTTGTAACTTTTACTCCAGTAAACAAGAAGTGTTACTCCAACGTCAAATTTTATCAGCCCAACAATGCTCTGTTTCTTCGCAGGGAAATCACAAGCAAGTATTTTGAAAGATACTCTCCAGTAAAATGTAGGGCAAAATTCAGACATTACAAAGTTTTAAAAATTAGCTAGAAATGTTTCCATGGGTTCTTTTTCACTTTACAAAAAATCAGCACCCATGATGTTCTCCACCTAAACATCGTGTTTGAAAGCATAAGGTTTTGAAATGTGGAAATGAAATTGACTAGAAAATGACTATTAACAAAATGGAAACTTCCTAGTCTCCTTTCTTTGCCTAAATTGAAAGAAAGGTAAAAAGTAAATAAGCAGCAGAGATAACAAAAAAGCAAATTCATTTAAGTTTCATCATTTCAGTTTTAACAATGTAAGGATCCTGTCCTTCAAAAACTACACACGTGATTAACTTTATTAAGGCCAATAGCCCTTTTGAAGTTTGGGGCTACTTACCTGAATAAAGGTATTTAGGTGGATCAGGCCCTACAGTATTATTTGTAATACAGTTATCAAACATGTTGGTTTTAAATATGTTTTTTGAGCCCCAGTGTCTCTTTACATTTTTCAAATTACAATAAATTAGAAAAAAAAGATGATCACCTTTTGCATTGATAGACTGCATAGGCCTCGCCTTCTAGAAGACCTATAATGAAAATAAACAAGACACCGCACTGTGTTAAATACACAATAAAAAACATATAAAAACAATGGAACTTTCAAAGCCCAAGCTTCCATCCTGCTTATTCAAACAAACTAATATTTCTGGAGAACTATAATTTACAGACTATACAAGCCCTTTTAGCAAACAAAACAAAGAAATATGCTAAACATGCATTAATTGAACAAGTATCACAAATGGTGATGGTAGTAGAAAGAACAAAGCATTTAAGTTTATTTAACTACTGTTTGCATCACTACTTGCTGGTTGAAAACATTATTTTAAAAAATTTAGATACTTTCTATAGCATATATAATAGAAAATGCTTTCTCACAGCACAGAAGTATGGCAATGAGAAATTAGACACGATTTACTTCTGGGTAACTGCTTTATTCTGTTTGCTGAGTACCTTCTGAAATCTACAAGTCTACAAAATAATATTTTCAAAGTACTAAATTATCCTGTTTGAGTAATGATAATTGCAACTGATTATGTCAACAATAACAAAAAAAATCAAACCCTTACAGTCTGATATTTGAACTTTACTTACAGCCAGTTTGAAATATCCTCTCTGGAAATTATAGATATTACCACCAGATGGCGCAAAGCGTCCTTGAACTGACGTCCTCACTTGACCTCTTCAAAAAGAAGTAAATAATCCCAGACCCTTTGTAGTCTCCTCTATATTCGACCTTACTTACTCACATGCATATCATTAACAATATTTTACAACTAATTCAGCTAAATTTACAAATACAATCAACATCATGTTGAAACAAGTAACTAAATTATATATTTTTATAACCATTCCACTCCTCCCAGGAGGGTACTCCAATCACTGAGCTAGTCTGATGTGGGGCTCTCTCAGTCTCTCCTGTTGAAGCTGTTCCACTGTGGATAAATCATGAAAGAGTAGGAATGACTCTGTAATCCAGGGATAGAGCACCTACCTGGCGAGCAAGATACCCTTTGTCAAGTCTGCTGCTCCACTTACTCTTTCACCAAACCCTGTAGGCACTGAGTGAGTTTAGGCACCTACGGGGTTCAGCAGGAGTTTCGTGCATTACACTGGGGGGACTTAGGCACCTAAAAATGGGATCCTGGTGTGTAAATACGGGTTTAGGTGCCTAAGAAGCTTTGGGGATTCCACCCACAAGTCCTTGTAGGTTTGATTCCTATGGCATCTTCTATATTTGTATGGAGCTGAGTACATAGTCTGTTCTCAATAAATAATATATAGTGTAATAATACTCTGCATGCATAGATTACCTTTCATTCAAGGATCTCAAATGACTTTACAAACATTACAATATGCCTAGGAAATAGGTAGGTATTATTATACCCATTTTACACTGTGCTGAAGTGAGGCACATAGGTTCTGACTTTCTCAAAGCTAAATCTTAATACAGTTGCAAAACTGGGAATAGGATTTAGGTCTTGGTCAAAATCTTCACAAGTGATGAGCGATTTATCTTAGGGAGATTCCCAAACCTGAGCTCTCCTTTGTAGATCACAAATCTGAGGAATTGTCACAGATTGAAGTGTCATTAGAGAAGGTTTTGGAATTAATTCTGCACCCTGCATATCATTAATTGATAAATTTAACAGTAACAAGTCAGTGGGACCAGATGGCATTCACCTAAGGGTTCTGAAAGAGCTCAAAAGTGAAATTGCAGAACTATTAACTATGGTTTGTAACCTAATCTTTAAATCAGCTTGCATACCCAATGACTGGAAGATAGCTAATCTAACACCAATATTTAAAAAGGCCTCTAGAGGTGATCCTGGCAATTACAGACCGTAAGTCTAGTCTGTTCCGGGCAAATTAGTTGAAACAATAGTAAAGAATAAAATTGTCAGACACATAGAAGAATGTAAATTGTTGAGTAAAAGTCAACATGGTTTCTGTAAAGGCATACCATGCCTTACTAATCTATTAGAGTTCTTTGAAGGGGCCAACAAACACGTGGACAAGGGGGATCCAGTGGACATAGTGTAGTTTCCAGAAAGCCTTTGACAAGGTCCCTCACCAAAGGCTTTTACATAAACTAAGTTGTCATGGGATAAGAGGGAAAATCCTTTCATGGATTGAGAACTGGTTAAAAGACAGGGAACAAAGGGTAGGAATGACTGGTACATTTTCAGAATGGAGGGGGTAACTAGTGGTATTCCCCAAGGACTAATCCTATTCAACTTGTTCAAAAAATATTTTTTGAGGAAGGGGTAAACAGTGAGGTGGCAAAGTTTGCAGACGATACTAAACTGCTTAAGATAGTTAAGATCAAAGCAGACTGTGAAGAACTTCAAAAAGATCTCACAAAACTAAGTGATTGGGCAACAAAATGGCAAATGAAATTTAGTGTGAATAAAAATAAAGTAATGCACATTGGAAAAAATAACATCAACTATACAAACAATATGATGGGGGCTAATCTAGCTATAACTAATCAGGAAAGAGATTTTGGAGTCATTGTGGATAGTTCTCTGAAGACATCCATGCAGTGTGCAGCAGCAGTCAAAAAAGCAAACAGGATGTTAGGAATCATTAAAAAAAGGGATAGAGAATAAGATGGAGAACATCTTATTTCCCTTATATAAATCCATGGTACGTCCTCATCTTGAAGACTGCATACAGATGTGGTCTTCTCATCTCAAAAACGATATACTGGCATCAGAAAAGGTTCAGAGAAGGGCAACTAAAATGATTAAGGATTTGAAACAGGTCTTATATGAGGAGAGATTAAAGAGACTAGGACTTTTCATCTTGGAAAAGAGGAGACTAACGGGGGATATGATAGAGGTACATAAAATCATGAATGGTGTGGAGAAAGTGAATAAAGAAAAGTTATTTACTTGCTCCCATAATATATGAACTAGGAGCCACCAAATGAAATTAATGGACAGCGGATTTAAAACAAATAAAAGTGAGTACTTCTTCACACAGCACACAGTCAACCTGTGGAACTCCTTTCCTGGGGAAGTTGTGAAGGCTAGGACTATAACAGGGTTTAAAAGAGAACTAGATACATTCAGGGAGGTTATGTTCATTAATGGCTATTAGCCACGATGGGCAAGGAATGGTGTCCCTAGCCTCTGTTTGTCAGAGTGTGGAGATGGATGGCAGGAGAAAGATCACTTGATCATTATCTGTTAGGTTCACTCCCTCTGGGGCACCTGCCATTGGCCATTGTTGGCCGACAGGATACTGGGCTGGATGGACCGTTGGTCTGACCCAGCATGGACATTCTTATGTTCTTATACTCTTATGATTTTGGATGCCTCAATTCTTGGATGTTCAATTTGAAAAACCTTGTTAGAGCCGGATTTTCAGAGAAAGGGGCACACATCTCTTTTACAGAGTGTCTTGAGTTGGACATCCAAAAATTGAGCTGTCCCTAGAACCAATAAGTTTTGTAAATCTTGCTTGACTATTAGTCCATTACTCTAAGCACTAACAAACTCTACACTGATACGCAGACTGTAGTATTTAAGCCGATTAATAATTTCCCTTCCTTCCCTTTGCTTCACCTCCGATTAGTTACTGAACACACATTACTGGTAAGCTTCACTGCAATCTTATGAAAAAAACAATTTTCAATGAAGAAAAAGACTCATACAGCTTCTTGATATCCAAACCCATTCTTAATGCAGTTCATCTACAGTGTTTTTAACAACGAGTGTATGGTGAAAAGCTTCATCTTAAGTGGCATTACTTTAAAAAAGAGTTTAAAACAATCACATTTAAATTAATTACATCTTGAAATCTTCTTAATAGTGAGATAATACTTTATGTGGTTAATTAGTAACGCCACAATTTTGAACCTACATTTAGATGCCTACACTGGTATTTAAGCACCTAAATATGTGGTTTAATTTTCAGAGGCGGTTAGCACCTGAAGTTCCATTGACATCACTGGGAACATTTAAGAAATGTGCTTAGGTACTGTCCTAAAGAAGGATACTTTTCTGAAGGGACTACTCTAATAAGTTATGGTTGCAGAATCATGCCCTAAGAGTCCAGTTTTGCATTCCTCATGTACCCAAAACTCCAATTAACTTCAGGAATGCAGGACTGGGCCCTAAAATATGTAGGGGGATCTACATATCCACAATGAGTCCAACTGTACTGTGTCAAAAGAACACATGAAGTAGAAACAGACATTATTTTATTAAGTAAACTTACAGGTGAATATTTGCAGCTCAAAATCCTATTATATTTGAACTTCTGTCCTCAATAAATCTTGCTAGCTAGAAGGTAAATCAAGTTACAGCATCTTTCTGTATATCTGGGCAACTCTTCAGAAATCTTGGCTGCCTGTTTGTAGTTTTCTTCTTTGTTTACATAATTATTTGACACCATGAAAAATATGTGCTATTCTGCAACACCACTGAAGTGGTAGTGGGTATCACTCCCTTTATCCCTATAATGCATTTATTGTCACTTTTTGGAGAGCGTATAAGGATTAAAAAAACAAATTGTTCATATTATTAGACTAACTAGGAAAAATATATAATAGACATATTTTGTGTGAACCATACTATGTTCTTCTCTGGACAGACAAAAGGCAGAAAAACAAAGCAATGAAAAGACAAGACGTCATTATTTGTTGATGTGCTTCTTGCGCACTTCCCCAGTCTACTCTCCATCCCCAAAATATCTTGAATTAGTCTTCCCACATTTGTTTTGGAAACCATTATTAATTATTATGATTGTTGCTTTGGGTACGTTTAGACTGATGAATTCTCCTTCCACATAAAAGTGAAAGCTGTCTGTAACTATGGATTCAATGGGATGTACAGAGAGCATTCAGTATTCATTGACTACAATAAGAGATAAGGGATGAGGATCTGACCAAAAGGCCCTCAATACACCTGTTAAGGAGCTGAAGACTTTGCAGTATGTGACCTATGATGACTTATTTCTAGACCTAATATATTTGTAAATACATAAAGTTATTCACCCATGGTTTTCTCAAACGGCTTTAGTGCAAGGTTTTGAGTTTTCCCTTCTCTTTCCCATATTCATTTTCTTAACAGTGAGGGTTCTTGAGGTCTGGCACAATCACAACAAATGTATATTATAAAATAGAATAAATCACACATGGAAAGAAAGAGTTGTTTCTGCTCTAAAAAGACTGTGCTGTTTCACTGAAGTTCACTAGTAAGGAGTTCAAGTCACATCTGAGTCAGATGGAGTTTTTCCTGAAGGCCGTAAAATGATAACAATGTTAATGGTAGTTTGTCTGCTTCTTGTTTTATGATGCTTTGGTATTTTTTGCTTTATTAAACTTAGCATGTAGACATACACAGCACCTTTTATATGCAAGTCACTTTACAAGATTCTGAATTGAATTCTGGTAATGCAGTGACTGTATAGGCAAACAGACAAGGTATTAGGCATTCAACAATAGCTTCCATAGTCTGGGATATCTGAACCTAGTCACTGAGAGAGGGAGTGTGGCCAAGACACAGGGGATATCCCCTACCCTTCTTGAAAAGACCCATGGGATCTTTAATTTTCACCTGTAGAAACAAGAGAGATGTAAAAAGGAATCTGAGTATAATGCTTCACTTGAAGGGCAGTGAGCTTTATTTTCAATGGTTCTGATGTTATGTGCCTTCTGTCAAGACCAGCTTCGGTTGCTGTAGAGAATTAGCTGAAGTAAGGGTGTGGGTCATTGGGGAAACAGTAATTGAAATACCCACTAATTTTTAATGGGTATCAGTGAAATAATTCTCCTTACGAGGTCCCTTTCAAAGATACTGTAACAAGGTGGCTTGCCTCAGGGGCCGGAGAGCCTGGAGCTAAGCCAACCCCGATTACAGAATGAATCCCACTTGAGAGGAATCAGGTGATGCCAGTTAAAAGGAGCAGGAAGTTACACTGAAGGGAGAAAGCCCAGAAAATTACAGCTATGTTTGTATACACTGTGGGAAACAGAAAGAAGGCTACTGTAGGGCTCAGAGTTGGCGGGGGGAGTCGCCATCTGAGAAAGCTGGAGGAGAAGGGCAAACTCCAGGCAACAGGAGTAAGAAAGCAGAAAATTAGTCCTCTGGGAAGAGGGGTTGTGCCTACTTGAAAGTGTTCTATTTGAAAGACTTAGTTATTTTTGGAATCCATGTAGAGAGGCATTGAATTAGGGTTAGGGCCTACAGGGCCAGTATGTACCTGAAGACTTGATAAATTGGACCTTCAGGAGAGGACTGTTCTGAACTGCCTTAGAACAGAGTTCTTAAGGAGTCCTGCCCTGCACCACAAGGCTCCTGGTCCTAGACCCTTAAAGAAACAGTAGCATAGATTTTTCCAGGCACTATTTTGGCAGGACATCTTTCTCTCTTCCAGTACCGGTCTCTGCCCTTTCATTGACATTTGTCCACTCAGGAAATCACAGGAACTTTAAAGGGACATGCCATGGTACAGGGCTGACTGACCCATCAATGGCTATTAGCCCACATGGTCAAGGATGCAACTCTGCTCTGGGGTGTCCCTAGCCTCTGACTGCCATTAGCTGAGAGAGCACACCAGGGGATGGATCACTCGAGGATCCCCTGTTCTGTTCATTCCCTCCAAAGCACCTGGCAACTGGCCAGTTAGAAGACAGGATACTGAGCTAGATAGACCATTCTGACCCAGTGTGGCCATTCTTATGAGTCACAATTTTTACTACCCTGCAAGGGGTCAGTCCCCTAGTACAATACAGTAGTTAATTCTGGCACTTAAAGAAATGTGAAATGCTGCTTGGAGATATAATCATGCTGATTTTTTCCATAATTTTAGATTTTTAGCTCCCTTATGCAGCCTATATTTAAAATCATGTAGTGGTCATATTGCATGCCAGATATCTTGATTACAGACCTAAGACACTGGTCTGACTTATGAGCCAAAACAAACTGAACCTAAAGATCTGATCATACTCATAAAACAATATCTGTATATTGCTATGAAATGTCACTCTGTCTGCCAGGAAGTAATGGCAAAATACACTACGAGGTTTGGCTCTTCCTTGAATTCGTTACATTTACACACACTGATCTAAAGCCAAGTAGCTGGCCCAGGCTTTGGGTGTGTTTAAAAATTTTATTGGCTTGTCCGCTTCTAATCACAAGTAAAATAGAAAATGAGCACTTTAGTTGGTAACATTTAAACCACTTATCAATGGCAAAGAACTTTAAAAGTGATGTTTGGATATTTTAGAAAACAATATAAAATGGTTTATAACTCACCATCAACAACTTCAGTAGGTGGAAGAAAGGACAACAGATAAATTCAAAAGGAAGTCATAGCTACATACGATAACACAGTATGGATGGTAAAAAAAAAAAAAAACCTTTAGAGGACTCTAGGGACATATAAGGAAACTTGTTCAGAGTGGAAAGTCTTATTGACAGACCTACAAGGAAGTATTTCATTTTTGGTTTCCTCACGATGCTATAGTCCCTAAAGGAAATATTCTTGTAAAACAAAGGAATGCAGGGTCAGATTCTGCTCTCAGTTAAGCCAATGAAATATCTGAATCCAAAGGAGTGATTCTGCATTTATACCACTATAGCTGGGCCCGATTCCAATCACACTTGCACTGAAGTTAATAAAGATTAATTCCATTGAAGTCAATATCCCTGATTCTTTTCTACATGGAAATCTCCTCAGTGCTGGAGAGAGCCTGTGAAGGAGCTAGATACAGCTCTCTGATTGTCATCATGAATCTATGCCAGCTCATTTCCTGCCCTGCCCTAGGTTAGAGCTGTCTTGGGGCTTCTCTAAATTTGTGCCAGCTAACACTGTTCCATATGGAACTGTACACCAGCTGAAAATAATTGGAGTGCAGTGTGTTCTTGTCACAGCTTTTACATGCCTCCTGTGTCAGGGCTCTGTTGGGAGGACATCTCAAAGTCTGGATACACTGTCTCTCTCCAGGTAAGAGTTCCCCTGTATTGGAGGAATTCTCAGCTGACCAGCCCCAGGTGCTTTCCAGCACCACTGGAACAGCACTAAGGGACTTGTACACAGAGAAGAATATGACTTTGTGGCATTACATGGGCATAAAGCCAATCTGGGAAACCAGAATTAGGCCCACAGAAAGTAGAATTTGGCCCTAAGAAAAGGAAAAGTTGATGAAACAGGTAGAAACATATCACAAAAAACAACATGGGTGTAGCAGGCAGCTGACTCAGCACCTGCTCCCTCCTTGCCCTGTAACAGCCAAAAGCCTCTGCAAGCCCGGCCTGCTAGGGCAGGCTAATCAGCCACCTGGCTGTAGCCCTGGGTTGCAGAGGGCTTAATGTGCTCCACCTGGCAGCCTCCAGAGGATATAAGGCCTGCTAGGGAGGAAGCCAGGGGGTGGGAGGTAGAGAGAGAGAGGTTAAGAAGGAGACAGAGACACAGAAACAGAAGGTGCAGGGTACCAAGTAGTTGCTAAGGAAGCTAGCAAGGATTGGAAGCCTGCAAGGGCTAGCTATTCCTGGGGCCAGCCAAGCTAAGGGTTGAGACTGAGCTCTGCTTGTATAGATAGCTGTATATAGGTGGTGAGGTTTTTGCACTGTGTGTAAACAAATAAAAGACACTGGTGAAGCCAAAAAGCAGTCTCCTGCCTGTGTTTTGAAGAGGGCGGTCGTAGGCCCGCTTACAGTGGGAAAGAGAAAGAGATTGGACAACGAACAGTTAATAAAAAACATCTGTCAAATGTTGGATTCAAAAACAATTGCAAGAGTTGATGAATATATGGTATGTGTTTGCAGGATCAGAGTCTCAGAGTTTAGAAAGACCCAAGTCAGAAATTTAAATAATCAGAATGGAAAATAGCTGCATTTACACATGAGAAAGCTGTAAAGCAAGGCTGTTCAACATATGGGTGTTTGGGAGCCAGTTTGGAATCACAGCAGTACAAGAGAGCTGGAGGTAATTTTATGAAGGCACAGAGGGGAGCAAAACAGAATAATATGGGGTGGAAATACTCTGCAAACTGTTGGAAGAGGAATGGTAGCTCTGCAGCATACAGATTCCTCCCTGTCCCAGAGATTTCAGCTCTGTGTGGTCCATGGAATCCAGTAGACTTCGGGAGCAGAGAGGCAGAGCAGTTGCACTCAGTTTACACTACTCCTAATGGTATGCACCCTTCAATGCATGCTGGATTTCCTGTCAGAAGACTTTCTGCCACCACATGACTTTAATTCCAGGCACTTTTCCATATATTAATGTATTAAAATAAAACACTGGAGCTAATAAGATACAAATGTAACAAGCATGATCTCATTCCTTTTCCCTATTATAATTCATTCTCCAATACCTCTGTCTCCTTTTCTTTGTCATCCCTCACCATATAACTTCAGATTCAGATTTGAAACTGCACAGAGCAGAAGCCTGTCAATTATATTTGTCTGTCAAGTGCCGTAAATGCCTAAGTTACTGCATAAATAACCATGGTAATAGGTAGTCAGAGCACCATTCATTCCTGCACTGCACCTGCCTCCTTCTTGGAGAGAGTGGTTCTGACCAGTGGTGAGGAGAATTGCCAAAAGGGAGCACTGGTCCTAAGGAATCTGGGGTGCCAAAATGAGGGAAAGGAGGAGCTGGGCAATATTTTTGAGGTGGCAGCTGCCTTGTGGATATGTTTGTGAGGTGTGGAATCTGCCTGGGGAATGCAGACTCACAAGCAAGCAAGGTGTTGAGTCCTCCCATTCCACCTCTTGCGCAGAGCTCCATGAGCTGATCACTAAAGGGAAACTTTTCAGGTTTGACCTGATGGGCTTTTTTCAGAAGATGGGAGGGATGGGCCAAAGAAATACTTTTCATCTCCAAATCTAGTTCATTTTATGTTAGTCCCAGTAATGGAAAGTGATTGATTCAGTAGTGAATGAAAATATAGAAGATCCCAGAATGCAAAATTTGAGATTGAGTAAAGAGAACAGTTATTTAAATGTGCCACAGAAAAATAAAATGACAGAAATACTGTTTGAAAAGATCTCTGAAGAATATAATTGGATATGGGAATCTAAGCAGGCCAGAAAGCAGTTGTGACTAAAAAGAAAAATAAAGGAGTGCCAACTAAACTAAACCTAGTGTTATTGAATAACTTTTCTCAATGAATAAATGGTTTTCAGTAGCAACCTTACTCTTGTGAGTAGTCCTTTCTCACATTATTGGTCTTCTTTATGTCAATGGAACAATGTAGTACAGACTACACATGAGTGACATATTTCAGAATTGGACCCTGAAAGGAACACATACTTAGTAGTTTTAAGCCCCACATATCAAAGATCAAATCCTGTTTACTCAGGTAAACTTTCACTGACTTCAGTGGGAGCTTGAATCATTAAAAATGAAGGCCCCGGTCCTGTTAAAACTTATGCATGAGAAACTTTAAACACACAAGTAGCCCCAATGACTTAATTGACACTAATGGCATTACCATGATTAAAAAACACATGTACAAAATATTTTCAGGACTGGGGCATAAGGACCTGAACTAATGCCCACTGAAGTCAATGGAAAGAGTCCCATTAACTTCAATGGGTGTGGGAAGAAGCCGTAAATAAAAGGCTCTCCTGCCAGTGCACCTCCTTGATGTGGATGAAATAATAATTCTCCTTTGGGCTAATAAGGGTGGTGGTGTTTGTGATAAAGACACTTGTTCACTCACATTTCACAGAAGTCACATTTTCTTACTTGTGTCTATTATTCAAATGCTGCTCCAGTCTGTTGGCAAACTCTGTGGAATCTAATTAGGCTGCGTTGTTCCTGGAAGGAAAAGAATCACAAGACATCATTCTGATTCTTGGAATCCTTACACTGTCAGAGACAATGTTTTCCTGCCTTCTGACTGGCCTCTTCCTCTAGAATTTACCAAAGTGTAACTGTATACTGCTCTGAGATGAGCTGTCAATGTGAACATCAGGCATCAGGACTGTAAACCTCAGCCATTCTAACCCCATGTAGCTTGAACTGTGAATTAGGTATCTTTAATTCAGATTGAGGTGAACCTCGCAAAGGGTTAAAAAGCAATTGTAAGAATACCCCTTTTATATTTTAAAAGGGCAATGTCAAGATGACATCCCTTTGCTCCAGTGGGGTTGCACAGTGTACCTGGAGGTGGAATGTACCCCCATTTATTATTTTTATTTTTATTATTTGTTTTGTGGTAGTGCCTAGAAGCCCCAGTCATGAACCAGGGCCCCAATATGCTAGGCACTCTACAAACACAGAATAAAAAGATGGTCCCTGCCCCCAAAGAGCTTGTAATTTATATAATTTGCATTTTTGCATTTTACTAAATAAAAATATGGGGCTAGATTGTGATGCTGAGCAGAGCTCTGAGCAAGGAGTGGAGCGCAAGTTGCAGCAATTCAAAAGTAGCCCCAGGGTATGTTCTAGGGAATTCCAGGGTATATTCTGGGCTATACTGCGGGGGTGGAGGGTCAACCTAGGATATGCAACTTCAGCCACGCCAATAGCATAGCTGAAGTCGCAGTATTGTAGGTCGACTTACATGGCCGTCCCCACGGCGGTGAGTCGACCTTGGCTGCTTTCCCGTCGACTCTGCTTCCTCCTCTTGCCAAGATGGAGTTCTGGAGTCGATGGAGAGCACGTTCGGGGATCAATTTATTGCATCTAGATGAGACACAATAAATGGATCCCCGATACATCGAGCTTTACCCTCAGGGACACTCCACCCAGGCACAATTCCTTTCCTACATCCTCCTTGCTCTGGAAGAGTGTACAGTATCTACTAATCCACATACCCAGAAAGTTAAAGGAAACAGAATGAAGCACCAGAAAAAAGGCAGTGTCTGCTCAGTGATAATTGGCAATTACATATATTATATTTGATGACTTGGTGCAATAGGATTTTAGTCAACTTTGTATATCTAGCTTAGGTACTTATATGTCCCTCACCATCTCCTCAATGCATTTATCCTCTCAACCTCTCTGTGGCTACAGATGGGGAACAGAGGCAGAGAGAGATTAAGTGATCTGCCCATGGCTGTGGTGGAGAAGAGATGTGAACATGGTCTACAAAGTTCTCTGTGAGTATACTAACCACTAGACAATTCTTCCTTTCTTCAAGCAAATATCACTTTATTTACTGCATTTTAATTATTAGTATTATTTGTTTTGTGCAACATTGGCAATATTATTATCACTATCAAATAGACAAAAATAAAGACCGTCATAGCCCCCAAACCATTGTAATCTAAAGGAAACACCCACAGTAGACTGGCTGCTGGGTCATCCAGAGATTTATATATATTTATATGTGATTAGATATAAAATATTTTGGGTGGGATTTTGAAAGTCACTTTGCGATTGAATTCCCCCATTGGGATTTGGGTGTCCAAATAAAGATATATAGCCTTTTTCATAATAATTCTAAACTCACTTCTTGTAGACATCATAGAAGAAACGGATTTTCAGAAGGAGTTAATATTATGCTACTGTCATCATCACAAATTGTGAAAAACACAACTGCCAATTAACCTCTACTTTAGAGTAAATCGGCATATAGACATTCCAGTATGGAACCTGAAATCTTATTTAAAGGGGTCATTTCCCATTTTCATAGACTTTTTGGCATTTAAATATATGGTGAAAAAAGTCTGTTGTTACTTGTCATATTTTGATTAGCAACGTGATTTTTAAAATCTGAAATGGATGCAGGTACTTTGGAAAAATCAGAAACATTACTCAGATTGCTCTTTTGTTTATGTTATTAACTGTGAGGTTTAAGATAATAAAAATAACCCTGCATGATTATATTCCTATCGGCCTTTTTCTAGGAAGTTTTGCAGATTGTGCTGAAATGGTCAATTGAAAATACAGATTGCAAAAGCAAGAAATGTACGCAAGTGTTTGCTAAAGAAACTTCACTAGCAGTTGAGATTGAGTAATGGAGGGCAGGATTTGGCTTTATAAACACATTTCACAGTATTTCAGAATTCCTAATTTCAGTGTCTTGAACTGGAAGTGGGGTGAGGTCCGATATGGAGAATGAGAAGGCTGTGGGAACAGAATGAGAATGGACACATGCTATTAGGAATGTAGGGAACTATCAATCAGAGGTGAGGAAAGAAATAACAGTTGGAGATTCTGACATGAAATAGACATAAGCAGTAGGAGAGGATAAGTGTTTAATTGTTAGTGCTTCAGGAAGGGATCAAAGACGCATCATTACCCTTCCCTCATCTATCCTGGGTTGCCATCCGAGACAACTATGAAAAAAAGGGAAGAAGCCATGAGACGGGTCCCATGCTTGAAATCCTGCCCCTCATGAAGCCAATGGGTTCAAAAAACCATCCCATGGGTACATCTTCTTATGATATTAAAAGTGTCCATCTGAAGCCAGATATCTGAATTTTGACTGGAATTTGGCTATCCATTCAAACTTGAAATTTAATTCAGTCCAAGTCACAAGGATGCAATACAATGGCACAAACTTTGTAACAGAATATCAGGACATCATTCCACAACTTTGTGGCTCTCCATAGAAGTGATGATGCTTGAGCTCTAGGGTGTTATAACCAAGAGCTGCAGTATTTCTTTACTTATATCTGCACTCTTTCTCCCTCTTCCTTTTTCCATTTCTTGTTTACTTCTTTTCCCTTTCCAGTTGCAATGTCCCAGACAATTTGCTTGTCCTCTGCCTACTTATAATTTACTTTGGGATCAATGGGATTAGATTATCATTAATATTAGAAAACTAGCCACTGTATATGTGCAGAAGTTACTTTTCATGTCTTTATTGCTCACTCTGTGAATTACATCAGTGATGTTATAGTGACATTGTATTTAGACTGAAGTATCACGGTGTATACTTACTAGCAAAATCAAGGCAAATTTTTGATAGAGCTAAAAGGAAAGCTATAAAGACTCTAGCAGAATTGTTTTGGGTCCATTGGCCTTTATGACGGAAAACATATTTAGTGTAATTGTCTTAGAGCACATTTTTCTTAATAGTGAAATACCAAGTACAGTAAACTCTTGATTATCCAGGATGATAGGGAAAAAAATAATTCTGGTTAATAAAATCCTGGATAATCACCATCCATAGGAAATATGGGGAGTGGGGGTTGATTCACCAGCCATCCTGTGCCGGGGGGAGAGCGTGTTGGTTCACTGGCTGCCCTGCGCCCTGGTAGGGTTTTTTTGTGTGTGTGTGCTTGGGGCGGCAGCAAAGCCAGAGCCGGCCCTGAGAGTTGCGTGTATTTTTTTTGACATCCTGGTTAATCCACATCCTGGTTAATCCAATCCTGGATAATCGAGAGTCTACTGTAATAGGATTTTTTTCACTGTGCCATATTCTTAATGGACAAAATATGGCAAGAGGTTCAAAGGCTGAGCTGTAGTAGTGTTGATAGAACTATTCTATTCCAGTTTGTTCACAGAGGACCAAATATAGGCCTTAAGTGTTTCTGGTTTGGACATGAGCCAAAGCTGCATTACTGTGAGCCCACATTCAGACAGGCTACAATCCCAATTATTGCCCTTCTCTGCAGATTATGTCTGCCAGGTGCAGAAATAATAATGTATGGGAGGTAGGATAGACAGATCAGGACCATAATTGCTAAAACATATGGAAAACATCCCATTGTAATGCCTTCTCTGTAGCTCCAGGCCCTCTGCAGATTTGGGGGTAGTACAGAATAGATAGAAAGGAAATGTGGCTTCCTGATTTTGCATATATGCACAATCGGTAGGTTGGATTTGACCCATTGTTTTGAATATATCGCCCACTGACATAGCTACTGCTGCTCATTGGGGGTGGTTTAATTATGCCAGTGGGAGAGCTCTCTTCCAGCAGCATAGAGCAGCTACACAGGAGACCTTACAGCAGCACAGCTGCAGTGGTACAGCTATACCACTGTAAGGTCCATAGCGTAGTAGACAGAGCCTTTGTGTTCAACTCCTTAAACCTTTTTTCTAAAAGATCCTTTGGGCCAACAGGTTGAACTTCTTTGAAGTTTTGGAGAAAATTCTGATGTCATTTGCATTATGTAACTGTGAAGCACACACACACTTCCATTTCTAAAAAGTCTTCCTCCTGCAAAAAATGTTGTTAATGCTATGTGAGAACTGAAAATTTAAACATAAAAAGTCAGCAAATTCTCAGTTAGATTTCCAGCACCAACCCAAGAATAACCAAGGAGGCATGATCTGAGCTCATGTCTGAGGGATGAGAATTCCCAAATGTGTAATTCTGGCTTTGTTTTACTGTAGATTCACAGTCAGGTCTTGGCAAGTTACTTAAGGACTCTGACTCTATTTCCCCATCTGTAAAATGTGGATAATAATACTTTAGTTATTGTTATCCCTCAGTTCAATTACCAGTTTTAACTGTGCCCTGTTGCTCACACACATTAGGGACCTAATCTTAGGGTAACCATATTTTCCTATGCTAAATATGGGACACCTTGTAAAATTGTTCATATTCAACAGCAACCAATCAGAACTATGCAGTACCCCCCTGCCCAACATACTATAAGAACTCCATAGCCCAGCAGGGAAAGGGGGGGCCTTAGGGTCTGGGGGGTTGGGGAGATGGTCTCAGGAATAGGCATAGTATGGCTTCTATTTTGGGGGCCAGGGGCCAGCAGGGCTCAAGCCAGCTCCACATGGCAGGTCCAGGGCGGGAGTGCCACCTTCACCCCCAACTCACCTTGGGAGGCCACCCAGTCTGTCTTGGTTGTGATGGGAGGGAGGTACAACAAAAAATTATAACTCAAAGGTTGGGGGGTTCAGCTCAAAAAGTTTGAAAACAGCTCAGGGTGCAGGGAGTAATCCTTTGTCTTCTGCTCCTGACTGGGGATACAGCAGCAGGTTGTTGTAAGTCCAGGAGTAAAAATGGTCACAGGTGGGGGAACCTTTCCCCCCCCCCCCCAAGCAATGAGGAAGAGCAAGGATACCAAGTGAGCCTTGAGCTTACAGCATCTTCAACAATCA
Source organism: Sternotherus odoratus (assembly GCA_032164245.1). Taxonomy (NCBI): domain Eukaryota; kingdom Metazoa; phylum Chordata; order Testudines; family Kinosternidae; genus Sternotherus; species Sternotherus odoratus. The sequence continues at coordinate 17,609,470 of JAVMKO010000007.1, read as the reverse complement.
CCAGGACCTGGTGGCTGTTGGGGGCCATTCCCCCATTTATACTCTCAGAACCCTAGGTGAAGTGGGAGGGTAAATGGCCCCAACAGACACTGCTTTCTAGAAGATTCTGAGCTGAGGGCAGGCTTGTCCCATTATGTAGAGCAGTGGTTCTCCACTGGCATACTTGTCTAGCAGCTCAGAGTCTTGTCTCTAATGGGGCCATGGTTGCTGGCAGAGATAGTGATGTTCCCCACCCCCTCCTATGATCTCAGTTCTTAAAATGACCCTGAATTTGATCCCCCCCCCCCAGACAAGGTCAGATGTTCACACCCTCCAAATCAATGGTGGCCAGTACTGGATGCTCCAGTGGAAGCTATAAGAATCTAGCAGTAGGCAGATATGGGGTAATCTGCCCAAATCAGATTTTATCCTTACCTCTATGAGAGATTGGTTGACTCCTTGAAAGTTTAATATCCCTTCAAAACATTTTTGACAATAACTTTTTTTTAAAGTATGTTTTACCTAATGAGGATCCAGAACCAAAAACCTGGTTCCAAACAATCCAGACTTTGGGAAGGTTTGCAGCTGGCTCTGTGCATTGTGGTCAGCTCACATCTCCATAATGGACCAATGCAAAACTGTTAATCCAAATGCTTCCACATTTTGGTTCTGGATCCAGACTTTATGGCCAGGGAGAGATTTATTTTTAGATTAGATTTGGCTAAATTCGATTCTGGTAACACCTGCCAAATCCATCCAAATCAGTGGGGTTGCAAGAGTGTAACAACAGAAGTTGGCCCTGTACCACAGCGGGAAGCATGTAGCATGCCATGTACTCTGGGCTAGACCAGCTCCTAGATTTGCTTCCCATACGACTACAGACACGGTGTCTTTGCGGGGAATCAGAGAGTGAGGGCAGAGCGAGGGCAGCGGCTTCATGGCTGCGAGTGCGCATGTCGAGATCTCTGGCCGGGCTGCCTCGCGCCCGGGGAGCACAATCTCACGCCACACAGTCTCTCCTTTGCGCGGCAGCTGGGGGGGGGAGAGAACTGACGCTGCGGCGCTACGCTCCGGCGGTGGCACGTGGGCTGGGGGACGTAGCTGCAGTTTGCTGGGCGGGAGGCTGAGTCAGGTAAGCGGGGCGCGCGGGGGGGGTGGTTCTAGAATGCGGGGGCAACGGCTGCCCGCTCTGAGCCCCGCGAGGGCGCCCGTTGGAGCGGCTGCGGCGTCCCCTGGGTCCGGCAGGGGGCCGCGTAGGCCGCGCGGGGAGGGCGCCCCAGGCTGCGGTGGGCAGAGCGCCTGAAACTGACAAATCGCCCCGCTGTCGTGATGCGGGGTGGGTCCGGTGCGTCCCCCGCAAGCGGAGCCTCGGAGACGTAGCAGTGGGTGTCAGGGATACTGGGGGTAGCTGCGCCCCGCCCGAGGCTCTGACTGTAGCGGGGCTGGAAGGGGGTGCAACTGCCGCTGGTTTTCTCTAGTTAGACTTCGGGAGGCGGGGTGCGGGTCTAAAACCCTCTCTGGCTGCGGGGGACAGATTTTGCTGCGGGTCATCTCCCTCCTTAGGTACCACGCAAGCCAGGGTGTTGCAGCCCAGTGAGTGCCTCGAGTTGCCTCAAGTCCTGTGGATTTCAGTGGGAGTAGAGAGCGAGCACCGCATCTCACAGGCTTAGGTTGCAAGTCCTGGTTCTGGAAACGATCTAGAATAAGAATAATGCGCATTCAGCCGAACAAGTAGAAAGTCTTACTAGTTCCTGGTAACAAAGTCCTGTGGCACCTTAAAGACTAACTATAAAGTTTTGAAGCATAAGCTTTCGTGGGCTAATACCCACTTCGTCGGATGCACTTCCACTGCTTGCATCCGACGAAGTGGGTATTAGCCCACGAAAGCTCATGCTTCAAAACTTTATAGTTAGTCTTTAAGGTGCCACAGGACTTTGTTACCTCTGCTATTCCAGACTAACACGGCTACCTCTCTGATTCTTACTAGTTCCTGTGCCTCTAGAGTTCCCAACTCTGACTGAAGCCATTCCAGGAGATTTTTTCCCCCCAACATGAAATAGTCATTTTCTTTAAATATCCTATTAACCTCTTCTGGATTGCTTACAGTAGTCAGTGGGAGATAGATGCCTCTGGGAGACTCCAGCCCAAACCTGGAGGGTTGGCTACCCTACCTGTTCTTCAAGTCCTTTCTGGTGCTTTAGTAAAGTTTACTTCTCCCTTTCTGGCCCACCCCACTTTTCAGGGCAGGCTGTCAAAGGGTATGTCTGTACTACCTGCCTGATTGGCGGGTAGTGTTTGATGTATCGGGAATCGATTTATGATAAATCAATCCCCAAACACGCTCCCCGTCGACTCCGGAACTCCAGCGCTGCAAAAGGAGTAAGCGGCGTTGACCGGGGAGCTGCCGCGGTCGACTCGCCGCTGTGAGGACAGCCAGGTAATTAGAATTAAGATACTTCGACTTCAGCTTCGCAAATAGCGTAGCTGAAATTGCATATCTTAGTTTGACATCCCTCCTCCCCCCCTCAGTGTAGCCCAGGCCAAAGTCAGGACTATTGTCAATCTAATAGATGCTGTGGAAAACACGGCGAGGCATTAAAAGTATTCTACAAATTTAGAAATAAATCTGACCATTCACAATGTTTTCGGCTTTTCCCCCTCTGTTTTGTATTGCTGTGGACATGGGACCTCTTTGTTTTTTGAAAAATTCAAACGAGGGGAGTGAGGGGGAGGGTGTTGTGTGTATGCAGATGGAGGGAGTGAGTGGATTTTTGGTGTGCTGAGTGTGTCAGCAAATTGTCTTTAAAATGCAGAGCCTGCTACTCTTCTATTTCACACTGGCTCACTCAGTAAACATTTGCATTGTTGATTTGTTGATAAACTCTGAAAATGTACTTCCACATTCCTCCAGCTGAGTTCAAAACAAAGGGAACAGAGGCTTAATGGGCTTAAATGGCTTAGGGGCATCTCCAGAGATCACTCAAAGCGATGTATTGTTAATACCCGTTTACACTGGAGCTAAAACAGACCACCAAGTACGCTACCACTGTTAATCCTCTGGCAAGGAGGATTACCAGGATCGGTATAAATGTGGATTTGTAGCACTCTATGTGCCTCAACAGTCTGGACGGGTAGTGAATTATAGCGTTCCTGACAGCTTTATAGCGCTGTTAAGTGCCTATGTAATCAAGCCCTAAAGCACTATCTACAGCGGCACTCAGTGCTAAAACTTTTATCGGTTGGGGTGTGTTTTTTCACAACAAACATTTTAGCGCTGAAAGTGGTAGTGTAGACACAGCCTAAGAACTTAATTTGTTGTGGATAAATGGCTCTCAGCAATGGGCCCCATTCAGCTTGAGTTGAAAATGGCTTAACTCAAGTGTAGACAGGAAAAAAAGGATGCTCGGCACGGTGTGTGAAAGACACCATGATTGAGACTTGGAGCTGGAGCCTCCACTGTGATCTGGCTGCTTTGTGCTGCTCTGCTGGTAAATCAATTTAAACTAGCTTCCTGGGGATTTCACTAGTGAAAGGAGGGAATTTCCCTAGGGAAAGGGGAATTCCTCCTCTGGCATAGAACAAGGATAGTGTCTCTACACTCCTCACACCCACAGGCCCGTTAGCATAGGGAGTGTTCATATGGAAGAGGAATGTGTCTGGAACACTTGCATTCTTGGGGTAATCCCCACTTGCCAATTTTTTTAGGCCATAAACATGGGCACAATTTTGTACAGCCCTTGGCTACACCTAGGATTGGGGATCAATAAGAATGCTCTAAAGCAGGGGTCTCAAACATGCGGCCCGGGGGCCACATGCGGCCCGCAAAGCCCTTCCCTGCGGCCCGCCAAGCTTCCTGGCGCCCTCCCTCCCCCCCCCCCCCCCGGTCCCCCCATAGCAGTTTGCAGGACGGAGGGGCCAGAAGTGGAGGCTTCTCTGCTGCCTGGCTGGGCCGTGCGTGTTTCTAGCTCTGGACTTCCTCTTGGAAGGGGTGGAGTGGGGGCGGAGCCGGGGGCAGCGAGGGCAGGGTGTGTGTCAGTGGTGCGGCCCTCGGGCCAGTGCACTAGTCCTCATGGAAGGGGTGGAGTGGGGGCAGAGCCGGGGCAGCGAGGGTATGTGTGTGTGTCAGTGGTGCAGCCCTCGGGCCAGTGCACTAGTCCTCATGCGGCCCTCATGGTCATTTGAGTTTGAGACCCCTGCTCTAAAGCCACCTTTGTGCTCCCCCTCTCTCCCAAGTGAGGTATGGACCTATACCAGGGGTAATCAATTATTTTTTGTCAAGGTTCAGATTTCGCGCTCAAAGATCCAAACTCCACAGAAAATAATACAGAAATAATAACAATAATGATAAGTTAAAAAAAATGTGGTCCATTCAAAAGCATCTGGTGGTCTGGATTTGGCCATGGTCTCCTTAATGACTACCTCTGCTCTATACTGTTAATGGCTAATGGAATCCTGCTTTAGTTTAACAAAGCATGACTCACTTTTTAACAGTGTGTTAAATGATTTTATTCTGCCTATATTGATAATTAAAGGAGTATTATCAGTTTACAGATCTTTCTTGAAAAAGTTAACCTATTCTTGCTACAAGTATCACCTGAGATCACTATAACTACAAATGATTAGAAAAGAGAAATTTTCTGTTATGTTTACTTTGTGCATTTGATAGCATGTAGTTTGTACAGTCATTTCCTCAAGTTCTTCAATTGTGTGTGTGTTTTGGGGGTGGGTGGGATGTGGGGGATGTGGTCTTGCTCACAGGAACAGAAAATGTAATCACATTTTCCCATTTTTAAAATGTTTTTCTAGGATCACAAATACGCTAGAAGAACTCTGGTGCCTATGTAGTATCCAAAGCTACTTTAAACTCATTTATTTTTAGATTGACTACTTTTCAAGTTGCTGATTTCACCACTGATTCAGTGGAACAAATCATTGTCATTATTGTAGAGTAGACCTGTAACTTCTTTGGAAGTCAAATTGGAATTCTTGTTGCTTAAGAGATGCAGGACTGAACCTTTAAGAAACAAAGACCTTGATTCTGATTTCATTCAGATGCTCCCAGTAAGTAGAAAGCACTATGAGGAGAAGTATAGGAAGTATTACCAGAATGATCCAAATATAATTTTATGTGATATCATTTAGTCTTGTTTAACCTACATACTGTGGTGGGTGGGTTTTTTTTTTCCCCTGCAGATTGTCACAATACAAATTCTAGGTCTGGATGGCAGAATCATCCTTTCTGTTAGAGTTGACCTAGTCTTGCCTGTCCCTCAGAGTTTTACCAATGGGTTGATGTATTATGTATCAGGATACTTCTCATGGTGTGCTCCACCCCCCCGACCGCTAGCAGTTTGTGGGAGGGAGGGACCAGAAGTGGAGGCTTCTCTGCTTCCTGTCTGGGCCGCTGCTGTGGCTTCAATATGCCATCTTGGCTAACAGGAGAGTATGTAAAAAAAAACCTGATGCACATAGTTGCTAATTAATCACAAAGTACCTCGGGGTTCCCAGTTAGAATGAGGGGCAACATTGGCTTTGGCATCATGAAGTAAAGCCGTGTTTGGTACAATACAGTGTATTTTGTTGGCTGTATTTTTAAAATTATGTCAACAAATGGCTTTGAATTAAGTGTTAAACTAAAGTTGTTTTGTAAATTGAAGTAAAAACAAAACATTTGTTCTTTCGTTTTCTTTCTGATTGGCTTAGTTTTGACTCAACAGCTACAATTTTCATAAAGTCCATGCAATTGGATAAGAAAATGAACTAAGTGAAAATATATTTGAACTCAGCCATGTGAATTCTAGCACAATTTCTTTTTTTGCACACTAAGGCTTACTAGGACACTATATACTGTATATATTTTCATGCTAATTGGCCCATTGAGGCCAATGGTTTAGTTTGAATGACTGCAGTATCGGTAGATGACTTATTTTTAAGTTAAAAGCTCATAATGTTAGTGATCTATACACAAAAGGAAACTGTGTGTATTGTATAAATTCCATGTATGAATGAATATCTACTTTGTGCAATAAAAAGAGGCTAGGACTTTTTAGCTTGGGAAAGAGGAGACTAAGGGGGGGATATGATAGAGGTATATAAAATTATGAGTGGTTAGGAGAAAGTGAATAAGGAAAAGTTATTTACTTGTTCCCATAATATAAGAACTAGGGGCCACACAATGAAATTAGTGGGCAGCAGGTTTAAAACAAATAAAAGGAAGTTCTTCACACAGCACACAGTCAACCTGTGGAACTCCTTGACTGAGGAGGCTGTGAAGGCTACGCCTATAACAGGGTTTAAAAGAGAACTGGATAAATTCATGGAGGTTAAGTCCATTAATGGCTATTAGCCAGGATGGGTAAGAAATGGTGTCCCTAGCCTCTCTTTGTCAGAGGGGGGTGACAGGAAGGCAGGAGAGAGATCACTTGATCATTACCTGTTAGGTTCACTCACTCCGGGTCACCTGGCATTGGCCACTGTTGGTAGACAGAATACTGGGCTAGATGGACCGTTGGTCTGACCCAGTACGGCCTTTCTTATGTGCTTATGTTCTTAAAGTAAAATGTATTTTTATACAATAAGGATTTAATACTGGAAACACTGACATGAATAATTCTTGCTCTCACAATAGTCCCATTGAAGTTAATGGAATTATTCTTGTAAGTTTGTAGAAATGTAACTCTCAAATACTGGGGGACGTGACCCTGATTTAGCTAACAGGGGTTTGGGTTAATTGAAGTTGTAACAATTATCCTGTGATTGGTGGATGTGATTCTCCTATTGTGAATTGCGACATAAGACATACCGTATATACTCGAGTATAGGTCGACCCGAATATAAGCCAATGCACCTAATTTTACCACAAAAAGCTGGAAAAGTTATTGACTCGAGTATAAGCCTAGGGTGGGAAATGCAGCAGCTACCGGTAAATTTCAAAAATAAAAATAGATACCGTATCTATCAGGATTTTCACTCACTCCAAATGAAAATACATTTTAAACTTCTTTTAGTAGTTTTCACAAGGTACATCCGGTAAATCACCCACAAAATGTAAGTGAGTGCATCTGATAGTTGGAGACCCTTGAAGCTTCTATAATAAAACTATACTGATTAAAGACTGTTGTATTGATTGCAATCATTATTGGCTCAACCTGCCTAAAGGAGAGTAAATATGCATTACGCCCCGGTTCCTCCCCTCCCCGCCGGAAAAAAAAAAAAAAAAAAAAGCACCTCGCTCTCCCGTCCCCGCCGCGCGGGCGGGCTGCCGGGAGCGTCCCGGTTCCCCCCTCCCCGCCGCGGGCGGGCTGCGCTCCCAGCAGCCCGCCCGCGGCGGGGAGGGGGGAACCGGGACGCTCCCGGCAGCCCGCCCGCGCGGCGGGGACGGGAGAGCGAGGCGCTTTTTTTTTTTTTTTTTTTTTTTTTTTTCCGGCGGGGAGGGGAGGAACCGGGGCGCAAATTTTTCACTGACTCGAGTATAAGCCGAGGCGGCTTTTTTCAGCCCAAAAAGTGGGCTGAAAAACTCGGCTTATACTCGAGTATATACGGTAACAGGCTCTAATGGTGTGCCTCCAGGGCCTGATTCTGTTCCAGTCAAAATCAGTAGAGAAATTCTCATAGATTTCAGTAGATGCCGGAATGGGGCATCCATGTGTAGTGAAGCACAGATTTAAAGCATGTGCATATGTGTTTGGTTTTTTTTTGAGTGCTTTTGCACATGTAGAATTTTTTTAAAAAAAATTCCAATCCACACTAGATTCTTTTAAGAACTGTTCCTGTGTTACAAAGGACATATTAAAGTGGACCCAAAAGTATTGCTTGATATTTATACTGTTCGCACTTCAATTTGAATGGTGAGCCAAGGCAAGTCAGATTCTAATTATTTTTAAGTTCTGGTTCTTGTGCACTGGCACAATTATGCTATTGTGTTTGGGAGCTCAATCTGGCATGGCGACTTGGTCCATTCAAAAACAAATCAAAATTATTTTTTAAGATAAACAATTTATTAATATTTTATACATTTTTAAAAGAAAATATAAATGCAAATCTAAGTTAGATGAGAAATTATTTGAATTGTTTTTTTCTTTTTAAATGTAAAAGATGCTGTGAATAAATAGCCTCTAATTGCAGGTCTCAGAAAACAAATGTTCAAATAGCCATAAGTAACTATGGTTGCATCTCAGCAATTTATTTCATTCTGAGCTGTCCCTTTTTGAAACCAACAATGCATGGATTGATGATCCTGCAGCCAGATGTATTATTTAAAGAAACGTTTGACCTTATGCTGTACTGTGAGCCACTACAACTTGACTTTACTAAAGCTTTTGATACTGTCTCGCATGACCTTCTCACAAACAAAGTAGGGAAATGCAACTTAGATGGAGCTACTATAATGTGGGTGCAAAGCTGGTTGGAAAACCATTCCCAGAGAGTAGTTACAAGTGTTTCACAGTCATGACCTGATTCTGAGAGTTGCTGAGCATCTACATTTCTCATTGCAAGAGTGGTAAGCACTCGGCACTTCTCGGGATCAGGACCTTCGTGGCTTTGCAACATGCAGATGCCTGTGATGATGACACATCAAGGATTAGTCTGCAGGTAATTACATTGTGGTTCATCCAGGGGACAGGGAACTGGGACATCCTGCCTCAGTTACTCACTCTAGCCATTAATGGGATCTTGGGATAGTTACTTAACCTTGTGCTGCTTCTTACCCATGTGTCAAATGAATAGAGCCCTATCAAATTCATGGTCCATTTTTGGTCAATTTCATGGCCATGGGCTTTTAAAAATCATCAATCTCATGGTTTGAGATATATACATCTGAAATTTCACAGTGTTATAACCATGGGGGTCCCCACCTAAAAGAGGATTGTGAAGGGGGCGGGAAGAGGGGAATGTCGCAAGGGTATTGTAGGAGGGTTGTGGTATTACTACTCTTATTTCTATGCTGCTGCTGATGGAAGTGCTACCTTCAGAGTTGGGCAACTAGAGAATAAAAGGCAGTGCAGATGTGAAGGTTTCATGGTATTGGGGGCAGGGCTGGCCTCATGGGGGGGAAAGGCAAGGGTCCGGAACCTTTGAAGAAGTGTGTGGGGGCATCAGTACCAGAACTAGGCAGCTGGGGGCCACTCTTTTTAACATGGGCATAGTTTGGGGGATGAGGGGGCAGCATTCCCCCCCACACACTGCACTTTGGCAGTGTGGAGTGGCGCCAGCTGGGGCTGCACTTTGCAGTGGAGGAGCTGATAATGTTGCCCCCCCCCCAGCGGTGGTATCCCTAGCCTTTGTTTGCCAGAAGCTGGGAATGAGTGACAGGGGATGGATCACTTGGTGATTACCTGATCATTCCCTCTGGGGCACCTGGCATTGGCCACTGTTGGAAGGCAGGATAGTGGGATAAATGGACCTTTGGTCTGACCCAGTATGGCTGTTCTTCTGACCCCTCCTCCCATGGCTGGCAAGTGATGGGGCAGGAAGCGGGGTAGGGTTGCAGAGCTGCCTGCAGTTGTGGGAGGTTCCCTGAGATTGGTTTGATTTTGCCCCATGAGTGGCTCCTGCAGAGGAAGAGGAAATCCCATCCCTCCCCAGCCCTGCCAGGGCTAGCAGCTGGAGTCTGGCACATGGTAAGAGCCCTGGCCGGGGTGCCCCAGACCACTGCCCCTCCCCCAGCAGATCTCACAATGGAGACCAGATTTCACAGTCTGTGATGCATTTTTCATGGCCATAAATTTAGTAGGGCACTACAAATACACCTACTTATAGTCAATGCTTGTAATCCTAAGTGAGCCTTAGCTCTTGCTGTCGAAATGTAATACATTTTTAGTCCTGTTTATTCCTTGTGTATAGTGCACCTTATTTCCTAGTCCTAAACAGCATATTTTTAATCTGTTTCAGAACCTAAATTAATATCATGTGAAAGAACCAGAAATGTCAGACGATATCAAGAAGAGGCTGGAATTTCCTAACACGCTTATTCAGTCACAGGTAATTATTTTTTTAATACTAACCTGGAGAATTGTCCATTCAGAACTTTTAATTTTATATACCTACCTTCCACAAAGTCCTCTGCAGTCAAGAGACAAAAAAACATTTCCCCTGCCATTATAGCCATAAAATCAAAGCCAGCAGAGCTTTCTCATATAATAAACACTGGCAAATCAGCCTGACTGCGCAATCCAAACATCAAACCCAGTCACCCACCACTGCAAAGAGCTCTCATCTTACTTTGCAGAATAGATCAACTGAATATGACAGGAACTCCCCAAGTCTGCAAACTCTCAATGAGACCGGCTGGCATTAACCACCTAGCTGCCTTGACAGAGTTTGACCCTTGTGGATGCCTTGTAGCTCTGGAAGTCCTTGGGAATATTTAAGCCACCATGACAAGTCAGAGCCAGTAGAGAATGCACCCATCAGAGAATGGCTGAGGGAGAAAATGTTGATTGTCGAAAGTTACATTCTGATTGGCTGGATAACCCTCTCTTATGATGTCACAGCCATAAACCAACTCCTAGTAATAAACGTTGGAATCTCATCATACAAATAAAAATATATTCCTACGCCCATTATTTTTAATGGTTCAGAGAATAATAGAATATGGTTAAAAATGTCCCTACACCATGATTGTTTTTAAGTAACTAAAAATATATATATCCATACTGTTTTTAGCTGCATAGACCATTAAACCTATAGCCAGCTTCCACCTTTTCCTTTGCTTTTCTTCCTGCTGCTCTGTCTTAAAAATTGAAATGCCATGCAAAACTCATCATTTTTGTGGCAACCTGCTTCCTCAACAGGACAGGTCACTGAACGCAGTCTGTACAACTTGGAGCCTTTGCATTGCTTCCACCTTTAACCCCAGCTACACTCATTTATAGTAATCCTGTCTGTCGGAGATGTATGTAGAGCAGTGTGGCTAGATCCTTGTGTTGTTGGAAGGGGTGGAGTTTCCTAGAAAGCTGGAGATAGAAGGAAGGTATTTTTCATCACTGATGAAACCAGATCACTAAGACTTGATGAAAAGACAAGTAGGATTCTGAGGCTTTGAACCACCTAATAAACCAGTGCCAGATTCCTTCAGTGGAAAAGGACAGTATCCTGGCTAGTTCTTTGTAGCATTTATCTCTTGAAAACAGCAATAAGATTTGTCATTCTCTCCTGCTATCCGTTGCCCTGGATGGTTATCTTTTAAGATCTCTAGTATTGTGTTTGTGCTTTGATTACTCCACTAGCTCCCACTTTGCTTCTATTGCTGGTTCCAGAGTTTTGCCCTGATCTTGAAAGCCATCAATTTTTCTGGAGCCAACTTTCAGGACCTAACGGTATAAACAACCACGTCTCTGTCTCTGACACCCCTCTACCCCCCGCCCTCCCCAAAGAGAGCTGCATTTTGGGACAATGTGGCTTACAAAGCCCAAGATAAAGATGAGGGCCATGTTCTTGTTCAAAGGGGTTTGCCTGTGAAATCATATCTCCAGAGGAGGCTAGGTTCATCTCAGAATATTACCACCTTTATTGTACACTGTACAGTACCTCTGTATTGATAAAGTTGTCCCACCCTAACCAGAAGGTCTGTAAGGATGGGGTTGTGAATGTGTATCTGAAGTACAGCTGCTTATAATCAGGAAAGAGATGAACCGAAGGCTCACTGAAGTGCCCTGGGACAGTCATGCAGATCTAAGCAGCTAACTAGTATGGGGTTCGCCATAGAAAACCTTAGATAGCTGACTTTGTGCCAGTCTCTCTCTTGGTTTACATAATAACAAGAACACCAATAATAACCCATCATTTTTCTCTTTTAGGTAAATATGTTAAAATACTTAAATCACCTCATTCTTGAATAACCGAATTCTTGTAATGTTGGACAGAATGAACTGGTTATAATTTGTGGTTGTGTTTTCTGGAAATGTGAACTGTTAACAGAAAGTATTATTACTGGTTTGCATTTATAAAATCATGGCATGCTATCAACTAGTGTCTGAAGGAAGATGTAATTAAACTATAAAAGGAGGAAGAGGGAGCTTGGAAATGTTTAAAACAGCCTACGTTCCCATCCCTTCATCGTTCCTTTACACACTAATGAAATAGAGGTGCTATTTTTCCTTTTAGTTGGCATCCCAGTTTTTCCTCTCAGACACTAATGATCTGCCTTAGCCGGTGATGAATAAATTCAGCTGTTCTTTTGGGTACAGTAATACTCCTAAGCATCTTTATATTTTTATTGCGAAAGGATCTCTTACAAAGGCTTTCCGTTTAGAGAAAGCAACACAAATGCAACAAGAAAGAGCAAAGAATTAGATAGGAGCCAAAACTGTGGCTCCAAACACCTGTGCATGTACAGTTCTTTAAAATATGACCTGGAATTGAGAATTTCAAGCAGGCTGGGGGACTTTAACACCTCTTCCATTAAATTAAAATCTTAACTATCTAAATTTTACTAATGTACCTTATTATTATAACTAATATAAACAAAACACCAGATCTGCATAATCCCTGAATTTTGGAGATTTTTGACATTCAGACATGAATTTGTTGCATGAGCCTGTCTCTACAAAAGATACAACTTAAGTTGAATACAAGGGTTAAAGGTAACTAAGCATATTTGGCATTAACTACTCTGTGCAGTGTGGCTTTCGGAAACAGTGGGCCTCATGTAGGGCTAGAATTTAGCAGACTGTGGCCCTGTTCCCAGCTCTTCCACTAATTTGGTGTGTGGCTTTGAGTAAGTCAGTTAATTTCTCCGTGCCTCAGTTTCCTCACATGTTCAATGAAGGGTATAATGCTGTGTCTGTAAAACACTTCAAGATCTGTGGACAAACAGCGCTGTACACATGTATGTTGTTAGAGCTGATGTTCTAAAGCAGGGGTCAGCAATCATTCAGAAGTGGTGTGCCAAGTCTTCATTTATTCACTTTAATTTAAGGTTTCGCGTGCCAGTAATACATTTTAACGTTTTTAGAAGGTCGCTTTCTGTAAGTCTATATTATATAACTAAACTAATGTTGTAACTAAAGTAAATAAGGTTTTTAAAATGTTTAATAAGCTTCATTTAAAATTAAACTAAAATGCAGAGCCCCCGGACCTGTGACCAGAACCCAGGCAGTGTGAATGCCACTGAAAATCAGCTTGCATGCCACCTTTGGCACGCATGCCATAGGTTGCTTACCCCTGTTCTAAAGTATCGACAACTTCTGCTTAGGCCTGATTAGGGTTTAGGTCCTAAACGTGCAAGTTGTTCCATGTGGACGGAGCCTCATATCTATGCAGAGCTCTACTGAAGTTAGTTTCTGATAGGATAATAGTGCAAGGTGATATGGCTGGAGATTGGTGGTTCTATGATCTACTTCAACTTGTCTAACGTTGTTGTTTGGCATCTTTTTTTATCCAGATGTTGCATTAACAAGCTCTTTAGCTGTGCAGCTGCAGCTTTGATCTTGTTCTCCTTTCTAAACAATAGTGCAGAGTGCAGCTTTAGCTGCATATTTTAATTATTTCTGTGTCTTTTATAGGCGGTGGGTCATCTTATTGCTGCAGTGCTAAAAGAAAATGTTTTATCCAGCAAGATCAGACAGTCCACTAACCAGGTCTGTATTGCTTTGTTTTCAACTTCTCTCCCAAATCAGATTCCAAACTTCTTTTGTGGTCTCCCAGTCTCTCTGGTTCGTGTTTAATAATGTTGCAAATGCAAGGCAAATGCTGTGTTATGTTTCAGAGCACCCAGCTGGAGATGGTAAATCTCTGTGATTTGAAGGGCATTTTTTTTTCTATTTTGAGACCGAGTGGCTAATAGTAACCAACTAGAGAGTGATGATGCTAAACTCAGGCTGATGACAGTTTTGTTTTCTAAAATTTGCATCACTTTTCAAACAGATTATCATGTAATCCCCTACAAACATCATTGCTGTTTGTATATTAAAATCTTGCAAATTACACTTTAGAGTTAAAATTGCAGGACATATTTAATTTCAAATCTCTGTAGCTAAATGTTTCCTTTTCTATTAGCAAATTAGGGTTCATATTTTACATATGAAACAATGTGACTCAAGGCCATAATTTACTTTTTTAGTTTGTCCAGCCTTTGTTAGTTGAGTGGCATAGAAAATGCCAGTCATGATGAGAGTCCCAGAGCACCATCTGAGAGGGTTCAGGGTTGGCATTTCCTTTTCTCTAAAGGTGACCTGTAAAAGGGAAGAAGGAAAAAATGGTTTTGTGGCTTTTTTGTTTATTTTTTTTTGGATATATAAAGACCTGAAAGATGATATTTTAAAAGGTGGGGTTTTATGTGTTTTCCTTTAAGATATCAAGCATGCTAAGTCTTTTGTTTTTTGTTTTGAAGATCTTGAATGACTAACATGTTTTAGAGCATGTCTATACTGGCAGTTAACAGTGCTGCAACTTCCTCTCTCGGGGGTGTGAAAAAACACCTCCCCCCCCCTGAGCGCAGCAACTTGTAGCACTGTAAAGTGCCAGTGTAAACAGGGCCCCAGCGCTGGGAGCGATGCCCCTCTCTGAAGTGGTTTTTTTTTTTTTTTTTTTTTTTGAGTGTGCGCCGTGCCCACACAAGGCATGTTAAAGCACTCCCAGTGTAGCCTAGCCCTTAGATAAATAGGTATTAAAAAATAGCAAACAAAATGTAAAGAGTTTAGCAGCTTGAATAAAACTGTCTATCTTCCCTATCCCTCCCCCATGAGAACCTTTTTCAGGAAGCTACTTAAGCATGTGTTTTAACTTAAAGCACATGCCCATGTGCTTAATAATGTACATTTGCTTAAGTACCTCACTGAATTGGCTTAACTGAAGGGAAAAGACAGTACTGAAATGGGGCCTTAATCAAGGTTTGCTTCCTTGTGAATGTAGTTGTGATGTCACTATTTTATTAGTTCTCTAGCCATCCATAGAATCTTCTATGCTAGACATGAATTTCTAGAGTTGATTAAAAACCCCAACTCTTTAATTTTTAACCTCTTACTCCTCATTCTGAAATATCTTAAACATCGGGGGCGGGGCCAGGCTGTTTGGGGAGGCACAGCCTTCCCTACCCGGCCCTCTGCACAATTTTGAACCCCAGTGTGGCCCTCGGGCCAAAAGGTTTGCCCACCCCTGCAATAAGGACACATAGGAACGAAAAATGAAATGCCCAACTACAAAATGGAGGCTAATTGGGTAGGCAGTAATACTGGTGAAAATTATCTGGATCAGAAATTAAATCTGAGTCAGTAATCTGATGGTGTGAAAATGGTTAATATAATTTTGGGTTTATTAGCAAGGCTGTCTTATGCAAGATATGGGAGGTAATTGTCCCGCTCTGCTCGGCACTGATGAGGCCTCAGCTGGATTACTGTGTCCACGTTGTATGAAAGGTATGGACAAATTTGAGAGGATCCAAGGAGAGCAGCAGAAGTAACAAAAGGTTTAGACAACCTGACCAATGAGGAAAGGTTGAAAAAACTGGGCATGTTTAATCTCAACAAACCTATTTTGGCAGCTTTGTTGGATAACAGAGCTTTGTTTTGGTTTTGTCTTGCCTTTGTGTTTACTAAATATAGTAATGCCCAAAGAGAGCAGAGAAAGTGATCTCAGTTTCACCTACTCTCTCCTTTAAGATGCAGCTCTGGGAAGAGGCTGTCTGGCAGAGTTTTGTCTAATAGGATATTCAGAGTGAATGGTATTTAACTTCTGTCAGCATCCTTAATGCTTGTTCCCCATGCTTTTGATTTCAGACTCCTGCTTTGAACTTGCTTTGGGAGAAGTGCTGCAGTGAGAATGTGGTTGTGCGGACGGCCTGCTGTGAAGGCCTGGTGGCCCTTGTTGCACAGGATTATGCGGAGTTCAGTTATGTTCTCAATACAGCTCTCAACCTGATTCCCTCTGCCAGGTAACATTCATTTACAATGTTTGGGGTCTTTTGTTTGTCAGGTATCAGTATAATTTTAAGTCCCATCTCTTGTCCTAAATTTAAAATGTAAGCTCCGTGGGCCAGGGACTGCCTCTTACTTTCTTCTGTGTTTGTATAGTGCTGAGTGCAATGGGATCTTGGTCTGTGACAGATGTTCTAGGTGCTAGCATAATAAAAATAATAATAGTTGTGTACATGTACTTTGTGCATTGCAGGTAATTCCATGGACTTCATTGGGTCTTCAGTGCATAAAGTTGAGCACATAGTAACGCTCTGCAGGTTTGGAGCCTTCCTTATTGATGTAAAAAGATTGAATTTTTTTAAATCACTACCTAATTAAACATTACATGTGTACTTTCCCATCCCATTTCAGCTTTTATTCAACTGAATTTCAAATATAGAGAATCAGCTTGTCTTGTAGCTTTTTAATAAATAGATCAATTAAAAATAGGAAAAACAATTGCAAATATAGGGTTTCTTGATGTGTGAACTACATACCAGGATGAGGTCTAGGTAAGGTAGAAAACACGGACAGGGGTATCGGACAGGTTTTTTCTTAGATGTCTAATGCAGCAGTTCTGAAAACAATAAATATGTAATTTGACCCATGTGGGTAGTTCCATTTATTTCATGTGAGAGTAATTTTGCATATATGAATA
The DNA here is from genome assembly GCA_032164245.1 of Sternotherus odoratus. Lineage (NCBI taxonomy): Eukaryota > Metazoa > Chordata > Testudines > Kinosternidae > Sternotherus > Sternotherus odoratus. Next base: position 17,592,940 of record JAVMKO010000007.1, on the reverse strand, counting down.
ATCCCACTGGAATGTTTAGGATCTTATCTGAAAATATTGATGGGGATGCAGGATTGCTGGTTTTTGGTCCCAGTGCTGCTGCAGATTCACTGTGTAACCAAGAACAAATAATTTTACCTCCCTGTGTTACTTCCTCTGTAAAATGGGAATAATAAAACTTTGACATCTCTCAAGGGTGTTTGAGGATAAATGTGTTGTGTGGTGCATAGATATTATACTGCTGAGCATGATAAAAAGCCTACAGATAAAAACACGTGAATGTATTCAAGTACATGAGTATAATAATGTTTGAAAGATGTATTTTGTTAATCTCCTTGCGAAGGAGTCTGAAGTCGTATTGTGAAGTTCAGCAAGATACTATTTTGTCCACTGACTTATGGCAAGTGTTTGGTTTTTAGCACTAAGCCTTTCTGCATAGAGAACACTAGTATGTTTTCTTGCTCAGAGCTACTAATTGATGCTACACCTGTGCTATATTATGGGGTCATGGTAGTGACCCCATAGTCAAGGTTGCAGGAACCATGCCATTCAAAACATATTTGTAACTAACCCCTTCTAACTTTCACAAAATTAGGTTTAGGCTGAAATTTCTTGTGCTTAACTTCAGTCAAAGGTGATTTTAAGTTTGTGTAAACTCAGCTGAGCCATTTTTGAGTAATTCAGTTGATTTAAAAAAAAAAAGTTTTGTTTTTAAAAATTACATTTCACTCATTCCCAGCAGATGATTCAAAATCAGCTTGCTATGAAAACTTGCTACAAGGATGTCTGCTCTAGACCAGGTTTACAATATTTTGATTGGAATTCCCAGACAAAAATATTGTAAATATGTATTGCAGGAAACTGGCTAGTGTGTACACATGTTGCCCTCTACAGGATAAAAGCAGAACAGTTCAGCTGTGTGTCATAGCTAACAAGCCTCAGGCGTGCTTTTGGAGCTTGAGGCTCTCAGTCCTATCCCTGCTGCTGCGGCTATGAAGCTTTCATTAGTTGTGGTTAGCAGGCTAGTCACAACTGTGAAATTCCTATATGGCTGTGAATTTGCTACACTAGCAATAATTTAAGGAGAATATAATTTTAATCAAATTTTATACTTTAGAAAACATGTGTAAACCAGGACATTCAAAGTCAAGGTGAATGTTTAAAACAAACATGTGAGAAAGTTGAGTTAAGGTATTTCAAATGACTTTAACTGTACTGTCATTTTCACACCACTCTATTCACCCTGCCTGTAAATTAGATCCATGCCCGTGACTGGTATTTCAGATGGTTGATATGTTAACCACTGGCTATGTTGGCAGTTTACCCATGAAACCCATATAATATATAAAAATCTAGTATATTTTGACATTTTTCCTCTGACTCCAAGAATTCAAACCACATCCACTATGATTTGCAAAACAGTATATGTAGCTGAACCACAAGGGTATATGGGTTTAAAATGTTTTCAACCACAGGGAGTAATGACTGACTAGCCTAGCCTTTTCTTCCTGGTTCATTTTAACATTGATCTCTTTTTGACCCTCCCAGGACCTTGGCAAGATGTTCCATCATCCTATTCCCTGCCAGATTTTTATTCAGATTTGTTGTGGGGCTTTGCAACACTGAGTGCACTGTGTCTCCAAAGGCATGTAAATACGAAATTGACAATCAATGGCAACCCATCAGAAAGTCATCAAAACTGCTGGGCTCCTTCCACTTCTGTTTAAAGCAGGTGTGCGTTATGAAAGTGGAGAAGAGTTTCTCTGCCCTCAGCAACTCTCTGGATCTTCTACACAGTGGTTCTCAAACTTTTGCATTGTTTGAGAACAATGTTTGAGAACCTCTGGGTGCGACCCCCCCACCCATCAATTAAAAACATTTTTTATGTTTAACATTATTATAAATGCTGGAAACAAAGCGTGATTTGGGGGTGGAAGCTGACAACTTGCGACCCCCCAGATAATACCCTTGCGGTCCCCTGAGGGGTGACAACCCCCAGTTTGAGAAACCCTGTTATGCAATGATCTTGGCAGGGGTTTAGTATACTTGCTGGTCTTTCTGTTGTGCTACCTATTGCATATACCATGAAGGGCAACCTGTATTCTGGGCTGGGCACTCCAGATCTCACATGGTTTGATATTTTGCATGTGACACCTAATCATTTCACATTCAAATTATCATCCTCTCTTCCCCATAAGTTTCCTCCTCAATCAGTTTTACAGCTCTGCTGATTTCCTCTGATCCTTTAATACTACTTTCCTTACAGAGTACTTGTATGGCATTTCATCTTATGAGGTTTTTTAACAGCACTTTTTACATAGAAATCTAAAAGTGGCAATTTTTTAAAAGAAAACCCCCTTGAGAGACTGATCAATGCTTTACAGAACAATCATTAGGAATTAGACCCTTTGATAATACATAGTATTATTTAGAAAGAGATAATACTTACTTCATGGAATGTCTTCAAGTATCTTTAACTGTCCTAAGAATATCACTCTTACAAGGAATATTTGTTATCCCAGGCTTCCAGCATAAAGACAATGGAGCGGCTCCTTCACTGGTGCAATTTGTCCCAGCTCTGTTGACTTCAGTGGAATTACATTAATTTACACCATCTGAGGATCTGCCCCAATAATGGATGAAATCCAGTGCCTTTTATACTGCAGGAGGTCAGAATAGATGATTGTAATGGTCCCTTCTGGCCTTAAAGTCTACGAATCTATGCCATATTGTTACATATTTAGGAATTTATTCTAAATAAACACTTGTTTGCATTATTTTAAATGATTTTTTCTCACATTAGGATTAATGTGCGCAGTGAGAACAGAACCTTCCTCCTTGTATTATTTAGTGAGGAGATGTTTTGGCTTAGTTCATCAGTTACATACACATCCCTCCCCAAATTCCAAGTGGGAGCTAGGACTGGATATTGTTATTTTATCACCAAAGTGAGGCCTGCTGTTTTGTTTTGCTCAATCACTTCATAGTTACTCTTCTTAGATTGAGTGACATGCGTTAGCAAGTTAACTATGCCTTGAATTTTCCCTAAGGCCAAACATTCCAAAAATTGACCCTCCCTCCACCCCATCTCTGACAGCTAGTATACCAACTTCCAGAAACCTACTGCAATCATGTTTTTCTGTTGCCTGGCAACAGGACTGTGAATAAAGCTGGAACCTCTCCAACAGTAAGGTTTTCTATGTTTTGATGCTGAGCAGTCATGACAATCTGTAATTTTTAATGATTACAAATGTCTTCGAACTGGACCATTTACTTTAAAAAAAACAAAAACAAAATACCTAGCAAGCATTCTATCAATAATGAACTGCACCAACGTTTAATAGTACCTTTTGCAGGAGTGCAGAAGACACATCTGTGGGAAGAGAGAGGTTACTCACTGTACTTTCCATCTTGGAGAATAGTGTAAATTCTTGGGTGAGGAATCCATTCTTCAGATTCTGAAATCTTTAAACCGTTATGCCAATGACTCCCACCAATTGTTGTATACACTTATGCTGAGCATTCGTTTTGAAATGGCTGTCAGTGTTGATGAAAATAATAAAGATGTAGCAATCAAGTGATTTTGTGTGTTTCTGATTCATTCTTAGGTATGACATGGATTTAGGATTATTGCACTGTAGAGATGATGCTAGCTTGTCCTTAATATTACACCTTTTATTTATGAATCTCAGTCTTTATATATATTAATCAAGCCCCATAAATTTCCTGTAAGATAAGGTGTATTGTCCCATCAGTGGAGGCTGATTCTGTTTGAGACCTTGAGAAATATGTACCAATTTAATAAAATAGATAGCTGTATATGTTCAACTTTCTTGTGTATGCAAGTCCTGTGGGTGTCAATGAAACTGATGTGCAAAGGTCCATTAAGAGCCAATTTACAATAGCAAGTGTAGAGCATAATGTTCCTTGTACAAGTCACTTAATGTTACTGTACCTAAGTTTCCACATTTGTAAAATAAGAATAGTAGTGTTTACTTGTCTTCTTCAAGACATCTGTGAGCATTGTATAAATAAATATAATCAGAATCAAATTGGGCTAAATCTGCCTGATGGTTAGGTGCTTCTACTGGTTCCTGTTTCACAGACAGGGAAACTGAGATACAGATTAAGTGACTTGCTTAGATATACTGCTCCCAGTGAAAAAAGGGGAACGACCATCATAAAATGTGTGGTTGTCAGTTTCCTTCTCCTGCTCACTCCATTGATTGTTTAAAGGAAATTCTCCCCATGTCTTAATGTCATTTTATTCCATTTCTCTTTCTGTTAGGTTTTTATTCATGTGATGAGTTGCTATCCCTTCTCTTTCTGGTGGGGATATTTACTCATTTTGTAATAACAACTGAAATAAGGTTAGGCAAATCCCACTGCGAAGTTTGCAGATGTATTTAGAGGACCATGCAGTGTTGCTTATTTATTTTTAAAAATAATGCTTCTTTTTTCTCCTCTACTTTATTTTAACCAAGAACTTAAAATTCACTCTGTTTACCTGAGGTGGCATCAGGTTGTTCCTAGAATGTTCTGGTTTTGAAAGCTCTGGAACAAAAAAATTAATTACAAAAAAGTAAACAAAAGACTCAGGATTGCCCCCCTCCCCCCTCAAACTCAGCTAATGGACTATTGAAATCACGATCTAGCAAAAATTTCTATTTGCCCAGCCAGTGTACTTATTTTTGTTCTGTCTAGCAGTAGCTTCTGTTGGATCCTCTCAGAGGCTTTTGAAGATTATAGGGAATCCTGTAAAACTTCCAGAAATGCTATTGCTGCTCAGTAGATTTTCATGAATAGTAAATGAGGTAAGGGGGAAGAAGGAGATAAATCAGTTTCCTGGAAGGGCCCCTTACTGCTCCAGTCAAAAGTCAGAAGAGCAAACCCGTTGTCCTGAGATTCTCTTGGGAGTTAATTTTCAGTGTGGGGGATTTAGATGCATGACGCTTGATAATCAGAGTTGCAAGGTAAAATCTGTGCATATGGTGCTGAATATTTACCATTTTTATTCTTGTAATCAGGAACCTGTGTTGGTTTTAATATGATAAAAATACTGCATTAGAGTAAATTAGTAATAGTAAATGAGTGTATTTGGAAGGGTTTTCATCTTCAAAGTGCTTCACACACATGGATCGGTCTGTTAATTCTCTATTATAGATACCGTAAGTAATATCTCTATTTTGCACATCGGTTAAGTGACTTGCCTGAGGCAGTAACTGTCAGCTCATGGGTTAGAACTCAGGAGATCCTAGAACTCGGGAGATCCGAGATCTCAGTTTTGTACTTGGATGACTAGATCACACTTCGCATGGAAGGTCAATCAATCCACTGTCCTTTAGATTATGATGATAATGTTATATATTCATTGTGTTTCAACAGGAATGTACATGGTTTGATAAAAATTATTGGGAAATTACTACAGATGCAGGCCATTACAGTGGGAAAAAGTGGAGATGAAGCTGTTCGGGGTTTGTATGCAATCAGGTGAGCTTCATATGTGCTGAGTGTGTGTGTTTTAATAATCATTGTTTTTAAATGACAAAAACTTGTGCATATAAGTATTAACCCTCTTATGCAAAAACCAGTCAGTCTGCCACTTGAGCTAAAGGAGACTTTACATGAGCTAATGAGCAGCTCTTGCTGCTTTTAGAATACAATGCCAAGCCTTCTTTGTACAGGACTTTCCTTAGTAGTAGAACTGAACTGTGACTGGCCAGGCTTTGGACCCTTTGAAGTGTATCACCAAACTGATCCCATATAGGAAAACAGATATCAATCATGCAGTGTGGGGAGCATCTTGGACTTAATTTGTGTGTGTGTGAATGTGTGAATGTGTGAATACACTGAAACTTTATTATGCACTTTAATGCTATGGTGAGATTCCCTTTAGTGATGATTAGCCGAATAGAACCTGGATTGCCTTTCTCTCAATTGTGACCCTAAACCACTGGACACAGCTTTGTTTTTTCTATCAAATTATTTCCTTTCTATTTCCTTCTCTTGCTAAATTGGGTGCCATGTAAAAATAGTCCATGCATCCCCAAAATTACAACACTGAGGTATCTGCAATACTGTAATTAGCACAGGGAAATGCTTAAAGATTTCAGCTAGCTCTACAGTAACACTGAGTAAATGTTGACTTACTAGTGGCCACCACTGTATCTGCTTTCTCTGACATGGATCTTGGTTTTGTAAAATCCCATAATACTGTACAAACTCCTTTTTATGACAAAGATAGATAGATGTTCACATAGTTGCCTCCTGAAAATGACTATATAGGGATAGATGTGACTGAACTTTGGAAAATTAATTAGCAGATTAGCGGTAGTTGGGATTTTTGCATGCAGATGGAGAACACCCAGTTCCCAGTTTCTTTGTCTCTAGTCAGCTATTGTGGTAATGTCCAGCTCTGAAACCTCTTAGGCTAAAATTATGATGATGTAAATTAGTGTGGGAAGAGATGGTTAGAACGGCTACAAGAATGTAGAACCTCCCTCTCCTCAGGGGAGAGAAGGACTTGCAAAGAATTATAGCTGCTGACAGAAGTGTGGAAGGTGATGTTTAACAGTAATTTTAAAGATCTTTAAAGTAATTAAGAACTGAAACTAGACATCATGACAAATCAGGCTTTGTAGACTCAGCCAGCATCTTGCAGCAGGCTTTTGTTGCTTCTGGTTAATTTCTCGGAGAGGTAGATTCAAATGGGGGAAAAAAAAGGATCTAAATTTTGAACACACAGGAGTTCAGGGTGTTGAGATTCTGGGTTTAAAGCCTTCTGCACATTAGGAACAAACACTTTTTAAAAACAATTCAAAAACTTGTTAGGTTATGTTTTTAGTTGCATGATTTTATCAACTTCTATACTATATTTCCAGCTTGTAACTACTGTGTTCCACGTGAAGTTAATATGAAGCTGTCATGAGACTTTCTTTCCTAAAGAAAAGTGAGAGTATACCCAGTAACGCCTGAAGGGTAACCTACTTTTAACAATATTCATGTAGTGCGCTGTCAGGTATGCAAAAATGTTCAATGCAAAAATCATTGGAGAATTGATGAAGCACCGTAATGTGAAATAAACAATTATTGTCCTCTTTTCTGGCATCTTTTAAAAATAATAGTTAAATTAACTATTAGTTAAAGCTAAATAAACTTTAGGGTTTAGTCATATTTTCTATTGACTAAGACCAGCTTCTTATGACCTATCTATTGTAGTAACATTATACTATGAAGAATTCTTAGGAAATTGAAGATCCTTATGTCTTGCAATTGCTTTTGTTTTTTGTTTAATGTTTGGCACTCTCACCACTTATTTCTCTTCTCCAGTTTTGACATCTTTTGAGGAAAATTATTAGGAAGGTTGTGGCAATGTAGCTATAGCTCTTTCAATTCTCTCTACCACTAGAAACTAGTCAGCCTATTTCTCCTGTGAAGGAAAAATGAATAAGTCCTTAAATCCTAGACATGTAGGGCTGGAAGGGACCTCAAGAGGTCATCTAGTTTCCCTTGTCCCCTAAGGGGCAGTACCTAACCCTGCTGAGGATGCTGGACCATCCTTAATATCTGTATTCTGAAAGATGCATAAGAGGTGTTCATTTGATCTCCATGATAGTACTTACATTCTTATATCCTACCCTTCCCTCTGGTACTGGAGTTAGGAGTTCCTTGACCCTTTTCAGCATGGTTTTAAACATGATTATGTAGACTTGACTAGTCTCTTTGGTCAATGAAGTCCTACAGATGATGGATAAAGACCAAAGCAAAGATTTTTTTTAAAGGTGCTTAAAGTTCATAGACCATATATAAAGTGCTTAAGTTTGTGATTTTACTTTAAATTTAACTGGCGCTTCAGGATGCTCAGCACTGTTCAACAGTTCATAAATTGGAATCAGCTTTGGCACTTGAGTAGGATGTCCTAGATTGGCATATGTATGGTCTGGGATCAAGCAGTCCCCGTGGAGGGCCTTCAATTCTGGAACGGAGCCTGGTTTTGATGGCTTTCAGGTCATATTGCAAACCGATCTGTTAACTGAGGCCTGAATGGATGAGTTTTAGTGGCAGGTGAGGATTTTTTTGGGCAACGTTGTAGACGCTACATTGTCAGTGTAGATCAGTGGTCTACAACCTTTTTATCCCCAAGATCACTTTTTGAATTTAAGAGCAACCCAGGATCTACCCCATTCCTTCCACGAGACCCCCATCCCGCTTACTCTGCTTCCCCCACACCCCCGTCATTCACTCTCCACTTATCCTTACACTATCTCCACCATGCTGGGGCAGGGGTTTGGGAGTGGGTGGGACTATGGTGCAGGAAGGGGTGAGGCATGCAAGCTCTGGGAGGAAGATTGGGTGCAGGAGAGGACTCTGGGCAGGGGCAGAATGTGGGGGGGCAGAGGGGGCATGGGGTGCTGGCTCTGAGAGAGAGGTCAGGGATGGTTTAGGAGGTATGGGGTGAAAGAAGCAGTATGGGATGCTGGCTCCAGGGTTGGAGTGTGGGCTTCCACCGGGTGGCACTTACTTTAGGCAGCTCTCGGTTGGCGGCGTAGTGGGGCTAAGGCAGGCTTCCTGCCTGACTCAGCCCCATGCTGCTCCCGGAAAGGGCCAATATCCCACCATGAGGGGAGAGGGTAGGAGACACGTGGCTCCGCACACTGTCCCTTTCTGCAGGCACTGCTTCTGTAGCTCCTATTGGCCACAGTTCCCCATTCCTGGCCAATGGGAGCTGCGGGGACGGTGCTTGCAGACAGGAGCAGTGTGCGGAGACCTCTGCCACCCCTCCTCCGGGGCCACAGGGACGTGCTGGCTGCTTCTGGGTGCGGCGTGGGGCCAAGATAGGCAGGGAGCCTGTCTTAGTAGCAGCCCCGCTGCACTACCAGGGATCCCACTCTACTGGAAGAGTCTCCAGGATTGACCAATTGATCATGATTGACTAGTTCATGACCACTGATTTAGATGAATTCTGGCATACATTTGCACTTACAGTGAAACATTCACAAATGGAGATGTAATGGAGCATTAGATACATGGGAAAGATACATTTCTCAGATATATATTCTATGGAATAATTTACAACAAAATTTAAGTGTTTCATGTTTTGTTATGGAAATGAACAATTTGTATTTCTATATTGGTAACTTGTGTGATAAAGCTAGGATATATAAATGCATGAAGGGTGTATTTAAGAATAATTTTATTTTGGGGATTGAGAGAACACCCATGGTGATAACACATTTTTGAAAGTATACCAAGTTTTATATGCAGCCAGATGGCTCACTGGGCTGAGTTTATATAGCCTATCTTGGATGGATATATACAGTCTAGTTTTCTGACCACTAAATAAACTTGAGACACAAATAAAATAATTTCTTTTTCATTGTGGGTTTATTCTGTTTGATTTATATTTCACCAGATCTCTGCTAAACCTTTTGAGACTGGAAAAAGTGCAGTTATAATAAGGGTGTTCATAAAGAATATTTTAAAATTAAGATGGAACAGAATTTCAGCAGCAAAGCCACAGAATAGAGGTAACAAATTGGCTATAAAATTTTGAGCTCAATGTCACTTTTGCAAGTCTTTTAAAAAGCCTAGAGTATAAACAACAAAAGAGCATATTTATAGTTGTATGTGTCAATATTTTCTGATATGTTATTTTTTTCCTCATTAACCTCCTTAAACACTTTTCTGTGAATGATTTGACAATTCTGTATTTTCTATAACTATTCACCATTTTTGTTTTTATTGTGTTAAAATGTTAAAAAGCTGTTCCTCACCCTTCTCAAATGTCTCTTGCTTTCAATCAGCAATCTGAAATAAAAATTCAGAGCAGGTAGAAAAATGCTTTTAAAATGCATATTTGATGTAGTAAAGTGCTGTGCTCTGTTTCTGAAAGAGTCAGGGTCACAGCTGCATGCATGTAAATGTATGGTGAATGCGACATTGTTTCCTTGTACAGAAAAAGCAATCTGTCACTGAATTTATGATGTAAATCAAATTGTAGCTCTGCTGTGTTCAGAGATGTAACAAAATGGTTGAGGTGACCTAAAGGTTACAAATAACTTTTGATTTCATTGTTGCCTACTATAAGACTAATCTTTTTTGATTGTCTTTAGATGGATGTATTTACACTTGGATAGTTGGAACTGGTTGCATGTCTTGCTTTATCCTAGGTTCTTGCCAATAGAATCAAGAACATAGTATTTTCATTTTTTCAGTTAAAGTGCAGATGTTACAGCACTATGCTAGCAAAGCTGAATTTAGATTGAAAAGCGATTTTCTACCCACAACCCTTCTTTTCTACTATTTATAACTTTTCCAAGTTGAATTCTTTGGAGCTGAATCTTTAATATTTCATTTTAAAATCACTCTGATTAAAAACAGAATAAAATATTGTGGTCAATTTGATTAAATTTGGTCCAGATGTCTGACCTTTAAGAGCACACGGAATCAGAATCCTTCTAAGTTTAAAATGTTTGCTATGTTCTGCCTTGAAGCCAGTTTAACTTTAGAACCTGATGCCTGGCATACCATTAGTCTTTGAAGGCCCCATTGACTTCAGTATAGAAACAAGACCTGGTAGAAGCAAGATCAGGAACTTAAGGGAGACTAATTAAATATTTTTTCTTCTAATTCGGTAAAATAAAATATTGAATATGCAGTGGCCTTTGGCTAGAATGTACACAGCTCTACTTTTTCAGAGGCTCCACATCATGTGTAAATCATAAACATAATCTTACAGTCCGAGTACCATCTCATATTCCCTGGTCCTGTGATCCTGTCTGATTAATGCCAGCATAGGGAATTAATTTCTAGCTTATCTTTCACACTATCCTTGGAAACTTGCATTTCAACACTGTATTTTGCCCTCCCAGTCCATGTAATGAAGTTAGTGGGACCAAAGAGCTTCACTAAAAGGGGTAACAAAGTCCTGTGGCACCTTAAAGACTAACTATAAAGTTTTGAAGCATAAGCTTTCGTGGGCTAATACCCACTTCGTCGGATGCAGGCAGTGGAAGTGTCCAGAGGCAGGTATAGAAAAGAAGGCAAGAACCAGGTAGGAGGTAACAAGGTTAGTCCAATTAGGCTGAACCAGCCTGTTATCTCCAATCAGGGAGGGTGGGTTATTCTTCTAGCAGTTTAACCCACCCTCCCTGAATGGAGATAACAGGCTGGTTCAGCCTAATTGGACTAACCTTGTTACCTCCTACCTGGTTCTTGCCTTCTTTTCTATACCTGCCTCTGGACACTTCCACTGCTTGCATCCGACGAAGTGGGTATTAGCCCACGAAAGCTTATGCTTCAAAACTTTATAGTTAGTCTTTAAGGTGCCACAGGACTTTGTTACCTCTGCTATTCCAGACTAATACGGCTACCTCTCTGATTCTCACTAGAAGGGGGTGCAGGAAGGATGGAGTTAGACAGAATGTACAGGTATGTGTGTTTATGGGAAACAGTTACAGGTGAGGCAGGAAGATGGTGGAGTTATTCCCTTTACTTTTATTAGGTCCCTAAAAGTGTGGGGACAAACCTGGAGCGGGCATGCACAGCTGGTCACTTTTCATTACATCTGTATCAATAGGAATTCTCTGAACATCCTACAAATATCCCATCACATCAGCGAGCTTGACATTTGAACAGCTGTCATTTTTTATATTGAAGAAACTTTATTTCCCCCACTGTTCTGTATATTCATGAGAATTGATTTTAATGGCATAGTAGGGAAACCTATTTTGTTCAGTTGACTTGAGATTTACAAGAATAGTAGGAGTTTTTCTTTCTTTCTGGTGTCTGCAATGTCCTGGAAATTGGTTGCTTTATCGCCGAGGATGTAGAAAGATCCTGAGCTCACCAAACTGTACTGAGCAAACTTGTACAAAACCTACAGTAGAGAAATGGAAATGTCACTTGTGGTGAACACTGATTACTACCCTTGTCCAGCCTTAGTGATGTTACTTGATGATAAAACTTGGCATTTGCCTAATGCCTGCCTGGCTCCGGCTAGTCCCGGCAGTACGCCGGGCGGGGCGCGGCGCAGCGACCCACGCGGCTGCGCCAATTTTCCATGGAGTTCTCCCTCGTGAGTCCGGTAACTGCCCCCGCCCCCCATGGCGCCCCCCTCACCCGGCCGCCCCGACGCCCCTCGTCACCAAATGTCTCTGGGCCCGCGCTGCCTTTCACCGGCTCCCCTCGCTTCCCTGTCACCAGACCCCGCTGTGTGCCCCTCCCCCTGTCAGCACCGCTCCCCCCGTCCCCGATCACCGGCTCTCTGGTCGTCGTCCCCCCGGTCCTCCCTCCTCCGCTCCCACTCAGCAAATCTCCCTCCCCCGGGCTTCACCTCGCCAGGTCCCGCCCTCCGGCTCCCTCCCTCTGCTCCAGAGCCCCTACTCCTCGTTTTCCTTCTTCAGAACCTGAGCTCCCCTGTCACCAGACCCAACCCCCTCAGTTCCCCAGCCCACACTCACCAGGACCCGTCACTCTTGTGCCCCCCGGGGCTTCCCCTTCTTCACTCCACAGTCTGTAGTTCCCCCATCCTCTGCCCCCCCTCCCGGGGTGCTCTCCCCTCCCCCAATACTCTGTGTCCTCCCATGGGATTCGCCCCCCCCCACACTCACCACAGCCTCTGTGTTCCCCCCAGGACTCTGTCGCTCCTCCCCAACAGACCCTCTGTGTCCTCCCCTCCACCCAACCCTCTGTGCCCCTTCTTGGGGCTTCCCCCTCCACTTGACCCTCTGTGCCTCCCCCCCCCCATCCTCCCAACCTGATCCTCTGTGACTCCCCTAGGGCACTGTCCCCTCCCCCATACCCAATCCTCTGTGCATCTGTGCCTTCCCCTAGTACTCTTTCCTCATCCCACCAGACCCTCTGCACCCCTCTTGGGGTGCTCTTTCCCCCCCCCCCCCGACTCTCCTTCCCACCCCAATCCTCTTCCCACCCCCCAGGCTCTCCTGTTCCCCTCACCGATCCTCTCTGCCAACCCCCTCCACTCCACCCGGACTCTCCCTTCCCCCTCATCCGATTCTCTGTGTCATCCCCCTTCGCCCCACTCTGTGACTTCCTTGCGCTCTGCCCCCCAACCCTTTGTGCCCCCCAGTGCACTTTCTCCCCCATCACCCAATCCTCTGTGCTCCCTCCATACCAGATCCTCTCCCCTCCTTACCAGATCCTCTCCCCCCATGTTGCCCATCACCAGGACTCCTTTCTCTAACTCCCCATGGCAGTTCTGGTTATACTGGTTCAAGTAGGCTTTCTGATTGGACATTGGTGTTACTGGTACTAGGGGAGTTTCAGGTGGCTGCTTAGCCTGTCCAGTATGTGTGGTGTGTGCAGCTCTGCAGAGTTACATACACTGGCACCTATGTACTCAGCACTATTTGGTCTTGTCCTGTAATTAAGGGCTCCAGTCTGGGCTCAGAGAAATACAAGGTGTGTGTGTGCCATGTGTTTGCTAGACAGTGTGCGTGTGTGTTTGTACTCACTGCAGCAGCCTGTTGCTGCCTCTTTCTAAATACATCTACATGTCAGCCCCAGATTGGCTGTTTCTGCATCTGGACCCGATGATGTTTATCACTTAGTAACTATGGCTCTTAGGCACTGAGTTGGAGGCGGCCGGGGGGCAAGTTAGGGGAGGGCACCCCCAGAGTGACTCCCTCATAGCCCTGGGGCACCCCCCAATGCGACCTCCCTTGGGGTGAGTTGGGGGGAGGTTTGAGTGGAGTGAGTGGGGTTGGGGCAGGGGATTTGAGATGTGGAGTGAGTTAGGGGGTGGGGTGGGTGGAGACTTGAGGTGGGGTGATTTAGGAAGTGGAGGCTGGAGTGAGTTGGGGTTGGTGGGGGTTGATTTGGGAGTGGGGTGGCTTTTCCCCAGGGGCATTGCCTGTAACTGGTTTTGAGTCTGTTCACTGGGTATGTGAGGGTTTCTTTGCTGAAAAGGGTGAGCATTGCAGACACCCTGAGACCATCCTGACCCCCTTCAAATCTGATGTTTTTTTAATTTTTATTTGGTGTGCGTTGGAAGAGGGGTAGTCTTATACGGCGAGTATATCCCAAACTCTATATTTTAACTGGAAAAGTTGGGGGTTGTCTTATACGCCCAGTCGTCGTATACGCCGGAAAATACGGTAGATCTCCTGACTTTTGGTCCCACATGACTTCCTATCTGCTCATTAAATTTCATTTGTCCTCATGTTTACAAAACTATCAGTAAATCAAACCAAAATAAGTAGTGGATGCATAAGTACATTCTAAGATGGATTAGGGACGCACAGGTAGCAGCTTTATTGTATTGATATTAAGTTGTATTGCGTGTTGCAGTTAAAGCAAGGCTAAAATCCCTCTGTTTTAGTTATTTTGTTTCTCCTCCAAATTTAACACACTAACTGTCATAGTTTGCTGGCTGTATGTCCTAGTTTGCCTAACACGCTGCTAGAAGTTTTGATGTTTTTGGGTTGCTGTCCTGTACACAGTCCAATTGTAGGATTACTGTACTGTTGAGCAAGATGAGAATCTTGAGACCAGATGGTGAAATTGTCGTGGTCTTAACATGAACTTCCTTGCTCCAAAGAGACTTGTCACTGTTGATTATTTCTTGAGCCCACTCTATTTTTACAGCTGAACTCAGGGCAATAGAACAACAAAGGAGACTGGGATGCAAGGTGTACAGGGTCTGTGCTCTCTGTAAGGCATGTTTTCCAATCCTTTGCTCATTTTTGTGGCTCTTCTCTGACCCCAGTCGAAATTTCAACATCCTTTTTGAATTGAGGACAGCTAAATGCAGTACTCCAGTAGTGGTTGTACCTGTGTCACCTCCTGTATATTTCAGAGTTAAGTGGTATTTAGATAAAGTTTCTGTATATAGAGAGAAAATTGCAATAAGTTACTATTTGCAATTCTAAATTTTTCAAGAGAAGCCCATCATATTTGTTGAAAGAGCAAAATTGCCGTCTTGTCCAAACACAATGGAAGGTATTGCAGCCTCCTTACATCTTTTCTTACGTGTCCTCCCAGGCTCAGCTGCCTGGTTTTATCTATCTGCAGAAGCAGGCAAGCACTAACTTTTTGGAGGTACCCTAAAGAACGTTAACAAAATGCAAGTAATTTATGGTGATGATAAAATGTATTTATACTTTTATACAGCTGCATCACAAACACTCTTCTATAGTGCTCACAAGTCAGAGACAAGATCCATTTTCTTGGCAAGAAACAATACACTGGAACGTGCTTTCCCTTTAGATGCCACAGAATTTTTATTAAGAGTGGGATATTGCAGATCTTAAAACCCCTGAAGCTATGCAGTATGAGTTGAACTCTAAGCCCGCAGAGTTCAGTGGGTCATGTTCCACTGTAGCCTCTTACCAGAGTAGAGACAATAATATTTGCAATTTTCGTGGCTGTTAGTAGTTGTTCTAATAAGGTCAGAGAGAATGAAGTACCATAATATGGAGCACCTAAATTTTCTTAAAACAGAAGGATCTTTTAGTTATGTTTCAGAAATGTGTTACTGGACACAGCATTTTTGTATTCAGGGTCATATTTACAGCAGATAGGTATAGTCTCACTAGATCAGTGACAGCCTGAAGGCACCCTCATTCTATTTAGTTAAACTATTATGTATAATAGAGAAAATAACTTCTAGCTTGTTTTTTCGAAGTATGGAACTCCTGCATATACCGTTAACTGCATTTGGAACTGGGAGTACTCAGCACTACTGAAAATCAGGCCATAAACTTTTCTGTGTAATGTGAAATAATGTAAGAATGTCTGAATTTGTTTATTTTTAGTGTTTTACAATGAGACACCATCCTAGGCTTGGGCTCTCCTAACAATCTTTATTAAAAAAAAATATAATAATACAGACTCCTGGCAACAACAGAAATACAACATAATTTAAATTTCCTAACAGGGTCTCCATCAGAGTCCACCATGCACTGTTAGCCAGCCTTGCCCATCACCAGTTTCCTATTGGGCCAGAGAGGGAAGATGGGCCTGGCAGCATACCCAAAAGGTTAGAAAAAATTGGACTATTATGTGGGAAGGGGGTTGGCTAGTGAATTCAGAAGGTATAACAGAACTCCAGCTCAGGTACCCCCATTGACTATGATTATGGCATTATCTTCTGGGGAGAGAGGTGGCCTCTTAGCTTGAGAGGTCTCAGATTATTTAGTGCTTTATAGATCAAAATCAGTGCTCGAAGATCCACCTAAAAACAACTAGCAGCCAGTGCAGATGTTGGTGCATAGACTTGATGTGCTTATAAAAAGAGACACTGTTTAACAAATTGAGTGCAGGTTGCAAGTTTCCAGATTTAAGATGTAGTCGCATCAAGACTGCTAAGTGTCATGTATTGGATGTGCACTCCTGCATTCCCTGCTTCTCATTTATTCCTGCAGCCCTTTTTAAATCTCATGTATCCAGCAGGACTTTTCCTGCAACTTCCCTACTTGGTCGCTAGGGGGAAATTATGGCACCACCAAAATTCCCCAGGTGTTGTTCATGTTTAGGCTCACCCATTCCTTTCCCCTCTCCATAAACAAGCTCCCATGCCACTCTTTACTATCCTCCCTCCAATAACGTTTGTCCCCACTGGCTTATCCAGGCTCCCGCTGCTCACCTAAACTGGTTTTGATTTCGCTTCTGCAAGGTGCAAGGGATAGGCTTTAGTCTCCGCTCCCTCCCCCTGTCTGCACACCTTTCCACTGCTGTGGGGCACCCTAGGGAGAAATCTGTGACCATTTTTCTCTGGTGAGAAATGTCACGTGTAGTGGCACAAAACTTACCTGATGTAGCTATATCCTGGTGTATTGCAATAGTTTATTCTGGAGGTGGCAAAGGCATTAATGAGAGAGTTGCATCAGAACAAAACAGTTGCAATCTCTTGACTGTGTACATGTGGCTTAGTAGCTACAGTAGCAATCCAGATATTGTAATGAAAGTAGACAAGCCCCGTTCTAAAATAATGTCCTTGCACTCATGTTCCTCTCTTGGTTTCCCCCTCAGTCACTACATAGCAGTTAGGCCGATATCTCCCCTGATAGTTGTTTCCATACTCTTGTTTCCTTGTGTGTACTCAGAGAGAGGGTGCAAGAGAACACATATTGATCATGGCATGCAGGCCCCTGCACTTGCTGGACCCACTTCTCTGTCATGGAGATGAAAGCTGATCTCTCTCTGATAACTGATTCTAAGCTGGTTTAGTGCTGACCTTGGACTACAATAAAAATCCCCTTGCTTAGCCTTGGGAACACTTCAGCATCCACGGAGCATGTGGAATACACAGAAGAGCCTGGAAGTGGGGTAGGTTGGTGGTGGTGCACGAATGGCCCACAGAGAGCTGAGTTACTAGAAGCTAGTATTGGGAGGAAAAGAAGTGGAGCAGACCCAGTGCAGAGGGACTCCATAGAGACAGCTGCATGAGGAACTGCTTCTATTCCAGACTGTGGAGAGAGAGTACATGCAATCTGCAAGAGGAAAACACCCACGTCCAAAAAAGCAGACACCTCTGCCAAAGTGGAGGGCTAGCCACCTTTGGGAAGCTTGGGTTCTTAGATGGGCTCTGTTTTTTTCTTTTTTTACTGGGAAAGGGTGGCTGTAAAATCATTTACTCTCCAGCCATCAAAGACCCTTTAAAAAGCTACAACTGACCCTGTCATGGGCAGGAGAACAAAGAAAAGTATTAACACACCAATAGTCCTCCTGTCTGGTAATATGTCAAACAGCAAAGGTGGTGGCAGACTTTAAAGACTAGGTTTGAGAAGCTGCAACTTTTGTTTCAGTGGACCAACCACTTTGGGCAGCCTCTCCTGCTGAAGAGATGTATCTGTGGTTGAAAGACTCCAAAGAGCTGAGTGATGTGCAGATCAGAACTTTTGTCTGGGTATAAGCCAATAGGTGTGGTTATGTGCTTTATACCTCCTCTTCTCTGTTTATTAGTTGACTTTAAATAATTATTCCAGAGATTCCCCCCCCCCCATTTGTGTTAAGTGATTTATGTTTTCTTCTTTAACAATTAGTCCTGTCATTTGTAGCTTATTGAGGGACCTGAAGCATTTCAGAGTATCTTGGGCTAGTACCTTAATTTTGAGGCAGCCTCCCCTTAATTGGGGAGAGGTTTAATACCCCCCATACATTGTGACCTCCTTTGTTTTACTTGGTAATAAAATATGTTCTAATATTCTGCGATATGTGTGACGCTTATTGTTGAGCAGATAATGGCTCCTTTTATGGGTTAATCAGTTGGTGTACTTCTGGTATCCAAGTCCATTGCTTTAAACAGTCTTTAAGAATCCCTTAAGAATGAAAGGTGCTCTATGACAATCAAGACGAAGAATTTAAAATATGAGATCCTAAAGACAGGCTTGTGGAGGGACTTTCAAAGACACAAAGGGAAGTTAGGCATCCAACTCCCACTGAAAATCAATGAGTGTTAGGCACCTGTGGAACTCCTTGCCTGAGGAGGCTGTGAAGGCTAGGACTATAACAGGGTTTAAAAGAGAACTAGATACATTCATGGAGGTTAAGTCCATTAATGGCTATTAGCCAGGATGGGTAAGAAATGGTGTCCCTAGCCTCTATTTGTCAGAGGGGGGTGATGGACGGCAGGAGAGAGATCACTTGATCATTACCTGTTAGGTTCACTCACTCCGGGTCACCTGGCATTGGCCACTGTCGATAGACAGAATACTGGGCTAGATGGACCGTTGGTCTGATCCAGTACGGCCTTTCTTATGTGCTTATGTTCTTGTGTTCTTATGACCTGTCATAAGTATGAAGTAGCTTAGAATTACTGTTTTGCCTGTGAAGGGTTAATCTGAAGCAACCTAGAGAGGGAGATGACTTAATCAACGGGGAACAAAAGAAAAAGGGTTTTACTTTCACTTTGCTCCCCATTTTACACCTATGTTTCTATTCTACAAGTCTATAAGCTTCTAAGAAAGCCAAAGGTCTAGCAGTAAGTGTTTTGTTGCTTGTCTGGATTACTTGATAATTGGTCCATGGTGCTGCTTTGCTGTTTGCATTAGCAGTGGAGAAATTCCAAAGGAGGGGGTCAGGAGGTTGAGTGATGCTAAGGGTTTTTTTCTGTTGATTTCTGTACCAGGGATCTGTACTACTTCTGTTTCTTTTATTAAAATCTTTCTTTTAAGAATTTGATTGTTTGTTCCCATTGGATTGATCCTGGTTTGGATCGGGCACGCCTCGCAGCAAGTGAGGGTTTGTGGTCTTTGTTCTCGAATCTCTCCCAGGTAAAGGGAAGAGATTTGGGGGTTGTTACTATCGGGGTTTCAATTTACCCCACCCCATGGTTTGGGGGGCTCAAATTGGTGGTGGCAGCGTTTTCCAAGCCCCAACTGGAGAAGTTTCGGTTTTGGGGGAAAAGTTTTAACCTACACTGGTAAAATAAGCTTGGGGGGTTATTTTTTCTTTCATGCGGGGTCCCCACATCTTTACCCTAGAGTTCAGAGTGGGGAAAGAGACCCTTGACATGACCTAACTAGGGTGACGAGATGTCCCCATTTTATAGGGACAGTCCTCATTTTTTGGTCTGTTTTTATATAAGCTCCTATTACCCTCCTCCCTATTTTTGACATTTGTTGTCTGGTTACCCTACACCTAACGTACCTCTGTGTTTCTGAAAATCTCCCCCATTGTCTGTATTCAATAAATTACATTATTTTTAGGCATCTATTTATGGGTATATTAATTTAACTATAAGCACTCTGTGGAAAAAAATCTTTGCCTAAATCTGTATGTAATAAACAGTTCATTTGAATGTTTCCAGGGGATCCCAAAAAACATACTAGTTCAATGCATAGTATCTTTATGAAACTTGTGTAGGAAGTTGGTAAAGGCAGGGGTTAAATTTTGTACCTCTACAGCTGTTATCTTGAGGATAGTAACCTCACATTTGCCTCCTTCATTACAGATCCAAATATGATTTCTCTGTGTTTCAGGTATCCTCCTCATCCACTAATCA
Source organism: Sternotherus odoratus (assembly GCA_032164245.1). Classification (NCBI taxonomy): domain Eukaryota; kingdom Metazoa; phylum Chordata; order Testudines; family Kinosternidae; genus Sternotherus; species Sternotherus odoratus. The sequence goes on along the minus strand of JAVMKO010000007.1, from coordinate 17,572,995 downwards.
CTGTACTTGAAAACAGACCTGATTGCTGGCCAGTTCTCTTGCAGCAGATAACAATATTTTTCCAGCAATGTCCAGAGAGGTAAAAAAACAAATACAGTTCAATTGTTTGTTTGTAGAACATGTACTAATTCCACAAAGAAGTACTTGCTGAAGTTGCAGGGTAAAATCTGTGATTGTATGCTTTTAAAAAAGAACAACAAAAATCTCTTAGGGTATCTCTACATAACAACAAAAAATCCCTATGAGGTGGAGGGTTCCCAGAGCCCAGACTCCAGCCCGAGTCTGGAATTTTACACAGCAATGAAACATCCCCAGGAGCCTGAGCTGACTGACATGGGCCAACTACAGGTTTTTCTTTGCTGTGTAGACATAGCCTTAGATTTCTTTGAATAATACATACTGCCAGTTGGAGCTGGTTGAAAAATGGTTATATTTTAGCCAAAAGTTACATTTCAAAGTTTTTTTGTTTCCGAGTGTTGGAAAAATTCTAAATATCTAAAATTGCTAAATTTCTTAATCAAAATAGTTATTGTAAAAGTTATTCAAAATGCTGTGGAAATGGTATCTGAATTTTTGATGTTTTTGGATGATGCCTTTGACTTGAAAAAGGCACTAGTTTTTCATGAAAAAATATAGTTTCTGAAAAAAGGTTATTGTTGGATGAAAACTTTGATTTCAAAAATTTAATTCACTTTTGTTGTAGACCATGTAGTTTTGTAAACGAAACATTAAGTATAGTGTTGGAAGGTGGTCATAGAAATGGTCTAGCCCAGGCAGAAAATCTAATATAGTGAGGATGTTATTGGAAAAACTAATTGTTCACTAACCAACCAAAAATTATTTCCCCATGTTAATTGTCCAGTTGGCTTTGAATGGATACAAAATTTGTATTTTGGAGTATTGGGACTGCTTAGTTTAGAAAGGAGACAAGCATGGACATCAGTTAAATGAAATAGTGAATGATATAGAGAAGGTAAATCAGATGTTTCTATGTCCCTTTCTCATAACACAAGCACAGGAGGATGTTCAGTTAATTCACATTTAAATCTGATAATAGCAATTATATTTTTGTTTTACACAACACATAATGAATCTGTGGAATTTGCTGTCTGTGACATTGTCAATGTCAAATTACTGCATAATTTGGTACAGCAATATCTATGATGACGTGTAGCACAGAAAACAGCTTTCTAAATTGTTGAGGGAAAAAATCAAATATAAAATGCCACTGCAATGTGTAAAAGTATAAAGTGAGGAGTTATTCATGCAGCAGTACAGAGTAAGTATATTGGCAATTCACCTTAATTGCACCTTTACTATACAAGAACTCATTATATTGTTCTGTGCCAGTAAATCAAATTGCTACTGCTTATTGTGAGATTTAGCAATGACTCTCATGGTGTCTTCTCATAATTAGTATACATTCTGCATAGTGTTGATACCTATAGAGGCTGTGAATGTTATGTTGCTTAGGTTTCACTGTTCACTGACTTTTGCTAGTAAGTGGTCTCAGCAAACTTATTTTTGAATTGAAGGGTACAGAGTTCATGTGTCTGTATAATGACCCCATTTCTAAGATACCTTTATTGTGAACCATCCCAACTGAGGGAGAATGCTGAACTGCGAATGGGTCTACTTAAAATCTTATTTCAGCCACATGGTCCTGAGAATAAAGAAGCACCTTCTACATTAGAACACCTTATTCTTCAGCTGCTTTGTGACTTGATTCCACATTTTCAGGTAAAAGTTAATTTAATGCTTGGCTGTGCCTTCTGCAAATAAACTTAGTTAAAGCAGTTTTGTTATTGTATTACTCTTTTGTGTGTTCACATGCAATGCTGCATTCCAATTCCCACAAGCTAGATTTGATCAGGAATTTGGTAATCCAGAGCTGATAAATCTGGCTTTCTCGGGGAAGGTAATATAATTTTTTTTAAGTGATCGAATCTGACCATGCGAGGTCTAACTGGAAACAAGTATTGGGTGTGATAGTAACTAATGATGCTGATGACCTTGTGTATAGTTTAAGATGGTAGAGCAGCATGTGAGAGACATAATCTTATTGTCCTGACCCAATCACCATCTGCTGTTCTTCTTGGAGTGGTTGCTCATGTCGATTCTATCTAGGTGTGCTCCATGAGAAATATTTGCCTTAGCGGTACCCGTAGGGCTGGCTGTTGTGCCCTCTGGAGTGCCACACTCATACTGCAGTGTATCAGGCTCTACTGGCCCTACGCCCTCTCAGATCTTTTTTTATTGCCCCTGGTGGTCAGTCGGAGCGTCTTTCTTGCTTAGGAGGAGCTAGTGGTTTCTACCATTCTGAACTTCACGCCTTAGGGCCATTGTACATAGGGACATTACATACATAGGGACATTAGGGACTTTGCCTCAGGCACAGTATGCCATTGTACATAGGGACATTAGGGACATTACATACATAGGGACATTAGGGACTTTGCCTCAGGCAGAGTATGCCTTGATCTCCCGGGTTAAACCCTGTTTGGACTGCAGCAGGCCTATGGCTGTGAGTGACCCCCCCCATGGCAGCTGCCTTAAGTGCTTGGGGAAGTCACATATTAAGGAGTGGTGCCAGATCTGCAAAAACTTTCAACCGTGAACCCAAAAGGAGCAGGATATCAGGGCTTTCCTGATGGAGTCTGCCCTCCGCCCAGCTCCCAAGCCGTTCAGACAGGTCACACCAAGTGCCTCAGCCTCCGTGCGCGGTGCTTCACCGGCACCCAGATCCTCCTGGCATCGCTCACCACCACCGGTGCCGAAGAAGAAGGAGGCCAAGAAGTGCTACCTGGAACCAAGCAAGAAGGCCCAAAAGTCATCTAGCAAGGGACCTGGACCTGCCCACTAGGCTACTTCAGGGCCATGCAATCATGCCTCCCCAATTGGGACTCCCAGTCCCCTTAAAGGTCCGTCACAGACTACTGGGAGCAGTATGGGACCCACACTCCTGCCTGCATCTTCATCATCCAAGGTTCCCCAGGCGCAGAGAGAGCACAGGTCTCTACCTGCTCTGATGAAGACCCCGGTGCCACAGAGTCTGGCTAAGGTTTCCCATGGGTGCAGGCTTGCATTAAAACCCCTCAGGAGCAGGGGAGCAATGCTGGTCGCCAGACAGAAGATGTCAGTCTTCTCCGCTGTGTCTGGAATTCCGGGGCAGATCCCAATCACATTGTTAATCACCCAGGCGAACTTCCAGATACCCTCCCCACTACTCACTGGCACGGGGTTGATGCTTCCCTCACTATTTTTGGCACTGCTCACTCTCTCGATGGTCATCCTCTAGGATCAGTCCCGGTCACAGGCACAGTGGGAAAGTTCCCCATCTTCAGCACCGGTCTCCCTGGCGACCATTTCAGCATTCCACCCTCCGTTTCAAGTCCAGTTGATCTTCTCCCATCCCATGATGGTGCGTTTCTTAAAAGGTCTAGAATGCCTTTACCCGCATGTTCGAGACCTTGTCCCCTCTTGGGACCTGAATCTTGTGCTGTCGAGGCTCAAGGGTCCCCGCTTTGAACCTGTGGCTTTCTGCTTCCTCCTGCCTTTCTTCTGGAAGGTCTCCTTCTCTGGCACTATAACGGTGGCCCATAGACTGTCCGAGATCAGGGCACTAACGTTGGAGCCACCCAATACGGTCTTCTATAAGGACAAAGTCCAGTTGCATCCTCACCCTGCCTTTTTGCCCAAGGTCATCTCCAAGCCACACTAGTCAAGACATTTACTTACCAGTCCTTTATCCAAAGCTGTCACTGACAGGAAGAAAGGTTGCCCGATGTCAGCCCAGAGAATCTCATCTTGGATCACGGCCTGTATCCGCTTTTGCTATGAGCTGGCAAAGGCGTCCCCACCGGGGATCATGACAGCTCATTCAACTAGGGTGCAGGCATCATCAGACTTCCTGGCACAGATGCTGATCCAAGATGGGATCAGCCACCTGGTTGTCCGTCCACACTTTCGTGTCGTGTTACGCGGTGCGTCAGCAGGGTCAAGATGATGCTGGCTTTGGCAGAGCAGTGCTGCAAGACTGTGAACTCCGAGCCCACCTCCGTTGATTCTGCTTGTGAGTCACATAGAATGGCATTGACATGAGCAAGTACTCGAAGAAGAAAAAATGGCTACCTGCCTTTCATAACTGTTATTCTTAGAGATGTGTTGCGCATGTTCATTCCATTACCCGCCCTCCTGCCCCTGTGATGGAGTTGTCAGCAAGAAGGAACAAAGAGGGCGTAGGGCCGGCGGTGCCTGATATTCTGAGGCATGAGTGCAGTACTCCACAGGGCACCCCAGCCGGCCCTACTGGTACCACTAAGGCAAAAATCTCTGGCTGCGCATGTGGGTGCGCGCACTCCTAGAGAGTAATGGACATGAGCAACACATCTTGAAGAACAACAGTTATGAAAGGTAGGTAACTGTTTTTACAGCCAATTCTAAACAGCATGAGCTGTTTTTAAAAACTCGTAATACTTGAATTTGGATGAGTGGTTTTAAAATGTGAAATGGGCTATACAAAGTTCTTGTGTTTTAATAAGATAACACAAATTCTGCCCTTATGTAAATAAGTGTGACACTCTGAAGCCAGTCGGACTGTGTATCAAAAGGCACAGCTGTATTCTGTGTAGACTGGGATTGTCAGAGGGGTCTACCTCTCCCTGATTTTCAATGCAAAGTAGGGTGCCTAATTGTCTTGGGCCTCTTTTGAAATCTCAGCCATAGTTCATTGAGGAGAAGAGGGGAAGAATGGTCCAGTGGTTATGTTGCAAACCTGACACTCAGGAGATGCGGGAGGGACTTCCCTGCTCCGTCATAGACTCCCTGGGGGAGCTTTGGCAACTCTCTTAGGTCTGGTCTATGCTTCATGGTTAGGTCAACGTAGACTGCCTTGTATCGACCTAGCTGTGGAAGTGTCTTCTCATAAATTTGGATCCCACCCATGTAAGTGCCTGTCTGTGCCTGTATAATAAAAAAACCCTCCCCGAGTGGTGTAGACTCACTGCCAATATAATTGGATAGACATAGTGGCAGTGTAGACACTGCATTGTTTACGTTGACGGTTACTGGCTTTCAGGAGCCATTGAACAATCTCCACAGTGATAATACACTTGATACAAGTGCTCTTCATGAGGAAACACACCACCAACACAAGCAGCCAAGTGTGTACATACAAGAAATTTAATAAGCGTGGTTACTGTATGATGACCTAAATAATTTTGTAGTGTAGACATGGCCGCAGACTCTTTGTGCCTTAGTTCCTTGTCTGTAAAATGGGAATTTAGGTGCAGTGAGGATAAACACGTTAAAGATTGTAGGATGCTAATAGACTTCAAAAGGGACAGAGGAAACGTTTCAGAAAAAAAATTATGAACCTGCTTTATTCCCCAAACTATAGGAGTGAACTCTGTTTTTTCTAGGAATCACTTTTATTTTCTTAAATGTATATTAAGCTTTACATTTTCTTCACTGTCCCCCTATCAGTGTGTCTTTCACTGCAGCTAGGAAAATCTTTGGCTCAAGAACTCATACGCTTGTTTTCATAACCTGTCCTTTCTTCCTCTTCAGTACCCAAGCCCTTTTTATCCTTTCTTTATCTAGCCCCTCATTTAGTCCTGCTATTGTGTAATAAATGCTGAAACACTTCATAACCCTTTTGTTGTCTTATGGTGGCAACCACTGGTTATAGGTTCAGCTGGTCACCTGCAGACTTTCCTCTTGATGAATTCAGCAGAAACAAGGCTCCTGATTAGAGCAGATGGTTCATTGTTCTTAATCCTTCGGAATAAATGCCAATAAAGATCAAAACCTTATTCATAACACCAGCTCCAGAATTTTGATCACAACAGCTGGGTTTGGTTGGAATTGGAATTTTCAAGAGCAGAACATTTTTCATATCTAACACATTAACATATTGAGGAATCCTGCCATTTAAATCCTCTTCTGCACTGCTTCCAAATATTGAATGACATTTTTGGTCAAGACACTCGAATGCAATTTTTTTCTGTTGATAAAGTTACCTGGTGCTTTAGGGGAATAAGATACTGACCTGCTATCTCTGGAGACTTAAGTTGGAATCAAAATTAGATAATAAAAAAGTGGGGTTTTTTTTTGTTTTTGCAGGGCGGGAAGGGGATTTCAATAATAAGAAAATTTCAGCATTAGAAAACCTCTATACTGCTTGTCCCATTTGGTAACCACTAATCCAGAGACGCTCAGGAATTGAATTGTATGCAGTAGTAAATCAGGAACAAAGAACCCAAAACCAAGGGTGTTTGTCGTCCCTCTTAAGGAAAAGGGCAGTGCTTGTTAATTCTTTAAATTTTTGTCTGATTTTACTGCTGAGTTTCAAACTGCGGGTAGGCTTGTCTGTTTCAAGGCTGATCCTGCCATCAGCCATAGAATGTTAGGGTTGGTAGTTTATCTCTGAATATGTTTATTTTGCAGGGTTCTTAGAAAAGTTTACAATTAAGAAATTCTATAATTCTTAGGGCCCACTATAGAAATTGAAACTCTCTTTTTTCACATCTTGTAAGGAAGAAGGAAAATAATTTTTAAAAGTGTGTATGTGTATGAGTTATCTTTTTTTCTCTACAGATAAAGGACTTGCCACAAATAACGGAAGCATTGTTCTTTCTAGAAGAATTATTCCGGAATCTGCTTCGCTACCCTGTTTTTTGGAAAGTCCAGTTATCTCAGCTTTGTCTGCAGATTTTGTGTTTCTGTGATATTTGTCTGAGCGTGACAGGGGAATGTTCATCTACAATTTGCCTAATAGAGCAAAATGTTGAGCTCTTACAAGAGGTAAGAATTTGGGAGAAGATACAAAAAGCTATATTAAATGGAAAGATTGTTACCATTTTAAAGGTGTTCTTTCAAAGTGGATCTATGCATGCAGTTATTTTTTCTTGCTAAGAATCTTTGTTTAAAATGCTTATCTGTGCTGAAAAACTCAATCAAATGTTCTCATTATCCTCACTGTTGGACCAACATAAAGTTAATACAAAATTCATAAGCAAATAGCATATTCTGTACTTGCAACAAGTACCATCTTCCAATATATTGAACATTTCAGATTTCTTAATTTATAAATGTTTTGATCAGGCTGTAATCCTCAATCAGGGTTTGCAGTTTCAAATCAATGGGACTTGTGCTCCTAAATTGCATAGGTAACAAAGAGTCCTGTGGCACCTTAAAGACTAACTAAAGTATTGAAGCATAAGCTTTCGTGGGCTAATACCCACTTCGTCAGATGCATTGGTGCTTTTTAAATCTCAACCTTCAGTGCCTAAATATGGCCTTAGGAGCCTAATGCATTTTTTAAAAAATGTCTAAAACAGTTCACAGTAACTTTCAGTGTATTGGAAGTCTAAATAACTTTTAATTATTAATTATTATAATATTATTATTATTAATTATTATTAATGTTGAAATAGCTTTACTTTGAAGAGAAAGAGGTTTTTTGCTACCTAGAGAAAATCGCTCTACCCCAGGGGTGGGGAACCTTTTTTCTGTGAAGGGCCATTTGGACCTTTATAACATCATTCGCGGGCCGGTCCCTCCTCCCCCCCCCCCCCCCCCCCCCCAGGAAGCCCAGGCTGGCAATGGGAGTTGAGACCCCAGCTAGCAAGGGGCCAGTGGGGGGAAACCCTAAAGCAGTGGCAGGCGGAGTGCTTAGCCCTGTACTGCTTTGGGGTTTCCCCTGCTGGCCCCTTGCCAGCCAGGGTCCTGCCGCCTGCCCCAGTCAGCTCCCGCTGTCAGCCTGGGTGTAGGGCAGGGGTGGGCAAACTTTTTGGCCCGAGGGCCACATTGGGTTTACAAAATTATATGGAGGGCCGGGTAGGGAAGGCCCCGCCCACAATCTGGCCCCCTCCCACTTCCCGCCCCTGAGAATCCCTGACCCATCCAACACCCCCCCACACCTTGTCCCCTGACTGCCCCTTCCACAGACCCCTAACCACCAGGACCCCACCCCCTACCCAATTCTCCTGCTCCCTGTCCCCTGACTGCCCCAATCCCTATCCACCTTCCAAACCCCTAACCACCACCCCAGAACCCCCCCCCATCCAACCCACCCTACTCCCTGACTGCCCCCTCCAAAGCCCCCCCCCCCAACCACCACCCTGGAACCCCCCCACCCCCCCTCTTACCACAGCTGCTGGAGGGGGGCAGCATGCAGCCCCGGCCCCCAGAGCACTCCCCTCGCCACACGGCTCTGGGAGAGGGGCCAGCGTGCAGCTGCGGCTCCGGGGGAGGAGGACAGTGCGCAGCCCCAGCCCCCAGAGTGCTCCCCGCGCAGCGCGGCTCTGGGAGAGGGGCCAGCGTGCAGCTGCTGCTCCGGGGGAGGAGGACAGTGCGCAGCCGCGGCTCCTGGGAGGGGCCACCGCACAGTTCCAGCCCCCAGAGCGCTGTCGGCGTGGCTCCGGGGGAGAGGCTACCGTGCAGCCCCGGTCATCGGAGTGCTGCCCCTGTGGCATGGCCCGCAGCGGAGGGCCCGCAGCGGAGCCCGGGCTGTGCAGCTCGGGGAGAGGCAAGGGGCAGCCCCCCGCCGCGGGCCGGATGGGACAGTGTCGCGGGCCGGATGTGGCCCGCGGGCCGTAGTTTGCCCACTCCTGGTGTAGGGGGTGACCTTCCTTTACCCCCTCCCGGCCTCCCCCCATCTAACCGCCTTTCCTCCCCCCACCCCTGCCTGGCCCGGCCCATCCCACCGAGCCTAACCTCCTTCCCCCCTCCCACTCCCAACCCAGCTTCCTGCCCCCCATGCCTGACCGGCCGAGCCTCCCCCCCACCAAACCTCCTTCCCTCCCGCACCCACCCCATCCAGCCTAGTCTCCTGCCCCCCCTCCCCGCCCGCCCAGCCTGTCTTCCCCCCCACTGCACCCTTGCCTGCCCCCCAGCCCAACCTCCCCCCCCCCCCTTGACCGTCAGCTCCCCGTGGCTCCTCCTTAACCCGCCCGGCTAATGGTGGCCACGCAGCGCCGGCGGCTCCCCCAGGCGCTTCCCGGCCCCTTTGCTGAGCGCGGAGCCGCCCCCGCATGGCAGCCCGCACGCGTCCCTGGCTGGCGGCTCCCCCAGGCACTTCCGGCCTCTTCGCCGAGCGTGGAGCCGCCCTGGGCCGCCAGGCGGGGGCGGCTCCGCGTTCGGCAAAGGGGCCGGGAAGCGCCTGGGGGAGCCGCCATCCAGGGACGCGCGCGGGCTGGATGGAAGGCTTTGGCGGGCCGTATAAGGCCCGCAGGCTGGAGGTTCCCCACCCCTGCTCTACCCTATTAGAAACATGATCTAGAAGCATTTGATCGTTGTGGAGTTTGACCATTGTAGAGTTCAGATTGCCACTGTCTTATGAATTTCACTGCTTCAGGCCCAGTATTTTCACAGAGATTTGTATATCTATATATATATAAAAGTCAAATGGTGTATGCGTGCGTGTATGTGTGCATGCGTGCATGTATGTACGTGCGCTTACTCCTTCCACACCGTTTGAGCTAGAGACTTGAAATTTGGTACAATAGGGTCCTAATCACAGTAAGAGTCGAAAAATTTTGAAATCTCACCTTTGACGCCCCCCAGGGGCAGCTGCTGTTCTCTGTGACATAGTTATGATGTCATAATAGCCCCTCCAACGGACCCCGCATTCGCTCAGTGCTCTGCCCCTCCCCCCTCCAACGGACCCCGCACTCGATCAGCTCTCTGCCCCTCCCCACCTCCGACGGACCCGAGTTGGGTTTGGTCAGAGGATAAGTGAGGTAGGGGTGTCGGGTTTGGTCAGGGGGTGAGGTGGGGGTGTCGGGTTTGGTCGGGGGGTAAGTGAGCTGCGGGTGTTGGGTTTGGTCTGGGGGGGTGGGAAGGTGTCTGGGTGGGTGAGGAGGGGTGTCGGGGTTGGTCGAGGGGTAAGTGAGGTGTGGGTGTCGGGTTTGTTTGTGGTGGTAGGTAGGGGTGTTGGGTTTGGTTGGGGGGGGAAAGTTAGGTGGGTGTGTCAGGTTTGGTCTGCGGGGGGGTGAGGTGTGGGTGTTGGGGGTATTGGGGTTGGTAGGGGGAGACGTGGGGGTGTTGGGTTTGGGTGGGGGGGTGAATATGTGAGTCGCGGTTGGTCGAGGGGTAAGTGTGGTGGGGGTGTCGGGTTTGGTTGGGGAGGTGAGGTGGGGGTGTCAGGTTTGCTCTCTGCCCCTCCCCCCTCCAATGGACCCCGCACTCGCTCAGCTCTCTGCCCCCTCCCCACCTCCGACTGACCCAAGCAACGCCGGGTATTTTCGCTAGTTATGGATAAAATTGCCAGTCCTCCTATTGAATCCCCCCCCCCCGCCCCTCAGTCCCCCAATTCTGGTACCTAAAGTTAGGCTTCTAAATCCATATTAAGGGATCTAAGTAAGTACATGTTTTTAAAAAATGCAGATTACCCAGAAGCTCCTACTGACACCAACGCAGGATGCTTAGCACTTTAGACATCCAGGTACTTATTTAGGTCCTTATTTTGGAGATCTCTAGGCCTATGTAGAGTACATAGACATTGAACTGTTTTATCTAAACTAATAAGGCTTTTACCATAGTGTTTGCTTAAACTAGACATGTGAAGCCTGGGTTTAATTTTGTTGTTGTTTCTTCATTGCAAAACCTAAAAAGCCAGAAAATTAAAACTTATGAAGTGCCCATATTCCAACTACTATGTTTTAGTTCTCACTGGTTAAATTAAATTAGACTATAGTGTAGGAAGCTGGCCAATATAGGTTAAACCAAATTATAAAGAAAGTAATAAAAGACTTGAATTGTATTGAAGCTCGTGGTTTCTAGTTGATCACCTTTACTGAAAGGTTGCTGCTTTTAAATTAGGAGGTTTGAACAGGTACACTGTGTTCAGAAAATACTGTGTGCGTAAAAAAGACCTGCAATATTGATAAGTTTGTTTATTTCCACATCCCATCTGGCTCAAAACTGAAGTCTTCAAACAACATTTTTTTTCTACCTCTTCAGGACTTTCCAGTTGAACAGGCCATAATTGGATTAGGTTTACTTCTCCTACAGTCTCCAGCATGTCAGCAGAAATCCATCTTAAACCTAGGTAAAGTTCTACTTGGAATATACAGTTTCCAAGATCACGGTTTCCTGTTTGGTTTGTTTCCTTAAATTTAAGACATTTGTCTTTTTGTAGTCCGTCTTCTTTGAAGTTAGATGCAGTGATTACAATGCTCATTGTATTAAGCTGTAATTTTTTGTTAAAAAAAATAATAAAAGTTTGATATGGGGGAGCCAGAGGTGAAAAGAGAGAGGATTTTTTTTTTCTTTCCCCCTCCTGTTTCCTGTCATGGATGTTAGCATCTGCTGGCTGTTGCTTCCTTTGTATCGGGGTTTAAATGTTTCCAGCCAGCAGCAGAATAGCCTTAGCACAGGGTTCAGGCCTCCTGAACCTGTTACGTCTGACAGTTCTTCTGATCTCACGTTTGACAATCTTGGGGGCACAGCATATAGCTTATTTGTTTGACTGGGCCTTTGACTTATTGGCTTAGTGATAGAGAATAGACTTTTCTTGCTGATCATTAACAAGCAGGGGTTTCTGTTATATTTCATTTCTGTGTTTATTGATGTGCTCAGATGGCTTGGTATAAAGGGCATACAATGTACATTTGGTGATGTGGTCCTTATCAGGAAAGCAGTTTGCACTGTGGCAGTACAATGTGTATATATATTGCAACTCTTTTGGGGACTGTTACTGTGCTTGACCAGAGTGTTTGCTAGAAAATGTGTATGTCATACTGAAAAGCATAACTCTTTTTTTCCACCTAATTTTTTTCTTTTGCTCAAATAGCTTGCAAGGTCCTTTCCTGTACACAAACTCAGAGAATTCCAGCCACAGCCATCATTTTGGTGATGCCTGTGTTGCAGATCTTATCTTCAACAGCAGTTGAGGACTGCATCTCGGAGGAAGATTCTGGCCCCACTAGGCAGCAGCTGGCTATAAATCTTTTGGAAATGGTACAACAGGAAGGCATAAAGGATAAAAAGAAATTGGTAAAGGTTGAATTCATGTTTTTCCCTTCTTTTGGGGCTGATTGGGTTAGAGGAATTATTACAGTTCTCTGTATTGTTACATGCAGTAATTTACATTAGAGACGTCTAAAGTTGGTGTGTGTTTGTTCTTTTTAAACTTGACATGGAAACTGTCAAACCATGTATTAAAGATGAGTAAAATGGGAAGTACTAGGAAGGCAGGAAAAACTAATTTTGCTCTTGGACATCACTTCTACCTGTATGGTGGTAGTTGACTCTTGCTTATGGTACTCTTATTCATCCCCTTCCTTATAACAGTATAGTCTCATCAACCACCACTCTTTTTTTTCCTCTTTCCACTTTGTTGGGGAAGGGAGGCAAAACAAAGGCAAAGGGGGCATAAAAGTACCATCTATTATGGTATCATAAAAGTACCATCTACTATGGTGTCAACTGATCATCTTGGAATCTTTTTGAACTTGCTGTTGCTCCCCTCTTATTTACTGATGCAGGATCTTGAGCCCGAGAACTCTCCCCCCTTCCTGCACAGAACCATAGAAATGTAGTTCTGGAATATGTTTCGTACCCCTAATCATTTTTGTTGCCTTTCTCTGTACCTATTCCATTTCTACTATACCTTTTCTGAGAGACCAGAATTGTATGCAGTAGTCAAGCTGTGGATGTACTATGGACTTAAATAGCGTCATATTGATATGATATTTCTTAATATTAGGACCAAAAATGTAGATTTTTTTAGTGTTCCCAGAGAAGTATTGTGAATCACAATATCACATGCTTGGTGAATTTGTGCACCAGGTCAAATCTCTAACAGAATATATCTTCAGTGGACTTTCCACATACGTACTTCTTCATGCTTTATGCTCTGTTCCTACAGGGAAAACCATTATCAGTGTCATCTTCATCTCTGGCCTCAACTTCTCTAATTTGCTAGGACTCTTACAACTACTTGACTTCTGCTTTGCTGCTCACAAATCATAGCAATTTGGGGCTACAACTTGAATACTTCTCTGACAACACAAGCCTTTGCCACTTAAAGAATTTTCATTAGTTGGGTTCTTTACTACTATCACATACAACTGAGCAATTACTTTATTCAGTAAAAAGCGCTGGCACATGTATGCTGTGTCTGTACTGCCTGCTAAGTGAGATTGTAAACCCTTGGGACAGGCGTCCTGTTACAGTCTTTGTACGGTGCAACATGGAACATATTGTCAGAGCTCAATGCACATTGTCAGAGCATAGTAAACAAATGCTGAGCTGCTGAATGTTCATGCTAGCCATGACTAAACTTTGCTGGCAAATTTTCTGTGAATAAACAATAGCACTCCCAAAAAATGTGGAGGTGAAAGGGACATGATTCTCTAGAGGGGAGGAGACTCATGGTAACATACAGTGCTATAAGGGTTATATTTTTCCAGCTCCACTGCATATAGTTATTATGTTGAAATTATTACCACCACAGTCATTGTTCATTTCCGTGAAATGCACAAATACAAATGAAATTGTTCTGATTAAATGCTGAGACTCCCTCCCATCTCTTCCCAAGAGAACAATGTGTCAAAAGGGAGTAAGTCATTGTGAGAGACTGTTATGCGCCTGTGTAGGTTACTACTGTTCCTGCTGCTTAATGGTAAGGAAAACAAACAAATCTCCAGAGAACAGTCTCTGAATCACCGGATTCAGTAGAAAAGATGCTCGAACTGCAAACAACAAAACTGATCTGTCTCTGCAGTAAGGGGTATGTTTTCTGTCACTGCTGGCACTGTTCCAGTGGAAGTTGCCCACCTAGATTTCTGTCCAGGGCAGTCCTCAGATTGGAATGGCAGTGATTATATATTTTTCCTTTCTAAACCCCCAAATCCGTAGGGTGTTTCAGCTTTTTTCAGCATTCATTTTCCTTTATTCAACTTGCAGTAGTGAGAAATTTGAGGTGTGGGTATAACCACCTATACTCCTCATTTCTAGTATTGGTTTCAGCTATGGTAAAATTACCTCTTAGGGACTGACCCTAATTTTCAGATGCCTGAGGGAGCTGAATAAGCCATTATCCTCTTGGATCAGGCCCTAATCAAAAGAACCTAAAGATCCTGAACTTCCTCAGCAGGCCACATTTTGATCTTAAATCTGCCTCTGACACCAGCTAAAGTAAATGAGAGATCCCTGGGTGCATCTGGGGAGAATTTGGCTCTAAGTGATCTCATCCGACAAAGGGACAGTGGGTTGCAGGTTGCTGAATTTTTCACATAACAATAACTGATGGAATAAATATTGGAGTAAGAGTTAATTCTAATTTAAATGCTATTCGACAAAGGTCATTTAAAGTACAGGGACATGATAGTTCTCATTAATCAAAATTAATTTACATTACATTAAACAATGTGATTAAAGTTAAGGTGTGAAAATTATGTAGAACTGCCATGGCTGCTCATACAGAATATCTCTTCCACTTGGAAATTCAAGGGTGAACAGATCTAGTCCTTTGCTCAGTCTGAATTATGGGTTAATTTCTAGTTTACAGCTGGAAATCTCCTTTCAAATTTATTCCTTACTTCATATATAAAATATATTGCATCTAAATACTTCCTCCCATAAAACAGCCTTTCAGTTGTAATCTAGATTTGGGCATGAAAGAACACTTGGAAAACATTTTCTTTTATAAGAGAATCCAGTTTTAATAACAAAATGTTAGATAGTTTGTGTTCTGAATTAGTGTTGTCTTTCAATTAACTCTAACTGAATGCATTGAAACTTTTCCATGATTTAAAAAAAGAAATAGCTAACAGATCCTTTTGGGGATTTTAATCTGTCCCTGTTATTTTCAACCCAAATATGACACAACCACACCTATGCTGGAACATGAGAACTGAAACCCCCCCACCAGTGATTAGTTTAGTATTGTTGTCCAAAGCTGGATGAAATGCAAAAAAAATAAACCAAAAGCATAACTGGTCATGAGTAACTTACATTTTCTCTTTCAATTCATAATCTGGCAGTTAAAGCAACATGAGGCAGTCTCCAAAATAGCAGGCACTTTATCAGAATTAAATTACTTTAAATTAAAGGTACCGTACTTTTAATATACTCCAGTTTCATTGTCTCCACTTCAGTTGGGAAATAGAACCATAATTATCATCAGGAATGGTGATGATTGCTGCTAAGCGGAGAGGGGAACCTCAAAACCGTGAATTTGAAACATGTTGCTCTTTAGTGACAGAACCCATGGACAAGCAAGAAAAGAGAGATTTGGTGATGATTTCATTTAATTTCTTTAAAGAACAGGGTATCTCAAATGAAAAGTTTACTTAGGCAAAATTTGGATTTGTTACTTTTTTGTTTTTCAAGATTTTAACTTAATTTTTCATGGTACTAATTTGTCTGTTTTCTCCAGTCATCCTGCAAGGTTATCTTTCCTATAACCAGTACGTACAATTTATTGTATACAACCTGGAGGATCCTAGAGCACATGAAAGAGAAGTCTGCAGTGTCTTCCTGGTTGTCTTCCATTAAATCACTGCTACCTTTTATGAATCAAGTTGTCCCCACTCATGTTTTCCTTCTACTTGCTTACCTCCTGGTTCAAGAAAATGGCGAGAGCCTTCGTGGAGTACTGAGTGCTACTGTGGACATAGCCAAGGCAGATTCCTCTCAGGTAAAATCTGACCATTAATGTATTGCTCTATTGTGTTTCCACTAGCAGTGTTCATTGAGTGTATATGGGTGGTGTGCTTAAAGTGCCCTTTGTGTCTGTGTAAAATCATTCACTAGCCTTTTTTATTTAATGTTGGTGAAGAGAGAAATCTTTTACTGCTGTGTAGTAACTGAAGAGTTTAGTTTTTCAGGAATGTTTTTCAGGGTGTGGAATGCAATAAAATCAGTTTTTTTTAAATAAACCAAAATAGTATCTTTTGAAGAATGAGCTCTGAGAGTTGTATGACCTTTTCGTTCTGGTAGCTGCATAGTGGTAACGGTCTTGAATTTGCATTTTATAGGTAATGAATCACTGGAACTATAAAAGAATTGTTATTAAAGTGTTGTGTTGCAAGTGGTGTTATGCCACTCTGATATTGGTGTGACAGGGCTTAATTCTCCATTCTTTGTTTTCACTGGTTTAATATTTAGAGCATGTCATGAGGAATTGGGAGCTACGTTTTCTGTTCCTGGTTCTGTCATCAACTTGCTTTGTGAACTTGAGCCAATAGTGCTGCAATTTTTCTGATCTGTAAAAGAGGGCTAATCTCTAAGGGGAAGTAGTAAGGATTAACTAAAGTTTGTGAAACATTGTGAGACCTTGAATAGGAACTGTTATGGAAGTACAAAGTAGTAGTATATGCTTTTAGCTATATGTCTATTTGAATGTTCTGAGGAATAAGTCCAAAATGGTGTTGAGCGTATTCTTGTGGTAACTTTTGAAACTTTACTGAGAAAAATGTTTTCTGAACTATTCACTTTTTTGTAGTAATCTCAATTTTTAGATTATTTTCTCTCTCTCTTTTTAGTTGTAAGCTGTGCAGGGTTAGAAAAATTTTATTTGTGGTTTTTATTTGTGGTTTTACCCAATATATATGAAGAAGACAATGCAAGAAAATTGAGAAAAGTCTACTGAGCCATTTCTGGCTTCTTGTGACTTTATAAATCAGAACCCTCTTGTGGTTACTGTGATGATCTTAGGGCTGGTCCCCACTAGGGCTTAACATCGACTTTAGCGACGTTAAGTCGATATAAACATGTACCCGTCCTCACATGCATGCCATTAAAGTAGATTTAAAGGGACCTCAAAATCGACTTCTGTACTCCTCCCTAATGAGAGGAGTAGCGCTGAAATCGACCTCTCTGGGTCGGTTGTCATTTAGTGAGGATGCATGTGACATTAAGCCTCTGACCTGCCACAATGCCCGTTTGCTCCCCCGGGGACCAGCCAGCAGTCCGAGCAGCCCTGCGCCCTCCCCCCCTCCCCCCCCCGTGACCGCCCGAGCAGCTAGCTCCGCGCAGGCTCTCCCCCCGCCCGAGCAGGTCTGCGGACCTCCGTGCCCTCCCGAGCAGGTCTGCGGACCCCCGTGCCCGCCCGAGCAGCTCCGCGGACCCCCGTGCCCGCCCGAGCAGCCCCGCGCCGGCTCCCCCGCCTGAGCAGCCCCGCAGACCCCCAGCCTGCTCGGGCGGGCACGGGGGGTCCGCAGAGCTGCTCAGGCGGGGGGAGCCGGCGCAGGGCTGCTCGGGCAGGCACGGGGGTCCACGGACCTGCTCGGGCGGACGGGGGGGCCCGCGGAGCTGCTCGGACTGGTGGCTGGTCCCCTGGGGAGCGTGCCCGGCTGCCCCGAAAGGTGGTGCCTGTTGGGGACTCCCGGCATGGTGGGATATCTACCCACAGTGCAATTCTCGCTATGTCGACCCTTGCAAAAGTTGTAAGGACAGACACTGTCGACCTGCTGTGTTTTGTGGGGATGCACTAAGTCGACTTTATGCAGTCTGCTTTAGAAAATCGACTTAAGGGAAATCGACCTACTGCTGTAGTGAAAACATACCCTTAGAGTTCCTGGATGTCTGTAGACTTACATTTCAAAATTAGCTGACTAGTCTGTGCTATCGTTTTGTCTGCTTCACTCCCTCTAAATTCAAGCAGGGTTTTCCACAATATCCATATATATATCTGCCTAAGTTGAAAGACAAAAATAGTTACCAGGCTTTATAGTTTAGCAATCATGACACCAGATTGTCATATGTATGTATTATTTAAATCAGGGATACTAAACTAAGACAATACAGTAGATTATAAAATATTAATGTTTTTATGTTGGATAACATGGATCACTTCTCCTGTCTTGGCTCAATACTTACAGTTCACTTAACCTTGGTAGGGAACTTGATACTAAAATCAGCAAAGCTTAAGTTATCTTTGGCAAACTTACCTCACGTCTTTGTAACAAGAAATTGTTAACCCTGAACATAAAGGTGTCTGTTTATCAGACTTGTGTCCTTAGTACCCTCCTTGACAGTTGTGAAATCTGGGTTGTGTACTCCAAGCAGGAGCAGAGGTTGAACAGTTTCCATCTCCACTGTCTTAGAAAAATCCTTGGAGTTACTTGGCACCAATGAATCACTAACAATGAGATCCTTGACCGAACTGGGTTACAGTCTATGCAGACTATGCTGGACACTCGCCGGCATTGCTGGTTTCGAGATATGGAGTGCATGCCTTAAGATCATCTCCTGAAGGTTGTGCTCTATGGATAGCTTAAGAACTGCCTGCGATACACAGGAAGACCAAAGCTCTGTTACAGTGACAAGGTCAAGCAAGGACTCAAGAAATTCAGCATTCCCACTGACCACTGGGAAAATCCTGCCCACAATAGTTCAGTTTGGAGAAGCCGGGTTTAGACACTGCGAAGAGCCATCAGAGGGTGAGGCCCATAGGCAAGCTAGGAAGCAGAGTATGCTTCAACTTCAATCTGGAGAGTGGGGAGGTTTGCTACTCACACATCGGACTCTTTTCTGATACCATTGTTAAGCACCACTGACAGCAACTTTGTCACATCTTTCATCTGTCAAGATGTTTGATGGCTGTATATGTTTGAAAGCAAGAGAGAGTCCTTAAAAGTTAGAGATGCTCCTGTAACATAAAGGCCAGCTTTATTTGTCTATTTCTTAAATGGACTTCTCTTTCTAATGTTAGTTTGCACACCCTTCAGAGCAGGATTTGGCAACATGTGGCTTGAGGAGTATGGGCTTTTTTCTGTAGGGTGCTGGATGTTGTGGTCCTGATACAGTGAAGCATTTAGTCATATTGAATTGAATGGGACTACATGAGTGCTTACATTTGAGCACATGCTGAAGTGCTTGCTCGGTCAGGGCCATCATGCAGTGCCTTCAGAGGTAATGGTATCTCTGGTACTGGTACCAGCACTGTGTCGCCTATTAAACTCCTACTATTCATCTTCCTCTCTTTTTCTCTTCTCCATGTTTTGTGCTTATGTCTTTTTATTTTTTCTTATTCTGTGTGTCTGTGTCTGTCAGGTGGAAGGGGCTACATATGCACATAGGTTTGGCGAGCATACAAAATTGTTTTGGGGTTTTTTTGGGGGGGATTTTTTATTCGAGTTTGGTATTTTTCTTTTGCTCATGTCTTTCTTTCCCCCTGTAGCTTTGTATTTGTGTTTGGCCATGTTTTTTGAGATTTTCCTTTGTTTTTAATTTTCCTATCCCTTTTCTGAAATGTTTGTTTCTTTTTTAAAAAAAATACATCACTTCAAAGGTTTAGACTACTGTCCCCCCATTTTTAAACATTCCTTTTATTTATATTTTTTGGCAGATTTAAAAGCATTGGGCTTCAATTATGCTGGCCAGGTCACATGGAAATATTAGCTGACCCCTTTCATTCTCAGACATATGACAACAGATTAAAAAAATACAGCTTTCAGTCTGGAAAAGATTGCAAGCTCCTGTTCTGGAGTTACTCATCAAGTTTATGAGCATTTTGTGGGCATAGAAGAATCTGTAGAATGTGTTCATTTACATAAACTGCAAGCTTGCTACTGTGAAAAAAGGATAAAATGTATTATTTATGTGTAAACCAACAAAAAGCCCTTTGGATGCATTGTTCTGCAATGTAGTTGAGGTTCCAGGAATTGGATAACTCCCTGCAGTCATTTTACTCATGGTTTTCTCTCAGATTACCAAGAGGGAACCCACACGTACAGTGCTTTGAAAAAGAACTGTGTACATATGGAGGGGTAGTTTGCTGCTACTTCTTTGTCTATAAGGCTGATTAAATCTGGAAGTAAATGATGGGTGTAATACATTAGCAGGAGACATGGCAATAAAGAGAAGTAGACAAAATTGCAAACCAAAGCTAAGGGTTATATCCACCTTAGTCTTTCAGCAGACTCATCTAATGTGCATTCCAAACCCCATGTAGCCATCAGTGGAGTGGAAAGAGGTTATCTGGTAATTCACCCTTGTAGTATTTCCATGTATTTGTGTGAATTAAAAGGGGACGTGCAATGTTTTGTTCATTTTATTGTCATTTTAAGTTCTTATGTCGTGCTGTGCACAAAATTTATTCAACTATCATTGAGCTAATGTTAGATAAGATATTGTCTCATTCCAGAGATTTCACAGGTAGCTGTAGATTCAAGGTAACACTATATGCACAGAGACTGGACAGCAACTGGGGTTTGTAGAGTTCCCAGATTAAGCTGTGTAGTCTGCAGGCTAGTTCTGACTAAGCAGGATTCCTTTGGACAAGGATTTGATTCTTTGATTATTTTTATTATTTGTTCAATGTGCTGTGTGCTATATTGAACAGATTAGAATACAGGCTGCCCCAAAGAGTTTACAATCTAAGACCCCAGTCCTGTAAAGATTTATGCACATTCTTAACTTTCAGCACAAGTACTATTGAGAGAAAGAGAAACATAGACGACAACAGCACCATTCTTTCTTTCCTAGCTGTCTTGCTCCACCTTAACTATGATTGCTTTGTTAATTATTCCTTGTATCTCACTGTAGTTTTGATTCTCTTGCATGCCAATGACTCCCTCCCCTTGCTTGGTTCATAGTCCTTCTCAGCTAATGTATCCATCCCCCTCTACCTTCTAGAGAGCAGCTGTATATCACAGAGTAAGCACAAAAAGGATGTAAGCTAGTCAGAACCTTACACTAGTGGTGTTTGACAGAAGGGGGCTCCTCAGATGCCTGTGGCAAGACGGTCTGCTGGAATCTGCCTCTGTTGCGCCACGTTGCTCTGGACTCCCATTGCTTCCTTCACCTGCACTCTCCAATCCTAAAAGACTTTCTTGTCTAATAATTCAGTGTAAAATACCCTTGCTTTTTCAGATAGCACCCTGAGGTTGTATAAAACTTGGTTGCAGAGACCTTGAGTATATAGAGGAAGAAAAACAATGACTTGGAAATCCTACCCCAAGACTTATTTTCCTGATAAGTCTTTTGCACCTGAAAAATATGACCTTGCAACACAAAAGTCTGAAGTGATTCTAACTAGACAACTTTCCAAAATGGTGGTGTGCTGCTTGGTGGCAATTGCAGTCTGCAGGTGTCTCTTTCAGGAAGGTTTATACTGTATTCATTCAATACAGATAAATGTAAGCTATTTTAGGGGGAAATGGGAACCTTGGGAATTTATTAAACTTTCCTTCTCAAATGGCTTTGCATGTCTGCTTGAGGTCTTCAGTTGGGAATAAAAATAGCTTTTGAGGCTGAATAATGGGAAAATACAAAGGTTTGTACTGTAATGTGCACTGTGGCAGTCTGTTATAAATTATTTGCATAGTCAGGGATCCGAATATGGGTTAAACCCAGGTCATCAGATTTGCGCTATAAAAATGCATTTTGGATTTGAAAAACTCAGGTATTCCAATTGTAAAGTGTTCCATTGTTGAATTTATTATTAGCAGAAGGTCTCTGGTATTTATCACAATCTTTCTTTTAATCTAAAAATGTGAGCTATAATGGATTCAGAATTCCTATATGAAATACATTGTCAGCTAAAAGACCTTTGATAACTAGGGTTCAGATGGTTCTTTATCTTATGCTTGAGAGGCAAACCTCATTCCTTTGTGGCTGGTATGAGTTATCAGTTACAGGAGAGATGGGGTAAACGTTTTTACTTTATTCACACACTAAAATCTTGATGTATTAACGAGAATCAGGCCACATTTAAAACAAAAAAAAATCTAGTGTTTTACTTTAGGGAGCAGCATACACCTGGTTTTAAAACTGGCATGCTAGGAACAGCACAAAAGCACTGACAAATAATATTGGCATAGTGGACATTTCATATAAAACAGTAATATATAAGTAAGGGGAGAATGGCTGATCAAAATAAGTGGCAGAGTGTAAAACTTATGGGCAACAGAAGTTGGGGGCCAGACACGATAATGTGGTCTCAAGACAGCGGTGATGGATAAGTTTATAAGACATAATATTTGGGCATGTTTCTTAATACAGTTGCATTATTTTGTTTAGCAAAGGAGGGGGTTATGTTGCTGATGTCTGCTTCCTTGACATAACTCTCTTGGCAACAGTTGTCTAATAAATAGAAATCCATTTCCAAAGTAGATCTTCAATTAAATCAGAAATGTGTAACTAGATTGGAGGGGCAGGGTAAGTGAAAGCAAACTAAACTTAGAGCAGTATTGTGCCTGAAGGTGAAACTGAGCTGATTGAAATACACTACTTTCCTCCTTATAGTCATTAACTCTGTTTTCTTCTTGCAAGGCAATTTATGGGTTAAGTTTCAGCATTTAAAACAAACACTAATAGCACATAATCCTCTCTCTCGCATTGGTACATGTGTTTGCTAACAAATTTAAATGTAGGGCACATGACATAGCAGCAGATTGAATTAGATGCTCTGTAGCTGAGCTGTGTTTGTGATAAATAATAATACATTCCACAGCTTGAAACAGTGAATTTTAATGTCTCACTTCCTAACTTTTTAATATGGTTGTTTAAAATTCAATAAAGACATAATATTAAAAAGAGAGAGAATATTAACCTACAGAAATCTACAGACTGCATACCTAAGCAGAATGTGTTGAAGACTTATGGACAGATTCTGCTGTCAGTGATTTTGTTGTAACTCTGGAGTAACTTCACTGACTTAAATTTAACAGATTCAGAGAGAAATGCAAGTCAGTGGAGTTACACCAGATTCATATATGTGTGATGGAGCAGAATTTGACCCAGACTGTAATGTGAAGTGTTTTGCATTGCTTACTGTATGACTAAACCTTAAAGATAGGCTTTTGTGTGCTAATATATTAAAGATTGACAGACGCAACAGAAAACATTTAGATTAGGTTGTCTTCACCGAAAGTAGAAGGGCCCTCCTGGCTAGGGGAATATTTGGATACAAGTAGTTCCAGTGACTATCACAATGATGAAGTGAAGTTTAAAATTACATTAGCTGCTTCCCCCCCCCCCCCCCCCAATGACCAGCAGCAGGTGAGTCCAAATGGATTGGGAATTACTACATAAAACCTGAAACTCAAACCATAACTATTTGTTGTTCTCTAATTGGGTCACATTTGGTCTGCAAACAGGCACTGTGCAGACAGTGACTTTTTGTTTTAGATGACTGTAAATTTTAAAATGCTTTTCTGCAAAGAATGTAAAATATCTTACTTCAAGTATCTTCTCACTAGTACCACATAATAGTATTACAGTTGTCATCCTTGTAGGTAATCTTTTAAACCTTGGAAAAAGTAGTATACTGTGGTGGTTAATTTTGTGGGGATATATCCCCTGTTGGTCTCTAGACGAGTGCTGCCAGGGAGATGTGAATGCTTTGTATGGAGGGTTGCATAATAATACTATTGTACATTTATATAGCATTTTTCATCCCAAAAGATCCCAAGGCAGACTATGGGCCAGATTGTACATTCTGGCTGAGCTGTGCAGAGTACAAGGTTGAGGTGGTGCTAGGGGAGTACAGCAAAGGTGGAACTAAACCACCATTGTGCCTCCCCAATCCTGGGGCCATCTGCCTCCAGTCCAGTGCCTGGCATAAATTAGAGCAATCCTGAGGCTGCTCTCATTTCTGCTGGCTGCTCATTGCACCAAAGGGACATGGGGGTCACCATGATGAAGGAATATTCTAGACATATACTCCCTTTGGGAGAAGGAGAGACTAGCTAGGAGCTGCTACAGCAGCTTAATGGAATGGTTCAAAGCAGGTTGATTGGACCAAACGTTCCATCCTATGCATCTACAACACTGGAATCACTTTCCCAGTGTGTTGCTAGTGTTTCTGGGGTAGCGAGTAGAAGCCAGGCAATCTGGTGTATAGCAAGTAATCCATTTTGCATTCCTAAATAAAATCAGTTCTCCCCGTCCTTTTAATTAGTTTTGCACTCCCAAATAAATTAATCCCTGAACTTTTGTACTACATCAGTTAATCGGTTCTACCAACTCTGCCTTCTAAACATTGAAACCAAATCTGAGATGTACACCCCATATAATCTCCCAGTTAGTTAATTCTAGGCTCTTTCCTAATTAATTCCTACCCCTCCTTCCTAATTAATTCCTACCCCTCCTCCTTCAGCCCCAAATGAATTCTGGGCTTTCTTTTGTCCTGCCCAGCTAAATTAATTTTGAGTCCCTGTTTCTTTATAAAAGGCTGTGTTTTTCCACTGGCGATTTCCTGGATGTGTGGGAGATTAGAGCCATTGGCTACCTGGCTCCATTCCCCAGTTAAAATTTCTGCTTGTTCTGAGTGATTGAATAGGTGGGATTTTTAAGTGCTGTGCATAGGCAGTCTTGATAAGTGATACCTGAAGGGAAGAAGAAAGAATTGGGGTTTGGGGTTTAATAATTAGGAAATTTGGAAAATAGCCATTTTTCTTTTTCATTCAAGGAAAATAGTTAAACTTTCTGGACTACCTATATTGGTGTGGTGTGGAGGAAAGCAAGTCTATGAATACAAACAAGTTTTTATGAAGAATGCATGACAGTACCTTAGAGTATCTGTAGGGAAACTAAGTGGCTTTGGGGATAGCTATTCTATATATCTTCATAAATGTATATGGTAGTTTACAGTAGGTGAAAAATATAACCAACAAAATGGTGTGTGGAGGTTCGATGCCTTTATTCTAGGGGTGGGAAGATTCCTCATCATTATGGCCAATCCCAAAGGCATGTGGCTTCCTGGATGTAGAGAACCATCAGGATTGACCTCTGGCAAGGTGCTTAAGGTGGTCCAGCTGTACATTCAATGTATGTCCATCTTTAATAATCTTATTGCATCAGTGAAGCTTTTGATGCATGTGATCTCTGGATGTATAGTGATGTTCTTTGGTACACGTAGATCAGAATTTGTTGGTCTTCATTCTAATACTGTATGTCCATACCAAAAAAGCCACTGAAACACATTTTTGTTAGCAGAACACAGTGGTCAGCGTGAACTTCAGTACCCGTATCTCAGCAGACTCATACTGTTGAACTCCAATGAGGACATGATCGACAACAGCCCTAGTGAAAGCACTGGAGCCATATCCGGTCTTTTTTTGATAAAGTGCAGATATCCCTACTCCAGCTTTCAAGTGCTTGACAAGGAGGACAGCTTTAGTTGTTTTGGAAAATGGTTGAAAATCCCAGGCACTGATCTTACTTTTGTCACCAACACACAGGATACCAGAATGTCCTTTTCACAAGGTTCCATGAGTCATTTACACCTCAGTGGCATGGGGGCATAGATCAGTGTTTGTTGCACTCCTGGTAAGTACCTAGCCAGAAATGTGGAAGCTAAGGTTCCAACCAGTAGACCAAATTTGGTGATTAATCTTTGTCATTAATCTTGGTCATGTACCACCTGAGGCATGTTGTGCATACACTAAGAGGAACCTCAGGGGCAGATAAAATCTTGGCTGTTTTAGCTACAGGGAAAATTGACCAGATTGTTTCCAGTGGTTGGCTTCAGTATAAACTGATCTCAGAGGGCAGGAGCTGGGAAAAGGCTTATCACAATTTTTTTTGCTAAAGCACAGAAGTAGAATGCCCAGGCATTTTCTTCTACTCTTCTCAAGTACTTTGAACTAGATAGTGGAAGTTGGCATACAATAAATTAATTAGAGGCCATTCCCAAGTAAGAGAGGTACAAGAGTGGCCTGTCCTTTTAAAAACCAGAGGCCTGGAGCCAATCTGCTCCGTTCAAATATCAGATCCAGATGGGAAGGGGCTAGATGCTTTCTCTAAAGGGCTAAACAGCTCAGAGAGGCTGCTAAAAGGAACTTTGGCTCCTGTGACTATCCATGGAGCACAGTGAAAGATCCCTAAGTCCTAGCAGCCTGCACTAATACTGCATTTTGTGTTACTTTGGATTTTTGTTTTAGCTTCTCAAAATGGTGTCCAGAAAGAAGGGCCTGAAAGGATCTGGGGAATGGCAGACTCCCCGCCAAGGGAACATGGACCAATAACGCCAATAACACTCCCCGCCAAGGGAACATGGACCCTCTGATTCCAGTTCCACTGATTATGATACAAGTAGTGCTGCTACAGGAGGAGGCCCGACAGTCTGAAAGTTCTGAGTGGGAGCCAAAAAGCTCTAGTACACTAGGGACATTTTCCAAAATTTTGCCACAATTACGAAGCCTCTTCAGCTCATCTACTGTTAGCAACATTTAGATGATTACTATAGCTAGGCGACTGGCTGCTGCTGCTGATCTTAGCCTCATGTCATTGTCACCCTGATCTGAACAGGTCTAAGTGAGCTTTGACAAGACTTAGGATTCAGTAGGGATAATAATGGGTGTATAGGTAGAATTGAATGAAGAGATGCAGAATGGAGCAAAGTGGTGGAATACTTTTGACATAGAGTTTGTGGAGGTACTCAAATGCTATGCTGATGAATACAATATAAAAAGCTAGCTAGCTGTAGGAAAAGATACAGGAGGAATTTTGTGCAGTCCATTTTAATAGTCAAATAGTCAGTGGTTCTACAGCTGATGTAATTCCACTGCTTTGTGGTGCTGATGATTAGTGCAAAGCTAGAGATACTTCATGATGCAGGTCTATTCTGTATGTGTCAGTGATGTGCTGCAAGATGGAAGAAGGTCAGGGAGAGGCTGTCTGAGTAGAATACTATCTTTCTTGAATTTAGCTGCATAGACTCTACATCCCTTCCTTAGGTTTTGCATGTATTTTAACTCTACCTCATGAGAGTCACAGGGGCTCAAAAGCAGGTCTTCATTTCAATCTTGAAATACCATTTGACACTGAGACTATAGTATATATACTAAGTCAATGGAGCATTGAAGACATTTTCTTAGTAAAAATGATTGTAATAAGCAGTTTTGCACACAGCACCCCCCTCTCTTCCACCTCTCTTTTCATAAAGCCTATGGATCACTTTTTTCATACTTTTTCTATTTTTTCTCCTGCCCTAGTGTAGAAGCCTGAAAGCCCGTTTTATTGTTCAAGATGAGTGATTATATCTGATCAATTTTTAGATATCTTACTTGCTGAAAAGTGTTGAAGTAATGTTCTGAAACATTCTGGAAGAAAGTCCAGAAATCTTTTTAAAAGGCCAAAGAATGAATAGCGGTGCATATATTATCGGGCTGTCTTAAATCAAATCATTACTGAGCTGCCCTGACACATGCTGTTCATGAAAGACTCTATACAGTCCTTTTAATCGGATGAATTGTCTTGTTGTGCAAAAACTGTTATTACACTGTATGTGAAACCAACCATGCTGCAGGGGGGAAAAATTAAATCGTCT
Source organism: Sternotherus odoratus (assembly GCA_032164245.1). Taxonomy (NCBI): domain Eukaryota; kingdom Metazoa; phylum Chordata; order Testudines; family Kinosternidae; genus Sternotherus; species Sternotherus odoratus. Next base: position 17,545,763 of record JAVMKO010000007.1, on the reverse strand, counting down.
GACTGAGAGGTCACTTGTGAATAGTAACACAAGATCTATTACCATTAATAGTGGATTATGAGGCTCTAGAGGACATTCACTCTTTTATGGTTTTCAACTGCTGGAATGAAATATTTTAGTGGTAAATGACACCCTTCTGGGAAATTCATCTGAAGATGCATTATCTCCTGCCTTTGGGGGGGGGGGGGGAGTGGGGGTGAAGGGGAAAGATGACAAAATTCAAAATATATTCTCCTTATTCATCTAGAAGCTATGTGTAAAAATCCATTGAACTTGATGTAGCTGTCTGAAAAGTGTCTTAAGTAATACTCTATGACACTATTCTAAGTCTGCTGCTGTTAATACCAGAGAATGGCTCTAGGGGAACTGGCATATTATAATACATTTTGTAGACAGAATCTTGGAGGGATGTTTGCTACAAGTTTATTAGGATGCTGAAGCACGTGCAGTTTTATAGAGCATGTGGACCAGATTCCCATAAGTGTTCAGAGCCACAATTGTGCCCAAATATTACAAAGGCCCCAAGTGGGCACCCAAATGAAGTGATGAGATTTCCAAGAGTAGTGCTCAGCATGCAGTGGCTCTCACTGCTCTCACTGGAAACTGCTGTGGGCTGAACACTTTTGAAAACTGGCCATTTCATTTTGATGCCTAAATGGGAAATGTTGGAGTGTGAACTCTGGGAAATCTAGTCCTATGAATCCAGTGTTGTAAACTTTTGAAGTAAAATTTAGAAAACTCATTGCAGTCCATTTGCTTTTTGTTTGCAGTGATGAGAGGATCTTACTCTCGCTAATATTGTATGATTAACGTGGATGAATTCTCCTATGCAATATGTATGTAGGTTAAGAAAGCAAGTCATGAATGAAGAGCCATTGATACGAGGTCAGTGTTCTACAACCAGGTTGTTATATTGAGAATTGGATTTTTGAAATTGTGGATCATAATCCTTGTGAAGTGTTGTTTTGTTTGGGTATAGTTTTTTTATTGTGCTAATCTCAAGATAATTTTATTAGCAGCTGTAGCACAGGAGTTGTTTGGGGGAAAAAATCCATTTAAAAAATCTCAGATAGGGAGAAAGGAAAGGAGGAATGATGGATTCTGTTTTTCCCTTATTCCCTCCAGTCAATCAAAGCATCTGCTTTTAAAGAGACTAATTGTTTTGTAGCTTAAAAATAAATCCTCAAATTGCAGGGGATGTGTGAATGTGCATATAAATCGTGCTGGTTTGGGGAATAGCAGCTTTTGCTACAGTTAGATCTTTGTGTAGCATATTTAAACTTATTATTAAAAGAGGTGGTGTTGGGATACTTGAACATCTTTTTCAAATAGAATAATTAAAACAAACCCAAAATAAACAAATAAAACCCTGGAAACCCTTTGTTGGGTTTTTAATGAGAGGCTTGACCTAACTCTCTATCTTTGGTGATGATGAGGGATGTAAAATGCACTGTTGCTAGGCAACACATTTGTCTGACTTCTGAGCATGTTCACATGCACTAAGAGCTAATAAAGCTTCATGTTGGCCTTTTGAAACTGTTCAAGAACTGATGAAAAGTTAATATTTATTTGTTTGACAGTACCCAGGCCAGTCTTGTTTATCCATTAAATTAGGGGAGAGAGGTTGTAATATTAAAGCGTATTGTTTTTCTAAACTCTCAATGTATAGTGAAGTTGTTTTAACTGTAAAAAGTTCAAAAGGAAATACCAGTAGAAGATTGTGTAACTGATAGCTATATAAGTTTACTAGCAAGTGCTTAATGTTTCCCATAGAGCTTCAGACAATATTTCAACAGCTACTAACAAAAAAAAAACCATTTACTGTGGGGGATCATAATTGTCACAGAGCACCATGCAGTCTTCTCGAATTCAGACCACACAGATAATGAGTTGAAATTGAACACATCAGATGAGGTAATACAGTCCCTCGATCTCGGTCAGCTTCTCCTGACCACTGCAGAGGGAGGATGGGACTGAGGAAATGTCCATTCTGAATTGGGACACTTGCAGTAACATATTATAAGGTAGTGAACTAATCATATAAAAAGACAAAAGTGCACTTCAAAAATTATATATGTATGTAACTAACTACACTGAACTAGTTTCTGACTCAGAGGTGACTCGTGCATATTTCTTTATTTTGAACAAAAGAACAGCTTTGATAGTAAAAAGAACAAGGAGTACTTGTGGCACCTTAGAGACTAACAAATTTATTTGGGCATAAGTTTTTGTGAGCTTGAACCTACTTCATCAGATGCATGGAGTGGAAGATACAGTAGGAAGATAGAGAGAGAAACTGAACATGAAAAGATAGCAGTTGGCATACCAATTGTAAGTGGCTAATTAATTAAGACGAGCTATTATCAGCAAAAGGGGAAAAAACCCTTTTGTAGTGATAATCAGGATGGCCCATTTCTATCAGTTGACAAGAAGGTGTGAGTAACAGTAGGGGGATACTTAACATGGGGAGATAGATTGCAATTTGTGTAATGACCCAGCCACTCCCAGTCTTTATTCAAATCTAATTTAATGGTATCCAGTTTGCAAACAGTTAAACAGTTTCTCATTGAAGGGTTTTTTTTTTTAACTTTTTTTGTTGAAGAATTGTCCGTTACTGAGTGACCAGAGAGCTTTGATAGTTTCTGCTCATTTGACTTTTCTCTCCAAATTTTGTTCATTACACTGAACACTTGTTCCATAGGACTTCTTCTTTCTAGTATACATGGAGTAAGTTCTGATCACTATAATAATGTGCCTTGAATAAACATTTTTAATTACAAAACTGAAATCAGGGTATTTCATGATGATATGAGATGCCAGGACTATATTGATAAAGTTGGAGTTTATAGTCCCTTTATATAAGGAAAAATGAATATTTCATGTATGAATTAGAAGTGAAATAAATTTGTTTGATCCCTTGGTCTTAATCTGAAAAGCTATCAAGGGTTCACCACTGTACTATATCAGATTCTATTTATGACTCTTCCAGGCAGCTGCACTCTTCCAGATCAGTGCAGCTAACTAGGCCTAGGCCAAAGTTTTCTGAGTACTGTACTAGAGATAGATCATTTTTGATTAATGACTCAACTTTTGGAATGCATATTAAATGAAACCAAAGTCCTACTGTTTATGGAGTGCACTACAAGGCTCATTGATTTTTCAAAGGTTTTCATCTATAACTGTTAGGGCCTTGGATGTGTGTGTTTGTGCCTACTGCTTGGTGTGGGATTCAGGCCTAGGTCACTCAGAGGCCAGAGGCCAAAGCCAAGGGTCAAAAGTCAGGAATCTCAACTGGGTTACCTGGAGTGAGGCAAGGCAGATGCAGGGCTGGGACACTGGATGGGAGCAAGGGTGGGAATGAGCAGGTGCAGGATCATTAATATAAGGAGGGGAGGGAAAAAACCCTAGAAGAACACCTGAGAAAGGCAAAGAGCTTAATCCACTTTGAAGTCTGCCATGGAGAGGTGTTTGCAGATCTAAATTACCTGTTCAGAACCCAGATGCTATCGTGATAAGCACTATAATAATAATTTAGATAAATAAATTGTCACCATTGAAATGTTCTAAAAAACATTAAACATTTCTGTTGATAGTTTTTGTAATTGCTAGTTTTATAAATCCACTGTTCTGGGCTTCATCATTGTCACAGGAAATCCCAAAGTGATGTAACCGCCTTCCAGATTGTGTACCACACAAATCAGTCTCTAGTTAGATCTTCAGCTGAATATTCAAGCTTTTGGTGATCACATGATTGGCAGCCATCTGCCAGCAAACATGCTTCATACCTCATTGGTCTTCCATCCTAATATATGTCTATCCCAGGAACACAACTGAAACTGAACCAGTGATGATGGAGGCAGTTGTTGGGTTAGGTTTCAAATATCCTCATTTCTGATCTTGTCCTGCCATTTGATTTGGTGCAGCTGATGAAGATAAGAATAAAAAATGTCATTGTGGCGCACTTCTGTTTTCCTCAACACTCACGTTTCACTGACTTACAGTAGAGTTGGTATAACTCTGTGATTCTGTAGATCCTGTAGATCCGGTGTTTGGTACCTCTCGCTTCCAGGGCTCCTCAGGTTCCTTGGGGTACACTGCAGCCTCTCCTCGGAGTCTCCCACTTCTGTGGCTATGGGACAGCCGGGCGTAGGTTCTCCTCCTGGGCACAGCAGTATGTTAGGAGCATCCTTCTCCTGGGATTCTGCCCCAACTGTGCTGCAGGGCCTTCCTCTTATACTTCTGGCCCTTCCCTGGCACTTCTTGTGAGGGGGGCAGGACAGACTAGGTTCCCCCAACCAAGGGAGTGTAGTGGACCCTTCCTCCCCTGCTCAGAGGGAGGCCACTCAGCCTCACTACATGGATTAATAACCAAACTGACATGTGCTGTTTCTTGCCCAGCAAGATTAGCCATGGCATCTCGCCAGCCAAGATAACAAACCATCTAACAGCATATCTTAATATATCCACCCCTCTAATTTTGTAAATGTAGTAGCTCCTATATTGTTCTAAAGGGTTGCGGCCAGGACGTAATAAACTAATCCATTACCATGTTGCTATTCTATTTGCAATTATTTAATAGGTTCATCTGTATCTTAAAATTTAAAAGGAAAATTTAATATTAAATGTTTCGGTAAAAATTAACCTAAGGTACCAGATTTTGAAGATATAGTCTATACAAAATCTTGTTTACAGAAGATATTATCATGCGTGTTAAATGGGAGGATGTGAAAATAGGGCCTAAGAATTAGTTTGTCCCAAATCATCATAGTTTAAGCTTTATATCTGCCTGACATCCCTCTGCCTGTTCCTTTTTCCTTTCTGGCTCCACTCTTCTCTGCAAACTTCTTCCTAAATTAAAATATGTTTTGATTAAAAACATAATTCCTATAAAAATGAAGAGCTCTCCACTTTCTTTATTAATTCTACAGAAGATTGAAAGCACAGAACAAGGAGTGAGGAAAAAGGACACTTTCAGATTGACATAGCAAGCAGAAAGAGAACAGTGCACTATGAAACTTGTATTAAAAATGTCCCATGGGGGCGTGGCCAGAAGTATAAGAGGAAGGCCCTGCAGCAACATGCATTATCTTAAATTCTCGGACTCCTTTATAGTTTCTGCTAAATGATAGCGTCATGAACCCTTTGTTACAGTCATAGAGCTATTGTGTAAAGTTATCTCTTAACTTTTCTAAGAGTTGCTTTCTTTATTGGAGGTGGGTTGTCATCTTGAAAAGTAGGGGAAGAGAAATAATAGTACTTCAGCTAAAAACTGTGACAGAGAAAAATCTTAACAAAAAGGACTCTTTTTGCTAAGGGATTCCAAATAACTAATTTGAAAACCTACAAGAGATGTTTTTCAATTTAAATTAATTTTATAAATATTATGTGTAGGCTCCCAGATGAAAAATTTAGAGGTGGCTTTAGAATTGTGCAAATACAGATCTGGGGTTTGGTTTGATCCATTATAAAGGTAGCGGTAATGTGCAAAACAGATTGCTGGATTTTTGGTTTGGGACCATCTCTGATGATGATGCATAGAAATTTGCAACCTGAAGATTATAAAATCCCAGTGCTCACTAGAGAATCTTTCTCCCGTTACAAGATCAGTGGCTTTCATTTGCTGGGATGGATCTTTTGTATGTTGCGAGTTTTTATCAGCTTGTGGCACACTGTGGGATGTGGATAGGTACCAGGAGAAAACTATTGCGATATTCTCCAGTCATAGTATTAAACACTACATCTTGTATGCATAAAGGGTTGGCTAAACCATACTGTATTTTTTTCATTGAGGTTTGGGATCTGTTTGACTTACTACTGCTTTGAGGGATTTACGGTTAGGGATGCTCTGTCTTTTATCTGAGCTAGTTTACCAATGGCTAATAAGTATAGGTTTTGTTCTCAGGTTATCCTCATGTTTCCGGCCAACAAAATTGTCCAATCTTGGGATAATTGAAAAAGTTCTGAGGTTACAATTTAAGGTAACAGAAAAAATTTGGAACAGTGATCCACTCAAGAAGCAAATACTAAGACTGAAATGGAGAACTCTGTGTACTCCAGTGACAGAGTTCTCCATTTCTCCATTAAAATAATTGCTTAAAATCAATACTTGGAAATAATCAAGTCCACATATTACAAAATACTGAATTTCCTAATGTGCCTTACTGCTCTAGGAGAATGATGGGATCCCCTGATGCAGATTGTTCTGCGAAAGGTTAACTCCTTTGGTTAAATGTAAGACAGTATTTTATGGAAACCAATATCTGAAGGAAAGGGGACCTGAGGGTTAAGTAACATCCCATTTTCTTCATTGTCACTTTGTGGGGGGCAGTACTTAGAAGAATGCTACCAGACATTTTAAAATGCAGTAAATCCTGTTCTAAACTCCTACATGTTGAGAGTTGAGAGAGAGTCATGAGAATTCTGGTAGAATGACAGAATCAAATTTCAGTTCTTTCTTCATATACATAGTATGTGGATTTTTCTGATATATGTTCTGTTTCTTTCAATGGAAGTTTGGAAATAAAGTTTCAAACTAAAATCAGGTTTCAGAGTGGTAGCCATGTTAGACTAGTATTTCTCGTTCTTTAAACTAAAATCAATTTGTTATGCAATCTAGATAAAGAAAAAATTAACTTTTCTATGGGTTCCACTAGATCTGTGCACTCAAGATGTTGAGGCCACTTTATTGTAAGCAAACAATGAGAAGCCTCTAAATCTTTACTTGTGCCCAACAAGGCTGAAAATCTGTGCTAATTGTTATGAAAGCAATGGAATATAAACTGGTGACCCGTAAGCTTGCTAATTTTGATTTAAATAAATTGCTACCCGTACCTCCTTATTTTCAGTATTCTGTATACTTCTATGTTCTGAATATGAACAATATTTTAAATACTCTAGAGCCTTAGCAGGTTTTCAAGACTGACCTGTGTGAAGTGTTGTACAATGCAGTATAACAAAGGTTCTTCTCCGAGTGCTTGCTCATGTCCATTCCAAGATGTGTGTGCGCACTGCGCATGCATGGTCTGCGTGGTCCCGGAAAGCTTTCTCCCTAGCAGTACCCGTAGGGTCGGCAGGGGCGACCCCTGGAGTGGCGCCGTTATGGCAATGTATATATGCCCCTGCCGACCCACCCCCCGCTCAGTTCCTTCTTTCCGTTATTGGCGGTTGCTGGAACAGCTTCTCTCTTGCTACTCTTGCGGTATCGTTCCTTAGTAATATAGTTAGTTCTTAATTAGTTGTTAGTAGTTATAGTTCTTAGTTAGTTAATTAGTTGTATATAGTTGTATTCTCCGTTTGTTCTGGCGCCGGGGCATGCCTCGAGCGCCGGGATTCAAAATCTGTGAGGGCTGCGGAAAGCCCATGCCAGTGAGTGACCCGTACTCGGAGTGCCTCAAGTGCTTAGGGGAGGGTCACCAGGCCGAGCGGTGTGCGATTTGCAGATCTTTCAAGCCTCGCACGAAGAAAGAGAGAGACTCTCACCTGAGGCTTATTCTAATGGAATCGGCATTACAGCCTCAGCAACACCCTCCACAGGAGGTCTGAAGCGCCCCGGCATCGGTGAAGGCTCCGGCGGCGCCGAAGGCGGACGCTAAGAAGCACCGGCACCGTTCCCCGCACCAGTCCGGTAACTCTAGACGGCACCGGTCGCAATCCCCGGTGCCGGTCAAGAAGTCGAGAGGTTGTTCCCCTGGCCAAAGAGCACAAGGGGAACCCTCCGCGGCAAGGCAGTCCTCGGGTCGCGCAGACGAGTCCCGTAGGGTGCCCGGACCAATTACCGAGCCGCGGGAACGAACCCCCCTCGGTGCCGCGCCATCCCCGCAAGGGGTGTTTGAGGAGATCACCATGCCTTCGACACCGGACGTCTTTGAGGCGGCGCAGGACTTCATCGCGCTGACGAGGGAAGCGGTCCCGGCACCGGTCCCGTTCACAGTGCCGGCGCCGGTGCCCACGCCAGTGGTACCGATAATTCCTCAACTACCATCGGCACCGCTACTGCCTCCAACCCCGGCACCAAGCGACTCGGCACCGAATATGCCTCCCGACGTGGCACCGACCACCTTGGCACCGCACGAACGTTACGTCCCGGCACCGGATGCGCAAACTATCTCGGCACCGGTCTTCGCAGCACCGGAAAGACACCGTTGGGAGCCGCATACATTGGACAGGCTCACGGCACCGGAGGGCACGGCGCCGCCATGGTCCGCGTCGGAGTACTCTTCGGAGTCCGACGCGCCCTCCTCCCACTCGGACCGCTCCCGTCGCACAGCTCGGTCCCACCACCACTCACGGCACCGGAGGTCTTCCCGACACGACAGTCCGGCACCGTGGGTTCATCACGGCCAGGGGCCGATACAATGGCCTTTTTGGACGCCCTGGGCATTCCACCAGGCCCAGGGTCCATCTTCAGTGGCTGCTTCACTCCCGTCGGTACCACGGGGGCCGGTTACGGCTACTGTCTCGGTTCCCCCTTCGGGTCCCGATGAGGTGGTGCCAGGGCCATCAGGAATTGGTAGACCACCGTCTTCAGGGTCCCACCACGAGCAAGAAACTGTGGTCCATGACCCATCGGTGGTGGAGCCCCAGGAGCCCACTGTGTTTGCCACCTCATCGTCCTCATCGCCAGATGAGGCGGTAGCCGGGTCCTCCTCGCCAACCCTGCCGCCTATGGATCTACGGGGTCACCAGGACCTTCTCCGCCGAGTGGCCCAAAACCTGAGCCTGCCAGCAGAGGAGGTGGAGGAGGAAGTTGACCCGACAGTTGACATCCTGTCGTCGGGTGGGCCAACAAAAATTGCCCTTCCGTTTGTGAAAAAGATTACTTCTATGGCCAACACGCTGTGGCAGACGCCTTTGTCCATTCCACCTATGGCAAAAGGCGTCGAAAGGAGGTATTTCACACCTCGTACGGGTTGTGAACATCTTTTTACGCAACCGCAACCTGGATCCCTAGTGGCAGATGCCGTCAACCATAGGGAACGCCAAGGTCAGCCGGGGTCAACCCCCAGATCTTTCGAAGCCAAAAAGCTTGACCTTTTTGGCAGAAAGGTGTATTCTTCTGGGGCGCTCCAACTGCGAATCTCGAACCAGCAGACGGCGCTCAGCCGATATTCCTTTAACACCTGGTCGGCAATGTCTAAGTTCAGGGAGCAGTTGCCAAAGGACTCGGGGGCCGAGTTCAAGGCCATTTTAGAGGAAGGACAATTAGTTTCCAGGGCAGCTCTGCAGGCGGCCTTGGATTCCGCGGACGCTTCCTCACGGACTATGGCAACGGCCATTGCGATGCGTAGGGGGGCTTGGCTGCAGGTCTCTGGGATCCCAGCCCCAGTCCAGGCCTCCATACAGGACCTACTGTTCGATAAAAAGGGCCTCTTCTCAGAGGATACCGATAAGAAACTTCATTCTATGAAGGACTCCAGGGCCATGCTGAGATCCCTAGGCCTGCACACATCACAAACTGTCCGCAGACCCTTTAGACCCCCTCCTGTTACCCACCCTCGCCCATATCAAGGCCCTCCTAGACGAGACCAACCTAGGAGGGGAGGTAGAGGGAATGGCAGAGGCCGCCCTCGCTCGGCCCCTAGGCAAGGGCAACACAACTTAGGCCCAAGGCAACAGCCGGGAGACAGACAAAATTTTTGAAGTTGCGCCCGAGGGCGCCGAACCAGACTCCACTACTACACTGACCCGTCCCTTCGTGAACCGTCTATCCCATTTCTACCAGGCTTGGTCCTCGATCACCATGGACAAGTGGGTTCTCAGCCTGGTAGAGGTGGGATATTCTATCCAATTCTCTGTTCTCCCTCCCACCCACCCACCCGTGCCCGTCCCTCTTCAGGGACCCATCTCACGAGCAACTCCTAGATCAGGAGGTCCATACCCTCTTGTCTTTGGGTGCCATAGAGGAGGTTCCTCAAGAATTTCGGGGCAAGGGGTATTACTCCCATTATTTCCTTATCCCGAAGGCCAAAGGCGGTCTTCGCCCTATCCTAGACCTGCGAGGCCTCAACTCCTACATAAAGAAGCTGAAGTTTCGCATGTTATCTCTAGCTACCATAATCCCAGCTATGGATCATGGAGACTGGTTCGCCGCCCTCGACCTAAAAGATGCCTACTTCCACATCTCAATTATTCCGTGTCACAGGAGATTCCTCAGATTTGTGCTGGGGACCCAGCACTACCAATTCACAGTACTCCCATTCGGTCTCTCCTCTGCCCCAAGGGTGTTTACAAAATGCATGTCTGTAGTAGCAGCATTCCTCAGAAGGAGGGGCATCCATGTCTATCCTTACTTGGACGACTGGCTTATAAGGGCGAGTTCAAAGGAACAGTTGTTAATCCACATAACATTCATCAGAGACACATTCCTCAGACTAGGACTCATTCTAAACGAGCCCAAATCGACCCTCACTCCTACCCAGAGGATCGAGATCATCGGAGTGATATTAGATTCAACGCAGGCAAGGGCTTTTCTACCGCTTTCCCAAGCCAAATCAATTGCGGACATCATTCACCCCCTCATCAGATTTCCCATGACTACGGCCAGGAACTGCATGGTACTGTTAGGCCACATGGCGGCGTGCACTTATGTAGTACCATATGCAAGACTCCGCCTCAGGCCTCTGCAGTTGTGGTTCGCGAGTGTTTACAACCAGCGCAGAGACCCCCTGGACCTCATAGTGACTCTTCCACTCTCTGTCCGCCGGTCCCTCAACTGGTGGCTTCAGCCCCAGTCTTTGAGTGTCGGGGTCCCATTTCGCAAGCCCCAACCGACAGTGACACTAGTGACGGATGCTTCCGCCCTTGGCTGGGGGGGCGCATCTCGGAGAGGTGACGACTCAAGGTCTCTGGTCCCAGGAGGAACTAACCCTTCATATCAACGTCAGGGAGCTCAGGGCAGTCCGCCTCGCATGCCAGACATTCCAAGGTATGTTGCAAGGCAAGTGTGTGTCAGTCCTAACAGACAACACAGCCACCATGTTTTATATAAACAAACAGGGTGGTGCCCGCTCCTCTCGCCTCTGCAGGGAAGCCCTCGCCCTTTGGGACTTCTGTATTCCCCGAGGGATCTCCCTCACAGCTGCCTATCTCCCGGGGACTCAGAACGTGCTGGCGGACACGCTCAGTCGCTCCTTCAGGGGTCACGAATGGTCCCTCAGACCAGATATAGCCCACTCGATCTTCCTAAGGTGGGGATTTCCCCTCCTAGATCTGTTTGCCACGAAGGCCAACAGGAAATGCCACAGGTTCTGCTCCCTCCTCAACCTGAGCCCGGGGTCGGAAGGGGACGCTTTTCAGGTGCCATGGACGGGAGGTCTGCTCTATGCATTTCTCCCGTTCCCTCTTGTTCACAAGGTCCTGCTCAAAGCCAGACAGGACAAAGCATCCCTCATACTTATAGCACCAGCTTGGCCTCGACAACATTGGTACACCGTACTGATGTCCATGTGTGTGACGAGGCCGCTCACTCTTCCCCTTTCACAAACACTAATCTCCCAGGACCACGGCAGGATGTTACACCCCAACCTGCAGTCTCTCCACCTCACGGCGTGGAATATCCGTGGCTGAACCCTGTTGAGCTCCAATGCTCGGACGCTGTCAGGGAGGTCCTTTTGGGTAGTAGGAAACCCTCTACCAGGGCGACATACACTGCCAAGTGGAAGCGCTTTTCTTTGTGGTCTCGGGGCAAGGGGAAGGGACCCCCTGTCCTCTTCACTTCCCTATATCCTGGATTACCTTCTTGAGCTAAAACAACAGGGACTAGCGCTTTCCACTGTTAAGGTATACCTGGCGGCTATATCAGCTTTCCACCCAGGCTTTGGGGGTACCTCGGTATTTAGCAGTCCTTTAGTTCTTAGGTTTTTAAAAGGTCTGGAAAGGTTGCATCCCCAGGTGCGTCAGCTGGTGACCCCATGGGATCTCAACCTGGTCCTAACGGCCTTAATGAGGCCTCCCTTTGAGCCTATGGCCACTTGCCCGTTATCTTATCTCTCATGGAAGACTGCTTTCTTAGTAGCGATTACTTCTGCTCGTAGGGTGTCGGAGCTTCAGGCGCTCACTTCAGAGCTGCCCTACACAGTCTTCCATAAGGATAAGGTCCAGTTACACCCTCACCCGGCCTTTCTTCCCAAAGTAGTCTCCCCATTTCATTTGAACCAAGACTTATTTTTACCGGTATTCTTTCCCAAACCCCACTCTAGTAACAAGGAAAGAATGCTTCATTCACTGGACGTCCGAAGGGCTTTAGCCTTTTATATAGAAAGAACTAAGTCTTTTCGTAAATCTCCACAACTTTTTATTTCAGTAGCAGAAAGGATGAAAGGATCACCAATTTCCACTCAGCGCCTCTCGGCTTGGATTACATCTTGTATTAAACTCTGCTATAATCTTTGAAATGCTACTCCCCCAGCGTTGACAGCGCATTCGACCAGAGCCCAGGCCGCATCCACAGCGTTCCTGGCGCACATTCCCGTCGTCGACATCTGTAGAGCAGCGACGTGGTCGTCTGTACACACCTTCACTTCGCACTACGCCATCGTGCAGCAGTTGAGAGAGGACGCCGCTGTTGGACAAGCGATCCTGTCAGTAGGAACTCAAGGTACTCCTCTCCCTCCTCCGAGATAACTGCTCGTAAGTCACATCTTGGAATGGACATGAGCAAGCACTCGAAGAAGAAAGAACAGTTACTCACCTTTCGTAACGTTTGTTTTTCGAGATGTGTTGCTCATGTCCATTCCGAATCCCTCCCGCCTCCCCTCTGTCGGAGTACCGGCAAGAAGGAACTGAGCGGGGGGTGGGTCGGCAGGGGCATATATACATTGCCATAACGGCGCCACTCCAGGGGTCGCCCCTGCCGACCCTACGGGTACCGCTAGGGAGAAAGCTTTCCGGGACCGCGCAGACCGTGCATGCGCGGTGCGCACACACATCTTGGAATGGACATGAGCAACACATCTCGAAGAACAAACGTTACGAAAGGTGAGTAACTGTTCTTTATGCTATAATTCAACTAAGCTTTGCTTCTGGAAGTGACGTGGTGTAGCTGAGGAGCATTGTTGTCCAGTAGTTAGAGCATGAAACTGGGAATTAAAACGTGGCTTTAGTTCTTGCCACTTTCTTGCCATGTGACTTTGAGCATGTAATTTAACCTCTCAGTGATTCAATTTCCCCATCGGTAAAATGAGGCTAATCTACTACTTATTATTTTATCAACCTTTGTAAGTCTTTTTAAGATCTGTGGATGAAATCAGCTGTGTAAGGGTTGCTTGTGATTCTTACTGTTTTTATTATTTTGTCCATATTACTCCATTTCTTATATTAACCTAACATTTATTGCCAAAAGTTTGAATGATTTTTTTCCGCCCTATGAAGTCAGTTGAGGGTACAGGACATGTAGGATCCAAGAAAGCAACTAAAAAAAGCTCTAAATGAATCCTATGCAGAATCGGTCTTTTAATTCCACCCCATAATTTAAATGTAAGGAGAGTGTTACAGTGTATGTTATCTTGGATTTATTGTTGGTCTTTACATAGACTATTAACCATGTCATAACAATTGGCTTCTTTAATACCAGTGGTGTGTTTGTATTATTACATGTTTTCCATTTATTTTAGGTCCCAAATCTAATCCCAGTTCTGATGTTTAAATTGGGAAGGCCACTCGAACCTTTTTTGTACCGGGATATTTTATATACTTTGCCTGCTCTGGGTGTACACAAGGTCAGTCTGAATAGAAATCATACTTCATCCAAAAATGATTTTTAATAAAGGGAATATTTTATTAGAAAGTAACTAGTTACATTGAATGAGTGAATGTAGACATGGATATGCACAACTTACTTAAAATTATAAGTGATTTGTGAACTTTTACATAACTCATTACTTAATATTTATGATGGGAATATGACAAGTAGTTTTAAGGAATGAATTGTATATTATGCTTTAACTATCTAAACTGTATTTATGTATCTCATGAAAATGTCCTTAAGGATCATTATAAGCCAAAATCTGTTAGAAATTGACTCCCCATTTCTTTGTGATGCTGCTGTGGGCTTTGAGATATTTGACATAAGTGAAGCTTCTCCTTGTTCATGGATATTAAAATAACATATGCATGTGCTGAAAAATCTCCTTCAGGTCTGCATTGCTCAGATTCTACGTGTGATACAGGTGCTGGGGAGCACGCCAAAGCTTAGACCTATTACTTTGCGCCTGATGACATCCTTATGGGAGAAACAGGTTAGAAAAAATCATGCAGTATGTAATGTTTTGGAGATCATCCTTACCAATGAAGGGTTCTTTCACTGTCTTATAAGTTTGGGTGCTTAATGTTATGCTGCTGTGGTTCAGAGCCTTGACACCAGTAGCCAGCCTGTAAACATAAAGGTCTCACCCTGGCTTCCGCCAGCCTAGTTATTCCTTGCAGGCTGACCTCAGCAGCCCTTCTGGTCACAAATCTCTGCAAATTTATCTAACCCTAGTTCTTAACTACCAGACACTTGGACTTTCCCCTGTGATTTTGTCATCCTCAAAGTAGTGAAACCTTCCCCAGTTATACGTTCACTTTGGTACATACACTACACACAGTTTGCACAATAGAGATCTGCTTTGGATTAAAATAAACAAAAGGTTAATTTAATAGAAAAATCAGACTCAAAGATGAAATAGCAAGGAAAACACACACATAAGTTCATAAAAAATAAAGATACAACTTCAAGATTTACACTTCTATATTAGATCAATTCCCCTTTTAATAAGTGTTACCTGTTGCCTTTTAATAGTTTCCCAGTGTGCCTCCTGTCATAGAGAGGATCCAGCACTTAAAGGACTGTACCTTGCGTAGATGCCAAACTTCCGACACAAGCCCACTTTAAAAAAGCCTGTTGTTTTCTCTCTCATTAGTCAGAGTGGGGGAAACTACTTTCTTCTATACTTTTCAAAGCCTGGGGTTTTCTTTTAGTTTCAGTATCTTTCCATTAATGTTAATGGGCTCTCATTTGCCTTTTCCTGGGTTGTACAATACTAGGTGCTTAGAGCTAAACTTGTCTGGTTGGAGAGGCAGCCCCTCCCTGCCTGTTGTGAGGAGAAGCTGAATGTTGCAGCACAAATTATGAGCATAGGTTTTTATCTACACAACTGCATAAATTCATTACTCCAGTTTGTATACATATCTTATAATGACCATCATGTTCAGACTATTACAAGCTTTCATAACAGACTGTACCTGACACATTTTATACTCTGTAACGTTGTATTCAACCAGTTGATTCTATTGTTTACTCTTTGGGGGGTACAAACCCTTCCCTCTGCCCCGTTCTCCCATTGGGATGTTGTCACATTTCAAAGTACAATCCATCCCAATGAGGGGTTGTCACTGCCTGCCCTGCGGTCTGGGGTGCCACACAATGCTTTCTTGTTATAGCTCCAAACCTGAGCCATTCACAGATAGCCTAGCATCATGCAGGTCACACCCTGAGTTTCTGTCTATAGCTACAGCTCTGGTCCAGAATCTCTTACTCCAGCAACCTGTGAGCAACACACGAGCCACAGTCTGACTTCTACCAGCCTTAGTTACTACTTCCAGGGTGACCACAACATACTCCTTGTCCTGAATTTTCCTTAAAACATGTGTGTCCAGCTCCCTCCCGGGCAGCTGAGATATTATAGATTCGTTGCCCTTGTAAAGGGTCAATATTCAACAGTCCTGCTACGTTAAATGGAGTTACCAAACACTTCAGTTTAATCACAACACTGGATTAGTTTATATTAAAAAAACAAGTCAGAAATGGTTAGAAGAGAAATAATGGTAAAATGCTTTCTGGTAGCCAAAACTTAACAAACTAGACTTGGTTCAAGGTAAAATCCCTACCACAAGTTCTCAGGAACATTCCTGATCAAGTTCTTAGGTCAGGAGCTCACCCAAAGTGAAAGGGCTGTTTCCTTTATCATCAGAAATGAAAAAAGGAGTGATGGAGGAGAGATTGGGAAAGATGCCTTGCGGTATTTTTCCTCTCACTTCAATAGGCCACTTGGACTTCGAAGTAGATTCTTCTGAGGCTTGCCTCTCAAAGCGAGTTTATTCAAACAGTAAAGAAGGAATCATGGAGTCGGATGAAAGTGGCTCCATGCTCTTTCTTCTCCACTATTCTGAAATGCAAATTTGCCTTGTCTCCTGCCATTTACCCCTCTTGTTGTCTCAAAGATCCAGTTTACTACTTTTGTAAATTGAAATAAACATGCATTCCTTTGTTTAGGATAGATCTTTTTAACAATGTTTGCCTAGTCAAGGCTGTGTGGTTTGAATATATGGTAACATCATATGGGGGATTTCAGAACTTTACATATAGTGTTGCTACATACATTTCATCATATTATTGATGATCAAGTTACTAGTTTTCAAATACCTCCCAAGATTATTGCAGTGGTGGGCATGGTGTGGATACAAGAGTGCTTTCGTTTTTCATGGATATCATTTTACATGCTTCCCCTGGTAGGGAAAGTACGTCATTTAGAATGATTGATTACACTAGTGCCTGATTATTAGCTGTGGAAAGCAAATTGTGTCAGTGATGCATTTATTAATTCTGATGTATTGAACAGCATCTACTGTTGGTCTTTCATTGAGCCTGTTCTGCATCTCATTGAGTCTTGGAATGAAATGATGAAATAATTTTGTTTATGAAAGATGTCTTTATACTACTTTACTCTGATGCTTTCAATGCATATGCAATTAGAGATAAGTCATTTCTATTTGGTTGCATGTTAGTAGATTACGTTTTAGTTTATGGTAGGAAATGTGTAGATTCTATGCAAAGAAGCCACTTAAATCACAGCACAGTATTTTTCTCCACTGATGAACCAAAATGCAATGTGATTTGCAATGTAAATGTTCTTTTAGAAGCTCTGTAAAGGGTTTAGCAGCAAAATCACATCACCAACTTTTAGAAACTTAATTATATATTTTAAAAATTGAATGTTTTTTCTAGGATCGGGTTTACCCAGAACTACAGAGGTTCATGGTAATGTCCGATATGCCCTCTTTGTCCATTGGGAAGGATACTTTGTGGGAAAAGGTGATAGCTAAAGCTGCCTCCATCAGAGATATATGCAGGCAGAGGTAAGAATGACTGTTTGTTATTCAATTTCGAGAAGGTGCAGGTGTTTAAAGGAAAGCTGTGCTGGTCACTTCTGATGAGCCTGTTATCTTAATTTTGGGACTTATGGGTTTTGATGGCCTTAATAGATACACATGGTCTTAGGCAATACTTCAGAAGATAGTAAGTGTAATGTGTATACATGTCTTTTTAATATAAACAGAATGGGACTATATGAAGGACTGATAGGAGGGACATATAAACAAAACACGGTGCTTCAGAACACAGTTTACAAAGAAATTCTACTTTCTCAGGCCTTTCTGTGACAGAGTTTAATTGAGACATCCCATTTGTGAAAAATTCACTTGGAGTGCACAATGGAAGAGCCAGAATCATACCACTGGATTCAATTGTGTGTTTTTTGTCCACCATTAATATGCTGATATAGAGCTACTGTTTGAATGTCATCTTAGATATGGAAATGAATGAGCCATGCAGCTAGCTGACATCCCAACTGTCCTCTTGGACATTAGGGGTTATGTCTACACTGCATATTAAGGCCCAGCTCTGTCTCAGGTTTGACCCCAACTTCCCCATCCATCCAAACACAAATCAGTCTGACTTGCTGAGTTTAGTCTGGTGGATAAAATTGTAATCCTAACATTCTATTAATTTAAGTGTTTGTATTTCATTTCTGTTATTTTTTCTACAGAAAAAAGCCCTGTGTTCTGATTTCACTGTATACTTTGTCTGCATAATCAGTGCTGTAAATGAGAGTTATGTACTGAAGAGTGACTATATTAAAAAGGCTTCTTTTTATTCATTCCTACTCCATATGTATATTGAGACATAGCTGCTTACTTTACTGCCTGGAAAAAGATTTTTCTACTTTTGATTCTTAGTTGCACTGAAGAGCCAGCACAGCTCTGAGGGCGACATGCATTCTATTTTGGCTTATGCATTGTCAGTCAAATAATGATCTACATTCTGATTGTAGACTCTTTAGCTTAGTGTTTCATCATAAGCCAGAGGTATCCCGTTTTTACTGTCAGGTTCCGAGTTTTGTTGGCGGGGCTGACTGTTTTTAATTTGTAAATTGAGACCATTTGATGTAGAGTTATTGAGATACAAACAGAACCTCCACAATGCCATTTTTATAAAGTCACATTTCAGAGCAGAACCGCTTTCTCTGGTCAGATTCTTAAATCATGTGAAATTCATTCCACACATTTAAAGTAGCAGAGAAAGGCATAACAAGAACCAATGGCTGGAACCTAAAGACAGACAAATTAAGATTAGAAATAAAGCACATGTTTTTAATAGGGAGGGAGCTTAACCATTGGAGCAAACTACCAAGTGAACTGATAGGTTCTCTTGTCTCAATGTCTTCAGTCCAAGACCAGATGCCTTTCTGGAAAATATGATTTAGGCAAATACAAGTTGTTACACTCAGTACAGGGATAATTGGGGGTATGTCTACCTGAGCATGACCCAGGGAGTTGGGTGGGCATGGACTCAGGTGGCTAGCCCATGCCACTGCTACATCACCCATGGTGCTATTTTTAGTGTGCCAGCTCGAGCTGAGCTAGTGCTCATCTGTCTACCTGCGGTGGGAGTCACACCTCTCCGCTGTGGTGTAGACATACCCTGGGTGAAATTCTGTGGCCTGTGTTATGCTGGAGACCAGACTAGATGATCTAATAGTGTGTGTCCTTAAAATCCATGAACATTAGTGTTATATATTTACATTATTCCATTGTACTAAAAATATGGTCTTTAAACCCAAGGGCGTCTCTACATTTTTTGCTGCCCTAAGTGCGGAAGTCAGGTGGCCTTCGGTGGCACATCTGCGGGAGGTCCACTCGTCCCTCATCTTTGACGTACATGCCACCAAATCCGTGGGACCAGCGGACCTCCCGCAGGCATGCGGCCGAAGGCTGGCTGACTGTCACCCTGACAGTGATCGGCAGGCCGCCCCCTGCAGTGGTGCGCTTGCTGCACTAGTGCCTGGAGCCACCCCTGTTTAAACCTAAAGTAGTTTTTCCCTTGTTCATGCAAAGCTAGTTTTTTCAGTTGCTTGTACGTGTTGTGGGGTCTTTTCTCTCACTTCCACTTACTTACCCAGAGACTAGTCTTCTGTGAAGACCACACACCTGGGATGATTCATACCTCTTGTGACATTTCAGTATTGTCTGAGTTATAAAGGCAGAGAAAAAAAAACCTTAGTCGTTTTAGAGTAAAAAAATGTGTGATTTATTTTGAGCATAGTATATTTCAACCAAAAGAAATGTTTTTGGTAAGTTACAAGCATCTGAAACCTGGTTAAAAAAAGAAGTTTCAATGTAACTGTAACATTTGTTGCCAAGTGAATGCTATAATTAGAGTTGAAAGTTTAAATGGGATTGGTGATAGCATAGTGGAAATGATTTAAAGGCTATAGAAAGAAAACTTAGAAAGCCTAAACATGCTGTACTTATATCATCCAGACAGATGATTTATTTATCCAAGTTGCTTAAAGAAATATTAATTAAGTGTTCAATAGGAAGCAGTTCTGTGTAAAAGAATATGTGCTTGGAAATATTTCTCTACACATCAAGAAGCTTTGAGAGGTGGAACTGAATTTTTTAAAGTATTCTGTCTTCACGTAATGTTGTTTTCCACTAGGCCATATCAACATGGAGCTGATATGTTGGCTGCAATTTCCCAGATATTGAATGAATGCACAAAACCTGATCAAGCCACACCTGCTGCGTTAGTGTTACAAGGTCTTCATGCACTTTGCCAAGCTGAGGTAAGGTTAATTTGGACTGTGTTTTGTTTTGTTTTGTTGAGTACTGCTCTGCATTGCACATTTCCATTTACTAGCAGGCATTGCTGTAGAATAGTACCATGTTTCCTTCTGTTAAATTAAACTTTTGTCTTTTCCTATTTATTAGTTATTCACTAGAAATTTAGTCTGAGTGTTTCCTTGATCAGTTGGTATGATAACCCTCTAACATGAGGCCAGGAATTTTAAGTCACTTCCCAGCTCTTTTGTCTATCAACAGGCAAATGTGCCTCAAGGATTTTTCCTTCACATTTTAGAGGTGGCTTGGTGCATAGTCCTAACTGGCTAAGAAGTGCACACATCCTATTATTTTTGTTACTCTGTGTCCCTAACCCTGGTCCCTTCGACTGTCTTATTCACTCATATCTTTCATTATGTTATTCACTTGTTATGACTGTAAGCTCTTTTGGACTGAGACTGTCAGTTCCTATGTGCTAGTACTAAGCCTAGTACAATGGAACCCACATCTGGTTGAAGATTCTAAGCACTGCCACAATATGTACATTTTGTTTTTGTTTTTATATGTTAAATAATAATGTCAGCAGCATGCAATTTAATTAACACCTGTATAAAGCAACAGACTCCAGACTGCTGCTAAGAATCAACATTTGGTTAAAGGAAAATTATCATTGAGTTTTTTTTTAAAGTGGGGTATCACCCTTTTTGACCCTATCCAATGTGTTTTCAACATTAGCTTCAATTATTATTTAAACAAGCTTGCCCCTTATTAGCATTTTTAGATCATATTTTCTCTTATGATTTGGAGGCAGGAGCTATGGACACTGCTGGGCCATGCATCTAAAAAAAAATGCCCAAGCTGCCACTCTGTGAGATATGTTCCCTCCACCCCAGACAGGCTGTCTCAAAATGCTGCTTTGGGAAGCAGGAAGCACTCCTGATGTTGTACCGCTGGTGAGAGATGGGGTAGGCCAAGGTACCACCAGGTACTTGAAAGTGAGTGCTTTATTTTCCTGGAAGGAATTAAACAATGTATTGCACACTAAAATCTTTCTCTCACCACTGTTCTAATTTTGCCTCAGTCATGACATTTAAGCTATGTCTATGTCTAACTTATGTTGGCAGAACTTATGTCGCTCAGGGGTATGAATAAGCCACATTCCCCCGGCGCCCCCCATGACACATAAGTTACGCTGACCTAAGCACTAATGTGGATAGTGCTACGGTATGTTGATGGGAGAGCTTCTCCTGCTGACATAGCTGCTGCTGCTCATTGTGGGTGGATTAATTAAATCGACAGCAGAGCTCTCTCCCATCAGTTTAGAGTGACTACATAGAGAGCTTACAGCAGTGCAGCTGCACCAGTGCAAACTCTCTAGTGCAGCCATAGCATTAGTGCACCTGATTTACCACTTTGTTAAATCAACTTCACATGAGTGTCATGGATTGGGGAACCAGGCCTGCTATCACATTATTCTCTGCCTTGGGCCTCTCATAAAGAATTCTTGTATGGCTAGTGCTATCGATAAACATTTTTTTGGAGTAAAGGTAAAGCCCTTTTTTCCCTAATTAGTATTTAAACATCAGTCTCCAGAGCAAGAAATCGACGTATGTTAGGTGGTTAGTGAGAATTTCTTGGTTCTTCCCTCATTTTGCCACTGACTAAAAGTGTGTTCTTCTCTATCCATAGTACTGAAATAGGTGGAGATTGTGACCTATCCTGTGCGCCTTTGCAGGGGAGGCATATCACACACTCAGAATCTGCTTTCCACTCTGCACTTGAGCCAGTGCAATGGCACAATTATGTACACAGGCTTTTTGGCAAAAATCATTGTTGAGTCCTTAAGAAGGTGGTCTAATGTTCAACGAATGTTTGTAAAACATTTTGAGATGCTTAAGTGAAAGTTCCTGTACAAGTGAAATTATTATAAAACTTCCTGTAGCACTAATATTTTGATCTAAAAATTGCAGAAGAATAGTTTTCAATGAGTTGGATGTAATAATTGTTTGGTACACCGTGTATACATACAGTAGGTACCACTGTACATGAATTTTTATATCACTCTAGAGCACTGCGTTTGCATGTGGGTGATTTATGAAGATGGCTAAATGTTTCTTTTTCATTTTGTGTAACAGAGACCTTTAAATGAAACTATAGTATGCACTGACTTGCATGTCAAAATTGTAAAATATACAAACTAGTTCTTGCCAGGCCACATTTACTAATCTGGGCGAGTCTTTTGTTCTTTTGCCAGCATGATTTCAACAGAAGCCAGCATACTTTCTGAGAGGCCATCTATCCTGGTTTCTAATTGATTTCATGTGTAAAGTGTTGTAAGCAGGCCAAGAAAGATTCAAGAATGAAAATGCTAAGCATAGTTTGTTTTTTTTTAAAAACAACTCTCCCAAGCTGTTTCTGGAAGTGGTTTCTTGCTGTTTGCTCCACAATTCCACATTTATCGTCTGTCTTTGACCAAAAAAGGGAACTGGCAAAGTGAAGCAGTATAGCAAAATAAAAATTATGCAGATGACAAATTATGCTAACCAGTGAATTTGATGTTTAGTGGAAATTGCAATGTTGGACAGTCTTAAAACAGTGTGCATTAATAACTTGGCTATTTAAACTAAGGCTAAACATTTTTTACACTTAATACATGGAGAAACTAAGATTGTGAATTTTTCTCCTTTTGGTTAAGATTTCCCTTCTGTACTTTATCAAGTCCTGTTGATTCATCACCACCACTCAGGTATTTTTCTCAGCCACATGAGGCCCTGCATTACTGATGTTTTAGTTATGTTTAGCTCCTTTAGCAACGAGTACAGATGCTATTCTTTAATTGTCTAGAAGGGTTGCCACTGAGAAATACAAGGTGCTTTCTCCTCCTCACTCCAATTTCAACCCTCCCAGGACACTGTGCTCCCTCCACAGCATTCCTGTCATTCTCAGAATGAGTGAGTAAGAGTGGGACTGGAAATCCATACCAGTCCCACTCCTCAACAGTAGTATGGAGAACTTCGATTCATCTGATTGGTGGGAATATTCGCCATCAGAGACTCTTTGAAATGTTAAAGAGGTGCTTGACAGTCTCCATTCCCTAGTCCTTCTCCTCAACCATTGAGAATTGCCTACTTCCAACTTAAATTGAATTGGCTTGCAAGCACTGACTCCCCACTTAGTAAGGCAACTTTCATCTTTTCTTGGCCTTAAATTTTTTTCAGAACAAAGGTAACCCTTAAACTGTGTTTCTTTAAATATTATTTTCAACAAACTTGGCTTTTTATTTGGAAAAAGGTTATATATATTGTCAAAACTTTTTTTTAGGCTAAGCAGGAGCTCAAGGCAGATTCCTCTGAGCCTATGGCTCTTCCATTGTCCTGTAACAGCTGAGGCATGTCTTATCTTTAGCTATTCTTCTCCCCTTCTTTCAGGATAAGCATAGTTGATATACAGGTACTGTGCCACCAAGGCTGGTCTTAAGAGTGGGGAGAATTGTGGAATTCCATTCCAGGATGGTAAAGGCACAAGGCCAGAGCTTGAGGGCGTGCATTCAGAGAAACTGAGGGGGGACAGATACAGCTAATCCTCCAACTGCCTGTTCTTATAACCACATTACTACTGATTGTGCCAGCAGCCACATGAAGTCTCAATATAAATGGATGCGTTACTTGTCTCGGAGTAAATTTACTTAAAATGCCATCCTTTCTTCTCCCAGTTCAATGCAGAAATTTAATTAAAATATGCTCTCACAGTGCTGCTCCTCTCTCTGGAAATCAGTAGGTTTGAATAACTAAAACTTTCCTTTCTAGCAAATGTATTTCCAGGCAGTGTTCTGTCCAGCAGTGAGAGATGCATTTTAACACTAAAAAAAGCAAAGACAAAACTGACATGACCAGAAATCCTGAAAGCCCATAAATTATAAAGGTTATAATTTTTCAAGATGGAAATGGTCTGTCAATCTAAACAAAAATAGAACCCACGAGTATAAAGACAAAAACAAATGTATAAAGAACTTGCACCAAAAGTCTTAGATTTAGAGAGTTTGGATTTATGAACATGCTTTTTCTAATCAGGAACAATTCTGTTGCGGCAAAAGTTAATAGGTGCCTCGGCATCATGAAGAAAAGCTCTTTCATCTTGCTCAGTTCCTAGAGGGTGTTGTATTTTCAAAGAGAAGCATTGTACAATTGAGCAATAACTATTGAGGCACAGGACATTTCCTGGGGATTCATGACCGGCAGAGAGAGTTCACCTCGGGCTGTTTATCACAGTCAGCTATTCCTTCGGAAATGCGCCATGCCAAGGTTGTTATTGCTATTATAACCATTTATTTATTTACTTTTTAAAAATAAAGTGTTGGGGGAAGAAAGTACCTCTTCCCTCTCTTCACACCCACCATTGTTTCTTCACAACACTACAGGGTGGATGATTTTCAAAGGGGCTGCTGCTGTGTCAGGACAATTCTAGAGAATTATTTCCTTGTAAAAGGAGCCAATCAGAATTGTAGATTTTAACATTTTTAAGGGTTATAAAAATAATTTATTATGGAATTTTGATGGCATAGTTGGAAGCCCATAAATGGCTGGCCAGAGTGCACAGTTGTGTACAGTAAGGTTTTTTTAGTAGACTGTGGCTTCTATAGTTATTACATTCCTGAGATTTTTTAATAGTGTGGCTAAACTGTGTTACTTTTTTAGATCGATTCATGTTTTATTTCGTGCCATTTCCCAGTCAGAAAATTCACTAGATCATCTTTTCCTCAGGCACAACTCTGGGGCAAGGAATACTTGTGCACAGGATAGACCTATTGTAAAATTCTAGTCTGACTCAAAACAAAGCAGTAGTTTGTAAGCTGTGAAGTCATCTTCTAATTTACTCTTCTTTTGTAGAACCTGCATGGCTTATTTTCATCAAAGAACTTGCCTGTCTCCATTATTCTTAAGTTACATATGGATACAACTCATGTAGGGCTCTATATTGTCTCCTATTGATTTATTGCATTATTGTGACATACATATTATATTTATTGTACTCTTGCTAGTAGCAAGAAGATTAAAACAGGAAAAAAGTGACTTCTTGTAAGTCCTAGAACAATCTAAACTGAGGAAGCAGGCTCTTAAGGGCGCATGCATGCAATATGTTGTTTATGTGGGAAGCATGCAAAGGAGAGGGTTTATTTGCCTTGTTTTGTTGGGGGAGGGAAATCATTGATACAAAGATTTTTTTTTAAAAGTATATCAAGGGAAAAATCATATAAATTACACACAGCAGTAAATGTTTAAGGCTAGTCGCTTTTGAGGTACAGTACACTTATTAGACTGTCCTGAAATATTACAATACGACATGGGTTTTAGAAATAGTATCGTGATTTTCAACCCCCCTTTCCCTCCCCCCCCCCCCCCCCCCGCCCGAGAGACAGATATTCACATGTGTGTACACAAGTGGCTCCTGTATTTTGGGTTATAGAATGGCAAAATGGACAGTTTTCATACTTGAGCTGATAAAATTAGTTCAGTGGGCCTAATAGATTAGTGCCTTATTGGAGCATCTGCTTTAAATTAGAAAACTCTTTTGCGGGTGTTCTGTGTCAGAATATAAGCACTATTCTGGGTAGTGTTGGTGAATATCTGGATCTCAGTGAAGCTCTGGGGGATCTTTGAAAGAACAAATCAGACACTGGGAAGGTTTTAATTTTGTCAGTTAGCAGCGGAGGAGCCTGACTCAATGGCTGCAAAGCATGATAATCTAAATTAACATCACTGGGCTGGAAAGAATATCGTGACTCAGACTACGATAATTGCCTGTGCAACTATGCTATTTGAGTGAATAGAGAGTATTTATATAGATTTATGGGTTGCCATGTTACTTTGAGTTTGGAATGGTGCTTGAATTTAGCACACTGTATGCCCAAATAGTATAGTCATGGGAGCTCCCTATAACTGAGTCATATTTCAAGATAGTGTTTTAATTAGTTATTAGATATGATACCTCTGAGCCTACCTAAACCAGATGAGTCATCCGTGACCCAGAGAATGTGATAAGTATCCGAGGCAATTACCTGCAAGTCTTGTGTTAGGCCCCATGCCATTCAACGAGAGTTCAGGCTATTCACAGGCAGGATCCCATCCAGGTGATCACAAGTCTCCTCAGTGAAGCGGTCTCTTCAGTCTGTTCAACATCACTGCCTGCCCAGGAACGCTCTGATTGCCAGTACAGTAAACCCTCGATTTAATGGACCTCGATTTAATGGACCTCGATTTAACGGACTTTGGATGCAATGGACAAAATTTCTGAGCAAGTCTGATGCATTCCTGATCCATTTCTGGCGGGCTGGCTGCCGGCTCCCGGCTGCCGCCTGGGTCCAGGCAGCGGGTGGGCTGGCTGCCGGCTCCCGGCTGCCACCCGGGTCCAGGCAGCGGGCAGGCTGGCTGCCAGCTCCCGGCTGCCGCCCGGGTCCCACCAGCCGGGACCCGGGCGGGCTGGCTGACGGTTCCCGGCTGCCGCCTGGGTCCCACCAGCCGGGACCCGGGCGGGCTGGCTGACAGCTCCCGGCTGCTTCCCGGGTCCCGGCAGCGGGCGGGCTGCGGAGCTGTCGCCCCGACCCTGTGGCAGGCGGGCTGCTTCTCCGACAGCTCATTTTTTTTATTATTAAATAACGGACTTTTTGATTTAATGGACTCCCCCTCCCCCGAATTAGTCCGTTAAATGGAGGTTTTACTGTATTTTCAAGGACTGGGCATGGTCCAGCCTACAAAGGCCCCAGATGACCCTGGCTCCAGACATCTCCTGTTCTAGCTGTGCCTGTTTCTATGCTAGCGAGCTCCTGCTCCAGTCTGCATCTTCTCCTGCCTCAGCTGGCTGCCCGGTGACTGACATTATAGTACAGTAAACCCTCGATTTAACGGACCCCGATTTAACGGACTTCGGATGCAACGGACAAAATTTCCGATGCATCCGAAATCCGTTATTGGGGGAAATCCGTTATATGTTGACAGCTCCCGCCCGGCTCCCTGCAGCAGGGACCCCTGCGGGAGCTGTCAACCCCCCCGCCCGGCTCCCCGCAACGGGGAGCCGGGCGGGTGGGCTGACAGCTCCCGCCCGGCTCCCCTCTGCGGGGAGCCGGGCGGGAGCTGTCAACCCTCCCGCCTGGCTCCCCGCAGCGGGAAGCGGGGGGGGGGGGGGTGTTTGAGAGCTCCCGCCCGGCTCCCCGCAGCGGGAAGCCGGGCGGGGGGTTTGACAGCGCCCGCCGGGCTTCCCGCTGGGGGGAGCCGGGCGGGAGCTGTCAACCCCCCCGCCCGGATCCCTGGAACGGGGAGCCGGGCGGCGGGGGGGGGGGGTTTGAGAGCCTCCGCTCGGCTCCCCGCAGCGGGAAGCCGGGCGGGGGGTTTGAGAGCTCCCGCTCGGCTCCCCCCAGCGGGAAGCCGGGCGGGAGCTATCAACCCCCCCCGCCCGGCTCCCCGCAACGGGGAGCAGGAGGGGGGCGTTTGAGATCCCCCGCTCGGCTCCCCGCAGCGGGGAGCCGGGCGGGGGGGGGGGGGCGTTTGAGAGCTCCCGCCCGGCTCCCCGCTGGGGAGAGCAGAGCGGGAGCTGTCAACCCCCCCGCCCGGCTCCTCGCAGCGGGGAGACGGACGGACAGGGGGTTTTGAGCCGGGCAGGAGCTGTCAACCTGGCTGCCCGGCTCCCCGCAGAGGGGAGCCGGGCGGCCGGGTTGACAGCTCCTGCCCGGCTCCCCGCAGCGGGAAGCCGGGCGGGGGGGGGGGGGTGTTTGAGAGCTCCCGCCCGGCTCCCCGCTGGGGGGAGCAGAGCGGGAGCTGTCAACCCCCCCGCCCGGCTCCCCGCAGCAGGGAGCCGGGCGGGGGGGTTGACAGTTCCCGCCTGGCTCCCCGCAGCGGGACCTGGGCGGGCGGGCTGACAGTTCCCGCCCGGCTCCCCGCAGAGGGGAGCCGGGCGGCCGGTTTGACAGCTCCTGCCCGGCCCCGCAGCGGAGGGCCTGGCGGGAACTGTCAACCCCCCCCCCTCCCCGCAGCGGGGAGCCGGGCGGGCGGGCGGGCTGAAAGTTCCCGCCGGGCTCCCCGCTGCCGGGAGCCGGGCGGGCGGGCTGACAGCTCCCGCCGGGCTCCCCGCTGCGGGGAGCCGGGCGGGGGGGTTGACAGTTCCTGCCTGGCTCCCCGCAGCGGGAGCTGGGCGGGCGGGCTGACAGTTCCCGCCTGGCTCCCCGCAGCGGGGAGCCAGGCGGGAGCTCTCAGCCCACCGGCCCGGCTCCCCGTTGCGGGGAGCCAGGCAGGTGGGGGGGGGGAGCGTTTGATAGCTCCTAAAACCTCTATATAACGGACTAATTCGGGTGAGGGGGTGTCCATTAAAGCCAAAAGTCCTATTATTTAATGATTTTTTAAAATTATTAAATAACGGACTTTTGGCTTTAACGGACACCCCCTCGCCCGAATTAGTCCGTTAAATCGAGGTTTCACTGTATGTGCTTTTCTAATTTGGGAAAACATTGGCAATAAAAAATGCCACTGATATTTAAGGTGTGTTGTTTAGTTGCACACATAACTAGTTAGCTGAGCCACTGAAAGGAATCCAGTATTCAGCAGAACATCCCAAGTGCCACTTGCTAAGGAAGGGAGAGTCTCTCCATCAAAGGTAAGAGCATCCTTGTTCTGTCTCTCAAGGATGAGAGCCCTTGTGCCATTCAGTCCTGCTGACATTTCTAAATTCAGTGAGACTTG
This sequence comes from Sternotherus odoratus, assembly GCA_032164245.1. Lineage (NCBI taxonomy): Eukaryota > Metazoa > Chordata > Testudines > Kinosternidae > Sternotherus > Sternotherus odoratus. The sequence continues at coordinate 17,517,162 of JAVMKO010000007.1, read as the reverse complement.
AAACTTCTGTCCTGCTGAGCTTATAAGCTCCATAATAGTGGAGTGCTGTAGCTAGCAGGCTCTGGGAAACTAACTGATTTATAATAACCCGGGGGTTGGCCCAGTAGCTGGATGGTACCTCCATGCCCATTATCCAAACCTTTAATTATATAAAAGTTATTGGGGTCCCCCTCAACTTGTATGTAGTTGGCCTTGTATTACAATGGGTTAAAGGAAGCTCCAAGCTCCACTAGCAAAACTGTCTTTAGGGGCTGAGGTACCTTCTTTTGGTTTGTCCCCTATCCCCTTTGTTTCTTTTAAAAATCCTAGAAAGTTGAATATAAAAGTATTTTGTGAATGTGAAGGTAAGAGCTCAGAAGACAAGTATCATTAAAGCCAAGGTTGAACTCAACCTAATCTTGGCCCATTTGTCCTAAGCAGTGTGATACAGCTTTCAGTTGCGTGTCCTTATTTCTCAAACTACAGTAGACTCTTGATTATCCAGGATGATAGGGAAAAAATTAATTCTGCTTAATAAAATCCCGGATAATCACCATCCATAGGAAATATGGGGAGGGGGCATTGGTTCACCAGCCACCCTGCACTGGGGGAGGGGGTGTTGATTCACTGGCAGCCCTGCCCCTTGGTGGGTTTTTTTTGTGTGTGTGCTTGGGGTGGCAACAAAGCCAGAGCTGGCCCTGTGAGTTGCGCGTATTTTTTTTTTACATCCTGGTTAATCCACATCCTGGTTAATCCAATCCTGGATAATCGAGAATCTACTGTACTCCTTAATACAACTTTTCTGATGACTCACATGTATGTATATGGAGCTGTGTTGTGCAAGCCATAACATTCCATTACAGTATTCAGTTACATTAATATTACACACTAAAGCCCTGATTCAACAATATATTTAAACTTCTCTCTAACTTAGCATGTGAGTAGCCCTATTGACTTCAAGAGTAGCTATAGTTAAAACCTATAAGATGGCATATGTGAGTTGAAAAGTAAAATCTTTGATACCGAAAGTTATTGAATGAGGCTCAGGTAATAACTCTTACCCTTACATACACTATACCTATATAGTGCAATCAAATACTTCGCACCTGGAAACCCAAATCATTTTGATGTCAGCTTGTAGAAAAATTCAGTTTCCAGTTGACTTGTCTATGATGTTAGACATATATTGATATATTTCAAATTAGTGGTGTACAAATATAAATCCTATGCACAATATTCTTGTGCAAAACTGAAGATACAGATTCACAGTATTATAAAGACAGCATAACACTAATTTAAAAGGGATATTTAGTTCTTACTTTCCCCAAATATTAAACATACATGTGTGGATGGTAATGAAACAATTAAAATACAGAATAGTTCAAGTCACACAAGGTCAAAGTTAGGTGATACTTGGGTATTTATGACAATTAAATTACTGTAGTGTGCGAGAGCATGTGTCTCTAAAGTGTAGCAAACATTGCATCTATTATATTGTATTGTTAAATGGTTTTGATCATGTAATTAAAGATTGTATTATCATGCATGTCTACATGAACAGATGCTAGTTTCCTTTATTACAAACTGTGCAGTATAGCTTGCATATTTTTGATAATGGCCATATTCAGTTGAGAGTAGATTTTGATTTTTGCAGTCTGTGTAAGATGCTTACACAATTTTAGAAGTTGTGTGGTTGGTATGTGGTTGGAAAACTGTAATAGAACTGACAATATGAACTTACAAATATTTTTTAAAATACTGTACAGATATTAATGAAATAATTCCTTTATGGTCACATTGGTTTGCAATAGATGTAACCCTCAACTTCAACCAGAAGAAGGGCTTTTAAAATCATTTTTTTCATAATGGGTCGAATACTAGAGCTAATCCAGGAATCAACAATTGATAGTTTTTTTTTAAGAGAGTAATATCTAATGCATGAAGATACCTAAAGAATGTTGTGCTACACAGATGCAGAGCATAGGATTCAGAGTTCCAGCAAAACATCTCTGTGTTAAATTTCTCCTCAGTAATTGCATTGTGTCAAACACAAACTATCATCAACTGCTATGGAAAACTTTTCAGCCTCAAACCTCTTGTCCCTATGAGCATATTCCCTCAGGTATCAGGCCTTGTTTCTGTCTCAATGAGGAATTCTGCAAATATGGCACTCAGACTGAGCCCAGACCTATGATACTCTGTGTATCAACCATTATTACACCACAAGTCTGACCAGGGCCAGCGACAGAAATTTGGGGGCCCCCTACTCTGATAGTTTGGCCCCCCCCCAGCCGGGCCCCCTCCAGCCCAGCCGACAGCAGCTGGGGGCCCCCCAGCCCAGCCGTCCCCCCCCCAGCCCAGCTGACAGCGGCTGGGGGAGGAAGCCCAGCCTCCCCCCCTCCTCCCCAGCTGACAGCAGCGGGAGCGAGAGCCCGGGAGCGGCCCTTGCTGTTCCTCCCCCCCCCCTTCCTCCCCCGGACTGAGCCGCTGCCGCTCGGCCGGGGACACGCACGCTCGTCCGGAGGAGAGCCGCGCCGGATGACTATGGGTAGAGCTGTACCGGGGCCCCCCTAAAGTGTGGGGCCCGGTACAGCTCTACCCGTAGTACCCCCCTGTCGCCGGCCCTGAGTCTGACTGAGTTTGGGCAGCTGTGGTTCTTCCCTTCGAGAGTCTGTGATCAGTTGTATATAATGATCGGACAGCCTCCTTAAAACAAAAGTAGTATTATTTTAGCAATAGAGCAAAGCATGTCTGTCTTACCTCAAGGCTTACTATTCTCTGATCACAACCTAGGCAGGCCTAACTTCTTCAGATACATCCATGGGGTCCTGGTATTTCGGTCTGGTTCCCCCAATCAACCACCATTTTTCTTTATAGTCCCTATCTCTGTAACTCTCGTGTTCTTCTCTGTTTCTGTAGGCTCAGCAGGAGACTAAGCCCGAGTCCTCAGGGTCTCTTCCCTGTACAACTATCAAGTGCTTTCTGAGGGGTGGCTTTTCTCATGCCATTCTTTTCCTTCCTGACTTTTTTCCCCAAATGCTGTTAGAGAGCCTAATCAAGTCATCCCGCCAAAACCAAGCCAACATAATAGTGCAGATTGTCACAGGGCAGATGCAAATCAGTGATACCATCCACCCACTATCACATTGTCTTCTGACTGCGCAGTATGGTCTGGCTTCACATTCTGGGTGCTGGGCCATTGGCATTCCTTTTTTGTCAGTTCTTTGTAAGACTAGACCTTGCTGGAGTTCAACAAATAAAACTTTGCTAATGTTAGCTGCTAACTACTCAACTATAGTTGCCTTTTTTCTTAAATACACGTAGACAATGAGCTTTAAAGCTATGGTTGCTATGTGTCTGGTTTTTGACTGGAATGCCCAGTCAAAAAGGGATTGTGGCAGCTCCAGTCAGCACCACAGTCTGGGCCATTAAACGTCTGGTTGGTTGGGCTGGCAGGCTCCCTACCTGGCTCTAAGTAGCTCCCGGAAGTGGCGACATGTCCCACTGGCTCCTAGGCAGACAGATGGCGAAAGGGGCTCTGTGCACTGCTCCTACCCCATGTGCCAGCTCTGCAGCTCCCATTGGTTGGGAACCACAGCCAGGGGGAGCTGCAGGGGAGGCACCTGCTGGCAGAGTCAGTGCACACTGCACAGAGCTGCCTGGCTGCCCCTATGCCTAGGAAGCAAGGAACATGTTGCTGCTTCCGGGGAGCCCCCTAAGGTAAGCGCCGCCTGGAGTCCGTTCCTAGCACCCCTTTCCATGCCCCAACCTCCTGCCCCTGCCTGGAGTCCCCTCCCACACCCAAACTCCCTCCCAGAGCTCACACTCAGCACACCTCCCGCTGTACTCCAACCTTCTGCCCCAGCCCAGAGCCCCCTCCTGCATCCAGAATCCTTCATATCTGATCCTAACCCTGAATCTGCACCCTTAGCTCAGAGTCCATACCCTCTCCCAAATCCCTGCCTCAGTCTGGAGCCCCACTTCCATGCTACGAATGCCTCAGCTCCACCCCCCAGCTCGGAGCCGCATCCTGCAACCTGAACCCCTCATTTCTGGCCCCAGACTAGAGCCTGCACTCCACAGCCAGATCCCTCATCCTCTTCTGCATCCCAACCACCTGCCCCAGCCCGGTGGAAAATGTGCCAATGAATGAGGGTGGAGGAGAGTGAGTGACAGGAGGGCTTGGGCCCGGGGTGGGGCCTCACTCAAAGGGCGGAGCAGGGTGCGGGATAAGGGTGTTCATTTTTGTGCAATTAGGAAGTTGGCAACCCTATTTAAAGCCCATTAATAGGTGCATCTGCACTAGAAAAATGGGTTGAGGTTAAGTTAGTCTTTCTTGACTAACCCCAACTAAACCACCTTATTGCCAGTGTAGGCACTTTGCAGAACCTTTTCACTTTAGCAGGTCAAGATGTCAAGTTAACACAGCCTGATCTAAACTTGGTCTTGTCTACATTACAAGAGTGATTCAAAGTGTATCCGCAGTGACTGTTAATCCCTTCTCTGGATTCCAATCTCAGATATTTATTGTGATAAAATTATTGGGGTCATAGCTTTACATCTTTTGTTACAGTAAAAATAGCTGCACAAGTAATTACATTTATCTTGGCACTAGTGATAAGCATATGTCTGGGGAATAGATTGCAGAAGTTCTGCAGAAGGGTGGAAGATAGATGCAGCAGGAGTTAATGGTACTTATAAGAAATTCAAATGATTCTCAATGTAGCAAGACTTTCCTTCTTTCTGCCTTTGTGGATCTCCATTTAGTGATTTGAAACATCCTAGTGCTTGGCTAAACTGACATTTTATAGCGTTCTAAGTTGCTGGCTCGGGGGGTGAAAAATCACCCCCCTGAGTATAGCAAATCTGAATGCTTTAAAGCACTAATGTGGACAGGCTCCGAGCACTGGGAATCGGGCTCCCAGTGCTTGGAGCTAATCCCCTTGTGGAGGTGGATTGCCAGGAGCACTGGGAGAGCCCTCATGCACGACCACTGTCGCGCTTCAAAGTGCTGCCACAGGAGTGTTCCCACAACAGTGCTTTGAAGTTTCGAATGTAGATGTGCCCCTAGACTTCTTAGTTTGCAGAACTTCAGATTTCTTAATTAGGAATATGGAGATGCCACCTTGCTTCAAGATCTGCATCCCGAATCTCTCTATCTTGCAGTGGTGTTTTCTGTTACATGCAATTTACTTGTTCTCTGGTATATGCTAAAATTACCTGCTCAAGACCCAACCTTCTATGAACTGGAGCCTGCACACTTCCCTTCCAGATCCCTCACAAGTAGGCTAGATTATATGAATCCATCCTATTTATCCTATGTGCCACTTTTCCCACACAGAATAAAACACAAATCTCTTTGTAAATGAGGGAAAGAGGATATAACTTAACTTTCCTCCCATCTTCCTCTCTATCTCTTCAGTCCCCAAGAAAACTCAGATAGAAAAAATACAAACAAAGCTTTGGCTATATGGAGTTCATAAAACTAGCCGTCATTCTGCATGCACCTTCAACACTTTTATATTATTTGTACTGGGAGGAAATATTCATTATGTTCTGGATGTATTTTTGTAGCTATGCTAATGCTCAGAGGACATTTACTCTAAACTACTTATTTACCATACTTCCTACAAACCATTGTGATCTGTCTGGTAAATCTGTCTTGGAAGAATTTTGGTACAGAAGTATAGTGTTGCCATTAGAATCCTTATGTGAATCCACAGAAATCCTTCTTTGTTTTTGTGATTTTAGACCTGGCAGAACTGTTCCAAAGGAAATACTAAAAGTGTCATGTTAATCCAAACAGGATTTTCAGTTTGCTTTTAATTCTTATCTTGTTTTCATATTGGTTTCTGGGTTTGACATTCTCTTATGAACCCTTGTATCATTGGCACAGAGCATCAGTATGAAATTAATGGATCCCAGGTAGCATGTTGTGGACCATATTTTATTAATACTTTTCTAGGAAGCAAGTTAAACATGGTACTGCTCTATCTTCTATGGGATTACTACAATATACAATATTGTTTCACAGCTAATATTGGTATCATGGCTATGCTGTAGAATAAGTGATACAAGTCAGGAAGTCTGATGTCTACAGTATTTCAAAGGCTTTTATGCATGTTTAATGTAACAGCTGGTACTATATGGAGGGCTAAAACACAGTTTCAGGTAAACGGCAAAGAAGCAATATACATTGTAAAAAAAAAAAAATCCACTTGGCTGATAAAGACATTTGTTATATATTCTTGTTTTTTCAGTCTTTGCTGCCTTGTTCTGTCTTGAAGTTCAACCAAAACACAAACAACATGTCTGGTCATTGCATGTGATCTTCCATTGGACATGAATGGCTCAGTTATGTGCTAAATTTAAGCTGCTTTCAGAGTACTGTCCATGTTGTGGTTTGCTGGAGAGTTTAAATGATTCATAGGAAAGTCAACATGAAAGTGTATCTTGTTGTATTTTATTAGTTTTGTACTTTTCCTGAACTACAGTACTTGAGCAAACTCCACAATAAATATTTGTTTTATTTAATTTGTTTCTCCATATGATAAATCAAGATGTCTCATTTCCTAAATGACCAGCACATAAAAAAGTTATACCACTTCAAATCTTAGAGGATTTCTCTGTCTTTGTGAACGCTAAGTAGAATTGGTCTTTCTAATTCTCAAGAATGGTGTTTTTGAAAATGGAGGTAAAGGGTTGTCATTTTCACTCAACATGTGGTGAGATTATTTTTCAATAGTTGTCAACGTTAGTTACCATAAAAACATTCATGGATATGTCTGTTCCTAAAATGGACTTAATAGACATTCATAAAAGCTTCATCTTTACAGATTTGAAATTATTCTCTAAAGTGTTTTCACAATCACTTAAATAACTGCTTAATTCAGCAATTACTTCTGAAAAAATACTAGACGTATTTAACAGACATGAACCACATTCTCTCTGTGTGCGCACATTAGAGAGAGCTGGACATCAAGAATTTTTGGGCTCAGTGGAACAGTTCCAGTTTTCTCATTTTCATGCCATCACTTGCAGCCTTCAAAGCAGGTTCTCTGTGTATCTTTAAAGTGCTATGTCCCCTGCACAAATGAAAAATAAATGTGTGCATTTAGCTCTGATAAAATGACAGCAATAAGACTTTTCACTTCTAGAGTGTCTTCCATCTGAAGAGCTCAAATTGCTTTATAAACATTGGCTAAGCTGTGCAACACACCTGTGAGGCAGATAAGTATTACTCCATTTTACAGTTGGGAAAAACTGAAGTATGGAAAGGTTGCTTTGCTCAACATCTCAAATAGACGAAACCCAAGTGTTTCCTAATTCCCAGACCTGTGCTATAATTCACGAGATCATCTTTTCTCTCTTAACTGTAAAAATTATATGCAAATTAGGTACAGCCTTCAGGCTCTTGGCAAGTTATCAACACAGGCCAGGCTTGCACCACTGATTTTGGTCCTTTAATTGTGAAAGCAGTTTTCTAGCTCTTATTAGGAAAAGATCAGATAGCCCTCTTTTCAGAGCCCAGAGCTTTCATAAAATTCTTCCTTTGTTGGATTGAGCATTGGACAACATTTTTTTTTAAAAAAAGACCTCTCCTGAATTTCTGGAAGTAGATTTGAAAGTACCACGACAGTTATTGGCGAATTATTTAGGAAGTGGTTTTCTTTCCCTATAGTCTGTGAATCCGAGCCAAGAAAAATTCATGGCCGCCTTATTTAGAAAGTCTGCATTAAATATGCTTTGTGAAAGCTGTATGCTCAAATTTTAAATTAACCTGAATTCTACACCTTTTTCATCGTTTCCTCCTATACATGATGGCATAACATAAGTTTTATAAGCATGAGTTTGAGATGCATCTATTAACTGAACAGATGCAGTTTAAAACCTATTTTTAATGAATTTGGTGATTAATAGTGCCTTGCAAATCTGAAATCTGTTTTAAAACCATCATGCATAATTTTAAGTTTATAAATTGTCAAGTATTCAGTGAAACTTATTCACATACTTAAAGTTCAACATAAGCTTAACAACCTTGTTGAATCTGGGCCTAAATGTTTTTGGAGTGAACTATGGCTTTGGAAACTTTTTAATCTTCCAAACAATTACCCTGAGATATTTAACAATCTATTGTTTGATAAATTGAGTTAATAGTCTCATGTCTAGTAATACAGTGGTTGATCTAAATATATATTTAAATACACGGAATTCTTTTTATTGGATTTCATTCTTGTAACCATCAAGAGATGTATCTGATAAGGACAAAAAAAATTCAACATTTTCACTTTGATTATGAAACAGTAAATTTGAGAGGGATGAAAAGAAAAATGAAAATAACACTTTGGAACTAGTAATACCATTCCAGTATAAAGAAATATATTATAAAATAATGTCATATTAATGTTTCCCAGGTTACAAAAATCTTGTTTGGGTCCTGGCTATTTACATCTTTTGTTACAGTAAAAATAGACACTCATAATATGGCAGTTTTACGTAATACAACTTCACGACATCATTCTGAGTTTACAAGTTGTACAAACAGACCTAATTCATCACAACTTATGGTTTCCAGAGCTCCCTGGACCAGCAGGAAGAAATCATCCTGCTGGTGCACGTGAACCTGCAAATTGCAGGTTGTGTGTCAATTACCCCACCTCATTTGTTTTTGGTTAGCTTAAAATCAAGCTGAATGTGGGAATGCAGCAGGCTGCAAGCAGGAGCAGCCACACTCCATTGGATCTCTGCACAACAGAATGCTTTTAAATCACTAAAGCCAACCAAATCTTGAGAAGTTTGCCGAACAGACAGAAGGGAAGAGAATGAGGGGATAATGAGGGGGATAACACTTTAACAAAAAGGATCCTGACCCAATCTAATGTCTGCAGAGAAAAAAACAAATTCCTGAGAATGAAGTTAGATTCTGAAATGTATGTTCTTTTTTGTCTTCCCTCCATAAAGATACCACATTTCAAACAGCTGCATTATCTGGAGAGATGTTATTTACTGTTGTTACATGACATCGCTTAATGTACTGTGAGACTGTTAATAATGAAGTCTTAACGTGCTTGCCATATTTATAATGTGTCCTGTATTAATTCTTGCTCCGGCATAGATCGGCAGAAAAGTGCTGAAACGAATATTGTGAAATGTAAGTTGAGACCTCCAGTGTTAATGATGCTTTTATTTCCCTTGCAGGTAGTTTGTATTCGCTCTACGTGGAACGCACTCTCACCAAAGTTGAGCTGTGACACCCGTCCACTCATTTTAAAAACACTGAACGAATTGTTCGCCCTGGTTCCTTCATTAACAGTGAATACAAATGAGTATGAGGTATGTGTCCCAGGTCTAAAGTGTTTTCTTCTCTTAAGGCTTGTCTTCACTATCTGCCGGATCGGCGGGTAGCGATCGATCTGTTAGCGATCGATTTCTCGCATCTGGTGAAGATGTGAGAAATCTATCGCCCACGGCACCTCCATAGACTCCGGAACTCCAGCTTGCCGGGAGGCGCAAGCTGGAGTCGACGGGGGAGCGCGCCACCGCCTGTCACCGCCGTGAGGACGGCAGGTAAATCGGCTGGGAATATGCAAACTTCAGCTACGTGATTCACGTAGCTGAAGTTGCATATCTCCAGTCGATCCCCCTCTCCTCCCATAGTGAAGACCAGCCCTATGTGGCAGCTTTAAATGTGTCTGATTATTTAGGGATGTTCCAAGTCATTTTAGCTGTTTCTTTACTTTTAAATAGCACTTTGTTTTTGAAGATCTTTACAAGCATTAGCTACTTAATCCTGTGAGGTAGGTAAGTACATATCTGTTAACTTCCCACCGCTGCAGTATCGAACAGAGGCTCCCCTCCATCAGAATCCTGGACACTTAGTCAAGGATGTTCTCTTGGTGGTACAAATAAAATTTTGGGGGCTTTTTGAAGTGATATTTTCAGTTGCTTCTCCCTCCCTCTTTTTCCCCAAGGTGACCAGTGAATGAATGTGGGGATGGCAGCCCTATCCCTCTGGTAATTGAGTGATCCAAGGGATGGTTTTTGTCTTATGGCTGCTATAGACTTAGGAATGAAGGAAGGGTTGGGCTTTTGTCCAGATGCATGTGCGCCTCATCCTGATTTTTGTGACAGGACATGGAGAAGGACAAGATATCTATAGAGATCCAGTGAGGATTGAATATCGGGTATAGTATCAACTGCACTTGGATACAAATGTGATAGGTGCCCTAGGAGTATCTCAGAGAGATCACTATGTTGATGATATACAGTTGTGTGCCTCTTGCTCTACAAATCTTAGCTCCATCTACCCCACAACAGTGCTTTGGTTCTGCCATCCCCTCCACAGCCCTGGGAAGACAGATGTCTCAGTAGTGGGTATAGCTTGTCTATAAGAGATGGCTCTCATTTCCTTCGTAGAAGCATAATTCCCAGGCAAATTGCCAGATTAAGCGTTTTGGCATTTTATTTTCAACCACTCAGCAGTGCATGGAAAGTCACCTGTGCTTTTGTAACTACTCAGCCCTCTTAAAGCTTTTATCAGATCTTTTCCTTTGCTTCTATCTCTTTCCAAATGCAGAAGTTTCACCATTATGCCTTATACTGGCAAGTTACTGTACTGTTGCTGTTGTGGCCTCTAGACAATGGATATCCCTTTGATGTCTGTTTAATTCTTTCTCTTCCTACTTTTCTTTTTCATAGGTGTTGTTTTATTTTAACCTCTGTTAGCCATTGCATAGAGCAGAGGTCTTCAAACTGGGGTGCACGCGAGACCCCGGCACCGCCATGGAATCAGCCCCAGGAAGCTGCGGTCTATTTTTGCCTTGCCGAATATAGACACCGCAGTCTTTTTTTGTCCCACTGAAATGCTGCTGAAAGCGGAAGCTTTCTATTTGGCAGCATTTTGGCGGACATACCGTGGGGACCGCCATCTCCATGGTATCAAGTGTCTCTCTGGGAAAAATCCGTAATGCTGAATGTACAGTACATTTTCAATTGCTGATAACTGCTGATAACTCCTTCCTTCAGTTTTGTCCATATTAATGAAGTGGGCACATGGGGCTATTCAGTTTCTATCTATAAATATTTTTTTTAATTTAATAGAAATTTAAAGCTCAAGTTGTCAGCTCACTTTGGAGCCACACTCAGAGCAAGGTAAGTGAGGAAAATGTTAATTAATGTGGGCAGTGGGCACATGTTAAGGATTCCCCTCATCCCTCTTTGAAAATATTGGTATCAGTGTCCTTTATTTCTTGCCTGCCAGTGCTGAGTTCTCTCTCTCTATCTGAGCTTGGTGCTTGTAAAGGGAAGTAGACTGACAACCTTGGGGACAAATTTTTTCTGCTTCTCCTCAGAGCCAGGAAAGTGCAGTCAAAACCAGTTAAAGCTTTCCCACATTGCCTGTGCTTCCCCTGTCTCAGCCTTGGTCTGGTGGGGTCCACTCTTAGGGCGAGAGGGTTTCCATTAATAATAGACCTCTCTGTTGAGACTAACAACAAGGGTGTTGATTTTGAAGGTGGATTTCCACCAGTTGTACTTTATTGCATACAGAAAATAGCTGATTGAGTAGATGCTTCACAGGAGACTTCATTATATATAACAAAGACATTCATAAAAGAGTTCAGCACTCAACTGTTAGTGGATAAGCTCCCTTAGCTTAGTGGATAACCAAATGAGTTCTGTCTCCACTGTGCAGAAATAATGCCTTCTATGCTTGTGATATTTTTTCCCTAGGATACCATTGTAGCAATTTCAGCATATAAAGCTCTGTCAGAATTTGGTTCTGAAGAACACAGCATCCTTCATCTTCCCGAACAGGTAGACATTTTGTACTTTAAAGAGTGAGAATATGTGCCACTCCCTTAGAAATGAAATGGAAGAAGCAAAACCTCATGAAAAGAGGGGAATACTTGCTTGCTAGCCCAAATGAAGTAATAAATAACAGAATCAGAAGCAAAATGACCCACCTTTGCAATGTTGCTGATTGTCTTACCTCAGTAAAAGGCACAGCTACCAAGAGAGTGCTTGGGATAAGCTCCTGAGAGGGAGAATGCTAACTGAACACTTCAGTGATGCCTATGTGATCAGAGAGAAAGCAGCTTTTATTACTTTTTTAATTAGTAAGTGGGGCTACACAGGTGACAGAGGGGCCTTGATTTGTATCTTTTGTTATTCTGTTATTCTGTCTACTGCCTGCATCCGACGAAGTGGGTATTAGCCCACGAAAGCTCATGCTTCAAAACTTTATAGTTAGTCTTTAAGGTGCCACAGGACTTTGTTAACTTTGTTATTCTGAGTGTATTTGGGACCAGTGTTTGAATTATAGGGAAGTAGTTGGAGAGACAGACTCTGTTTGAAGTTGTATCTCAAAGTAATAATCCACTGAGCTCAGCTTAATGCCTGTTTTTGAGACAGACTTGCCTATTTAGGTGCTAGGTGTTTGTTTTGAATCAAGATAAAATCTTTCCTTACTATGTTCCATATACTTTTAAGGTACTTTGCCTCCTTTTTGGGGGAGGCATGTGGAAAGAAAATTGTTGTTTAATGGTTTTATGTATATGTAAAGGACTGTTTCCGCTTATATTTTACCATGAAAAATTCCTGACTCATCACACGTACACAGTGGAAGAGTACATGGAGACTCTCATATAAGGTCATCTGTATGAGAATGTAGGCAGTAACGGGTAATCATTGCTACTTTATGGTTCTTGTAAATACTTCTGTATGTTTTGATTTCTTACAATATTACATAATTGGCTCCATATGGTGCTATGGCTGTATATCATGAAAATGTAATAAACAGATTTTTTAAGAGTCCATACTTTATGGAAACTTGTGAAGAAATGTCCTGTCAATACCTGCTGAAGTGCTCTGTGTATGCTCAAAAGCTTGTCTCTCTCACAAGCAGAAGTTGGTCCAATAAGGGATATTAGCTCACCCACCTAGTCTTAGGGGTCGTCTACACTACTGCGCTACATCCGAGCAGCTGTACCCTTTTCAGTGAAGACATGCTATATACCAATGGGAGAGCACTCTTCTGTTGGCATAATTACTCCACCTCAATCAGAGGCAGGAGCCATGTCATCAGGAGAGTGTCTCCTGCAGACAAAGCATGGTGTGGACACTGCTTTAAGTTGATGTAATTTATGTCACTCAAAGTTAGGATGACCAGACAACAAGTGTGAAAAATCAGGATGAGGTGGAAGGTTAAGGTTATAAGAAAATGACCCAAAAATCGGGACTGTACCGATAAAGTCGAGACATCTGGTCACCCTACTCGGGGTGTGTGTGTGTGTCGTTTTCACACCCCTTAGCGACATAACTTACATCAACTTAGGCAGTAGTGTAGACAAGCCCTTAGTGAACACCTACAAATGAAAAGGGCAGGCATTTTGTCACAAGAGAAGAAGATACAAATTAAGGACAAATCTCTAAATGCTAGTTCAATAATAAATAAATAAATGTTGGCACATAGGCAATATCCTGGTAATTGAACCAGGTATAATGTTCCATCAGAAAATGTAGAAGATTAATAGGTTTGTTTTTTTTAAAGGCTTAATCAGTTAGAAACATGTTGCAGATTTTAGTGTAATGAAAAGAAGAAAAACCACTTCTGTTACTATTAGAAATGTGCTTTATAGGTTGACTATCAATACAAAAATAAAATATTTTACTTTCCCGAATTGTTACAGAAGGGTCAGACTAAAAGTCAAATCCAAGGCCCTATAGTACTACAAATACTGCCGTTCAGTCCACAAATGCCTTGAATTTTTTTTTTTTAACCACTAATGATGTCTTGGCATTTATATGGCTCACTGCTTTTATAAGCCTATTGTGATCTACTTACACTCTTCAGCCTGGTAAAAGAAAGATGTTCAGTTGATCAGTTTCAAGACTTAAATTCATTAAACTGCAGGGTGTTCCTTACTGAAATAGAATCAGAGAGGTAGCTGTGTTAGTCTGGAATAGCAGAGGTAACAAAGAGTCCCGTGGCACCTTAAAGACTAACTAAAGTATTGAAGCATAAACTTTCGTGGGCTAATACCCACTTCGTCGGATGCTTACTGAAATAATGATCCTTATCTTTGTCACACTGTACCTTGAAACTAAACATGGATGAAGAGGAGGCAATGTTTATTGCTATATTCATTTATTTTTGTTTTGTTTTATTACTGTCTTTATCATTCTTCAGGCAAGACCAGAAGTAAGTCCATCAGAAGAGATGGACATAAATGAAGATGAGGAGAAGGAGGTGGACCTTTCTGTTCCTGGCTCTTCATATATCAAACTGTTGTCTCTAACTCTTCCTTCTGTGTTGCCAGGTAGAGCACTTTCATAAATGGAAGCTACTATGTGGCTTTAGAATAGGAGTGACTCTGACTGGGTATAGAGTTCTACCTACCTAGATGAAGAAACTTGTGGGATTGGGACCTTATTTTGTTTATCGTCCATAAAAATTATATCCTAAAACAATTCACATATTTAAATAATAGTGATATTAAGAGCTCCTAGCAGTGAATAAAGATATTTTCAGGAATGCTAATTAAGAATTCTTCTTGTAAATGCTATTCATTTTTTCTTTTATGTGGTTATATAAGTGGTTACAAGTTACTATATCTCAAATACTTGTTTGCCAGTTATGATTTAGGCCTAACGTAGAGAACGGAAAGACAACGTTTTAAGGCAATTCTAAATTTTGAATGAAAGTAAAACAGCAGGAAATACAAAGTTACAGGATTTATAAATGTATTTGCTTTATGTAAGTAATTATACTCTGATATTTTTTCCAGGTAATGTGTGAAGAGGGTGCATAGTGCTCTCAATAACTTTAAAGGCAAATCATTAAATAAACAATATTAAGACATTATGCAGTATAAAACAGTTAATTAATTAAAGTTGTGAATATCTATATATATAAAAGTCAAATGGTGTATGCGTGTATGTATGCGTGTACAGTAAAACCACGATTTAACGGACCCCGATTTAACGGAATTCAGATGCAACGGACAAAATTTATGAGCAAGTCCGATGCATCCAAAATCCGTTTTTTCGGGGGCTGGCTGCTGGCTCCCGGCTGCCGCCCGGGTCCAGGCAGCGGGCGGGCTGCCTGCCGGCTCCCCGCTGCCTCCCGGGTCCAGGCAGTGGGTGGGCTGGCTGCCGGCTCCCCGCTGCCGCCCGGGTCCAGGCAGCCGGCGGGCTGACTGCCGGCTCCCCGCTGCCTCCCCGGTCCAGGCAGCGGGCGGGCTGACTGCCGCCTCCCCGCTGCCTCCCCGGTCCAGGCAACGGGTGGGCTGGCTGCCGGCTCCCCGCTGCCTCCCGGGTCCAGGCAGCTGGCGGGCTGGCTGCCGGCTCCCCGCTGCCGCCCGGGTCCAGGCAGCCGGTGGGCTGACTGCCGGCTCCCCGCTGCCGCCCGGGTCCAGGCAGCCGGTGGGCTGACTGCCGCCTCCCCGCTGCCTCCCCTGTCCAGGCAGCCGGTGGGCTGACTGCCGGCTCCCAGCTGCCTCCTCGGTCCAGGCAGCGGGCGGGCTGGTTGGCGGCTCCCCGCTGCCTCCCCGGTCCAGGCAGCGGGCGGGCTGCCTGCCGGCTCCCTGCTGCCAGCCCGCCCGGGTCCCAGCTGCTGGGATCTTGGCGGGAGCCGTCAGCCAGCCCGCCTGGGTCCCGGCTGCTGGCTGCCACCCGGGTCCCAACAGCCAGGACCCGGGCGGGCGGGCTGCTGGCTGCCGCCCGGGTCCCAACAGCTGGGGACCCGGGCGGTGCCGGCTGCCGCCCGGGTCCCAGCAGCCGGGACCCGGGCGGGCGGGCTGCCGGCTGCCGCCCGGGTCCCAGCAGCCGGGACCCGGGCGGGCGGGCTGCCGGCTGCCGCCCGGGTCCCAGCAGCCGGGACCCGGGCGGGCGGGCTGCCGGCTGCCGCCCGGGTCCCAGCAGCCGGGACCCGGGCGGGCGGGCTGATGGCTCCCGCCCTGGTCCCAGCAGCCGGGACCTGGGCAGGCTGACTCCCTGCTCCCGGCTGCCGTGATAAGTAAAACCTCGATATAACGGACTAATTCGGGCGAGGGGGTGTCCGTTAAAGCCGAAAGTCCTGTTATTTAATAATTTTTAAAAAATATTAAATAACAGACTTTCGGCTTTAACGGACACCCCCTCGCCCGAATTAGTCCGTTATATCGAGGTTTTACTGTATGTATGTATGTGCACTTACTCCTTCCACACCGTTTGAGCTAGAGACTTGAAATTTGGTACAGTTATAGGTCTTACGGTCCTAATCAGGGTAAGAGTCGAAAATTTTTCAAATCTCACCTCTGACGCCCCCCAGGAGTGAAATTATTTAAAGGCCAATCACATCAGCTGGGCAGCTGCTGTTCTCTGTGACATAGTTATGATGTCATAATACCCCCTCCAACGGACCCTGCATGCGCTCAGCTCTCTGCCCCCTCCCCCGTCCAACGGACCCCGCACTCGCTCAGCTCTCTGCCCCCTCCCCACCTCCAACGGACCCGAGTTGGCTTTGGTCAGAGGGTAAGTGAGGTAGAGGTGTCAGGTTTGGTTGGGGGGTGAGGTGGGGGTGTCGGGTTTGGTCAGGGGGGGGGGTAAGTGAGCCGGGGGTGTTGGGTTTGGTCTGGGGGGTGGGAAGGTGTCGGGGTGGGTGAGTGGTGAGGGGCGAGGTGTGGGTGTTGGGGTTGGTCAGGGGGTGTTGGGTTTGGTGGGGGGGTAAGGTGGGGGTGTTGGGTTTGGTTGGGGGGTGAGGAGGGGGGTCGGGGTTGGTCGAGGGGTAAGTGAGGTGTGGGTGTTGGGTTTGGTTGGGGGGTGAAGAGGGGGGTCGGGGTTGGTCGAGGGGTAAGTGAGGTGTGGGTGTCGGGTTTGTGGTGGTAGGTAGGGGTGTCGGGTTTGGTTGGGGGGAAAGTGAGGTGGGTGTGTCAGGTTTGGTCTACAGGGGGTGAGGTGTGGGTGTTGGTCAGGGGGTGACGGTAGGGGGGTGACGGGGTGTTGGGTTAGGGTGGGGGGGTGAAAATGTGAGTCGTTGAGGGGTAAGTGCGGTGGGGGTGTCGGGTTTGGTCGGGGGGGTGAGGTGGGAGTGTCAGGTTTGCTCTCTGCCCCCTCCCCACCTCCAACGGACCCGAGCAACGCCGGGTATTTTCGCTAGTGAAAAATAAGAGTAATGATAAGCATTAGTGAGACTTAAATAGGTATAAAGAGATACTCCCATGGCTGACAGGTTAATTTTGAAGCCTGTGCAACTGATTAATTTTAAAAATAACATCTATTTTTAAAATGTTCACTTGATTATAGTTTTAATGTTAGCTAGCCACTAAAGTCAGCAGTGCAACAGTCACTGAACTGTAAGCTCCTCAGGACAGACCATCTCTTTTTATGTGTTTGTACACTGCTTAGCACAGTGGAGTCCTAGTATATGAATGTGGTGCCTCGATGCTACCATAGTATAAATAATAATTTATACTGGAGCTAAAATTCAGAGTTCCAATCAAAACCCAGTTTCTCTCCTGGAATTTGTGTTGGATGTGGGATTGTCTTTCCATGAGCCTTCCTCTGCTCTGGAGGGCAAAACTGCCTTTGCTCACAAACAAATCCACTGGGGGTTATAACCCTCAGCTACACAGCAGAAAGGAAAAATACTAATAAACCCGTAGACTTTCTGCAACAGAAGCACACCATACTTCCCATTGAATTCTTGATTGTTATTTGGTGGGTGTCATATGTAGTCTAGAAACTGTACTTTAAAACAGTAAATTCATCCCATACAACACAATGTGATATATGTACATTTTAAAGGGCAGCAGCTGAGTCTTTTTTTTCCTTATTCAATGGTAGATGGATATACAGATGATAGGTCAGTATTTTGATTCATTTAGTGGCAGTTGCCTGTTTTTCTTCAGATTTGTACCAGCCCTTAAAGTACTTTCTCATATTTATACTGTTAATGAAGTAACTAAGATATGAAAAAGAAGGAAATGCTGCTAAAATAATGGGTACTGACTGAAAATGACCAAAGTAAGGGAGTTCCAGGATAAGATGTGTCTTTCCATTAACTTGTTCCAAGATACCTAGGTATTGCCAAGTTCTCAGAAGAGTGGGTAAATGCTCTTTCAATCCATATGTGCTCCAATTACTAGGAAACCAGCATTGCATTGCATCTGGTTTGGGAACTTATGTGCCAGAGTTTCAAGAATAATGTGAAACAGTTGTTATAAATCCTTTAAAACTTGGTCATATAATGAAAGCACTAACAAACTCTTAAATCTATCAGCATTGCCAGGTGCTGGTCTAATGTTGGCTTCATGTTGGGATGCAGTAACACTGCACATATCAACCATAAGGGCTACTTTAATCTAACTTCACAACCAAGTAATAGCATTACTTTACTTCCTTACACTGTTGAACCCAGATAAAATATAAAAAGCCAAAGTTCGAGAGCATACCACCACATAAACTATACCTACAACTGTGTTCAGTGAAATTATAGTTCCAGTTGTTTTGGTTTTTTTTAATGGTGAAAAAGCCTATAGGAAAAAAAAAACTCATTTGCGAGGAACATTTTATTTACATCGACAAATCTAATAGTTTAGTTTTTGACTGTCCCAGTTTGTGACTGTGTATTGGCATAACAAACAAAGAGCACATTGATCAACGGCACTGAGAACAGTTCAGGCTATTTTTCTTCCGAGTTTGAGCATCTGACATCACTTATTCAGAGCTTCCTGAGCTGCAGTTTGAGTAGAGGTGAACATAGAGTCAGGAAGACTTGCCAGGAGTTCTAAATCCCTGACCTTGGAGCTTTCATCTGAATGTGTATTTTCTAGTTTAGTTAAGCATAACTGCCCTGAAGCTGTGGGTTTTGGGTTTGTTGGGATTTTTTGGCCTCTCTTCAGCCCCTGACCTTTTCCTTCCACTCACTTCCTCCAGCATTTGAAGAGTTTGTGGCATCACTTGTGAAACAGGAGATGGCCAGCATGCCCCGTGGAGTGTATCATTCTGCACTGAGAGGAGGGGCCACACGCTCGGATCAAGGAAAGACCGTAGCAGGAGTTCCCAACTTCATGCTGAAAATGTATGAGAGGAACAAGCAGCCAGGCCTGAAGCCTGGCCTTGCAGGTGAGCTTCTCCTATCGTTGGTCACATCACTCCCTTGACTAATGATTCAAAATGGATGGTAGTTTTCTCTGAATGTGGTGTTGGCCCTGATTCAGAAAAGTTTGTCAGGATATGCTTAAGTCCAGACTTTTTCAGGACAGCCTTTTAGTACATGATTGAAGTTGAGCATGTGCTTACATGTCCTGAATAGCAATGTTGTTCTGAATAAAGATCTTAGAGTGGGTCAATTTAAGCCACAATCATGTACTCTATAACACTAATACTCCCTTTGTCCTGCTACCTGCCTCCTCCTCAAAGTCTGAACTCATCCTCTAAGACAAGTGATGAGTCTTAATACCCAGCAGCATTGGAAGCATGAATCATTAAGTGACTCCCGAATATTCTTCTCCACTGGCCAGTGTCACTCTCATTTTAAAATGTAACTTTAGAAACACGATATGAGCTTTCTGAAAATTTGTAATCAGCTGTTGTGCATGAAACTCTTTTTTTGCTCTATTGAGCAGTATTTTATGTTGATGCATTTATATGGGTTTTTTAAAGCTGGCATGTTGTTATGCTATGACCTTCCAATCCACATGGGCAAAGATGGCAAACCTATCAGTCGTTTTCTGGCTAGCAGAGGGCGCAATTTCCAACAGATGTTAATAGCTCTCATTCATGAGGTAAGCATTCTTGGCTTTTCTTCCCTTTTCAGAAATGTTGTGCTGCTTTCTCCTCCCTGCTCCCCACAGAGTCACATTTGCTTATTTTAATTAGGAAATACTAGCTATAAGCTATGTGATGTTTTAATGCACCATAATTAACTAAAGTTGCTGTGAGGGACAATTAATGTGACTAGAACGTGTAAATACATTTAATAAAATGCTCTCTTTGCTGAAATTCTCCCTCTGAAAATTGTTGGCGTAAATTGAAACTGACATTCTCCTTTTGCCCCTCCTTCTCTTAATAGTGGTGCCTAATCAGGCTACAGTGCTCTAGTATTTTGGTGTGTCTGAACAACAATTATGGGATTCCACCATAGAGAATGACCTCTGCCTCCTCGTTAGAGTAGTAATAACACAGCATATCTTTTAATTGTTTCCAGCTCCCTGGAATATTATGCTGATGTGGCTGAGCCGCAGCAAACTTTGTAAACTGGAGCTGTAACATCTAAATTTTGTGTGGTTTTGGTAAAGGTACAGGAAATGAATATCCAGTTAATCATTACAGAAAATGAGAAAGAGCTTGTTATCAAATCTTACAGGGAGTTTAGAATTATGGCATTACAGTTTATACGAAAACTGATCTTTGGAAACTGCAGAGACTGGGAAAACAAACAAGTAGTTAGATGGGAGCTTGGGAAATGAATGTTCGTTTCCCATTTTTCATGTCAATTTGAGCATTTACTAGCACAAGTAGACATGTGTTAGAGTCTCTTTCAGAGTTCATAAAAGAAAGAAGAATTAATACGATCAATTTGCATCACTGGGGGCATTTATTATGTGTATCTTAGGGCGAAGATTCTCTTCACAAGTCATAAATGAGAATGTCAAAATTATACAAGTCTATTCTGTCATGTGAGAGACAAGCAGGAGAGCATACATAATTGTAAAAATACCTTTTGTAAAAAATCTAAGTCTGGGCCCAGAATAGCTCCTCTAGGAATGACACCAGCATAGTAATAGATGTACATTTTAAAAGTGCCTTCAGAATAATGCCAAAAACTATTTCTTTATTCATGCAACAGCAAAATAAAGGTTCAGGAGACAGAACTGCCATACTTGTTTCCTCTGTTGCTTGTACTGGCAGTAACAATTCTCCCTCATAAAAAAAAAAAAAAAAAAAAAAAAAGGAAGTTATAATTATAGATGAAGTTGGTAGCACCATCTATATTAGGTTGATCGACACTCTCTGTAATAAGACTGGGTTTTTGGTTGTTTATAACTTTGCCAAATTTCATCTCTTGGGGCTGAAATTTTCCATGCCAGATGTTTGCGTCAGACTGATTTTTTTTTTTCAAGTGTCAGCTAAAATTGTTTCTAAAGAATGAGATTAGGAATTGAGGGGAGGGGGGGGGGGAGAATTGCTCATATTGTAAAGAATTGTTAAACCTGTTCATTGAGCAGATCTAGCTCCTCCATGTTTGGAGGCAGGGCTTGCAAATTGGTCAGGGATGTGCCATAAAAAATTGACCAAGTTTTAAGGATCCAAAGAATCTCAGTTCACACATGCTTCACAGAAACCTGCTAGTTTGGCTATAAATTCTCCAAAGAATCCACCTTTACTGAGCATGCCCCAGCCTGAGTTGCAGGAGCAGAACAGGATTTTGCCTGCAGTTGCTTCTCCTGGTAGCCAGAACTGGCTGTGGCATCAGGCTCAGGACCTGAGATTAAGGAGTCTGTCTCTCTGATGTTCTCAGTGGTCCCCTTCTAGGCACTGGCAGGGTGGAGGAGGAAGACTGACTGAAATGCAGAAGGCGGGGAGTTTTGTGGGAGGGCAGATATTGGGTTAAAGTCTGTGTAGGATAGATTGAGATCTGAGGGAGCAGGGAGGAATAGTAGGACTGGAAGCCAGGGGATGAAACAGGGACTGGGTAGGGTAGAAGTTGGTATTATGAGCCAATGAAGATAGTGAGTGAAGATATTTTGGATGAAGACCTGTTTATGTAGGTGTGGGGAGATCGTGACTGGGTGGGCAAGGTGACCAGGCTGAGAAGCCTGGGAGTGAGGAGAGGGAAGGGAGTCCAAGGTAGGGAGACTGAGAGTTGGAGGGAAACAGAGATTCTGACAAAGAGCCCAAAGGGAGAGGTTGGGACTGGGATAAGGAACCCAGAGCATGCTTCAAGATTGGGGCTGGGATGAGGAGCTGGTAGTGGGGAGGAGAATGGGATAAAGAACTGGGGTGTAGGGAGGAGACAAATCTGGGACAAATACAGCCAGAAAAGGTCAAGATCGGTGAGAAAAGGGGAAGAAGGCTCTGTGCCCACTTGAGAACACTTCAGAACCTGGAATTAAACCCAAGATTTCTGAGTGACTGAATTCCTTTGCTGTCAGCAAATATCTGTGAAACCCACGATAAAATTACTTTCAGCATGCTCTAGTGGCTGGTTCACTTAGAAGATGACCTATGGCTGCTATCAGTTACTTCATGGTTGCCCAACCTGCGGCCCAAGGGCAATAAACGACTCACCAGAGCATTTGCTAAGGCCCTCAGCCTGCTTCAACACGTATACCAATGGCTGATTCATTAACGTTTTGTCAACTCTTCATATGACTCAACCAATCCATCTCTCAACATTCTACCCTAAGCCTCATGGGACTCCCAACAGAGGACACCCTGCACACGTTGGACGTTAGCCATGCACTGGCGTTTATCTTTGATAGAACCAAACCTTTCTGGAAATCCTCTGGACTTTTCATCTCTACCACCAAGTGCTCTAAAGGAGACGCTATATCCACTCAGAGATTGTCTAAATGGATTTCCACATGCATTCAAATGTGCTATCGTATCCGGAATACAGAAACATCTGAACACATTAGAGCACATTCTACTTGATCTGTTTCAATCTCGATACCATTCCTAAATAATGTTCCAATACAAGAGATTTGTAAAGTGGCCAGCTGGGCCTCCATTCACACGTTTGCTGAGCACTATGCAATCACTCATGACTCCAAGGCTGATGCAGCAGTGGGCCTCACAGTACTTACTTCAGTGACTCAAACAAAGTCCCCCTATCACTCTGAAGGGCACTGCTCTACAGTCACCTGAACTGGTGCACCCACAGGGACAGCACTCAAAAAAGGGAAGGTTACTCATCTTGTGCAGTAAATGAGGTTCTTTGAGATGTGTCCCCCTGTGGGTGCTCCACTACCCGCCCTCCTCCTCTCTACTTTAGAGTTCTCAGTGGGCACTCTGCAGTATAAAAGGAACTGGAGGGATCGGTCGTGCACACTACATGCGGCACCAACAGCACCGCCAGATCCGCGCAGACGCTGCTATATAAATCTGTGACAAATGGCACTGGGATGCACCAACTCCTAAAGTGGAGCATCCACACAGACACGCATCTCAAAGAACCTCCGTTATTGCATAACTTGTGTAACCTTCCCTTGCCTGTGCAAACTTAACAAGGCCCCTTTGTGCATATACCTTATGATACAGTCTTTAATTAGATTATCAGATACTATTTTTTCTGCAGGACCCATGCTTCATTCACTGCACAGGATGGACCATACCTTAGGGGCCAGTATGCCATACCTTAGGGACTGCAGGACTCTACCAAGAACTTTATCTGTTTTCTCTACTTCATGTGACTCTTATTCAAAATAACTAGTGTTTTACATAAGAGTCTAATCTATGAAGCATGCTACTTAGCATTATAGGACCTCCAAGGACACAGCCCTTAGCTAACATTAATGAAAAGACTAAAAACCAGGGTTATTTTGGGGGCAGCAAATATTAATGTATTTGCTCCTTTATTGAAAAGACTTACTCTGGGCTCACCACTGTGAATATTTACTTGGGGAACTGCAGTAATGTATGTGGAAAATAAGTTGTGTAATTACATTTGTATTTTTACAGGTGTTTGATTTTTTTGAAAACAGAGTTCCAAATTTGTGATGAAAAATGGGGCTTGAGGCCACCAAGTTTGTATTGAGACTTCTCCAATGTATAGATTAAAGAGGTTGTGCTTTGTCTGTGTACATATCTGAGTAAAAGGGGTAGGTTGTGTATCTGAGAAGGAGGAATATTATGTAAATCGTTCCATGTGCTTAAGTATTATAAAACAAAAGCAAGTAAAAAAACCCACTCTGTTTTTAGCTGCAGTTTAAATGTAACTATAACAATAGCACAACGGTAATTTGCTATTAAATCTTAAGGCACTAGGCTGTTACTGTTTGTCTCCTGAATGCTATCCTAGCTGAGGCATTGGATACAGGTATAATATCTGTCAACAAGAGTAGATTAAGATGCAGGACTATTTTTTTCTCCCATGTTATTTGAGCTGGTTTCTCATGGGAAGCAGAACATGCCTTCAATAAACAGTGGTATGTTTGAAGTATCGTATTGCCCTTTACTGGTCACTAGTGACTTGAAGGAGCAGCTTGTCTCTCCCCCGCAAGTGTTTGAGCACTGTTTTATTGTTTGGTAAAGGAAGCTTGGCAATGTGCCTTTGAAAGAACATTCCCGTTACTGTAGTCACATTGGTCAAAGGTCACTTAAATCACGTGTGTCTATTTTATTATTTTGAAAGGGCCCACTTCACCATGCATCTGGGTTGGTGTTGTGCAAGAAATCTCTTAAGGTTTATCGCTATCCATTGGGCTAGACTGGCCAATAATTACCTGCTACTGTTTCAGCAGTTTGGAATCATTACCTATGATGGGCTTACAGGGAATAATCCCTTTTAGGCTTCACTTGTCTTTACTATGAAAATGAATTCGTAGGAATAGTCACATATGTTCTTATCATGGCCCATATGTTTTGATGGTTCTGTAAATGTATGCTCTGGGTTAGATACATTATAGCTGTTACACATTTACCCAGCTACTGATCTTTTATTTCCTTAATGGAGATGAAGTGCACTCTGTTTGTTACATATACAGGGTATCTGAAGCAGTCTTCTTCTGGTACAAAAATACAGTGAATGGTGGCAACTTAATTCCTGATCGTTGGAGTGTCTTTAAAATAAAGAAGGCCTATTAGAACCAAATTCTTTAGTGTTATTATCCATTATGATTATTTGTATTGTGATATTGCTACAAGCTGCAATGAGGATTGGATCCCCACTTAGGCTGTAAGTTGTTTGAAGCAGGGACCACATATTTGTTGTGTTTGTACAGCACCTAACACAGTGAGGTCCTGGTCCATGATTGGGGTCTCCTCGGTGGAGCCCTGTGCAGGACTAGAACCCTGCAGCGGGAGTAGGATCCTACAGGTCCTGCAGGACCCACTGCCATAAAAGCGGGAGCAGGTGGGGAAACTGGGCCACAAAACAGTCAAGGCCGTAGTCCAGTAAAGTGTTTAAATATTTATGTAGGTCCCTGTGATTTCAGTTGAACTTAAGATCGTTCTTAAGTATGTCCTTATTCAACGAAGCAGTTAGTTTCTGATTCAAGAAAGTATCCACATTCAGGAAGGACAGTTAAGCATGTGTTTAAAGCTAGGCATGGGCTTATGTTCCTTGCTAAATTAAGGCCTACGTGACTTGCTCAAGGTCACACACACAGCTTGTGACACCCATGGTTCCTGACTCCCAAACCTCTGCCAAGCTTAGTTTCTACTGAAGTAAACAGGATCTCTAGTATTTTCTTTAAAGTGACATGATCACAGTTTTAGGCCCCAAATTAGCCATTGTAACAGTATTATCCTAAGTGCATATTGCCAAGAAACGTACAAAATTAATAGGGTTTATTTTGCTATTCTCATAATGTTACGTGTGCCCTCTGCTGGCTATGTATGTGCAGTGGATGAATGAACATGGTCACAAAGAATGGTCCATAGCAAGGTAAGGGCAAATGCTGAGAGAGACAATGTATCCAAATCCCTTCTCTGTCTTGGATTTTATTTCTGGTTTTACCCAAATTGACATCAGTTTTACTGAAGTCTGTAGCTGCATTCTTGACTCTCACTTTTATAAATAGTTAACTAAAAAAATACAAGCCCAGAAAAGTACAAAACCATAGAGGGTTGCTTCTCCTGTATTTTCCCAGAGCTCCCTGCACAGCCCCTTTGCTTCTCTCATCTGATAGAGAAAGCACCCTTATTTTAAGGCCTAAATAGACTGAGCCAAATGTAGCTAGCTCCCTCCTGGTAGTGTCTACCTGAGCTGCTGCTGAATCTAAGCTGGGAATTCTCCTCCAAAACTTCAGGCCGCCTGGCTTGGCAGACCTTCTCCTAAGAACACCACTGGAGCAGGGTGTGGCAGAGCTCCATGATCCCTTGCAGGGGGCTCCAAAAGACCCGTCCTATGGGCGAAGACCAAAATTACATATTCACAAAAGATTTGAGCTCTAGTTTGATCCGGCATCATCCAAACCTGTTAGTACTTATAAATCTACAGCGTTTCAGAGGTCATCAGGATGGTACATCCAATGTTGAGTGTATTAAATCCACCAGGACTCTATATAAAAAGCTATGGTCATTCAAGCAAGGGAACACAAACAAAGCCATTTGATTTGAGTGACTGACTTCTGAGCAAGAGTAAAGAACATCAGTCCTGACTCTCTTGCAGATTGTCAACGGAGGCTAAGGGCCAGGTCTACCCTAGAAGGGGAGGAGGGCCGTTGACCTAAGATACACAACTTCAGCTACATGAACAGCGTGGCTGAAGTCGGCGCATCTTAGGTCGACTTACCTGGTTTTCTCACAGTGGCAGTGGGCTCTCCCATTGACTTTGCTTATTCCTCTTGGTGAGCTGGAGTACCGGAATCAAAGGGGTGCGCATTGGGGATCGATTCATTGCGTCTAGATGAAACGCAATAAATCGATCCCCGATAGATTGATCAGTATCTGCCAATCTGGTGGGTGGTGAAGACAAGCCCTGAGAGTTATTCAAAGTTATGTATGTTGAATATTATAAAATACTGAATATATCCACATAGCGAAAACAGCTTACTGGATTTTTTCAAAAAAATCTGTGATGCTGGGGGTTTTTCCACTGAATACTCTTCAAGCAGCTTTTATTCAGAGAACTCTGACAACATGATGCTGGTGCACAAAGATGATTTACAATTGCAAGGGACTATATTCTTCTGATAATTCTGTATGCTTCAATAGTGCTTTTGATTCAAACATATCAATGCACGTTACAAACAGCATTCCTGTTCCTTCTCCATGAAAACATGGAAGATTATAAAGGCCTGCTCTTACTCTCAATTTGGGTCCTTTTGCTTCAGTCAGTACAGAATCAAGCAGGCCTAACTAAGCTGATTTCTACACTAGAAGACAAGGTGGAAGGACTGCTGTTGAAATTAAGGGAAACCAAAGAAGCTGAACAGGATAAATCACAAAGATGCAGCAGACCGAGCCCACAAATGAGATCCAGGTGAAGGAAGATGATGGTAGAAACTATTAACATGGAAGGAAATAGCTATTTGCTCTCTCTGTGTGAAGAATTTGAAGGAGATCATATTTAGAAGAGGCTAAAGATAGACATCAGCCAAGCCAGAACTCAAAATAAATAATTATTTAGAGAGAGCCACTAGAGAAGAAAAGAAAAGATAAACTAGACTGATTGGTGGTCCTCTAATGAGAAAGTGTCAAAATTACAGATGTGACGAGAGGCAAATAGCATCTTTATTAATACTGATGTAGGGCATTGTTAGGGTTTGGGGGAAGAACGAGGATATGTTTTGGAGGTACAAGGCTTCTCTGGAGTTTTTTCCTCTTTTGTTATCTCCATTTGATTATTTAAAACCGCTGGCTGTTTAAGTTAATTTATTTGTGTTTTAATATTAATTTTGCCAGTGGTTATTGCAAGTCTGATTATTAGCAAGGCACTCAGCTTTTGTGTGGGCATTGTTTTTAATTATCTAAATAAAGAAAAATAAAGAAAAACATCCCCTTCTTGTAGTCCATGAGGGAACTAATGACATAAGACAAAGGAGATGCAAAAGAATCAAGGAGAATTTCAGGGACGTGAGAAGATAAATGATGATGTAGTTGAACTCAGGTACTTACCTTGATTATGGTTTCCATTCCAAAGACAAGGAGAAGACCAATGGATGTGCCAGTAGTGTAGAAAGGAGGTGTTTGGGTTCCTAGACCTTTGGAATGCTTTTCATGTTGAGCAGTGGCTGCAATCTGTGTAAGCAGAAAGAGTAGTAATAACTTTCTGGGATTCAGCCTCACAGCGTTGTTTACTGTAAGTAAGCTTTAGACTAGGTATGACAAGAGTGGTGTTGGTATGTGTAACAGAGAATCTGACATGTTCTTTTAATCTAAAAGTGAAAAGTATAGACCTTCAAAAGTAGATATGGAAATATGTCCCATCTCACCCATGTTTCCTTTTCCTTTATTAAAAACGTATT
Source organism: Sternotherus odoratus (assembly GCA_032164245.1). Classification (NCBI taxonomy): domain Eukaryota; kingdom Metazoa; phylum Chordata; order Testudines; family Kinosternidae; genus Sternotherus; species Sternotherus odoratus. Next base: position 17,489,068 of record JAVMKO010000007.1, on the reverse strand, counting down.
ATCCTGGAAACCTCTGATATTAAATAACTTAGTTTCCAGTGGACTCCAATGGCTCTCATGACAGTTTTTTATTTGTTTGGTAAAGGCAGACAGTAGACATAATTGGATATTAGCAACAACAAAAATTAATTCTTTCTGGCCACCGTGGAATATTGTGAGACATAACAATGAACAGCAGTCATTTAAATTACAGAGCTTGCTGTTGTGGGCCTGAAAACACTTCTCTTAAAAAGGGGGTAGTGAGGGAACTAAACTATGAGCTTCCATCTTCCTGTAATGAAATCTTGTTATAATTGAGAGAGAAAAGTACTCTACCATTTAGTTTTTAGTATTTTATCTGACTATTTAGTAAACTCATTTTTTTAAACTTGTGAATTCTAACAAACCAAAATTCCTTTAACATTAATTTTTATTAAAAATGTCACTCAAAGGAGTCTGAGGGTCTTAGGGTGGGAAACAGAGTCAGAAGTAAACCCAATTTAGACTTAATCAATTTTTGCCTTTATACAATTTCAGACAGAATTATTGTTACTTAGGGTCTGGACATAAATTTAAGACAGATAAATAACAGACAAGACAGAATGGGTAAATGGGCCCAAGTTACCACATTAAAGGGCACTGAGAAGTCCTTCCATGATGGTCGTCTCCTCCCCTGATTTCCTGGTCTGGTCCTTCAGTTCCGTCCTTCAGTTTTGGGTGCAGTGCTTCTCTGGGTTGGGACCATGTTTACTTGGATCCTTATAAATCTTTGTATTACAAATTATTTAATCTTTATCTAGAATATCACTGCTTAATTTTTTTCTTATGTAACCCATACATTACACATGTCCAAGTTTTAGTTATACAACTTCTGCATTTTTCCTGCTGGTTTTGGTGTTTCTGGGACATGTTTACCTGTGTTGTCCAGAAAAAGGTGGGGGATTGGGATTACTTATCATTATTTGTTTGTGGACCTCTTACTTACTACTTCCAATATGATACATTATTTATCTTGCCAGAAACAATATAAATTTAAATAAATCAGCAATCTATATCAAAAAGAATTGGCAAAAGGTCAGGCAAGATCTTGACCTAAATTTTATCTTATCTATATTCATTCACTGTCCATAATTGGAATTTCATTTAAAAAAGCTTTCAAAGATCTTTATTCTTATAATCAACAACCCTTCATTTTTTTTCTCTGTGTGTGCGTATGTGTATGCACGTGTTACCATTTTCTACCATTTAAACTATTGAGATGTGAGGTTGAGGGCACTCTGATTCTTTGTTAATATTTCTTTATCTTCTGCAAGCATATGTTTATCAGGGGATTTTTTATAACTCAAACTACAGAACCTTGTATTTGTGTATTGCCAAACCTTGTCAGTTTTTTTTTTCTGTTACAGATTTTGAGGTGCTTGTAGTTTTGGCTCTTGATATTTAGTTACTTTTAATGATACCCCAACACAATTAAATTATTCCAGTTTCTTTGGCAAGATTTTTTTCTTTGCTATGTTTTACCTATGATTGGAGCTTGTGATTCTGTAAATTTAGGCCCCAATCCATCAAAGCACTTAGGCATATGCTTAGTTCTAAACCCTGGAGCAGTCCTATTCTAGTGTAGCTAGCTACTTTCTGGTGCAGTACAACAGCTTTAGCAAACAAACTGTTGTTAAACCATTAGTTGCATGAATGGTTAACAGAGGCAGGCTCTGCAGAGATGAACAGGTGGATACCAATGGGTAGAAACTGAAGTGGTATTAAGACCACTTGTCTTGATTTCAGCTGTGAAATTTCCTGATGGAAATTAAGCTAGAATATTTCATAGGTAAATTCCTTTGTTTTAAAACAATGTTTGTGTATAAAGATTGGGTCCAAATCTACTCTGTTGCCCCACTGCAGCTGTCTTGACTAATAACCCCACCTTCCATCCATTCTTAAAATTCCCTGTTTTGATTAGCTTGCCACAACTAATTTCCTTCTTTGTCATTTGCTTCTGTTCTTGTGTTGTAACATTAGCACTTTTAAAATAGAACTTGAATTTAAAGAAAAAAACAAATGTGGAACTATCAAGCCAAACTCTCTTTTCTATTGCATCCCTTGTTTGTTATATGTTTAGTTTAGGGCCCAGACCTGCCAAAGCTACTAAGTATAGTGCTTTCTATTGTGAATAGTGCACTGACCTCACTGGGATCAGTTTATCAATTCAGTATCATTTGAATATTGAAATAGCATCCATCAGCATAGTATCTAAGTGCTGCTGTAAACTAACCATAGTAGTGAGTATTATACTTGGGTGTTTGTAGGATCAGCCCATTAATTTGTAAACTGTCTGAGTATATGGACATTGTCTTATGCTTGTAAATCATGTAACATGCATGACACTGCAGAAATTGTAATTGAATTCAGTGGCATTTCAATTGTCAAGCAGAGTTTGACCTATTAAACTTAATACCATTCTATTCAAAAACTTTCAAGTACCCCTTCAGTTAGCTAGATTGTCTTTAGCTTTAGTGTCTTATTTTTCTTTGTATACTTAAGTACAGAACAAAAAAGATCAGATGTCTTTATTCATAAAATGCTAGAGATGGATATAAATTGTATTCTTGTTAAATTAATTCTAATATAACTTAAGTCCCGTTCGGTATGTCATGCAGGTTAGCATCCAGCCTTCTGAATGGCACCGCTCTCTCCTTCTTCCTCAGTGCTGGCTGGGATTTATGAGTAGAACATACCATGCAGTTTTACAGGTAATTTGAGTAGTGCGGAGGTTTGTGTATTTTCAGTTTTACCATCAAGGACTTCCCTGAAAATATCAAGATCTTTTTTTAAGACTCTGCATTTTAACTTGAATGCAAGAAAATTAAATAAACATAAGGCAAGTCTTTAAGTTAAAGGTTGATAAGAGTTCAGCCACAACTAGCATCTGATGAAGGCAAATTTCACATCGCTCTGGTTCCTGATCAAGAATTGACACTCCTAGCCTTATTCCTGTTCAGAGTCCCACTGGAGTCAATGGTTCAGACTGTGTATCACTTATAGAATTGGGACTCTGACCTTTAATTTTAATCAATTTTTAATTACTGAAAGGAATTGTATGAAAATGCTGGAGAGTGGGACAGTGTGGATAGAAAAGAAACGGTGTTCCCCCTCCAAAAAAAAGTTTCACAATAAGTCTTTTTTCTCCTCACACCTCTCCCCCTTCTCTTTGTACTCTCTTGTTTCAGTCAGAATTAGAAAGAGAAATGCTGTGGTACTATAAGAGAGACTATGCTGGCAGTATATCTGACCCACTCCAAAGCAGGAAGTACTGGAAATTTGATCGGAGAATCTGTTCCAGTGAGATTACGCAGCCTGATTTCCAGACCACAGAGGTCCCAATCTATAAAATTGTACCAATAAATAGCTTCCCTGTCAAAAGCAATGTGTGGTTAGCTTTGTCCTGCTATCGAGGACATACATGGGGAGAAAACATGAATCATCAAGTGATACTGGGCACTTTCACAGTCTGAGCAGTTCAGACTGATGAGCAAATTCCAAGTTTCTTGGAAGTATCATCTTTGGTGAGATAATGTAACAGAATTTATATGTATGAGTCACCACTAGAGAGACAATTTTTGAAGTAAATCACTTTTTAGTTAGTAGCAAAATGTCAGATTTAAACACAGCTTTATTACAAAACAGAATTAGAAAACCTACTTTTAAATAGCAATTTTAGTTTTTAACTATAGAGAGTGGTATTTGTTGCCTATATTTTGTTATCCTCCTCTTTCATCCATCTACCTCAAACACTAAGAGTTCATGAAAAAAACAACTTTTACCAGCTCTGCTCCTGAAATCCTCTCTAGGATTTTCTGTCATTTACTGGAGCATTGAAGCATACCATTGTAACTTATGCTTCTGCAGCACTTTTCATCTGATGCTGTCAAAGCACTTAAAAATATGTATGTTAGTTCACACAAATAAGTAGTTCAGTATGCCTATGAGGAAATGAGAGAGTTGTATACCCATTTTACAGATTGAGGACTGAAGCACAGAAAGCCTAAGGGCTCAGTCCTGCTAGGTGCTGAGCACTCTATACCAATCTAGCAAAACACTTAAGTATGTGTTTAGCTTTAAGCACCTGAGAAGTCCCATTGATTTCACTGAGTGTATGTACATGCTTAAGTGCCTTGCAGGATTGAGCCTTACAAGTATGTCTACACTGTAGCTGGGAGTGAGCCTTCCAGCCCAGGTAGATAATCTTGTACTAGCGGACTAGTGTGCTAAAAATAGCAGTGTGGATATTGCTGCTCTGGTGGAGACTCAGGCTAGCCACCCACGCTCGGACCCCGAGGGTCAGATGAGCTTACACTCGAGTGGCTAGCCTGAGCCTCCATTGGTGCAGCAATGTCCATTTCACTATTTTTAGTACGTTGGCCCAAGTCCCACTAGTTTGAGTGTTTATTGGGGCAGGAAGGCATGCTCCCAGCTGCAGCGTAGATATACCCACCATGACTATGGTCATACAGGCTTGAACTTAGCAATGTGCATCAACACATGCTTAGGTGCCTTGTGGATTTGGAATGCACTTAAGCATGTGCTTAAAGTTGAGGATGTGTTTTGATGCTCTGCTGAATCTGGGTCATAGAGAATCAGTGGCAGAGCTGGGAATGGAATGTATGAGCCCTGACTCGTGGTCCTCTCTGTAACTACTATGATCAGACTCCTTTATTTAGTCTTAATGCTTGTTTGTATGGCATTTTAGTGCATAATAAGACAGAAAGTGAATCTACAGCAAACTAGCTGGCCACGTGACCTTGCTGCCACACACTAACAGTTCCACAGTGTGCTTGAAATGGAAGTGGATCCAAATATATTGTGGACTGTGTGCACTAGATGTTCCATGGTGTGCTTTGATGTACTTCCCTTTTAAGTGCACTGTGGAACTTCTAGTGCACAGCAGCAGGGTCCATATGGTCAATTAGTACATGGCAAGATAGTGCGCTGAAGATTCACACCATGGCTTGCAATGCACTAACTTTTTGTATAGACAAGCCCTGAGTAAATTTGTGAATTACATTTGGATTTTGCAGCGATTACTCTCATCCTCAAGTTTTCATGATTATCCCATGTTGAATGTTTGAAAAACAGTGCTTGTGCTCAGATATTTTTCCATCAAGACTTAATAAAATCAGTGATTGTCATGGGAGTGGAAGCTAAACTGAGACACCCTTTCTCCTACTGAACAGATTTGCTTAACACCTTCCAGTTAGTCCTCCTTAGATCACAAAAGCATTCCATAAACCACTGTGGTGAATCCAACAGCACATCCTTTGAGGCAGAGCTAGAACTGGCATGAAGGATTTCAAAGAAGACCATCATAACGAGTAAAAGATTGAGAAATTCTGGTATAAATGATGTATTGAGTAAACAGTAGGTTTTGCTGTCATTGTACCTTTTTTGAGGTAGTTGGTTTCCAAATCTTCTTCCCTGTGGGATACAAGTTTGTTGATCCTTCTTTGTTACAAGAGAATAAGTTTCCCTCCATCGTTAAGAAGCTGGAGCCATTATCTGTATCTGTAGCAACCACTCCACTCTTCCCAGAATCAAAAATTGCAATTCTGTCACTTAATACATTCTGTATTACAATGGGATATAGTATCAAGAACAATTAGATCCAGTCATGATATGGGTCTCAAGGGAAAGGTTACATCTGTTACACAAGTGTTCCCCACAGAAATCTCAAGATTATTACCCATGCAAGATCTACTTCTGATTTATGTTGTGATTCTGCAGGGGAGACAGGCAGAGCTGGAGATGCAGTTAAAACATGGAAAAGAGGATCCTGATGAGGTGCAGTACAAACAATTTACAGCCTGGCTCTGGTAAGAGAATGACTGTCTGCTCCTCATCACTGTAACTGCAAGTGAGGGGGCAAAAGGGCGGGGATACTTCAAAGGCTTTAATGTTGCAAGTTTAATCACCAGTATGAGTGCTAATGAGAAAAAACAGATAGGATCTCTAATTTTTCAGATCTGATCTCTAATTTAAAAAGAGATGGAGAGAAGAGAGTGTAGGTAAGGATGCTTATATTTACAGGTAGCTAACCCTTTGCAGTTTATGGAACCTAGAAGTGACAGTAGCTGGAAGAAATTGAAAACTGCAGTTATTTTATATCCTGCTATATAAAAACCTTTTGCTCAGTGCATAATTGAGTAACAGACAAAAATTATGTTGTCTTTATTGAGTATGAATTTATATCATGTCAAGGCTTACATTTTTTGTAAAGAATCAGAGAGGTAGCTGTGTTAGTCTGGAATTGCAAAAGTGACAAAGAGTTCTCTGGCACCTTAAAGACTAACTAAAGTATTGAAGAATAAGCTTTCGTGGGCTAATACGCACTTCTTTGGATGCATGTGTGTGTGTGAACACCTCCAGTTCAGCTGCTAGAGGAATACCTCATCCTCCCTGATTAGAGATAACAAGCTGGTTCAGCCTGATTGGACTAACCTTGTTATCTCCAACCTGGTTCTTACCTACTTATTTATACCTGCCCCTGGATACTTCCACTGCATCCATCCAACAAAGTGGGTATTAGCCCATGAAAGCTTATGCTTCAATACCTTAGTAGTTAGTCTTTAAGGTGCCACAGGACTCTTTGTCATTTCTTGTAAAGACAGTCTTGGAGAAGGGAGATTGGGGATGCATTCTCAGATACCATGATGATGGGCACATTATAAAACTTGAGTGTGTTTGGGTATGTATGTGTGTTTGTTTTTAAATAAGTGTACTGTTGTCCAGATCTTCAGCTATTGTATACTAGTGTAGTTCCATTAAAGTCAATGGAACTATGTTGCTTTTACAGCAGATGAGGATTCAGTCGTGTGTGTGTATTATAGATGTCACTATTTCTCTCTCTGTGTATTTTATATGTATGTGTACACATTCACATACACGCAGTCAGGATGGTTCTTACAATAAATTTAAGCGTAGAGTTGATATAAAGTCATATTTGATAAGGAAAATGTAATTTCACTGTTATTTTATTCAACAAAGTACTGAGTATATGGTAAATAAAATAGGCCTGATCCTCTCTTCTCTTGAAGCAAATTTTTGCCAGTGGCACTGTATCCTCTGTATCCCACCAGGTATAAAGAGAAAAACGTCTGCTCTCCTAGAACTTCTGAGCTATGGTGGAAATGAGAGACATTCTTGCAAAATTGCTTTTTAGGTCAGGGGACCAACAAAATCTGCCTTAACCTCCTCTCCCTAATGTTTGTAATTGCTTAACCTAAACTATTTAATGTAATAGTTTTTTAAAAACTGATTTAAATTTCTGCAAATGTAGATGTAAGTCAGCAAAGGAAGTCAGTGCCCAACTGTAAGGTTAAGAGTCTTTCCAGGCCCTTCCTCATGGGCTAGGTTAGGGGTGGGTAAACGTTTTGGCCTGAGGGCCACATTGGGGTTCAAAATTCTGCGGGGGACCAGGTAGGGAAGGCTGTGCCTCCCTAAACAGCCTGGCCTCACTCCCTATCTGACCCCCCACCCACTTCCCACCCCCTGATGGCCCCCATCAGAACCCCCGCCCCATCCAACCCCCGCTCCATTCCTTGTCCCTTGATCGCCCCCTCCGGACACCACCACACACTCTTAACTGCCCCTCCCCCCAGGACCCAACCCCCTATCTAAGCCCCCCTGCTCTTTGTTCCCTGACTGTCCCCTCTCGAGACACACCCCCCCCCGACACTAACCACCCCCCACGGGACCCCACCACCTAATCCCTCCCCCCTCCCCCCTCCCCCCCCCCCCGCACTTACCATGCTCAGCCGGGCGCAGGGCTCTGCGGCTTGCAGGCTGAATAAAAATGGCTGGCGGGCTGCAGTGTGCCCACCTCTGGGCTAGGTCCTGTAAAGTGCTGAATACCCTAAATTCCCATTGACTTAAAGGGATTTGAGGGTACTGTTCACTTTACAGGATCAGGGTAAAAGAAGGGGCCAATACTCAGAAGACCTATTCGGTATTTATCAGTATTGGCCACCCTGAAGTCTAACCTTGATGTTTGCTACAATGGTGAGGTAAATGCATAATTTTACTGTTTAATGCATTTTTGCACCACTATATTGAAGTTTTCCATTAATGGTTGTGCCATTCAGTGTAAATGTTTTCAATTTAGGTGGGTTTTCTTAGTGACTGTGCAAAAACAAATATTGTGCTTAAAACGAAACATTGATTTTATTCTTTCAAGTATGAGTGACCCGTACACTTTGTTTTATAGCTACAATTTTAAACATTTTATTATGTGTTGTAGAAATTTGATTGAAGGATAGATATCTTTTCAGGTTGGATGACAGTCCTTGTTAAGATTTACTACTTCATATTATAAATTGTGGTGTATGGGATTTATATATTATAAAAAAAACTTGTCAGTATAAAAGATTTATGGCAGCTCATCCTCTGGATATGAATACAAAACTAAACAAATGAAGTCAAGTAATGTGTTGTAAATTGATCACAGTAAAATAGAAAGTATTCTAAATGACCCTGTAGCTTTCATTTTAATAAATTTAGACTATTGCACCACCTGATAGCTTAACTACACATAGTTATGTTCTGGAGTATAATAAATGTTGGATAAATTGTTATAGTTCTCCATTGTAGAATATTTACATTTTATTAGGCTGGGGTGCAGAACGTCGACCTGGAAAGCTATCTGCAATAGCTAGATGATCAGATTTATGGCTGCTGCATGAACTTGTATTTTCCACAATGTAGTATAAAATCAGATAAGAGCCTTTTTAGAGGACAGTTTTAATGGATTTAAGGATGCGAAAACTGTAAGATGGTATGTGACAATTTGTACTAGTTTACGCTAAGTTTTTAAAATACATATTGGATGTGATGTTTGCTAACAGAGTGGTCAGTTGGAGGACTGGAGGGAAAATGGCCAAGTTCTTGCTGCAATGTAAAGCATAATGTGCTAATTTTACTTTTTGTGTCTCCTGCAGGGTCAGAGACATGCTGACTGATGTTATCAAGGGTGCTTCAAAGTAAGAATGGTTCCTTTATTAAAGGCTAGAGAGTTATTTCTTCTGGATTTTTTCATTGTGGTTGATGCAAGCCAATATTTCTTATTGATGTGATTTCAACTCATAGCCACAAGTATAAGGATAGGAGCTTTCCCACCATGTATTGCATTGTCTAGTTGGTTAGTTGCGTTATCTGAAGCACTAGGCATAGGCTGCTCTAAAGGCAGAATACCATGCTATGCACTGTTGGTCCAATCTTGTATGGCAAATTATTTTCCTTAAGTCGTTCTTGTTATCATTTTATTCCTCTCAGCTGTCTCTGGGGTGGAGCATCACCTAGTCAAAGCTAACCCACTGTCTCTCACTCTTAAGGGTTCCTGCTTTTGTCCAGACCCCTCTTCCTCTTGGAGGTAGATGCAGATATGTTTTCAGGCCGACACGGCATGTTAGTTCATGGCATTGGGTTAGCAACGAACTCTCTGGTCCCATCCTCAAACACCACTGAAAGGCTTTAGGGCTGGTTGCTAGTGGCTTGATTTTCTTCCCTGTGTACATGTACTTCAGTGACAGGAAAGCATCACTTCACTGTACTCTGTGGTTGGTTAACATGGATAACTGCTTCTTGCACTCGACCAGACAGAGGTGCCAAAAGCCACGAATCTGGATAAAAATAACTCTTAAAAATAACTCTTGAAATCATGGAGATTGCAGCAGTGATAGAACCACAGTGCTATTCATCATAGACTGATTCAGTGGGTGGTACCTGCTGGCGCTGCAGAGAAGATTAGTTTAAAGATAATGGGAAATTCACAGTTCTGGCAGTTCTAGATATTTAAATTTTCTGTAAAGATTTTGAAGGGTTTTGCCTCTTTAACCATGCAACTGTTCTTGGTGAATGCAGTTGTTGGAAATTTTCAAATCTACATGCTTCCCTGCCAATCCACCTTCAGGTAGTTCACTCCTGAGTAGAGGAGGAACTGATTAAAATTGAACTCTGTATTTTTAGCTACTCATTAAATGCCTATGAAAAGTTAGAGAACTAAAGGTTGAAATCCTTTGTGTAACTACTATAAAGAGCAAGATATAATACAGGGACACAATGAACTCTCAGAATGTCATTTCCTGGCTCTAAGTAACAAGAGCCAATTTCTTGAAAAAGAAGGTACAAAGTTTTTGTCATGAAAATAGTTCACTGGTCAAATTAGTTCATTAGGTAACTTTTCACAAGGGATTTCCCGTGGACAGACCATGTGGCTGAAGCTTTTGCTATGTTTTGTGTTTTTTCCTAGTCTAACTTAAGTAAATTCCAGGATAGAATGGTCTAGTCTTCAGGGGGGGGGGGGAGATTGTTTTTCTCATAGAACCTAGTGGTTTTGGGGTCTGTAGTGTTGGTCTTTATACTGACCAACACTTTGTTCTATGTCAGTGGATTGTTTTTTATCAATTTAAGGCACCAAGGTGAGGTGGGGCCAGTTTAAAAGTGTCTGACACCAGAAGCATTTTAGAGTGCAACTAGCAGTAGACATAAAAATAAATGACTACATCAATAAATTCAGAAGTGATTTAAGGTATCATAAGAAGAATATTCTGAGAAATGAACTGGACACCTGATCAAAATTATGTTAGCTATCTCTGATCCAGAGTGGTCTGGATATAGTATCCGAGAGCTGAAGAGTCAGTGACATTCCATTAAGACGCTCATCTTCTTTATCAATCATCTATTTTCAGATGCAAAAATAAATCTCTAAAGACAGGAGAATGGGTTTGAGCTTTCATAGTACATGTAGTAGTAGATGAGCAGTCTTTCTGGATATGCAGTACAGTGATGCAGTGTGTAAAAACAGAAACTAAAATGTAGAATACTTCATCTAACCAGTACTGTACCTTACAGCACCATCCAGTATGATGGTATTTCACATATTCTATTCTACATAATACCTAAAAGGTAGACTACAGGATGACAGAGAAGTACTTGGAGCCTATCTTTGAAGTTCCTTTTCTGGACATAATCTGAACTCCAATGTAAGAAAAAGTATCTCAAAGAATTTAGCAGGAAAGGCTCGCAAGAGTTCCTTTTCCCTAGCAATTTTCAAAATCAAGAGGATAGCAATCTAAATTTTAATTGATGGGAAAACTTGAATATGAAAACCCAGTTTTCCTCTTCCTTATTTCCACCCCACACACAAGCACCAAGCACAGATCAAAAAGTGCCTAACAGTGGCTACAATGCATTGTAGTTTCATATGTATTTAAAAGTGTCAGTGTTGGCCATAACTCTAGGTGCATCTCATGTCTCACAAGGTAAAAAATTTTGATGCTGGTTTTCTCCCTATAATTTCATTGACACTTAGGAATTTTGTCTGCATTTTAATGTTGCAGACATGATTACTGCTTCACTGCTTTATCCCTATATGCTGAAAGAGTACAGCTAAGTCACTCATGCACCTAACCAGCTACTGGAAACTGATCTGTTTATAACAAGAAACTTTAAAATACCAATACTGACGGTGCGTACATTTATCCAGCTTTGTCAGCAAATCCTGTGCACAGCTGAGAGAGTGTTCCAATCTGTGTACCAGGGAAGAGTTGCATTTCTGTGCTAGGACATACTGGAGCTTTTCTTTATTACATTTGTATGAAATCGTAATGCTCTGTGGTAAGAATGCCACACAACACTTAGCTGCATAAAGCTTTATAGCCAGGTGAGACTGCAGCTTGTTTTGTGGCTGTGTGTATGTGTATATACATGCCACTGCTACCGCTACTATAATAAGCACCTATCTCTCCGAGCATTGCGTGCTTTTGGAAGAATGTGGCTGCCACACTCAGGCATGTTAAGATTTTTTTGCAAGATTAGTACCACCATCAGACAAATTATATAGAAAGAATTTTATATCTTTTCAGCAAAAGCAAAATATATAAATGGTGGGAGGAAGACTATTTCGCTTCTACAGACTTTCTTTAGTAACTTGAATGCAGCAATATTTTCTCACACACATATACACATACATTTGTGTTAGGCTTTGGATAACGAAGAGGAAAAAAGAAAACTATTGAAACAGTGAGCTTAGTTTCCTCCCATCTCGCCGTGATGTGAGGATGAGATGTGGCGCACTTCCATTCAGTCAATGAACCATCTGAGATAGTTGTTAGCTTTGAGAATATCGCTGAAAGGTTGGTATTTGCTATGCCAGCGGTTCTCAAACTTGCTGAGACCGTGACCCTTTTCCTCTCCGGTGGTGCGACCCTTCTATGTCCGCCGAAAAGCCGCTGAATTGAATACCTCCGCATTCAGCGGCTATTTTCGGCAGACATGCCGTGCGCTTCTGAGAGCGCTCAGTATGTCCACCGAAAAGCCGTCGAATGCGGAACTAATCAATTTGGCGGCTTTTTGGCAGCGGCAGGAGCTTGCGACCCCCCAGGGAGCGCTCAGCAACTCCCCCGGGGGGTCGCAACCCCCAGTTTGAGAAACCCCTTGCTATGCAGAACTCTGGTGGCATGTGCTTTCCCAGTTATTACAATATGTTTCATTATCTGGATCTCTTATATCACATTAATTACTGTTTATTCTTTTCAATAGGGACAGCCCAGTGGTGAAAGGAAACTCTATCTTAGCTTTAACTGGCCTTGCAGTTGCTGTGGCAAAATATGAAAATAGCCTTTCTTCAGACACTGAAGTAGGACCAGAGGTGCGTTAAATCTCAGAAACACTGTTTTTGTCATCTTAATGCGACTTGCAATCAAAACAAAAGCACTGGGAGGTTGCATGGCTGAGAGGGCTAATAATGAGATGCAGCACCCCTCACTCTCATCCGTTCATATCCAGTCATGTTCAGTAGTCACCATCTGCTAGCTCTGCTCCAAGCGAATTGAGCTTGGTGGTCTCAATCTGAGTGTGCCCTCCTCACACAAAGTGCCACAATTGACACATTTGTTGTCAGTATTGTCAGAACAGAGAAAGATCCAATGGATGTTGAGGCTCCACCACCTGCTTTCTCCACCTCAGATTTAATAAAGTGTTTTGAGAGAGGTTGTATTGCCACTTCCTGTGCTCACTTTTTGGGACTGGCAATCTGGCACTTGCCATGATCTCTAAATTCACACATGGAAAAGATCATTTGTTTTAGAAATAGATATTTCCACATTGTGAGTGGGTGTGTGATTTATGTATATAAATAATTACATATACAACTTTTGTCATTGTGTTCTCTGCCTCAGCCTCATGGCATTCTTCTTATGTTGACCTCAAATCCTTAACCTTGGTGCATTATGTGGTCAGGAAAGGAGAACACCCGTTCCGCTTGAAGATCATTATTAACATGGATCTATTTTTCAGCTGGTAAAGTGATGAAGAGTTGCTGGTATTTCCCAGTGTACCAACGTACACATTTATAGGTAGTGTGGCTCAAGAAGCTGCTTGAAACACTTTACATAACAGAAAATATAATTAGGAGGAGAGGGAAATGTGGACTGTAGCTAAATGTGAAAAGTAGGATTATTATGCCCATCTTTTCAGTGTAATCGAAATACAACAAACTAGTAGTCTGAATCTGTTTTATGTTAATTACCTTCCCACTGGATCTGTATGAATTGGAAGAGCTGTAACGGGCCCCAGCAGCTGGGAATGCCACACACTGTTCTGCATTGACCACGCTGTCCAGGTCAGGAACAGTTTTGACAGACTCTGAAGGGACACTGCTTGCATCTGATGAAGTGGGTATTAGCCCACGAAAGCTTATGCTTCAATACTTTATAGTTCGTCTTTAAGGTGCCACAGGACTCTTTGTTACCTCTGCTATTCCAGACTAACACGGCTACCTCTCTGATTCTGAAGGGACAGTAATTCAGGCTTTTTACTGGTGAAAAACATGGTCGTGATGCAAAGCCTTAAGGAGGGTTAAAGTGGGAAAAAAATACGTATCTTTAAGCCTCAAAGGACTTTAGAGTGAGAGGAATGAAGATTTACTTGGTACATTGTGATCTCCCAGTATTCTTGCCCCAATGCCAGAAAACTCTGCCTGTTGTTTCCATCAAATAGCTGGTTTTCAACTTGTTGATTTGCTGAAGATTCTTCTGAAACCCAGTCTCCATTAGCTTACTGTGGTATCCTGCTACTAGGTCAATCTTTGTCACTGTTATTTGGGCTCACTGTTAATATTTGTTTCATTCTTGCATTTTGAGTGTTTTTACTTTGATTAATAGCAGCTGTCAGAACAGGGTGAAGCATTTTACACTAGTGTGTGTGTGAGATTTTGCCTGTGTGGCCAAAGTGTTCACGGCTCCAAAGACGGCTGAAACTGGAATTTGATTTAATCAACTTAGGTTTCCAGAAAGTCAGCCTTATTCTCAGAGGTGTAACATTAGCACTTATTAAAGAACTGAAGAGACAGCTAAAGAGCTACAGAGCCTTTTTACTTATGGGTCACCAGTGTGACTCTTGACCAGCTCAGTGGCAGTTAAAAGTTTTCCTGCCTAATGGAAGATTTGGTAGTTTCTGTATGAGGGATGTAGGGTGTGTCCCATTCCAGGTTCCATATCACAAACTCATTCCCATCTCTTTTCACTAGATTTTAAGCTCTTTGGGGCAAGGACAGTCTCTTACAAAAGTGTTTGTGCAGCGCCTAGCATGACGGCTGGTTGGATTCTCCAGCAAGAGCTCCTGAAACAGGAACAAAAATTGCATTGTGTGTGATTAATTTGTAATAATTGGCAACACTGTAAATTGCCACAGACAATTATGGGTAGGAAAAGTTAAAAAATCAGAAAACAGACCCCAAAACTGTGATTTTATCATTTCACAATGTTTGCACTTTTTGGGTTTGCAATCGTGAATTTTTGATATGAGTGACCTTCAGAAGCCTTTCCAATTAGTTTTACCAGGAAACCAAGTAGGGAAGCATTAGTAAATAGCCCCCTTAGAGAACTGACTTCTGAATTGTGGGAAAAACCTACATCTATATCTCAGTACGTTTGTTCAACTGTGGTTTTAAACACAAATGAGCAAAAAATATAATATCTGTTCTGTCTGCAAGTTCCTGGGTCATGATAGTGGAAATAGTGCTGCTGGGAAATGGAATAAAGTTCTTCTCCATAAGGAGTGCCAGAGAACAAATTCAATCAAGCGAATTCTTAAAATTAATAAAACATTTGTATCATGAACACCCACAACTACTCTTCACTTACAGCTACTAAATTAACTTGTTATAACATAGAATATTGAAATGGGGCCAGGTGATTTCCTGTTCCAAGAGGTCATTTTTTTCATCTTTTCTCAAGTGAAATAATCTTTGTTCTGTCCTGGGTTCTATTTCTAGCTTTGTCAGAGTCTTTAGGGGACCTTGGCCAAGTCTCAATCTATCTGAGCCCATTTCTTGAGTTGTAGAGTGTCCGAGATATATTTTAAGGCTGGATTTGTTCATTTTGTAAAGCACCTTGGGATACTCATGTGAGAGCATTACATAAGCACACAATATTTGTTGTTATTTTGCTAACAGTGTTATGACTGAGGCACATACTACTTCCTGTTTCTGAGAAAATTGTCTGTTACCCATTTTATTTCTGTCTTGAGGGGAAAAGGACTGATTTCCAGAAGGGAAATTCTAGTCTGTTACTGGGGGCATAGGTCAGGGTGCTCCATTGTTAGAGGTACCATCTATACATGGCACACTTTAATTCATGCATCATTAATTGCACTGGTAAATTGCATTTCCTGTGTCATAGTGACACCTCAAGAATCAGAGAGGTAGCCGTGTTAGTCTGGAATAGCAAAGTTAACAAAGAGTCCTGTGGCACCTTAAAGACTAACTAAAGTATTGAAGCATAAGCTTTCGTGGGCTAATACCCACTTCGTCGGATGCAAGCAGTGCATGCAGTGCTTGCATCCGACAAAGTGGGTATTAGCCCACGAAAGCTTATGCTTCAATACTTTAGTTAGTCTTTAAGGTGCCACAGGACTCGCTTGCATCCGACAAAGTGGGTATTAGCCCACGAAAGCTTATGCTTCAATACTTTAGTTAGTCTTTAAGGTGCCACAGGACTCTTTGTTACCAGTGACACCTCAGTTTACTGTTTATTTTGTGTGTGCACGCTCTGTTTGTGTCTGTTGTTTTAATACATTCTATTCTTGTTACAGCACAGACCAGTAAACAAATATGAAAAGACGCCCTTTGACTGAGACACAAGTTGTGGTCCCGTCTACCTGTACATAAGGCTATAAAATTAAAGATCTCTTGTAATTTTTCAAGAGAGCAAAATATTTAACCATAGTGTCCTTGGAGAATATCATGCTGCCCATTCAGGCTGAAACTTTTCAAGTCTTCATACATGATTTTTGTGAATTGATACAGCCAGTTACTTGCTCATATTGAGCCATAACAGTTTAGGGTTCTGGTTTTCTTCCTCATAGTGCTGCTAGTTTGAGGCCTGATTCAGCCATCTTTGCTGTCATTGAATAATACCTTATTCTGCTAACTTCATGGAATGATTTGTGGGAATAAAATGTGCTAGTCAGGAGTAAGAGTGGCAGAATTAGATCCTTGTTGAGTAGCTACATACTTCATAGCTGGCACATCAGCTGCTGAATCTGTCTTTTGTCCTTTAATGTGACCTGGTTTAAGAATAGAAATGAATGAGTATTTGGAAGCTGTTATTTACTGTTTATTGGCTTATGTCATTTTTCATTACCTGTAGACTGAACCTGATTTTCTTCCCACAAAACACTGGATTTCTATGGTGATAGAAACACTCCTTAGTATTGTGAACAGTCGCTATCGTGCTAAAGGTCAAGTTTTCCCATGGTTCTACCAGGTACGTCTAGAAGTATAAAAACATATAAAGAAAGAGGTTAAAACAGTAACTATCATGGGCAAGAGAATAGGTATTTGGATTTAGTTATCTTAATATCGATGATTGTATGAAATAATTGTTTAATCTTGGTTTTATTGATTCTATTAATTCTTGCAAATAGATGTGTGGGAGGAGGAGAAGGCTTTATTTTATTTGTTAGCAAATTTTCTTTCTTATTTTTATATTTTTTCCTCAATTTTTATCCTTCAACTGTCTCTCAAATTTTCTTCTCTGAGTTTCAGCAGTTATTGGTATCTATTTCTTTTTTTTTTTTTCCAGTTTAAAAAAACCCCAATCCTAACCTCCATAACATTACAATCTGCATGTACAAAACTTAACAATAAAACTTTAGCATATCAACCTAAATAGATTCTCTCACCACACCACAAGTCAATATTCTGAATTTGAATAAAAACATGGCTCTTAAATCATGCTCTGTAGGTTGTATAATTCTGACTCTGAATGGGGAGTTATGTAGTCAAGGGCCTTCCCCTGAAAATGCCTTGCTCAACTCTCTTATCTAGGAACCATTAGCAGAAACATCCTATCTGATTTCAAACTGATAACTAGAACCTAAACCATGAACCTGAACCCCATGAATAGTATCTGAAGGTGAACTGGAAGCCAGTGTAGTCTTCAGGAAACAGGTGTCATATGTTCTGTGCATTTACCACTAAGTACACTGCAGCTGGGTTCTGCATTAGCTAAAGCTTCCTTTCTAGATTATCTTTAAAATGGTATCCTTGTGTAGAACACCTTGCAGGAGGAGCCTTCAAGGGCACTGGATAACAATGAGCCTTATTGATAAAGGGTGAGCAAACTCCTTTCCCAGGGGAAGATACCACTTCTGCCCCCTCTAAGTTCTTCCATCTACCTAATAATCTGAGCTTTGATCACCTTGTCATTATCTGTGTTTCTATCTTGGCCAGTCCGCAGGGAAGGCAAAGAAACCACACAGCTTGAGTTACATGAGAGGAACATAGAGTGGGCTTGTAAGCGGGCCGCTGCTCACTCTCTTCAGAAATGAGGCAGGAGCCCTTTGGTGCCAACAACAGTGTCCTTTTATTTTCCCTTTTGTGCAAAACCCACCACCTATTTACAGTTCTGTACACAAGTCCCCTGGCTTGGCTGCCTTGGAGGAACAGCTAGCTCTAACAGCTAGCTGGGAACAGCCACCCTCTGCTGCTCTGTTCCCTTTCTCTCCCCCCCCCTCCTTCCTTCCTTCTCTCTCTCCCTCCCCCCTTCCTTCCTTCCCTCTTCCTTCCTTCCTTCCCTCTTCCTTCCTTCCTTCCCTCTTCCTTCCTTCCTTCCCTCTTCCTTCCTTCCTTCCCTCTCCCCCCTCTTCCTTCCTTCCTTCCCTCTCCCCCCTCTTCCTTCCTTCCTTCCCTCTCCCCCCTTCCTTCCTGCCTGCCTGCCTGCCAGGTTTTATCCCCTGGCCTGGGAGGCTGTCAGGTGGTTCAATTAAGCCCCACTCACTCCGGGGCCACACCCTGCCAGCTAATTACCTTCCCTAGGTATGGGAGCTGCTAGCAGAGGCTTTGCTAGCTGAGCTAAGAGGGAACAGGGGCTGGCTCAGCACTTTCTGGCCAGCACCCTGTTACAGGGCTGTAAGCCATGTGATGGAACCACAGTTCCAGTCCTCTCACTGTCTCCCGTAGTGGCCTCACATAGGGGGGTAACAGAATGGTTCCTGTGAGAGGTTCCTCAGGGAAGAGATGGCTCAAGGACTCTCTACAATATTTTTGACAAGAAGGAACTGATCTATAAAGGACAGTCACATCCAGCCTCATCAACAAAACATCAAGGACAACAGTACTGAAGACTGATAGATCTAAAAGAGTTAATATCAATCCTAGACCTCTGTCATCACTGTGGGAGGGTCCAGACCACCAAAACCAGTGCAATTTTAACATCACTTGGAAATATAATGCCAGACTGCCAAGGGCCAAGGAAATCCAGGGACTCAGTTGGTACTAGAATTAATATGTTGCAATCTTCCAAAAACATCTGCCTCCAGAAGTGGTACAGTTTAAAAATACATTGTATTTTAAAGACGGAGCACAGGGACTTCATTCCCAGCAGTTCCCTCTTCCAAAAATGCAGTATATTCTAAAATACATTTTTTTCTTTCTCAGTCTGTAGATTTCAAAGGACAAAGCCTCTTGTAGAAATCACTGCTCTACAGGATACCTGGCATTCTGATTTGAATCTTTTTCTTCCCATAATTATATATAAGCTAATTCACATATGGCAGGCTATTGCATATAATCAGCTTTTATGTATAGCTTTGTAAATAGAGGCAGTTACAGGGATTTTAGCTTTTAAAATGAAAAGGAATTTAAAGCTTTTGTGGAGGATAATCTATCTCCTGGGAAGCTTTGCCACCAAAACTTTTGCAGGATCTGCTGAGACTTCTCCACCCTGGACTTGATGCTTCCCCACTGCTAAAGCAGCTTTTTTTCCCTTTTTGATAAATTCCTGGCTTTCTGTAATTACAAAATTGCATGCTTGTTTTTATTTACACATACATGAGCTGGATCACTCTGTTGAATATTTTAGCGAGGAAGCTGAATATGAAAACAGATAAATGTATTTATGCTCAGACCAGCTATTGAATTCCTATTTCTCTCACCCACTTGGTTTTTAATTCCATATTTACTCATCCTATTTTCATTCTGGAAGGTATATTTTCAATTACCATATTATTAAACTGGTTGTGGGGGGGGGGGCAAGGAAAGATTGCTGGAGGCAAAGCCGTGAAATATGACATGCTCTGAAATAGAAATGCAATTACAGTACTGTATGCGATATATTTTTATATTCCTGAAATGCTATTTTTCTTCACAAATTGGAAAAAAGAACAAAAAAATCTTTTTTTTAAATGTGTCCTAGAAATCCTATTCTGGTGAAAACACAGCCAGTGCTATTGCTCGCTCCTGTGCAGCCACTGCTTTGTCTCTCTTGGTGCCAGTTTTCATTGTATCCTGCAAGGAGAAGGTTGAGGAAGTCCTGAGTGTACTGACTGCCAGGTTACCTGGGAAACCAAATGCTGATGAGTCTCAAGCTGTTCAAATCCACATAGGCCTTGCTTTGGGGATGTTTATCTCACGTTTGTGTGAAGAAAAAGTCAGGTATGGATTAAGGTCTACAGCAGGTGTGTAAATAACTAACTTCCTCCCCTTCCTGTAATGTGGCATTTAAATTCTGCAGAATAAAGTGTTTATATTTTGTAGTGTATTGATTCCGAAGGTCTTTTGCAAGATTACGCAAGACATCTTTTTTATTTCTTGATTCAGTTCTTTTTCTTCCCCTCCTCTGTTATTGTTGCCATACTATACTGGGTGTGCTTGTTTAAATACAGCATCTCACCCTCAAGATTAATGATGCATTTTAGTTTCATAACTGTGTAGGTGTTAAGATGCTCATGTGACTCACTTCAGTGATACAGCCACAAAAAGCATGTTAAGGGGATTAGCAACCCTTATTTATATCATTGTATAGTGGCATTCACAATTGTAAGAACATGATTGTCACTGTGTTAAGCTATATGCTGCAGAAGTATGACATGCAACAACAATGCCTGGTTACTGGCTCTAATACTTAAACATCTTGGCTGCATCATGAAACACACAACTTACTAAAAGCTATGTGTGTATCCAGTACAATGGACCTTCTTCTAAGTGTATCGTTACTCTGTGGGGGTTACGACAGCATTCTCAGGGACTGTTGGGTAGAATTTACCCTACAGAATATCTGCTGCAAGGTTGAAAGGAGACTCTCCAAGGTGATTGCCACAGATTCCTGAATGTTGCCAAGAAATTCAGGCACTCACCTTAGGCTCTGGATTTTTTAACTTAATGACTTTTCGGGTTTGTGTTTGCATACACCCATAGTAAAATACAGGTACTCGATTTAGGTCTTGCTGGCATAGCTATTATTTTTATCCCTTCAAGCTGATGGTTTCTGAAGCACCTCCTTTGGCTAAAATGCATTTTGCATTAATGCACTACCCTGATACTCAATACTAAGGGGATAATAGGAAAATAAGATTGCCCTGCTTTTTAAAAACCTACAGCACAGTTTGTGGATGCATTGCCTCTTGATAATTAGCCAGTAGTGACAACTGAGCTACAGATAAGCCATAAAAGCCTTCTGAGAAAACAGGATTAGATCATCACACTGTACCAAGGGACCTGTACTATAGTTTGACTTTATTCTTTTTAAAGGAGAATAGCAAGAGAGGACATTTAAAAAAAAATTCCTTACATATTAAGTCAGGTCACTTTTTGCTTTTTTGCCCCCAAATTTCTCTCTTATCATAGATATTCCTTACATATAGCTACCAAACTCTGATTTAGGAAAGTATTCATGTTGAACCTAGAGATAATTTACGCCAAAGCCTTCCTACTCTTTAAGAGGATTTTCAGCACATTCTGTAAGCAAGAAATCCCTTGCGGGTTAGTTCAGGATATTCAGGCCTCTTTCTCAAAATAAGATCCAAGGATTTTGCTTTTCATTTGTGGTGCTGCTGGTGAGGGAGCAACTTTTCAAGAGTGAGCCACAAAATGAAGTCTTAAAATAGGAAGCTTGTGAAATATTAAAGGTGCAGCTGCAGCCACATTTTATGGGGCATGTAATACTGTGGTTTTTTTCCTTTATGGTGTCGGCAGTAAAGGTCTCGGGCTTCTGTGTAAGTGCTGCCTCACTACAACTGAGCCAGTTAGAAACAGTGGAAGGTGCTGAAGTGAATTCGTGGACTTCAGCAGTACACGTGTTTGTGTGAAAGCACAAAAAATGAACAGTTATGCACTTATGTAGTATGAGAATCTTGTTTTTTATTTGCTAAAAAAAATGTTGAATGGCAAGTTCATTCTTACTGATATCACATGCAGCTTGAAGAGCTGAGCAGTATCTTTTCTATTTTATTTCTTTTTCATAGTGATGTATCTGGCCAACAGATGAATTTACTTCTAATGAAGTCCCTTGATGCATTGGAAGATTGCTGCTTTGACACCAGTCTGGAGTACCCGTAGGTTTATTCCATTACTGATGTCAGTATTTACTATGATTGCTACCATTCATAAAGGCCATTCGGGCTTCAATCCACAAATTCGGAATTTAGGACCACAAATCTGTTGCTATGAGGAGACTGATCCTGTTCTTGGATACTTGTACCTGTCTTGTGTCTTCTAAATCCATTACTATGCTCATTTTAACATATGTTAGGATTAAAAAATCAATTATCTTATTCATTGGAGATGGAGCAGCAAGCAGGGGCAGCAATTCGAGGTGGAGCATTGTTACACACCTTACCTACACATGTTCATTAATGAAAGACACTTTTGAAAGTGCCCCTCAGTGTTCTTCTATAGCTGCCAAGATGTTCAATGGAGTCTGCTTGCTGCTGCTGCTGCTTTGGAGCCTATTACTGGAATGTGCATGTGTGCACAATATAGTCTGAGCCATAGGAGCAGCTGCCTCGCATGACTCCTTTATCTGGGAGAGCCAGTCTGTTAAATTAACAGCTGTGGATGGCATGAAGAATATGAAGGGAGGCAAATGTGTGTCATATGCTGCGGGTGCCTTGAAGAGAGGAGCAGTGTGTCAGCAGGGCAAGACATTTTTGAAGAATATTCATAGGCGAGCCCCAAAGTATCTGCATACTGAATTATTTTCTGTACATTAGTTGCCATTTAACAATCAATATGTACCACAGAATGGCATCTCAGACATGACAGTTACTTTCTATTATAGGGACAGAGAAATATCTGCAGTATCTCCGGTATCACTGAGTAAATGTTAACTTAGTAATGATGACCACTTACATTGATTCTTCTGTTACCAAAATCAGCAGAGCAACAATTTCTGTTCTTCCCCTTCCCCTTTGTACTACTTCAAAAGCCCAGGAGGGGTCACAGCTGCACTTCATTGGTCTCCGAACTTGGAAAGCTTAGTTTGGATTCTGAGCTGAGTTTCTCTGCCCTCAGCTGGCATACAATGCACAGGGAGTTGTATCAGCTGCATCATATTGTTGTACCCACTGCTGCTTAAGATAAAAGCTTCACAGTAACAGCCAAAATTGTCCCTCCCTTCTTCCCCACCTGCAGATAGAAGAACACAAAACAATGGAGAAGAGGAGAGGAAAGATTAAAGCCTTTTCCCCCATTTGATATGAGTGTAAAGCTAGTGTGTATGGGGGGGGGGGGGTGTTAAGCTAGTTATAAAATTAGTTTGCAGTGTAAATCCTTAACTTGAAACTGAGCAAGGAAGTATTTTTAGGCATTAGTTGCTATTGATTCTTGTCCAGCTAAAACAATAGCTAATTTTAAAGTGGGTGCCTTTAGCCTTTATATTTTGCACCATAGACACACTTGCCTATGTGACTTCAGTAGTATGTTTATTTCATTTGGATGTCATCTGCTGGAGATTGTCTGAAGATACTCTGGTGTTCCGTTCCATCAAAAATATACTACGACGTGTCTGCAAATAGATATGTCACATAAATAAGAACAAGGTTCAGTTTTACACCCAAAATATGTTTCCTCTAAATGTGGTTGGAATAAAGTTGCTTCTATTTAATATGTTTCTGTGAAAGTTGCATCTGGTGATATAAGTCACCAAGAGCAAATTCATCATGCTGGCCTGATTTAAAAGGTGTGTAGCTTTCATTAAGAGATCTCTGGCTGCTTGGAGCTGCCATGTGCTTGGAGAAGATACGTCTTGTATCTTACTGCCATCTAGAGGAAAAGGTATCACTTACCACCATGTTTTTTTTACAGTAGATGTTTTGGTTTGTATACTTTTTTTTGCAAACTCGTGGTTCAGTACTGGTTTCTAATAAATGATATGCATCATTTAGGAGATGCAGTGAGACATCCTATGAATCAAAGAGCATTACAGACTTTTTTCTTCTGTGTCTATTCAATAGGAAAATTCAGTGCAGTGTGTACTACACACACTGGAGTCCACATAACACTGTACACTTTTGAGTGATATGTTGACTGTCTATGTTGACAATAGTGTTATTCACACTAGTGCTGTTGTTGCTCAGTTTAATTAGGATAATTCTCTTTTCCATTTAAGTATAGTACTTCTTTAGTGTTTAAGGGGGAAAAACAAAGGGAGCTATTTCAAATAAGCAATAAATATAAGCAACAAGTTTACATGAATATTATAAAACATCTGTTCAACTGAATCAACAAATGATTGTTTACTTTACACCATAATATTGTACTATTACAGAGCTGCTAGTCTGTGTAAATTATAGAAAAATACTTAAAATGTTGCAAAACCTTTCTCTTCCAACAGATCACCATAAGAATGACATAATATTGACACTCCCTCTTACCCAAAAACTCTCCACCAACCAGCCAAACATACACAAAATCCTACCCTGAAACAAATCAACCTTGAGGGAGGAAAAGCCCTAATAACATTTTAGAAAACCAAAACTGAGACATATCAGAGACTCCAAGGAAAAAGCTAGGGATTTTGTTATTGCTATTGATTTAACATGGACGGTGCTCAGATGCTACAGTGATATGTGGTGGTATAAAACCCTAAAATGGAGAAATAAATAAATATTGTTTAGAAACCTATATTCACTCATTACTGTTGAGTATATTTGTATGTGTAAATATATACAAGTTGGGGGATTTTGACAAATTCAGCAATTAAGTCACCGTGGAGTCGTTAGGCTCCTTTGTTGTGGAAATTACATAATAAAATTTACAAATATTTCTCTCTTGTTCTCAACATTATTGACACACAGAAGGGTCACTGTGTATTTGCATTCATCGTTATATAATGCCTTTGTATGTTATTGATCTAGTTTACATTGAATACATTATCTCTCTAAACAAATTCAATTCTACAAGTATCACAGGAAAATAAGATAAAAAGAATCAATCCAAAGAGAACATCTAGTTTCACCTAATTGTTACAATCCAATATGCAGATAGTGAATATATTGTACTACATACGGTCCTTTTATTACATATTGGCTTGGGAATTTTTTTTATTTTCAACCTAAGAAAAACTGTGTGTTCAAGATGGGGTTGACTTTGACCTCTCTATAGTTTATGTATGCTCCAAATGTTGAAGAATGCCAAGATAAGTCACAAATACATGGTAGTATTTGTGGCTTACAAATATATATTTTCCTTCCTTAAGTATATTTTTATAGAGACTTTCAAATGTTTGGTTACTATATTGATCTGTGGTACAGCTGAACTAGTCTACAACTACTCGAAGAACAACACGATAGGACAAAAAAGTTTGATTGTGGGCAAAAAATGAATGTTGATGCTTGTGTGTTCAGTAAATGTACAATAATGAGCCTGATAAATCTGAAATTTTCAAGACATTAAATGGCCTCTATTCAAATAATCATCTAACATCTGTGGAGAATAAATTGATTTGCTTCTGCAAAATGCTTAATACCAAATAACTGCATGACAGCAGTACAGGGAAAGTTTCGAACATTTTCAACATGGAGCTCCATCATTTAACCCTATTATAGATTACTGGTTCCACTGTATTCCCATTAACATCAGTGTTTTCAGGATTTAACCCCTATGCATAGTATCAGCCCTTTTAACTTTTATTTTTGTATTCATTATTTGTGAAGCACTTTATGGTGCAGTGTACTTTACAGTATTATATGTGATTGAATTATTCCACTGAGAAGAGAAAATAGCATTATTGCCATTATGTCAGAAATATTACAGTAAGATCCCATAGAGCATGCTGTGGCACTTTCACTGATATGTTTTTAATGATCGTATAGATTTAAAAAGAGAGAAGTAAGAATGATCACTAATAAATTCACTGTTTTCCTCACAAAACTTAATTCCTCCTACACTCCCTTATGAAATGTAAATTATTTTGTAAAACATTGTTACACTGGAAATTGTTGTGATTGGAAATCTAACTACATCAAACATTTTTTCTTTTAGCCAAACTTTGTAATTTTTGCATATTTATGGATAAATTATAATATAAAATTTATATATGATAACTTTCGATAATTCAATTTTCCAGTTGTTCATTAGTTCATATACCACAGTGATATTTAGGAGTATCTGTTGCAGAGGGTTATCTATCTCCTTTGTCCGCTGAGGCATAGATAGAGACTGGGAAGAAATGTCTCCAATCCTTGTAGCCACTGTCAATTGCTGTTGGGAAGTGTTAAATATTTAAAGCAAAGGTATTTCTTGAAGTTATTTTTATTTAATTTGAGTACAGTAGCCAACCCCTCTGCGATTAGTTTGTTAAAACTTGGGATATCCTGTTAAAGAGTTCCCAGAACTCCTGCCTCCTTGTTTCACACTACATTGACTGTTCACTTTTAACAGTTGATATTGCTAGTGACATCAGTATAGTATATTATGTGCGTAAGGGCTGGGAGTGCTTCATCTCTAGAGACAATGAACTCTTATCTGTGTGTCTGTGAGGAAGAGAGAGAAAGAGCCGTTCTTTAAGGAGATTATGTATCAGTCATATTAATAGTATCTATGCAGTTGAAATGCCATATAGGTTCAAATTGAGTTTCTACAGCTCAGTATCCTGAGTAGTATTGAAAAATAGATCCAAAGGAGCTTAGGCTTCTTTAACTCTACCTTTATGTTTTCTCTTCTTTTTAAGCACTGGATGCATCTTGGGTGTAGGACTAGTTCTTTCATTTATGAGTCACAGCAGCCAAACAGAATCACGGGTTCATGTCTCTTCCTCTTTGAGGAAACTCTGTAACTACCTGGATGAGAGTGAAGAGCAAAGCAGAACATTCCAGGAGGTAGGACTCTCTTTTTTTAATCATAACTTTCTATCCTCTCTCCACTTTTCCTTCATCCCCACCCATAACATAATTTTTTACTGAAGACAGCCATACATGCTATAACTATTAGACTAACGATACACAATTCCAAGATACGTTCATTTTATGCATGATTCTTTGACTTGTAGTTTTTCTTTTTTTTCATAACATTCTAGATTTATATTTATTAAACAAAGCTTATTCGATATTCTAAGTTTCATGCAGTACGGGCACTAAGAAATAATGCATCAAACTATTTTTAGATAGAAACGTTGTCTCTTCTAAGGTAGAATCCTTGCTGCAAGGGGTAATCTCCCAGAAAGCACAAAGCAAGTTGCTGATAAAGGATAGCTCTTCCTTTAAAGTGGTCTCTGCTCCTTTCTTGAAAGTTCCTTTTGCTTGCTCCTGTGATTGTAGTACTAAGGAATGCTACTGCGACTCTGGGTTGTCAGCATTTCCCATTATAACAGATTTCAAGTGTTTCAAAACTCGGATGAGTTGGGTTTAAGCATGACATTATTCATATAGTGCCAAAATACATGACACTTAACAGACAAATAAGACGACATCCCTGCCCCAAAAAGTTTACAATTCAAGATGAGATGTAACTTGACTAGTGAGGCGGACAAACCTGGGGAAACTGTAATGGAGATTGAGAGGGAGCAAATTAGAGCATGTGCTTATATATATATATATTTAAAATTGTTCCTGTCACATTTAAGCACATTGCATGCTGAATAGTTGTTATATAATCCCCTATTTTTCCAAGGGATTTATAAGCCATCGGTACAGAGTTCTACTTTTTGTATACAGCGTTAAAACTTTTCTTTTTTTAAATAAAGGAAATTTTTACGTAGTTCAGTTTTGCTGGCAGTCAATAAATGTTGTGAATTAGCCTTCTGTTGTTCTTGGATTATGCAATAAAGTGTTTTATAGCTATAAAATAATTTTTCAACACCATTGATACTAGAGTGCTTTATTGAATCTTAACGGATGAACAAACTTTACACAGGGTTCAGTACAGCAACTGCTAGAATGAAATGCAGCAAGTGTTAAACTTTACAAAATAACCTCTGGGTTAAGAAGTAAAGCATACTACTTTTCAATTTGAAATTCCATAGGGAATTTGGAGAGAAGATATGTAATTATGCCAGTTACGGTTTGCCCTGGATACTGGGACATGACTACACATACAAAAAAAGCCATGAAATCTTTAATGACAAGAAGTGGTTGGGACTGTAGCTTACCATTTGTGTTTGTGGGGTAGGTTTTTGCACTCTGTCTTATTCTTGTCCAGTATATTCAACATTCTACACCTGCACCATATGGAGTTAATTCCTGACTCATCAATATTGTATCCTCTTGCATTGGTGTGTTCTTTGGAGGTTTCCCATCCAAGTACTGACCTGGTCCAACCTTGCTGCATCTGAGAGCACATTGTGGTATAACCTCAAAGTATTTTCTTTCATTATGTGAGCTACTGATTACACATATTGAAAAATGTGACTGTCTGTGGAAGAGTCAAACAAAATGGTACCAAAAATATTTGTAAGCATGTAGTTTTGGACTTAAGTATGAAAAATATCAGCCCAGAGGATGACTCTTTCTAGGAAATTAAAAACAACTGAAAATAGACCACCAGACCAGGGGGATGAGATGGATGAGGCTTTCTTCCAACAACTAAGAGGAGTTACTAGACCACAAGCCGTGGTTCTCATGGGAGATTTCAATCATCCTGATATCTGCTGGGAGAGCAATACAGCGGTGCACAGACAATCCAGGAAGTTTTTGGGAAGTGTAGGGGACAATTTCTTAGTGCAAGTGCTGGAGGAACCAACTAGGGGCAGAGCTTTTCCTGACTGCTGCTCACAAATCGTGAAGAATTCGTAAGGGACGCAAAAGTGGATGGGAACCGGGGAGGCAGTGACCATGAGATGGTCAATTTCAGGATCCTGACAAACGGAAAAAAGGAGAGCAGCAGAATATGGATCCTGGACTTCAGAAAAGCAGACTTTGACTCCCTCAGGGAACTGATGAGCAGGATCCCCTAGGAGATGAACATGAAGGGGAAAGGAGTGCAGGAGAGCTGGCTGTATTTTAAAGAATCCTTATTGAGGTTGCAGGAACAAACCATCCCGATGTGTGGAAAGAATAGGAAATATGGCAGGCGACCAGCTTGGTTGAACAGTGAAATCCCTGCTGATCTTAAATGCAAAAAAGAAGCTTACAAGAAGGGGAATGGTGGGCAAATGACCAGGGAGGAATATAAAAATATTGCTCAGGCATGCAAGAGTGAAATCAGGAAGGCTAAATCACACTTGGAGTTGCAGCTAGCAAGGGATATTAAGGGTAACAAGAAGGGATTCTTTAGGTATGTTAGTAACAAGAGAAAAGTCAAGGAAAGTGTGGGCCCCTTACTGAATGAGGGAGGCAATCTAGTGACAGAGGAAGTGGAAAAAGCAAATGTACTCAATGCTTTTTTTGCCTCTGTCTTCACGAACAAGGTCAGCTCGCAGACTACTGCACTGGGCAGCACAGCATGGGGAGGAGGTGACCAGTCCTCTGTGGAAAAAGAAGTCGGTCAGGACTATTTAGAAAAGCTGGACGAGCACAAGTCCATGGGGCTGGATGCGCTGCATCCGAGGGTGCTAAAGGAGTTGGCTGATGTGATTGCAGAGCCATTGGCCATTATCTTTGGAAACTCATGGCGATCGGGGGAGGTCCCGGATGACTGGAAAAAGCCTAATGTAGTGCCTATCTTTAAAAAGGGGAAGGAGGAGGATCCAGGGAACTACAGGCCAGTCAGCCTCACCTCAGTGCTTGGAAAAATCATGGAGCAGGTCCTCAAGGAATCAATCCTGAAGCAATTAGAGGAGAGGAAAGTGATCAGGAACAGTCAGCATGGATTCACCGAGGGAAAATCATGCCTGACTAACCTAATTGCCTTCTATGATGAGATAACTGGCTCTGTGGATGAGGGGAAAGCAGTGGATGTGTTGTTCCTTGACTTTAGCAGAGCTTTTGATACGGTCTCCCGCAATCTTCTTGCCAGCAAGTTAAAGTAGTATGGGCTGGATGAATGGACCATAAGGTGGATAGAAAGCTGGCTGGATCCTCTGGCTCAACAGGTAGTGATCAATGGCTCCATGTCTAGTTGGCAGCCGGTATCTAGGTCGGTCCTGGGGCCAGTTTTATTCAATATCTTTATCAATGATCTGGAGGATGGCGTGGACTGCACCCTCAGCAAGTTTGCAGATGACACTAAACTGGGAGGAGTGGTAGATACACTGGAGGGTAGGGATAGGATACAGAGGGACCTAGACAAATTAGAGGACTGGGCCAAAAGAAATTTGATGAGGTTCAACAAGGAGAAGTGCAGAGTCCTGCACTTAGGACGGAAGAATCTCATGCACTGCTACAGACTAGGGACCGAATGGCTAGGCAGCAGTTCTGCAGAAAGGGATCTTGGGGTTACAGTGGATGAGAAACTGGATATTAGTCAACAGTGTGCCCTTGTTGCCAAGAAGGCTAATGGCATTTTGGGCTGTATAAGTACGGGAATTGCCAGCAGATCGAGGGACGTGATTGTTCCCCTCTATTCAAAATTAGTGAGGCCTCATCTGGAGTACTGTGTCCGGTTTTGGGGCCCACACTACAAGAAGGATGTGGAAAAATTGGAAAGAGTCCAGAGAAGGGCAACAAAAATGATTAGGGACCTGGAGCGCCTGATTTATGAGGAGAGGCTGAGAGAACTGGGATTGTTTAGTCTACAGAAGAGAAGACTGAGGGGAGATTGGATAGCTGCTTTCAACTACCTGAAAGGGGGTTCTAAAGAGGATGGATCTAGACTGTTCTCAGGGGTAGCAGATGACCGAACAAGGAGTAATGGTCTCAAGTTGCAGTTGGGAAGGTTTAGATTGGATATTAGGAAAAACTTTTTCACTAGGAGGGTGGTGAAGCATTGGAATGGGTTACCTAGGGAGGTGGTAGAATCACCTTTCCTAGAGGTTTTTAAGGTCAGGCTTGACAAAGCCCTGACTGGGATGATTTAGTTGGGGATTGGTTCTGCTTTAAGCTGGGGGTTGGACTACATGACCTCCAGAGGTCCCTTCCAACCCTAATATTCTGTGATTCTAAGACTTACAATTGTAAAAAACCTCCTTTACCATAACTGTAATTCTGCCAGAACAGTAGTGCATGTTTTAAAATATATAAGCTATCAGCATCCTGCATTGCCTGGTACAGAGGTTCTCAACTTTTTACTTTCTGAGGTCCCCCCAATATGCTATAAAATCTTCCAGGCCCACAACTGTTTTTCCTCATATCCAGTAGATCAAAAACCAGGTCAGGTGTTAGGAAGTAGCAAGCAGGGCAGTTAATCAGGGCCCCACACAACAGGGCCCCACACAAAGCTAAGTTGCTCAGACTTTGGCTTCAGCTCCAGGTGGTGGGGCTCGGGGCCCTAGGCTTCTGTCCCACACAGTGGGGCTTCAACATCCCACCCTGAGTTCTAGCAAGTCTAAAAGCTCACCCAGAGGATACTAAGAATCAGAGAGGTAGCCATGTTAGTCTGGAATTGCAGAAGTGACAAAGAGTCCTGTGGCACCTTAAAGACTAACTAAAGTATTGAAGCATAAGCTTCATCGGAAGTGGGTATTAGCCCACGAAAGCTTTAGTTAGTCTTCAAGTGCCACAGGACTCTTTGTCACTTCCAAGAGATACTATTACAGTTATAGTCTGAGTTCCATTACTTAGTATTTATAACATCCCTGGTACATATCCTTACCCATCATTTGCATGAGACCCTAAACCAAAGTGTCTTTTACCTGCCTTCTGGTTGTCAAGAGAAAAGTAAAGAATTATAGAACCTTTCAGGAAGAGTGAGAGAACACCTGGGTGTTCTGACCAGATTTCCCCCCTCAGCAGTTTCTAATATTAAAGAGCTGTGAGCCCAATTGCAGAGTGCATAATGGCTGCTGCCTTGGCCTACAGGGGCACTGTGCTGTCAGTATCAAGTGCTTTGCTTTTTTAACTTTTTCAGGACACCTAGAGTGTGAAATAATTCTTATAAACCCATCTCTTGTAATCTTATGTAAAGTTTCTGTTCATTACAATGAAGAATTTAGGATCATCTTAAAATATCACAACGCTGTCTCCAAACGGACAACAAATACAAGCCTTGTGCTAACACTGGATTGAATAAAATATACAAAGGCAAAAGAGACCAGAGTTAAGGCAGCAGTTACAATTTACTACTTTGATTTAGATATACGAATTCATAAACATTTAAAAATACTAGGTACATCTCTTACTATCTGTAGTACCTGGGCACAAAAGTTTGGGTTGAGGGCATAAGTGTAGTTCTCAACATTTGATATCCTTAGGTTTGGAGTATCAGTTAGTCAGTAGTGTAATTTTAATGTTTGATTATTTGTCTGTTAATGGCCAGATATTGTAAATTTGAGTGTTATCACAATCCTGACATGTAGCATGCAGCAGCATTGGAAACCATGTGGAAAGCTTGTATTAGTCTGGTTATTTTACAGTGAGCTTATTCCTATACTGAATGACTGTATCCACAATTTATTTCACTTGTTTCCTAGTATTAGGTGTCCTTGAATACATTTGGGGTGTGTTACTCGTCATCTGGGGTGGGGGAATGAGATGAATTGGTGTATATCTACTGTATTCAATAAAAGCTGTTCCCTGTATGTTCCCACCCTGGGAAATATTTACCTGTATTTTTCCCCTTTCCCTTTATTCAGATTCTTGCCTACTCCATTGCCTGTTCCTGCGCCTCTGCTTTCAGCATGAAAATCATAGAGGCTGGGGAGGCTGAAGAGATCATGAACAAGTTGCGGACGTTAGCGGAAAATAATCAGCAGGTTATATCCACAGTTTGGACCTCTTTCCTTCATTATGTTTGTTTGTCTTTTCCTATGTATCATTAACACTGCACCCATGTCAAAGTAAGATGGAAATTCCTTGAACCTTCTTTGTTATTTGTTGGAAAGAATGTGATTTGAGGAGGGTACAGTGAAGGCCATTTGTTTGATATGTATATTCCCTGTAACTGTTCGTTACCAAAGGGTGAGACAAAAACTGAATTTCTAAATGCTGACCAGGTTTAAGGGAAGGTGTCTCAGGAATATCTTCTTCCTAATTCTATTCTTAAGACCCTTGTCTCACTGGGGAAATAGCCTTTCTCTGGATTCTCTTGAATTATAGGCAAGGATACGGTTTTGTCACGAAGGTCGAGAGAGTCACAGAATCTGTGACTTCCAAAGACCTCCAGGACTTCAGCCTTGGGGGCTGGGAGCTGCAGGGTCCCATTGCCTACTGCAGTGGCAGGGAGCTGTAAGGTACCTCCCGCCACCTGAAGCAGCAGGCCCCCAAGTTCTCAGCCGCCACGGGGGGGGGAGGGAGGGAGATGGAGGGGCGAGGGACTCCCTCAGTGCTCCCCTGCTGCCACGAGAGGCAGGGGGGCCCTAGCAGTGCTCCCTTGCTGTCACAGAGGACTGGGGGACCCCCACAGTACTCCCTGTCATGGGAAGGGGGCAAAGGGACCATGCAGTAGTGGCAGAGGAACCCTGGAACTCTGAGCCCCACCGGTGGAGGGGGGGGGGTGTCCAGAGCGCCCAGCCACCTCGCAGCTGCTGGAAATGGGAGGCAAATCAATATGTACTTTTTAAATCCTTTCTCTTTACATCAGAAAATCATCCTCTAAAAGAGACTCCTGCACTTCGGTCTCTGGGGCACTTGCCGGTGGTCTGGAAACAGCTGGCTGGTCATATGATACTAGGTCCTTCTTTTTTCCAGCTTCTAAGTCACATTAAACTAGTTAAAAATACACTGCTATTTCCTAATATCACTGTTTCATGTAAACAGTTGCTACAGTTGCAATAAGGGTGCTGTGTAATTGTGAAGTTAAGTATTCTGTGAATGGGAGGGGATTTGGTCTAAGAGACCATGTTGATATTAAAATGTGATCCATACTGAAGGTTGAGAATTCCGTTCTATAAAGCACAGACCTCATCCCGCAGAATCAAGGAGTAGAAACTTGCAAATGAGAACCCACTCTGATCATGATGAGTGTCTATACAGCTGCTGATGTCCTAATAGTTACATTATTAATTCATTTGCATTCCACTAGTTCCTTCCTTATCACCAGGTTAAGGCAAAGGAGGCCTGATGTTGCCTGGTCTAGTTAAAAATATATATGTTGCAAATAACCTGCGCACACTTACATACATGCTTAATTTTAAGTACATTTATAATGCCATTAACTTAAGCAGGTGCTTAAGCTTTTGCTGATGGTGGCCTAAATATCTCTCTGAACTACAACACTTGTTCTTCAGCTCTCAAAAAGCAAGTACCTTTCACCTAAAGAAGTCCATTGACTGATTGCAGTAGCAGCCTCCATCCTTTTTTCAAGCCAGTCATTAGAGGGCAACATCATTCCCTGATACGTATACATTGATACGCACCAAACCGGTACATTACAACATGATGGGGCTCAACATCGTAAAACTGGATGTTTCATATAATTCAATTTCCTGAAATTGATACCTGTAGTTTTGTCTCTGTTTCAGTCAACTGTTCATTTTAAAAGCACCTGCTATTTTAAATGATGATGGAGCTCGTGTAATTGAACATATCAGTGGGAAGTACTGCATCTTGAAAATGCAGCATGTTTTTCTTTTGAAAAAGGAATACATGGGTTTTTATGGCAACTGTTTTGTAATCTGTGTTTTTGACATCTTGTGTTTCCTGCAGACATCCGGTTTTGCTTTGGCATTGGGTAGCATAGTTCACGGGTTGTCAGTCTGTGGACATGGGAAAGCAGAAGACTTGAGTAACAGGCTGCTTCCTGCCTGGATGAAAATTGTGCTTGCAGAGGTAGAGGAGCTGTCTGTCTGTCTCCTTTAAAAAAATAAATTACTAATGAGTTTATTTCCTTAAGGAGAAGGAAATTGTTAAGAATAGTTTGAATTACTCGAGCAGGTGATGCTTTGGATGCTTGCTCACGTCAGTTCCATGTAGGTGTGTGAACACTGTGTGCACAGTCACTGGAGGTTTTTCCCTCAGTGATATCCATCAGGCCGGCTCTAGTGCCCTATGGTATTGTGTGCTCATGCGCCAGTATAAGGAGCCTGCTGTCTCCACTCCCTTTCAGATTCTTCTTACCGCCCATCACAGTCACTGGAACAGCTCCTCCTGCTTTGACAAACTCTTACTTGGTGCTCTTAGTTGAGTCCTTTTCCCTTGTTTCTCTACCCCAGTTTATTTTCTCAGTTTGAAGTGTTGTAGATTAGTTGTATATAGTTAGTTGGTGCTTCTCACCCTGTTGGTAGAGTTTTGTCCGATGCTGAGGCATGCCTCAGTCCCCAAGTTCAAAGCTGTGCCTCCTGCAGCCTCCATGTCTGTGGGTGACCTGCACTCCAGTTGTCTGAAGTGCCTCATCAGGGACCACTGCCAGATGTCAGGACTTCAAGTCCCATACAAAGAAGAACACAGAGTCCAGTTAGAGGGTAGGTCAGGTTTTTCTCATGAAATGTCCATTCGCTTCCTAAAGGGCTTAGAGAGACTATACATGCAGATTTGTGAACCCATTCCCCCATGGGACCTAAACCTGGTCCTGTTGAGACACTCAGGCCCTCCTTTTGAGTCACTGACATCATGCTCCTTCTCCTAATGCTCCTAGAAGGTCACGACCTGGTTGTCGGTGGATACTTTTTCATCCTATTATGCCATCACCCAGCAGGCTAGAGATGATGGCATAATAGGGTTTGGTAGAGCAGGGTTTCAATCTGCGTGTCCGTGAACTCTCAGCCCACCTCCTAAGCTATCACTTGGGAGGCACCTAATGTGGAATGGACATGAGCAAGCATTTGAAGAAGAAAAAATGGTTACTAACTTTTCTGTAACTGTTGTTCTTTGAGATATGTTGTTCATGTCTGTTCCACGACCCCCAACCTTCCGCCCCTCTGCCCGAGCTAGCCGGGAAGAAGTAACTCCGAGTTCGCGGAGCTGGTTTGGCTCCTTATAGAGCCAGCCCAATGGATACCACTAAGGGAAAAATCTCCAGTGACTGTGCACACAGTGTGCGCATACCTAACGTGCTATGGACATGAGTAACACATCTCAAAGAACAACAGTTACAGAAAGATTATTAACCGTTGGTTTTTTTTATAAGCAACAAGGTAATATAAGACAGCTCTCTACCAAAAATATTCCAGATAGTCTGTGAGAGCACAACCGCATTCTTTACTCATACTGAGTAGTATCTTAGTCCATGAGTAGTCACACTAACATTATTACTTATGAAGTAAGGTGGTACTTAACAAAAATTAGACTGGCAAAATGGAATTGTTGTGTTTTGCTGTTCACTGTAACTTTACTCTAAGCTCATATTTTATTAAGTAATAAATGGCTGTAGCTCTATTTTTATCAGCCTGTAATTGCCATCTGTATGCCCAGTGAATACAGAAGCTACACTGTGATGCTTAGATTGCATTTAGTGTAGTAATAGGTGGAGCTGAACAATTCTAGGCCTACTGAAGGCAACATTAATCACTGTCATTATAACGGAATAGAAAATTGAGTGAAATGAATTCATTTTTTATGCTTACAATTCCACAGTAATGATTTATCCCATTGTACCCAAAAAATTCCATATGAAATGTAATTTTAAAAGCAGATCCTAAATGAATCCTCCCAGATGGGATTTGAAGGTAAATATTAATAACCAACACAAAATGTTGACAGTCTGAATAAGGACTAGGTCATCTCAGCATGTTCTTATGGGTAATACACTTTAAAGATGTTAGACTGGAACACAGTGTAGTGTGAGGTACTACATCAATGAGAAATATACTGTTGTTTGAGTTTGAGAAAAAGAGCAAGCCCCAGAAATGCTATTTATTTCAGAGCCTTGATAACATAGTTGGGCCTCACACTCAGAGGCCAGCATATGAGTTTGTTGGGGGAGAGGTATGTCTGTATAGTTCAGAATTAAAAATGAAAGTCTTTTCTTGGAGGAAAATGCCCTTGCTGTTCAGTGTTTTGCCACCTTCCACCCCCTTTGTCATGTGTTGGTTTTGCTTGGATTTATAGGGGTCTCCCACAATGCAGCGTCTGGCTGCTGTCAATGGGCTGGTCGCATTGGTGGGTTCTGAAGCATCCAGTATACAGGTAAAAAGATATATAAGCACATGATACCTGTGTTTCCTTTAGAAGCAAAGTTTGGGGGCTTGTCTTCACTAGGGGGGTAGATCGGCTGTAGATACACAAATTCAGCTACGATAACAACGTACCTGAATTCGGCGTATCTACAGCCAACTTACCTGCTGTCCTCACGGCAGCGGCAGTCGGCGGCGCGCTCCCCCATCGACTCCAGCTTGTGCCTTTTGGTGAGCTGGAGTTCCGGAGTCGACGGGGATGCTGCTGGCGATCGATTTATCACGTCTTGACGAGACGCGATAAATCGATCGCCAAAAGATCGATCCCTGCCGGCTTTAGTGAAGACAAGCCCAAAGATTCAGTCTGGAAAACAGAATGGGATCACATCTCCATGAGCACCTATAACACCAGAATAAATTTTGGGGAGGTGTGGGGAAGGTGGTGGTTAATACATTGAATAATTAAATAACTAGGCTTACTTAATAGCAAAATATTGTTTGCTGCAGAGTTTTGAATTAATTGTACAAAAAATTATTTCCTCTGTCAGAATGATATTTTTTAAAAGAAAATGTGGCCCTTATCTTGCTTGGAAAAATATTTGTTGGGTATGAGAGCTAAACCTGTTCCTCCACTAGCAATTATGCATTTCATTGATTTGCTTTTCATTCAAATGTTCACGTAGGTTGTTGTTTTTTCCTGGCAGCTGAAATCTGAGGCTATCCAGTCCTCCCAGTTTCAAAATAAACTTAATGAAATCATCAGAACCCTGACTCAGGTGAGAGAATCATGTCTGTCTCCAGTAATATATGATGTGCACTGTACTACAGTACCTTGGGTGGAGGATCCAGTCTTAATTTAAAAAAATAAAAGTACCATAGTGTCTGTGTCCATATGGCTGTTGCAGCATGGAATGAAGAGACCATCATTAATGAGACCAGCCTACAAATTCATGTCCAATAATTACCTTCACAGATAGTCAGTTTTTCTGGGGTGATTGGTCTTCAGACAAATGCAGCTTGGCTTTTAGGACACCTTCATCAGTCCAGTTTGTCCTCAACCCAGAACAGAACGTCCGGTAAGATGTTTTCATTGTTGTTGTTTAAGAATACATGACAGGCTTTAGGGGGAGGCCATTGTGCTAGAACACTGCACCCACATAAAATGAAAAGACAATCTTTGGCTCTAAAAGCTCCCAGTTCAAGGCACTGAACCTGCAAGTTGTAAAATGCAATCAGATCCTTGTACCTGTGCAGAGCCCCATTAAAGTCAGTTGTGTTGAGTGCAAGGGTCTATTCAAATGTTTCTGTTTGCAGAATCAAGAGTCTAAGAGCTCACAAGCTAAGCTGTTCCAGTCCAATCTGCATTTTAAAATTAATATCAAAAATATTCTGTGTTGTAAATTTAAAACTAGAGAACAATTCATAATTGTTTTAATATTAGATTTGTGCAGGAGGACTTTGTTTTGCAGCTGAAATATTTATACTATGCACTGAATTTCCAGATTTGCTGACTTCTTATTTCAGCATCTTTTTCTCTTAAATATTGTAAAGGTTTAAAAACCAACCAATACAAAGAAAGGGCAAATGAGATCAATTTTTCATAACTGTACTCTTACAGGCGAGCTATTCTCTGATTAGCTAAAAGGCACAACTAATCTGTTTTCATAAGCAGTCCAGTACAGCTATCCACAAAGGATGAAATTCATCTCTGTGTAGAGGGTCAGCATGAAGCCTATGCATCACCTTAAGTCCTACTTAAGCCTACAAGAAAGCTTAAGTGGGAGTTAAATGGTACATAGACTCTTTACTGGTCCTCAGTGCAGGTGTGAATTTCACCTAATGGTATGGAATGACCAACTATAACTGCACCAGTAATCCGCCAGGTAAATGATTGCAGGGCAAGATGATTGATGAAATATAATTCAATAGAGGGAGCTAAGTATAAGCCATTAGTTTGTCTGACTCAAGTTGTGAATGAGTCAGTAGCATCAAGAAGGAACACATGTCCACACCACAAAAACAACACTAAGTCCTTTTGGCGGCAGTCTTGGCAGAGAGGCCAATGACGTGGTGGGTATGGAGTGTAACCTGTGCTATTATCCTTAGCAGCATTCCCTACAGGTTAGTAGCCATATAAACTGAGGTGTGGGGAGTAGTGTACTCACCACAATAGCTTTTTAGTGGACAAATGAATGAATCCGTTGTTCATTGCTGGCAGTCCAGTACCTTTCATCAACACTAAATTCACTTGGAAAGAAAGATGGGCTGGAGGGAAGCCAGTGATAACATCTGCATCAGTCTTTTGATCTAATAGAAATAGTCACATCAGTGTGTTAACTGAGGAGCAGTTCATAAATACCTCATTTTGCTTTTGAATGTATAGGGTATTTGGAAATTAGTTGCCCTGCCAAGTTGCTGGCTTATTTCATATTTTTTGTCTTCACAGTTCCTCCAGATTTCAGCTACTTGCCTGAAAACAGCTTTATCAGGGCAGCTATTGACTTTGCCATTGAAGGAGGAAAGAAAGGTGAGATGGGGCAAATTCCATTATGATGTGAAAATGTGCTGCTTCTGTAAAATGTAATTTGACTTACGTTTTTACCCATTATAAACTATAAAAAATCACTAATGAATTATATTTAAAATAGAAATTTCAGTGAAAAATATTTTAATATAAACCATGTTGAAACCTTGTTAAATTTGTGTAGAAAATCAGAGTGGAGATAAGGTAGTCTTTTCTGCAGCATAGCTAGTTAAGGCCAGCCCTCAGCTGCCTGTGCATTTACTCTCGTCGGACTTTATATTGAGTTAGCTACGTTGATGTTTAAAACAACAACCCACACCTTCTTTGCGGTGAGGACAAAGCCTTCGACTTGGGCTTGGGTAGAAGTTGAGTGAGGGCTAGAATTTGCGTTGTAGATGTCTGCTGGATGGAACATGGGGAACTGGTGGCAGAAAGCTTTGCTCTGTTCTGGTGCTGATTTCCAGTGTGAGTATGGATAAATCATGCAATCTCTCTGCATCAGTTCCCCTGCCTGTAAAATGAAGACCATAATTACTTACCTCAGAGAAGCGGTGTAAGGCTTAATGTATTAATGTATATAAAGTGCTTTCAGAGTCTCGGATGGAAGTTGCTAAAGAAGTACAAATTATTTTAATTTATTCTTATTCATTTTAATTTCTGTCTCTCCTTCAGCAGAGACAGAAAAACACTTCTTCAGCAGACCATTCTTTGTGTAATCCAACAACTGCATTCTAAAACGTTTGCTGCATATTCAGCCAATTGCAGGCAATACAAATGGCAGAATATTTTTAGGTGCCTTTATAATGTCTTTCTCATTACAAATTGCTTTTCAGTTCAGTATGTAATACTGTAAATTCATGTCTTATTCTTTTATATTGCTTATTTTGGTTATTTTCCCAATTTGCTCATCATGAAATTCAAGTGATTGTTGGTTTTGTTCTATTGTAGGCCCTGAATCCATTCCCCCTCACTTGGTGAAAGTAGCTTTGGCACCTATAGCTTTAGTTGGGGAAAGCTACCAGTATCCACCTGTGAACTGGGCTTCACTTCTTTCTCCGCTAATGAGACTAAACTTTGGTAAGTTTTTGATGATTTTATGAGTCCTTTGGATCATTTTCATGTGACTTGTATTCAAACTCAAAAGCTCTTTCAAGAGTCTAGAGCATTTAACATACCCTGAAGTATGATTTTTTGTGTTTCTTAGCTCGTGCTTGCAAACATTCCCATGGGGACATTGGAATTCCAATACTGGAATAAATTAAAGAGTCAGAACCACAAAGTTCAGACCTAGATCTGAAATTCCCCAGAATTCAGGAGTGTCTGGATCAAATTTGGGATTTGGCCCATTATAGTAATAAGAGCCTACTGCAACATTGGGATCTGGATCTAAACTTTGTCAGTGTCCATTGTAAGGGAGAAGGGTTCGCATCAGAAATTTTGATTTGTTCCAGTCTCTACAACCTACCATTTGCGTGGTGAGTCTGATATACTGTCTCTAACAGAAATGCCAGAGGTGTCAGAGGAAAGCATACCCCTTCCCTTTCCTCTATAATGCACCTGATTTCCCAGTGTTTTCTTGTGGCAAGATTTTTTTTTCTCATATCAGATTTAGATCAGCTCCTTCTCTGAAACATGGCTATAAATGTCTGAGTGTTGACTCTTTCAATCAAAAATATCTGTGGTGCTGAGTTTTCCATTCCATTGTCATTTGGTTCTGTTGAATGTTGTGTGTCTTGCTTCATGCAATGGTAATTATTGGCATTGTGGGTTCTCCTATCGCTGAGCCATGCTTTTGCTCTTGGATTTAGATTGTGTGGCTTTGGAGGGTTTAGTAATAGGGAGGCTGCTCTTATTTCTTGCTAATAGCCATTTTATTTATTTAGAAGGTGCTCTTAAATCCAAAGTTCTGGATATAATGAAACTCTCATTGTGGAAAGCAAAGTCCTTGCCAGATGTAGAAAGATCTGGCAACTCATAGTAGGTTTTGCTGATATTTTTGCCTGATTATGTGTTCTTTCAATGATTTCTATTTTCTATAAGAGAAATTTGCAAGAGTATTTCTCATATTGAACCAAATTATCCAGATTGCTCTCAATATCTGAGTGCTGCTTTGAATGTAGAAACTTGTTTAGCACACTGGAAAAATTGTGTGTCCTTTCATTCAAGAACGAGGAGTTTCATGTTATTGTAAACCAGAGACGTTCCTTCGTTTTAATTGAATTTAGATGGCATTTGAGACTGCTTGGTCTTTGACATGTAAACTCTTCTCATTGAACCCACTAGCATTATGGAAGTTAGATAATATGCATAAAGAAATGAAGATGCCCCTTTGTATTAGTGAGTGGTTCATGAGCAGTGCTGATGTTGGGCTACAGAAGCAGAAAGCAGAAACAATTGTATTTTAGCCTGACATCCAAACTAGAAATTTGAAACCCTGAAGTAATTTTTAAGATACGTGATCATGAATATTTTTGTGATACATACGGAGTTCAGTCATAATAGTTATTCATGAATATTTGGGTGAGGGATGGGTATTTGTGAATATGGTTATGAATCCTGAAAGTTTCACATGTAATATGAATGATTTAGTCATCCATAAACTGGTAACAGAAGCAGATTATTTTCCTATTTTAAAAAGTTCAGTGCTGCATTCGTGGAGCAGAAACAATACTATGTGATTTAGGATAGGCATATCTCACAACTACAGAATAACAAATAGCTTGGGTGAACAGTTTGCAAACAATCTATAGTCTGTAAATTATTAATCCAAACTATTTGGTGAATGCTTACAAATGACAAATACTTTTGTAGCAATCTGGATTAGGTGCCAAACAATATGCTAAAAAAAAAGGCTAAATTTCTAGCTCAAGATTCTCAAAATCACAAGCATAATGTTAAGATCCTAAATCCATATTTAGACACTGAAGTGAATAACCTTATTTCAGAAGTAAAACTACTCAACAGCATCCAGTCTAGTCAACTTTAGGCTCCCATTTTTGAAAATTTTGGCCCAAATAAATAAGATTAATAACAAATGGTTCTACTTTCAAGTATTCTGGAAATGTATATTAAGCAAAGTTGAATTAAAACTAAGCTTGATAAATTTATGGAGGGAATGTTATGATGGGACTGCCTACAATGGCATGTGGCCCATCAGTGAATGCTAGTAGCAAACATTCCCA
This sequence comes from Sternotherus odoratus, assembly GCA_032164245.1. NCBI lineage: Eukaryota > Metazoa > Chordata > Testudines > Kinosternidae > Sternotherus > Sternotherus odoratus. Next base: position 17,446,535 of record JAVMKO010000007.1, on the reverse strand, counting down.
GCAGCTGAAGATGGGACAATGGATGGGGGGGAGGGCTCTGAGTTACTACAGAGAATTCTTTCCCAGGTGTCTGCCTGGTGGTCTTACCCATATTTGCAGGGTCTAACTGATCGCCATATTTCGGGTCAGGAAGGAATTTCCTCCTGGGTCAGATTGGCAGAGACCCGGGGGGAAGGGGGAGTTCTCTTTCCTCTGCAGCATGGGGCACAAGTCACTTTCAGATTTAAACTAGTGTAAATGGTGAATTCTCTGTAACTTGAAGTATTAAAAGCATGATTTGAGGACTTTAATGACTCAGCCAGAGGTTAGGGGTCTATTTCAGGAGCGGGTGGGTGAGATTCTGTGGCCTGCAATGTGCAGGAGAGCAGACTAGATGATCACGATGTTCCCTTCTGACTTTAAATCCATGAGTCTAACTTTAAATGTCAGTATTAAATTTGAAATCCCTTTCCTTTGTGTGCAACTACAATAGAATGAACTGTTATGAAAGCCATTCCATTGTGCCAAGCAAACGCGTTTCAGATTTTTATGGTTAGTTATCTTTATCAAAGGACTGACCATTTCAGATTTTTGGGGCCTGAACAGGACACACTAATTAGATATTCAGTAACTAACATAAGAACTCTATTCTTTAGAAAGATCCCCTACACCCGGACCAGAAAAATGTCTGTGCCTATGCTCCAACAGCAATAACAATGATTCACCTGTAGTTCTGCGAAGTTGACATTTACCCTGGTGCACAACATGCTGAATGTAAATGGAGCAGAACAGGCTGAGCTTAGCAAAAATGAATATCAATCCTTGGTTCCCCTTCAACGGTTTCTGTAATAGTTTGATTATTCTCTCCATTTAGCAAAGAACATTGATTCTTTTTATTCCCCATGTTCACATTTTAACGCGTTTCTTCTCAATTAAATTTGAGTGAATGCCACATGCTTGGATTATGGACACATCTGAGGGTAATAAAGAAGTTACATAAATAGAGAGAGGTCTGCTTTAACTGTTACCAGTGTTGTATAAAAGCTAGATGAAATATAAGAATGAACAGTGAATACTGTTTCTCTAGCTCAGAGTGAAAACATCAAAGATAGTGATAACTGAAATAAGCCTGTGCTGTAACTTGCAAGGCCAAACTAAACTAATTGTACTAGTACTGTTCAAAACAGAAAGTGTGTTTTGAGAAAAAGATAAGTGACTTTGTAAAACAACTGTATGTGGAAACTGCTATCCCTCTTATGCGTTGGTGTTTGTTTCTGTATTTGTGTGATAAATGGGCCAAACAGATTATTGTGATCTGCTATGCCCTGAAAGTAGATATGTGAGAGAGAGAATACCTGAAAGAGTAAAGATAGTAAGATGTATGTTTAAGTTAAGTAGATAGAAGAATGAATGTGAATGTATGTATGATTTAAATAATAAAGCAAAGTTACTAGAACCAGCCAAGCTACTGTTTCAACATTGCTGGGCCGAAGAATACGCAGTATGAAGATAACCGAATGACCCTGGAGGGTGGGCCTAGATCTGCGCAGCCATCGCCAGATGATGAGGCTGAAGTATGAAGAAAGAAGACAGAGAAGGCACCCATGGTCGTCATGAAGATACCATCTGCTGATTGATTATCACTTCAAGTGTTGTAACAGCATGACGAGGCAATTTCTATAGACCTGAATGGGGACAGACTCCTATAAAAATCCAACTCAGACAAGTGAGAAACTAAGTCTGGTTCTGCAACCATCTATGGTCCAGGGGCATCCATCTGCGAGATTGATGAGACTCCGCTCCTCCACTCTTGTGAGCAAGCTACCTGGCTAGTAGCTTGTCACAAGCAACATTTAAGCTGGTAACTATAACAACTTTGCAGAACTTCATAGGAATGAATGTGTGTGTGTGTGTGTGTGTGTGTTAGAGAGAAATAGTAATTGATTGTCTTGTCTTTTCTGTCTGTACTTACAATAAATGTGGCATTTGCCTTCTCCCCTTTATAAAATCCTGCTGGTCTTTATTTGGTACAACACCAGTGGTGTCACAAGAAACACAACATATTTCTTCTAGAATAAAAATGTTTACCTTCGTTTTTATTTTTTCTGCATTATGGGCTGAGAACAAATTGAAAGTTAAAAAAATTGCATTGTAAACTGTTCACTTTCTTCCCCTTTAGGTGAAGAGATTCAGGAACTGTGTATTAAACTTGCAGTGACGCAGGCTCAGTCATCTCAGAATGCTGCAATGCTCCTGGGGATGTGGGTAGTACCACCTCTAGTCTACAGTCTTAGCGTATGTATGATATCACCACTGAGCTCCAGAAGGCTTATGAATCTTCTGTGTCCTCTTTTCTGTAGACAAGCTTCCTTACACAGGACAGCACATCTTAATCCTGCGCACCTGCATGCTTACTATTCCAGCCCTGCATTTCATTCAAACACAGTGATAATTGTGCAGAATTTTCTAAACGTTTTGTTATCTCTGCAAATGGCTTTTAGTGGTTCTCTGAAATTACTTATACCAGAGACTTCAAACTCAAGGCAAACTTAAGACCTTCCATCGCCTATCTATTTACTTATGTCACTTCTTCATCTTGCTTTCCTTCCCTTCTGTTTCTCTAAATTAATCTTTATACAGTTGAAAGGGTAATCTGTGTTAGCATTACAATTCATGCTATCCTCAGGTGAAAAGTGGGAATCAAGTTGTGGAAATTCATTGTGGGCTCTACAAGGCCCCCAGCAACACATTAAATTAGTCCTTTAGAAATCCTGCAAAATTCCACATCAGCCTTAGCTAGGGTGAATAATGTCACTCTGATGATTTCAATGGAGCTGTGCTGATCTACACCAGCTGAGAAGCTGGCCCAGAATCATTAGAATCCTGCTAATTTTAGGCTATCATCCTCCAGTTTTCTATGGTTTAGTGAATTGGTAATCCATTAGAATCATAGAATCAATCATAGAATATTAGGGTTGGAAGGGACCTCTGGAGGTCATCTAGTTTAGACTTGGTAAAGATGTTAAAAGTTCTGGGATTTGGTAAGGATGTTTGTCACCGGTGTAAGGAGACTTGAGTTTGAGTCTCTGATTTCTTAACACAGCAGAGTCTGCAGTCCACAAGGGCTGTGCATTCAGACCCAGGAAGTGGAGAGTTTAGCATCATCCTGAACATTGAAAAGAAATCTTGAAGAGGTTTGGAGTATATTGCTTCTGCACCTCTCTACCAAAGAATTATATTGGGTTGTTCATTTTGTGTAGAATGGGCCAAGAGTTCTACTGGAAGGCCACAGTTGTACTCTATCTGATAGGACACAATCCTCCGTATGTAAGAGAACCTGAGGAAAACTTAACAGATCACAAGGGATTAAATTACTGCTTCAACTAGTGTTCGTAGGCACTATGGTACTATAAATAATAACACTAATAAAGAAGTGGGAGGAGCATGTATAGTTATTTGGGATTAAAAAATTTTTAAAGTGCCTCAAGTCCCAGTGACTTCGGCACTTTTGAAAATGTTACCCTTTGTCTACACCTGAGAGATAATAGAGGCTTCAATCTGAAACTAAGAAGGTGGAGTCCAAATTTTTTAGCATAGAAGAAGGGAGAAACTATTTGAGTCACTGGTAAATCTCTTCTACTTTCTGATATAAATCATACAGGAAGATTAAATTTTGTGTTCTGGGTACTGTGCTCTAGAGCCATTCCAAACTTCACAATTTTGCCTTTAATAACTAGTTAATGTTACCTCAATATTAGTAAAAAGGAAGCACCTTAGGAGTAGTGAGATAATGGTATTAATTATGTACGGTAGTAGGAAAAACTTTGAGCACAACCAATGTCCAGTAATGCCCTGTATTTGCCTTTCAGATGAAAAGCAGGAAGTATCTTTTTACTACTTTGCCCCTATGGATGAAACATGTTGCAGAAGACAAACTACAGACTTTTACTGAAATGTTTTTAGTACAGCATTTTGAAACAAAGAAGCACCCCAAAAATCCTGAGCTTTGCCAGAGTATTTTACAGGGACTCAGCCAGGCTATGAAACTTCCAAGCCCTGCCCAACACTGCTGGAGCCTTCTGTGCCAGGCTGCAGAAAAAATATTTGAGCTTTTGCCAGAAGAGATTCAGGTAAGAGAATTAAATATTCACATTCTAGTACAGAATTTTACGGGTTTGGAAGGTTTAGGGAGCAAGGCTGGATAAAAAAGCCCCTAAAAGATGTTTCCTTTAGTTTTCTGCTGTTGGCAGAAACTTTTTTTTTTTTCATTAAATCTGCACTGAGCCATTGGATTTAAAATTTAAAGCAGGAGTTTGGGGTAAATAATCTAAAACCATTCCAGTGAAATTTTGGACTAGCGTGGACTTTGCCTCACAAATAATTAGGCAATTTAAAAAAATAAAGAATTTGTACTGGGGTAAAATAATTGTTGAAATGGAAGCAGAGACTAATCAGAGGAAAAAGTCAGTTTTAGAAAATTTCTCACCGTGCCAAATTCCTTGAGGACAACAAACAGAAAATACAGCAAAGGAAAATCGCTTTTCTTTCCAACTTGTTGTTTTTGTTAAATAGTAACGTTAAATACATTCAAATCCAGCATAAATGCAAAATAAGTGATATATTTTTCAGCTTGACCTTTATTAAATGATCCCAATGAATAAAATGGCTCTTAGGTTCTTCATTACTTTAATGATATTAAAATATAGTTATCCATGTTCAAACACGTACGTTTTTTTCTTTTTCCAGAGAAGTGAAGTGGAGCTGTATGTTGAGGTAGCAAAATGCCTTTCAGAAATGACGGATGCAGAGGTTGACCGGATTGCCCAGTCCTCCAAGGTAATCGTGTTTCATTCTAGGCTTCTAGAACGCTTCACAACACTTGTTTATGTATGGGATGAAGACTCACTTTAGTTTTACACGTCACTTAGAATATTTTAACACCTTTCAAATATTGATTAATGTATCCTCACATCAACCCTGTGTGGTAATGTCATTATCCTCAATTTACAAGTGGGAAACTGAGGTAATGGGAAAAACTCCTATTGACTTCAGTGGGCTTTGAATCAGGCCCTAAATGACGTCCCCAAATTCAGACAAGTCTGAAGCAGGGTCAGTAACAGAAACTAAGTCTCTGAATCCCAGTGTAGTCCCCTTCCCCCCCCCCCCCCCCCACTCATTAGCCATTTGATTCTTTAAACAGACTAAATACAATGTCGTAACCCACTGCCCCTGAGTTGATGAATCCTGGACATTGTTGCAAAATTGAAAAAGTGTATTGCAATTTTTTGATTTCACACTTGCCAGTATTATAGATTTCTCTCTCTCTCTTTGCCCGTCACCCCCCAGCCAGGGTATGGGCCAACAACTGGTGTTGGTGTTTCAGTAGCAATTGGTTCCCTTACGGGGTGGAGTTGCTAGCCCCACGCCCATATTATAGATTTACTGCACTGTATTTCAAATGTGTTCAAAATATTTTATGGTGGACAGGCTGAGGAGGATAATGAAGCATAGAGCTTTCCAACTCCAGGTCACTCACTCAAATAGAGTTGAGATTGATAGTGATCAAAAGTTATCATCTGGTGATGAAGTGACCTCTGTGGAATGAGTTGGTGATCTCAGATCAATCCCCATTAAACACAAGTGTCCATCTATATATATAAAAGTCAAATGGTGTGTATGTATGTGCACTTACTCCTTCCATACCGTTTGAGCAAGAGACTTGAAATTTGGTACAGTTAGAGGTCTTAGGGTCCTAATCAGGGTAAGAGTTGAAAATTTTTCAAATCTCACCTCTGACGCCCCCCAGGGGTGAAATTATTTAAAGGCCAATCACATCAGCTGGGCAGCTGCTGTTCTCTGTGACATAGTTATGATGTCATAATACCCCCTCCAACGGACCCCGCACTCGCTCAGCTCTCTCCCCCCTCCAACGGACCCCGCACTCACTCAGCTCTCTGCCCCCTCCCCACCTCCGACGGACCTGAGTTGGGTTTGGTTGGAGGGTAAGTGAGGTAGGGGTGTCAGGTTTGGTCGGGGGGTGAGGTGGGGGTGTCGGATTTGGTCGGGGGGTAAGTGAGCCGGGGGTGTTGGGTTTGGTCTGTGGGGGTGGGAAGTTGTCTGGGTGGGTGAGGGGAGAGGTGTGGGTGTTGGGGTTGGTCAGGGGGTGTTGGGTTTGGTGGGGGGGTAAGGTGGGGGTGTTGGGTTTGGTGGGGGGGGTAAGGAGGGGGGTCGGGGTTGGTCGAGGGGTAAGTGAGGTGTGGGTGTCAGGTTTGTTTGTGGTGGTAACTAGGGGTGTCGGGTTTGGTTGGGGGGGGGAAGTGAGGTGGGTGTGTCAGGTTTGGTCTACGGGGGGTGAGGTGTGGGTGTTGGTCAGGGGGTGTTGGTAGGGGGGTGATGTGGGGGTGTTGTGTTTGGGTGGGGGGTGAAAATGTGAGTCAGGGTTGGTCGAGGGGTAAGTGAGGTGGGGGTGTCGGGTTTGGTCGGGGGGGTGAGGTGGGGGTGTCAGGTTTGCTCTCTGCCCCCTCCCCGCTCCAACAGACCCCACACTCGCTCAGCTCTCTGCCCCCTCCCCACCTCCGACTGACCCGAGCAACGCCGGGTATTTTCGCTAGTATCACATAACCACCATAGTACCCTTCCTGTCAGACTCTGCTGAGAGCAGTCCAAGAACAGGCCTTTGAAACTGAACTATCCTCTCACTATGAGGTTAGTCCCTTGTGGTTAGGCCAGTGCTTCTCACTTTTTTTCCGTCGTGCCCCCCCTAGGGGGAAGAAAACATTTCGCGCCCCCCCGCTCCCCGCCGCCCCTGCCGGGCGCCAGCCTATATCTAGGGCGCAGCGGCCCGGCGCGCCCGGCCAGGATGGCAGGCGGGAGCGCCTCGCCCGGGGGATGCGCGCCCGGCCGGCCGGTGACTGAGCGCGGCTCTGCGCCGGGCCGTGCGCTGCGCGGGGCCTGCGGGCGGGCTGGCGGGGCGATGCTGCCATGGTGGCGGAGCCGCGGCAGCCCAGCAAGCCGCAGGGCTATGCGGTGAGGCTGCGCCGCGCCGCGCTCGGCTCGCTGGCCCGCGCCTGCCCCGAGCGCACGCTGCCCCGCGTGGGCAGCATGTTCCGCTCCAAGCGGCGCATGGCGCAACGAGCCCCCCTTTACGGAGCCTCGCGCCCCCCCTGGGGGGCGCGCCCCACTATTTGAGAAACACTGGGTTAGGCTGAAGTCACATTGGAAATGCAGTGTGAGAAAATCTGCATTGCTGCAGCCCATGTTGTTCCTATCTTGTGCAAATAAGACTAAAACCATGGTTGCCACATTGACCCCTTCCATAAGCACTAATCATTGTTTACAAGTGTAAGCAGGGTCTGATTTTACTGATCTATGTGCATTTCGTGACCCCCACATATGACCTCACATGATATGTATTACATATTGTATCCTGTCCAAGCCATTTAACCTCCCCCACCCAAAAAAACAAAACAAACAAACAGAAATCAGCCGGCTTAATGACTGATGAATTCCTCCCGTCTCTACACAGAGACAGTATCTTTTATTGTCACCCAGGAAGAATGTTTTACTTTAATCAAGTTTTTGTTGCTTTTGCAGAACAATATAGAAAAGACCACTTTCATCAAAGTGTATTTAGTTTCTCAAGGCCGACTGTCTTTGTTGAGCTTGAATGATGTGATTGGTATTGCGGTAAGATGCCAGCAGAAAGAAACTGTTGCATGGATGTTGTTTCATAGTTTCTACCATGCCCGAATTGTAAGCCATGAAAACACAGGTAAGGCCACACTGAAGGAAGAAGTGAAAAAGCTTGCCGAATCTGGGTCATTAAGGGTCAGCAGGTCACTGCTCTCCAAAATTTAAAGTCTAACTTCTACAAAAACAGATAGTAGTTTAAATGGAAAGGACTTCAGACACTATCTGTGTTTGAAGGATTTGCAAAAGTGCTGTATTTGATTGAAATAAGGGGGGTTTCTCAACATGCACTGGACTCAACCCAAAGCCTAGATTTATTTGATTGTGTGGTGATCTCTTCTGTGTTAGTGTTGGAAAGTCATGATCAGGAATCTCTATGGGATGTCCACAGAGTAGATCAGTGACATCTGCAGCATGGAATTATTTTAAAAGATTATTTTTTCATTATCTTTTTCAATGTATTGGTTTTAGTTTGCTAGCTTTAGGGATTGTTACAGCCACATTGTCTGTGTGAATTTCAGCTGTTATTATTAAGGTGCCTATATGCCTTTTGGCATGGGCGCACAAATTAAATGTTAGAATTCTTGCTATTATTCCTCCCCTGGCCTGCTGTTTGATTGCTATGGTGATTCCTGGTACTTGTGGTTTTTTTTTTTTTTTTTTTTTTTTAAAAGGAGTATTTGCAATCATTTTACTTAAGACAACATTCTTGTTCTTACAGGAGTATTGAAAAGATTGGACTGGCTGTTAGAATTGATGGTCTATATCAGAAACGTTGCTTACAAGACAATATCTATACAAAATGTGGCTCTTAAAGAGGTACATGCTGTGAAAATAATATGTAGCTTTCAGAAAAAAAATGGTTTCTGGTGTAATTTATGTCCTTTCCAAGAAACAAGTATTTCCTTACTTTTTATCTTTTAGAATAATGTCCTTTTATCTCCATAAGGAAAATCACTGATTGTCCTCAAAAGACTTTTAAAATGTACATATATTTAAAGTATCTTAAATAAGTAAGTCTAGCACCTAACCTGTGAGAACAATGACAAAGTATAAAAGGAAACTATATCATGTAGAATTCTGTACACTTAGAAATGTTAAAAGGAAAAGCTCCTTTACAGTATGTTAATTCATCTGGGTATTCATTGTCCCAGTAGGTCAGAGTATTGCATTTTTTTTTACAAGGGTTGGACAGTTCTGGGGTTGCCAATATTATTTGTAGTTATGCTTGCTAAGATACTTAAATCTCATGCTTTGGGGCATCACTTGATTGCTGCAGAAGTCAGAAAGGCGCTTCCTCCCTTGCTATATAGTATAGCACTACTGGCCATGTGCAGTATGGAGGTGAGCATGTGGCTAATCCTCCTAGAGCATCGGCTGTTGGCTGCTGCATGGAACAGGATGCCAGACTTGTTGACATTCCTGTCCATGTGCGTTATTTTCCAGTGTCGATTTTAAAAAAATGAAGAAGTCCAGTGCTAAAGAGGTCTGGTTCCAAATTGTTTCCATTTGCTTCCCTTGCTTTAAGGATTGTAGTTTTTAAATACTGTTGTACTACTTTAAAGTAAAAAAGCCAGATCATTAAACTACCTTTACTCTTTCTCTTTTTAAGTTTGAGTATTGAGTTGCCTAGGATTTATCCTGGAGAATAAGTTGTCATGACATTTTTTTCTTCATCATTATTTTACTAATGAACCAATCTTGTCTGTTTCCTGTTTAGGCTGTAGACTTCCTGTTGTGGATATTTGCAGCTTCTGTGGTTGCTTGGGCTGACCATGCTACACCACTACTGCTTGGCCTCAGTGCCAACTGGTCACCATGGAAACACAAAGTATTGCCAGAATTGTCTACAAATGATTTTGGCAAGCATCCAATTGAAAAGCTCTCGGTGCAAGAGACTCTTACTCTCCTTCCAAACAGTGTGCAGCTTTTGCTGGCTAAAGAGCCTTGGAAAGAACAAACACAAAAGGTAAAGCTGCACATAATTTACTTTCTAAAGGCCTGATCATGCAAGATGCTAAGCACTTTCTGATGGTGACAGATCAGTTCGCAGTGGGGTCAGCTTAGGTCTTATGTGAGGCAGCTGTTATTTCCTTTATATCTAATGCATCTCACTTGAGCTCTTATTTTTCTTTATCGCAATCAGATATGACTTACCTAAAACATGCCCTTAAATAAAGATGCAGTTGATAAAGAACACTTAAGGGTTGGGTGTTTAACATTAAGTAGGTCTGCTTGGGGGGAAGGGTGCATGCATGTGTATACTTGCTCCTGTATATGGCTAGTTCCACATGCAAACACTTAGGGGCAGATCCTCTGCTATTGTAAATTGTTATAACAGTTTACACCAGTGGATAATCTCTCTCCCCCTCCCCCCGTTTATTATGCACATCATTTACATTAAAGCCAAAGTTAGGTATGCATAAGAGTGTGCATGAGATTGTATGTGCCTAATTTGGGGAATCTGGCTTGAATTTCCTGTAATATATATAAATGGTGACCTCTGTACATTGACATTTAATTATATTAAACAAACATATATGCATTAAGGACTGGAACTTGCCTTCTTTGCATGTGCAAAACTCCCACTGAAGTGAGAGTTTGGAGGGTGTGAAGAATGCAGAACTAGGACATTAATGTGCAGATTTGTAATTAGGTTTCAGTAAAGCATTTGAGTCCGTGCTTTGAAAAAATGAACTGCCCAGATATATCAGAAATATTGTATTCTCCTCTAGGCAACATACATTACCAGAAAGACAACAAAACTGGGAGGAAAGTCAGAAAACAGTGATTAAAAATTATCTGGGTGCTGAAGGCATTGACCTTGGGAAGTCTGGCTAAGGGTATATCTGTGCAAAAAAACCCAAAACCCTACAGAAGTCTCAGAGCCAGGTTCAACTGACTCTAGCTTGCGGGGTAGCACTATGGGGCTAAAAATAGCAATGTAGATGTTCTTGCACAGGCTGGAGTTTGGTCTCTGAGACCTATTCCCTTTGCCAGGTTACAGAGACCAGGCGCTGACCCCAGTGAGACCATCGACACTGCTTTTTATTTAGCCTCATGAGACTGAGTCAGTTGACCCAGGCTCTGAAATTCACTACTGCCATCTCTTTCTGCAATATAGACATACCCTGACAGACTGATAAAGGAGGATGAGCTCAGATATTTAAAGGGTGTAAACATCAAATATGGAGATGAATTATTTACTGTGCTTGCTATGCTACAAAATACTATAACGGGGGATAATGGGATGAATGGAAATGTCCCCGAAAGGCAAAATTCAGGCTGTCAGGCAAGATCTTGTGACAGTAAGTTGTACTGGGCTATATTAAGCTGTGGAAGGAAATGGTGGAAACTGCATTGCATGGAATATTTAAAACTAGACTGGACCAAATATTTGAACACTAAGTTACCAATTCTGCATTGATGGGGAGATGCACCGAGTGACCTAATATGTTTTTTTCCATCTCTTAATACTACGATTCTCCAACTCCTTTCCATCCACCCCAGTGCTGCAGTGTTTTATTTATTATTTTGCATGTCAACTGTTTGGTTGGTTTTGTGTGAGTAAAGTTCAGAACTTTATTAATTGTTTTCTTTAGCAGTTTTGTATATTACAAACCACAGCGTCAGTATGCCTTGCAAGGAAAATATCAAGTCAGCCAAATGGCTCACTGCTTCTTTTTTGCCCTAATATTTGTCCCATCCCACCCAACCCTGATGATTAAAAACTTAAGTAGCAGATGTGCAAACAAATAGCCTTTGAAAAAATAATTATAAAATCTATCAGACAGTAACTTTTGCCCTTTGACATGAAAGCAGGCATGCAGCCGCAATCTAGTTCTAAATCGGTTTTACATCCATAACAATTTCTAATAGCTTAACAGTGATTTTTGAAAAAAATATGAACATAGTGATTCTCATTTTCTATTTGATTTTTTTTCTCTACACCAATCCTGAGTTACTATTTTATAGATTTAATAGTAAGACACTTAATATTATATGTCGATGCTAGGAATAAACAGCAAGATTCACCAGCAATTAAAGAAATTATGTCTTGGGAATTCACTGATCAAAGATTAGTATCATCATAGAAATAGAATCAGAGAGGTAGCCATGTTCGTCTGGATTTGCAGAAGTGACAAAGAGTTCTGTGGCACCTTAAAGACGAACAGAAGTATTGACGCATAAGCTTTCATGGGCTAATACCCACTTCGTCGGATGCATGCAGTGGAAGTATCCAGAGGCAGCAACAGTAGAAATAGAAATAGGCAACAGTGAGGACTTGCCTCATTTTCATATTGCAAAAAGAAATAACTGATAATCGCTCAGATAATTCCTGTACTGTTGTGTTAAATGAAATACTATTGTACTGTTGTAATAGTGACGGGCAAACTCTAACTTCGGTGGATTTGCCATTCAGTACAAATATACTGTAGGGTGCATGTCTTAAGCCAGTTTGGTCAGAGAACATTTGTGGTGGTCTGATATGGACATTCTTTTAATTTACAACTGCTATTCGTTTTAATCTTAGTTTATTGACTGGCTGTTTAATATAGTGGAGAGCCCTAAAGAAATGCTATCTGAATCCTCCAGAGACTTGTTGAAAGGTAATGTATTTTTGATATTGTTTATTCCTATATTTTCTTCAGAACAGGAAAACAGCATTAGTCTGTTAAAGCAAAATGTTTGTAGGTTAACACGTTGATGACAGAACTACATATTGGCTTTAAGACAACCTGCACAGGCAAATAAACATTCTCCTCTTTTTAAATCCTTTTTCAGATTGTTTGATCCCTCATCTTATCTTATCTTTTCCATGCAACTGAAAATCCAGATAGAATATTGTATTGCTCTCAGTTTTGGCATAAAATAGCATCAAAGACCAAAAACTTCGTTATTATCCAGTTAAGGTTACTGTCACATATCAATGGCTTAAGTACGTGTTATATTTAAGGAAAGTTAGAGTTACAAAAAAATACATATTTTAAAAAACTTCAAGTGTTAGTGCAAGTTTTGTTCTGCATTTCCTAGTATTGTTCTAGGAAGACCAGTAATCCAGTGAGTTAATGTGGCCTTTAATCTTTGACAGCCAGTTGAAAATTATTTAATCTTGTGTAACCTGGCTAATCCTAAAGCAGGGGTGGGGAACCTTTTTTCTGCCAAGGGCCATTTGGACATTTATAATGTCATTCGCGGGCCGCTCTCTCCTCCCCCCCCCCCCCCGCCCCCCGAAGGAAGCCCAGGCTGGCAACGGGAGCTGAGACCCCAGCTGGCAAGGGGCCAGTGGGGGAAACCCCAAAGCAGTGGCAGGCGGAGTGCTTAGCCCTGCACTGCTTTGGGGTTTCCCCCACTGGCCCCTTGCCAGCCGGGGTCCTGCCGCCTGCCCCAGTCAGCTCCCGCTATCAGCCTGGGTGTAGGGGGTGATCTTCCTTTACCCCCGCCCAGCCTCCCCCCATCTAACCGCCTTCCCTCCCCCACCCCTGCCTGGCCCGGCCCATCCCACCGAACCTAACCTCCTCCCCCCTCCCACTCCCAACCCAGCCTCCTGCCCCCCATGCCTGACCCACTCAGCCCAGCCTCCCCCCCACCAAACCTCCTTCCCTCCCGCACCCACGCCTCGCCCACCCCATCCAGCCTAGTCTCCTGCCCCCCCTCCACCCTTCCATCCTGGCCTCCCCCTCTCACCACTCCCTTGCCTGCCCACCAGCCCAGCCTCCCCCCCACACCGCCTTGACCGTCGGCTCCCCGCGGCTCCTCCTTTCGCCGCCGGCTAATGGTGGCCGCGCGGCGCTGGCGGCTCCCCCAGGTGCTTCCCGGCCCCTGCCTTCAGCGCGGAGCCGCCCCCGCCTGGCGGCCCACGCGTGTCCCTGGCCGGCGGCTCCCCCAGGCGCTTCCTGGCCCCTTCGCCGAGCGTGGAGCCGCCCCCGCCTGGCGGCCCGCGCGGGTCCCTGGCCAGCGGCTGCGGCGCGTCTTCTCCCCACGCCCCAGTGCCTGACTCAGCCCTGGCCCCGCTGCGGGCCAGACGGAATGATTTGGCGGGCCGTATAAGGCCCGCGGGCCGGAGGTTCCCCACCCCTGCCCTAAAGTATGTAAAACTGCTTCACAACTAACCATATTCTAAAGTTTTTTCAGTGTGCACCTGGGGACGCTTTTGCAGGGACAGGGAAGTGTTTCTAATGGCCAGGAACAGGTTGGGTCCCATGGGAGGAGCAAACTGATATGACCAACCTGCCCTTGTTAGAAATTACACATACTTCCTTAGCTAATCCCTTTCATATGGAAGCACAAGTGGCTTGGGGAGTAACAGGAAAGAGCAGGGAATGAGGTAGGCTTATTAGCAAGAGGAGAGAGAGATGGAAGAAAAGTTTATTTATTATTATTGTATTGTGATTGTGCCTAGAGACCCTGGCTCAAATATCATCCCCCCTTGTACTAGCTTCTGCAGAACCCTGAAAACAGCCAATGAAAATAATATAGAAATGATTGGGATACAGGTGATTTTCTTTTACCGTACAGTCTGTACATAATCATGTGACTTGTCTGTTTTCTCAGCTACACTTCTGGCCTTGAGGTTTCTACCAGAGTTCAAGAAGAAAGAAGTATGGACTAAGGCTTATGGTTGGTAGCCACAAGACAGCATCATCATCATATCTGCTAAAGAGACGGCCCTTAATACTGAGAGAAAAGTGCATACCAGAAATGTTCAATCAATAAGAGTCAATCCAAAGAAATTTTATGCTACGAAGTATTACGAGATTTTCTTCCCAGGGATTCAGAGAGTAGAAAAGTCATTTGGTTAGACTGGCCAGTAGGTCAGCTCCTATCTTGCGCTGGTATGAGGACAAGCTTTGGGCTGCATTTTGAATGTGAGTTAGAAATTTGAATTTCAGAGGTATTTAAATAGTGTAGGGAAAGCTGCAGACAGGAGAAAGCTTCCTTTCTGTAATAGATAGAAGCTTTATATGAATAGGTGGAAAAATTAAAAACAAATCTTGCAAAATTGTTGTTTGACATGGTGTATTTATTAGAAGTCACACTTTCTTTAGACTTTTTAATTAGCTTTAATTTCAACTGACAAAATTTCTGTTAACATTATGATTCTGCCATATTATAGCATTCATCCTCCATTGTTGTTGTTATACCATGAACAACATTATTTTTGTGATAGTAGAATAGTTGCCAACCTTGTAACGGTTTTACCAGGGACATTTATCTAGGTAAGTGTGGGATCTGCACAGTGCTAGTTACTTTTTGATGAATTTCAGGTTAATTTAAACATGAATATTTCAATTCAGGACCTCAGAAAATTGGGATCTTGATAATTTTCCAGAAGCTTGGATGCTTTTCAAAGCCTGTGAAGACCCCCATCTCCTTTAAACACCACAATGTTCCATCTTTTCAAATCTCCCACTCCAATAACACCCTACCTCTGCCTATATAGATGCCTTAAACTTTCAGAAGGTGGGGGAGGACAGCAGATCTTTTCTGCCTTTGCCATGTTAAAAGGAAGATGGCAGGTCTGTTCTCGCCTCAGCATCTTACTGGCTTGGAGAGGACATAGGACTTCTCTCTTTCCTTCTCTTCTTCCCAGCAAGAGTATGGAGCTACTCTTATTGGGGAGCCCATTTTCTCACCTCCCTCTAAGTGCCTTCATTTCTCCTTCTATTGAAATCTTATTTCCCTCTTACTTTTTTCTAATGTTACCCTCCTGGCTCTATGCCCTCCCATTTATAAGTCCCCTTTCTGAATCTTATTTTAGCTTGGTCCGTCTTCTTACCTTTAACCCATTTGTGCGCCTCATACTTTAGCTGCCTATGTCTCCAACTTAAATAGGGAAAAATATACCGCAGTGTAAGGGTCCACACAAGGAGAAGCTTAACTGGTGCTTAGGTTCTTGAAGAAGCCCCTCTGCACTGGAGTAAATGTCACCAGTAACTAACTGACTAATCCCATACTGGTCCCTAGTGTCTACTGCAGTGACTTCAATCTGAGCAGTGTGTAATTTAGCTATTCTATCTATGATAGTTTTCTTAGTTAAGTATTCATCTTCATAAAATATGCCATAGTAGTATATTTATTCTCTTATTACTATTCCCAGTTTAGTATTAATGATTGAACAGAATGAATAAATCTGTCTATTTGCCTCTCTTAACTAAGACCTTTTAAACAGTGAGAATCTGGTACAGTACTTGTGTATGCTTTATAGTGCAGTAGACATACATTCCACACATGTGTTTTCATTTTGGCTACGTCTATACTATGAGCTCAGGTTGTGATTCCCAGCTCAAGTACACATACATTAGGTCTCATCGATCTAGTGCGAGTATAAATAGTAGTGCAGTTATGGCAGTGGAAGCAATGTTGGCATGGCTCCACTAGGCTGTGTACATGTACCTGTGGGTTTGTACTCAGTATGGCTAAGCCATGCTGCCATTCCCATTCTTCTTGATGAGAGCTAGTACAAGTACATGAGTGGGAATCACACCGCTAGGGCACAGTGTAGATGTAGCCTTTGTATTATCATTAACATGCCAGTAGTGATTCTTAAGAACCATCTAGACCAGTGATTCTCAATCTGTTTACAATTGTGGGCTGCTTATATAGCTCTCTGTGTTATATGGCCCACAGCCACATAATATATATACTACCTATATGGCCCTGAGGATGTCACAGGGGTTGCAGTTGTGTGGTGGTTGGGCCACAAGCAGGCCACAGCTTGAGAACCACTGATCTAGATTACGAGTGCATGATTCAGCAAATCAGCCCGTTAATTCTTTGAGTAGTTTGAGAGATTAATTGAACACACACTTTTGCAGCTGCAAACATAGTATCTGAGTTTTGAACACCTGGCTCATGACATCTTCCACCCTGCTAGTGCCGAATCAGTGCTGACTGATATACACACTGAAAACGATTTACGTGCTCCAGGTGCCCATGTGCGGATCAATCAGGTTTGGTTGTCACTTCCATGTTTTCAACCAAAGATTTTTTTTAAATAGGTTTGCTATTGTTCAGAATTAAAATAAGTAAATAATTACACAGATTTAAAATAATGTTCAGTATGTAAATAGGAATTTATCAAACTGAAATACATTATTAGTGGTGGGATTTTACATGCAAGTGTGGGTCAATGTAAAAACAGTGAATTAAATGATAAACCTAATTGCCAACCCCAGCAACTACAGTAGGTCTGTGGATCAGTAACTTTTTATGCCAATAAGCAACAATTTCATTTTTGAATGCCTAAAGTTGGCTTAAGTTCAGATTTAGGCCCCTATATAAGAATGGCTTGATTAGTCAATACCTACAACTCCCTCTCCATTTGGTGGAGTGGTGCAAAGTTCAGCTGAAAAATAAGCCACTTGTTAGTGTGCCAAAACAAAGACTTAAGGTGTCTTACTTTACGACACTGAGTTTGAAAATTTTGACCAGACTAAACTATGTAAACAGAATAGAAAATATCAATATTTTTCAACAAATGTTAGGGATCAGCCATCATTTTATTCTTTCAGGATATCTATCTATATATAAAAGTCAAATGGTGTATGCGTGCGTGTATGCATGTGCACTTACTCCTTCCACATCGTTTGAGCTAGAGACTTGAAATTTGGTACAGTTGTAGGTCTTAGGGTCCTAATCAGGGTAAGAGTCGAAAATTTTTCAAATCTCACCTCTGACTCCCCCCAGGGGTGAAATTCTTTAAAGGCCAATCACATCAGCTGGGCAGCTGCTGTTCTCTGTGACATAGTTATAATGTCATAATAGCCCCTCCAACGGACCCCGCACTCGCTCAGCGCTCTGCCCCTCCCCCCTCCAACGGACCCCGCACTCGCTCAGCTCCCTGCCCCCTCCCCACCTCCGACGGACCCGAGTTGGCTTTGGTCAGAGGGTAAGTGAGGTAGGGGTGTCGGGTTTGGTCGGGGGGTGAGGTGGGGGTGTCGAGTTTGGTCAGGGGGTGTTGGGTTTGGTGGGGGGCTAAGGTGGGGGTGTTGGGTTTGATTGGGGGGTAAGGTGGGGGGTCAGTGAGGTGTGGGTGTCGGGTTTGTGGTGGTAGGTAGGGGTGTCGGGTTTGGTTGGGGGAGAAAGTGAAGTGGGTGTGTCAGGTTTGGTCTACGGGGGGTGAGGTGTGGGTGTTGGTCAGGGGGTGTTGGGGTTGGTAGGGGGGTGACATGGGGGTGTTGGGTTTGGGTGGGGGGGTGAAAATGTGAGTCGGGGTTGGTCGAGGGGTAAGTGAGGTGGGGGTGTCAGGTTTGCTCTTTGCCCCCTCCCCACCTCCGACTGACCCGAGCAACGCCGGGTATTTTCGCTAGTGCTTTATAAGGCGAGATGCTGAGCTGTGCTTCCCAGCCTGCAGAATGGGTTGCCAGGAGTGTGCTAAGTTCATTTTGACCCACCTTTTCTGCCTTTGTGAATCCGGGCTGCTCCAGAGGCTAAAGTGGCCTCAGGTGGGCTATCGACATTACAGCAGCATGTCCCCAGCTAGCTGTGCTGTCTGGAATCTCTGCTGGGTAACATGCTGCAGCCCTGCCTCTGACACTCCTATTCCACATCAGGCACAGATGCTACCCCAGGATTCTTAAGAGGGCCCTCTGTCTTCCTCAGGTCCTGCACTGAGGGAATTCTCCCCTGCCCAGATCCCATAAATCCCTCCTTCAACAGGCAGCATGATCATTGTTCAAAACATCACATTTGCTTTTATAAATTAAACAACATTGCAACTATTGTTGCTATGTTTCCTAAATACAAGCAATACTATCATATTTACCTCATTTGTAAAGCGCTTTGAGATCTACAGACCAAAAGTGCTGTATGTTCGCATACACACCACAATAATACCTAGATGCAAAAGCAAAGTGTTGGATGGTACCCACTCTAGTGTACTATTTATAGGTAATGTCTACAGTACAAGCTAGGAGTGTGATTCCTTTCCTCGTGTACATGCACTCAAGCTATTTCAAGCATAAATACCAGTATAAACATGGTGGAACAGGTAGGGGCAGTTCAGATACAGTTGAGCTGCCTGACTATGGATGTGGACTTGGCCAAGAGACACTAAATCATCCATGTGAGATGCTCTTCACTCATTGGTCATTCAAATGTTGTCTTAAGACAAAGGCATACTTAGGTTTCACTTTTTCAGAGGTTTAAATAGAAAAGAAATTTTCATGACCAGAAGTGTGTTCATTTCACTGTTTAATCCACTTCATTTTTTCTTTTATTCAAGCCCAGAGGGTGGTGGGGAATAGTACCAATGGAGAACAGGCCAGCCTATGGTTATTTCCAAGTAGCTTGTGCTGTCAGGAAAGTAATTTATCTCCTAGGAAAACTTATCCTATATTTTTGCTTCTTCTCATATAAGTAGTTCCCCACCTCATAGAACCAAATCCTAATTACTTTTGTTGCACAAATAACTTCACTGACGTCAGTGGGACAATTCTCATGTGAGAGACCATTTGGGTTTAGCCCACAGTTTATATAATTCATTATCTTATTTTTAAAGGCAGAGTATTTCTTGGACTGACTAAATCACACTTGGATGAATTAAGTAAGAGTGTCTGTCTATCTTGTTTCTTCAATTCCAAGATAATCTGGATGTCTCAGTTAAGAAAAACAGATCCTTCAGTAGTGTCTACTGGAAATATATTAGACTCATAACTTCCACTGCTGCACATTAAATGCCCTCTAGGACTTGTAGTGAATAAACACTAACTGCATTTGTCATTTACAGTACTTTAAGAATTGGGGAGGGGAAGGATGGGTTTTCTGTGAACAGTTATCAATTTGGTAAAAAATTGATATTTGTGTGAATGTGGCAAAACACAGAACCACCAGTATCTGTTTCATAATCTATTGCAGTTCCAGCAAATTTGATATTCATACTTCTGATTTACATAGATTAACACGTGAGCTAATGATATAAACAAAATACCATTGACATTTTAATCTGATATAAAATGCAGAATCCATGGTATGCTGCAAGAGGAACCCATTATTAAAATATAGGAAATGCTGATATGATTGACATCTTTTGCTACATTTTGTAACCTGTCATTTTATGTTAGAAAAAGATAGAGTAACCTCTGAGGCCAAGACTTTAAAAAGTGTGTGGAGCACCTACCCTTGTAAATTGGGAAGCTCTAAGGCACTCCAAGTTGGGTGCATAAGATCACTAAGCACTTCTGAAAATCTTGATCTAAATTATTTCCACATAACGTGTTAGCATAGCATGTTCTAGACTCGCATTTTCCCCATTAGGAGACAAGATATCAACTTAGCTTCTTTTCTCTTTGATGTAGCTGGCTCCAAGGTGAGCTTTCCTTTCTGAGCAGAGGTATCTGGTGGTGAAGTACATACCTAAATTGAAACAAAATGTAAGTGCAGGGAAGCAGGACCAGTATTCACCTAGAAAGAACAAGTGGACCTGGACCTGCAAACCCTAATGGGATGAGTCCAGTTAACCCAAGTAGTCCTGTGAATGTTCCCATTAAACAGGAGTAAGGCTTTTCAGACGGGCTATATGTTCTTGTAGCTAACCACACTATATTTTTAGATATCTGTCATTATATGAGACCTCAGTAATTAAATCTAGCCAATGTAGGTCCTGAGACATTTTCCTTGAACCCTTAAAGCAAACCTGCTATACATAAGGTAATTATAATACTACAGTTATTGCCATTACATTGATGTATATGTCCACACATTTTTCCAGATTAGCAGGTCCACCCCACAGCCATCATCATGACTAGTGTCCCCATTTTACTGGTTGAGGATTGAACAAGAATCCCTTATGAACCAGCCAACACTGTACTTCATCTAAAAGGATCAATGAGTTTTTTAAAAACCGGTGAGCCTATGCTATAAAAACTAGCACCCTTTGCCCAAATATGAGGGGGTTCAGATTGGGTCAGTCAGAAAGTTAGATGCAGACCCAAACTTCTCCAAAGTGCAGGCCTGTTTGGATCCAGGGTTTTCCTGCAATCCACAGTAATCATAGGTGGGGGAACAAGCTTCTGGTACAAGATGTCACGCCTAGTTGAAAAGAACAAACACTGAGGGCCTGATCTATTGTTCACTGGAAATAAGTGGAAAGGTTTCCACTGACTACAAATGGCAGCAGAATCAAAGTCTGACTCGGGACTTTCTATTGAATTAACATCTATAATGATGAAGGTGGCTCAAATACACTATATTCATTTTCCATCCACTTTTTTCTTAATAGCTCTTTTCCCCATATTCCCTCTCTCTAGAAATAGATAATACACTTCCAAATGGGATGCTGGAATTCAAACCAGCCAACCTCTGAGCAACATGAACTCCCCCTTAAAACACAGCTGTCCATGCAGGAACTGCCTAGAAGAAGGCACAGCTTACACATTTTCATTGATTTGATTTTTGCCTCCTCAGGCTTGTGAATTCCAGCACAGGTGGCATTAAGATCCTGCTCACAAGAGATGAAAATCTTACCTACAAACAGCATAGCCAGGTACAGTTTTAGTATGTATGGGAAGTAGATCGATAAGGCAACTGGAAATGGCAGCTTGGTGGAGTACGTGCCAAAGGATTCAAAATAAGGCAGTGATTCATAGATGGCAAATGCTGAAAAATAATGTTTTGATTTTTTTTAAAGCAGGAGTTATAGTAAAAGACTTCTTATAAATGAAAGACCATCTCTAAGAAAACTACAGTTAAGGCATGAAAATGAGCCTTGCTCTACTGTCTACTGCCCTATCTTGTGAAATGTCATCTGTATGAAACAGCACATGGCTTTACTTTTAATTCATTTTCTTGGGACTGAAGTTGTAATCGTTTTGATAACTAGGATTAGCAAATATTTATTTAGTCCTAGTCTCTGCTGGGGTTTTCAGCTACAGGTATAGCTGCACACACCTAGTCTACGTACAGTAAACTGCTTTAAGCCACAAAGGTTTCATGCATAAGCAGGGATCAGCTGTACCAGTGCCTTTGCCAGCTTTGTCTGCATTTTGCACTGGGTGCCAAGAGTTAAGCGACACCAAGGACTGCAGAAAAGTGTCGGCATCCTAGGTTGATGATCTGTGGCTTTCGTTATGCTAACAAATTGTTAATTTTCCAGGAGAAAGGAACTGTCCTGTAGAAGCCAAGAAACAAAGAGAAAAACCGAGAAAGGGGAAAGATAGGTGAAAAAGTGAGTAAAGGGGTTAAACGTGTCTTCTCAAAAACACTGATCATCAAAATGATCAAACTGTACTGAATGAGATTCAGAAAACAAGTAATTTGCCTCATGCCTACTCCCTGCCTTTTACCTTTAGCCAGAATTGACAGGGGATATACTGGAATCCATAGTGTGTAGTTCAGCCAAGTCAAAGCTTCATAGTATGTTCCTGACACTGATAACATGCAGTAAGTGTATCTGCAATTAAAAAATAAAAAAGATGGGGAACTTGTTTTTATTTTTAAGATTCAGATAAAATAGGAATGAATAACATCTTACTCCTTAAAACAGTCATCTATACTGAGAAACCTGTGGATTCCAGATTTCTGTACTCTAATCATGTTAGCCACTCAGATGGAATGCTGGGCACATGTTAACAGAAAAAATGCACCCATTTTATTTAGCATCAAACTCCCATCAGAACCCAGACAGCCAACTTGCTGAAGAGTTCTTTTATTTGTGACCCTGGCATACCCTGGGCAGATGAAAACAACAACATGTTGCATTCTATATTACACTTCTCATTGTGACGATTCTCATGCAAACCAGTTTCCAATGTGCTTTCATATGGTTTGTCAGAAAATGGGCTTCAGAGATGCATGTAACTTCAATGGGAGGCTCATGCATGTAACGGATACTAGAATATGGTCCTTTATAGTTGTGTTTTTATATCAAATATTAACATTATTGCTAATGCTGTAATACATCTGTTAGTCTATAAGATGCCACAAGACTCTGTCGCTTGCAGATCCAGACTAACATGGCTACCCCTCTGACACTGAACATTTTGCATTCTTATTATTTGAACTATACATTTATGTAGGAGACACTACTATTATGTATGAGGTCTCATCTGTTTACATACGTTATGGCTGCCATTATTTTGACCGTAATAGTTGTCTTTAAGGATTACGGTTAATAATTGACAATTCTATGCAGGAGCTTTTTATTGCTGATGTTTTCTTCGTTTTTCGCATTAGCTGACAAGTGCATTTTCACTGGGTTTTATTTTTACCTTTTGAATCTTTAAAAATTAAAAAAAATGGGGGAGGGCATATGATTGATTTAAACAAATCCACTTGGAACACAACCGAACAACTTGATCCCATATGCCATTCATCTTCCTTCTCCAGCGCACTCTTCATACAATTCTTTCAGCTACCTCTTCAATGCTATCCCTGATGTCAAGGTCCTCTCCGTACAAATAAATTAATTTTAAATAATGGACCAAACAACACATCCAAATTGAAATGCATCCCTTTGCAGAGGACTGGCACAAGGGGTATGTGCTGCTTAAGTGCAACTTAAGCCTACCCGTCTTCCTTGAGGTAAGTAAAGAAACAGAAATCCACAGATGCTTAAGTGGTACTTAAGCAGCACATTGTTCTTGCACTGGCCTTCTGCACAGGGATGAGTGTGCAAAACCTAATAGGGTGGGATTGTAAATGACTTAAGAACACACATTCCATTGAAAGTCACCTGTAACTTCATACTGGGTAAATCTTTCTTCTATTCCCATGCTCTTTGCCTACTATGTTTTCTCCCTGTGTCATTTACATGCCCTATCTAGCCTAAACTTTCAGGTCACAGGAGCAAGAACAAGGTCTCTTTGCTGTCTGAAATGAATTGTCCACTTAATACATAATAATCAAAATCTTAATGAATGGCCTGCAGTTGTGAGTTGTTGTACTACAAGTCTTGTGTCTAAGGCTATTTCTGTACTACAAGCTAGGGTGTGATTTCTCCTATTCATGTACATGTATTTGCACTAGCTTTCGTTGAGCTGGCACGCGTATAAATAGTAGTATGTCTACACTAGCATGGGCAGCAGCAACAGAAGCATGGCTGACCCAGGCACAGTATAAACCTGCCTGAAACTGGGGGGTGCGGCCTCAGTCTCTGCTGCAGTTACAGGGCTGTGCTGCTGTTTCTACTTGCACTAGCCCAGTGACAGCAGCTGTGAGTGTGTCTACATGAGCAAGGGAATCACACCCTACCTTGTAGTGTCGATGTGACCTAAATGAGCTGTAACAAGGAGATATACTGCTCTTATAGGTCAAAGCAAAGGTATTCGAGATATTCCTTAAAAATAGCTGTGCTGCTATTCTGAATTGGGGTTAGAAAAGTAAAATCTTTTGAAATAAACTTTAATGCGCTGGCTTACTCTTGTAATATGGTAATCGGTTTTCATTTTGCCAGTTATTCTAGAAACCACAGTGTGCCTTGTCAAATCCAAACATTTGCTTAAAATGTAAAAATACATTTCTGCGGTGGTCAAAATAATGATGGCCTGGACTGTACTTGGATAGCTCCATTTGTCCGAAGTGCTTGGTTTACTTTTATGAGGTAATTTTGATTTCTTACCTGACCACATCCAGTAAATTCCAAAGGAAAAATAAAACGCACACAATATATTTCCCTTGAACTTCTTCTTGACTGGTGATGACAACAAATAAAATGATGATTCTCTGAGTTATCTGAAAAGAAGAAAATAATTACAGTAATAATGATCTTCGACTTGTTTGTATGTTTGTGGGTCTCTGATTTCTGCATCACTTCAGCAACAAGAATGCCATGCCACTAGTGTATAACTTCAGATAATGCGTTCTCATCCCCTTCTTTCCCTCATCTTAGGTCCCCAGGCTGCATTCATGCATTTAGCAGCTACCAAAAATCCTGAAGGCCTGTGTAATCCTCCCAAAAGCTTTATGTTAATCCACTCTGGATTATACTTGCATTCAAACTGTTTAAAATCTAGAGACAAATTCTTAGCTGGTGTAAATCAAGATAGCTACACTGACTTCATACCCACTGACCCACACAATCTATTCTGTTAACTCTTATAGATTTAAATTATTTAATGGGCAAAGTATCTACCCACTATGAAGTCATGAAATTAACACTGCATAATTAGAATATAAGGAAGTTGTCTGTACAGCACTTTTTCTATATCTTATTTTCCAGTTCCTGTGTGAAACTCTGGGCACAGCCGATAATTTTAACAAACAACAAAGCTCTTCCACATCTGTCAGACAGGGCCGGCGACGGGGGGATACAACGGGTAGAGCTGTACCGGGCCCCCTGAAGTCCGGGGACCGGTACACAGCTCTACTCGTAGTCGTCCCCCCTGGGCACCGCACCGCATTTCCCCGGCTGTGTCCGGCGCCGCGGCCGACTGCCTCCCGAGCCCTTCAGCCGCTGCTCGTCCTGCGCCCCAGGAGCCGCCCCGAGGCAGCCCCGGCTGCAGCGCTTCCCCCGCCCACCCGCATCAAGAGTCGGGCCAGCCCTTGGCGGAGGGCGGGGGCCCCCCAGCACCACAGGATGCCGGCGGCTTCAGAGCACTGGCCGGGCGAGGCACCCCCGGCTGCAGCGCTTCCCCCGCCCACCTGCAAGAGCCGGGCCAGCCCTTGGCGGAGGGCGGGGGCCCCCCAGCACCACAGGATGCCGGTGGCTTCAGAGCACTGGCCGGGCGCGCCGCTCCCGAGGCACCCCCGGCTGCAGCGCTTCCCCCGCCCACCTGCAAGAGCCGGGCCAGCCGGGGGGGGGGCAAACGCTCCGAGTAGGGGGCCCCAAAATTTCTGTCGCTGGCCCTGCTGTCAGATAAAGCAAAATGTCCACACATCAGCTTATTCTTCATCAGACTGATGTGAGGACAGATTTCCTATTGCCAGCCCCTAGTCATCTAGAAACAGAACACAGCCCTCCCTGATGGATCCAGTTCCTCATCTTGAAAATCTTTAAAGTATGCCACAAATTTTAATCTTTGCTCTCTGGCCATATCTTCCCCTTCAGATGTTAAACACAATGTAAATTCTTACACGGGAGTGAATCAGACTCCAGTCTCAACCAGTGAGCCAAGATTAAAGAGACTAATAGAGCAGCATTCAGAAATTATTAAACTAAAAAGCTGCCAGCAACAACCCTGCTTAAGTCAATGGGGTTCCTCACAGGCTCTCAGGGATCTGTCAACACACAGCAGCTGCCACTGTTAGCACCTTAGTAAGCTGGGAAGGAAGTAGGGGTTTTTTGTTTAAAGGAAAAAAACTTCATTTCTTTTTGTGTAAATTAGGGTTTGCATGTGGCTTCTTGTTCTCTCTCTTTCTGCCCGCTCTTACAATCCCTAATTGACTATGGTAAAGTATTTGCCCTGATACTCTTTAAAAAATTCCACTAGAAACCATGTCTTTTCATGTCCTTAAAAAGGGAAAAGGAAGCATGTGCAGTTACTTCACAAAACGTAAACAGCATGGTTTCGTTTTTCATTCGTCCTCATTCAGGACATGAAGATCAAAATGGAATTTCCTTTCTCTCACTGCTACCCCATCACACCATCCACTTAGCTGTGTACACGACTTCATGTTTCCATGTGTAATCTGACCATTTTAAGAGCCAGCTAGACAGCAATAAATCAAATTAATGCAGGACAAAATAGATTGCACAATCCCTCCCTGTAAGCAGTGTAGAGCCGAAATGTTTGTCACATCTCTCCTTAAAATTCACCTCGGCTGTGCTGTCTACATAACAATGCACCATAGCCAGGCAACCAGTGTGCTGTTACACTGCTTGTTACACTTACCACAAACTTATTAACTGTTAACTTGTGCTCCCCCATCCATCTGTTATATCCACTTGTCTTTCATCTTAAATGGTAAGCTCTTTGGCACAGGGACCGTGTGTGTACATGAGGAGGTCTTTAGGTGTATGTCCTTAGTGGCAGAGTTAGACTGGGTAATCAGTGCCCAAGCTTAGCCTAACTCAGGTGTGAGCAGCCACACTCAAGTTACTGCATCTTCCCTGGTGCTGCATTCACCCATGAGTGGTGCTAGGACTTCTGACAACATATCCCATGGTTCTTTGTGAGCCACTCTAATTCTTTCAGAGTGAATTGTGGAGTAATTTGTCCGTTCTTCCGGGCACATGGGGGCAACTGTTGGAAGGCACTGGAGGACTGTATCAACACTAGAGTGATTTAGTCTCTATCTTCACTGCAAAGTGGGTAGATTACCATATTGAGTGAAAGCAGCACCCAGGTTCTAAGCCATACCCCCAATTGTACCAGCTTGTCTGGGTTGAAACTAACCTCAAGTGAGCTGGGGTATTTTGTGTGGACAGGAGGAAGGAGCCTGGACTAACTCTGCAGTGAAGACATAACTTAAGTCCAACTATGATTCAAATAATACCTGCTCATATCCTTTCCTGACCCATTCCTACCTTGTTCCTAACCCACTCCATACTGCCCTGATGAGCAATGCTGTGATTCATAGTGTGCAGTAGGTACAGAGTTTTCTTGCACAGTCTCTCTATGGCAGGGGTCTCAAACATGCGGCCCGGGGGCCACATGCGGCCCGCAAAGCCCTTCCCTGCGGCCCGCCAAGCTTCCTGGCGCCCCCCCCCCCGGTCCCCTCATAGCAGTTTGCAGGACGGAGGAGCCAGAAGTGGAGGCTTCTCTGCTGCCTGGCTGGGCCGCGCGTGTTTCTAGCTCTGGACTTCCTAGATTGCTCTTGCTTTGTTTGCCAAACAGCTGTTGGTGGTGCCTAGTGCTTTCCAGGAGGGAATGGGGAGCTGCGTGCTCAGAGGAGGAGGTGGGGCAGGGGTGGGACCTCTTGGAAGGGGTGGAGTGGGGGCGGAGCCGGGGCAGCAAGGGCGGGGTATGTGTCAGTGGTGTGGCCCTCGGGCCAGTGCACTAGTCCTCATGGAAGGGGTGGAGTGGGGGCACAGCCGGGGCAGCGAGGGTGTGTGTGTGTGTCAGTGGTGTGGCCCTCAAGCCAGTGCACTAGTCCTCATGCGGCCCTCGTGGTCATTTGAGTTTGAGATCCCTGCTCTATGGTCTGCCTCATTTGCACAGTGGAAATAGTAGTTCCACTGTAATTAGTCTTCTCCCAGTCTGGAGGTGGAGAGGATGCAGAGGGGGAGTGCTGTGAAAGACAGCATTTGGCTGTGTTTCACAGCACTGTCTATAGAGGCTCTGGCAGCTCTCCAAGTTGTCAGGTTATTTCTTCCACGACTAACCTGGTTTACCCACAGCAATTGTATTGGCATGGAATCATGTCTTCAGGCTGGCTCTCCTGCTCTGACTTTCATAGACTTTATTATGAATGGAATTTACTGTGTCAGTCCTAGAGAATGTGTGAGCTCAGCCAAGACTGGCCTCTGTGCAATAAATGGTCTTAGCCTTAGCAGATAGCTGTTCTCTCTCAAAGATGATGTGCGTGTGCCTTTGCCACTGGATACATTCAAAAGCACTTGTGTGCATAGGATCGATCGTGTGGACTTGTAAGAATTTGTACATTCAATTTAAAAGTTAGCTGCATTTTGATGACTTTCTACATTTGACACCATGCCTGAGAATCAGCATTTAGGATAAAAATCTGTATTAGTCAATCCATTTTAAATACAGATTTCACAAGAGATACAATATCTGGGCATTAGTTAAAAAGAGGGGTTACTCAAAATACTAAAAACATAACTAAATATGCTTTAGTCTTTTGTCTTTGCACCACAGACGGTAGCTCCAGTTTCATCCATTTTGACCTGTTAAGGAATAGGAAGTGTGGAGCTCTCCATCTTACAGTTCCTAGAGAGGAAGACAAACTTAAACTTGAGAGGTTACCGTAATTCCAAAGCAGAGAACAAGAGTTCCCAGGAGAATGTAACAAAATTATCTCATTCTCTGCCAGAGCTCCTCCTCTCTCCCTGCTCACCCCCCTCTAAAAGAGATCCTCCCCCTCAATGAGCACCCGCAAACTGTGCCTCTTTCAGGCATCTTGAGCCTGTTGAACTGCTGGGAAGGGTTTCTCAGCCATCACTTTGCATTCCAGTTGCCTTTCCTCGCATGTGGTGCCTCCTCATTGCTCATTCCTGCCTTAGGGAACTGGTTAGGAACTGGCAGCGGGGCAGGCTGAGCAGAGCCAGTTGGAAGTCACTGAAAGTGAGGTTTGTGCCATGACTAGCTCCCAGTGGCCCAGCTCCTTCTTTTCTCCTGATACAGTACCTCCTAGTGGTCCCCCAGACCCTTAAACAATGGCTGTTTAATACCTTGAATACAAGGATCTCACTGAAGTCAAGTCTTCCAGGAGGGAAGTGCTCTATGGAGGGAGTCTTCCCTTCATTCTCCCCTATTGGTCACCCTTTTATGAGGGTTACATTGTGTTTGTTTTTCTCTTTTCCATTATACATTTGGGGATTCTGATACCCGACATGCTGGTCTACTGATGAGCATATACTTAACAATGGGGACGGGGCAAAGAAGTGAGTGAGTTAGAATTGCTGGAAGTTACAGGAAAGAATGCTCCAGCATAATTCCTAATGCAAGTATCTCCTAGTCACCAACTGCAGCTCAGGTTAAATCTGTATGTCAAATCAGAAAGACACAGGGATTCTTTGGTACAATATAAACTGACGTACCTGTAAAAACCTTGGGAGAAAACGGTTTTCTTCAATGCCAACTAGAATGTGCAGAAGCTCTAATATGGACAACGACTGACAAAGGCGCATTGCAAGTCCTATAGAATGGAAGGTATCGGCCAAAGAATCTACAACCCACAGAAAAGAAGAAAACATAGTGCCATTATTTAAATCTCTGAACACTTTTCATGCCAAGCCTTGGATAGGATCACTGAGGTGTCAGAAAGTAAAGTTCACATGCCACCAACCTTTTGAAACAGACAAGCAGAGAAAGGAGGTCTGGGGAATAGTATACATAGTGGGGAAGCTAAGGAGGGCATGGGATAGTCTACATCTGACATACCTTTTTTAGTTAAGTGGTTGTAAAATCTGTGCAGGACCTGGATATTTAGTTTCAAAAACATTCCTTTACAATAAAGGAAGGTTTGATGTTTCATAAACTATCTGCTTAGCTACCCGGACTTTATACTTTGTATAAACCATTGTCCTTTGTATTCCCACCATCTGTCATTTCTTTTTAACTCTGAAGTCAATCATTTTCTATTATATCCCTGTACTTCAGTCAACGTAGGGCCAAATATAGCTCTTATCTTCCAAAATATTACAGTAAGTCTGACCAAATACTGTGGAATATTCATGGTCCATAGCAAAAAAGACAGCATAGCAGCAAGAACTAAAAAAATAGTGCAGAGGTATTGAGCACTGGATTGAACAAAACAATATCATCTGCATTGAAAGATGCAGTATTCTATCAATCTAACAAATTATAACTTGACATAGTAACACAAAGAGAGAGACCTACAAAGTTTTATGTCATGTCCAGTTTAGGGATTTAAAAGTAAAATGATAAAGCAATGTAAAATGAATAAGAATCTTACCTTTCCCAAAGGACAAGAACCTGATGATCATATTTGTAAATATCCAGGAATGTCCACAGAATTGGATTAAATAATAGATGAAGAGATAAATGTTCATTGTACAGCTGCAAAGGCAGGAACAGTAAAGTAAATAAGCAAACCCACAATGAGTTACTTTGTATTATGTTACTATTTGTGCCACTGTCCCAAAGCAAATTATATCCCCCCTCTCCACTCAGAACATGTCTATCACTGCCAGGAAAAGGAGCTAAAACTTTAAATAAGTGTGTCTATGTCAATAGCCAGAAAATCATGCTTCTTCCTTGTGGACTTACATGAATCCATCTAAGGTGCTTTTAAGGCTGCCAACACTTCTGTATCTGAATCTTTCATGTATTTATCCTCACAGCACCTCAGTGAGGTAGGGGAATTCTTTTATTCCCATTTTACATATGGGTAATTGAGAGACAGAGAGAGTAAAGCTATGTCTACACTGCAGCTATGTGCTGAAGGTCTCCAGTGGGAGAGAGCTCTCCTGACAGCATAATTAAACTACCCCCAGGAGTGGCGGTAGTTATGTCGACAGGAGAGCATCTCCCACCAACTGCCCATGCCAGGGCTTTTGTCAGTGAAACTTGTGTTTTTTCACACCCCTGACCAACAAAAATTTTATTAACAGACATGAGAGTGTAGACAGCCTTGGTATTTACCTAAGATCACACAAAGTCCAAGATAGAGCAGGGTCTTAAACAAGATCTCCCCCATCCTAAGCTACTACACTAACTACTGGACAATCCATTATCTGGAATGGCGATCAACAACTACATGCCTCCCAGGTTTGATTATTGCAACTCATATCTAGGAATTAATCCTCATAGCCTGAATAAAGATCCAACTTGTATATAAAGAATCAGCCAACAGGCCACCATGAAAATATCATTCCACTGTTCTGCTCTCCCTGCTCTATGCCCACTGACTACAGAGTCCAACTCAGGCTCTCCCTCCTGATCTAAATGGGATAGGCCCTGGTTGCCTGGAAGATCATCTCTCTGATCACCAGGGCTTTCCATGACGGTTATGTTTTACTGTAAGTATGTAAATGTCAACCAGCCATGGGATTTTTGTGAGCATGGGAGACCAAACACTCACAGGAGTTGGACCTAGACTGTGGAATTTGTTCCTGAACAAAACTCAGCTCTTAGATATGACTTTCCCTTTGTAACATGTCTTCCTCTCTCACACATAACTATTCCAGCTATTTCTCCTAGAAGCCAGGAAGCAAGGAAGGAAGATAAATTGATGGTATTTCTATTTTCCAGTACTCTGAGGTGCTCCAGGGTCATGACAACATACATTCATACAAATGCTTCATGGAAGAGTGTAATATGGTTTAACAGAGATGACACCACCAGGGATGTATAGATATCACTTAAAAAACCTATTTTTAGAACTATTCCAAGAATTTTGGGAAAGCAATAAAGAGTCCTGTGGCACCTTAAAGACTAATAAAAATATTGAAGCATAAGCTTTCTTGGGCTAATACCCACTTCGTCGGATGCATGCAGTGGAAGTATCCAGAAGCAGGTATCGGAGGATTATCCCAAAGAATTTTGGGGTATTCCTCCAAACCTTTCAGCAGCCAAATAGCAGGATAATGTTGGCTGCAAATCCTGTGAACTCTTAAACCACTTACGTGAGAACAAATGGTAACCAAGAGGATATTTATAAATAACTATGTGCTAGTGTTCTCCAATGTTTGGCCAATATACCTGTCATTTTGTTTTAAAACCTGATGAGCCATGTAAGTGTGTTAATGACGCCAGTAACAACATAGTCCCTAACTACAGCACACAAAAATTAAAGAGCTTAAAATTATTTAAGTGAAGGGTTAACCTGGAGGACGGTATTCCACACTGTCTTATGAAGGACCCCATTGGACTCTAGGGCTTTCATACACCAGGCTGGCAGTGGCTAAGCACATTGTGTAAGTAGCACATTTAGGCTGTTTGTTGGGAGTACTTTTTCTTTGTGCATGAACTTCTGGCACTAAACAAGAAGTCTTTGCAGAGCTCCAAAAGAAGCCTTATCTAGCCTTCTTCACCCATAGAAGGTCCCTACCAGGTAGGGCCTTTGAGGGAAGAGGGACAATCTGTTGAGGAAGAAAGATTTAAATGGAATGAAAAATAAGAAATTAAGAAGTCTAGTTTGGCTACGATATTTCCTACATGTGAGTTGCAACATCTTTTATGTATGAGAAGCAAAAAAAATGTTCTGAGGAAACCTGTTACATAGGCCTGATGCAAAACTCTACTGTCATCTGTTTCCACTTCAAGGGTTAATTGTGGTTGGCTTTAATTTGATTGCCTGCTTTTTTTGGTTCATAGCAGGAATCCATCCACATATACATTGGATTGCCTGATCCTGCTGCATTCTTCGAGGTAGAGCATGGTCCATTGGATAAAGCACAGGATGGGATGTCTTGCACATAGCTGTTCTACTCACACAGACTCACTGTGCCTTTGTTTCACCATCTGTAAACTGGGGTTGACATACTTCTCTACTTCATAGGGGTGATCTAACAAAACATCCCTTAATATTGTCAAGTGCTTTTAAAATCCTCAGAGAAATTTCTATAGGAATATTATGCATTTTGATACCCTGCCTCTTTTGAGAATTGAGTGGAGAGACAGCAATATGCATCACGGCAAACAAACAGCCCACTGAGTTGATTATGGACAGTACTTGAATTGTAATTTTTATAAATTTAATTACTAATTTGCACAAATACACTGAAACCTCCATGCTGCTATGATCCAGTGGTGGATCCCAACTTGTTCAGAAGACAAATTTTGCTTTTTCTTGCACACCCACAGGTCTGGAAAAGTGAGAGACTGCATTAGATATCGGATCTCTGTTTTCCCTCAGTATGCATAACTTGCAAAATGGGGGTGTCCTATTTGCTCCTTAAATATACAGGCTATACCTGTTTATGGTTTAGTTTTGCAGCTGAGAATCTGAGATTGTAACAGCTTTCATTTGGAAATTTTTATTTTTCAGGAATAGGATGATTACAGAACTACCTCTTACTACTATTCTTTTTATTATTTAATAATACAGTAGACTCTCTATTATCCAGGATTGGGTTAACCAGAATGTGGATTAACCAGGATGTCAAAAAAAAATATGCCTAACTCACAGGGCCGGCTCTGGCTTTGTTGCCACCCCAAGAACAAACCAAAAAAAACCCCACCAGGGCGCAGGGCAGCCAGTGAACTAACCCCCTTTCCCCCCGGCGCAGGGTGGCTGATGAACCAACTCCCCACCCCCCCATATTTCCTACGGATGGTGATTATCCAGGATTTTATTAACCAGGATTATTTTTTTTCCTATCCTGGATAATCGAGTCTACACTGTATTGTGTTTCTGTGGTGACTGTCACCATTAGTACCTGGATGTCTGCATTTGACAGTGGGCTTGTAAAACTCCACTGTATCTTCTTAAGGCTTCTCTCCATTATGATACTAAATAGTACATTCAAAGGATAGAGATTATGAAGAGCTGGGTAGGTGTGGGCACAGACTGCTGCCAGCATCACTTATTCCTCCAAGGGAGGAATCTCCCAGAACAGCTTAAAGAGCTAAACAGTACCCGCATTAGTAGCTACACCAGTGTTTCCCAAACGTTTTTGGCCACAGAACACTTTTTAGCCTGGTATATATTTATGGAACACATTATTTTGTAGTCATTTGGTTTTCAAATAAAAAATTGATTATTTATGCTCAAATATCTTATTTTATAAAACAAAGCAAAAATACAAATTTAAAATAACGAACAATTTCTAACTGGAAAGCATGTATAAAGTAGTAATACAAAAATCAAGAGTCAAAATACTCTTTACGCCATGATATTCAATATGAGATCTATCAATAACCGGAAGAAGAGTTTTATGTCCAATTATAGTTATTCTAAAAAGAGTTGTTTAAAATATGCTTCAAATATGCCAATTTTTTTTAAAAAAAATGTAAAGACCTTTTTTAAAACGATGATTCTTTCATGGAACACCTATTTACATCGTGCGGAACAGCAGTGTTCCACAGAACACAGTTTGGGAAACACTGAGCACACAGTTCCCACCGCCCCCAAGGGAACACTTGCTACCTAGTGAAATAGACAGCTCTTGGAAACCAAAGATTGGGGGGGGGGGGCTTTAAAAAAGAGAGAAGCTGGTAGAAAACGGCCTCTTCAGACCAGTAGGACTAGGAAACAAGGGCAGAACTCCTAGTTCACACCCCCTTCCCCCCAAGCTTTACAGCTCAGGATGGGAGGAGGACAAACAACTGAAAACCAGCACAAAGCATGTTTCCTCCTACATGCATTTCGCTCCCCCCTTTGCCTTCCCCTCTTCTCTGCAGTTGAATGGGTTGAATTGTTTTACCTTTGCTCAAGAGTTACTAGTTGCTGCGGAGATGGGTCACTGCTGCTGCGTCTGTCTCTCTCCCTCTCTAGTCACAGCGTTTGCTGGAGATTACCCTTCCTCCCTTCTCCCCCCAGCCTCACTGAAAGCAGCACTGGAGAGAAGGAGACACGTTCCTAGTAAAAAGGAAGGAACCACTAACTCGGGATCCTCTTTCATTTTATCGTTGTTCTGCAAGCACTAGCTCAGGCCTGCCTCTTGCCTTATTACAAATAGTTCCTCTGGACTCAGTTCCACTAGTTTTTGCAGTTAGTTTAAGGGGGTATTTTCAAAGGCCAGTTGAGAGTAAACACCCAAAATTAAATGCAGATTATTCTGGAGAAGACTGTAGGGTGATACAGAAGCCAGTTAAACATGTATCCATAAATAGAAGAGAAAGAGATGGGATGTAATTTTCAGCAGACTCTAAGTGACTCCAAAGCAAATAAATATGCTACATAATGCTGTTTCCCTTGCTTTGCTGGAAATGGAGACTGCACTTTTTCTGCCTATAGTTTGGAAATGTGCAAATGTTTGGTCAGATGCGATATATCCTGTATATACAAGATTTGCTGGGTGTGTGTTTGATTTATTTAATCCAGATGTTTGCATTTTAAATAATTTAGAAGATAATGTTAAATAACGAGACATGACAATACATATCAAAGTAGCATTGTCAGTAGCAAGAATACACATAATTAGACACAGGACAAAGCAATCTACACTGTCACTGATAGAGTAGATTAAGGGAATGAATGTGTGTTCCATTAGACCAGTGGTTCTCAAACCTTTTGTATTGGCGACCCCTTTTGACCACCAAGCCTCTGAGTGCAACCCCCCCCCATTAGCAATTAAAAACCCATTTTTGATATTTAACACTATGTTAAATAGTAAATTTAAATCAGATTGCTTTAAAAGAATTTTCTCACTGCTTTTAAATTAAGACAAACATATTTATCAAATTAAATATAAGTGGAAAACTTAGTTTTTATTTTAATACTTGACAGTAATTAATGTCCTGAACCAATCCAGGGTCAGGTTTCATAGCCTGGTGCAGGGATCGGAGTTGGGGCTCGCAGCCCTGCACAGGGTTTTTGGTCAGGGCTCAGGCTCACAGCCACCTGCCAGCACCAGAGTTGAGGGTTGGGGCTCTTGGCTCGCAGCCCCGCAGCTCTGCCCTGGGGTCGGGGCTCACAGCCCAGACGCTCCGCTACGTGGGGATCAGGGCTCGGGGCTCACAGCCCCTCCACTCTGGGTCAGAGCTTGTAGTCCCTCCGCCATGCTGGGGTCGGCGGCTTGCCGCTCCACCCTGGGCTCACAGCCGCACTGCTCCACCCTGGGGTCGGAGCTTGCAGCTCAGCCCCTCCGCCATGGAGCGGTCGGGCCTCGGGGCTCGCCGCGCCACCGCTCCTCCCTGGGCTCGGGGCTCGCGACCCCCACAAAAGTGGGCCGTGACCCCCTGAGGGGTCGCGACCCAGTTTGAGAACCACTGCATTAGACTATATTACTTTTCACTTTAGAGGCCATCCAGAGGCATTGCAGAAGGTAGGATACCCATATTTCATCGTTTGATATAATTTATAGTTTATTACAATGCTTTACCCAGTATTTTTGTAATGTTTTAGCTGATTTATCCACGTATAAATATTGCAAAATTAGAGCCAGATAAGCAAGAGGTAACAGGAGTGGTTTGGGCATGGAAATACTTCCAGATGTAGAGACTGAAACTGAGGAGACAAAGAGGGGAAATGTGACAAAAATATACAAAATAATGAACAGCCTAAAAAGGAACATGTGTTCCCTTACCTCATAGTACACGAGCAAGATATTCAGGGACATTGTGACTCAAAATGGGGGAGGGGAGAAGAGAACACAGCTACTCCTTTGCCATTGCCCACAGAGTAGATAATGAGGAAGTGAAGGGTGGAGAGTGGGAGGAAACATGGCTCATTTCCCCAGGCCTCAGTGAGAGTAGCTGGCTGGCTGTGCAGCAAAGAGTGAGCTGGTGGATGAAAAGAGGTGAAGTAACTTAGCTGCTCCCCACAGCAGGAGAGGAATTGTGACACATTCTCTTGGCTGCTCCTGGAGCCATGCAGCTGTACACTCTCCCTCACTTGGGAAAGGTTATAAGGTTACAGTCTAGTCCAAAAGGAAGAGACATGGATCTCTTATGTTGTGGTTATTTTTTGTATTAAAAACCACATCCCTAAAGCCTAAGAGCTGTGAGCAAAGTAATTGGAAAGGGTTTATTTTTAAACAAACTTTTATTTGACAAGAATCAGAGGTAGCCGTGTTAGTTTGGAATTGCAGAAGTGACAAAGAGTCCTGTGGCACCTTAAAGACTTACTAAAGTATTGAAGCGTAAGCTTTCGTGGGCTAATACCAACTCCATCAGATCCATGCAGTGGAAGTCTTTATTTTACTTTAAGATTCAAAAATACTTGTCAAAGTAAATACCTTCTATTTGCGGGCCTCATTCTTTTAATTTTTGTGAGAGATTTCAACCAGACGTACAAAAAGATAAAATTGACGTAGACAAACAGGTAATAGAAAAGTTAACTGGAATATTTAAGAGGTTTCTGTTGCTCTGGTCTTCTCTGCTTCTGCAGAGTTTATCTGAGTTTTATGGCTTGGTGGCTGGAGTCTAAAAACATAGTTGTCAAAAGTCAGGGCAAAACCTTACTAGGGGCCAGATTGTGAGCCTCATACTTACTGCAGTGAGAAGTTACATGAATAGTCCCACTTGATTTCCGTGGAACTACTTGTGTGAGTAACTGCTTACCAGTGTGGGCGAGGGGCTCACAGTCTAGCCCTAAACATGAAGAGCCCAGTCTAGCAAGGTGCTGAGTGTCACTCGCCAAGTCCTATGCACCTTCAACTCTCATTGACTTCGGACCATGGCAGGATACTCTCTCAACACTTTCCAGAATCTGGCCCTATATTAAAATGTTCACCACCTTAAAGCAAACTTTTGGGAGTCTTTATCCTGGGCTGAAAGGTGCTAATGGCTGTCATGAAAGGAACCTTGGATCCAAAGACAATCATAGACCTCATTAAAGCCAATGGATGTGCCAACTGCTCTCTTGCAGGCTCAGTAGGAGTTGCAAAATATATGGGGGCTACTGCCCAAGGAAATATTTCAGGTCAGAGCTAAACCATGTGGACTGAGCTGTTTCCCTGATTGCAAAAGCAGGGGTTAGGATCTTGGTTTGCATGCTGTGTTTGAGGCAGAGGAAAGCCAGGAGAAGTTGTGAGTGTGACTGTGAGAAGAAGCAGAGACAGGGAATCTACGGCAAAAAGCTCACTAAAGTAGCGATTGTGAGGATTTCTGAGCAAAGGCACTGCCTGCTGTTATGTTTCTACTGTGTTCAGGAAAACAAAACTATGTTCACTTTTTGTAAATAAAAAAAAAAAAAAAAAAGGTACACAGAGAACATCCCTAACTCATATCATCAATTCTTATCCTAATGGGAATAACCCTGCAAGGCTAATCACCTGGGTGAAGGGGGCAACACTAACATCTAGAAATGTGTGTTTATGTCCATGTGAAATAAAAAGACCATCCCAAGAGCAGTGATGGCTGATGGAAGAGTCCTTGCCTGTGCAGCTCAGGTAGAGCAGAGCTACCAGAAAGCTAGAGGAAGTTCAGGGGACCTGAGCCAGTGAAGAGATTCTGGGAGCCATACTCCCCAAAGGAATGATCTAGAGAAAAAACAGAGTAATCTCATGGAGTTAGTCAAATCACCTCCTCACATAAAAAGAGCTACAGGAAAGGGTAGTTAACCATATCTGTTGCATTCACCCTCCAACACATAAATGCAAACACTATCTTTTATTCATTGTGTAGGCATATTTGGAGTTGGGGAAACATTATCACTCAGACTACAGGATATTAATCAAGAACTTAACACCACACAGCCAAGTACTCCTACCATAGAATAAAAACTTTTTTTTCTCCAAATAATGGATCTTAATCAATTTATAATTTATAAAAGTCAGAGCTGCACAGAAGTTACTTGAGTTTAGGATATAGTAAAGAACTGCTATCATTTGAGTTGACCACTGTAAATAATTGTTTATATTGTTGTTTAAGAAGCTGGATCTAATATATATTTCTACATTTCATTTTTAAACTAATTTTTTAATGGAGCTTTTTTTAAAAAAACAACAACCCAGTATTAAACAGAGGACTCTTTAAATAGTATCCTCTAATTATTTTTTTAAATTCTTTAACTCTTACCAAGGCTCTTTTGCTTCCCAGCTGATGCCTAGAAAACTCTTTTTCACCACAGCAAAACCCTCTTTGATTGTGTGTGTGAAGCTGCAACAGAACTTGTTCTCATCACTAAGGCAATGGTGTAAATTCTGTTATGGAGCAGCAAAAGCTTATTTAAGATATTCAAAACAATAATATAAAAATCTGAAAAAGAGCAAGTAGGATTTTTGTCCAAATAAGGAGTCCAGGGCTGTACCCAATGGTGGAGGTGGCTAAATGGAAATCATTGTGTATTAGGAAAGTAAACAACACAAAAGGAGGTGTACGGTATTTTTACAGTGAACCACTGGAAAAAATTCTAGGTATTTTTAGCAGTTGAAGAAACTTTTGTTTTACACAAATAAAGTTTTCCAGATATTTCTTACTAAGGAAAACGCAATATAAACAGTATTCAAGCTATAGTACAAAGGAAGCTACACAGGCTCTGGCCTGCCAAGATAAGAAACCTTAGGACTACAGCTGACAGTAAGAGCAAAGGCAAATGACTCAGAAGCAAGGCTGGATTTTCTAAAGTAATTGGCAGTATGAAGAAAAAAAATCTCAAAAAAAAAAAAGTTAAAGGATAAGAGGAAGGTGAATTTAATGACACAGATAATGAAAATGTATGACTTGATTGTTCAGAGGTGGTGTGTGTTCACTATGTTCTGTGGCTCTTTTAATGGGAGAGGGTGATCTGGTCCATAGATTGCACTTTGATTCTCACCATCTGACACACAAATGCAAAAACTATGCTCCACTCATTGTTTAGGCATGGGGATGTTTTAAATAATTTACCCCTGAAACATTATCCTCTCCCACCACAGGATATTTATCAACCAACCACCTCAGTAGTGGGTGCAAGTGCACAGCCCTTCTGGAACTTAAAACCTTTATTGTGTTAGACTCAGAGGATGGAGATTGTTAGTTAGTCGGTCAACTACACTGTTAAACCCAGTGGGAAAATTTTTCCCCAAGCCCTAAAATGGTTCAATCTCCCACTCTGCTCATGTATCAATATCCCATAGTAAACAGCCACCCCCCAAAAAAGAAAGAGGCCTAAAAACAAACTTTCCAAATCTCACCCAATAACTCCTTTGGTTGCCTCTATGCAAGCAACCGCTACGATCTCCCAATCAGAAAAGTAGACAGAGGGAGGAAGGAACAGCGCTCCAACATTAAAGGACTCAAAATCCGTCTTTAGGAAAAGAGCCTGATTTCCGGAATGCAGAGCACCGACAGATATAAATGACATCAGTTGGAATGGAGAAGATGCAGCACCCCTCAAAAGTCAGGTTACTTTCCCTTTTAAATATGGACATAGAAGCCTCATTGTAGGCACTCGTGTTTTAAGACTGTCAGCCCGAGCACAGCATGTCCTGACGGTCAATGCATTCAGGTTCCAGCAAACGAAGGCAGGAACTGAATGCTAATTGAATTCTACAGCTGCTTTGCAGTCCACTCAGCAAGAACACCTTGCTGCAGCCCCCTCTCCTCCCCCCACCCGCACTTAAACCCGCAGGGAGTTAGCTCACATGTCTTTGATGATCTCCGCTAGCCCAGTAACACGCAGGAAGAAGGAAGGGGAAGAGATGGTCTCTTTACAGGCTTAATGCACCCGGAAACAAAGTCGAATCCAGCCGCAGCGGTGTGGGGAAGGGACTCCAGCGTGCACATGTGTGCGGGGTTAACGCTGAGTGCAGAGCCGTCCTCACGGCTCCTCCAGCGCGGAACTAACCCCCCAAGCCCCGCCGTGCAGAGCGGACACATCTTGACATGCATCCCGCCCCCAAAGGCTTTTCGGGGGCCAATAA
This sequence comes from Sternotherus odoratus, assembly GCA_032164245.1. Classification (NCBI taxonomy): domain Eukaryota; kingdom Metazoa; phylum Chordata; order Testudines; family Kinosternidae; genus Sternotherus; species Sternotherus odoratus. Next base: position 17,405,893 of record JAVMKO010000007.1, on the reverse strand, counting down.
ACATCCTCGCGTACGGGCAGCGACGTTATCACACCCGCTAGAAGGTTCACACTCAAAACCCCATTGGGCCCTTGTATTTCCAGCGACAGTCGGGGGGTCTCGATCTGAGAGCGCTTCCAAGGTGGGGAGGCGTTTTAGGGTTGGAAGGTCTTTGTCGTGTCTCTCTTACACTGTGGATGAGCATCCAGCGTTGCCCGGCAGCCCCTTCTGGTTTTGTTGGGTTTTCTCACCAGCCTTTCGCTCTGAAGCGTGTCTGACTCCGGAGCGACGCCCCCAGAGGACTCCCTCCTCGCAGCTCCGACCGGTCCACTTCAACCGGCGCGTGCCCTAGTGTAGACGAGCCTCCTGCAGCCGGTCCTATGCGTGTCAAGATTTCTTGCTTTCCGCGGGGCGGGTGAAGCAGCGGTAGAAACCAGCCTGTCCACACCAGAAAGCGCCCCCCCCCCCCCGTGGGTACTTTGGGGAGGTGATCGGAATACTTAACCCCAGTCACGTTTTCCAAACGCTGGGATCCTTTGAACCCGCTCGGCCTACGCGATGTCAGTTCAGTCCCTACACTCCGGGAATGGCGGGAGCGGCCGGACTTTCCCCCTCTCGTGATTTTGGTCCCTGGGACTCCTCCATGCCCCCCCGCCGCGCCCCAAGCAGACTGGCGCCGTTCCCGCAATTCCACCTTTTCCCCGCCAGAGGCCGCTGTGCCCACGCTGCCGCCCGAAGAGGGCAACGGGCTCAGGGGCTGGAGCCGCCAGCGGAGGCAGAGGCGCCGCGCACTGCCCCGGGGGCCAGAGGAGGAGACCCGGGGTAAGGGGATGGACAGAGTGGGGCACGCGGGGCACAAACGGGGGGGTTCAGAAGGGCTGGGGCACCTGTGGGAGCTAGTGGGGTGACATTGAGCCGGGGGGGGGTGAGGGGTGCAGGACCCTATGGGGACAGGGGTGTGTGTGTTGGGGGGTGCAGTGACCTGAGGAGGGGGCAGACTGAATGGGAGAGGCTGGGGGTCTGCAGGAGGGAGGCTCCCCACAGACTCCCTAACAACCCCCCCAAGCCTGTTCCAGACTTCCCCACCCCCCCCCTCAACAACCCCCCAGGTTCACTCCCCACTCCTTCCCCACCCCCCCTCAACAACCCCCCAGGTTCACTCCCCCTACTTCCCCACCCCCCCTCAACAACCCCCCAGGTTCACTCCCCACCCCCACCCCCACCCCCAACAACCCCCCAGGTTCACTCCCCACTCCTTCCCCCCCCCCCTCAACAACCCCCCAGGTTCACTCCCCCCTACTTCCCCACCCCCCCTCAACAGCCCCCCAGGTTCACTCCCCACTCCTTCCCCACCCCCCTCAACAACCCCCCAGGTTCACTCCCCACTACTTCCCCCCCCTCAACAACCCCCCAGGTTCACTCCCCACTACTTCCCCACCCCACCCCTCAACAACCCCCCCAGCTTCACTCCCCACTACTTCCCCCCCCCAACAACCCCCCAGGTTCACTCCCCACTACTTCCCCATCCCCCACTCAACAACCCCCCAGGTTGTCCACCCCTGCTGTAAGTAATTATAATGAGGAAGACTTTGTAGCACCTTAGAGACTAATGTTATTGTCAATGGGACAACTCAGGTGTATAAGATTAGTTACAGACAGGAGGGTTTGCAGGATTGGACCTAAAATTTAGAGATTTAAAAACATGATGGCACATCAGGCTAAATTCTAAAACTCTTGGTCTTGTCTGCACAGGGGAAATTGACTGGAATCAGTAAAGCAAAATAAAACTTCCTCCTATTCCCCTGCAATTCTTACTGCTTTAAAGGCACTGAACAATTTTACTGGGGCATTTTAGCTATAATCTCAATTTGCCCTCTAGTGCCCAATGAAGCAGCATTTTCTGCATTGCAAAGTATACCTTTGCTTAAAATAGATTTCCATACATTTGTAGTCAGCAGCATGTGATTTTTCAGCAGCCAGCTTGAAGATGCACACAGAGCACTAAGGTGTAGTTGGCTAACATGGCCTTAAGGTGTGTTACAGGGAGAATAGGGGAGGGCATGAATTTAAAACATAATAGGTATTCTGGAATAGCTCTCTGTATGGACACTCATATTCTGGAATAAAAGTGTCTGCATGGGGAGCTATTGTAGAATAGTTTATTCTGCAGTAGCTGCTCTGGTCAATTTCCCCCTGTAGACAAACCCTTAAAGGATAGCTTGAACAAAGCGAACACTGGAATTAATCAGACACAATATCAAATACATTACTGGAAATAGTGTATTTTAAACAAAAATATAATTTAAAAAACGTACAGCAGAAAAATATTATTTTATTTTTAATCCAAATAATTTATTTACATGATTTACATGATTCCTGGCCATGGCTTGGTGATTCCTTCAGAATTAAGAGATCTTCTGTAGGCAGGTGAAATGGGAACCAAAATAAATAGCACACTTTTCTCAGAAGGGAACACTACAACAATAATGTTAATTGCCACAAAATTATCACTTTCCTATGTAGTTATACTTATTGAAAATTATGTGGGTTATTTTATGATCAGTGTGCTATTGTTTAATAAAGTTTTTATTGTTTATAAATAAAATATTTATTTGCAATAATTTAAATGCAACAATACGTAATTGGTAACAAATGGTGATAGAAATCCAGTGAAATTTAACTAGAAGCATTTTCACAATGTAGGTAGATAATTTAAAATAATTTCATTGTTTTTTCTGATTCCAATTCTCAGATCAAAATGTTTATACCTTAGTTTCTAAGCCTTCTTATAACTTTGTCAATAAACTGAAGACATCTCCTCATTTCCAGGCGGATGATCTCCCAGGAACACAGGCTGTATTGTTTGTCTTTTAGAAAATTATCTATCTTTTGGAAGTACTTTTTCAGTTTCAGTCTAATGATTTCCTCACTCCTTGAGTAAGATTGTTTCTTCTCCATTTTCTCTGTCAAACATGCCTCCAGATGCTCGATTTGCTGATTAAGTCCATTTTGGAATCTTTCAAGAGATCTTCCATCCCAGGCAGTTGAGGTTAGATTTTTGGTAAAGATAGAGAAGGTCTGTTGCAGGATCTCCTGGATTACCACCTTGGCATTCTCTTTCTGTCTGAGCTTTAGAAACTGCTCAGGGAAATTGAAATGCATTTTCTCACTTTGACATTGCTCCGGAAATTGTTGACTCATTTTGTTCAGAAGGTCTAAATTTCCCTGGATCACTTTGTTGTGCAGGAGGGGAGGCATATTACAATCCAGAGTTGAGATTTTAGTGGTGTACAGCAGCACAAGGCTAATTTGCAGCAAACAAAAAGTGGACATGATGATGTCTTACACTTCTCCACTGAGTATAAATCCAGACAGACACCCTGGAATGTTTTGAAGTTCTTTTGTAGATGCCTGATTTTTTTCTTCCATAGCTATAAGCTTAATTATTCTGTAAGAGAAGTTTTCTTTCATCATTTTTGATTTTCAAGGATTTTCCCTTCTGTTTCTGAAACTTGCCACTTTCATTTTCTGCTTAATGACTTCATTGTCTTGTACCAGTTTCCTTTTTCTTTTGATCAGAAAATTAAAATATGGTATCTCCCCTTAGATCATCTAATCCATACTCCTGCCAATTCTCTATTGTAAGTTTGCTCAAGATGGAAAGAGATCTAAAATAAGTGCTAGATCTGCTACTGCAATTTTATTAGTTCTTAATATTTTAGCACCAGACGAGCTTATTTAAATACATGTTGTGACAGAGTCAGACCAGAAGGGTATAGGAGAGTGCTGGAAGGCAGGTATATCAGTCTCAGGATGTGCACGTCTCTGTTCCCTGGATAGCCAAACAAAGGCTACTCCAGGCCAATCAAGACACCTGGGGCCAATTAAGAAGGTTCTAGAAGGCAGCAGAAACAGCTAGCCTGATTGGGACACCTGAAGCCAATCAGGGGCTGGCTGAAACCATTTAAAAACCCTCCCATTTGGTCAGGTGGGGGTGGGTGTCAGGAGTTTGAGAGGCGTTGGAGCAGAGAGCAGTTTGGAGGCGTTGGAGCAAAGAGCAGTTTGGAAGAAGGCCCTGAGGTAAGGGTGAAGTGGAGAGTAAAGAAGCAGGGACTGCTGTGGGGAAGTAGCCCAGGGAATTGTATTGTGCTTGGTGGTTAAAAGGTCAGCCATCTTAGCTGATACTATTAGGGTCCCTGGGTTGGAGCCCGGAGTAGAGGGAGGGCCCGGGCTCCCCCCTTCCTACCTTCCCCAATTAATCACAGAGACCAGAGAGGCAACAGAGATTGTGCCCGGAAGGATAATTTCTCCTCAGTGGCTTATGATGAAAATGGCTCAATAGACTGTGACCTCATCTCTAAAGAAAGAAGGGCTACATGGATGGTCACAGTGAGCCTCTGAGGCTAGTGAAATCCGCCGAGAAACGCAGGACCCACAAGTACAGACTTGGAGCTTTGTCACAATGTATAATGTTATCATTTCTCTTTTAGGACAGGAAAGTGCTTAACACTATTTAGTGGGATTTACTCTTCCTGAAATTCAGTTAAGCAGTCTCTGCCTCAGTTCCCCATCTGTAAAACTGGCATATTTCTGTTCTCCTTTGCGTTGGTTAATCTGATGTGAGGAAATGTGAACAGAAAAGCAGACAGGGCTGCTGTTTAGGAATTTGTATACTAAGCTTGTGGCAATGTCATTGATATTAGGGTCTTGATAGGTAATGCTCAATTTTAGGTTTCTTCTGCTGTTTACCTTCCTTTCTGTTTTCTTCTGTGCTAGTTTCTTGTCACCTCTCATTAGCTAAACAGAGTTGAGCTGGCTTGATTCTTGAATGGGGGAGAATGGTCATCTTTCTTGAATGGGGGAGAATGGTCATCTTTCTTGAATGGGGGAGAATGGTCATCTTTCTGGGTTAGAGAAGGGCATCGGGCTGCATGCAGCTCTGACCATTGCCTCTGGGTCCCCCTCCCCCACGCAGGGGCTCTGTACAAGGTGGAAAGGGGTGGGTCAGCCTGGAGGGAAGGATGTGTAGAGGGAGGGTCATGGCTTTGTGGGGGTAGTCAGGGATGAGCGGGAAGCTATAGAGCAACAGATCCAGAGACCGCAGGCAAATTGACTACTCAGGATCTTACCAGATCAGAGGGAAAGTGGCCCTGGAGGCCTGGGGACTGGGACTGTCTGAAATGCCCAGCACACGATTTTGCTTGGACAGGAATGTGTTCAATGCCAGGATCCCCAGCCCCCCTGTGAACCAGTAGGAGGGACAGAGGTGGGTGCTGTGACTTAGGGGTGCCCTCAGAGGTGTCCTGTCCATTTTCTCAGTTTAGGTCGGGACACATCTGGTTGTCCCATGCAGCAATTGAAGGGAGTCCTGTGAGGGATTTTTTGATAGACATTGATAGCAGCTATCATCTTAACCACATAGGGGCAGGGGAAGCCCTGAGAAGAAACTAACAATTGTAGGGGCAAAGGGATAGGAGACACAGTTAACCCTGAGGAGGGGATCAAAGGAACCGGCAGGGGGGGAGGGGAAGGAGAGATTATGTGAGGTTGTAATGAGATGCTTAATCTGTTGGAGGCAGGAGATTTACACAAACTTGGATTTGTACTGGATTTAGCCAACTGGGTGTCTTTACAGGGGCAGACACAGGATGGTCAGGGCTATACCCTTCCTATGGGGATAGCCACTATGACCATTAAAGCGGCACATGCCCTGCGGCCACCCCCACTAGGGTGGGAAACATCCCTGTGTGGGATGAGGATACGCTGGATTGTGGTAGGGGCAGTATGGAGGTACTGCTAGAGGGAGGGGACCCTCCCCCACAGAAACAGTATCCTATTCCTCGGGAGGCATTGGCAGAGACGGGGGCAACTCTTGGTGAATTGGAACAGAGGGGATTGATTAGAGTGTTGCATCCCCTTGTAATGATGCTGTGTGGCCAGTGAGAAAGCCAAACGGTACCTGGTGCCTCACTATGGATTACGGGGCACTAAATGCTCTGGACAGTTCACCAGCCTCAGTAGTGGCAGTGTACCCTGAAATGCTAGCCCGTATTGGACCCCAATTCCAAATTTTCACTGTTTTGGATATAGCTAATGGGTTTTGGTGTCTGCCACTAGCTCCCTTGTGTCAGCATAAAAGTGCATTCACATGGGAGGGTAGACAATTCTGCTGGACAGTCCTACACCAGGGATATCGGGACTCCCCACAATGTTTCAGGCTCTGGAGGGGGTGGATCCAGCAAGATGCATACAATATGTGGTCAACCCGTTGCTAATGTCAGAGACCGAGGAGGAAGACAGAAAACTAACCAAGCAGGTCCTGCAAGTTTTGGCAGGAGCAGGGTTGAAGGTCAATGGGAAAAAGACTCAGATAGGACAGACAAGAGTGACCAACTTAGGCGTGGAAGTGTCCCAGATGGGAAGGGAAATCAATAAGGGATGGGTGAAATTGATCCAGTCCCTACCACTGCCTATGGATGTTACAAGTTTACAAAGTTTTCAGGGTCTAACTGGGTTTTGTGGTCAATTATGCAGAAATACCCCAGCCTCTATTTGATCAAACCCAAGATTCACCTTGGGAGTAATCAGAAGAGTGTACTGAGGCAGTGAGAATACTAAAGGAAAACCTGGCCAGTAGTCCAGTGCTGGCCTCCCCAGATGAGGAGAAACTCTTATCTGTACCCTTTGGTGTCTGACATACCACTGGTCACGTGTTAACACAGGAGTATGGAGGAAAGGACCAACCTGTGGCCTGTGCCTCTTGACTGCTGTGGAACTGAAATATGGATGGTGTGAAAAGGTGCTGTTGTGCACCTACTGCGGGGGTAGGGAAATTCAAATACCTGATGGGAATGCAGAAAGTAATAGTCCGATCTCATCATGAGCCACTGCGGCTATTAAACATGCGTACTATCCTACAGGGACGAGGGGGCAGCGTATTGCCAAATGGTTGCTGGCGCTACAGGCAGAAAACATTAAAGTGGAAGTGTTAAAAGAACCCATAGCCTGGGTAGCTGACTTGCATCTGGCTGGCACCCCACATCAATATGGAGATGGTGGATGTATCATTTCAGGGCAACAGCTGCTCCACAATCAAGCATGCTAACTGGTGGAAGCAAGTGGAGGAGCTCAGTCACTGTTTTACACAGATCAGTATGGTAAAGATAAAGGCACACAAGAAAACAGGCCCCTAAGCAAAGGGACGAATCTGGCTGCTGCAGAGGCCAAATGGTCTGCACACCCATGGCCCTGGGAGCCAGAAGAGAGTGTGCCTGTAGCAGTGATAACAAGTGGGGTGGATACAGATCGGGGAGGGCAAATTTGAGAGTTGCAAGAATCTGACTGAGGACTGGAAGGCATCATGAAATTTGGCAAAGGTGGAACTAATGGAAGGGATTGTGTGTGTCTTAATAGCTGAGGGCCTAGTAATGCTGTGCCCTCAGGGAAGCCAGACAGCTTTCTTAAGCTGGGTGCATGGGGGATTGGCAGGGGGAGACTCCAGGTTTGGAGGCAGCATTGGGAACTTTTAAAGAGTTGTGCTGGTGGCCAGGAACAACAGCTGATTAAAATCACAACTGGAACATTGTTTGGACTGTGCAAGGCACAACCCACCTCACAAGGTGCTAAGGGGAAAATTAGTGAGACAAGCCCCAAAGGGGATCTTGGGAAAGAACATCCCTATCTATCCTCCCCTCTCTCTCTCTCTGCCCATCACCCCCCAGCCAGGGTATGGGCCACCAACTGGTGCTGCAGTAGCAATTGGTTCCCTTACGGGGTGGAGTTGCTAGCCCCACACCCATGTTAAGCTTACAGCACCTGGTATTCCCAGGAGGTCTCCCATCCAAGTACTAGCCAGGCCCAACCCTGCTTAGCTTCCAAGATCAGATGGGATCGGGCGTGTTCAGGGTGGTTTAGCTGGTCTACCCTCCACTAGTGTATGTTAATTCCAGTGTCCTGAACAAATTAATTCTCAAATCCCCCTTGCAGTTTCAATTGGATACTGACACTACTCATTTCTTCTTCTGAGCTGTTTTATAATGTTGCTATATTCTTTACAATTAGTAGAGTTCTTTAAAATCATAGCTAATGAGGAAACTATGGCTATGGCCTAATCCTAGTTATTTTATTTAAATGAGTAGTCTCATTAAAATCCCTCATGGTTTAAAGAGTGGAATTTGGCCCATTGCATTTATTTAGATGGGATAGTAGCAAGAGATGAATCCCTGTCTTGTCCCCAGAATCTTAACTAGTAAATCACATGGGAGTAAATAAAGGCAATGATCACATGGGAACATGTTTGCTACACTCTTGCATTTAATTTAAAGGGTGTTCTAGGAATGCAGAATCAGAGTGACTGCACTTGCTGCAAAGTGATATGATTGTTTGATAAATACATCAAGTATCACTACTTGGAGTAACTATCACAACTGCAGTGGTTTTCTATATTATAAAAATAATTTTATTTTTTACAAATAGCATAGTGATAAAGATTTCAAACATAAATACAGCTACAAACAAAGTAAACAAAAAGTGTTTTCAATTTAGGAAACAAAAGTAATAGTTTTGAACACTCAACTCTTTAGAGAATAACTTTGTATAAACTGTTTTGTTTGATTCAGGACCGGCTCTTTATATCAGACTTTAAGCCTTCTGATGCTGAGTAAATAACTTAAATTCTCAAAACAGAAACAAAATTCTCAGGCATAAGGACCTTATTGCTCATCTTTCGGGAAATAGGTATTTGCAATGTTTTTTCCCCTCTGTCCGTGTCAGGTAAAGCTTTAGATCCACAAACTTCCTGAATCTATTTTCTTTCTCCAAATCTGCATCTGAACATGCCTCTATGATGTTCATTTTGGCATGTCTTTATGGAATTACTATTCCAGGCAATTTGGGTGAGATTTTTATTAAAGACAATGAAGATCTGATGTGCAATCTCTTGGACTGTCATCTTAACCTTTGCAGCAGACACATCTGTCAAGTTCACGTAGTCTTACACTCCTTGTCTGTTAATAAACTGCAGATTGTAAAGTTGCAATATTTTTCCAGCCATGTCTCTGAATTGATACAGAACACATGTAGAGTAGGTTCTCAGTCTGTTGTTGAATTCAAAGGGCAGAAACTTTTCACTTGGAAGAAGTAACTGAGAAATGAGAGATTCTGGTGTAGAATATTTTATTCTGTTGTCTTTGTATCTGTAGCTGAAGTACTGATAATTCCAAGCTGGAATGAAGAGGGAAATAGTTCAAACACAGTCTGTTTCTAAATGGATCTCTAACAAATGTTTTCAGAAATGAGCATCTATCTCAGGAGTGGGCAAACTACAGCCCGTCAGATGTTTTAATCCAGCCCTCCTGCTCGTGCCCAGATCTTGCACCCCTGGTGCCCTTCCATGCTCCAATCCCCTGACCCAGCCCTGATCCCCTTCCCAGCCGTCTAACCCCTCGATCCCAGCCTGCAGCACTCTCCTACACTCCCAACCCCATCTCAGAACCTGCACCCGCAGCCAGAGACCTCACCCCTCCTGCTCTCCAATCCCCAAATTTGTGAGCATTCATGGCCTGCCATACAATTCCATACCCAGGTGTGGCCTTCGGGCCAAAACATTTGCGCATTAATCTTAAGATTAATGCAAGAAAGTTAAAGGTGCTCTTGTGTACAAACTGAAGCAAAGAAAGATTTATTAGCTCTGTATAGTCATGAAGAACAAGAACAGAAAAAATTCTATTTATCCCTTTTATCCTGCCCCTTACTCCCTCTCTAACAGGAGTCATTTATTTAGCTATAATGCACTATGGGGATGGAATATTCACTCATGATGACACTTCTGTTTAGGACAGCGGTGGGCAAACTTTTTGGCCTGAGAGCCACATTGGGGAATATAATTCATATGGTGGGCCATGAATGTTCACACAATTGGGGTTGGGTTGTGGGAGGGTCTGGGATTGAGGAGTTTGGGGTGTAGGAGGGTGCTCTGGGTGGGATTGAAGGGTTTGGAGAGCGGGAAGAGGGGAGTCAGGGCCGGGTTCCAAGCGGCGCTTATCTCTAGCAGCTCCCGGAAGCAGTGGCACATCCCTTTTCCAGCTCCTAGGTGTGGTGTGGCCCCTGACCTGGCACCCTGGCTGGAGTGCCAGAGCAGGGTCGAGCCACGTGGTGGGTCCACGGACCAGGCTCCCCAGCAGGAGCTCGCGGGCTGGCTTTAAATGGCTTGTGGGTTGGATCTGCCCCACAGGCCGTAGTTTGCCCAACCCTGGTTTAGGACAACAAAGTTGAGGAAGATTGTTTAGAGGGAACTTTTTCTCCTCTCCATTCCTTCAACCTATAGGAAATAATTATATTCCTGGATATATAGTGTGTGTATTATATAAAACAAACAACAAATATCAGTGAAGGGATTTGTGCCTCCTGAGAGTGGCAAAGATGAATAGAAGACACAGAAAAGCCTAGCTTATACCGTATTTTTCGTCTTATAGGACGCTCCGGCCGCGAGGTGCTTTTTTTTTTTTTTTTTTTGGTCCGGCGGGGAGGGGGAACCTCGGCAGCCCGCCCGCGGCGGGGAGGGGGGAACCTCGGCAGCCCGCCCGCGCGGTGGGGACGGGAGAGCGAGGCGCTTTTTTTTTTTTTTTTTTTTTTGCATTCGCCCTATAAGACGCACCAACTTTCCCCCCCCCCCCATTTTGGGGAAGAAAAAGTGCGTCTTATAGGGCGAAAAATACGGTAAATTTCAAAGCCTGCAAGGATTACTGAAAGTTCTTCCTTTTTAATGTAAAAAGGGATGCTTTGGAATCTATTCCAGTCCCTAAGTATTAGAAGCAAATGCTCGGTGCCCCATTTGAAAACTTAGAATCTCCCTTTTCTGATATAAAGGTTCTGGCCAGAAAGTGTCAAACACCAAGTCTCTGAAAGTTGGGTCCTTCCAATGTCGAGTTGGGCATCCCAAAACTGAGGGCACCAAAATCACTAAGTACTTAAACAAAAGCGAAAACTCCCACACCTCTTGACTGAGTTTCTAGGCCTGATCACTTGTATCAAGTCTGACTTTAACACTATCACCTGTCCATACTGAAGGTTATTGTCTTGTCTTCAAGTTAGTGTAATTGGGGGGGGGGAGGGTTGGGATGGGAATTACACATTTTGAAGGTGGAGGGGAAGGGAACATTTTTGGTAGGCTTTAAAATAAAATACAATAAAATAACCACCCCATAGAGGCAGTGGTTAGGGATTTGCAATATTTGAAATATTACAGCAGAGATGGATTAGTGGGCTGAGCTCAGGTGAGGCTATGAAAGGGCCTGAAATAGAATGCATCACCTAGATATTATCACCATATTGTTACACAGCATCTTATAAAGAGAAAAATAGACATACCATTACAAATCCAGTGGTATTTATTTAGAGCACTTACAATAGAGGACGGTAATCATCTTATCTTGCTACTATTCAAGTCAAACAGCTTAGCCAATGATTTCTAGGGGAAGAGAACACTAAATTCAGTAACTCCTTTCTTAATGTTATAGTCATGTTCCTGAAAAATGCTACTGTAAGCAAAGAGTTAAGCAAATCCAATTTCCCCATAAGAATTAATGTAAACAGGGAGGGAGGGAGGAAAGGGCAGTTAGGTTCGGGGTGTGTGTGTGTGTGAGGATTCAGACAAAAGACCAAGCACAGAAAGCAGGAGGCTCCAGGGAGCAGCTCCAAAAGAGGGCAGGAGCAGCACCGCAACTGAACTTCCAGTAATTGATAGTCTGCCCACACAGGGAACTTAGGGGAGCTGAGAGTCCACCCTGGTTCCAAGCCCCCACCAGCTAGCTCCAGTGGGCTGCTCTTTCTGCAAGCAGTAGACAAAGTAGGTGGCTGCCAAACAATGTTATAAGGGAGCAATATACAACAAGCATGTTCCCTAATTGATCAGCAACATAACATTAACTGGGCCAACTTTAAGTGAGGAGTTACTGTATATTAAATCCTGCTTCTTTTGGGTTGAAATAAATTATTCTGAGGATAATAGTTATACATTACCTTAGTTTTGAAGCCTTATTACCAGCTGGTCAACAAACAAAAGACATCTTCCCATTTCCAAGCGGACAGTCTCCCAGGCACACAAGCTATATTGTTTTTCTTTCAGGAAATCTCTGATTCTTTGGAAATATTTCTTCAGTTTCAACATGGGGAACAGGAATTTCTGATTGCCTAAAGAAGGGGTCTCATTCTCCATCTCTGAATGCAAACATGTCTCTAGCTGCTCAGTTTTCTGGTGAAGTCCATTTTGTAATGTCTCTACTGAACTTCTGTCCCAGGCAGTTTGTGTGAGGTTTTTGCTGAAGATATTGAAGATCTGCTGGAGAATCTATTGGATTACCACTTTGGCATTCTTCTCCTGGGACTCTCTAGGCCTGAGAGCTTTCTGAGGGAACCTGAAGTTCCTATTTTCATTTAGACATTGTAGAGGAAATTGTCCACCCATTTTGCTCAGAAGCTCTAAGATTTCCTTGTTCAGTTTATTCTGCTGGAAGTGAAGCATGTTACAGTCCAGAGAAGAGATTTCAATGGAGAACAGCAGCACAAGGCAAATGTGCACCAAACACATGGTGGTCATGAGGTCTTCTTTCACTCCGCCTCTGTGTGAAGTGTCCTGGAGACAGGAGCTTATGCAGTATCTTTCATAGATGTGTTTTTCATCCATGTCTGATTTAAATATACTGTAGGTGAAGTTCTTTCATCACTTTCTGCATCTCAAGTTTTCCCTTCTTGAGGCTTACTTGCACTTTGTCTAATTAATTTTTTTTTTTTGGTACTTTTTCTACTCTCCCATTTTTATGGAAGTGAGCAAATTACAAAGATTCTAATATAAATGCATACATGTCTCAATTATATAAATGCTGGTATGTATGATGTACTAAATATGGTATTCTACAACATATTTTAATCCTGAAATTATTCAAATATTAGAACCTATCATTTTTATAGGTATGTTAACTGCTGGTATTCCAATATCTAGAGTTGAAGTGGGCCATGTGTGTTCCTGCACTTCAATTTAAAGCTGCCTTGTGCAGTAACTATCACTCCTGTACAAGTGCTATATATGAATACAGGAATAGTTAATAATTCAATGAGCTAAGCAGACATACAAACTGCTGTTTCTAAGTCAAGTGCCTCCTCAGAGATGTAGTGCACTGAGGTTTCCCAAAGGTTTAATCTGCTTCTTCTAAAGATACAGTTAGTAGTTAAACCCACTCAGGAAAGAGTGAAAACTCAATCATTAGTCTCAATATTACACTAAATTGCTTTCAAAGTTAAGTCTTTCTAATTTCAACTGGTTACTCAACAGCAAACACACACAAGAGGTGTAGGGAAATGTAATGGGCTCAGAGCAGTCTAATGGAGCATTGTAATGGTGGGCAGAGGACAACTAGAAAAGAAACCTCTGAAATATTGTTGATTCACCCTAAACTGATTGTTATAACATTACTGGAGGGAAAACCTTTACTGTGCTGAAAGACATTCCTTAACTAAAAGGCATGCAGACAGACATGAATAAATTGATTATACAACATGAAATTAATCTCCCCTTGCTTACATTTCATACTGTCTAATAAAAGGGGGGTTAATTTTATGCTGTATAATCAGTTTACTCATGACTGTTTGCATTCATGCCATGTCTCTGGTCTTGGCACATTTGCAAGAATTCCTCTGTCCTGTGGGTGTGCTGATACTACAGTGCTCCTTGGCATTTGTTTCTACTAGTTTCTGAGTTGAGATCTGCTGCACCCTCTCTCCCTCGACCTCTGGCTGGATAATTACTTCCCTGGCTCTGGAAGAGTCTCTCCAACTGCTTTTTCATGGGACAGTGCCCAGCCTTTCCACACACAAGGCATTCAGGTCCATCCATCAGCACTTCTCCACTTCTGGCCTGACCGCACCCAGGAATCAGGCTACCACTTGGGACATTCAAACTCTTTATGTCCTGGTTTCCTACACTGGAAACAAGAGCCCTGGGCATTACTCTCTTGCTGATGGTGATGGGCCTCCTGCCACTGCTGCCGATTCTGCTGGGCTGACCACAGCACCTCCTACTGCCTCTGCTGATCCTGCAGGAGTTTCAAGAAGATAGTCACACCAGGGATGTCTCCATCATGCTCACCATTGCTGCACTCTTGGCCTTCTTGATGGAAGGGGAGGGGATGTTATAGATCCTGCTGAGTAGGCCAGTTGTCATAGTGCTGACCACTTCTTCATGGCTCAGCAGCCTGCCTCAGTTTCTCCTTTCAGGGACTTTTAAACTCCACTTCCCAGTGCAAGGTTAACTTAAAATATTGCCCTCCAGTTTATTTAGTCCTTACAGCATTTGGCCTTCATGGCCCAACCCCCATTTAAATGTCTTTCTCCCCTTAGATTTAGAGTCCCCAGTCCACCTTCCCAGAGCTGGGTCCCAGTTCAGTCACTGTTCCCAAGCCTTACCTGGGTGGAGCTCAGATTTCCAGCTCTGACTTCCAGCCACCCCTGCTAGACTCTCTCTCACTCTTTGCCATTTCCTGAACTCACTAGAACTTCCTCCTGCTCTTATAATAGAATCACCTGATCTCTCTCAGGTATGTCTCTTCAGTAATGAGAGTTGGCTTTCCCATGCCTCTGTCCCTTAAGGGGTAAGCCACACTGTTATGATCATCTTCTTACTGAAGCAATATGTAGCCTCTGTGTTCTCACATCTGCTCACCTTACTAGCATACATTTTCCTACTACTTTGTTACTATAGCTCGTCAGAGTTAAGCACAGCTATATAAGAGCAAGCTGGATTTTATTCTGTTTTAACATCACTAAAATTGATCAGTTCTCAAGTGCAGGGCTCAAGAAAGGGATGTTCTGGAATAATATGCCCAGACTGATTTTGCATGGCTGTCAATTAGGAAAGCAGATCTTATCTTTTAAACTGTACAATTTGATATGGAGCCATTGAAGCATAATAAACATGGAATCACTCAATTCCATTTTTACAGCAGCACTTTTCAGGGTAGTACTGCTTTTTAAACCATAAGAATTTTCTGGTTATATTATTATGCAATCTAACATGTTGTATTTATCCTTCACTTCCATTACTACCTGTATTTGTGAGAGAGAGAGAGAGAATTAAATATGGATATATCAAGTGCAGTAATATAATGAGTGACTCCAGTTGTGGGGGAGGAAGCTTTATCAGTGAATGAGTATTCCCTCTACTCCCACCTTCCAAAAAATATTAATCTCCAGCAAACTGAAAAGTACAGTCAACTTGACATGGAAGTAAAAAACTACTAGCAGAGGACACTGAGAAACTGGAACATTCATCACTGTAGTAGATGCTAGCCCTGAGAAATTTGTGTTCAAGGAGACCAGATATAGTTGTAGAATATGAACTTTGCTTTGCCTTTTGGCTAGTTTAAAATTAAGGAATCCAACAGATTAAATCTATTAAATATACTAATAAAAGACCCACAAAGATGAATGGAGGTTATATAGTGATTTAGAGGACTTTGTCATGGTAAGTCATACTGTCTATTAAGAAAAAGTACTTGTGTTATGACTGACATATTTGATGATCAACACTAACCATTTTAAAGACCTAATTTACTTTTCTTTATTTATGCTGGATATTTCAGTTTTATATTTCACTTGTGTTGGACAGGGAAACTGGATCTGTTTGATTAGGCTCGTTACCTGGAGCTGTTTCACTTTCTGTTTTATTGTCGTAGCATAATGCTGATTTGTTGGGGTTTCTGTCACTGGAGGGGAGGTTTTGAATTAAAAAAAGAAATGTATTTTCTGCTAAATTCATATTTTACGGTTAAATTAATTTATGTTCACAAATGTTAATAAGTCTGTCTTGTTTCATTTGTTAATATTAATAAATCCTACCCATGCCTTATTTAAACAGTCTTAAAATTAGGTGCAAAGCTATTTCACTGTATCTGTAAGAAAAACTGCTTATTATACATCTGATATATCAGTAACGCAACACAGTCTGTGGCTGTACTCCACAATCTTCCATTTTCTTCAGTGGCTGCTCTGGGAGTGTATCCTATGGATGGCTCAAATGATATGTGCAGGTAAAGAAAACTTAAAACAAATGAAGAAATGTAATAACAAATAAGGCCAATGTGGCAACTTAAACAAAGGTCAAATATATAAATAGGCATAGAAGTAACCTATTTCTTGAAGAAAAAATAAATATGGCGGATATTGCTAAGCTGCTGCAGTCATTCTTCACCTAATTAAACTACCATCTCCTCAGAGGAGTTCCCCACGCTGTCAGGAAGCTTACCAAATGTGATCCTTGGAGTCTTCTATTCCCAGAAAACTTAAAAGGGGCTTTTGTCCAAGACAGCTGCCAAAATCTTCTGCACAAGCAGGATACTTTTGGGAAAAGGAGGGGTAGAGAAGAAAAACATTTTTGGGAAAGAGGCCTAGTTATCTGAAGCATCAACACAAAGTACAGAGTGGTCCTCAGTTAAACACAAATACCTAAGTATAGCAATTTTTTAGAGAGTGGAGAGGAATCTTACAGCAACAGCATCTTTCCTAGGAGATGTTCCTCTTTGTAGGACCAAAGGGACCTGCATACTTGAGAGATTGCTTGTCTTTCTATGCCAAAATAAAAGTGCTTGAGCTTGATCCCCTCACTTCAATGAAAGGGGTGCAGGAGGGCATTGGCCTTCATGGCCCAATGGCTCTGGAACTCCCTCTTGGTCTGAAATAGCATCAATTTGTTGAATTTCAGGATGCATGACAAAAGCTATCATCATAGTCTGGGGAGTGGTTCTGGGTGGAATGTCATATTTACTGGCTGCTATGATGGGAAACCACTTGAGGGAGGATGTACTCAGAAAGACAAGAAAAGGGGATGAGGTATAACTAGCCCTGCAGCCACCCTTCAGAGTCATAGTATCTGCGTTTGTACAAGTTTAGCAGCGATTAAATCAATAGTACCGTTATGAGATGGACCTAATTCTGGATTCTTTGCACAAAATTAAAAATCAACAGGCATTTGGGGGGGTCAAAAGGAATACAGGATCAGATTATTTTTCCTATGTAGTCACTATATATTTATTGCAAGCAAATGTGATAATTTTGTAGTAATTTACATGGTCAGACTCCAGTCCTGCAAGCTTTTACACATGTGCTTAATTTTCAGAATATCTGTAGTATAATTGAGTTCAATGGACTGCTTATGTGCTTAAAATTAGGTACGGGCATGTCTTTAGGATTGGGGCCTAAATGTGTAATTAACATTAAACAACATTAACATTAACACATTAAAAGTAACTCTTTTGGCTCAGGTTAAATAGGAATTAATCCAAGTCACTTATGCAGTAGACATCTGTTTTTATGAAGAAATACTTCAATACATATGTGATATTCTATAGTAGGGGCAGCCAGTCTGAACCTGAGAAGGATTCAGAATTTACCAATGTACATTACCAAAGAGCCACAGTAATACATCAGCAGTCCCCATCAGCCTCCCCGCAATCCCCAGCACATCCTGCTCGCTGGCAGCCCTGCTGATCAGCACTTCCTCCTCCCTCCCCATGCCTCCTGCCTGCCTCAATCAGTTGTTTCTCAGTGTACAGGAGGCTCTGAGATGGAGGGAGAAGGAGCAAGGGTGCTGCAGGGGAGGGGGAGGGGTTGGGGGCCTTGGGGTAAGCGATGTAATGGGAGCGGGGCCTGGGGTTGAGCAATGGAAAGTTGGCACCTGTAGCTCCAGCCCCAGAGCCAGCACCTGTGCAAGGAGCTGCATATTAACTTCTGAAGAGCTTCATGCAGCTCCAGAGCCACAGGTTGGCCATCCCTGCTCTATACCTTCGGGGAGTGTCCTGTAACCCCTATAGTCCTCATTTACATATAATTGTGATGTTGCATATAAACCATGCCTTGTAAGGTATCCCGGGAAAGGTTATAATCTGCTGAAATCCACCATTCCATCTAACTATATACATCATTAATGCATATGAAGTTATGAGATTGTGTTGTACGGTTGTCAGTAAAACATGCTCTAAGTTGGGGAATCGTCCAGATATTAGCTCCCCAGAGACAACAGCAAGAAAAGTAACCAATGCCCAGGTGAATGTCAAACAACCATCAACAGCCATTGTCAGCAGGGAGTTACAATTCAATGACTCACCTGCATAAAGCCACACCAGGGGAATTGCTCAAATTTGCCTGGTGACTCAGCAATGTCCACCAGACATGCCTGGTCTTGTGTTCTCCAAGCACACGACTCACGTTTGCAAAGGCTGGTGTATATCCACTTTCCATTGATGAAGTGGTGAACCAGTTAGTAAAATCTTGAGCAGTGCTAGACCATGCATTCCTGAGATACAAGGCTGGAAGCTGGGGGGATTTGGCTGATGCCTTTCCCTGTGTGATTCATGCGTGGTTCTGGGAACATTCATGGAATCTAGCTGGGTGTGGGGCTTGACATGCTGTTCTGTGTTACAACAGTGCCTGGAGGGATTTGCTGCTTGTCACTAGCAAAGCACTGTGAGAGACAACCCAGGCCGGAAAGATAAGGGGGCACAGTGGTCCCAGAGTCCGAGGCTGCACTCCAGTAATCCTGTCACAACATAATAAAAACGTTTGTTTGATATTATAAATAAAGATTGACTAATATGATAAATAGCTTGACAATACATTTAAAGATTATGTACTAACAGTGCTTAACAATTATAATCTACTACCTTTATAATCACTTTAGGCATAAAAAGATATTGCTTGTTTATGTCTAGACAAAATGTTTGTTTGCCTTAGTTTTAAGCCTCCTGTGAGTTTGTCAATAAATAGAAAATATTGTATTTCTACTCAAATTCTCGTTTGGGAACAGGTTCTGTATTGCTTTTATTTTGGAAATAGTTCGTTCTTTGAAAATACTATTTTCCTGGTAAGCTGGAGGCCCTTGATTCTTAGTTATCTCCATCTCCATCTCTTTATTCAAACATAGCCACAGCTGGTCAGTTTACTGAGTGAAATCCATTTTGGAATGTCTGTGGTGAACTCCCATCCCAGGAAGCTTGGCAGATATTTTTTTCCTCTAAATGTTGCCAGATGAGGTCAAGGATTTATTGGATTGCCACTTTAACATTCTCTTTCTGGGACTATTCAAGCTTTAGACCCTATTGAGGGAGCATGGAGTGTCATTCTGTTTAGATGTTACTGGGAAGATCCCACCCATTGTAAAATTATCAGAACTTGAGAGCAGCCTTGGTTCACATTGTCTTGCTGGAAACAAAACATTAGTCTAGAGTGAGATCTCAGTGGGGAAAAGTAGCATACAGCTAACTTTCAGCAAACACAAAGTCGCCGAAATGAAGAAGATGTCTTACAGCTCTTGTCTTTGTGAATAACTGTAAAGATTGAAGCGTGTTAAATCTTTCATAGACTCCTTTTTCTTTGATGTTTCTTTATTGATTTATGTGTATGAGGCTTATTACTTTTCCCTTCTTTTTAGTAACTTGTTTTCTAGCACTTTTTCACCAACATCCTTCTTATTTAATTTTAATAAACTAGGCAAAGGAATACAGTAATATAACATGCAGATGGTATTTTCATAGCAGGATGATATTATTGTGTAATTCAAGGTATAACATTTTACTTGATGGAAATAATTATGGGACGAAACAACTGAAAAACAAAGGCTTCCAGTGCCCACAGCAGTTTCATTTCACTGTTTTCATTGAATCAGAAATAGAAGCATGAATGAAAAAGAGGAAATATTTTAAAACTCAGATGGTCAATTTCTTAATAGTTCCCTATTAAACGTTTTCTAAAGGATGCTTGAGAACATAAATCCTAATCCTTCTTGCATTAATTTTATCCCAAATTGTCCTGTTATATATGATTTTACTAAAGCATTTTAAGCTAAACAAAAACTTCAAAGTAAGGCCTCAGTAGAAACAATCATCTTAACTATTGTGCAGTTTTTAAAAAGGGATAGAATATTCGCTCAGATTTCTGGGATCCTGACTGGAATGTCATCTTGATTGGAGATTGTTTAAAAGGGGTTCATCTCTGTTCTCATCCATACGCCATCAAAATATTAGGCCAAATTACATATTAGGATGTCTATTTTAAAAAGTGTTTCTCTTACAGTTGGAAACCATTTAAAGGCATTGGTTTAGAGTAGCCGCGTAATTCACAAGTGGTGAAACAATGTATACCTCACAGTACAAGAAGAAAAGATATGATACATATTTTTAACAATTCAAAAATTAAGTATTTTATCTATAAATATCAGTTCTAAAAATCAATATATCTATTCCTGTCCTGGTTAAAAACAAGTGCTGAGTATCCCACTGGAGAACTGTGAATCTGTTTTCTGGTAAAATGCTTCTTTTTCTTTCTTGAGCATTAAAATTGTGACTAACTCTGGAATATTCCAATTTGTGTTACTCTGCTTCAGTTAACTCTGCAGATGTCACTGTAGGCAGGTAGGAAGGTCTGCTACCACAACAGAAACTTCCTCTGACAAAGTTATGACATTATGTGTGGGGAAAATAGTTGGAATATTGCAGATCTCATTTCTCTATATAGTCATAGAATGTCCTGACAGCATCAAAATGATGAAGTGGTCTTTCTTGTGTGTGTGACCATGGCATTGTCTACATCCTTTGAGGAATTTTAAAAGTGGAGATAATGGGGAAACATTTCTGTAGGAGAATCAAGACAGTATTGATAGATAACACTGGAAAACTTGCTCATATATCCAGGACTAATCCTGAAAAAAAGTCTTATACCCGAAGAACAGTTACATTTGGAGGATGTAGAGGTCTTGAAAAGTTCTGTGTAATTTTCCTCAATTAAAAATGGCACATGGGGAGTAATTCATAAAATGGATTATGCAATTATCAATAAATGTTGGGGAAAGAGAAAACCCCATGTCCTTTCAAACGTACTTTGATTGGCAAAATGTTGTGTTTCAGCTGTTATCTCAATAGAGTTAGTTTAATATGGTTACAAAGAGTCCTGTGGCACCTTAAAGACTAACTAAAGTTTTCAAGCATACGCTTTCGTGGACTAATACCCACTTCGTTGGATGCAAGCACGAAAGCTTATGCTTGAAAACTTTAGTTAGTCCTTAAGGTGCCACAGGACTCTTTGTTACCTCTGCTATTCCAGACTAACACAGCTACATCTCTGATTCTTTAATATGGTTGAAGAGTTAGAATAATAGAATCATAGAATATTAGGGTTGGAAGGGACCTCTGGAGGTCATTTAGACCAACCCCCTGCTCAAAGCAGGACCAATCCCCAACTAAATCATTCCAGCCAGGGTTTTATCAAGCCTGACCTTAAAAACCTCTAAGGAAGGTGATTCTACCACCTCCTGAGGTAACCCATTCCAATGCTTGATCACCCTCCTAGTGAAAAAGTTTTTCCTAATATCCCATCTTAAACCATCCCAACTGCAACTTGAGACCATTACTCCTTGTTCAGTCATCTGCTACCACTGAGAACAGTCTAGATCCATCCTCTTTAGAACCCCCTTTCAGGTAGTTGAAAGCAGCTATCCAATCTCCCCTCAGTCTTCTCTTCTGTAGACTAAACAATCCCAG
Organism: Sternotherus odoratus; assembly: GCA_032164245.1. Classification (NCBI taxonomy): domain Eukaryota; kingdom Metazoa; phylum Chordata; order Testudines; family Kinosternidae; genus Sternotherus; species Sternotherus odoratus. The sequence continues at coordinate 17,384,336 of JAVMKO010000007.1, read as the reverse complement.
TTCTCTCAGCCTCTCCTCATAAGTCATGCACTCCAGGCTCCTAATCATTTTTGTTGCCCTTCTCTGGACTCTTTCCAATTTTTCCACACCCTTTTTGTAGTGAGGGCCCCAAAATTGGACACAGTACTCCAGATGATGCCTCACCAATGTTGAATAGAGGGGAACAATCAAGTCCCTCGATCTGCTGGCAATTCCCGTACTTATACAGCCCAAAATGCCATTAGCCTCTTGGCAACAAGATCACACTGTTGACTCGTATCCAGCTTCTCATCCACTGTAATCCCTAGGTCCTTTTCTGCAGAACTGCTGCCTTGCCATTCGGTCCCTAGTCTGTAGCAGTGCATGAGATTCTTCCGTCCTAAGTGCAGATCTCTGCACTTCTCCTTGTTGAACCTCATCAAATTTCTTTTGGCCCAGTCCTCTAATTTGTCTAGGTCCCTCTGTATCCTATCCCTACCCTCCAGTGTATCTACCACTCCTCCCAGTTTAGTGTCATCTCTTCTAGATCATTCCTAAAGATATTGAATAAAACCAGCCCCAGGACCTACCCTTGGGGCACTCCGCTCAATACTGGCTGCCAACTAGACATGGAGCCATTGATCACTACCCGTTAAGCCCGATGATCCAGCCAGCTTTCTACCCACCTTATGGTCCATTCATCCAGCCCATACTTCTTTAACTAGCTAGCAAGAATACTGTGGGAGACCGTATCAAAAGTTTTGCTAAAGTCAAGGAATAGCACATCCACTGTTTTCCCCTCATCCACAGAGCCAGTTATCTCATCGTAGAAGGCAATTAGGTTAGTCAGGCATGATTTGCCCTTGGTGAATCCATGCTGACTGTTCCTGATCACTTTCCTCTCCGCTAAGTGCTTCAGGATTGATTCCTTGAGGACCTGCTCCATGATTTTTCCAGGCACTGACGTGAGGCTGACTGGCCTGTAGCTTCCTGGATCCTCCTTCTTCCTTTTTTTAAAGATAGGCACTACATTAGTCTTTTTCCAGTCATCTGGGACCTCCCCCGATCGCCATGAGTTTTCAGAGATAATGGCCAATGACTCTGCAATCACATCAGCCAACTCCTTTAGCACCCTCGGATGCAGCGCATCCGGCCCCATGGACTTGTGCTCGTCCAGCTTTTCTAAATAGTCCTGAACCACTTATTTTCCACAGACGGCTGGTCACCTCCTCCCCATGCTGTGCTGCCCAGTGCAGTAGTCTGGGAGCTGACCTTGTTCGTGAAGACCGAGGCAAAAAAAGCATTGAGTACATTTGCTTTTTCCACATCCGCTGTCACTAGATTGCCTCCCTCATCCAGTAAGGGGGCCACACTTTCCTTGACTTTTTCTTGTTGCTAACATACCTAAAGAAACTCTTCTTGTTACCCTTAACATCCCTTGCTAGCTCCAACTCCAAGTGTGATTTAGCCTTCCTGATTTCACTCCTGCATGCCTGAGCAATATTTTTGTATTCCTCCCTGGTCATTTGCCTAATATTCCCCTTCTTGTAAGCTTCTTTTTTGCATTTAAGATCAGCAAGGATTTCACTGTTCAACCAAGCTGGTCGCCTGCCATATTTACTATTCTTTCTACACATCGGGATGGTTTGTTCCTGCAACCTCAATAAGGATTCTTTAAAATACAACCAGCTCTCCTGCACTCCTTTCCCCTTCATGTTCATCTCGCAGGGGATCCTGCCCATGAGTTCCCTGGGGGAGTCAAAGTCTGCTTTTCTGAAGTCCAGGGTCTGTATTCTACTGCTCTCCTTTTTTCCCTGTGTCAGGATCCTGAACTCGACCATCTCATGGTCACTGCCTCCCAGGTTCCCATCCACTTTTGCGTCCCCTACTAATTCTTCACGGTTTGTGAGCAGCAGGTCAAGAAAAGCTCTGCCCCAAGTTGGTTCCTGCAGCACTTGTACTAAGAAATTTTCCCCTAAACTTTCTGGATTGTCTGTGCACCACTGTATTGCTCTCCCAGCAGATATCAGGATGATTGAAATCTCCCATGAGAACCACGGCTTGTGATCTAGTAACTTCTCTTAGTTGCTGGAAGAAAGCCTCATCCATCTTATCCCCCTGGTCTGGTGGTCTATAGCAGACTCCCACCACAACATCAGCCTTCTAAACTTCTAAACTTAATCCAGAGCACACAACATCACCACCGCACACAGACTCGCACACCACCGCACACAGACCGCACACAGACTCCCACCACAACATCAGCCTTCTTAACTTCTAAACTTAATCCACACTTCTAAACTTAATCCAGAGACTCTCAGTTTTTTCTGCAGTTTAATACCAGAGCTCTGAGCAGTTGTACTGTTCTCTTACATACAATGCAACTCCCCCACCCTTTCTGCCCTGCCTGTCCTTCCTGAACAGTTTATATCCATCCATGACAGTTCTCCAGTCATGTGAGTTATCCCACCAAGTCTCTGTTATTCCAGTCACATCATAGTTCTTTGACTGTGCCAGAACTTCCAGTTCTCCCTGCTTGTTCCCCAGGCTTCTTGCATTTGTGTTTAGGCACTTAAGATAACTCGCTGATTGTCCCATTTTCTCAGCATGAGACAGGAGTCCTCCCTTCTTGTGCTCTCCTTGTTGTGCTATGTTCCGGAATCCCATTTCCCTGCTTACCTCTTGGCTTTGGTCTCCTTCCCCTGGCGTACCTAGTTTAAAGCCCTCCTCACTAGGTTAGCCGTCCTGCTTGCAAAGATGCTCTTCCCTCTCTTCGTTAGGTGGATCCCGTCTCTGCCTAGTACTCCTCCTTCTTGGAATACCATCCCATGGTCAACGAACCTAAAGCCTTCTCTCCGACACACCTGCGTAGCCATTCGTTGACTTCTAGGATACGATGGTCCCTACTTTGGGCCTTTTCCTTCCACAGGGAGGATGGACGAGAACACTACTTGCGCCTCAAACTCCTTTATCCTTCTTCCTAGAGCCATGTAGTCTGCAGTGATCCGCTCAAGGTCATTCTTGGCAGTATCATTGGTGCCCACATGGAGAAGCAGGAAGAGGTAGCGATCCGAGGGCTTGATGAGTCTCAGCAGTCTCTCCATCATATCGTGAATCCTAGCTCCTGGCAAGCAGCAGACCTCTCGGTTTTCCTGGTCGGGGCAGCAGATAGATGGTTGAGTCCCCCTGAGGAGGGAGTCACAAACTACCACCACCAATCTCCCTCTCTTGGAAGTGGTGCTCGTGGAACCCACATCCCTAGGACTGTGCATCTCATGCCTTCCAATCAGTGGAGTCTCCTGCTCCCTTCCATCATGTAGTCCACTCTCCGCTTTAGTATCTGTGGAGAGAACATGAAAACGGTTGCTCACTTGTACCTGCATTGCTGGAACATGGACGCTCCTCCTTCGTTTTCTGAAGTTTCACATACTGCCAGCTTTCTTCACCGGCCTTCTGTCCCCGCTGTGCAGCCTGCTCTGAATCTGCAGAATGTTGTGCCCATAGAAGCATATTCTGATGTCTGTCCAGGAAATCTTCATTTTCTTTTATGCAACGCAGGGTTGACACTTGTTTCTCCAGACCTTGAATCTTTTCTTCCAATATGGAGACCAGCTTGCACTTTGTGCAGACAATGTCGCTTCTGTCCCGTGGCAGAAAGACAAACATGGCACAGCCTGTGCAGGTAACAACAGCTGAACCCTCACTATCCATATTACCTTCCTTCTGAGAACCTCCGCAGCTGCTGCAGAAACCCCTCAAATGCCTGCAAAATGAAAGCCTCACTGGGCGCCCTCCAGGCAAACTCCCAGGCAAACTCCTGCTGTTAGCCTCAGCTGTTCGCTCCTGACTGGCTTTTTATAAAAAAGTTCTGTCAAGATGGAGAGTAGTGCATTTGAAACAGCATTAACTGGCTTTGCATTAACAGAGTCTCCCACTAGATTTAAAAACAAAAACAAAAAACAAATGAACAAAAACCAAACAGTTTCAAATGTTAGCCTGTGTCTTGACTAGGTTTTAAAATCATGTTAAGCTAAACTGAGTGCAGCTAACACATTTGAAAAAGACCCGTTTTGCCTGTCTAGACACAAGGCCTTTTATAGTGTGTTTAAAAGGAAATTGTCATAAAACCATGTTGTGTATATATTTAAAACCTTAAATACATTACCACTATTACCCTAGATTATTAACATTTAGATATTTTAATAAACTACTTTGACTGTTACCATTTATGCTATATTAGTGATGTTATAGTTTCTGTCTTTGTTTTATTTTAACACTTTGGATTTTACTTGGTTTGGACAGGGAAACTGGACTGGTCTGTTTTAATCTGCTTCCTGCAGTCAAATTTCAATGTCTGATTTTCATGCTCTAACACCAGTCTGGTATGTTGGACTTTACATCATTTCTGAGGGCAGAGGGACCTTTTAATTGAAGAAAAAAAGAAAACATTTTTTTACAAAATTAAGAAACCAAAAAGGCATGAAAAAACATGACAACCTTTCTATTCATATTACTTTTGGTAATTCCCCCAGGCTCTCAATGCACTTTCCTTTATCAGAAACCAAAGACAACCCTAAATTAAATCTGTTTATGTTCATGAAGAGTATGAGTCACTGTGATTGGCTCTGCAGTGAAATTTTCCATTAGTAGGTATTCTGGTTGTTTATCATACAGAAGGATCAAGTTGCAAGAAAGGATGACTAAGAGAAACAAACAAATTAAGAAGTATAAATACTAACAAATAAAAAATAGTTCAAAGAAGTAAAGATAAACTCTTTGAATAAATCAGAATGTTAACAGCAAGCAGACACAGAACTGATTCTTTTACTTAATCTTCAGAGAAACTCTGTAGATCCTCTGTGACTTCGCAGATATCGGGGGATCCACCGAGTATGGGGATGGACTTGTCCCTGCAATGATAGAACAATTTGGAATGAACTCAGTGAGGGGTCCTGGTACAGTTTTTCTTTCCTTTATTTCTCCCAATCATGGCTTTTTTTTTTTTTTTCAAACGAGAGTCTGGTCTGCCCAAAATATGGGTGATATCGCTAAAGAGCTAAATGAATTATTCAACTTTTTTCTTTTTAAAGAAAGGCAGAAACTTGTATAGCAGCTCCTAGACTGGGTGATGTGCTTTTTAGAAGAAAACAGAATTAATATTGATATGTTTTGCCCCCTGCACTGGAAGGGATAATGAGACAGGAAGACACTCGGGAGGAATCAGTCCCAACTGAACTGCATCTCATAACTCTGAATAAAGGAACCAGTTCAGCAAAGTTATTTTGCAGCCAGGAATCAAGATTCCCCATGAAGGTAAAGGATGGTTTGGAGGAAAGAGTGTGGATTCCATGATAAAGAACGGAAAAAGAGTGCATCCAATATACTACAGGCCTATAAATCTGTAGTTGCTGAGCTCTCTCCTGACTTCCCTTTTGCTGATGTCTCCAAATCTTCAGGAACATTTCTTCTTGTTTTCAAGACCCTTGCATCTCTGTAAGTGTATCAGCTGTATTCCACTTCGTTGTAACTCTATCTGATTGGGTAATAGCTCTCTTAGCTTAGAGGAAATCTTCCTGGACCAGAATTTCTCTTGTTCCAGATTTTGCCTTTTCAGGCATGAATATGGTATAGGGGATACAGTCACTGAGGTTCAGGCAACTAGGGCCCAGAATCTATGAGCAGTATGGGTCAGAACTCTTCTTCCCTTAGTAGTGTGGAACAGCATTGCCACAGTGCCCAGCTGGCCTCTATCTAGGGTTTTTGGGAGCAGGGTTGCTAGGAAATATAGACAGCAGCTCACTTGTCATCATGGTCTCTGGGAAGTACCCTGGTTTATCTACTCCTTTCTCTCCCAGATTCCTCCCACATTCAGGAAGAAGGCTGGCTAAGAGGATGAGATTTTTTTTCCTGAAAATGTATCCAAGTTAACTCCTTTGTCTTAGTTTATTTTGCTTTTGTAGTTGTTTTAAAGACAAATACCTCTAAGGAGGATCTGCACCAGTTTCTAAAAAGAGTGTGTATAGTTGGGAGTGACTTGCTGGGGCAAACTGAAACAAAGTTCTTAACAGGGTAAATATATTTTGAAGTCCAAAGGCATGGCTTTTATTTGTTCTTTGGCCTGCCACAGAGAGATCAGGAATACTTCTAAACTACATTTAGATTCGTGCACATACAGAAAATGACACCATCTTTCAGATGGCAACACAACTTTTTATGTTAATGTTTTGTAAAACAAGTTGAGATTCCTGATGGAAGGTCTTACATAAATGCAAACTACTATCATCATTGGAGAAATCCTGGCCTTGCTGGAGTTAATGACAGTTTTGCTACTGACTTCAAGGGGGCCAGAGTTTCACTCTGTCTTTATTTGACTAGTAGGACAAACTTGGGTTTTGCCACACAAAACAACAAAGACCCGCCATATGCCAGTGGTTTGAGATGACTTTTCATACAGCCTGAAAGTTACTTCAAAACTATGTAATATTCTACTAGCTGGATAGAGGTGGACCATATCGCTACTACTATACATGACTTCCACTTCCCCTGACCTTCCAAAGAGTGACTAAAATCTTCAGGAAGTAGTGTCTGTAATGTGGCAGATTGGTGTGGAGCTATTCCTGCCATCTATAAGCCTGAGGGAAAGCCTGGTGGAGTTAATGGAAAAATTCCCATTAACTTCAATTGACTTTGGATCAGGCACTATAAATGGCTTCATCCATCACTGACTTTAGTCAGAGTTTTACTTGCTTAAGTGCTGTAGCAGTAGGCCCTATGTCATTATGGAATGCCTGTCCATTTTGGTGTTGGGGTACCGTGGTGCTGAATGGTGCCATTTTCTTTTATGTAAGTAAAACAAAGACCTTGAGGAGTGTGGTCATTTAAGACCCCTGACATTTTTTTCTGAATTTTAGGAGTGTTAATTCCAGTTTCCTGGCTGAATTGTAACTCAGTTATTCATATTCCAATATGGTTATGTTCTTCTTGCAGTTTCGTATAGATACAGAATTTTTCTTCACTTCCTCTTGTGCACTAATTCCTAGTGTTGCTGCATGCTGCTAAACAAGTGAGTGTTCCTTCATGAAAGTGGCTGATTTGGGGGGTTGCAAAATCCTCCTTTCATATCCCTTTCTTACTTGGTAGGGCCAAATCCTGTTGTCTTTATCTTGTTTGTTTTCTTGTGTGTCTATAATCTGTGTGCGGCATCTACATATGAGAATTAATTTTAGTCAGAGATTTACACATTAACAGATTTTTATTGGTGATATGCACAATTTCTGGAAAGAACTGCACCAGTACTAACAATAAGCATTCCTCTAAAGAACCAGCTCCTTGTAAATACATCTGTAATAGTGATACACATGCTGTAGTCTCTGGATCACCAGCATTCATGGTCTGTATTGATAGCAGGCCCTGAAGAACTGTCAGGTGAGATTGTCCGAGAGGTCCTTGTTTCTCTCTGGTCTAGAATATTACAAACAGTTAAGAATACATACTATCCTAATTTTACTTGGCAATATAAACATCTGCTGTAGATGCTACAGGGATCTTATAGTATTACCCATTTTTGACCCAAATGGTTAGCAGCAATTCTGGGTCCTATGGGTTGTTTAGGTTAGGTCCGTAGGAGGAGAAATTGATGATGGAAGCAGGCATTTTTGATGCAGTTCTACTTATTTACAAAGAATGTACAAAATGCTGTTTTCATGAACACAGCAGGAGTCAAACAGCAGGATGCAGTTTCTTTGCTCACAGGTCCAAGTTCCTTTCCAGCCAGCACTTGGTTTTTCTAGCTTGTTTCTCGGGGCCAAGCTCCCAGTGCCTCTGTGGCTGTTTCTGGTACTTCCATGGTGACATCTAACTCAGCGTTTTTTGACTTTGTGCCTTGCTTTCACAGACACACAGACCTTCACAAAACAATGTCCAGTTAAACCCACCCTCCCACATATGCTTTACATGAGCCTTTGTTTTGGACGGTCCAGGTGTTTTAGATGGAGGCTGCTGTTTCAGCTATCTGGTTGCATAAAAGTTTCTTACATTTTTCCCAAATGAAAGGGTATGTTACACCCACCAGTGTCAATTAAATTTAGCCCAACCCATAATATGGATGCCTCTCCCCAGGTCCTGTTATGGCTTTGCAGACTGTGGACTGCATTTCCCCATAATAGAAAACCAGACTGGAGGGGACCATCCAATGTGAGAGGTGACTACTGTACAATTCTCAGGAGGCAGGTGAAAGAGCTACAGAAGGAAAGCTTTAGGAGGTGGTGGCTGGGCTGGGGAGCATCCATGCACAGGAGGAAATCATTAAAAACATGCATATGGAGACCTCCAAGTCTGAACAAAATATCCAGCTGGAGAGGACAGTAGTAGCACCACCAGGGGAGAAGGAAACTGCTCCTTCACAGGGAGGAAGTTGGCTGCTAATTATTTCTGGCAGCAGGCAGTATTCCACTCTACTCCCAGTCCACCACCCATAGTGATAAAAAAAAATAATCTGTATGCTGCCCTGGCAACGAGGGATGAGAAATCACCCCCAAAGGTGACGGAAGAGAAGCCATGTGCCTCCAAAGTTGGAAGGATCACAGCCATCACTCCCAAGAGAAAATGAAAGACGTTGGTGGTTGGTGACTCCCTTCCAAGGGCCTGACTTGGCATCCTGGGAGGCATGCTGCTTGCCAGAGGCTTGTATCCAAGATGCTACTGAAATATTGCTGAGGATTGTCTTGCCCTCTGACTACTATCCCATGCAGCCTAGCCCTGTAGGCACTAATTGCAAGATATGACCCTGAGAAGATCAGAAGTGTCTACAGGTCTCTGGGTAAAGGCACAGGGGATCCAGGTGTTGTTCTCATCGATCCCTCTGGTCAAGGGAAGTGGTCTCGGCTGAGACAGATACATCATGCAGGTAAATATGTGGCTGCATGAATGGTGTTGCCAGCAGAACTTTGGCTTCCTCAACTATGGGATCCTGTTTTAGGAAGAAGGACTGCTGAGCAGAGATGGGATTCATGTATCAAGGAATGGGAGGAACATCTTTGGATACAGGCTGGCTATCTAGTGAGGCGGGCTTTGAACCAGGTTCAATGAGGGCAGGAGACAAAAGCCCATAAGTAAGTCAAAACATGGAGACCTGGGTCAAGGGTCAGAATTTGGGGGGAACATGGGAATTTGAGGCATGAGCTAGGGAATATAGAGGGGGAATCTAACAAATATCTTAGATGTCTCTATACTAACGCAAGTAGGGGGAATAAACAAGAAGAATTAGAAATATTAGTGAATAATCACAAATATGGCATAACTGGCATCCCAGAAACTTGGCAGAATAATTCACATGACTGGAATATTGGTATAGAAGGATACAGCTTGTTCAGAAAGGATAGGGAGGGGAAAAGAGAGGGGGCATTGCCTTGTATATAAAATATATATACACTTGCACTGAGGTTGAGAGAGAAGGGGAAGGCAGACCTGTTGAATGTCTCTGAGTAAAGTAAAAGGGGTAAGAAAGCAAAAGGTGATGTCATGGTAGGGGTCTACTATAGACCACCTAACCCAGAAAAAGAGGTAAAGGAGACTATTATTGAACACTTAACAAAATCATCCAAAACATGGGACTTAGTGGATTTCAACCACCCAAATATCTGTTGGGAAAATAATACAGGATTTGGATTTGCAGATGATACCAAACTGGGAGGGGTTGCAAGTCCTTTGGAGGACATGATTAGAATTAAAAATGATCTTGACAAACTGGAGAGATGGTCTGAATTAAATGGAATGAAATTCAATAAGGACAGATGCAAAGTACTACATTTAGGAAGGGATAATTGCACAAATACAAAATGGGAAATGGCTAGGAAGGAATACTACAGAAAAGGATCTGGGGGTTATAGTGGATCACAAACTAAATATGCTGAAATAAACTAGTTAGTCTCTAAGGTGCTACAAGTATTCCTCACTTTCTTTACGGATACAGACTAACATGGCTGCTATTCTTGAAACTAAATATGAGTCAACAATAGCAAAAAAAGTGAGCATCATTCTGGGTTGTATTAGCAGGACTGTTGTATGTAAGACATAAGAGTAATTCTTCCACTTTGCTCAGCACTGATAAGGGCTCAACTGAGTATTGTGTTCAGTTCTGGGCACAAGGAAAGATGTGGACAAATTGGAGAGAGCCCAGAGGAGAGCAACAAAAATAGTCTAGAAAAAATGACCCAAGAGGGAAGATGGAAAAAATTGGGGTTATTTAGTCTGGAGAAGACTGAGAGGGGACATAACATTTTCATGTACATAAAAGGTTTTTACAAGGACGAGGCAGAAAAAAATTGTTCTTCTTAACCTCTGAGACTAGGGCCTGGTCTCCACTAGGGGGGGAAATCGACTGTAGATACGGTTGTCTCTACAGCCGACTTACCTCCCGTCCTCACGGTGGCAGCGGTCGGCGGCGTGGTCCCCCGTCAACTCCAGCTTGCGCCTCTTCACGAGCTGGACTTCTGGAGTCGACGGGAGCCGCAGGCGATCGATTTATCGCGTCTTAATGAGACGCGATAGATCGATCCTTCCCGCACGTAGTGAAGACAAGCCCCTAGGACAAGAAGCAATGGGCTTAAATTTCAATGAGGGAGATTTAGATTGGACATAAGAAAATCTTCCTACCTGGAATGGTAGTTAAGCATTGGAACAAATCATTTAGGCTATCATTACACTACACAGCTTACAGTGGTGTAGTTGCATTGCTGTAACTCTGCCAATGCAGATACTCTAAGTCAATGGGAGAAAGCTGTCCTTTCGACTTAAAGTGAGCAGCAGTAGTTATGTCAGCGCTTTGGTCAGTATAACTTACATCGCTCAGGGCAGTGGCTTATTCCCACTATTATTGCAAGGTATGATCCTGAGAAACATAACTTATACTGACTTACACTGTAATGTGTACATAGCTCTAGGGAGATTGGGGAAACTCTGACGTGTGGTTTTTAAGAACACATTAGACAAACACCTGCCAGGGATGTCTAGATAATACTTAGTCTTGACTCAATGCAGGGGACTGAACTAGATGACCTATTGAGGTCCCCTCCACACCTACATTTCTATGATTTCTTTGAATATGAATACTAATGGCAGGGAAGCTGGTCCATGAAACAATCATTTTCATAATGTACAAAACATCTCAATAGTTTGAAAAATCCTCTGCCATGCTATAAAAAGGGGTGAGAGTGCTTAAGATCAACGGGAGAGGCAAGACTGTCTTTGATAATGCCATCTGGTGATATGTTCCCACCCCACTGAAGTAATTCACTTTGGATTTTGTTTTAATGGAAATGCTATCATGAATAGGGCATAAGGATTTAATTATAAAATGCTCTGAAATCTGCTCTATATAAATTCAAGGTATTAATAGCAATAATTTAGATATTTTATTCTTATTCATCTTCATTTAAGAAATATTTTATTACTTTGTGAAATGCAGGATTGATTTTGAAAGAATATCACGGGAAAAACTAGTCTTGTTAGACTCTTCAGGATCATAATGTCTGATGTGCACAGGTAGAGTGGGAATAAATACAGTAAATATCAGGAGAGAACAATGAGTGCCTGATTCTGCGCTCCTGGTCCTGAATATCCAAGATGTCAATTCCTGGCAATAGTAGTTTGGAAGTACAAGGGATATATCATATAATGCCATATAATGGAAAGACTGATTACCACATGATGGTATTTTCTAGGAAATTGTGAACTTAAAGAAAACCATTTCTGAGGTAAATGTTATGATAAATATGTAAGTATTTTTAAATACCATCATTTTTATGTAATTAACTCAGATGACTTCTGTAACAGATTTATAGTGTGAATGAAATAATTTTATTTATAAATATAAATTAAATAAATAAATAAGGGCAATAAGTACATGTATGTATAAATAAATAAATGTTGTCCTGTGGATAAATTATGACCAATCCAGAAAAATGATCTGCAAATATTTTCACAGTAGAGAAAGAGAGTAAATTAAAGTAGTTTGATGCATCCTACTTTTGCATTTAAAAAGTGACCAAAACATTAAGGTAAGAAAACCTAATACATAAAATATATCTTGGTGAGTCTGCTGCTCAATTCAAGGTACAAACTTTTAACTTTGTAAAAGTAACTATCAGAAGAAGCAACTGAGACAGAAAAAATTCCAGCATAGGATGCAGTTTCATTCAGCTGATTTCATTACTTCAGTAGTAAAAGTGCCCCCCATCACGAGCTGCAATGAAAGAGGAAAATGGTTCAAACTTAGACAACACTTCAATAGTGAAATATTTAGAAAATGATGATGACCCTGTATTGTAAGTCCTAAGTTGTCTTCCAGTAAGCGTAACAAAGAAACTCTTTTTACTAAAGGTTTTACTAAAACTGCTAAACTTTATAGGTGAACAGAGGGGAAAGCATATAGAGAATTCTGCCTGTCCTCCCCTGCAGAAGATCTCAATCTAAAGATAGCATGGGATAAAAAGAGATGGATTTTCTGGTGTTCTGAGAAGAATGTTATCTTGATTGGTATTTGTTTAGAGCAAGCCAGTTTTCATTGCCCTGTCCATTTCATCAGTCAATTGAACAAAGTCCTATCCTTGGATATATTATATAAGGTGCATATAAATGGGATATTCTCTAATAAAGGATACAACAGAACCTATAGAATAGTTTCTGAATGAAAGCACAGCATGTTTTACCTGTTTTTTCTAAAAACTATTATTTCAGTTACTCTAGAAAAAGTGTTTTGTAAAATACCTTAGTTTTTAAGCCTTTTTGTGAGTTGGTCAATAAACAGAAAGCATCTTCTCATTTCCTCACGGATGATCTCATAGGCACATGGGCTGTATTGCTTTTCTTTCAGGAAATTGTCTATCACACGGAAATATTTCTTCACTTTCAGCCTGGTGAGGTCCTCATTTTGTGGGTATGTTGTCTCCATCTTTTTTTCTCCATCAAACCATGTCTTTAGCAGTTCAATTTGCTGGTGAAGTCCATTTTGAAATGCAACTATGGAACTCCTATCCCAGGCAGTTTGGAGTTGGCTTTTGCTGAAGATGTTGAAGATTTGTTGGAGGATCTCCAGGATTGCCACCATGGCATTCTCCTTCTGGAACTCTGTCGAGCTGAGATTATGGAGGGATATGAAGTTTGAATTTTCATTTAGACATTCCACAGGAAATTGTCCTCCCATTTTTTCCAGAAGCTGTAAACTAGCTTGGTTCACTTTGTTTTGCTGGAAGTGAAGCATTTTACAGTCCACAGATGAGCTTTCAGTGGAGAAGAGCAGGACAAGGCAAATGTGCAGGAAACTCAGGGTGGTCATACTGATGATGACTTAGATTCCCTGTTTGTGTGTAGAGTCTGGAAGACTGGAGATTGTCCAATGTCTTTCATAGGCTGATGAGTTGTACTTTTAGCCATGACTCTGAATTTAAGTATTCTGTAGTTTTCCTTTCATCAGTTTCTGCGTCTAAAGTTCCCATTCGCTAATTAGGACTTTTTATTTTCACTTTTCTGTTTTATAAAAATACTTCTTTGTTGGTATTTTTAGAGTTTCTTTCCTTTTTAAAAGAAAAGGAGAAAATTATTAAAAGAATAACAAGTTGCCTAATATCTGGTATTATTTTTATTACTATAGCAAATTTCCATTTGATCTGAAACATTTGCCAAACTGTAAATAGATCAGTTTAGCTGTACTAAGACATGAAAGTCCCTTGTAAAAGGGCAATGTGTGTCCCCACCCTTTCCTAACCTTAATTCAGAACTCGCTTTAATGTTTACTAATCAAAGTAGTTTAATGAGTACATAAACTGGTAATGGAAGAGTAAACACACTTGGAGAGGTTTTGGGCCAAATCTCGAGGACTAGTCCTTTGCTGGTCAGAATGACTCAGAAGGCTTATGCATAAATGTGGCATAACAATGTGTTCTTAATATTGTTCCTTTTTCCTATCCATCCCCATCGCCTCTTGCACTGCATTCTACACCTATGCACTGAGCACATAGACACACTGAAAACGTTCTTCTGTAGCAAAATAACAACAAGCCCAAGAGAAACAAAAATCCTCTCTCCATAAAATATCTGTGATATAGCCTATGGAACACCTAATCTCAGCGTGCTCCTGTGAACTTGTCTTTGAGTCTCTGCCAGTCTTTACATTAGTCGGTAATATTTTCTTTTCCTCTTCACACTGGCTTAATTAATCATATTTCTAAATTACTTAGGAACCTCTTTTAATTGTAAAGCTCACTTTTTTCCATTGGGGATCATTACATTTTATAGCCGTCCAGACTTAAGAAAGCTTCTTTACTTTGAGTAATTGCAATGCAACAAATAGTTATAATTTTCAAAGTTATGTGAACTCTAGTGACCAAAATTAGACTTTTATTCTTAATAGTCTTGCAGAGACTCAGCTTCTATGGGAGGAAGGGTGTGAGGCAGCTGGCTATTCTATTCTTTTGCATTGCTGGATTTTAAGACATTTTTTCTACTGGAAAATGGAGTGTGTTGGAGTCAGATACTGTACACTAAACATGGAACCCATAGTGCTGCTTTTTGTTTACAAAATGATTTAGTTTTCAGAGTAAAACCTCACTTAAAACTGTATGTGGATTTATAAGAGGAAGGAAGACCCATATGCATGGGTCGGGTGAATTTTCTATTTTGGCTAGAAGCGGGTTTTCATGATAAAATGTTTACTTTCTTATATTGTCCTTTTTCATAACATCCTCTATTATGAAAAAGAACATTATTTTCAAAATCTAATTGACTTTGCACCATATACACTCTTTATCATTGGTTTTAAACTTTTGCATTTCACTCAGCAAAGACTGGTAAAGTTGACTGGTCTAGTCAATCAAATTAAATTCCTTTGGTCATCTTCACTTTCTTCTTCATATGTCACAGCCTGGGGCTGGTGCACTGGAGTTTCCATCTGTATAGGAGAGTGGTTTGGTTATTGTAATCCAAAAAAGAAAGCTATTTTCACTGAAATGAAAAAAGGAAAAAAACCCTATGCCCACATGTATAATTATATTGGTTTGGGTAAATCCCCCTAGGAGCAGTGTGCACATTCTTTTCACATAATCTATATTTGAGGCCTTAACTGTTTGGCAATGTGTCTTTTAAGACATTAAAGCATTGGAGTGTGCATCTAAACTATCAGACTTCCAGTGCTGCCATGAATTTATGCATCTTATTCTCTCACAATCTTCAGTGGGACTTCTGGAAGCAGGGCATATCCCATAGTAGGATCAAGCCTCAAAGGAGGATGATTAAAAGAGAAAACAATTTATAAGGATGAATGTTTACAAACTCTTTGTAACAAATTAAATAAATAGTCATGCAAGTAAAGAGAAATCTCTTTTAATAAATCTGTATATTAAAACCAAGTAAGCATATAGGTAGTGTTGCCCCATGGGAAAAATTAGTTATAAAGCCATCAGCTCTTGCTTCCAAGATCCATACTTGGAGAGGGTGTTGTGGCAATGCCTCTGATCTGCCCTGGAGTGGGAGATGGGAGCAGGAAGGAAAGAATGTGTGAGTGTGTGTGTGTGTATTGGCATATGGAGTCAGCTGCCTACAAGCATCACTCCCTCCTTTTCTGGGTTGCAGAAATTGTTCTGCATGGAATTAGAAATATGGGGGGTGAAAAGGGAAGGGACTAGGCTGGACGGTGCTGAGGGTGGATCCTATGGGCTACATCTCCCTCCCACCAGCCCCACATAGATTATTGTTTAATGGAAATCTCAGGGGAAGCTGTAGCCTGATGGAACCCTAGTAGTGTGTCTGTCATGAAGCTAAGCTATTCAAGACCCAAAGGGGCTCTCGTGCTCCTGAAAAGATGCAAAAGCAAAGAGTGCCTGTGCAGAGATCCTGAAAATTCCCTGCATTCTACATAGAAACCAGAGAATTTTCTGTATTTGGGAAAAGAAGCTGGTTCTATGGGAAATGGGGCAAACCTGTCCACCATCCCAATCCTGATGGAACAATTTGAGTGGAACTGTGTGAGTTCTGGTGGAGTATTCCTCTCTTTTTGATTCCCCTCTGATGTGTTTTCTCACAGGAGGGGCCAATTGAGCCAAGAGATGAGTGAGGTCCCCAAGAAGGAAGAAGCTAGTGAAGCATCTCACGCACTGGGGTATGTATTATTAACTGAACAATTGAATGAGTGGGTATAGGGTTCCCTTGCACAGATGTTGATAATGAAATAGTTAGACATTCTGAAGAATCAGTTCCAGATTAATTCTCGTGAGTAATAAGGTAAACGGGAACCTGCACAGCAAAGTTATTTCATAATTAAGAGCCAAGATTTTGTCATAAAAATTGAAGTAGTGGTATGGAATACATGACAAAGAAAGGAATGTGAAACCCTCCATTCCAGGCAATCCT
Organism: Sternotherus odoratus; assembly: GCA_032164245.1. Classification (NCBI taxonomy): domain Eukaryota; kingdom Metazoa; phylum Chordata; order Testudines; family Kinosternidae; genus Sternotherus; species Sternotherus odoratus. Next base: position 17,367,977 of record JAVMKO010000007.1, on the reverse strand, counting down.
TCCAGGCCTATATATTTGGAACTGTTTAGTAGTTTTATGTCTTCCCTTTTGAAGGTAAAATTCATGTAATGTGATTTCTGGTTGTTTTCAAGGCTATTGCATCTCTGTCAGTATATTTGCCCTTTTCTATTTCATTGTAACTTTTTTCTGTTGAGTAAGACATTAGTAACATATGTAGCAGACCCCCCAGTATAAAACATTTCGAATTGTATAATGAAGACATCCAGCATGGTTGATTTAGGTTGAAAGCCTAGCCCCCTGGATTCTGCGTTCTAATTCTGACTGTCACTCTACAAGTCAGTTAAACGTTCAGAGCCACCGTTTATCTATGAGATGGGAATAGTAATATTTGACATAAGTCATAGATAGTTAAGGTTTAGCAAAGGACTTCCCAGATATAAGGTTTTATCTAAATAAGAGGTTCTCTAAATCTGTTTGCTACGACATGGTGTGCACATTTAATTGTAATCATGGACCACAATTGCAGTTTTGCTTTTGCTCTTATTACAGTATCAGAGAGGTAGCCGTGTCAGTCTATATCTGCAAAAGTGACAAAGAGTCTTGTAGCATCTTATAGACAGTCTATAAGGTGCTACAAGACTCTCTGTCGCTCTTATTACAGTCCATCGTTGGCTCATTTGTGCAATTTGTGAAGTTCTCTGCTCCAAAAAAACGGTGCACCCGTCACATTAGTAACAATGGTGTGATGCCAGTAAGCAGTATCTCACTTAAAATGTACATGATTATATACTTAAATGGCTCTGTTTGAATCAATGACTTACTGTTTTTAATATTAGTGAGAGTTGCATGTTGAGAGTTATCAGTATATGTACCTGTGTGGCGGGGAGGGGGACACGTAAACTACTACAGACACAAAGGTGGGGAACAATCACATAAGTTTGAGAACCACTATCTAAATAACAATGATATTATTATTTCATCTTTTGAATATTTGTCTGATTGGACAAACTTGTGCATTTCTACATGATAACACAGTTGTGGCACATGGCATCATTGTGTTGAGAGCCAATATTTCAGACAGCTTGAAAGTTACTACCCTGTAATGTGTTTCTAAATGGGTGGGGATGGCATCATTACTTTTTCCTGACTTTTTAAACACCCCGGAACTTCAGGAAATGATCCAGTAGGTGACACTCTTATGAGGACATCCTGATCAGTCTACCCTAAATAACTGGAGGACTAGGTCCTAAGTCAATACTAAATCCATGTCCAGCGTGGTATTAGGGGGCACTTTAATGCTGGATATTATCTTCTGTGGGAAACGTAGATCAAAGTGGGAATGGTGGGGCTCCCTAGCTCAGAGGTAACTGGAGGGGGAACCAGAAATTTGAAGCCCTGAGTTGAGGGTGAAATTGGAAACTGAGAGGGACAGTCTTGGTCAAAGGGCCAAAGCAGACCACACTTCCGAAAGAGTTAATACATTGGACTGCAGGCAGGAGAACCCCATTTACTGTCAACAGATCTGTACAATTAGTAATACATTTTGCAGAGATAGATGGATGAATGTGGTTTACAGTGTGATTAAATGGTTATGGAGTGAAGACATACTATATATTTTTAATAAGTGTGGTGTTGGAATATAATAATTCAAAGAATTTAAAAAAAATCAAAATAGTGTTCACCAGTATTGCTAGTCCCTTGTCTTTTAATTTTTGCCTTTCCCTTGACTTGGACAGGGAAATTCTTATGGTTTGTTTAATCCTCTTAACTTTCTGTGGTCACATTTCACTTTCTGGTTCTCATGCCCAAGTGCAAACTGTTGTGTTGGAATTTCCATCACTGCAGGGAAGTGTTTTACTCCAAAAAGTAAACTATTTTCACTGTAATTAGAAAATTCCCTTAAAGAAAATATGAAAATGTTTCTCTTCATATTAATTTGGGTAGAGCCCCCATGCTCCCCATGCACTTTCTTGTTAACAAATTCAACGTTTTTGCTTTAACTATTTGACAGGGACTATTTAAAGAATCATAGGACTAGAATATAGGACTAGAAGGGACCTCAAGAGGTCATCTAGTCTAGGGGTTCTCAATTTTATCTTTCTAAGGCCCTCCCAGCATACTATAAAGACTCCATGGCCCACCTGCGTCATAATAACTGGTTTTCTCTGTATAAAAGCCAGGACCGGCATTAGGGGGTGGCAAGCAGGGCAACTGCCTAGGGCCCCATGCCACAGGAGACCCCTGTGAAGCTACATTGCTCAGGTTTCAGCCCCCGGTGACGGGGCTCTGGGCCCTGGGCTTTAGCTTTCCTCCCTGAGCCCCAGCGCATCTAATGCTAGCCCTGCTTGATGGCCCCCCTGAAACCTGCTTGCAACCCCCAAGGGGCCCCAGACTCCTGGTTGAGAACCAGTGATCTAGTCCAGCTTCCTGTGCTGAGGCCAGACCAAGTATCCCTGACAGTAACCTGTATGTTCTTAAAAGCCTCCTATTATGGGGATTCCACAGTCTCTCTTGGTAGCCTAGTCCACCGCTTAACTGTCCTTGTAATTAGAAAGTTTTTTCCAATATCTAACCTAAATGTCCCTTGCTGCATATTAAGCCAAAAAGTTCTTGTCCTCACTTTGGTGGACATGGAGGAAAATGTATCCCCATCCTCTTTATAACAATTCATAACATTTGGAGACTATTATTAGGTCCCCCCCTAGGTCTACTTTCCCCAAGACTAAATAATCCTGGTGTGATGGGTTAGACCCCACGTCTGGGATGCTACCTGATGTGCTGGGATTTCACTAAGCCTGTCTCCTCCACTAGCCTGGGCTTACTCTCCCTGTTTTGCTGAATTAGGCTCTCTGGCCTTTGGCAGTACACACACAGGTAGGGACGCACCTGCTGGGGAATCATACAGAGTCAAAAGCTCTCTATGACAAGACTGAGCTAAAAAATCGCCCAACACTTAAGTGCAGCTCCCCTCTGGAAAGTACACCCAAAATAATATTGTTTTGTGCTGTAGAGAAATCTATACAACGTAAGCTCATAAATTTGCCCCCTCCCTCAATGTGGAGGTAGATATACACAACTTCTTGCGCCCCAAGTTAGAAAGTGCACAAACTGGGTTTAATAATAAACAAAACAAATCTATTATCTAAAAAAGGCAGATTTTAAGTGATTATAAGGGAGAGCAAACAAAGCCGATTACCAAGCAAATAAAACAAAACACGCATACTAAACTTAAATTTTAAAGAGATTGGTTTCAAGAAATAATTTCTCCAAATGTTGTTTTAGGCAAGTTGCAGAGTTTCTGTAGTTTACAGTTCCAGTTATTTCTCTTCACAGGCTAGACTCCTGTGTTAGTCTGGACTCAGCTCTTGCCTTTCCCGCCACTCAATTCCTTTGTTTAGTCAGCTACTTTCACCAGTTTTTCTTCTTGGGCAGGAAGGCAATGGAGAAGAGTCCTGTTTGCCTTACCCCAAGCCTTAAATAAGATTTACATAAAGTGGGGAATCTTTTACTTCCCAATCTTAACCCCTCCCTCCTTTTAGTGGAAAATTACTAGAAGTCCAAGATGGTATTTATTACCAGGTAACAGGACCACCTGACATAGTATTGTCACAACCACATCCCAGGATGCCTCTCAGGTAAGAGAGAGATTAGTATCTTCAAAGTCTTGTTGTTTCTTCCTAATGGCCCATCAAGGCTGATGACTGTTGTCTGGCGGGTGTCTCCCAAATACACATACAGTTGTAATTGTTACTTAGTCAATATCCCTTCTCCAGTCAGCCTTTCACAGCCTTAGCCCGCTCCAGGGCTGCTTTTAACCCCTGTTCTTCAGGAGTGGGGCAGCTGCCCTACTACATGGTCATATTTCATTTTCCGTTTCTAAAGCCCTAGCACAGACCGTTGTGCTGCAGTTTCCATCATGGTAGGGAAATGTGTTTTAATTCAACAAGAAAACTATTTTCATTGAAATTAAAAAAGAAAAATCACATGAAGAAACCATGAAAACATTTTGTGCATATTAATTTGGTTAGAGTCTCCCAAATCTTCCTGCGCTTTTATAAGAAATTTCAGATTTTTAATTCAGCTATATGAAGGTCTCTATACAGCAGAGAAATCAGATTTACCGGAGCCCCCAGATTGCCATGGGCTACCCTCCCCATTCTCCTTTGCTTTCCATGTGTGTTGGGAATGTGTATTCCACACCGGAGTGAAGTCCCAAGGAAAGATGTAGAAGAGAGAGGGAAATAAGTAATATGAATACTAGAAGGAGAGGCTAAGGCAGAGCTTTCCAAACTGTGTGCCGCGACACATTAGTGTGTCGGCGGTAGTGTGTAAGTGTGTCGCGCGGAGCTCCCTCTGCTTCCCTTGGCCCCTCCCCCGGAACTTCCTAAAGCGGCTAATGTTAAAGCAGCTAAAAGCACTACCCGGCCAAAACTGCTGGAAAGCAAGCTGCTGCTGCTGCCGGCTTGCCCAGTGCCGGCCAGCAGAAGGGGGGCGGGAGGGGGCCAAAAGCCCACTCCCTTCCCTCCCTCCCCCCGCAGAGACAGTTGGAGGAAGGAGGACTGCACCGCGGCCGGATGCAGGTGCCGGCAGCGAGGGGGGGCAAGGGGGAAGAGCCCAGAGAGCCTCCCCCCCACAACCTGGCTCTGCCCCCCCCAAGGGTCCCCCGGCCTCCCCTTGCTGCCCCCTTACACCTTCTCCTCGGGAGCAGAGCGTCCCTTCTCTTCCGTTCTGTGCAGCAACATGCTGCCTCCATTGCTGCAGGGTCCTAGCGCCCTCCTGCTTCTGCTGCCTGTGATGGGGGTGAGTGAGTATGCTGCTGCTGAGGGGTGGGGGCAGGAAAGGAGGAAGCTGACCCAGAGCTTGCTGCTGCTGGCAGGGAAAGGGCTGGGGAGAGTCCTCCTCTCTGGCTTCAGTCCCAGAGCAACCTGCCTACACCCATCCCAAACTCATCCCCAGCCTGCCCTACCCCAGAGCCCACTCCACTGCAAGAGCTTATCCCCCCGCACCCCAATTCTCTTATTCCACCAAATATTGAAATCTGTGTTCATCCCATCAACCTCATCCATCCCATTAAAATGGTAAGTAGTTATTGGTGGTGTTCAACTTTTTTAAATTCTTGCACATATTTACATACTGTTACTCATAAATGACAACAATGTATGTTATTATCTTACAAATCATATATTTTTAAAAATATAAATGAAAGGTTTTCATGAGATATGTTGTGTCCCCATACATTTCGTTATTACAATTTATGTATGTGTCCATATCTCTTATAACGGGTTAGTTTAACCTCCGGTTTGCTAGTAAAACTGAATTACTGTGTCGCGAAATGATGCATGTCTAAAAAGTGTGTCACCAACATGAAAAGTTTGGAAAGCTCTGGGCTAAGGTAACAAAGCAAACACAGGGCAATAGGGGGAAAAGCCAAATCATCTCTTTTAGTAAATCTGCATGTTAAGAGCAATTCAGGGGTGCTGGAACAATTGTTATAGTGGGGGTGCTGAAAGCCATTGAACAAAAATGTAAACCCATATATGATGGAAAAACCATGCATTCACTTGCTAATATTACTTTAAGCTGTGCACCCCTAGTTCCAACTACTCTGCAGCAAGTATGCAAACAACTCATTTATTAATTGAGGAAAATTAGTTAAAAAGGCCTCAGAGCCTGCTGCAGAGGATCCATACAGGCATAGGTGCTGACTCCGTAGGTGCTCCAGGGCTGGAGCACCCGGGGAAAAAATGGTGAGTGCAGAGCACTCACTGGCAGCCCCCCTATCAGCACGTCCCACTCCCGCCCCACACCTCCCTCCCGCCACAATCACTGTTTTCGGTGAGCGGGAGGCTGGTGGGGAAGGGGGAGGAGCGAAAGTGTGGCATGTTTTGGGGAAGGGGTGGAACAGGGCGGGAAGACGCAGGGCAGGGATGGAGCAGGGGTGGGAAGAAGGGGTAGGGACAGGCTGTAGGTGTGGCCTTGAGGTAAGAGATGGAGTGGGGGCGGGGCCTGGGGCCCAGCCTGTGCTGGTCGAGCACCCGGCACCTGTGCATGCAGGAATAGAGCCCTCTGCATGTGACTCTTACCTATGCCATGTGAACATGTGTGTCAGGTGAGATGAGGTGCTGTGGAGTCAGATGCTTTTGCACATAGTTCCCTCTTGGCTTGTTCTCCATACAGTGATAATCCATGAATGGGGCCTGCAGTGAGCATACCCACATTGGGCTGGGGCAGTGCTAGTACAGGTCTGGTGGTCTGCATCTCCCTATGTCAGCTGCACAGAAATGACAGGCTGAAACAGCAGCCTGAGGAAGCTCTGGTAGGGTGGCTGTAATGGAACCACGTTGACAGGGATTGGAAGGGGGGTATGGCAGGTCCCAAGAGGTGATGCAGACACTTGGGAGGTCTGTGCGGAAAGACCTGGTGTTCTGTACAGAAACCATAGCCTCATTTGTGTCTACGATGAAGACTGGGACTAACCTGCCTGCCTGCCAATGGAAAGAAAAGGGAGAGGTTAAGTGGAGAGGTATTAGTAGCAATTTCCTAATTTTTTATCGCCCTGTGGTTGGCTTTCCCACAGGAAGACATAAAATCCTAGATGATAGAATTCATCTTTTTAAGTAGATGAATGGATTGTTAAATCCATTCATAGCACATCTTAAAAACAGTGTCAGGATGAATGAATGTTAGGAGTGTGCCTTAGCCTGATTGGTAGATGGGGAAAATTAGGCCCCTGCAAGCCTGATTGGTGGCAGATAGGGAGTCTGGGCACTTGGAAACCTGACTGGTAGGGAGGCAGTTCGCCCATGTATCTTATTAATGGGAGGAGGGGAGGGACAGAAGAAGGGACGAGCAACTTTGTACCACAACAGCCTGAATTCTTCCCCTTAGAATTTCAGTCTTTCCAACACCCCTTTCATCAGCCTTTACCAAACTAGCCTATTTCATCACAATGAACTGCTGCATCAAACACCCACAACTACAAATGTTGGGGGGAAATAATCTGGTAACAGGCAGACATGCAACAACTGTAGAGTTGAAGTTGTGATCTGTGGTCTGTTGGAGTAGTAAAACAAATTACCATAGCTATTTTTCATAAGGAGTCACCACTGATTCAGGGTTTATATTCACAATTTATTTCAGCAGGTTCTCAGTGCTAACCACTGAGGTCAAGGGAGGCTCAGGTACTTAAAGTTAGTCAAATGTTGACAAGTCCTTTGCTGAACTGGAGTATTAAGGCAGAACAAGAGAAGATATTTATTGGGTGTTTGTGTTTTTAAATATCTAATAATTACTAATCACTACTGCTGTAGGTTGCTATTTGGTATAAATAAATATTTATTTATAAATATAAAATATCTCTGAAAAATTATAAGTAAGAGCAATAAATAAATATTATAAATAAATAGGAGTTGATCATCATCAAAATATGGTTAGAAATCCAGTAAAATTGTCTGAAAATAATTTTCACAGTGCTGGAAGAGAATATAGGTTAGCTAGAGTTTAAAATTCAAGTGCCCCTAATTATAAATGACCTAGAAATCGGGATTTTTTTTGTTTTTTATCCTTGCAGTGAAACAGGTCTCCAGAAGCTCCATTTTCTTATGTGTCCATGTTAGGATCTTTGAATGTGACTGTCATTCCAGGCAGCTAGGGAGAGAACGTGGCACGAGATGTAGGAAATCTCCTGATTAGCTAATGTGGCAGTCTCTTTCTGAGTCTCTCTGGGCTTGAGAAACTTTTGGGGACACATTAAGTCTCTCTCTTCTTTCTGACTTTGTAGGAAAATTATCCTTCTGTTTTGTTTGGACGTTGTCCTTGTTCACATCTGTAATGCTGAAGCTAAGCCTATTACAGTTCAGGGGGTAAGATTTCATTTTTAAGTGTAGCCCAAGGAAAATTCTGAACAAACAGGTAACGCCAACGATTTGGAAATCATAAGGTCTCTGGTTCAAATACTATGTTGTCTTCTGGCATATTTTCAGCAATATTTTTTGTTTTACATTTTCTCATGTGAGTAAATCAATCTGGTAATGGCAAGAAGTATATAAATTGTTCAACTGGAGTACTGCAGGAGTTGGTCCTTTGTTTAATGCAGGATGGTCTGATAAGAGTCTGGAAAGGTACTGATTGTAGAATCCAACTTAGAGATGAAGGACTCCAGTGGCGGTGTAGTTTCACTCAGTGGTTTTCATAACATCATTACCTGAAGTATCAATTTCTGGAATGAAAAAGGAAAATGATTCAAACATGCATACACAGTTTCAAATATAGTCCCTGTTTTTCTGTCAAATCAGATGTCAAATCATAAATCCTGAGCTTTAGTGCACTTCTGATCTTGTGACAATTTTTTTTTTCTAAAGCTGTTGAAATGTAGGGATAAACCAACCCTCCCCTCCCCCCCCCCCGAATAAATACCCTTAGCCATCCTATGTGCAGAGGAAACTGGCAGAATTCGATGGTGCGATTGAAGTGTGTGGACAGAGATCCTCAGTTTCCTGACATGTTGTTTTACTAGGCAGTTGTGAAAGGGAGGTATGTCGCTGTTCTTTTCCCCAACTAAGGGCTTGGCTTGTCAAGATGCGATAAATCGATCACCAGCGGCACCCCCATCAACTCTGGAACTCCAGCTCACCAAAAGGCGCAAGTTGGAGTCGATGGGGGAGCGTGCTGCCGACCGCCGCCGCCGTGAGGACAGCAGGTAAGTCGGCTGTAGATATGCCGACTTCAGCTACGTTATTAACGTAGCTGAAGTTACATATCTACAGCCGATCTTCCCCCCCCCCAGTGAAGACCAGCTCTAAGACACTTACTGGGCAAAGCTATATTCAGTATGGTTAGTTATCATGTATGATATTTTGTCATTAGTTAGCAGTTATGATGTATTTCTACATTTTTCACATGGAATATGGCGTGTGTGATATGAAAGAACTAAACTATATGCTACTCTAATTCAGTTTTTTTTTAACATTAGTTTGAAATAGCTGAAATTACTATAGGAGGAAGACTGGGACCTACATAACATGAGTTATAAAACTACAATTCATCTCTTCATTTGTTTTATTGAAATAATATAATTTAGTTTCCCTACAAAAATGCAAATTCCTTACCTTCAGTTTTAAGCCTCTGTGTCCATACATCAAGAATAAGAAAACATCTGGATATTTCTACACGGACTATCTCCCAGGCACACCGGCTGTATTGCTTTTCTTTCAAGAAATCATCTATTATCTGAAAGTATCTCTTCAGTTTCAGGCTGGTGAGCAGGTGGTTCTCATTTCCTGGGTAGGTTATCTCCTTTTCCATCTCAGCACTCAAACACGTCTCCAGCTTCTCAATCTGCTGGTGAAGTCCATTTTGGAATTCTTTTGTGGAAGCCTCATTCCAGGCAGCTTGGGTGAGATTGTTGTTAAAGATATGGAAGAGCTCTTGGAGGATCTGCTGGATGGCTTCCTTGGCATTCTTTTGCTTGGACAGTTGGATCTTGAGGATATCTCTGGGCTTGAAAGATGTCGTTTCGTTTAGACATTGGAATGGAAAGTTTCCACCCATTTTCTGCAGACGCTCTAAACTCTCACTGTTCATTCTGGTTTGTGGAACATGAAGCATGTTACAGTCCAGACATGAGATTTCACTGGAGAAGAGCAGCATGAGGCAACATTGCAGCAACCACCTGCAGATCATGATGATGTCTTAGATTCTCTGTGTTTGTGTAGAACTCGAGCAACTCGTGCCTGTTCAAGATCTTTCGTAGATTTGTATGTGTTAGACCCATGTCTCTGAATTTAAGTATTCCGTAGGAAAGATTTTTCCTTCATCACTTTCTGCTTTTTAAGGTTTTTCCTGCTTGAGGTTTTTACTTTCAGTTTCCTACTTTTTATTTAGTGGAAGTGAACAACCACAGTCATGACCTTTTTTAATGTTACAGAATGTCTACATTTTTAAACACCTTTTAAAATGTTACATTCATGTCTACATTTCTTTCTGTAGGTCCCCTCCCCCCACTCTATTAGATAAAGAAAAATGTAAAGGGTCAGAAGAGTGATGATTAATAGCGACCTCCATTTGCAGAGTAGAGTAGGGACCAGTCTGATGACTCCCAAGTATCTGTAGTTAGTAGTGCTATACAAATCTGAGTATCTTTTACATCAGTAAATTACATCAGCAAGACTATCCGTCTTATGAGAGAGGGAGAGCCATGTGTGTAGGGAATACCAGAGGATGGACAGATGGCACTGAGAAACTGGGAGGTTTCATCTGATAACTGAAAAGATTGTGTGGTTGGTAATAAATATGCTAGTGTGACTGATGTAAATGAATGTCACTTTCAAATATGTTTGATTTTTCACCATTCAATTATTGTTTTTTTCATTGTGCATTTCACTGAGCTTGGACATTGAAATTCAAGTGATCTGATGAATGAATGAAGTCTGCATCCTATATCAAGTTTCACTTTCTGTTTTTCATACCATAGCACTAGGCTGTCACGTTGGAGTTTCCATCAGCGAAGGAGCATGGTTTTCAACCCAAAAATTGTAAAGGACATTTTTCATATTAATTTTAAAAAAGGAAAAGAAGAAAACATAAACATATTTCTGTTCATGTCACTTCTTTTACATTTCCCACCCCCATCACCTCAAGCACTTTCTTTAATCATAGTTTAGGCAAAACTCTAGATTATTTGGAAGTGTCACTTTAAAAGGACCCAATCATACCAGGGGCTCTGCACTCCATTCTCCCAGTGGGAATTCTGCTTGTGCATTTCCTGGCAAGTTGAAGCTTCAGGAGATAATATTGATGTGAAAGAGAGAGAGATTTTAAAATCTGAATCTTAACAAGGAAAATTAAAATAAGAAACCAATGGAAGTAAAGACACATAGTCTTTTAGCATATTTGCATTCAGCAATTACCCTGTTTTATGGGAAAGTCAGATGCAGACTCCTCTGGGTGGAATATTTCCTAGAATTTGATAAAATACTGTATATTTACATTTAAGTGAAAATAGAAAATTTTATTGGAATTATTTTCCTCTGTCATCCAGCTTAATTTGAATGTGAAATAAGATATTACTTTAGCCCCTTTTCCTATTTGCAAATAATCCACAGATAAATTCAGAATTTGTTAATGTGCTTATTTAAAATGATTTGACAAATGGTTTATACACATTTCACTCTGATTCCTCTGGGTCTACTCATGGCATCTTTTCCCAATGAGTATTTGCTATTCATAATTTGCTACTTGTTCTGTATGATGGTTCACCTGAGCCAATGCTATTGTGTCTGTTCCTGGGCTGGTTGCCTTCAAATATAAAACTGTGTTCAAGATGTATTTTAAAATATGTATTTATATTAGTTTGTTATATTTTTTCACTACAGAGATGTTATTTCTTAACAAAAATTCACACATAAGATATTTCAGAAAATGTTTACAAAGGGCAAAATATTTTTCATAAATGTTTACTATGTCTTAAATGTTTAGGCCATGGTGGAAATATGTTGTTGGCAGTGCAACTGTTGACTGATAGCTCTTCAGAAGTACCAGCCACCTACACCAAACTTGGTAGAGAGGAGGATCCTCACTAGATCTGATGCCACCTGCAGGTTTATGGCCAGAATTTTAAATGTTGGGTGTAGGTAATTTTTAGGCATTGCTGTGGTATAACTGAAATTTGAACACATTCCGTACACCAAACTGGTGCATCTATCTCTAAATGCTCAGGTGACACTAGAGGGCGACAGAGCATACCTCCCCTAGCTGAGGAAGCCCAACCCTATCTTCAGAGACTTCCCAGGAAGTCCCAACAACAAGTGTGAAAAATCAGGATGGGGTGGGAGATAACAGGTGCCGAAATATCTGGACTGTCTCCATAAAATAGGGACATCTGGTCACCGTAATCCCAGCTGCCCCAAAATGACACTCTGAAAGGTTATCTGAGGCAACTGCATGCAGCCTGGAGAAGCCCTGCAAAAAACTACTTGGCACTGAAAGGACAGGGGCAATGAATGTAATGGGACCAGAGCTGAGATAGATGCTGTAGATGTCTGTGTCTGGAGAGACCTTTTTGATCAGTGGAGAAACCATAGAATCTGCCAAGCCTGGAGATAGAACACCTCTCCTTCCTCCTGCCAGGGAAGTTTTAAGAAGTTCAAGCTGGCTGCTCCCTATGATACAGGTGATATTGTCAAAGAGCGCAATTGAACACGCCATTCAGCATAGCCCCGTTTTTATTTAAAGGTGTGATGGAATCATGCCCAAACAATACACTTTAAAAGGTGGCCTGAGGCAACTTCAGCCTGCAGCTGCCCTAGAAGATACTACTTGGCATTGCAAAGTGGGGGACAAGGAAGTCTAATAGGTCCAGAGCTGAGGTAAATGCTGCAGATCTCTGTGTTTGGAGAGACCTTTGTCATCAGTGCAGAAACCATATAATCTGATGAGTCTGGAGATGGAACTACAGCCACTTCCATGAGACAGGCTGGGTCCAACCTGCCCCTCCTTCCTCCTGCCCACCATTGGAAGAATGTGGGAGAACCTTGGAGGGGGGTATTTACAGAGTTTTCCTCTCTTTTAAGCAATGTGAGCTGGGAATCCTCATAGGTGGGGCTACTCCTTATGATACGGATGATATTGTCAAAGAGCTCAACTGAATTCTCCGTTAATCCTGGCCTTTAAGAAAAAAAAGTTCTGAATGGGAATAGTTCCCATAGTTCTGATTTCACTATTGCTCCTGGGTAGTAACTGACTGACACATTCCACCTAACAGGGGATTGCATTTTAGAGATGGGAAAAAACCCTTTAATAATCCTAATTCATATGGTCTATTCCTACTCTCATTATTCACATGAAATTTTGTTTGTGGTGTATGTCCAAGAATGAATAAGGTCTTGGCGCACATACAGGTGGGAGGGAGCACAAACCTGATAAAAATGTATGTGAGCAAAGACTTAATATGGGGGGGGGGGAGGGCAGTGCTTGTAAATGTATTGTGGGTAGGTGCTGGATACATAAATACCTGATTTGATTTTGCTGGGGGAAGAGGCTATGTGAGTGCACACAAACCAGTCTGATGGGGTCTGGGCAGGCTAATTACAAACTAATTTATTTGGTGTGTTTTAAGGGGTGCATGCAATCTTGATTATTAGGGAGGAGGGCACCGATCTAGCCTCTTCCAACACAACCATCCACAACAAGAAGATTTTTGGGAGAAAAGTAACCTGATAAAAGAGAGAAGACTAAAAGAAGGCCGAGTTCAGGTTTGGTGCGTGGTCTGTTGGAATGGAAGTACTGCAAACGGGGACACAGAGTCCTCACTGTATTTAAATATGTTCCCAACTGGAACCACTAATGTCAGTGGAATGAGTCACATATGTTGTTAGTCACGTGCATGTGTACTCTCTGGAACTGGTGCTTTAAGACTGAACAATTGCAGGTTTTTTCTGTTCTCTCTCTTGGTTTATTTATTAGTTTTTGTTCTTGTTGGTTAACTGGGTATTTAATACAAACCACTACAGGTTGCCATTTTCTATAAAATAATACTTTTATTTATAAATAATAAATTTCTATGTAAAATACATAAATAAGAGCAATAAATAAATAATAGACTTCCATAAATATCCTGTTACAAATAAATAGTAGCAACATCTTTTAAAATTCCATTGCATCTCATTTCACATGATGTATAAAATATTAAGAGCTTTCAGATATGACTTCTAAAAATGTTGGCTTCCAAACTTCTTTGTGAGTTCATCCTATAACTGAAAAATTTCTAATTCCACTTGGATTCTCTTGCCAGCACTGAGGCGGAACTGCTTGTCTGCTAGAACATAATTGGTATCTCTTCACTTTCATCCTCACAAGCTCAAGGTCCTTTATTCCTGGTCAGAGAGTCCCACTTCCTATCATTGTAACTAAACGTGTCTCCAGTTGCCCAACTTGCGGATGAGTGGCTTGGACTCTCTAAATGAAACTCCCATCTCAGGTAGCTTGGGAGAGATTTTTTGCAAATTGGCAGGAAATGTAATGGAAGATTTCCTGGATTGTCACCTGGGAATTTTCCTTCCGGGACACTGAAAATTTGAAAACCTCTTGTGGCTGCCTGAAATCTCTCTCTTCATTCTGACATTATAGGAAAATTATCCACACCTCTTTGTTTGGACGCTGTTCCAGGTCACGTGTTATGCTGTAGTTACACTGCATGTTACAATTCAGAGGCGAGATTTGATCAGAGAAGAAAGAGTTGAACCGTAGAAATATATAGCAAACACATCATGTCAACAACGTTTAAGGTCCAAGCCTTTCTTTTAAAATTGTTAATTGTCTTGTAACTTTTTTGTATCGATAGCTTTCATTTTGCATTTTAAACACTGAGTAAATTAAGAGAATATAATCACATAAAATGTAATTCGTGCAGTTGGAATGTCATAATAGAGTGAATGTATTGCATAATACGTCAAAAGTTATGGAGTGTTAGAAGTCACCGAGGGAAGAATCAGCAGAGAGCAGGGATTTCACTGCATCCTTCTTTTTTAACCTCGGTAGTTGCAGCATCCGGAGCTGAAAAGAAATAGAAAATACTTGAAACACAAAGGGAAAAATATAATTGTTATGGAATTGATCTCAATAAAGTAAATGAAAATATATTTTCCACACGTAAGCTCTCAAGTCATTTAATATGTTTATATTTTTTAAAAGTCTCTAGGAATGTTCTCAAACTTTGGATTACTGGAAATATTTTGCATGAGGACAGATTAATTAATAGCAATGATGATAATTATAGAAACCCTACCTATGTTGAAGTCGGTTCTTTGTCGTGTGGGAGGGAGGGAAGGATCATTATCTGATGACCAAAGTGCTGGTGAGGTGCCTAAGGATTCCACATCTGTGTACTTTTGTTACATGGTCTGCCAGTTACCTACCACACAACAGTACTGATACGTGGAAGATTATGCAGATGTGCAAAAATAAATAATAGTAGAAACACCAAAAAATAAATCCACGTAATTGCAAATCTATTTCCAGCACACGACTGGAAGAGCCTGAAGTTGCCGCCATGAAAATCAATTGCTATTTGACCATTTACCCTGTTTAAGAAGGATCCGGCCCTATATAATCAGAGTTATAAGACATCCGTTATCACTGTTCAGCTGTTTAATTGACACTAATGTTAATTCATTTACTCCAAGGAAAAGTTTAGTACTGTACCTTAGTTACTAAGCCTTCTAGTGAGTTTGTCAACCAGTAGAAAACATCTGGGTATTTCCATGCGAATGATCTCCCAGGCACACAGGCTGTAGTGCTTTTCTTTCAGGAAAGCATCTATCCCCTGAAAGTATTTTTTCACTCTCCGACTGGTGAGCTGGAGGTCCTCACTTTGTGGGTTGGTGGAGCTGTTTTCCATCTGTGCTGTCAAACATGTCTCCAGTTGCTGAATTTGCTGGTAAAGTCCACTTTGGAACTTGACTATGGAAGTCTCATCCCAGGCACTTTGGGTGAGGTTTTTGCTAAAGATGTTGAAGATCTCTTGGAGGATCTCTTGAATCACCACCTTGGCATTCTCTCTCTGCGACACTGGGAGTTGGACAACATCCTGGGTGGGTTTAAAAGCTCTCCTTTCATTTACGCATTGTGATGGGAAATTTCCACTCATTTTCTTCAGCAGCTCCAAGCTCTCTCTGTTCACTTTGTTCTGCTGAAAGTGAAGCATGGCGCAGAGCTGAGATGAGATTTCATTGGAGAAGAGCAGTATGAGGTAAATGTGTAGCAAACACCTGCTGGTCATGATGGATATCTTCCACTTCTTTTCTTTATGTGGAACGTTGATCCTGGAGTTTGTTGAGTAGACTGCTGTGTCTTTCCTTCATCTCTCCGAATTTAAATAGTTGACTGCAGAATTTTTGTTTCATCATTTTCTGTTTTTTATTTTTTTCCCTCCTGGAGGCTTCAGTCTTTTTCTTTCTGTTAAATTCACTTTCTAGTTTTTTCCACGTTTCCTCTTTTTGGTATTTTTCTGACAGTGACCACAAATGATGTAATAAGATCATCCACACTTCAGAAGTGGTAGAGAGATGACACCCCCCCAAATCCCCAAACCCTATACTTCCCATTCCTAGTCTCCTGCATTGCACACACACAAATAGTTTAGATATATTTAAAGGTTTGAGGCATAGAGGAATTGGGAGGAAAGTGTTATGCCTGAGGGGAGCTAGAACTATTTGTATAGTGGGGCTGTTGAGAGCCATTGACCCAAACTGTAAACCCTGAATATGAAGGAACCTGTAATGCACATTTAATAGGTAGACACCAGAAAATATCAGTATCTTCCTTCTGGGAAAATACCGGAGATAGAGGGAGTCCTCTGAGTGAATGGAATCTTTTTTCATCTTTTGTTTACTTCCAGATCTGAATATACATACTGTAGCTGAGGAGTAGATGCAGATAGGCAGTGTGAACATCATGTCCTGTTGGTCATTCTGAGTAACGGACAGTGGTGAAAAATGGAGGGTAATTCATAAAACAGAATACACTATTAGTTAGACATACGAGAGAGGTACCCACATGGATGATTGTGACTTATAGTGTGACCAGAAGGAGGTTATGAAGAGAAGTTATGCTGTGTATTTTTAACAGGCATGTCCCTGGTTGTAATAATTCAAATAATTTTTTAAAAATCAAAATCAGTGTTCACCATTTTTGCTGGTTCCTTCTCTTTTAAATTTTGCTTTCCCCTTGGATGGGCAGGGAAATTCTTCTGCTTTGTTTAAGCCTCTTCATTTCCTGTGGTCACATTTCATTTTCTGGTTCTCTTCCCCTAGCACAGACTGTTGTGCTGGATTTTTCCATCATGGCAGGAAAATGTGTTTTTCATCCAAAAAGAAACCTATTTTCACTGAAATTAGAAAGAAGAATCACAAGAAGAAAGCATAAAAACACTTTGTGCATATTAATTTGGTTAGAATCTCCCAAGTCTTCCTGCACTTTTATAAGAAATTTCCGATTTTTGCATCAGCTATCTGAAGGTTTCCGTCAAACAGAGAAAGCAGACTTACCAGAGCCCTCAGATGGCTGTGCACTGTGCTCCCGCTCTCCCATTACTTTCCACGGGTGTTAGGGATGTTTATTCCACACAGGGTGAAGTCCAGAGAAGATGTTCAGGAGGGAGGGAAGTAAGTAGTATGAATACTAGGAGAGGATAAGGTAATTAAAGTAACCACAGGGTAATGGGGAGGAAGCCAAATCATCTTTTTTTCAGTAAATCTGTATGATAATAGCAGTTTGAGGGGCGCTGAGATAATTGTCATTGTGTGGCTGCTGAAATCCATTGACTAATACTGTAAACCTATAGATGATGGGGACCGTGCATTCACTTGCTAATATTACTTGACACTGCTCAGCCCCAGCATCCCGACTTCCATGTTCCCGGCAGCAAATAGGCAAACAACTAGTCTATTATATGAGAAAAGTTGGTTACAGGGGCCTGAGAGCCTGCCGCAGAGGGTCCATGCAGGGATAGAGCCTCTGCTTGTGACTCTTACCTGTGACATGTGGGTGGGTGTGGCGGGTGAGATGAGGTGCCATGGAATCAGATGCTTTTGCACATAGTTCCCTCTTGGGTTGATCTCCAGACCGTTATGAGCCGTGTGTGGGGCCTGGAGTGTGCAGATGTGCATTGGGCGGGGGCAGGGCTGTCTGGTGGGTGCATCTCGCCATGTCAGCTGCACAGACATGTTATTTACAGAGAGTGTCTGAGGCAACTGCAGCCTGAAGGAAGCCCTGGTTTCGTGGCTGTAATGGAACCCCACTGACAGGGACGGGAACGGGTCTCTGACTGGTCCCAACAACTGATGCAGACTCTCAGTAGCTCTGTGTGAAAATACTCCTTGTGTTCTATGTAGCAGCCACAGGCTCATCTGTTTCTCTGATGAAGGATGGGGACAAAGCTGGGCTGGGGGATGCATTATGGAAGTGGTGATTTTCTCATCCTTGACTTTTTCATACAGTCTGTTTTTGCTCTCATTATTTTCATATATTTGGGTTTTGTCAATATAACCTGTAGGCTCCAACTACACAAAGGAATGAATGAAGGGAGAAGGATTTGAGCAGGAAAGAGCTTTGACAGGTGATGATGGCTACAGCTATTGGAAAAACTAGGCATTTATTTTAATAATTAACTGCTTGTATGTGTCCCTAAACCAGCAGGTACCAAACCGAGTTCCATGAATCAATGGTAGGATATGGAGGACTGGTTAGTGGTCTTCAGAGAACTGGCAGATCCCACTCTCCTTTAAAGACAGCAAAAATGATATAAATCACTTTCTAGTACTATCTTTCTTTGTAAGCATTTGGGGTATCCACCATAAATGTTACCTGATGTTGAATGGGAGGGAAATGATCATTAGAACAATTTCTGTAAGATTAGGCTCACATATTGAAATGTTAAGGAGAACAGAGGGCAAAAGCTTCTGCAATGCTGCCATCTGTTGACTGTGAAGAATTTACAGTCTCCTATTAGACCAATCAGTGTAAAAATTCACACACAATTTGTTTTTTACTATTTTAACATTTAATGCGGTGGTTGTTTGACTTCTTTTAAAAACCTTTAAATAAAAAATCTCCAGATTTAGGGTCTGGCTTAAATTAATCCTATAGACAGTGCTATCACTGACTAATAGCTCTTCAAAAATACTATCTACATAGCCAAACTTGGTAAAGAGAGAGATTCTTACAAGATTTGGTCCAATGGGTGGGTTTGGGTTTTGTTTGTTTTGTTTTTTGTTTTGTTTTGCTTTCAGGTAATTCTTAACTATTGGGTGTATGGTAATCTTTAATGATTGTTCACGGCACAGCTGAACTTTTGATGCCCTGTGCTCATAAAACTAGTGGTTGTGAGCCAAGTGTACCCAAACCTGAAAGGTGAAGAGGGAAATTAGGCCCACCCAAGCCTCCTTGGTGAGGGGAATACGAAGTCTGCGCATATGGAAACCTGACTGGTGGAGCCAGTTTACACACTTCTCATTAGGGGAGGGAGGGGACAAGCACCTTTGTACCCCGACAGTCTAAAGTCTCCCCTTAGAATACCAGTGTCTCCATCACCCTTTAATTTAATCACAATGAATTACTGCACCAAACATCTGCAACTACAAATGTTGTGGAGGAAAATGATCTGGTAACAGGCAGAAAATGGAAGTTGAGGTTGTGGTGTGCTGTAGTGAAGACGTACCCCTGGAGTGGTAAAACTAATTACCGTAGCTATTTTTCTCATGGCATCACTGCTGAATCAGGGTTTATGTTCAATATGTACTTTAGCATGTTCCCATGTTTAACCAGTTATATCAAAGGGAAGCTCATTTACTTAAAGTCAGGCAAATGTTTACAACTCCTTTCCTGAACTGAGTCTTAAGGCAAAACAATAGAAGATTTTCTTATTGGGCTTCTCTGTTTTTTTAAAAAACAATCTGATTAATAGAAATCACTACTGCTGCAGGTTGCTATTTTGTATAAATACATATTTATTTATAAATATAATATAACCTCTGAAAAAATAAATAAAAGGAATAAATTAATATTGTGAATAAATATAAATGGACCAACATAAAAATACTTTTACAAATCCAGTAAAACTATCTGAAAATATTTTCACAGTGCAGGAAAAGAATCAATATTGGCATCAGTTCAAAATTCCAAAGTGCCTAATTCAAAATGACCAAGAAACTGGGATGTTCTTGTTTCTTTGTTATCCTTGCAGCAAAATACACCTCCAGAAGTTTCCCTCGTTTTTCAGTCCATGTCAGGATCTTTTTATGCGACTGTCATTCCAAGCAGCTTGTGAGGTATTTAGCATAAAATGTAGGAAATCTGTTGAACTCCTGGACAGCAACTTTGGCAGGCTCTTTCTGGGTTTCTCTGGGCTTGAGAACTTTTTGGGGCCATGTGAAGTCTTTTTCTTCGTTCTGCTGTTGCAGGAAAATTATCCTTCCGTTTTGTTTGGAAATTGTCCTGGTTCACGTTTGTCATGCTGAAGCAAAGCCTGTTACATTTAGGAGGGAAGATTTCATTTTTAACAGCAGCCCAAGTCAAATTTGGAGCAAATGAATAATATCAGTGATGAAGAAGTAGTAAGGTTATTCTCCTTCGGCGCAAATACCATGTTGTCTTCTGAAATATTTTCAGCAAAATCTTCTGTTTTACATTTTCTCATATGAATTAACAATCCGTTAATGGCTAGTATATAAACAGGGCACTTGAAGTTTGATAGTTTGCTTAATGCAAGATGGACTGATAAAAGTCTCGAAAGGTGCTGCTTGTAGAATCAACTTAGAGACGAAGGACTCCAATGGAGGTGCAGTTTTATTCAGCTGTTTTAATAACAACATTACTTGAAGCATCATTTGCTGGAATGAAAAAGTGGAGTGTTCAAACATGCAGTTTCAAATGTCAAATATAGTCCATCTTTTTCTAACCAGACATCAAATCATAAATCCTGAGCCTCAGTGCACTTATCACTTTGTCACAATTTGTTTTAACTAACACTGTTGAATTTAAGGGTAAACAAAACAAAGAAGAGCAGAATAAAAGCTCTCAGCCATCTCTATGTGCAGAATGAGTTGATGGGATAGAAGTGTGTGAATACAGGCCCTCTGTTTTCTGGTGTCCTAACTGGAATGTTGTCTAACGAGACAGTTGTTGAAAGGGAGATTCTCACTGTTCTTTTCCCCAACTTGGATACTTACTGGGCAAAGTTACATTTGGTATGGTTAGTTATCACTTAACAATATTTTCTCATTAGTTAGCAGTAATGATATATCTAGATCTTTTTCATGTAGAATATTGTGTGTGGTAGAGAAGCACTAAATTATATGCTATTCTAAAAAGTTTTGAAAATGCGTTTGAAATAGCTGTATGCATAAAATGATGTTGGGAGAAAGGTTGGACCATACGTATTAGGAGTTATAAACCCATCTCTCTCCAGCTGTTTTATTAAAATAATATTTGAGTTTTTCAAGCAAAAAAGAAAATCTGGTACCTTCATTTTCAAGTCTCTTTGTGAGTATGTCAAGCATGAAGAAACATCTGGATATTTCCAGACGGACGATCTCCCAGGCACACCGGCTGTATTGCTTTTCTTTCAAGAAATCGGCTATTGTCTGGAAGTATCTCTTCAGTTTCAGGCTGGTGAGCAGGAGGTTCTCATTTCCTGGGTAGGTTATCTCCTTTTCCATCTCAGCACTCAAACACGTCTCCAGCTTCTCAATCTGCTGGTGAAGTCCATTTTGGAATTCTTTTGTGGAAGCCTCATTCCAGGCAGCTTGGGTGAGATTGTTGTTAAAGATATGGAAGAGCTCTTGGAGGATCTGCTGGATGGCTTCCTTGGCATTCTTTTGCTTGGACAGTTGGATCTTGAGGATATCTCTGGGCTTGAAAGATGTCGTTTCGTTTAGACATTGGAATGGAAAGTTTCCACCCATTTTCTGCAGACGCTCTAAACTCTCGCTGTTCATTCTGGTTTGTGGAACATGAAGCATGTTACAGTCCAGACATGAGATTTCACTGGAGAAGAGCAGCATGAGGCAACATTGCAGCAACCACCTGCAGATCATGATGATGTCTTAGATTCTCTGTGTTTGTGTAGAACTCGAGCAACTCGTGCCTGTTCAAGATCTTTCGTAGATTTGTATGTGTTAGACCCATGTCTCTGAATTTAAGTATTCCGTAGGAAAGATTTTTCCTTCATCACTTTCTGCTTTTTAAGGTTTTTCCTGCTTGAGGTTTTTACTTTCAGTTTCCTACTTTTTATTTAGTGGAAGTGAACAACCACAGTCATGACCTTTTTTAATGTTACAGAATGTCTACATTTTTAAACACCTTTTAAAATGTTACATTCATGTCTACATTTTTCTGTGGGTCCCCTCCCCCCACTCTATTAGATAAAGAAAAATGTAAAGGGTCAGAAGAGTGATGATTAATAGCAACATCCATTTGCAGAGTAGAGTAGGGACCTGTCGGACTACTCCCAAGTATCTGTAGTTAGTAGTGCTATACAAATCTGAATATCTGTTACATCAGTAAGTTACATCAGCAAGAGTATCCGTCTTATGAGAGAGGGAAAGCCGTGTGTGTAGGGAATGCCAGAGGATGGACAGATGGCACTGAGAAACTGGGAGGTTTCATCTGATAACTGAAAAGATTGTATGATTGGTACTAAATATGCTTGAGCAACTGACGTAGATGAACCTCACTTTCAAATATGTTTGAATTTTCACCATTCAATGTTCATTCTTTTTTTTTCATTGTGTATTTCACTGAGCTTGGACACTGAAATTCAAGTGATCTGATGAATGAATGAAGTTTGCATCCTGTATCAAGTTTCACTTTCTGTTTTTCGTACCCTAGCACTAGGCTGTCAAGTTGGAGTTTCCCTCAGCGAAGGAGAATGGTTTTCAACCCCAAAATTGAAAAGGACATTTTTCATATTAATTTTAAAAAAGGAAAAGAAGAAAACATAAACATATTTCTGTTCATGCCACTTCTTTTATGTCTCCCACCCCCATGACCTCAAGCACTTTCTTTAATCATACTTTAGGAAAACTCTAGAATATTTGGAAGTGTCACTTTAAAGAATGCTGTCTATTGTACATAAGTATACCATATAAGGGACTCAATTATACCAGAGGCTCTCCATCCCAACCTCGCATTCACTCCAGTGAGAGTTCCGTGTGTACATTTCCTGGCAAGGTGAAGCTTCATGAGATAATATTTATATGGAAGAGGGAAATTTAAAAATCTGAATCATAGATTTTCTTGTTAAAATAAGAGAGCAATGGGTAAAGTAAGAGTAAAGATGCATAGTCTTTCAGAATATTTTCATCAGCAACTAGCCTGTTTTCTGGGAAAGGTTTGACGCAGACTCAGCGGGGTGAAATACTGTATATTTAAATTTCAGTGAAAATAGCAAGACATTTTATTGGAATTTCTTCTTCTCTGTCAGCCAGTTTAATTTGACTGTGAAATAAGAGATTAGTTTAGCCCCTTTTCCTATTTGCAAATAATCCACAGATAAATTCAGAATTTGTTAATGTGTTTATTTAAAATGATTTGACAAATGGTTTATACACATTCCACTCTGATTGCTTAGGACCTCCTCCCCACATCTTTTCCCAATGAGTATTTGCTATTCATAATTTGCTACTTGTTCTGTATGATGGTTCACCTGAGTCAATGCTATTGTGTCTGTTCCCGGGATGGTTGCCTTCAAATATAAAACTGCATTCAAGATGTCTGCATGAACTTTTCTGGAGAAAATTCTCTTTAAAATATTGATATGAGTGTTTGTTATACTTTTTCACTACAGAGATGTTCTTTTCTAACAAAAACTCAAATATTTCAGAAAATGTGTACAAAGGGCCAAATATTTGTCATAAATGTTGAGTAAGTCTCAACTGTTTAGGCCATGGTGGAAGTATGTTGTTGGCAGTGCAACTGTTGACTGATAGCTCTTCAGAAGTACTATCCACCTACACCAAACTTGGTAGAGAGGAGGATCCTCACTAGATCTGATGCCACCGGCAAGTTTATTACTTGAATTTTAAATGTCGGGTTTAGGTCATTCGTAGGCATTATTGTGTTAAAACAGAAAGTTGAACACATTCTGTACACCAAACTGGTGTATCTATCTCTAGATGCTCAGGTGCCACTAGAGGGTGACAGAGCATACCTCCCCTACCTGAGGAAGCCCAACCCTATCTTCAGAGACTTCCCGGGAAGTCCCAACAACAAGTGTGAAAAATCGGGATGGGGTGGGAGGTAATCGGCGCCTATATAAGACAAAGCCCAAAATATCCAGACTGTCTCTATAAAATCGGGACATCTGGTCACCCTAATCCCCGCTGCCCCAAAATGACACCCTAAAAGGTTATCTGAGGCAACTGCATGCAGCCTGGAGAAGCCCTGCAAAAAACTACTTGGCACTGAAAGCACGGAGGGCAGGGAATCTAATGGGACCAGAGCTGAGACAGATGCTGCAGATCTCTGTGTCTGGAGAGACCTTTTTGATCAGTGGAGAAACCATAGAATCTGCCAAGCCTGGAAATAGAACACCTCTCCTTCCTCCTGCCCGGGAGTGGAAGGATGTGGAGAATATCAGAGGGAAATATTCACAATTTTTTCCTCTCTTTTAAGAAGTGCAAGCTGGCTTCTCCCTATGATACAGGTGATATTGTCAAAGAGCGCAATTGAACACTCCATTCAGCATAGCCCCTGTTTTTAATTAAAGGTGTGATGGAATCATGCCCAAAAAATACACTTTAAAAGGTGGCCTGAGGCAACTGCAGCCTGCAGCTGCCCTAGAAGATACTACTTGGCATCGCAAAGTGGGGGACAAGGAAGTCTAATAGGTCCAGAGCTGAGAACGATGCTGCAGATCTGTGTTTGGAGAGACCTTTGTCATCAGTGCAGAAACCATATAATCTGATGAGTCTGGAGATGGAACTACAGCCACTTCCATGAGACAGGCTGGGTCCAACCTGCCCCTCCTTCCTCCTGCCCACCATTGGAAGAATGTGGGAGAATCTTGGAGGGGGGTATTTACAGAGTTTTCCTCTCTTTTAAGCAATGTGAGCTGGGAATCCTCATAGGTGGGGCTACTCCTTATGATATGGATGATATTGTCAAAGAGCTCAACTGAATTCTCCGTTAATCCTGGCCTTTAAGAAAAAAAAGTTCTGAATGGGAATAGTTCCCATAGTTCTGATTTCACTATTGCTCCTGGGTAGTAACTGACTGACACATTCCACCTAACAGGGGATTGCATTTTAGAGATGGGGAAAAACCCTTTAATAATCCTAATTCATATGGTCTATTCCTACTCTCATTATTCACATGAAATTTTGTTTGTGGTGTATGTCCAAGAATGAATAAGGTCTTGGCGCACATACAGGTGGGAGGGAGCACAAACCTGATAAAAATGTATGTGAGCAAAGACTTAATATGGGGGGGGGGGGAGGGCAGTGCTTGTAAATGTATTGTGGGTAGGTGCTGGATACATAAAAACCTGATTTGATTTTGCTGGGGGAAGAGGCTATGTGAGTGCACACAAACCAGTCTGATGGGGTCTGGGCAGGCTAATTACAAACTAATTTATTTGGTGTATTTTAAGGGGTGCGTGCAATCTTGATTAGCAGGGAGGAGGGCACCGATCTAGCCTCTTCCAACACAACCATCCACAACAAGAAGATTTTTGGGAGAAAAGTAACCTGATAAAAGAGAGACGACGAAAAGAAGGCCGAGTTCAGGTTTGGTGCGTGGTCTGTTGGAATGGAAGTACTGCAAACGGGGACACTGAGTCATCAGTGTATTTAAATATGTTCCCAACTGGAACCACTAATGTCAGTGGAATGAGTCACATATGTTGTTAGTCACGTGCATGTGTACTCTCTGGAACTGGTGCTTTAAGGCTGAACAATTGCAGGTTTTTTCTGTTCTCTTTCTTGGTTTATTTATTAGTTTTTGTTCTTGTTGGTTAACTGGGTATTTAATACAAACCACTACAGGTTGCCATTTTCTATAAAATAATACTTTATTTATAAATAATAAATTTCTATGTAAAATACATAAATAAGAGCAATAAATAAATAATAGACTTCCATAAATATCCTGTTACAAATAAATAGTAGCAACATCTTTTAAAATTCCATTGCATCTCATTTCACATGATGTATAAAATATTAAGAGCTTTCAGATATGACTTCTAAAAATGTTGGCTTCCAAACTTCTTTGTGAGTTCATCCTATAACTGAAAAATTTCTAATTCCACTTGGATTCTCTTGCCAGCACTGAGGCGGAACTGCTTGTCTGCTAGAACATAATTGGTATCTCTTCACTTTCATCCTCACAAGCTCAAGGTCCTTTATTCCTGGTCAGAGAGTCCCACTTCCTATCATTGTAACTAAACGTGTCTCCAGTTGCCCAACTTGCGGATGAGTGGCTTGGACTCTCTAAATGAAACTCCCATCTCAGGTAGCTTGGGAGAGATTTTTTGCAAATTGGCAGGAAGTGTGTAGGAAGATTTCCTGGATTGTCACCTGGGAATTTTCCTTCCGGGACACTGAGAACATGAAACCCTCTTGTGGCCACCTGAAATCTCTTCATTCTGAGATTATAAGAAAATTATCCACACCTCTTTGTTTGGACGCTGTTCCAGGTCACGTGTTATGCTGTAGTTACACTGCATGTTACAATTCAGAGGCGAGATTTGATCAGAGAAGAAAGAGTTGAACCGTAGAAATATATAGCAAACACATCATGTCAACAACGTTTAAGGTCCAAGCCTTTCTTTTAAAATTGTTAATTGTCTTGTAACTTTTTTGTATCGATAGCTTTCATTTTGCATTTTAAACACTGAGTAAATTAAGAGAATATTAGCACATAAAATGTAATTTGTGCAGTTGGAATGACCTCATAGAGTGAATGTATTGCATAATACGTCAAAAGTTATGGAGTGTGAGAAGTCACCGAGGGAAGAATCAGCAGAGAGCAGGGATTTCACTGCATCCTTCTTTTTTAACCTCAGTAGTTGCAGCATCCGGAGCTGAAAAGAAATAGAAAATACTTGAAACACAAAGGGAAAAATATAATTGTTATGGAATTGATCTCAATAAAGTAAATGAAAATACCATTTCTAAAAGTCAGTTAGTATGTTTATATTTATATTTTTTTAAAAGTCTCTAGGAATGTTCTCAAACTTTGGAATACTGGAAATAGTTTTCATGAGGACAGATTAATTAATAGCAATGATGATAATTATAGAAACACTACCTATGTTGAAGTCAGTACTTTGTCGTGTGGGAGGGAGGGAAGGATCATTATCTGATGACCAAAGTGCTGGTGAGGTGCGTAAGGATTCCACATCTGTGTACTTTGTTGCATGGTCTGCCAGTTACCTACCACACAACAGTACTGATACGTGGAAGATTATGCAGATGTGCAAAAATAAATAATAGTAGAAACACCAAAAAATAAATCCACGTAATTGCAAATCTATTTCCAGCACACGACTGGAAGAGCCTGAAGTTGCCGCCGTGAAAATCAATTGCTATTTGACCATTTACCCTGTTTAAGAAGGATCCGGCCCTATATAATCAGAGCTATAAGACATCCGTTATCACTGTTCAGCTGTTTAATTGACACTAATGTTAATTCATTTACTCCAAGGAAAAGTTTAGTACTGTACCTTAGTTACTAAGCCTTCTAGTGAGTTTGTCAACCAGTAGAAAACATCTGGGTATTTCCATGCGAATGATCTCCCAGGCACACAGGCTGTAGTGCTTTTCTTTCAGGAAAGCATCTATCCCCTGAAAGTATTTTTTCACTCTCCGACTGGTGAGCTGGAGGTCCTCACTTTGTGGGTTGGTGGAGCCGTTTTCCATCTGTGCTGTCAAACATGTCTCCAGTTGCTGAATTTGCTGGTAAAGTCCACCATTGAACTTTACTATGGAAGTCTCATCCCAGGCACTTTGGGTGAGGTTTTTGCTAAAGATGTTGAAGATCTCTTGGAGGATCTCTTGAATCATCACCTTGGCATTCTCTCTCTGCGACACTGGGAGTTGGACAACATCCTGGGTGGGTTTAAAAGCTCTCCTTTCATTTACGCATTGTGATGGGAAATTTCCACTCATTTTCTTCAGCAGCTCCAAGCTCTCTCTGTTCACTTTGTTCTGCTGAAAGTGAAGCATGGCGCAGAGCTGAGATGAGATTTCATTGGAGAAGAGCAGTATGAGGTAAATGTGTAGCAAACACCTGCTGGTCATGATGGATATCTTCCACTTCTTTTCTTTATGTGGAACGTTGATCCTGGAGTTTGTTGAGTAGACTGCTGTGTCTTTGCTTCATGTCTCCGAATTTAAATAGTTGACTGCAGAATTTTTGTTTCATCATTTTCTGTTTTTTATTTTTTTCCCTCCTGGAGGCTTCAGTCTTTTTCTTTCTGTTAAATTCACTTTCTAGTTTTTTCCACGTTTCCTCTTTTTGGTATTTTTCTGACAGTGACCACAAATGATGTAATAAGATCATCCACACTTCAGAAGTGGTAGAGAGATGACACCCCCCCAAATCCCCAAACCCTATACTTCCCATTCCTAGTCTCCTGCATTGCACACACACAAATAGTTTAGATATATTTAAAGGTTTGAGGCATAGAGGAATTGGGAGGAAAGTGTTATGCCTGAGGGGAGCTAGAACTATTTGTATAGTGGGGCTGTTGAGAGCCATTGACCCAAACTGTAAACCCTGAATATGAAGGAACCTGTAATGCACATTTAATAGGTAGACACCAGAAAATATCAGTATCTTCCTTCTGGGAAAATACCGGAGATAGAGGGAGTCCTCTGAGTGAATGGAATCTTTTTTCATCTTTTGTTTACTTCCAGATCTGAATATACATACTGTAGCTGAGGAGTAGATGCAGATAGGCAGTGTGAACATCATGTCCTGTTGGTCATTCTGAGTAACGGACAGTGGTGAAAAATGGAGGGTAATTCATAAAACAGAATACACTATTAGTTAGACATACGAGAGAGGTACCCACATGGATGATTGTGACTTATAGTGTGGCCAGAAGGAGGTTATGAAGAGAAGTTATGCTGTGTATTTTTTACAGGCATGTCCCTGGTTGTAATAATTCAAATAATTTTTTAAAAATCAAAATCAGTGTTCACCATTTTTGCTGGTTCCTTCTCTTTTAAATTTTGCTTTCCCCTTGGATGGGCAGGGAAATTCTTCTGCTTTGTTTAAGCCTCTTCATTTCCTGTGGTCACATTTCATTTTCTGGTTCTCTTCCCCTAGCACAGACTGTTGTGCTGGATTTTTCCATCATGGCAGGAAAATGTGTTTTTCATCCAAAAAGAAACCTATTTTCACTGAAATTAGAAAGAAGAATCACAAGAAGAAAGCATAAAAACACTTTGTGCATATTAATTTGGTTAGAATCTCCCAAGTCTTCCTGCACTTTTATAAGAAATTTCCGATTTTTGCATCAGCTATCTGAAGGTTTCCGTCAAACAGAGAAAGCAGACTTACCAGAGCCCTCAGATGGCTGTGCATTGTGCTCCCGCTCTCCCATTACTTTCCACGGGTGTTAGGGATGTTTATTCCACACAGGGTGAAGTCCAGAGAAGATGTTCAGGAGGGAGGGAAGTAAGTAGTATGAATATTAGGAGAGGATAAGGTAATTAAAGTAACCACAGGGTAATGGGGAGGAAGCCAAATCATCTTTTTTTCAGTAAATCTGTATGATAATAGCAGTTTGAGGGGCGCTGAGATAATTGTCATTGTGGGGCTGCTGAAATCCATTGACTAATACTGTAAACCTATAGATGATGGGGACCGTGCATTCACTTGCTAATATTACTTGACACTGCTCAGCCCCAGCATCCCGACTTCCATGTTCCCCGCAGCAAATAGGCAAACAACTAGTCTATTATATGAGAAAAGTTGGTTACAGGGGCCTGAGAGCCTGCCGCAGAGGGTCCATGCAGGGATAGAGCCTCTGCTTGTGACTCTTACCTGTGACATGTGGGGGGGTGTGGCGGGTGAGATGAGGTGCCATGGAATCAGATGCTTTTGCACATAGTTCCCTCTTGGGTTGATCTCCAGACCGTTATGAGCCGTGTGTGGGGCCTGGAGTGTGCAGATGTGCATTGGGCGGGGGCAGGGCTGTCTGGTGGGTGCATCTCGCCATGTCAGCTGCACAGACATGTTATTTACAGAGAGTGTCTGAGGCAACTGCAGCCTGAAGGAAGCCCTGGTTTCGTGGCTGTAATGGAACCCCACTGACAGGGACGGGAACGGGTCTCTGACTGGTCCCAACAACTGATGCAGACTCTCAGTAGCTCTGTGTGAAAATACTCCTTGTGTTCTATGTAGCAGCCACAGGCTCATCTGTTTCTGTGATGAAGGATGGGGACAAAGCTGGGCTGGGGGATGCATTATGGAAATGGTGATTTTCTCATCCTTGACTTTTTCATACAGTCTGTTTTTGCTCTCATTATTTTCATATAATTGGGTTTTGTCAATTAACCTGTAGGCTCCAACTACACAAAGGAATGAATGAAGGGAGAAGGATTTGGGCAGGAAAGAGCTTTGACAGGTGGTGGCTACAGCTATTGGAAAAACTAGGCATTTATTTTAATAATTAACTGCTTGTATGTGTCCCTAAACCAGCAGGTACCAAACCGAGTTCCATGAATCAATGGTAGGATATGGAGGACTGGTTAGTGGTCTTCAGAGAACTGGCAGATCCCACGTTCCTTTAAAGACAGCAAAAATGATATAAATCCGTTTCTAGTACTATCTTTCTTTGTAAGCATTTGGGGTATCCACCATAAATGTTACCTGATGTTGAATGGGAGGGAAATGATCATTAGAACAATTTCTGTAAGATTAGGCTCACATAATGAAATGTTAAGGAGAACAGAGGGCAAAAGCTTCTGCAATGCTGCCATCTGTTGACTGTGAAGAATTTACAGTCTCCTATTAGACCAATCAGTGTAAAAATTCACACACAATTTGTTTTTTACTATTTTAACATTTAATGCGGTGGTTGTTTGACTTCTTTTAAAAACCTTTAAATAAAAAATCTCCAGATTTAGGGTCTGGCTTAAATTAATCCTATAGACAGTGCTATCACTGACTAATAGCTCTTCAAAAATACTATCTACATAGCCAAACTTGGTAAAGAGAGAGATTCTTACAAGATTTGGTCCAATGGGTGGGTTTGGGTTTTGTTTGTTTTGTTTTTTGTTTTGTTTTGCTTTCAGGTAATTCTTAACTATTGGGTGTATGGTAATCTTTAATGATTGTTCACGGCACAGCTGAACTTTTGATGCCCTGTGCTCATAAAACTAGTGGTTGTGAGCCAAGTGTACCCAAACCTGAAAGGTGAAGAGGGAAATTAGGCCCACCCAAGCCTCCTTGGTGAGGGGAATACGAAGTCTGCGCATATGGAAACCTGACTGGTGGAGCCAGTTTACATACTTCTCATTAGGGGAGGGAGGGGACAAGCACCTTTGTACCCCGACAGCCTAAAGTCTCCCCTTAGAATACCAGTGTCTCCATCACCCTTTAATTTAATCACAATGAATTACTGCACCAAACATCTGCAACTACAAATGTTGTGGAGGAAAATGATCTGGTAACAGGCAGAAAATGGAAGTTGAGGTTGTGGTGTGCTGTAGTGAAGACGTACCCCTGGAGTGGTAAAACTAATTACCGTAGCTATTTTTCTCATGGCATCACTGCTGAATCAGGGTTTATGTTCAATATGTACTTTAGCATGTTCCCATGTTTAACCAGTTATATCAAAGGGAAGCTCATTTACTTAAAGTCAGGCAAATGTTTACAACTCCTTTGCTGAACTGAGTCTTAAGGCAAAACAATAGAAGATTTTCTTATTGGGCTTCTCTGTTTTTTTAAAAAACAATCTGATTAATGGAAATCACTACTGCTGTAGGTTGCTATTTTGTATAAATACATATTTATTTATAAATATAATATAACCTCTGAAAAAATAAATAAAATGAATAAATTAATATTGTGAATAAATATAAATGGACCAACATAAAAATACTTTTACAAATCCAGTAAAACTATCTGAAAATATTTTCACAGTGCAGGAAAAGAATCAATATTGGCATCAGTTCAAAATTCCAAAGTGCCTAATTCAAAATGACCAAGAAACTGGGATGTTCTTGTTTCTTTGTTATCCTTGCAGCAAAATACACCTCCAGAAGTTTCCCTCGTTTTTCAGTCCATGTCAGGATCTTTTTATGCGACTGTCATTCCAAGCAGCTTGTGAGGTATTTAGCATAAAATGTAGGAAATCTGTTGAACTCCTGGACAGCAACTTTGGCAGGCTCTTTCTGGGTTTCTCTGGGCTTGAGAACTTTTTGGGGCCATGTGAAGTCTTTTTCTTCGTTCTGCTGTTGCAGGAAAATTATCCTTCCGTTTTGTTTGGAAATTGTCCTGGTTCACGTTTGTCATGCTGAAGCAAAGCCTGTTACATTTAGGAGGGAAGATTTCATTTTTAACAGCAGCCCAAGTCAAATTTGGAGCAAATGAATAATATCAGTGATGAAGAAGTAGTAAGGTTATTCTCCTTCGGCGCAAATACCATGTTGTCTTCTGCAATATTTTCAGCAAAATCTTCTGTTTTACATTTTCTCATATGAATAAACAATCCGTTAATGGCTAGTATATAAACAGGGCACTTGAAGTTTGATAGTTTGCTTAATGCAAGATGGACTGATAAAAGTCTCGAAAGGTGCTGCTTGTAGAATCAACTTAGAGACGAAGGACTCCAATGGAGGTGCAGTTTTATTCAGCTGTTTTAATAACAACATTACTTGAAGCATCATTTGCTGGAATGAAAAAGTGGAGTGTTCAAACATGCAGTTTCAAATGTCAAATATAGTCCATCTTTTTCTAACCAGACATCAAATCATAAATCCTGAGCCTCAGTGCACTTATCACTTTGTCACAATTTGTTTTAACTAACACTGTTGAATTTAAGGGTAAACAAAACAAAGAAGAGCAGAATAAAAGCTCTCAGCCATCTCTATGTGCAGAATGAGTTGATGGGATAGAAGTGTGTGAATACAGGCCCTCTGTTTTCTGGTGTCCTAACTGGAATGTTGTCTAACGAGACAGTTGTTGAAAGGGAGATTCTCACTGTTCTTTTCCCCAACTTGGATACTTACTGGGCAAAGTTACATTTGGTATGGTTAGTTATCACTTAACAATATTTTCTCATTAGTTAGCAGTAATGATATATCTAGATCTTTTTCATGTAGAATATTGTGTGTGGTAGAGAAGCACTAAATTATATGCTATTCTAAAAAGTTTTGAAAATGCGTTTGAAATAGCTGTATGCATAAAATGATGTTGGGAGAAAGGTTGGACCATACGTATTAGGAGTTATAAACCCATCTCTCTCCAGCTGTTTTATTAAAATAATATTTGAGTTTTTCAAGCAAAAAAGAAAATCTGGTACCTTCATTTTCAGGTCTCTTTGTGAGTATGTCAAGCATGAAGAAACATCTGGATATTTCCAGACGGACGATCTCCCAGGCACACCGGCTGTATTGCTTTTCTTTCAAGAAATCGGCTATTGTCTGGAAGTATCTCTTCAGTTTCAGGCTGGTGAGCAGGAGGTTCTCATTTCCTGGGTAGGTTATCTCCTTTTCCATCTCAGCACTCAAACACGTCTCCAGCTTCTCAATCTGCTGGTGAAGTCCATTTTGGAATTCTTTTGTGGAAGCCTCATTCCAGGCAGCTTGGGTGAGATTGTTGTTAAAGATATGGAAGAGCTCTTGGAGGATCTGCTGGATGGCTTCCTTGGCATTCTTTTGCTTGGACAGTTGGATCTTGAGGATATCTCTGGGCTTGAAAGATGTCGTTTCGTTTAGACATTGGAATGGAAAGTTTCCACCCATTTTCTGCAGACGCTCTAAACTCTCGCTGTTCATTCTGGTTTGTGGAACATGAAGCATGTTACAGTCCAGACATGAGATTTCACTGGAGAAGAGCAGCATGAGGCAACATTGCAGCAACCACCTGCAGATCATGATGATGTCTTAGATTCTCTGTGTTTGTGTAGAACTCGAGCAACTCGTGCCTGTTCAAGATCTTTCGTAGATTTGTATGTGTTAGACCCATGTCTCTGAATTTAAGTATTCCGTAGGAAAGATTCTTCCTTCATCACTTTCTGCTTTTTAAGGTTTTTCCTGCTTGAGGTTTTTACTTTCAGTTTCCTACTTTTTATTTAGTGGAAGTGAACAACCACAGTCATGACCTTTTTTAATGTTACAGAATGTCTACATTTTTAAACACCTTTTAAAATGTTACATTCATGTCTACATTTTTCTGTGGGTCCCCTCCCCCCACTCTATTAGATAAAGAAAAATGTAAAGGGTCAGAAGAGTGATGATTAATAGCAACATCCATTTGCAGAGTAGAGTAGGGACCTGTCGGACTACTCCCAAGTATCTGTAGTTAGTAGTGCTATACAAATCTGAATATCTGTTACATCAGTAAGTTACATCAGCAAGAGTATCCGTCTTATGAGAGAGGGAAAGCCGTGTGTGTAGGGAATGCCAGAGGATGGACAGATGGCACTGAGAAACTGGGAGGTTTCATCTGATAACTGAAAAGATTGTATGATTGGTACTAAATATGCTTGAGCAACTGACGTAGATGAACCTCACTTTCAAATATGTTTGAATTTTCACCATTCAATGTTCATTCTTTTTTTTTCATTGTGTATTTCACTGAGCTTGGACACTGAAATTCAAGTGATCTGATGAATGAATGAAGTTTGCATCCTGTATCAAGTTTCACTTTCTGTTTTTCATACCCTAGCACTAGGCTGTCAAGTTGGAGTTTCCCTCAGCGAAGGAGAATGGTTTTCAACCCCAAAATTGAAAAGGACATTTTTCATATTAATTTTAAAAAAGGAAAAGAAGAAAACATAAACATATTTCTGTTCATGCCACTTCTTTTATGTCTCCCACTCCCATGACCTCAAGCACTTTCTTTAATCATACTTTAGGAAAACTCTAGAATATTTGGAAGTGTCACTTTAAAGAATGCTGTCTATTGTACATAAGCATACCATATAAGGGACTCAATTATACCAGAGGCTCTCCATCCCAACCTTGCATTCACTCCAGTGAGAGTTCCGTGTGTACATTTCCTGGCAAGGTGAAGCTTCATGAGATAATATTTATATGGAAGAGGGAAATTTAAAAATCTGAATCATAGATTTTCTTGTTAAAATAAGAGAGCAATGGGTAAAGTAAGAGTAAAGATGCATAGTCTTTCAGAATATTTTCATCAGCAACTAGCCTGTTTTCTGGGAAAGGTTTGACGCAGACTCAGCTGGGTGAAATACTGTATATTTAAATTTCAGTGAAAATAGCAAGACATTTTATTGGAATTTCTTCTTCTCTGTCAGCCAGTTTAATTTGACTGTGAAATAAGAGATTAGTTTAGCCCCTTTTCCTATTTGCAAATAATCCACAGATAAATTCAGAATTTGTTAATGTGTTTATTTACAATGATTTGACAAATGGTTTATACACATTCCACTCTGATTCCTCTGGATCTACTCACCGCATCTTTTCCCAATGAGTATTTGCTATTCATAATTTGCTACTTGTTCTGTATGATGGTTCACCTGAGTCAGTGCTATTGTGTCTGTTCCCGGGATGGTTGCCTTCAAATATAAAACTGCATTCAAGATGTCTGCATGAACTTTTCTGGAGAAAATTCTCTTTAAAATATTGATATGAGTGTTTGTTATACTTTTTCACTACAGAGATGTTCTTTTCTAACAAAAACTCAAATATTTCAGAAAATGTGTACAAAGGGCCAAATATTTGTCATAAATGTTGAATAAGTCTCAACTGTTTAGGCCATGGTGGAAGTATGTTGTTGGCAGTGCAACTGTTGACTGATAGCTCTTCAGAAGTACTATCCACCTACACCAAACTTGGTAGAGAGGAGGATCCTCACTAGATCTGATGCCACCGGCAAGTTTATTACTTGAATTTTAAATGTCGGGTTTAGGTCATTCGTAGGCATTATTGTGTTAAAACAGAAAGTTGAACACATTCTGTACACCAAACTGGTGTATCTATCTCTAGATGCTCAGGTGCCACTAGAGGGTGACAGAGCATACCTCCCCTACCTGAGGAAGCCCAACCCTATCTTCAGAGACTTCCCGGGAAGTCCCAACAACAAGTGTGAAAAATCGGGATGGGGTGGGAGGTAATCGGCGCCTATATAAGACAAAGCCCAAAATATCCAGACTGTCTCTATAAAATCGGGACATCTGGTCACCCTAATCCCCGCCCCAAAATGACACCCTAAAAGGTTATCTGAGGCAACTGCATGCAGCCTGGAGAAGCCCTGCAAAAAACTACTTGGCACTGAAAGCACGGAGGGCAGGGAATCTAATGGGACCAGAGCTGAGACAGATGCTGCAGATCTCTGTGTCTGGAGAGACCTTTTTGATCAGTGGAGAAACCATAGAATCTGCCAAGCCTGGAAATAGAACACCTCTCCTTCCTCCTGCCCGGGAGTGGAAGGATGTGGAGAATATCAGAGGGAAATATTCACAATTTTTTCCTCTCTTTTAAGAAGTGCAAGCTGGCTTCTCCCTATGATACAGGTGATATTGTCAAAGAGCGCAATTGAACACTCCATTCAGCATAGCCCCTGTTTTTAATTAAAGGTGTGATGGAATCATGCCCAAAAAATACACTTTAAAAGGTGGCCTGAGGCAACTGCAGCCTGCAGCTGCCCTAGAAGATACTACTTGGCATCGCAAAGTGGGGGACAAGGAAGTCTAATAGGTCCAGAGCTGAGAACGATGCTGCAGATCTGTGTTTGGAGAGACCTTTGTCATCAGTGCAGAAACCATATAATCTGATGAGTCTGGAGATGGAACTACAGCCACTTCCATGAGACAGGCTGGGTCCAACCTGCCCCTCCTTCCTCCTGCCCACCATTGGAAGAATGTGGGAGAATCTTGGAGGGGGGTATTTACAGAGTTTTCCTCTCTTTTAAGCAATGTGAGCTGGGAATCCTCATAGGTGGGGCTACTCCTTATGATACGGATGATATTGTCAAAGAGCTCAACTGAATTCTCCGTTAATCCTGGCCTTTAAGAAAAAAAAGTTCTGAATGGGAATAGTTCTGATTTCACTATTGCTCCTGGGTAGTAACTGACTGACACATTCCACCTAACAGGGGATTGCATTTTAGAGATGGGAAAAAACCCTTTAATAATCCTAATTCATATGGTCTATTCCTACTCTCATTATTCACATGAAATTTTGTTTGTGGTGTATGTCCAAGAATGAATAAGGTCTTGGCGCACATACAGGTGGGAGGGAGCACAAACCTGATAAAAATGTATGTGAGCAAAGACTTAATATGGGGCGGGGGGGGGGCAGGGCAGTGCTTGTAAATGTATTGTGGGTAGGTGCTGGATACATAAAAACCTGATTTGATTTTGCTGGGGGAAGAGGTTATGTGAGTGCACACAAACCAGTCTGATGGGGTATGCGCAGGCTAATTACAAACTAATTTATTTGGTGTATTTTAAGGGGTGCGTGCAATCTTGATTAGCAGGGAGGAGGGCACCGATCTAGCCTCTTCCAACACAACCATCCACAACAAGAAGATTTTTGGGAGAAAAGTAACCTGATAAAAGAGAGACGACGAAAAGAAGGCCGAGTTCAGGTTTGGTGCGTGGTCTGTTGGAATGGAAGTACTGCAAACGGGGACACTGAGTCATCAGTGTATTTAAATATGTTCCCAACTGGAACCACTAATGTCAGTGGAATGAGTCACATATGTTGTTAGTCACGTGCATGTGTACTCCCTGGAACTGGTGCTTTAAGGCTGAACAATTGCAGGTTTTTTCTGTTCCCTTTCTTGGTTTATTTATTAGTTTTTGTTCTTGTTGGTTAACTGGGTATTTAATACAAACCACTACAGGTTGCCATTTTCTATAAAATAATACTTTATTTATAAATAATAAATTTCTATGTAAAATACATAAATAAGAGCAATAAATAAATAATAGACTTCCATAAATATCCTGTTACAAATAAATAGTAGCAACATCTTTTAAAATTCCATTGCATCTCATTTCACATGATGTATAAAATATTAAGAGCTTTCAGATATGACTTCTAAAAATGTTGGCTTCCAAACTTCTTTGTGAGTTCATCCTATAACTGAAAAATTTCTAATTCCACTTGGATTCTCTTGCCAGCACTGAGGCGGAACTGCTTGTCTGCTAGAACATAATTGGTATCTCTTCACTTTCATCCTCACAAGCTCAAGGTCCTTTATTCCTGGTCAGAGAGTCCCACTTCCTATCATTGTAACTAAACGTGTCTCCAGTTGCCCAACTTGCGGATGAGTGGCTTGGACTCTCTAAATGAAACTCCCATCTCAGGTAGCTTGGGAGAGATTTTTTGCAAATTGGCAGGAAATGTAATGGAAGATTTCCTGGATTGTCACCTGGGAATTTTCCTTCCGGGACACTGAGAACATGAAACCCTCTTGTGGCCACCTGAAATCTCTTCATTCTGAGATTATAAGAAAATTATCCACACCTCTTTGTTTGGACGCTGTTCCAGGTCACGTGTTATGCTGTAGTTACACTGCATGTTACAATTCAGAGGCGAGATTTGATCAGAGAAGAAAGAGTTGAACCGTAGAAATATATAGCAAACACATCATGTCAACAACGTTTAAGGTCCAAGCCTTTCTTTTAAAATTGTTAATTGTCTTGTAACTTTTTTGTATCAATAGCTTTCATTTTGCATTTTAAACACTGAGTAAATTAAGAGAATATTAGCACATAAAATGTAATTTGTGCAGTTGGAATGACCTCATAGAGTGAATGTATTGCATAATACGTCAAAAGTTATGGAGTGTGAGAAGTCACCGAGGGAAGAATCAACAGAGAGCAGGGATTTCACTGCATCCTTCTTTTTTAACCTCAGTAGTTGCAGCATCCGGAGCTGAAAAGAAATAGAAAATACTTGAAACACAAAGGGAAAAATATAATTGTTATGGAATTGATCTCAATAAAGTAAATGAAAATATCTTTTCCACACATAAGCTCAAAAGTCATTTAGTATGTTTATATTTTTTTAAAAGTCTCTAGGAATGTTCTCAAACTTTGGAATACTGGAAATAGTTTTCATGAGGACAGATTAATTAATAGCAATGATGATAATTATTGAAACACTACCTATGTTGAAGTCAGTACTTTGTCATGTGGGAGGGAGGGAAGGATCATTATGTGATGACCAAAGTGCTGGTGAGGTGCGTAAGGATTCCACATCTGTGTACTTTGTTGCATGGTCTGCCAGTTACCTACCACACAACAGTACTGATACGTGGAAGATTATGCAGATGTGCAAAAATAAATAATAGTAGAAACACCAAAAAATAAATCCACGTAATTGCAAATCTATTTCCAGCACACGACTGGAAGAGCCTGAAACTGCCGCCATGAAAATCAATTGCTATTTGACCATTTACCCTGTTTAAGAAGGATCCTGCCCTATATAATCAGAGTTATAAGACATCCGTTATCACTGTTCAGCTGTTTAATTGACACTAATGTTAATTCATTTACTCCAAGGAAACGTTTAGTACTGTACCTTAGTTACTAAGCCTTCTAGTGAGTTTGTCAACCAGTAGAAAACATCTGGGTATTTCCATGCGAATGATCTCCCAGGCACACAGGCTGTAGTGCTTTTCTTTCAGGAAAGCATCTATCCCCTGAAAGTATTTTTTCACTCTCCGACTGGTGAGCTGGAGGTCCTCACTTTGTGGGTTGGTGGAGCTGTTTTCCATCTGTGCTGTCAAACATGTCTCCAGTTGCTGAATTTGCTGGTAAAGTCCACTTTGGAACTTGACTATGGAAGTCTCATCCCAGGCACTTTGGGTGAGGTTTCTGCTAAAGATGTTGAAGATCTCTTGGAGGATCTCTTGAATCACCACCTTGGCATTCTCTCTCTGCGACACTGGGAGTTGGACAACATCCTGGGTGGGTTTAAAAGCTCCCCTTTCATTTACGCATTGTGATGGGAAATTTCCACTCATTTTCTTCAGAAGCTCCAAGCTCTCTCTGTTCACTTTGTTCTGCTGAAAGTGAAGCATGGCGCAGAGCTGAGATGCGATTTCATTGGAGAAGAGCAGTACGAGGTAAATGCGTAGCAAACACCTGCTGGTCATGATGGATATCTTCCACTTGGTTTCTTTATGTGGAACGTTGATCCTGGAGTTTGTTGAGTAGACTGCTGTGTCTTTGCTTCATGTCTCCGAATTTAAATAGTTGACTGCAGAATTTTTGTTTCATCATTTTCTGTTTTTTATTTTTTTCCCTCCAGGAGGCTTCAGTCTTTTTCTTTCTGTTAAATTCACTTTCTAGTTTTTTCCAAGTTTCCTCTTTTTGGTATTTTTCTGACAGTGACCACAAATGATGTAATAAGATCATCCACACTTCAGAAGTGGTAGAGAGATGACACCCCCCCAAATCCCCAAACCCTATACTTCCCATTCCTAGTCTCCTACATTTGACACACACAAATAGTTTAGATATATTTAAAGGTTTGAGGCATAGAGGAATTGGGAGGAAAGTGTTATGCCTGAGGGGCGCTAGAACTATATGTATAGTGGGGCTGTTGAGAGCCATTGAACCAAACTGCAAACCCTGAATATGAAGGAAACCACTTCAAGCCAGGGGGTTTGGCAGCACCTATGTTAGGGCTCCCAAAAATACTGGTAAATTTCAGCTTCAACCATGCAACCTGGAAAGCACATTTAATAGGTAGACACCAGAAAATATCAGTATCTTCCTTCTGGGAAAATACCGGAGGTAGAGGGAGTCCTCTGAGTGAATGGAATCTTTTTTCATCTTTTGTTTACTTCCAGATCTGAATATACATACTGTAGCTGAGGAGTAGATGCAGATAGGCAGTGTGAACATCATGTCCTGTTGGTCATTCTGAGTAACGGACAGTGGTGAAAAATGGAGGGTAATTCATAAAACAGAATACACTATTAGTTAGACATACAAGAGAGGTACCCACATGGATGATTGTGACTTATAGTGTGACCAGAAGGAGGTTATGAAGAGACGTTATGCTGTGTATTTTTAACAGGCATGTCCCTGGTTGTAATAATTCAAATAATTTTTTAAAAATCAAAATCAGTGTTCACCATTTTTGCTGGTTCCTTCTCTTTTAAATTTTGCTTTCCCCTTGGATGGGCAGGGAAATTCTTCTGCTTTGTTTAAGCCTCTTCATTTCCTGTGGTCACATTTCATTTTCTGGTTCTCTTCCCCTAGCACAGACTGTTGTGCTGGATTTTTCCATCATGGCAGGAAAATGTGTTTTTCATCCAAAAAGAAACCTATTTTCACTGAAATTAGAAAGAAGAATCACAAGAAGAAAGCATAAAAACACTTTGTGCATATTAATTTGGTTAGAATCTCCCAAGTCTTCCTGCACTTTTATAAGAAATTTCCGATTTTTGCATCAGCTATCTGAAGGTTTCCGTAAAACAGAGAAAGCAGACTTACCAGAGCCCTCAGATGGCTGTGCACTGTGCTCCCGCTCTCCCATTACTTTCCACGGGTGTTAGGGATGTTTATTCCACACAGGGTGAAGTCCAGAGAAGATGTTCAGGAGGGAGGGAAGTAAGTAGTATGAATACTAGGAGAGGATAAGGTAATTAAAGTAACCACAGGGTAATGGGGAGGAAGCCAAATCATCTTTTTTTCAGTAAATCTGTATGATAATAGCAGTTTGAGGGGCGCTGAGATAATTGTCATTGTGTGGCTGCTGAAATCCATTGACTAATACTGTAAACCTATAGATGATGGGGACCGTGCATTCACTTGCTAATATTACTTGACACTGCTCAGCCCCAGCATCCCGACTTCCATGTTCCCAGCAGCAAATAGGCAAACAACTAGTCTATTATATGAGAAAAGTTGGTTACAGGGGCCTGAGAGCCTGCCGCAGAGGGTCCATGCTGGGATAGAGCCTCTGCTTGTGACTCTTACCTGTGACATGTGGGTGTGTGTGGCGGGTGAGATGAGGTGCCATGGAATCAGATGCTTTTGCACATAGTTCCCTCTTGGGTTGATCTCCAGACCGTTATGAGCCGTGTGTGGGGCCTGGAGTGTGCAGATGTGCATTGGGCGGGGGCAGGGCTGTCTGGTGGGTGCATCTCGCCATGTCAGCTGCACAGACATGTTATTTACAGAGAGTGTCTGAGGCAACTGCAGCCTGAAGGAAGCCCTGGTTTCGTGGCTGTAATGGAACCCCACTGACAGGGACGGAAACGGGTCTCTGACTGGTCCCTACAACTGATGCAGACTCTCAGTAGCTCTGTGTGAAAATACTCCTTGTGTTCTATGTAGCAGCCACAGGCTCATCTGTTTCTCTGATGAAGGATGGGGACAAAGCTGGGCTGGGGGATGCATTATGGAAGTGGTGATTTTCTCATCCTTGACTTTTTCATACAGTCTGTTTTTGCTCTCATTATTTTCATATATTTGGGTTTTGTCAATATAACCTGTAGGTTCCAACTACACAAAGGAATGAATGAAGGGAGAAGGATTTGGGCAGGAAAGAGCTTTGACAGGTGATGATGGCTACAGCTATTGGAAAAACTAGGCATTTATTTTAATAATTAACTGCTTGTAATACCAACAGCTGTAATACCAACACACTTTGTAA
Organism: Sternotherus odoratus; assembly: GCA_032164245.1. Taxonomy (NCBI): domain Eukaryota; kingdom Metazoa; phylum Chordata; order Testudines; family Kinosternidae; genus Sternotherus; species Sternotherus odoratus. The sequence continues at coordinate 17,325,696 of JAVMKO010000007.1, read as the reverse complement.
TGTTTTTGTGATGATAGGTGGTAGCCTATTTGAGACTTTAATATCCACCTTAAAAGTAACCCAATTCAAATATATTCTTGCTTACTATGAACTTCAATCTAATGTTGTCAGAAGTATCAAACTCTTTATACAGTCCTAATTCACAGAACTTATTATAAAAATTTCTAGTTAGAACTACTTGTGATGTTATGAAAAACAATAATTTATGCCAAAAAATTACTCTTCAGATTTTTTTTTTAAAGATCTCTGTACTTTGGCTCCTAATTACTTTATAGTTTCTTCTGTTGTAGTGATTCCTCTTCATTACAGTAAGCTATAGTGACGTGTATTAGATTTTTAGAAGTAGTCTTTAACTGACAGATGTGCAGGGTGTCACATAGCTGTGGTCTTTCTAATGTTGCAGAAATCTTTATATAATTCAAACAGGATTTCTCTGAAAATATGTGTCCCTAAACCAGCAGGTACCAAACCGAGTTCCATGAATCAATGGTAGGATATGGAGGACTGGTTAGTGGTCTTCAGAGAACTGGCAGATCCCACGCTCCTTTAAAGACAGCAAAAATGATATAAATCCGTTTCTAGTACTATCTTTCTTTGTAAGCATTTGGGGTATCCACCATAAATGTTACCTGATGTTGAATGGGAGGGAAATGATCATTAGAACAATTTCTGTAAGATTAGGCTCACATATTGAAATGTTAAGGAGAACAGAGGGCAAAAGCTTCTGCAATGCTGCCATCTGTTGACTGTGAAGAATTTAGTGTCTCCTATTAGACCAATCAGTGTAAAAATTCACACACAATTTGTTTTTTACTATTTTAACATTTAATGCGGTGGTTGTTTGACTTCTTTTAAAAACCTTTAAATAAAAAATCTCCAGATTTAGGGTCTGGCTTAAATTAATCCTATAGACAGTGCTATCACTGACTAATAGCTCTTCAAAAATACTATCTACATAGCCAAACTTGGTAAAGAGAGAGATTCTTACAAGATTTGGTCCAATGGGTGGGTTTGGGTTTTGTTTGTTTTGTTTTTTGTTTTGTTTTGCTTTCAGGTAATTCTTAACTATTGGGTGTATGGTAATCTTTAATGATTGTTCACGGCACAGCTGAACTTTTGATGCCCTGTGCTCATAAAACTAGTGGTTGTGAGCCAAGTGTACCCAAACCTGAAAGGTGAAGAGGGAAATTAGGCCCACCCAAGCCTCCTTGGTGAGGGGAATACGAAGTCTGCGCATATGGAAACCTGACTGGTGGAGCCAGTTTACACACTTCTCATTAGGGGAGGGAGGGGACAAGCACCTTTGTACCCCGACAGCCTAAAGTCTCCCCTTAGAATACCAGTGTCTCCATCACCCTTTCATTTCATCACAATGAATTACTGCACCAAACATCTGCAACTACAAATGTTGTGGAGGAAAATGATCTGGTAACAGGCAGAAAATGGAAGTTGAGGTTGTGGTGTGCTGTAGTGAAGACGTACCCCTGGAGTGGTAAAACTAATTACCGTAGCTATTTTTCTCATGGCATCACTGCTGAATCAGGGTTTATGTTCAATATGTACTTTATCATGTTCCCATGTTTAACCAGTTATATCAAAGGGAAGCTCATTTACTTAAAGTCAGGCAAATGTTTACAACTCCTTTGCTGAACTGAGTCTTAAGGCAAAACAATAGAAGATTTTCTTATTGGGCTTCTCTGTTTTTTTAAAAAACAATCTGATTAATGGAAATCACTACTGCTGTAGGTTGCTATTTTGTATAAATACATATTTATTTATAAATATAATATAACCTCTGAAAAAATAAATAAAATGAATAAATTAATATTGTGAATAAATATAAATGGACCAACATAAAAATACTTTTACAAATCCAGTAAAACTATCTGAAAATATTTTCACAGTGCAGGAAAAGAATCAATATTGGCATCAGTTCAAAATTCCAAAGTGCCTAATTCAAAATGACCAAGAAACTGGGATGTTCTTGTTTCTTTGTTATCCTTGCAGCAAAATACACCTCCAGAAGTTTCCCTCGTTTTTCAGTCCATGTCAGGATCTTTTTATGCGACTGTCATTCCAAGCAGCTTGTGAGGTATTTAGCATAAAATGTAGGAAATCTGTTGAACTCCTGGACAGCAACTTTGGCAGGCTCTTTCTGGGTTTCTCTGGGCTTGAGAACTTTTTGGGGCCATGTGAAGTCTTTTTCTTCGTTCTGCTGTTGCAGGAAAATTATCCTTCCGTTTTGTTTGGAAATTGTCCTGGTTCACGTTTGTCATGCTGAAGCAAAGCCTGTTACATTTAGGAGGGAAGATTTCATTTTTAACAGCAGCCCAAGTCAAATTTGGAGCAAATGAATAATATCAGTGATGAAGAAGTAGTAAGGTTATTCTCCTTCAGCGCAAATACCATGTTGTCTTCTGCAATATTTTCAGCAAAATCTTCTGTTTTACATTTTCTCATATGAATTAACAATCCGTTAATGGCTAGTATATAAACAGGGCACTTGAAGTTTGATAGTTTGCTTAATGCAAGATGGACTGATAAAAGTCTCGAAAGGTGCTGCTTGTAGAATCAACTTAGAGACGAAGGACTCCAATGGAGGTGCAGTTTTATTCAGCTGTTTTAATAACAACATTACTTGAAGCATCATTTGCTGGAATGAAAAAGTGGAGTGTTCAAACATGCAGTTTCAAATGTCAAATATAGTCCATCTTTTTCTAACCAGACATCAAATCATAAATCCTGAGCCTCAGTGCACTTGTCACTTTGTCACAATTTGTTTTAACTAACACTGTTGAATTTAAGGGTAAACAAAACAAAGAAGAGCAGAATAAAAGCTCTCAGCCATCTCTATGTGCAGAATGAGTTGATGGGATAGAAGTGTGTGAATACAGGCCCTCTGTTTTCTGGTGTCCTAACTGGAATGTTGTCTAACGAGACAGTTGTTGAAAGGGAGATTCTCACTGTTCTTTTCCCCAACTTGGATACTTACTGGGCAAAGTTACATTTGGTATGGTTAGTTATCACTTAACAATATTTTCTCATTAGTTAGCAGTAATGATATATCTAGATCTTTTTCATGTAGAATATTGTGTGTGGTAGAGAAGCACTAAATTATATGCTATTCTAAAAAGTTTTGAAAATGCGTTTGAAATAGCTGTATGCATAAAATGATGTTGGGAGAAAGGTTGGACCATACGTATTAGGAGTTATAAACCCATCTCTCTCCAGCTGTTTTATTAAAATAATATTTGAGCTTTTCGAGCAAAAAAGAAAATCTGGTACCTTCATTTTCAAGTCTCTTTGTGAGTATGTCAAGCATGAAGAAACATCTGGATATTTCCAGACGGACGATCTCCCAGGCACACCGGCTGTATTGCTTTTCTTTCAAGAAATCATCTATTATCTGAAAGTATCTCTTCAGTTTCAGGCTGGTGAGCAGGAGGTTCTCATTTCCTGGGTAGGTTATCTCCTTTTCCATCTCAGCACTCAAACACGTCTCCAGCTTCTCAATCTGCTGGTGAAGTCCATTTTGGAATTCTTTTGTGGAAGCCTCATTCCAGGCAGCTTGGGTGAGATTGTTGTTAAAGATATGGAAGAGCTCTTGGAGGATCTGCTGGATGGCTTCCTTGGCATTCTTTTGCTTGGACAGTTGGATCTTGAGGATATCTCTGGGCTTGAAAGATGTCGTTTCGTTTAGACATTGGAATGGAAAGTTTCCACCCATTTTCTGCAGACGCTCTAAACTCTCGCTGTTCATTCTGGTTTGTGGAACATGAAGCATATTACAGTCCAGACATGAGATTTCACTGGAGAAGAGCAGCATGAGGCAACATTGCAGCAACCACCTGCAGATCATGATGATGTCTTAGATTCTCTGTGTTTGTGTAGAACTCGAGCAACTCGTGCCTGTTCAAGATCTTTCGTAGATTTGTATGTGTTAGACCCATGTCTCTGAATTTAAGTATTCCGTAGGAAAGATTTTTCCTTCATCATTTTCTGCTTTTTAAGGTTTTTCCTGCTTGAGGTTTTTACTTTCAGTTTCCTACTTTTTATTTAGTGGAAGTGAACAACCACAGTCATGACCTTTTTTAATGTTACAGAATGTCTAATTTTTAAACACACTTTTAAAATGTTACATTCATGTCTACATTTTTCTGTGGGTCCCCTCCCCCCACTCTATTAGATAAAGAAAAATGTAAAGGGTCAGAAGAGTGATGATTAATAGCAACATCCATTTGCAGAGTAGAGTAGGGACCTGTCGGACTACTCCCAAGTATCTGTAGTTAGTAGTGCTATACAAATCTGAATATCTGTTACATCAGTAAGTTACATCAGCAAGAGTATCCGTCTTATGAGAGAGGGAAAGCCGTGTGTGTAGGGAATGCCAGAGGATGGACAGATGGCACTGAGAAACTGGGAGGTTTCATCTGATAACTGAAAAGATTGTATGATTGGTACTAAATATGCTTGAGCAACTGACGTAGATGAACCTCACTTTCAAATATGTTTGAATTTTCACCATTCTTTTTTTTTCATTGTGTATTTCACTGAGCTTGGACACTGAAATTCAAGTGATCTGATGAATGAATGAAGTTTGCATCCTGTATCAAGTTTCACTTTCTGATTTTCATACCCTAGCACTAGGCTGTCAAGTTGGAGTTTCCCTCAGCGAAGGAGAATGGTTTTCAACCCCAAAATTGAAAAGGACATTTTTCATATTAATTTTAAAAAAGGAAAAGAAGAAAACATAAACATATTTCTGTTCATGCCACTTCTTTTATGTCTCCCACCCCCATGACCTCAAGCACTTTCTTTAATCATACTTTAGGAAAACTCTAGAATATTTGGAAGTGTCACTTTAAAGAATGCTGTCTATTGTACATAAGTATACCATATAAGGGACTCAATTATACCAGAGGCTGTCCATCCCAACCTTGCATTCACTCCAGTGAGAGTTCCGTGTATACATTTCCTGGCAAGGTGAAGCTTCATGAGATAATATTTATATGGAAGAGGGAAATTTAAAAATCTGAATCATAGATTTTCTTGTTAAAATAAGAGAGCAATGGGTAAAGTAAGAGTAAAGATGCATAGTCTTTCAGAATATTTTCATCAGCAACTAGCCTGTTTTCTGGGAAAGGTTTGACGCAGACTCAGCTGGGTGAAATACTGTATATTTAAATTTCAGTGAAAATAGCAAGACATTTTATTGGAATTTCTTCTTCTCTCTCAGCCAGTTTAATTTGACTGTGAAATAAGAGATTAGTTTAGCCCCTTTTCCTATTTGCAAATAATCCGCAGATAAATTCAGAATTTGTTAATGTGTTTATTTACAATGATTTGACAAATGGTTTATACACATTCCACTCTGATTCCTCTGGATCTACTCACCGCATCTTTTCCCAATGAGTATTTGCTATTCATAATTTGCTACTTGTTCTGTATGATGGTTCACCTGAGTCAATGCTATTGTGTCTGTTCCCGAGATGGTTGCCTTCAAATATAAAACTGCATTCAAGACGTCTGAATGAACTTTTCTGGAGAAAATTCTCTTTAAAATATTGATATGAGTGTTTGTTATACTTTCTCACTACAGAGATGTTCTTTTCTAACAAAAACTCAAATATTTCAGAAAATGTGTACAAAGGGCCAAATATTTGTCATAAATGTTGAGTAAGTCTCAACTGTTTAGGCCATGGTGGAAGTATGTTGTTGGCAGTGCAACTGTTGACTGATAGCTCTTCAGAAGTACTATCCACCTACACCAAACTTGGTAGAGAGGAGGATCCTCACTAGATCTGATGCCACTGGCAAGTTTATTACTCTAATTTTAAATGTCGGGTTTAGGTAATTTTAGGCATTATTGTGTTAAAACTGAAAGTTGAACACATTCTGTATGCCAAACTGGTTGTTGGTGGCAAGGAGCACACAAGCCCAATTTAGAGGTTCTGAGGGTTGGCACCGGTTGGTCAGAAAACTGAGGAACAGAATTGCTGATTGAGTGTACACAAATCTGATTCATATGTCTTGATTTGTTTCTGTGTATGTTGAGCGTAGGGGCATCTGTCTGTAAGACTTATGAATTCTAGTTGATATTATGAAGTTGTTGTCATGAAATTTCCTAGTTATAGGAATCCTCTTTCTATGTGTATCTACCCTATTGGACAGGAACTACAGCAAGTACTCACTTGGCTGAGGAGAACAGGGTCACGTAGCTTTAAAACTATGTTCTGGTGACAGCATTGTTACACTAAGCTGGGAAGTTCCCAGTTTGGCCATGTTGGTGTTAAGGACTATGGGGGTTATGAGTGAAAAGTTACTGAAAGTCAAGAAAGAGACACATGACAAAAACAAAAGGTTCTAATAGAAGTAATTGGGGGGGGGGGGGGAAAGACCCACAGGACATTTGGGCAAGAGGAAGGAAGGTGATGAACTGGCCACGGTCAGGTTATCTTTGCTGAGGGAGAAGGCTCAGGTATTCGGCATCTAGGTGATTTTGGATGACCCCAAGTGACCCTGATTCAGTCCCATAGAATGGCCTGGTGTGTTGAGGAAACTGAGTTGCATATAGGGAATTGCATATAGGGTTTACAATTTTTGTTCCAATCTGTATATTTTCTGTCTGATTAAGTAAATAGCAATAGTTTGTTAGAATCCTGGGCCAACTGCCTGGGATTTATAATATACACTTACTACATGGCCCCTGGAAGAGGAAACACCTATTGGTGTACTTCTGGGAGAGGACATGTTAAAGTACATTCTGAGCTTCTAAGACTTCCCAGTTGACATCTCAGCCGAGCCCCCCCTTGTAATGCCGACAGACCCCAGTTGTCAGCTGGCAGGATTGAACCTGGAACATTTGAACCTTAGTGTATGAGCCTTGACTGTATGAGCTAAAATACATGCCTCTTAAGCCAAGGTTGTAGCAGACTACTCAATCTCTAGATCAGTGGTTCCCAAACTTTAACAACCTGTGAACCCCTTTCTCTAAAATGACAAATCTTGTGAACCCTCTCCTAAAAATGAATATTTCCATGGATTTTCTCCTTTACCTCAGCATAAATTATAAAAGCAGTGATCTTGGAAATACAAATTTGTTTTTATGACATACTTATTGCACACTTCATTAATTATTCTTTATCATTACAGTATTTTTATTACATTATGAAAATGGCAACACTCTTCCAAGAACTCACTTTTTGTAGCTTGTATCACTTTTGATTAAGCCTGTTATAAAACAAGGCTCCTATCAGAGGTGCCAGTAGAAAAAAGAGGCATGGGGGGACACTGCCAGAAAAGGGGGGCACAGAAAAAAGGGAGGGACCCATGGGGGGTGCGCTGATGCGGGGGTGGTATGTGATGCCTCTGGCTCCTATGTTTCATCAAGGAGTATCAGATGTGAAACTGAATGAAGGTATTTAAGGAGCCAACTCAGAGTTCCTCCTATACAAGCATTCAGGTCATGAGCAGTCCAGACAAACAATACACATTACAACGACGCTTAAACTTGTTCTTCATAATAATTTAAAAAACAACACTAGCAGCCTATTTCATATTTTAAACAGGAAAAAATATCCACCTCCCTTTCTATTTTGTAAAAAGAGCCTTAAAGTTTAAATCTCCTCACTGTGATAGATATGCTTGCTTTGGTCTGCTTTGCTCTTGGAAGTCCCCAAGGCTCCAGGCTGCTGACCCTGTGCCGCCCAGGGTCCCTCTTGACAGCTCTGTCCACCATTCGGGATTTTTTTACCCAAGACATTTTCTCCAGTTTGGGAACCACTGCTTGAGATGGTTCCGGTGCCACTAGATGGCGACAGAGCACCACACCAACCTGGGCATGGGTTGCATACTTCTCCAGGCTGAGGAAACCCAACCCTAGCTTCAGAGACTTTCCAGTTGATATCCCAGCTAGGGTGACCCAACAGCAAGTGTGAAAAAATTGGGATGGGAAGGGGAGGGGGTAATAGGCACCTATATAAGACAAAGCCCCAAATATCGGGACTGTCCCTATAAAATAGGAACATCTGGTCATCCTAATCCCAGCTGTCCAAAAAGTGACATTTTAAAAGGTTATCTGAAGTAACTGCATGCAGCCTGGAGAAGCCCTGAAAAGGACAGGGGCAGGGATCTAATGTGACCAGAACTCCGACTGAGAGACCTTTTTGATCAGTGGAGAAACCATAGAATCTGCTGAGTCTGGAGATGGAACGACAGCCACTTTCATGAGGAAGTTGGCAGAGGAACCCGCCCCTCCTTCTTGCTGCCCAGGAATGGAAGTATATGGGAAAATCTCAGAGGAAAATATTCACAATTTTTTCCTCTCTTTTAAGAAATGCGAGCTGGGATTCCCCACAGACTGGGCTGCTCCTTATGATGTAGGTGATATTGTCAAAGAGCGCTACTGAATACTCCATTCAGCATGGCCCTTTTTTAAAATTAAAGGTGTGATGGAATGAAGGGGAATAGTTTTCCCCAGAGCTGAATCGTGAAGGGGAATAGCTTTCCCCAGAGCTGAATATGCTTGGGGGTGTTAGACTTTTTCTCAGAAGAATTCCTTATTTTCCCTGGGTAGTAACTAACTGATGTATTCCACCAAATGGGGAGCTGCCTTTTAGAGGTGACAAAGAGAAACTTTGATAATCCTAATACAAAATGGCCTATTCCTGCTCTCATTATTCACATGTAATTTTGTTTGTGGTGGATCATTTCCTATTTACAAGATTTTCCCTGCCTGGAGGTTTCAGAGTTTTTCTTTTTGTTTTTCTTGCTGTTTTCTAGTTCTTTTACCACATTTCCTTTTTGTGTGTGTTTGTGTGTCTGTCTGTCTGTAAGTGACCAGCCATGACAATACTCAACTCTACTAACTCATGTTGGATCCATATACATACAGGCATTTTATCATACATTCGTTTCTATAATTTAAGATCATCCACAATTCCAAAGTGGCATGGAAAAAACCTCTAATGCGTCAGACCGCGCACTTCCTATTCATAACCTCCTTCATTGGAGAAATAGTTTAGGAATATTTAAATTTTGCTAGACATGGACGAAATAAATGTGGGAGGAAAGGGTTAGGCCTCCCAAAAATATTGGCAAATCTCAACTTTAACCATTTCTTCCAATAAGAAGGCCCATTTAAAATGTAGACAGCACAACCCATTGATATCTTCCTTCTGTGAAACCACAGGAGATAGAATGCTCTGAGAAAATGAAACCTTAACTCATTGTTTATTTCCAGGTCTTTACATACTGTAGCTGAGGAATAGATGCAGTTGGAAGGTGTGAAAATCATGTCCTGTTGATCACTCCAAGTAGCTGACAATAGTGAAAAATTGAGAATAATTCATAAACAGGATGAGCAGTTACTATGGTAACACATGCTAGAGGTACCCACATGGATGACTATGATTTACATGTGGTCAGAAAGAAGTTATGCAGAGAAGTCATATTATGGATTTTTTACAAAGTGTGTCACTGGGATGAAAGAATTCAAATAATTAAAAAAAAATCAAATTCAGTGTTCACCATTTTTGCTGGTTCCTTCTCTTTTAATATTTGCCTTCCCCTCAGCTTGGGCAGGGAAATTCTTCTAGTTTGTTTAATTATCTTCACTTCCTGTGGTCGTGTTTCATTTTCTGGTTCTCTTCCCCAGACTGCTATGCTGGATTTTTCCATCATGTCAGGAAAATCTGTTTTCATTCCAAAAACAAAAAAACAAAAAAACAAACTATTTTCACTGAAATTAGAAAGGAAGAATTACATGAAGAAACCATAAAAAAAAAATTACGCATATTAATTTGGTTACAGTCTCCCAAGTCTTCCTGCATTTTACAAGCAATTTTCAGATTTTTTTCATCATCTACATGAAAGTTTCTGTAATGTAGAGAAAGCAGACTTACCGGAGCCCGCAGATTGCCATGCGCTATGCTCCCCATTCTCCCATTACTTTCCAGGGGCGTTGGGGATGTTTATTCCACACCATGGTGATGTTCAAAGTAAGATGTTGAGGAGAGAGGGAAATAAATAGTATGACTACTAGGAGAGGATAAGGTAACAAAGTAATCACAGGGTAATGTGTGTGGTGGAGAGCCAAATCATCTTTTTCACTAAATCTGTACAAATTATTGGTGCTGGAATAATTGTTATTATGTGTTAGCAGAGTCAGAATGGGCTCTGCCCTGACCTCTGGTGAGTGGTGGAAAAGGACTTTGGGGCTAATTTCATTTGCATGGGCTCACCTACCCACCTAGCATGATGGGACTGTTTGCCCAAATGGTCGGTTTGGCTGCTGTGGGATCCCCAGTCTCTTTCCCATTGGGGCAGGATAAATAAAGTGTTGTTATCCTCGTTATGTGAATCAAGGACAGTAGAACTGTACCTAGCATTTTATGACTCACCCTCAACTCTGTAGCACTTGTTAGGCAAGGGGCCTGGGTTCTAAAACTCAATGAACTGTGAGATGCTGGGGGCAGGTATTTGTACTTTGTGGTATGAGCCCTAAATGCACCTCCTATTCTTTTCTCCACTGTGGAATATTGGAGCTAATTTTGATTTTGTTAGGAGTCAGGTTACAGACTGCTGAGCTGAATTCACTTTGGGCTAAAGGTCCACCAGTGCTGAAGTTCTTCCACTAAAGAGCTGAAATCACTGAGTGCTGTGTTAAGTAGTGGGGTCCAGAAAATATATTGCTGAGTGGCTGGTGGAGTGGAGCAGTTTGTGGGACAGCGAGCGGAGCGGCTTGTGGGATGGCTGGCGGAGCAGAGTGGCTCATAGTGAAGGCTGCAGCAGAATCCCATGGAGAGTCAGGACAGTCGGCCTTTGACCACGTAAGGTGCCCCTTAATTCCCCCCCCACCCCTGTTTATGCCCAGCCTGGGGCGGGGAGACAAAACTCTGTAGATGAACTTTTGAACTCTGGGGCTCCACTCACCAGAGACTTTTGGGTTTCTGAACTTTCAGGACTTTGGGTGACTTTTGGGGTTGTGGGACTCAAGAACCAAAGGGAAAGGACACAGCCAATGTGCTTGGGGGGTGAGGGGCCTTCTGGTTCATGGTTTGTTTTATGGATCCTGTTTGTGGTGTTTCCCCAATATAATGCCACATTGTTTCTCTCTATTATTAAAGGGCTTTTGGTACACTAAGACTCCGTGCTTGCAAGAGGAGAAGTATTGCCTCTTAGAGGGGCCCAGAGGGGTGGTATGTGGTTGTCCTAGGTCACTGGGTGAATTGAATCCCTAGTTACTGAACCTGGCCCTTGTTGCTGCCAACTCTGATGGGCAGAGGGGTTACATATGTGACCGCTGAAAGCCATTGAAAATACTGTAAACCCTGTAGATGATGGGGCACTTGCTAATATTACTTGATGCTGCTCAGCCCCAGCATCCCTACTTCCATGTTCCCGGCAGCAAATAGGCAAACAACTTATTGTTTGAGAAAAGTTGGTTACAGGGGCCTGAGAGCCTGCTGCAGAGGGTCCATGCAGGGATAGAGCCTCTGCTTGTGACTCTTACCTGTGCCACGTGGGAGTGTGTGTCGGGGGAGATGAGGTGCCATGGAATCAGATGCTTTTGTACATAGTTCCTTCTTGGGTTGTTCTCCAGACCGTTATGAGCCGTGTGTGGGGCCTGTGTGAGCAGATGTGCATTGGACGGGGCCACTGCTAGTACAACTCTGGTGGGTGCATCTCGCCATGTCAGCTGCACAAATGTGACACAGAGAGTGTCTGAAGCCCTGGTTTCGTGGCTGTAATGGAACTCCACTGACAGGGACGGGAACGGGACTATGCTCCCGACAACTGATGCAGACTCTCAGTAGCTCTGTGTGAAAAGACTCCTTGTATTCTATGTAGAAGCCACAGGCTCATCTGTTTCTGTGATGTAGGCTGGGAAATAAACCTTCAGGTATCCCCTCCTGCCTGCCAGTGGAAGGGCTAAGGGTTGCTTAAGTGGGAATGTATTGGTAGCAATTTCCTCTGTTTTTATCCCCCTGTGTTGGCTTTCCCCCAGGAAAGTCTGAAATCTTAGATGATACATATCATCAGATGGCTTCTTCAATGGAAGAATCCATTCATCTATGTAGAAAAGTTTAAAAACAGTGTGATGCAATGATTATCAGACCTTTTCCTCTGCACTCTACGGGTAATGAAGTAGTTAAAGTATGAAGAGTTTGTATGGCTCTCAGCTGCTATATACCTGCCATGTTCCACAAGAGAGAGGGGATACATTTTTGAGGTGGCGATTTTGTCATCCTTAACTTTTTCATACAGTCTGCTTTTGCTCTCATTATTTTCATGTAATTGTGTTTTGTCAATAGAACTGTAGGCTCCAACTACATGAAATATTGAATGAAGGGAGAAAGATTTGGGCAGGAAAGAACTTTGCAGCTGATGGCTATCGGTGTGCCTTTAAACCAACAGGTTTCATGCATCAGTGGTAGTACATGGAGTTTGGTACATGGTAGGACATGGAGAAAAACCAAGTTTCATGAATCAGTGGTAGTACATGGAGTACTGGCTAGTGGTCTTCAGAGAACTGGCAGATCCCACATTCCTTTAAACACAGCTAAAATTGTATAAATGTTTTTCTAGTACTGACTTTTTTGTAAGCATTTGGTGTACCTGCCACAAAAATGTTACCTGAGCTTGAATTGGGGTGGAGGGAGGAAATGATTATTAGAAAAAAAATTGTAAGATTGGGCCCACATAATGAAATTTTTGAGAACCCCCGAGATAAAGAGAACAGAGGGCAAAAGCTTCTGCAATGCTGCCATCTGTGGAATGTGAAGAATTTACAGTTTCCTATTAGAGACTCCATACTTTGAGTTGCATTACAAAAGGGATTTAAAATGGGACATACCTTCCCATTTTTTCCCCCAAAGGTACATTGCCAATCAGTGTAAAAATTGACACACCATTTGTTTATTTATTACTATTTTAACATTTAATGTAGTGGTTGTTAGACTTATTTAAAATAAGAAATCTCCAGATTTAGAGTCTGGTTTAAATTAATCCTAGACAGTGCTATGACTGACTAATAGCTCTTCAAAAATACCGTCTGCATACCCAAACTTGGCAAAGAGAGATCCTTACAAGTTTTGGGCCAATGGATGGTTTTTGTTTTGGTTTGGTTTTGCTTTCATGTAACTTTTAACTATTGAGTTTAGGGTAATTTTTAGTCATTGTTCACAGCACAGCTGAACTTTTGATGCACTGTGCTCATAAAACTGGAGGTTGTTGATGCAGCAAGCTGTCTGTAAGCACACACATTTGTTTTGGGAGCACCAGGGGGAGAACAAAGGGAAGCAGCACTGGATGCCTACAAGCGTGAGTGATAGCAGGGGTTGGCTATGTATAAGCCTGATGCTGTTTGTGAGCCACGTGTACCCAAACCTGACTGTTAGAAGGGGAAAATTAGGCCCTCCCAAGCCTCCTTGGTGAGGGGAATACAAAGTCTGAGCATATGGAAACCTGACTGATGGGGAGTCAGTTCACACACATCTCATTAGGGGAGGGAGGGTACAAGCAGCCCCTGGCAGCCTGAAGTCTTCCCCTTAGAATACCAGTGTCTTCATCGCCCTTTAATTTCATCACAATGAGTTATTGCACCAAACACCCACAACAACAAATGTTGAGGAGGGGTCAGGGGTGTCACAGGGCGGCACAGGCTTCCTTCCCCTAGTCCCTGTGCCCCGTGCTTAGGCTGGTGAAAGAAAAGGTCTCAAACACTTCACGCTGGTGTTTAATCCGTGTTCTTTTATTTACAGTGCTGACAAATTCCCAACTTCTCCAAAATCAGGCCCCTCACAGACCCCTCTCCAGGTCCTCTGGCCCCTTGAGGCTTATCTCAACCAGCAGAGACAGGGCTAGATCCCCCCATCCTCCTGCCTGGCTAGCCCCCTGCTCTGAGCTCTTCCCTGGGTTTGTACTCTTTCCCCAGTCCTCAGCCCCAGTGGTTCCACCTGTCTCAGTAGGTTGCACTGAGCCTGCCCTAATTAGTGCCTTCAGCTGAGCTCCCTGCTCAGGGTTTTAGCCCTTTAACCCAGCCAGGTGCAGGGAAGCAGGGTCTTTAGGAGGCAGCAGAGGTTTTTAAAACCTCTGCCTTGTGACAGGGAAATAATCTGGTAAAGCCAGAAACACAAGCTGTGGAGTTGAGGTTGTGGTGTGTGATCTCCCGGCATAGTAAAACTAATTACCGTAGCTATTTTTTTATGGAATCACTGCTGAATCAGGGTTTACGTTCAAAATGTACTTTAGCATGTCTCCAAGTTTAACCACTTATATCAAAGGGAATCTTGCATACTTAAAGTTAGGCAAATGTTTACAAGTCCTTTGCTGAACTGAGTCTTAAGGTAAAACAAGAGAAAAAAAAAATGGCTCTGGTTTTTTAAAAAATCTTATTACTACAAATCACTATTGCTGTAGGTTTGTATTAATATTTATTAATTTATTCATAAATAAACCTCTGGAAAAAATAAAAGCAATACATTAATATTGTGAATAAATATAAATGGACCAACATTTTTACAAATCCAGTAAAATGATCCAAAAATATTTTCACACTGCAGGAAAAGAATATGTATTTGCACTAGTTTAAAATTCAACAGTGACTAATTATAAAAGAAACTGGGATATTCTTGTTTCTTTGTTATCTTGGCAGCAAAATACACTTGCTTATGAGTCCATGTCAAGATGTTTCCATGTGACGGTTGTTCCAGGCTGCTTGTGAGGGTATTTAATATGAGATGTAGAAAATCTGTTGGAGGATCCCCTGGACCGCCACTTTGGCAATCTCTCTCTGGCTTTCTGTGGGCTTGAGGAATTTTGGGGTCATGTGAAGTCTCTTTCTTTGTTCTGCCTTGCCTGAAGATCATCCTTCCATTTTGTTTGGAAATTGTCCTGATTCACAATTTGTTATGTTGAAGGGAAGCCTGTTAATGTTAGGAGGTAAGATTTCATTTTTAAAAGCAGCCCAAGGCAAATTGGAAGCAAATACATAATATCAACGATTAAGATATAGTAAGTTTCTCTTTTGCTTCAAATACTATGTTGTCTTCTGCAATATTTTCTGCAAAATCTTCTGTTTTACATTTTCTCATGTGAGTAAATCAGTCTGGAAATGGCAAATATATAAACAGTGTAGTTGAAGTTTGACAGTTTGCTTAATGCAAGATGGACTGATAAAGGACTCAAGGTGCTGCTTGTGGAATCAATTTAGAGACAAAGGATTCCAGTGGAGGTGCAGTTTTGTTCAGCTGTTTTCATAACACCATTACTTGAAGCATCATTTGCTGTAATGAAAAAGTGGAATGGTTCAAACATGCAGAGTTTCAAATGCCAAATATAGGCCATCTTTTTCTAACCAGGCATCAAATCATAAATCCTGAGCCTCAGTGCACTTATCTTGTCACAATTTGTTGTTACTAAAGCTGTTGAATTTAGGGGTAAACAAAGAAAAGCAGAATAAGAACCCTCAGCCATCCCTATGTGCAGAATGAGTTGATGGGATAGAAGTGTGTGATTACAGATCCTATGTTTTCTGGTGTCCTAACTGGAATGTTGTCTAACGAGACAGTTGGTGAAAGGGGGCTTCTCACTGTTCTTTTCCCCAACTTGGACACTTGCTGGGCAAAGTTACATTTGGTATGGTTAGTTCTCTCTTCATGATATTTTCTCATTAGTTAGCAGTTATGATATATTTGTATATTTCTCATATAGAATACTGTGTGGTAGAGAAGCACTAAATTATATGCTATTCTAAAAAGATTTGAACATGCATTTGAAATAGCTGTATGCATAAAATTACTAGGAAGGAAGATTGGGCCCTACCTATTAGGAGTTATAAACCCATCACCTGTCTCTCTCCAGCTGTTTTATTCAAATAATATCTGAGATTTTTCTTGGAAAAAAGAAAATCTGGTACCTTCATTGTCAAGTCCCTTTGTAAGTATGTTGAGCATGAAGAAACATCTGGATATTTCCACATGGATGATCTCCCAGGCACAACGGCTGTATTGCTTTTCTTTCAGGAAATCATCTATTGTCTGGAAGTATCTCTTCAGTTTGATGCTGGTGAGCAGGAGGTTCTCAGTTCTCAAACACATCTCCAGCTTCTCAATCTGCTGGGGAAGACCATTCTGGAATTCCTTTATGGAAGCCTCATTCCAGGCAGCTTGTGTGAGATTGTTGTTAAAAATATGCCAGAGCTCTTGGAGGATCTGCTGGATGGTTACTTTGGCATTCTTACTGGGACAGTCGGATCTTGAGAATATCTCTGGGCTTGAAAGATGTCCTTTCATTTAAACATTGGAAGGGAAAGTTTCCACCCATTTCGTCCAGATGCTCTAACCTCTCGTTCATTCTGCTTTGTAGAACATAAATCCTGTTACAGTCCAGACACAAGATTTCACTGGAGAAGAGAAAAAGCTCATGATGATGTCTTAAAGTCCCTGTCCGAGTATAGAACTTGAGGAACTAGTGTTTGTTCAAAACCTTTTGCACACTGCTATGATTTTGACCCACTTCTCTGAATTCAAGTATTTTGTAGGATAAGGTTTTTTTTCTTACATCACTTTCTTTCTGCTTCTCAAAGTTTCCTTTTCATATTCCTTCTTTTTATTTAATTGAACTAGCAAACCATCAGAAGAACAAAACCAGTCATTACATTTTTCAGTATTAAAAATAACCCCTCAATTACTTGTAGTTTCCCCCAAAGGTTTCATCCCCAAAGAAGCTGAAAAGGGTAAAGAGTATGATGACTAACATTATGCTTCAGTGTTAGAGTACGGGCCAGTCTGATTACTCTTAAGTACCTGAAGCCATCACTTTTAAGCATGTATGTATGTCTCTTACTATAGTAAGACCATACATGCAGTTAAATGCTATCAATAAATTTTGGGAGATGTGGGGAATTAGAGTACTGCAGAGCTTCTTTTTGCTAGACCCTGGTCATGAAATGCCTATCAGATAACAGCTGTTCCTCCACTTCGCCAGTAGAAGGAAACCTTTACCTGTCTGGTATTTCACTGAAAATCATAAAACTTTGCTGTTCTCTAGCCTTCTCATTCCTTGCAGCTGTACAGCATAAAATTTGGTAATCCATGCAAAGAATACCTTTTGGAGATGGGGGGGGGGGGCCAGAAAATTGTTTTAGTCTCATACAATTTTCTGAAAATGTGAAAAACAAGTGAGTGAAAGGATACATTTGTAGGGAATACCAAGTGATGGACTACGAAACTGGGACCTCCGTCCCAATCACCTCTGCATGGAGTAGTTTGTGCCCGACTATGCATTGACAAAACTACGCAAAACGCAATGTGCTGAATGGTGGCAGGTTGCATGCTGGAATACCTACCCATGATGCACTGTACAATGCATTGGGAGGAGCACTCCTAGTGAGTACACACTGTGTAGATGCAAGGAGACAAGTATGCATATGGACAAGCAATATACTAACTGTGATGGCTGTATCCTGATGTAACTTGCATTGGCAAAACTTTGTACTGTAGACATGGTCTCAGAAATGGAAGTGGCCGATGCTACAGAAAAAGCATGTGAATAACTGATTTTAGGATGGGATACTGGTTTAAGAGCTGAGTTAAGAGAAAACATTTTCACAAATAAGTTGAAATTCAAAAATTAATCTTTTGAGCTTCTCCTCTGTAAAGCAGTTGAAGAGTCTGCTGTGGCTTGCTAAATGGAGCAGTCAGGAGAGCTAGCCTCAAATCCTGGGTAGTGTTGCACAACTTTGGGAAAGATACAGCTGCTTTATGGATCTGTTTCCTCATCTGCATTATTCTCAAATATTCATTGAAAGTGGTTTATGTTTGACTAATGTTCTAAATTCAAGCCACATTCTTGAAGTTACGTAAGACATGAAATACTTTGACTTTACAGTCATGATAAATAGGAGCTCAAAATTGCATAAATTTCAAATATTCACAGCACACTATTCATGAGCCATTTATATTCAAGGGAAAAAATTTAATGAAACAATTTTCAATTTAAAACATTTGTTAGAATCAAAACACATCATGGGAACATGTTGATTTTAATGAAATGTGCCAGCAAAGAACTCTAAAATGAGTCAAAATTTAATGTTGAAAATAGTTTTTTAATTTGATTAGCCTTGGAAAGATTAGATTTTTATCAGGAAGTCCTGCTCTATACCTAACACTTGGATCAATCAAGTCACACTGCTCAAGGCTGTGAAAAATTATTATCCCTTTATAGGTTTGCAGATAAGACACACCACATATGTTTCCCCACAATCATGATGCCTAGAAGATAGATGTACCTTGGATTTGAGGCCATCATAAGAAGGTAAGCTGAGTCAAGGAGTCTGTTTAATTAGTTGCCTCTCCGCTGTCGCCCCCATGCAGTGTGAAGGGCAGAGCACATGTGTTGCCAATCAATCAATGTGAAAGCATTTCTTGCAAGTACTTACCAATAAATTTTATGCTTGATTTAAAAATCTGAAGCTCTAACTTTGACACTGTTTTAAAAAATCCACTAGATTTGCTTCTGAGTACAAGTAACTTGGAATTGAGCTCTGGTCTTAGCATTTGCAGAAAAGTGAAGCACAAATGAAAACAGAAATGTGAATATTGCACAATAGCTTGGTGCATTGAATGCTTACTGGCCCTTTCCAGATGTGCGGTAGAGCCATTTAAAATGCTTTTCTCAGAAAGAAGTGAACTATCAACAGGCCAATAGTACTGGGGTAACTGATAGACATACCAGTAAGTATGGAACACTAGATTTTTATTGGCAGAGCTTTGAGACAACCATACTGGATGTGAGTGAAGGAGGCAGAAGTATGGGATGAACTGTCCAAGAAATTACAGAACACTGCTGTCATAAATATAAAGGGAAGGGTAACAACCTTTATGTATGCAGTAATATAAAACCCCTCCTGGCCCGAAGTATAGAATCATTTACTTGTAAGGTGTTAAGAAGCTCAAATAACCTAGTTGGCACCTGACCAGAAGGACCAATGGGGGAAAGAAGATGCTTTGAAATATGGGGCAGGGGGAAGCTTTTTGTTTGTCCATGTGTGTTCTCTCAGAGCCAGAAAGGGACCAGGCAGGAAAAATCCATCTCCTAAAACCCCAGGGATTTGGTCTGTGCTCACCTGTATCAATTGGTGAGGATATTATTCTTAAGCCTCCCCAGGAAAGGGGGTGAAGGGGCTCTGGGGGAATAGGAACTCCAAGTGGTCCTTTCCCTGAATTTTTGTCTAAATCACTTGATGGTGGCAGCAGTACCATACAAGGACAGGGAGGGATCTGTGCTTTAGGGAAGCTTTTTTTAACCTAAGCTGGTAGAAATAACCTTGGGGGGGAGGGGGGTCTTTCATGTGGGTCCCCACATCTGTACACAGGAGTTCAGACTGGGGGGGCAACCCTGACAACTGCTATTACAATTTGCTTTAATTCCATATACTCTATGGTTCAGTCTTTGATTTAAAACAAGAAGTTTTAAGCACTTTTTTGCTTTTTGAAGTAAATTAGTTACCATGGAAACTATGAACATTGGTACTGTATATGGACCTTAAGTGCCATACGGAACTGCAGTATAAAAATAATTTATATAAAGACTTGATTTATAGTATAGCAGGGGGGAGATGAGAAAATTAATGTTTGCAAAACGTTGTCAAGATGTAAACTACTAAACAAGTGCTGTTTGCAAATATTTAGAGTTTCTAGACCACTACACCATAAATAACACTTTATTACTACTGATGTACAGTACAGACTTAGTGTGTGGTTTTCAGTCACTGAGCATGAAATATAGAAGTTTACCTACTTCTACCTTTTCACATTCTATACTCAACATAAATGTGATAGATGTTAAATGGTTAGCACCTAAATGAGACCATATTGCTAGAGCTAGAAGCTACCTTGCCAGAACCCCACCCCCCACTTGCTCTGCAAGGATACTAGAGGCTTCTGAAAAGATGTGTGTTCAAATCTACATCTTGCTAAAACTAGACACTATACAATCAAAAACAGGTTTTGGCCCTCTGCACAGGCCCATTTCTATCCCAAATTAACTTCAGACAAAATCAGGGATGAAAAATTCTGCATGCTTGCTAGAACCACCAAATGTTACTCTCCACCATAATGTAGTCAGGAGGTTCTCTAACATATTTGTGATCCTGACTGCTTCCAACTGTTAAAATGAAGTGCAACTGTTGAATCTGCATGACTAAGACCCAGCATTCTTGTATTCAGTATCCTGGAGGCCAATCCTGTGTCAATTTTGAATAAAATGTACAGTGCAATTGAGGCTGATTAAAAAACCTGATCACCTGTAGTCTCATTATTATACTGAATGCACTGTAATTCCTGGATTAAAAACCTGGATGCTAATTTGACAGTTTATATCCATTCTTCATATTAATGGATTAAATACAGGATCCTATTTAGCAGGCAGATGGCGCTGGCAACAATACAAGCCAGTCTTAACAGGGACTACTTTTGGAAATACGTCAAACAATCACTTTAAAAAAGTGGAAGGATTATTATGGGTTGAAGATCTAAGGAGTTGTAGGTACAAGAAGACTTTCATAGTGCTAATTAATCCTTCTGGAGAAATACAAGCACTTACATTTCTAGGATATTGTTGAAAGACTCTCCTTCTCCAAGAAGAATTATAATTATGCATTAAGATGTTTATGTACAGTATGTATGCTGCCATGTCATTTTTATTTCATGTTCTGTTATGACTGGGAACAGATCTAACATGCAACTGCAGCATTTCTTTAATGAGTGTACAGTTATATTAATATATTGAGTTAGTGACAGATCAGACGTTTATCTGGTGGCGTATTGGCAGAAAGCATAAATATTCAGCATTACAAAGTATATCTAAGTTTCACGCAATAGAGGAATTAACACAAAAGTCTATGTAAATGGAGTTTAATGCTTATGAAGGCCACGAGATCAACAATTTACAACACTAAAATTCTCTCCACCAACAAGCACAGCTCAGGCACTGCAAGATTTCCATCCCCCAAGTTCTACTACCCCGCCACTTATCTCAACACAAACTTCTTTAGACCACATTAAATAGTTGCCTGGGAAATTAAGGGCTTATATAGAGTGTGGTATATTGTCAAAGTACCATACTTCGTAAATAGTAGGGAGTAGATGGTATTTCAAGAGAGAAGGCTAAAACTTATGAATGCCCACATCACTGGAGAAAGTTGGCTGTTGGCTGCTGCAAATAGACAAGAAAGATGACAATATGTTGGCATAGCAGGTTTATTAGGTCAACAGCTATGCCAACATCTTGCCTCCCCTCAAAGTCTGAGTAAGAACTTCTTGAAAAGACTTCAGCGGTATTGGTATCATCTTGTAATTTGTTTGACCTGAAAGAGGGGGAGAGGGGGAAACATAGATTGAACCTGTTTTTTTGTTGGTGGTGGTAAAACGGATAGTGACAAACCGGTAGTACCCAATACTGTATATGGCATTTCTAATATGGCTGTGAAATGTAAGAAAGCCAAATTCTAACTTCAGTGGTCGTTCTGTGCATGGAGCTGATGCAGATTAGGCTCAATACTGATTCACCAATTTTTGCAAAGTGAAATCATGTAAATACTCTGACAGTTTTGTAAAAGTCCAACAGAAGCTGATGGTAAACGAGTCCTGAACTGTATTATGTTTACATTATCTATAAACATGTTCATCTATTCCTTTAGATGATTTTTTGATTTGGTCTGCCTTATTGTTTTAATTTCACCTGAACAAAGAGTAATGCTAAAATAGGATTAGATTTAAAACAAATACACAACAACGGCAGCAAACCTTATAGTTAGATGTTGCCTTGCAACTGTCTCAATCCATTTTAGTCACTCTGTTTTGGAGGGGATTTTGAGGGGCAGGAAGAGTGGTGAGACTGTCTCTGGGCAAAAACTTTCTATTTGTCTCAACCAAAAGGCAGAGTATTTGGGGAAATTGGGGGTGTCTCATGGTCTAAGCAAGTTTCCGCCCTCTTGTGCCCGAACCCTGTGTCTGGGCTGGTTAAACAAAAGAGTCTTAACACCTACTTCAGCTGCTTCACCTTTGTGTCCTTATTTACAGTGCTCCTGTGGAGTCCCAAATCCCCCAACAACACTAACCCCCACAGACCCTCCCCAGGGTCTTCTGGCCCTTGAGGCTCCCCCCAGTGGGTAAGGAGGCAGAAAAACAGCCCTTCTGTCTCCTCCCAGGCTAGCTCCCCACCCCCCAACTGAGATTTTCCCAGGGCTTTTATAGCCCTCTCAGTCCTCTTATAGCCCTCTCAGTCCTCAGACCAGCTGTCCCAACTTGGCTCAGCTTATTGCTCTGAGCTAGCCTTCATTAAGGCTTACAGCTGGGCTCTGTGCTGAGTGTCTCTGACTCTCCACCTGGCCTCCTTGTGAGGGAGCAGGGCACAGCCAGCATTTTAGCAGGGCCTTAAAGGAGTTTACCCCTGCCATGCCACAGGGTGGTTTAAAAACCTGAGCAGTTGCAAGAATGTTCCTTAAGTTATCTGAGCAGGAACTGGGGCAATTTTTTTTACAGCAGGAACAGGTATTAGATTATAGCATCTATCACCAAGTATCTGGGTGCAGTATACTAGATAAGACAACAATAATTAAAACAAAACAGGGTATATCACATCGTGGAGAAGCAGCACCTCAAGCAAAAGATACAATACCAAATGTTTGGTTAAATAATGTAGGGTTCCTTGACTTTAAGGAATAATCCAAAGCAATACATGCCAACAATATTGAATAACTGATAAGAGGACCTTTAACTTACTTCCAAATTTGTTTTCAAATGTACATCCTTAATGTTGCTTTCAGGGGTTTTTTGTTATTTAAGCTAGTTACATATACTTTAATCAAATGTCACACACAAACTATGAATCCTGTATCCTGAGACATGTTTTTATGACAGAAGCAAGCTTTTGGGGGCTCTTTGCAAAGCTGTGTACCTAGTACAATGTGATCAATCTCGTTTGGGGACTCTAGGACTACTAGTATAAATTATAGATTCATTTAAAATGTTATCAGATACAAGACAAATGTTGTACAGAAATTCTGAAAGAGAATCTTATCTTCATAATGTAATTCTAGCACGTCATTATTCTATTTAAGTTACTAAACCTTGCTTATCCCCAGTGGCATTTTGGCATCTCCAGACAACAGCCTACTCTGCTGGACTTTAACAAGAATCAGGAAGAGATTGTCTTATTTTCCTGTTCAGAATAGTTCAAAAATAATGTTACCAACATGGTTGATGGTCCAACTGTCATTTTCTCTCATAACTCAGGTTTTTCCAATTATTCTTCCTGTGGAAATATATAAATTAAGAGGTGAAAGTCTTAGAAAACGTTCCAAAAACTTCTCAAAATCCTTAAAGTTTTAATACAGAATCTCTTTTCAGTGGCATTTAAAGCAGGGTGGATTTAAATCCCTAGTCAGGAAGACTTCATTTAATCATAAGTGACAAAGAGTCCTGTGGCACCTTAAAGACTAACTAAAGTATTGAAGCATAAGCTTTCGTGGGCTAATACCCACTTCGTCGGATGCCAATATAGACTTTGCATCCGACGAAGTGGGTATTAGCCCACGAAAGCTTATGCTTCAATACTTTAGTTAGTCTTTAAGGTGCCACAGGACTCTTTATCACTTCTGATATTCCAGACTAACACGGCTACCTCTCTGATTCTTGATTTAATCATGGTTTTCTACATAAAGTGCATTCTTGTTGGTTGTCAATCTTAATACATATTCTTCACAACTCGGAGATGTACATTTCATTTTTAGAAGGTGGGTACTATACATATTTAAACAGTGATTTATTTTGAAAACTTTTTAGATTAGTTTTATAGCTATATGAGAAAATGAATGATTGGTTATGTCATTTACCACAGGTAATTGAAGCAGATATTTATGAAGTCACTGGGAGATGAACTATCTCCAATTCAACAGGTTAATCATTAATATTTGGAGGATTTTCTTGCCATGCTGTATTAGGAAGAGATCACCACCAGTCAGACATTTAAATTGTTTTATTTAATTAAAACAACATTAAGATTCTGGATTTTTTTCTTCAACAGAAAACATATAATGTTTTAACAAAAAAGCATAAATAATCTACAGAAACCTGTGGAAACCCAGAGATCAGTTCCCTTATCCATGAACTATTGGAACTCATTTACAAAACTTTTCTTAAATATTACATGATGAAATAATCATGGAATAAGTATTATAAATTCTGATTCTATAGTATGGGACATCTTGAGCTATAATGTATCTTAATTAAAATTATCATTGAAAAAATACTTTATCAAATATGATTTAAATTAAAAATCTGTTTTGATTTTTTTTTAAACAAAATCATTGATTTTATCCACCGTGATTTAAAACTACCTATATGATTTAGAGAATTATATTCCTTCTATATAGTATTCTGTACATGCTGTTGAAATAATTGAATCCTATAGGACCTAGCCATAAGGGTTAGTATGTTCCAGAAAAAGTTATTCTTGTATATTCCCCTCTTCCATTGAGATGCACTCTACTTATAAATATTAAACTCAAGGTGTCCTGTCATTGCATAATTTGAAAAAATTCCAATATACAGAATAACTTTGCTCTTTCCTGGGTGGCAAGTCTTCCTTTTCTTTGTAATTAAATTTACTGATAGTGAAACTAATAATTACACAATCATTGTGTACATTTAAGTGATGTTAGGGTTACTTTTAAAATATTTTAATCTTAATAGTTATGGCAATGTCAAGTCTTCTGTAATATCCCTCTTTTCACATTCTCATCGGTGAAGAGTTCTCCTGGAGACTGAAATTCCCCATGCTGGGGTCTAGGCTGCCAACACATTTGTGTGTGTAACTTTACTTACATGGCAGAGTGGACAAGATTTAAAACCAAAAAGGGTGTTGAATACAAGTCCATTTTGTTTCAATAAAACCTTGGCCAATTTTTCACTTACTAGTTAGGTTGTTAAATATATGCAGCAATGTGGACAAGGAAATGTTACCAGGTGAATCTTAGCCGTTTTTGCTTTTTAAGGCAAAACATATAATGCTGAATAGATAGCTTAAATAGTATGCCTGCAAACTACATCAGGCACTTGCTCAAATTCAAGCCATTTAGTCTCTATATACATACAAACTTTTTTTGTGGTTGTTCCTAAACAGGGCACAATTGTTGTTTGCATAGGAGTTCTTCCAAATATCTCACACCTCATAACCTACAGGGTTTTTTTTGTGGCTGAATATGTAGCCATAATCAGAGGGCACGGACACTGATGCTCCCAGCCCTGACCATCTTAGTATCTCATACAATTACTCTTTCCCTAGCGGAACATGTCTGTGATGACGGTCAGTGCACAGAACTGCAGCATGTGACCACATATGATTTTCAGCATTAATGTAAACTTATCTGTGCCCCTACTAAGAAGGCTAGCAGCACAGCATCTAAGTATTTCTAAACAGTAAAGGCTGCCTCTTAAAGTTAACATGCCATTTGAGTCCATCATATAACTGAAAGCAGAGCATTGTGATTTCAGGAACTACAAGTGATCTCAAACTGCAGGATAGAACAGTACTGATTTTTCTATAGATAAAGTACCACAGCTGCCATAGCTCATTCTAGACTGATAAAGATCCTTGTATGTGTGTAAAGCAAACTGCTAGAAATGTGACTGTCCTATTTTTATGCTTGATTTTAGCCAAAAGGCCGAGAGATGTCACATTCTTAATGATTTTTCCTCTCCTCTGTTGCTGTTTGGCAGATTCCACTCAGAAAATAAACAAAGTGTTGTCAAATACACACACCAATCAAAGTGAAAAGATAGAACAGTTTTTCTACTATTTTAATAAATATAAAATAGTAGGGAAAAAATTGCAGATTCTGAGACTTACAATTGACTCTCCTTGTTAGCTATTTTCCTTGATTAGCAGTAACATCCAGCTACATTGGACTGTGGAGAAATCAATCATGGAAAGGCAATAAATAAATGAAACCACACCGAGCATATTCTAACTTGACTACTGCATTTAAACCTGACTGTCCTGGGGTAAGGTCTGCTGCCCTTGACTTAAAAGATGCCCACTTCCTCAGTCAAGCTCACAGGAAGTACCTCCTATTTCTGGTAAATCAAAATCATTACCAATTCACTGTATTACCTGGAGGCACATCAGCAGTTCCCAGGATCTTTACTAAGGTCATGGAAATAGTAACTTCATTCCTCTGAAGATTGGGAGTTCAAGTTTACCCCTACCCATATGACTGGCTTGTCAAAGGCTTGTCCATGCTGCAAGTGCAGAACATTGTTTCTCTGTTCCAGTCGGTCAATGTTCAGTGCTCTGGGGCTGTTAAGTATGAGGGGTGGAGGGAAGAATTCTCCTCTCCCTGGTCCAGAGTAGAGTTTATAGGGGCTGTACTGGACTCATATGAAGCCAGGGCTTTTCTTCCACATTCTAGTTTCCAGACAACTGGATCAATTTTTATACCTTTCAAGGCTCGCCCAGTCACAACAGAAAAAAAAACATTTGAGGCATCTTTGTCATATGGCCTCTTGCACCTACATGGTTCAATATGCCAGACTGCAACTCGGCAGTCCACAGGGTTGGCTGGCATCAGTCTACTAGCCGAGCCACCATTAGTTAGAGTTGGTGATAAAAGTGCCCTCCCACATCCTCTGCTGCCTAGATTGGTAGCCAGATCCAGCCAATGTCCATGAAAACATTCAGTTTGCCTGCCCACAACTGACTCTCATTAGTGACAGATGCAGTGGCTCTGGGATGGGGAGCTCACCTGGATTCTCAACAAATGCAGAATCTCTGCTCCTCAGAGAACTTATCTTTACCCATCACATCGGAGAACAAAGGTGTCAGGCTGACATGCCAAGTATTTCTATTGCAGATCAGGTGGAGCAGCCTGTTAGTTTTCACAGACAACACAGCGACAATGTTAGTTCAGCAAGCAGTGGGGAAATCCCTCTTCTCCACTCTGTCAAGAAGCAACTACTCTGGGAGCTCTGTATTGCCAGCTCAATAGATCTAGAAGCATCTTACCTATTGGACATACAAGAACGACCTAGCAGACTAGCTGAGCAGAACATTTGAGTCATCATGAGGGTCTCTTTGCCCAGATACATCTTGCAGCAGTTGGGGTTGCCCCAGTCAACCTATTTGCAACTACATCCGACAAAAAAACATCAGCAGTTCTGTTCCCTACAGAGTCACAGCCCAGGTTCCATAAGATGCCTTTTTACTTACATAGTCTGGTAGGCTCCTCTATGCTTTTCCACCAATCCCACTCATTCACAAGATATTGCTACAGATAAGACAGAAGCAAGCCAGAGTCATATTGTAGCTCAAGCATGGGCTCCCATAAGTACTGTTTCTCTACTCCCCTGTTGCTGTCAGTGATGCCTCCAATTTCACTTCCACTACACTCAGACCTAATCTCTCAGGATCACAGTTCCCTACTCCACCTGAACCTACCAGCCGCCCTTCCGTTAACTGCATGGATGCTCCACGGCTTGACACACAAGAGCAGGCTTGCTTGAAACACATTCAAGGGGTCCTGCTAAATAGTAAAATGCCTTCTACAAGGCTCTTAATCTTGCTAAATGGAGGCGTTTCTTCATCTGGGCTTGCCAGCATGGGGTATCCCCAATGAGTTCTTCAGTTCATCATATTCCAGACTACTAATTATATTAGAAACACCAGAGTTAGACAGTTGGCGCCATCAAAGTACACCTGGTTGCTATTTCAGCACTCCATCCTAAAGTGGACAATCACTTTATTTTCTCCAATGACATATTGTTGCGGTCACCCCACTCCAGCCCTGAAGGGGTTAAAAGCTGCCCTGGAGAGGGTTGCAGCTGGGGAAAGGAACAACCCTAGTCTGACTGGTGAAGCAGCCACAGCTGTTCAGGCAGAGATGTGTTGAGCGTGTCCATTCCATGACCCACCCTCCTACCCTTCCTCATCAGAGAGTTACAGGAAGAGGTAACAGAGTGACTTGGGCCAGCTCTACCCTTCGTACCTGCATGCGGTGGCACGTGGCAACAGGGGAGCTCTAGCTGACCAATGAGTACATCTGAGGGCAAGTGTTTCCAATGGCCATGTGCTGGGTGCACCAACCCCAGGAATGGAATGGATACGTGCAACACACCTCAAACAATCCTGTTACAGGACAGGTTAGTAACCATTTTTCCCTTAGATTTCTCAGGAAGTGAAACGGAATACGGTTGAGTCCTGAACTGAAGGCAATTTCAGGAGCACAGCTTTAGGTGGATTTCCTCTGCAAGTGTCTTATTCACAAAACAAATCACTTAAGCCTTTGCTTTTTTTGGATTACAAATTTCCCCTGGTTAACACCAATTCAGCTCAACTGGGAACCCTACTGCAGAGAAGGTGAGGCTGACGCATTTTTTCTAATATATTGCATAGACCTGCTTTGAGTAGGTCTAGATGGCCTAATGCTTAAAATGCTGGAGCTGCCTGGAGCCTCATTCGTGCCAGGCTCCCACCATCGGTACCAGCAGTGGAGCCGAACTGATATTAGCCATTCGGGAAGGGGTGGCGGAATCAGAAAAAAATGCATGGTGCAGACACAGCCTTAGGAGATGGTTATATACCTGTAATTAATTATACGGGCCCTCTAACTAGGTCTGACTGAAAATTTGGCACTCAGTACTAAGTTTTACTCCTCCAGGCCCATGAACATGATACAGTTCTGTGGTGACCTAGAATCCTACTTTCTACCTCTGACCAAAAATATTTCCAATACACCTCTGAACAACCTACTAACCCACAGAAACCTTCCTACCAACACTACAAATGCCCAAATAAATTGGTTAGTCTCTAAGGTGCCACAAGTACTCCTCATTCTTAGTACAAACTAAATCTGGGACATTGTCGACTCCCATTTTAAAAACTATTTTGGCAGCGTATGACAGGCATTATCAATTTCAATATGTTTCCCTCTAATTCTAGAAAAAACTGCCTAATTTCCTAGGACTATCAGCATGAAGTTTCTAAAGATAAGACTATCACTAATTAACTCAATCGTATCAGTTCATTACTTTTAAGTTTCGTTTACAGCATTTGATATTTTACTACATTTACATAAAGAGAAAAAAATTCCTTCTTTCCTTCCTTCCTTTGAAAATATACATTACAGTATGGCATACAAGTGCTGAGGGGCCACACTTTTATTCCTAGAGGGCTGCAGCATTCTAAGCAGGCTTTGCAGGGAGCTTTACTGCCACTCTGTTATGGAATATGAGCAGTAGAACCAGGTTTGTTGGAAGATCTCTGGAGATATGTGAAACCTTTGAATAGGTGAGCCTTTCATCCAGAGGGGAAGCCAAGATAGCTTTAAAAAAAAAAAAAAAAAAAAACCCTTTCTAGAAGATCCTAAATATAACTAAACTTCATGTGCAAGGTTGTTTTCCCAACTCATCATCACCAATCCTCTTCACTCCCGCTGGAGTATAAGGCACCAACAAATCTCCTCCATGCAGGGCCGGCGACAGGGGGGTACTACAGGTACAGCTGTACCGGGCCCCCCGACTTTAGGGGGGCCCCGGTACACAGCTGTACCCGTTGTCGCCGGACCTGGAGAGCGGGGAAGAGGCGGGGAGGCGGCGCCGCTCTCCCCCGGACAAGCGAGCCTGGCCCCAGCAGGAGCTGGGAGCCCGGCCGGCGGCAGCAGCGCTGTCGGGGGACGGGGGGGGGGGGGGGGAGAAAGGGCGGCTCATGCAGCTTTCACTGCCCCAGGGAGGGGGGGGAGCGCCGGCTGGGCTGGGGGGGGGCAGCAGCTGTTGTCTGGGCTGGGGGGGGCCCCGGCTGAGCTGGGGGGGCCCCCCATCCGCTGTCGGCTGGGCTGGGGGGAGGGGAGAGCTGGCTTGGCTGGGCTGGGCCCAGCCGCTGTCTGCTGGGCTGGGGGGGGGGGGCGGCTGGGCTGGGGGGCCCCCAAACTATCAAAGTAGGGGGCCCCCAAATTTCTGTCGCCAGCCCTGCCTCCATGCCTCTCGATCTTGGGCAAGCCAGCTGATTTCATTCCACGTTTTGTTCATCATCTTCAGTTCCTCTTCCACAGTTCTTCTCCAGGTACCCATTGGTCTGCCTCGCTTACGCTTTCCAGGTGGAGTCCATCTTAGGGCTATCTTAGGGTGTCTGGTGTTTTTCATTCGAAGAACGTGACCCAGCCACCTCCATAGTCGCCTTTTTAACTCATCCACAACGTTGATGATACCTGTGCGTCTGCTAATTTCCCCGTTGCTGATATGTTCTTCCCAGCGCACTCTAAGAATGCGTCGGAGGCATCTACCTTCAAATCCTCTCACTCTGCTCTCCACTTTCTTGTTGGTTCTCCATGTCTCTGCAGCATACAACAGGACAGAACGCACATTTGATTTGTAAACCTTCAGCTTGGTCTTGATCTGAAGCATAGATGACTTCCAGATGTTGTTAAGTCTGTTGAAGGCTTGCGCTGCCAAAGCAATTCTAGTGGAGACCTCTTTCTCGATGTTACTATCAGCAGAGATATAACTACCCAGATATGTGAAATCCTTTACTTCCTCCAGCTCCACTCCATTAGCTGTAATCTTCTGGCTACTCTTGGTTCTCACTTTCATCATTTTGGACTTCCCAGAGTTAATCATCAGCCCGATGCTTCTGGCAGCTTGGTTTACTCTGTCAGTTTTCTCCTGAATATCCTTCTGTGAATGTGATAGCAATGCCAAATAATCTGCGAAATCACAATCCTCCAAACGGTTGGTTAATCCCCACACCAATCCTCTTGGCCTATCCGCTGTGGTTTTTCTCATCACCCAGTCGATGACCACAAGAAAGATTACAGGCGAAATGACACATCCTTGCCTGACTCCTGTCCTGACCTGAAACCATTCACTCTCCTGTCCTTCATGAAACACTGGTTCTCGACATACAGATCTTTAAAGATGTTAATGGCCTTCTGAGGGAATCCATACGCTTTTAGGATCTTCCAAAGCGATGGGTGGTGAATATTATCAAAAGCTTTCTCGAAATCAATGTAGTTGATGTAAAGCGAGGAGTTCCATTCCAATGACTGTTCCACTATAGTGCGTAGGACAAAGATTTGATCCGTGCATGACCTTCCCCTTCTAAAGCCAGACTGTTCTTTGTGAAGGATTTCATCAATTCCTGTTCTCATTCTCTGCAGCAGGACTCTGCAGAAGATCTTTCCCAGCACAGATAATAGCTTAACACCTCTCCGGTTTCCACATACGGTCAGATCTCCTTTCTTTGGAAGCTTTATGATGATTCCCCTTTTCCATGCATTTGGTACGGTCTCTTTTTCCCATACTTCGTTAAAAAGTCCTACAAGAGTTCTTGCACTTGTCACAGGATCAGCCTTAAGCATGTCAGCAGTGATCCTGTCCTCTCTTGGCGCTTTGTTATTTTTAGTTTGTCTGATAGCTTCTTCTATTTCTTTCTTCGTAATACGCCCTCTATACATCTCAATCTGGAAGCCCATATCGGCGATGTCTGCCTCTTCCTCTAGATCTGGTCTGTTCAAGGTCTCTCTGAAGTGTTCTGCCCATCTGTTGAGTTGTTCCTCCTCTGTTGTTAACACCTTCCCGTTTTTAATCCTTCACAACTGTGGACTTACTTGTGAAACTTCCTGTGAGAGTCTTAGTGATCTTATAAACTGTTCTGTTATCACCCTTATCTGCTGCCAATTGTTCCTCCCTTGCCAAATCATCTATGTACACTCTCTTGTCTTTTCTCACACTTCTTTTCACCGCAATATTAAGGTTTTTATATTCCTGTCTAGCCATTGTCTTATCGTTCTCACTGCCAACAAGTGTGCACTGCTTGACTGCCTTTCTTTTCTCTATGAGCTCCCATGTAGTGTCTGAGATCCACTCTTTCCTCTGTTTTCTTTTAGATCCCAGTGTGTTCTTGCTGGTTTCAAGATAGATTTTTTGGAGGTTTTCACACTGGGTGTTTACGTTCTCTTCTGATAAGCCTTCCAGTAAGCTAAATCTACTGTGTAATTCTACCACAAATTTGGTCTTCACTGCCGGGTCTTTCAGTCTGCTGGAGTCAAAGAGCTGATCACCCGTCTTTCTATTCATTCTTTTCAGCTTCAGTTGAAGCTTGCACAACACAAGGTTGTGATCACTTCCTGCGTCCGCTCCTCTCAGTACTCTAACATCTTTCATGGATCTTCTCCATTTTTGATTGATGGTAATGTGATCAATTTGGTTGCGGGTTCTGTCATTTGGGGATGTCCGAGTATACTTTTGTATTGTCTTATGCTGAAAGATACTGCCACCTATCACCAGACTATTTTCCAAGCACATATCAAAACAAAGTTTTCCCAACTACGGTAGTAACCCATAAAAATATTAAGTCTTAGGGCTTGAAATAAAAGAGTCTAGAACTGGTTGAAAGATTCATTGCCAAAATTCAGAAAACTTCTTTTCAATTTATTTTGATAAAAGTCATTCAGAAACGTCTCCCCATTATTTGAATGTGTACAGAGATGGGCAGAGAGTGTTCTACGGGTAGGTTTTCCCTAATCAACCATCAAATTCTTTCTAGGGATTTTTTTAAAAAAATTTCATCAACCCTAGAAGAGGCCCATTGGCTCATCCAACCCATCTTCTTGCCAGTACACTTTTAAAAAAATAAAACATTTTCTCCAGTCTAGTTTTTTGAAGTCTCAATAGATGGGGCTTCCACGTTCCATAACAGAACATTCTAGAGTCTAGAATGTCAGTGTTTTTTCTGACATTTTGCCAGCTCCAAAACCCACGGATGTCAATGAAAAGATTCCCCTTGATTTCAACAGGCTTTGGTTCAGGCCCCTTCCATCTAAACATTCATTTCTTAGTTTCATCCTATCACTTCTAGTTACATCCCCATGGATCTAACAGAATAAATTCTCCTCCTTTCTTGGCATTTACATCCTGCAAATATTTGTAGACGATTAAGTCCCTCACTTACTCATTCCTTAGCCAAACTGTACATGTTAAACTTTTAAATTTTTTCCTCATAAATCAATATATGCATCTCTGTTGTTGCTTTACATTGAACTCTCTCAGGTTAGCCAATTTTTCTAGTATTGTGGCGCCCACAACTGGACACTATTCCAGGTCCGATTGCATCGAAGCCCTATAAGAAGTTTTTTTCTTCCCCACTCCCCCACAAGGTTAGCCTTTTTTCCTCTAAAATTTCCACAACTTCACTACCACAGGTTCAGTTCCATCAGCTGGAGTAAAAACAAGAGCTCTGATGCAGACAAGGCTTGTGGATCTTTATCAGTTCTGTGACATGTTGGGGGTTTTTTGGGAAGGAGTGGGGGGTGCTGGGGAAAAAAATTTAGCCACTTAAGTCAAGTGTTTTCAGCAATGTGATTTTGGGTGTCAATTTTTGAGGTGCCCAACTCAAGACACCTTAAAGAGGCCATCGATGCCTGTGTTTGGAAACTGGATTCAGGATGAAGCTAAATTAGATAACCCTTATTCTCAGTGTGGAACCTCTGCCTGCAGCACTGTTTGCATAGAACCAGTGCAGAACATGCACACGAGTCTGTTTAGAGACGGGGGTTTGAATTATCAAGAAAAAGGAACCTGGCAAAGTTTTTTCTTCCCCTTGAGGACTAGATAAGTCATTGAATTCAGTTATGCATACACAGATGCAAGAACAAGACCATTTTTAAGATAACTAGGAATGTGAAATTCTACCATCCTGTTTTTTGTTGCAGTAACATTTGTCATTTGGACCTGAATTAATTTTAATCTTCTGTGACATCCAAAAGAATACAATGTAAATTGCATAGCTATATTGTTTCTGGGGAGTTTTGCCAATGCAAGAGACCAGGTGAATGGATTGTCTGCCTATTCAACATCTTTATTACTTGCTTGCAAAGGGGGAGAGGGGAGGAAGAGTGTTGCTCAGTCATGAACTGGGATAAACATTTTAAAGTGGGGGCATAAAGATCCATTCAATTTAGTATGTACACTGTCCAACAATCCTTCACATTATTAGCCTAGAAAGAGTCTTTGCAAGTAGAGAAGGGCTCTCACTTAATTTTGCTTAAGTGAAGTAATTGCCCAGAGACAATGGAATAAATTCATCCCTAGTATAGCAACATTGACTTTAATGGAGTTAGAAGAAACTTGGAAAAAAATCTGCTGAACCACCATTTCTGCTGCTCTAAAAGGCATTGTTTGCACTATGCTTGCTGGTATAGGAAAATGAGGGGTGCTTGTTCTGAATTGTCACATGAACACTTCTGGCAACAGTTTCAACCAGAGGATAGACTGCTGGTTCTGAACTACTGGAATCTGAACTGGTTCTGATTTTTTAAAAATCTTCCTGAATGATTACAGCCCCCAAACAAATTTAGGTGTAGAACCTGTATCACAGCATTAATATTCAGCGAGATACTTATAAAAATCAAAGCAATGGTGAGGGGACCTTCTCCTTCCTTTTCTATTCACTATTGCTGGATGGAGCTTTGCTTGCCCATAATTGCTGATCTTTTGTAGAAGCATCATACAAAAGATACATGCATAAACAGGAATACTGGCTAATAATCATATGTTTAAAATTTCAGCCACCCAGTCAGGAAATAGAAACAATACCAGGTGACCATTCACATGACAAAGGAGGAATAGCAAACAGTTCAAATACACCATAGGGTGATAGTTGTTCATACTAACTATTCTGTGAACATTTGATACTGGAAATGTTTGCAGAAATGAGGACTGAATCAAACAAGAAAAAAGCCCTGAAGTCAAAAAACATATCCACAGTGAATAATTTAGCCAACGCAATGTGTATCAGGATTTACATTTGCGGTATGAACTATTGTTCATACTGTATTTCTGAAACTAGTAACTGTTCCACACAGTTTTGCAGTGTAACTTGGGTTATTTGCTACACAAATGGAAGAGGTGTACCAGAAGCTACTTGGCAACATTTTTTACTTTATAAAGTGGTGACCTCTGGGATTCATGCACCATGAAAATGTGCATGTAGACCATCGGCTTCACAGTTTTGTGCATTATGTGAGGTGAGTGGTTTGTGATCTTGAGCTCTCATGGTCAGGTGTCAGTGATGTCGGATTACCTGGTCCTATTAATGCTTATTATCTGAACTTTTCTAGTTCTTTCGTAAATTAATCTGTGTTCCGTGCTGTTTTTAATTCACCTGCCCCCCCATATCTGAAATTCTCCAATATATATATATATTTTAAAGAAAGCCGTTGATAGCTTTTCACAGGGCCAAGTGCCTTACAAATGAGTTCTTGCATATTTAAATGTTTGCGACATTATTTTCTGCATAGAAAGTATAAGTAAAAAAAAAAAAAAAAGTCAAATATGCCCTATTAGGTAGTCGGTCAGGAATATTTGGTTTGAAGACGTTAACTTGGATTAAACCAGGATTTTCAATATGGACATGTGTTTTGATTGCTCTAGGCCAGTGATGGCAAACCTTTTTGAGCCCAAGTGCCCAAACTGCAAATCAAAACGACGTGTTTTTTTTCAAAGTGCCAACACCCCCGCTCGACTCGGGACCCCCCCCCCCCCGGCCTCAGCAGCGCGGCTCGCCCCCCCCCCCCCTTGCCTTGCCTTGCCTCCTCCCCCCTTGCCTTGCCTTGCCTCCTCCCCCCTTGCCTTGCCTTGCCTCGCCTCCCCTCCCCTTGCCTTGCCTCCCCTCCCCTTGCCTCCCCTCCCCTCGCCTTGCCTCCCCTCCCCTCCCCTCCCCTTGCCTCGCCTCGCCTCCCCCCCCTTGCCTCGCCTTGCCTCCCCTCCCCTTGCCTTGCCTTGCCTCCCCTCCCCTTGCCTTGCCTTGCTTCCCCTCCCCTTGCCTTGCCTTGCCTCCCCTCCCCTTGCCTTGCCTCCCCTCCCCTTGCCTTGCCTCCCCTCCCCTTGCCTCCCCTCCCCTCCCCTTGCCTCCCCTCCCCTCGCCTCCCCTCCCCTCGCCTCCCCTCCCCTCGCCTCCCCTCCCCTCGCCTCCCCTCCCCCCCCTTGCCTTGCCTCCCCCCCTTGCCTTGCCTTGCCTTCCCTCCCCCCTTGCCTTGCCTTGCCTTCCCTCCCCCCTTGCCTTGCCTTGCCTTCCCTCCCCCCTTGCCTTGCCTTGCCTTCCCTCCCCCCTTGCCTTGCCTTGCCTTCCCTCCCCCCTTGCCTTGCCTTGCCTTCCCTCCCCCCTTGCCTTGCCTTGCCTTCCCTCCCCCCTTGCCTTGCCTTGCCTTCCCTCCCCCCTTGCCTTGCCTTGCCTTCCCCCCCCCTTGCCTTGCCTTGCCTTCCCTCCCCCCTTGCCTTGCCTTGCCTTCCCTCCCCCCTTGCCTTGCCTTGCCTTCCCCCCCCCTTGCCTTGCCTTGCCTTCCCTCCCCCCTTGCCTTGCCTTGCCTTCCCTCCCCCCTTGCCTTGCCTTCCCCCCCCCTTGCCTTGCCTTGCCTTCCCCCCCCCCTTGCCTTGCCTTCCCTCCCCCCCTTGCCTCGCCTCCCCCCCCTTGCCTCGCCTCGCCTCGCGCCGCGCGTCGCCTCGCCTCGCCTCGCGCCGCGCGTCGCCTCCTGCCTCGCGCCGCGCGGCACCTCGCCTCGCCTCGCGCCGCCTCCTGCCTCGCGCCGCGCGGCACCTCGCCTCCTGCCTCGCGCCGCGCCTCGCCTCGCCTCCTGCCTCGCGCCTCGGCCCCGCCTCCGCTCTCCTTCTTGCCTTGCCTCGCCTCCTGCCTCGGCCCCGCCTCCGCTCTCCTTCCCGGGCTCCGGCCGTCCTTTCACTTCCTCCTCCACCGCCCGCCCGCCTCTTACTGACCCCGCCCCTCTGCTCCGGCGTTTTGACGGCGTGCCCACAGAGACGGCTCGGCGTGCCGGCAGCGGCACGCGTGCCACGGGTTCGCCATCACTGCTCTAGGCAAGTCCATGGGAGTTTCCTTTACTTCAGTCTTTGACTCAGGTATAGAGGGCTCAATCACTACTACAGTACTGCTGCCACCTACCATCCTCCCCCTTCCTTTTCTCTGTAAGGGCAGGGTGTCAACACTGGAAGAGAGTGAAGGGAAGATAGGTCAGTGAATATGCTGATTGATTGTAAATCAGTAATGTACTAGGGACATACACAGGGTGACTGGTGTAGAGAGAGTTCTTTTCCTTTACAACTTTTTGAATCTGGAATTATGAAAGGAACCAGAATTGGGTATAGAGACTCTGAAATACCCAAGTAGCATAGCGAGTAGGCCAGGATTGAGCTGGGGGAATATGCTGATAGTCCCCCCTCCTCTGTTCCTGGAGAAGATAATAAATACAGCCCTAGGCAGCACTGTCTTTTCTGATGCCTCTTCTTCAGTGGGTTCTATGGCAGTCCCAATGGAGATGTGTTTCCAGGCAGGCAATGGGAAGTCAAAGTCAATACAGTGGCCTGAAGAGAATTACAGAAGAAGAGTTCTGTCTCTCTTGCGTGTGAAGATGTATTTAACTATTCGCCCGAGTGACCCTTTTCAGATATTTGAGCAATGCTAATCATGCCATGCTCACTTCTGAAGTAGTGTTCTAGTTTACACTGTGTGAAGTTAGTAAATGGTGATTTACTTAAAGATGCATTATACAATCAAACTGAAAAATGCACCAGCAGAAGAACATTCACAACAAAAAAATACTATTCTGGAGAAGTCCTATAGCAGGGTTACTAAGAATAGCTTTTGCACCAAATTTTATGGCCCAGCTATAGAATTCTAGAATAGAGAATTACTTTCCAGCTAAAGGAGATTTTTGTTTAAGAGTAACTGCTATTGAAATGGTTCCATAGGCTTTTCTTTAAGGTATTCCTTTGGATTTTAAAAATATGCATTGAAGTGTAATTCAGATAGGAGGCGAAGCCTATGAAACAAGGTAATTTTAGGCAGATATTTCATTTTTTTTGAAGAGGAACAAGACTTGAGGGTTACAATGCAATGAGCTGGCCAATTTATATGTATATAGTGAAACAACCTATTTTTTTTAAAATTGGAGTCACTAAAATTATGTGGTAGACACATCTTCAAGTTACCTTTAGCCTTTTCATTTGTGTCGCAATAATTCATTTACATTTTTCAAAAACAAAAAGAGGCAAGTTAAGGTATTCAGATGAAGTGTCTAATCCTGCACCTTTGAAGTCAGTATGATGGGTCAGAATTGGGCCTTAAGAACATTAATTCATTAAAAGCAGTCGGGGTGGCAGCTTGCTTTCAATGGGATGGAGGGATAGGAGGGGAGCAGGTAGAGCGGCTCTGCGTGGGAAGTTGGTGGGGTGGAAGGCGAACTGCTGAGACTCTGGGGAGGAGAGGAAGAGAAGGAGAGAGTCAGATCAGCGATGGGAAGAGGGGTCCCAGAAGTTTGTCTCACTGGCCATCAGGCCACTGGGAGTAGCAGCTCCTGGCCCCAGCCCATTCTGCTCCCTGACCCAAACCCGGGTGCCATGGCAGCCGCTCACTTCTGTCACCGCCACACCCCACACTTGCATGCAGAGAACACAGGTTCCCAGAATGGTGGAATGATACGCAGGGTGGAAACAGATCAGCCCTTGCAATGTTTTGGGGCACTAGCTCCACTGCAGCCCTTCCCCTCCCCCCCCCCAAGTAAAAGATCAAATGAGGCTACAGTTTTTAGTAAAGAGATTTTAAATATCACTTTCTATAATGAAACTATGAAATGCATGTCTGTCCTAAAATAATGCACTGTTTGTGACTTGCACCATTTAAAAAAAATCTCTCACACACATTTAAATATTATATATATTGCCCCTGAAAAATTTTGGTACTTTTGAAATGTACAACTACAGTACTATATTTAAAAGAGGAACTTCTTGTATTTTAATATTATGATTGGCTCAATTCCACATCATGTTGAGAGCTTTCATTTTACATTAATGTTAATGGGAGTCACTATTGCTCAGGCTCTTGTTGAATCAGGTCCCAATAGATTATTCACTACAAAACGTTTACTCCTTTAAAAAAAAAAAAAAAGTCTCACTTTCATCAGAACTTTTGAGTTTGTAGCAACAGTCTTTAATTACACCACATACTATGTTTTCCATAGGACCAGTTCCATAGGATCTGTGCCTCGTTCGGTGCACTGAATACACAGGCAGTCTTCTCAGAATAAATTGGGATTGTGTAGTAAAGTAGACTGTTGTCTGGAGGACACCACTGCACTTGTTGAAAATATTAGAAGGTGTGAGTGAACAAGGTAGGAAACTGTACAAAGAGAAAGGAAGGTTTTGTGGTTTAGTCATATGCAAATCCTAGCCTGGAGAACTGAACTTTAATTCTGCCTCTGCCACAGAGTTACTATGGATGCTGGGCATGTCACTTAACCCAAAGTTTTCACAGGTAGCAATGAATTGTGCATGCCTGGTTTCCTGGATGCCCACTGAGACACATTTGGAAACAGATTTGCAGAAGTAAAAAACACTTAACTTCAAGTGGTGTCAGTGGGAGCTGTGCTTTGATCTTAAGAAGTGCCATATAAATGCTAAGTAGTCTGAAATAACCAGACCCAAGGTGTCTCAATTTGGGTACCCAAAGATAGTAGACACTTGGAACAAATTTTGGCCTCTGTCTGTGCCTCCATTCTCGGGCTGTAAATGGGGATAATACTGCTTAGTTCACAAGGGTATTGTGAAGACAAACTCATCTGTGACACACACATACTATAGTGAAAGCAGCATAGAAATGCACAGGAAGAAATTAGTAATTTTATGTTCAATGGAGGGTTTGGATGATATGCATTAAATAAGGCCTGGTACACACCGAATGAGGGTGAAAAGAAATATTGACTAACTACCCATTCATTGAATGAGGAAGAGGTCCTGTGGAAGAACAGTACATGATCAGTATGTGATCATCTAATCAGAATTAGATTGCATCAGACTTTCGTTCTGGTGTTTCTTAATTTGAATGTTTGATTTTGCAATCTCAATGTTCTTTAAATGTAGTTTTCTGGATTTTTTTTTAGATATTTTCAATTTGTTTTTAGGTATTTACAATAATGGAGAACAACATTTTGATTTTTCATTGTTTCATCTGCTAATAGGCGGAAATGGACAGCATCTAGGCTGAAGTCCACAGTAACAAGTGATGAAGATTCATCTCCTCCCATTGTGGAGCTCTTGGTTTTTTTAAACAAACTAAACCACCACAACTAATTCACATGCCACTGGGAGAGGTCAACAGCTTTCACCTGCAAACATCCCTCTCTCTACTCCCCTTCTTAACTGTAGAAGTCTCACGTTCATCTGGCTGGTATGCAATGTCAATTAGAAGTGAAAGTGGAGAGCGTCAGAGCTATTTCACATTGCTGACTCCAACATCAAAATTCATCTAAAATTTGTAGGCAGCTTTTTCAAGAAAACAAGTTTTTACTTGTAAAAATTTCTAGTTGTGGGGTGTAAGTTGCCAAAAATCAAGTGTTTGATTCCTTTAGTTCCACCCTCCAGATGTATTGTTCAAATCCCCAAAATTATGCATGCGAAATGTGAGCACTAGCTTCACTAGTCAGTCTCTTTCCTTCTGTTTAAATAGCAGGTAGTACTATTTACATGAGATTTTATGAGAGCCAAATGGATTTTTAAAGAAGAATATCCAACTAAGTGTCTTTGATTAATGGGAGGGGGCATTGTACCATGGTATTTCTTTGGCTTAATGTACTACAAAATAAGGGGGGGGAAAAATCTTGTTCTTAAATGTAGTTCTGGTCTCTTTTCATCAGGGCCGGCGACAGATATTTTGGGGCCCCATACGCTGATCATTTGTGCCCCCCCCCGGCGGGCCCCCCTCCGCCTGGTCTCCCGCCACCCACGGGGGCCCCCCAGCCCTGTTCTGGGCGCACAAGGGACATGGTGCCCCCCGCCAGCGTGACCGGCTTGCTCCCTGGCGCCCGCTAATGCCGCTGGGCGGGGAGGAGGGAGCCAGGCAGCCCCCGCCCCAGGCAGAGGCAGGACACACACCTCTCCCCCTGCATGCGCTCTCCCCTTCTGGGGGCGCAGAGCCACCGCACGCTGGGGCTCCGCATGGCCCGGCCGGGAGAAGCAAACGGGGGTGGGGGGGGGCTGCTGGGGGCCGGGGGAGGGGGCTGACGAGCGCTGCAGCGGCTGCCCGGAGCCGGGCCTTGCTGTGCAGGCCCGGTGACAAGGGGGTACAGCTGCGTACCGGGGCCCGGTACAGCTGTACCCCTTGTACCCCCCCGTCGCCAGCCCTGCTTTTCATCCTCCACCCTTAAACAACTTTCTTTCCTTGCTTGCTATATTTTGTGATATTAGTGAAGAAGCTACCCATGGAACTGCTAACAGGAATTTTAACAACTGGGCTCACCCCAAAAACAGAGAATGGCAGAGATCATTCTCCACAAATGAGTTATAAATTCCAAAATAAACCTAAGAGAAAACTTAGTTTACTTCTTGGCATTACGTTAGACCAGTGGTTCTCAACCACGGCTACATGTACTCCTGGAGGTACATCAACTCATCTAGATAATTGCCTAGTTTTACAATAGGCTAGATAAAAAGCACTAGCAAAGTCAGTAAAAACTAAGATTTAATTCAGACAATAACTTGTTTATGCTGTTCTGCATACAATCCACTGAAATGCAAGTACAGTATTTATATTCCAATTGATTTATTTTATAATTGCATGGTAAAAAAGTAAACAATTTTTCAGTAATAGAGTGCTGTGACACTTTTTTTGTCTGATTTTGTAAACAAGTAGTTTAAGTGAAGTGAAACTTGAGAGTATGCAAGATAAATTAGACTGCGTAAAGGGGTACAGTAATCTGAAGAGGTTGAGAGCCACTGATTTAAGCTAAATTAGAAATCAGAGAGGCTTTCAAGGAAGGGAATGACTACAGTTGAAAACTAAACAGTGATGGCACTGCCGGGTGTAATGCACGAGTGGGATGGCTCTTTCATTGTCTCTGCCAGCCCAGTGTTTCATCACAATTCATACCACCTGAGAAAGCAAAAATTCTGAATTTGTTCTTAAACCGGCATCTTCTGTATAAAAATTGCAGAGTGCTGAAAATAGATAAGTAAACTTGTAGTGGGGCAATAATCCCACCCCTGGAGAAGAGGAGTGGGAACAGCTGGGGGGGAGCTGGAGGGGAGGGGGAGCTCCAGCCTGGTAAACCCCCAGGCTGCAGGCCTTGGTGAAGGCCTATAAAGGTACTGGGACTACAGAGGTACAGCATGGGAATAGACAGAGGCAGCTGGTCCTAACCCCTTTCCAATGATGAGTAGCCTTTACAGACTGAAGTCTGCCCCAGTGAGTGGGGCTAGATGAGGACTGGCAGTAGCCACTGAGGCAAGGTGGGTGTAGAGGGTTGGGGGTTCCCCTGCAAGGGGAGACCCAGAATGAGGGGGTACTGCTGGGTCAGAATCCTGAGAAAAAGGGTTTGGGAGGGACACAGGGCCTGAAGCAGGCGAGACACCTGTGGCAGAGGGCACTCCAAAGTCTGGAAAGAGCTAATTCCCAGCAAGACGCACTGCACTGGTG
This sequence comes from Sternotherus odoratus, assembly GCA_032164245.1. NCBI lineage: Eukaryota > Metazoa > Chordata > Testudines > Kinosternidae > Sternotherus > Sternotherus odoratus. Next base: position 17,283,165 of record JAVMKO010000007.1, on the reverse strand, counting down.
AGTCTTGATTGCTACAAAACTGCATGTAATTTCTCAGTGAAAAAGTTACTTTGCATAAGGGTCCCAAATCTATGAAGTCTAATCTCTCAATGTACTACCCTTTAATCATAATGAGTTATGTGCATACCGAATAGATGCCTTAAAGTTTTGTGAATTCTTAGAGTGTTATGCTATGTTCTAGGCAGCCAAGATAGTGTTATCCCTAAAACAGTAATCCAGGATCTAATGGATCAACCAACTGTACAGTTGCCAAAATTCTGTTCAATTGCCTGGGTATAACTGCAAAGCATAATTCTATTTAACAGTAGATTAATTTTAAATAAGCAATTAGTGTAGTTTAACATTTGTGATCTCAATTTTTAAAGTCATCACTGAATAAAATTCATACTTTCTACTCAAATTATGGGTGTCCGTGTTATTCATATGACCAGTATTAGTTACAACAAGAATTAGTCTAGGTCTAATGTTTAGTCCTGCCTCAGTGTGGGGGATTGGACTAAATGCCCTATTAAGGGCCCTTCCAGTCCTACTTTTCTATGATTCAGTGTCAAATTATTGACATTAGGCCTTTTCTTTATTTAGGACATGCTTTGGGGCAGACTCTGATGTTGAGGATGCTTAAGGAAATCCCCTTACTCTGCAAGCAGTGATAATGAAAGTCAATGGGACTATTTATAGAACAAGGGGCTACTTGTATAAAGGGTTTCAGAATTGGGCTCTCTTCAGAAAACAGTCAAACTATTTCATAATGTTAGCATGCTTATGACCTTTTAGAAGTTAAATCCTCTCTTACAAGTATGTTTCCTTTAGTGTACATGCACATCAGATGCATATTTGAGGATAGCACATTAATAAATAGGTTTCAGAGTAACAGCCATGTTAGTCAGTCTGTATCCGTAAAAAGAGCAGGAGTACTTGTGGTACCGTCGAGACTAACAAATTTATATAAATAAATAGGGTTGCTATTGTGTTAATTGTAAGAAGTGTTCTGGTGTTATGGGGGGAAAAAGCAATCAAGAAAGTACAAATAGCCTTAGCAAATGTGGGTGAGGATCTTTTATTGGATCAATTTCTGTTTGTGAGAGAGAAGCTGTTGAGCTTGTGTGAGCTGCAGAAGAGCTCTGTGTCAGCTTGAGAGCTTCTCTCTCACCAAGAGAAGTGGATCTAATAAGAGACATTGCCTCTCCCACCTTGTCTCCCTAATATCCCAGGACCAATATGGCTACAAAAACACTTCATATTAGCAAACATATGGGGGCAGAGAGAAAATAGGTCAAGTTAAGTTGATACCAACAGCCTGACAGTCCTCCTTGCAATAAACTGAAAATATAATACTATAAACTGCAGGACTGCAGACACCTAGTCTCTAGCATAGTTATTGTGAATTAGAAATAGAGTCTGAAGGAAGATGTAGTGATCAGCATTCTGAAGATAGCATCTCAAATAAGATCAAACAGGTTTATACTAAGGAATAATAATTTAATTTGAAAATATGCACTTCTGAAAATTTTCTAATTTAGGAATAAACTACAGTGAAGCCCAAGACCTTTGGAACATTAACAAGTTTTAGATTTTTTGCTTACTAAGCATATATCCAAGAACTACTTCTTATACTGGTTATAACTCACATACTGGTTATCAATTGAATACCGCCTATTTAATTTGAGGATTGCACTGAAGTCAGTGGAATGCCTCATGGTAGTAATGAGTACTATGTTCAGTAGTAAGTGTTTACAGAATCAGGTTGATAATATGCTAGTTATGAATCAGAGAGGTGGCTGTGTTAGTCTGGAATTGCAGAAGTGACAGAGTCCTGTGGCACCTTAAAGACTAACTAAAGTATTGAAGCATAAGCTTTCGTGGGCTAATACCCACTTTGTCGGATGCAAGCAGTGCGTGTGCTAGTTATGTCTCAAATCTTTAATATTAAAAACTCCTATACAGCTAATTACTATTGGTAAACATCTGAGTAAATCTGATCATGCAAATCCTTACTCACAAGCAGACTCTTTTAAAGAGAAAAACTGCAGGATCAGGCTGCGTGTGTTAACATACTTTAATAGCTTTTGATCCAACAATAGCAAACAACATTAAGGATCATTAAAGCATATGTATGTTTTAATTAATCAGATACTTGCTTTAAGTTTGGAATATTACATTTATTTAAAATTAGACAAACATTTTCTGCATAATTTGACTATTAACAGGCATAATTTTGTTTATTAAACTAAAATACAATTTATGATTTGACTGTGCCAGCAAGAGCTCACAAGGCCTACATCTTTAACTTCATTAGCATAGAGATAAACTATAAGACCGCATAGCAACTAATCTGTTTATTCAATTAGGTATTTATAAAATTGAATGAAAGTAGGATTTTTTTAAAAGCCTTCTAATTGTCTCTAATTAGACAGACACTTGAAGCTATATTTAAATTTTTTTGGAACTAGTGCGTTTTTATTCAAAAGGCAAACAGGGACATTCAACACTTGAATTTGCTCCCCTGAAGTCTAACCATTCTGTTGCGGACTTCAGTGAGCACAAAATTTGGCACAAACATGGTTCAGAGAGCTTCAGAAAAAGAAGCAATTTGCTCTGTCACCTGCAATCCAATATAAATAAGGATTAAGCATATGGATATTAAAATAGCAATAAGGATCTGATTTAAACTGACTACAGTCAACAGGTTAAAAAATAAGCCCCTTTCAGCATCTAAAATGTACCCTCGGGAATAAGCCTAATCTTCTAAGAGTAGTTCTGCAAATTTAATTTCCCAGCTTTTTTAAAAAGTTGTCTGCTATGGACCCAGGTACAGAGGGTGAAATTGGGGCATGAATAGCAACACTCCTGTTGATTTCAGTGAGGCCAAGATCTCAGAGTCTGAGATGTCAGTGGAATCATTACCGGTCTTCCATTCATAAAGTGCCCCAATGTTTCCAGGTATATGCACTAAATCTTGGCATAACTCAATTCTTGAAGAAAGCACTAAATGTGAATCTTTGAAGCCAAACCCGATTTGGAGTTACCAATTGCAGAGAGAGCATCTAAACTTTTTTAAAAGGCCCCTAGCCCAAGCTTAATGAATTTAGTCTGTTAGTTTACTTTAAACAAAAAGGTTCCTTCCGCTGAGAACTTGTATCACATTTTTATCTAGGAATGTTTTTAATTCTGAAAAAGTTACCAACCCTAGAAGAGAGGTTATGTTGTGAACACCTGAAGCAGGAACAGCAGCAGCTGGTGCAATTATCATGCTCTTTGTAAACACCAGGCACTTATCTTGAATGTAATGGCCAGAGAGGAGTACCAGATTTAAGGAAGTTGTAGGTTGCTGCCACTCCGTGAACGGGCTCCTGATACACCAACAGTCAAAAGCCCTGTTTCTTCTAGTAAACCGGTGTTGCTTTTTATGCCCGAGATATTAGATTCCCTGTCTGTATCTCACTAAAGATACTGCTGAAATCCAAACCGGGGACAGAAGAGAAGCCTCCCTTTCGGAATTAAAAATAAACGAGCCAGCAGCCCTTTGAGTTTTGTGTCCCTAAATACAACCGGAAAGGACACAGCCCGGGATCCCCCTTCCCCCCCGGCGATGGGAAACTGACCCAGGGAGAGGACAAGTGCCCAGCCCCGTGCTCGCGCGCACTACACCGACCTCCTCAACCCGAGCAAGACCCCTGGGGAAGGGTGGCGGGGTATTTCGGGCGCCGAGAGCGGGCTGCGGTTCCTGTGGTGCGGCGCTCGCCCTTGCCGAAGAACGAGGGCTGCGCCTCCCCTGTCCTGTACCTGCGGGTTTGGCCGGGAGCCCCGGGCGCTCAGCCGCCCATGGGAGCGGGGACCCCGGCCCCTCTCCCGGGCGGGTTGCGGGCTCCGCGCCCTGCCCTTACCTGCTGGCGCCGCATCTCCGCGGCCGGGGCAGCGGCTCCGGCGAGCGCCCCGGGGTGGAACAAGTCACGCTCTGCGGCGGGGGGAAACCCAGGCGCTGCTCCCCGCCTCTCCCGGGCTCTGCGCTCGGCTCCTGCCCCGTCCTGTGCAGCGGCCGCATCCAGCCGCGGCGGGAGAGCGCGGGGGGCCGCTCCGCGCAGCCGGGGAGCGGAACCCGGGGCCGCTGCTGCGGCGCCCCAGGGTGGGGGTGGGTGGCTCAGGTAAACCCGCCGGAGAGACGCGCTGCGGCCATTCAGCCGGGGGAGGGGGGGACCCAGCAGCTCCCTCCATCCTCCCCACCTGCTGCTGCTGCAGCTCTGCCGCGCGGGGAGGGCGGGCTGAGGAGCCAGACAAAGCGCTTTGCACCGGTCCTGCCACCCCCAGGGCCCGACACGCCTCGATTTATGCGGGCGGCAGCTGCGCACCCAATAACAGGCAGGGAAGCCGGCGGAGAGGGGCAGAGGGGAGGGAGCTCGCAGGGGACTTTGCCCGGGGCAGGTTCTGTTGGCAGGGAGCGGGGGGGAGCCCCGGGCTGGCTGCTTGGAGGGGCTCCGGAGTGTCTTGTGCTGGGATCCGAGCCTTGGGGGCCCCCCTCTGGGCGCTTTTCCCTGCGGCTCCGAGTCCCGCTGCCCCGTGTCGGGCAGGCGCCTTGGCGCTGAAGAGGGGAATGATCCAGGGGCCTTTTCTGGTTTACATTGGCGACAGCGAGGCCACTTTCCCCATCGGTTTGAAGCACGGGGCACCTTTCCTGTCAACCGCCCCTCGGGTGTGTTCAGGAACCTCACACGCCGGGAACTAAAGTTTGCCCCACACGGCAGGGGTGGGCGGCTGGGTGGGTCACTGCGCTTCAGACCGTTTTGCACCGGGTTACGGATCCCTTGCACACCGTTTCAGTTGCTTGGGATTAGTAAAAAAATCCACTGGGTCTGCCTACCCTACGATTATCTTCCTATTTCCCACTCGTGCTACTCTGCATAGTGAGGACGGTAGCAGCTAGCCCCTGTTAAGTTCTTGGCTGTCACTGATTGTCAAGACATTACTCTGCGCGCTCGGGGTTGTATAAGAGGGTGTTTAAAACAAAAGAGGTCACTTGTCTACACAGGGAGTTATTCCTCCTGAGCTGCAGCTCCAAGTGTGGACACTGGAATAGAGGTGTCCATAGTTGGAGCTAATCAGGATTGGAATAACTCCATGTGTTACCACCACTGCTTTAAGCGGCAAAAGTTGAAACATTGAAGGGGGAGGAAATTAGTATGGAGGCTGCTTTTGAAATAATGAAGGTTTCTACAATATGTTAATGCTAACTTAAGTATGCACACCCTTTCTTTCCCTCCATTTAAACTGGATCCAATATTTTTCCTTTCCTAGACTGTAGTGTCTAGTGTTGCTATGCTCTGTTCAATAGGTGAGGTGGAAGTGCTATATAAATGTACATTTTTATTTATTGGAATTATAAATTAAATGATGTGGTAACAGCAGTTGGCATTTGGGGGGGCAGAGAGAAACAACAAAGTATGCATGTATGTATATGGTATAGTATCCTGTCATAGGTAATGACTAGCATGCAATATGCTAGTTTTCAGTAGCTTGTGTTTTGGGATAGGCTTGTGGAATACTATAGGACATCCTATCTACATCTCCATTCCTTTCCAGTAGTTTTGTAATCGTAATGGCAAGCACATATATATTTTTTTCAACTGTCTACCTAAGAAATTATTTTTAATTTAAATAATGTTTCTTTTTGTTTTCTGATAGCTATAAACTTGGAGCCATTATGATTTATTTTCAGTTGGCATTTTAATCAGTCTGATCTTTTTGGAGTTCGGGTTTGAAATTGTAAAGTGTTCAGAAGCTTATTTTAAGTAAAATCTGACCTTCCATCAGAGTAGTACTTTTATTTGAGACAGTCAGCTCTGTAAGCATTAGTCCAACGTGAAAAACAAAATAAAAAGAGTAAAGTGACACTTCAAATGAAAGAACACTAACTTTTTTACCTACTATTACAAAATATACTATTTCTCTATGTAATATCTCATTCAATATCAGTTTGTTTACACTGTACAATTATTAGCACTTCATATAGCCATTTTCACTGTATCCTTAGCTTCTTTTGTTTGCCTGTGTCTTTCACACAGCAACAATGGAGAAACATTTTATAAATTTATAAATCTTAACTAAACCCACAAAACTAGTAGATATTGCCCTAATACAACTTTTTAGCTTAATTTTGTAAATTCACTAGACCTAAAGCTGACAGTACCCCTTTAAAATACAACATTTATATGTGGGTTTGGTGATTTACTTTTCAATATATTTTCATTCTCTCTAAGCCAATTATTATAATAAAGAAAAGGGTACAGCTTGAGAAATCTCTTTAACAGTAACTCTCCTTCACATCTCTGTCTCTTTGTGTCCCATTCACTTGCTATACCTTGCATATGGCTGGCATATTAACAGAAGACTTTTAGTCTGAGACCTACATAGTTTTGCCTTTCATAAAATTCTTTTTAACATTCGAACTTAAAAGCTTGGTAGCATAATACAGAGAAATTTGTTGTTACTTCCCTGAGATGGCATGTATTAAATCTACCATTTCAGAGGAGCAGTCGATAGCCACGACGTATAGCCACTAGGTATAGCCAGTCGATAGCCACTAGGTAAGAAAATCAGGTAAAATCTTCTGCTGTTTCTGTGAGAGACATTTCAGCTGTGCTATACACTGAACCTTTGCTTGGTGCCCTACATAGACATAGTATCAGAGGGGTAGCTGTGTTAGTCTGGCGCTGCAAAAGCGACGAGTCTTGTAGCACCTTATAGTCTACAAGACTCTTTGTTGCTCTAACATAGACATAGCTGCACCATACCTGGGAAGAACTGTAACTCAGGGTCACAATGCCTCCCCTGTTTCCCTCTGGACTGCTAGTGGAGAGAAAGTGGCTATAGCTTTTCTTCCTGGCTGTAGCATATTTTCAACTCTGGTGGCAGAAAGAATACTAAGCACACCTTCTCTTCCCCACCTGCATACTCAAGTGAAAAAATGGGGAGGTGGGATTCTTAATCACCTATCTAGCTCATTAGTGCCAGGCACGATCTGTCACTAAAGCACTACTAACTAACAACTTTCCATAAATCCAAGCTCCATAGGTTGTAACCCACAGGGGTTCTCAAAACGTTTCCGTAGTATGGGCCATTTTTTAATGCGTGTTTTGTGGGTTTCCACCCCTCTTCCTCATGATTGCATTATATGTCCCTTTGGTAACTGCAACAATTGCTGACGTGGAAAAATAATACTACAGGAGTATGTGTTTTAGCATGTTTCATGCTATAAGTCTGTTGTCATTTTTGAAAAATAGTTAATCACACTATCTGCCTTTTCCCACCTTCTTTATCATTAGGATCCTGGACATCTGGTGAAACATCCGGAAGCAAGGACAGCTGGTCACTGTGACCTATCCGCTTTCCAGGAACTACTAACAAGTGCTCTGGACCCACTTGTTCCATTGACCGTAGGTACTGCAGTCGTAACAGCGGTTTAAAGGAAGTCTTTAGAAAGGGTGTTGAGTCTGCTCAGCTAATTGCAGGATCAAGCTGCAAAACTACCTTTTAACTATCAACTGGATTATTTAGATGACAAAAAATGACAGCAACATATGATCAGAAACCAGAGTATATCAAAGTGATTTTATCCTCTATCATGTTTTCATTTTTGGTCTGTGATATTAAGATTTATTAGTCATTTAAGTCTATGACTGCAGATTCTTTAGCCCTTTCAACACACCGAAATATTATTTGCATCTCTCATAGTTTGTGTATAATTGGGATACTTGCCTAATCTTGCATGTGATAATAAAATGATTGAATGATAAATGCTAAATATTTTTTCAAAGTATTTTAAATACTTATTTTTTTCTATTGAACATTGGTGTTTCAAAATAGTTTTTATATTTCTGCCTTTGAGTTTATTGCTAACTGCACTAAACATGAATATTTTAAAAATGCTGTATTTGAAAGAAACATTTTAGATACACAAAATTTGAAAATAAGAAAGTTACGTTCAATTTTCTTCCTGGTGTAGCTACACAGTGCAAGTTTAAAGACATCTCAAAATAGTATGAAATTCCGATGGGGGGGGGGACGGAAATGTTTAAAAGATACTTGAATTTTCTTGCCTAAAAATGGCATTTGATTCATACAATTGGAACAATTATACCATACCTGTTACATGGCATTCATTTTAGTATCTCATGATTAACTAAGTAATGTTTGTTCAGCACTTTGGTCATCCAGAGCATTATATTAGTAACAATATCTAAACAAATATCTTGTGATTGGAACTTTATTTTGATACATAAGTGATTGTTTAGATGAGACATTAAACTGAGATATCCTCTGCCTATTTCTGCTGAAAGTTAGACTTCAGGAGACGTTTCTAAAAGACCTAGGGAATAGCCCTGCTGTTGTGATCAATATTCCCTTATAAAGATAAGAAATTCTAACTCCAATGTGAATACTTATTAATAGTACTGCTTTGCACTTTCTATAGTATTCTTCATCCAAAGATTTCAAAGTATACTGTAAAGACATAAATTAATTAAATCTTCCTGCTCTCCTGTAGTCTAGATAACTATTACCCCCATTCTATATATGGGGGCGCGGGGGACAATAGGACAATGGTTAAGGCCTGATCTACACTAGAAAATTAAGTCATCTTAACTGTGTCATTCAGGGTTGTGAAAAGGCCACATCTCTGACTGGCATAGTTAAACTCGCCTCCCCTTCCCTCTCCTCCCCCAGTGTATATATTCAGCAGTAGGTTAATGGAATAATTCTTTTGTTGGTCAAACTACTGCCGGGGGGAAAGGGGTGGAGGAGAGATTATCAGAAGCACTGTGAGATTTCAAAGCACTGTCGCGGGAGCTCGCCCACAGTAGTGCTTTGAAGTCTCTAGTGTAGATGTAGCCTAAGTGATTTGACCAAGGTCACACAATGAGACAGCTGGAAAATGAACTCAGGGTGAGATTCTCTGCTATCCCTCTAACAAGAGCAGCACAGAACTACAGCTGCAGAAACTGAGGTGGCTTCAAGCACCTTAATGTCTTTTGGATACTGAGCTGCTCCAGGGGTGGAGAAACCCCCAGCATAATTTAGACATCCCTGGGGCCTAAATCACAACAGTTTCACTTGCCTGATATATGAGCCTGAGGGCTACCTAGAATCTCTGCAGCATATCCAGCCCCCTAGCACATCCCTCTGGCTCCCAACTATACACCCTATGCCTCCTACACCAAGACTTTTGAGGGGATCCTCGGAAGGTAGCTGTCTGTGTCAGTGGCTGTGTTGAGGGAGAGGGGGATACTCCTTTAGCCAGAACTGGGGATTTTAGAGTCCTTCTACACCATTCTGGCCCTTCTGCCCAGCATAAAGTTGTTGGATTGGAGGTGAGGATCTCACTCAAAATTCCTATTTCCCAGTTTCATGGTTGTATTTTTAAATGTATATTTAATAGCCAGCCACAGATTCTGATCTACATGACTATGGATATGTCTGAACATCAAGCTGTTGGTGTGGTTCCCAGCTCCAGAAGACATACCAGTGCTAGCTCTGATTGCAGGCTCGCTACAGGGATTGTCTGGAGCTGCTGCTTCTTGACCCAGAAACCCCGGGCTTTGTAGAAATAATACAGTTTGATACTGTATTATCATCTTCAGAGATTTTCCCAGAGGGGAGAGAGACTGGGTACATCCCCACAGCTAACCTACTCCTTCTGTTCCCCTTGCCACCCAGTCTCCCCTCCCTGTATCCAATGGACCACAGACTCTGCATAGATGTACATATGTGTTCAAAAAGGGAGAGGAGTAGAAGTAGAAATATAGTTTCCCAAAAGGTAACTAAGCTCCCTCATCCTTATCTGAAGAATCCTTTCCATATATAGATCTATAGGGGGAGTTGTGGGAGTCCGTTTTTATCTTTTCTTACATGTATTAATCTTATTACATTGTCCAGCACAAGGGGTCATTCTGGCAATGGACAAATTCATGGTGAAATGTAGTGTATGGCAAGCTAATGTTAATAAATTGTCCATAAAATAAGGATATAAAGACCACACATCAGCCGTGTCTGAATGGCTGATACTACTATAAAAATAATTTTAAAACGCAAACATTTTGGTTTGGAATTAATCTGCTGTTAACTTGCAGAGTGGCAGGTGATTTTAAAAAAGTAATAAACAATTAAACTGAAGCAGCTACCTGTCCAGTAGGTGCTTGAGGAACAGATAACCGAACAATGGTCAAGCATCTTAGAAAGCATACCTTTAATAAGCAAGCAGTTCATCATGTTGTGCATATAATTTCAATAGATTAATAGAGCACTTTGCTGTGAGGTCAGAATAAATCCTGCTTTGATGCAAAACACAGCTAAAGTTGGACCAATTTTATTTAAACTTATCCCCCCAGTGATTTTTCCCCCTCTTTATAAATGTGATTAAAACAGTTCTCTTTCAAGAGATCTTTGCTCTGTCAACCTACTTCTGACTGCTAAATTCCGTATGGCAAAGGAAACTTACAAAGCCTTTTTTAGATGGATAGCTCTAATGGAATAAATTTCAGGTGGGTCAAAAGGTCTGAAGAAATAGAAAACTGAATGGATAAAAGAATAGAGCCGTTAAAATGAAAACAGTTCCTCTGTAATAAATCTCAATATGGGCTATATATTCCTCACTGAGGCAAAATCCCAGTGACTTCCAAAAATCACTAACATTTAATTAGCAACCTATGGAGTTTAAAATTTAATGTCCTTTTCAGAAATGATGAGGGATGTTATTTTTGCATTGAACAAGCCGTCTCTTAAAATATGGTAGGACAGATCCAGCTCGCTCTATGGCCCCTTTGATCCTGCAGATCTTATTTAGGTATCCCATTGATTTCATTGGGCATTTGCCTGAGTAAGGGCTGCAGGATTTGACCACTGATTTTTGCCCTGTTGTAAATAAAAAGGTCTAGGAATTCAGTAACATCACACTAGTTCCACTGTTACTTGTATCTTCTTGTATTAGTACTGCCAAGTGTGTGCATTTCTGACAGAGCTATCAGTTCTTTGTCAATACTTTTTAAAATTTAATCTCCTACATTGGTCTTTTATGGTACTACTTTAAAAGCTCCAGAAGATCCCTAGCCTGTGTAAGATGTAGTGTAGACAGAACATTATGTGTAAGGTTAACTGCTTTTAAAATGGGAAACAGTCCCACAACGCAGGAATGGGGAAATCCATTAGTTTCCTAACTGACTTCAGTGAGGAACTTGTGGGTTACCCAGTCCCACAAGTTAACTTAAACACAGGAAACTCAGGGCCCTGCTCAGTCATTTCCCAGCGCACTATTTGACCAAAACATTTTTCTTGATGTACAGTTTATAAAACAAATTCTAACTCACTGCAGAACATATACTGAACATTTTCGTTTGTACATTTATATATGTATAGGGCCTGAACCAATACCCATTAAAATGAATGGAAGCACTTGAAAATTAGATAATTAAAAATTTGCACATAATTTTATCCAGACACTTACAAAAAACTCCCAATTTCCCACAAAAATACACAGTTGTGAATTATTATTTTCTGAAAATGAATCTTCTGCCTCGACAGCACCTTGAAGGGTTCCTGAGTTTCATTCCCAGCTCTACCACTAATTGACCGTAATGCTTTGTATTTGGGTAGCATTTCACAAATGTTCTATAGAAGGTAGGTATCATCTTATTTTACATCCTCAAAACCAAAGTGTCCTCATCTGTAACTGGTCTGCACAAGTTACACAGCAAATCGGTTTTGGAAACCCAGGTCTTCTGACTCCCAGTCCTATGCCAAATTTAGTAGGTCACAGTACTTCCCAAACAAGTCACTTTAGGACAAAAGTTTCAAACTTGGATGTCTAACGTTAGGTATCTGAATGAATGGCCTGATTTTTATAGTTGAGTATTTACAACTCCAGTTGAAATCAGTGAAAACTAAGTCAGTCAATCAGGATTTGGCCTGTACGTAATTGAGTTTTATTAGTACTAACCTGTACAGATGGTGAAATTGAGATTCAGAGAAGATGTGGATTGCCCGGGGGGGGCGGGGGGGGGGGGGGGGAAAGTATGATCAAGTGAAGTACTCATAGAGTTGACAGTCCAGGTGGCATGGTTTTCTTATCCAGGTGGGTAAAATGGTTAACATGGCATATTTTTTAAATTCCACCAAAGTGGGCAAAACTCAGTGCTGAATTTTCTAAAGTGATAAGTTCAACTTAGTAGATTTAAACAAAGGCAAAATTGAAGCTGAAGTTTTGTTCATCTTTAATCAAAACTAATCACAAAAAAGCAGCCCATACAATCATAGAAATTACCATTTTTGTATTTGATTTACTATTTTATATTTAGTAAACTTTAATCTATCCAGCGCACAGCCACTGGCAAACACCACCTGTAACACAGATTGATCTCTAAATGTCAAAACTAATGAAAACAGAACATACATCTAGAAGAGGTAAATTTCTCCATGGCCACTCCTGTTGGTTCCACTGTCACAACCTTAGCAAGTTCAGCTGGTTCATCAACCAAAACTGAAGCACAGAGCAAAATTACCATTTTCACTTGTTAAGTTTTGTCAAATCCAAAATATTGGAGTGTAGTATCAGTGTTCTCTCTACTCTCAGAATATTTAAGGGTCTGCTGTCTTTTCCCCTCCTGGTCTATCACATGGATACTCGATAGGTTTTGGTCTATCCTCCTTTCTGCGCACTCTACAGGGGCTTTATGCAGAAGGGATGAGGAGAGGAAAGGGACTGAGGAAATACAAAAGGGAATTAATACAGCTATGTATGTTAACTCTGTGTTTCCTCCCCGGTCGCTTTTGAGCTGCTACAGAGGAGCCCAGCCAATGGCAGTATGATTCCTATTGAAACTATGCTGCTGGAGGAATGGCATCTTGGAGTCATAAACTGTCTACTTGGATGGCTTCTTACTCCACGGATCTGGTGGGTGCCCTCTCTGAGGATACCCAGGATTTGTAGAGTTGGGGGGGTCTCACTCCTCCCATCTGTGAAATCACTGACTCTATGTTCCCTGAGGGAACAATGGGCAGGAAACTCCATGAGATGTATCTTTGAGAGTTTTCCTGACCCTTTACTGCCCATTCTCTTGGCTTCACGGAATCAAGGTGACATCTGTCCAGGATTTCTGGATAACCAGATGATAGGGTTTGTTTTTTTTTTGCTTTACCTCTTCCTTTTATTCTGAACAGTTTGGTGTTTTGACACTTCTCATTTTCTAGTCTGCAATGGGAAATATGGCCAGTTTAAATGAAGGGTATAGAAGCTAATGAGTTGTAGGCAGATTTTCCCTTTTAGTTATTTCTGCTGATGCAGAGTGCTGAGTTTTGTACTCAACCTTCATCTTGAATGTGCTGTACCTTTCTACCAAATTGATTTTCTGCTTAATCTATTTCCTGGGGACTATTATCTGCACACGAGACTTTGAGTTAACTCTCACCTTTTGATGAGAATTTTCTTGCTGTGATCTGAAACAAGCCATTACTGGAGTCAAATGGAGGTGCTTCATAATGTCAAGGATAAGCCATGAAAAGGAGCATGCACTCAATGAAAATGTATTTAGAAATGTATTTTCTATAGGAAACTGAACCTAATTTATGTATAGAGCAACATTTTAAAAAACTGACTACTGAAACTGCATAAACAAATTCTCTATTTGTACGCCAGTAAGAACTATAACTAGTCCCGCTTACAAGCTCATATACTTATTTATATGTACATATGTAGACATGCAATTTATGTAGCTGCATCTGAAAATTCAGTATGCAGGGGTAACTTTTTTTGATGCTGTTCTCAAATCTTAGGGCAGACTAATGCATCAATTTTCTACCCAAAACTAACTGGGAAGAAAGTTGACGTGCCACAAGGGCTATTAAAACATATCTGCAGGCAGGTGGGCAATGGGAAAGAAAGAGGTTCTTTCTGCTTGGCACTGCTTTTTTCAGCTCAATCCATTATCAAGTGAAGTCAGTGGAAAGCCTACTATGGGCTTCGGTGGGTTTTAGATTAGGTCCTTCAAGTGCAATACCCAGTTGCTCACCAGACAATTTCAGCATTTCAATTTTATCCCTTCCTGTGGACTTTTCAAAAGAAGGGAATGATTCAGAACTTTTGGAGTGTAGCTTCTTTAGGTTCCAACTGAAAAACCCCATAACATCTAGATGAGGTTCCAGGCATTTTATGAACAGTAATTTAATTATTCATTCCCTGGATGTAAATTCTTAAGCAGACATTTCTTGGAAGTATTGTCATTTATAGGGGATTCCCCTGGTCACTTCTTTTTGAAACCCAGAGTAATTCCTGTTTTAAAAGTAAGCTTTGTTTTAAGACTTTTTGACTGATGAATAAATACACAAGGGATCAAAAGCTCGTTTGGTTAAGAACCTACCATTAATTTCATGCTGATCAAACATCTTTGGTGTAAAGATGGCTAAAATATAGATGAGCGAGCAAGACCGTTGCATTAACACTTAAAGCATATGCTTTTTAAGTCATTAAGCTCCAAAGTTTTATAGTTCCCAGAATGAACTTGATTATTTTCCATGATATTCATTTTAGAATTGACATGCTTTTAAACTTAGCTAAATTGCAACAGATCATAAAAGCAAAACTTAAAAAATAATGGAGAAACTTTCTCTCCAGGCAGGTAATGTTGATTGAGAACTCAGACTTGTCTAATTTAAAATGTCTTTGGCTTGTTGTGTCTTTGTTTCAGTTGCTCTGGGAGGCCAGCCATCTGATACTAAAAGGAAAATATAACATGATTAAGATCACATGTTTCAGCTAGTATTTCACTTCCTTTTCTCCCCCACCCTTTTGGTATGTTTCTCTTTCCTGGATTTTCTGTCTTAACCTTCTCGTTCAGTGTTTTTATCATGTATTGACCATAGAAACATTGGGTTAAATTCAATCTTTGGGTAAGCAGGTTTGAATTCCATTGGCTTAAATGAGGCTTGCGTCCTTTTATACTGGACTTGAATTTGGATCATTAACTTCTGAATACGATTAAAATGGTTTTCTCTTTGATATAAAAGGAGGAGAAGGTCATGGGTAAAAATAGACTAGGGCCATTCCATGAACTAAATCTTAACCATTCACACCGCTCACTTATTCCCCCACTTCTGCAATGCTTAAATTCATTTCAGCTATTGCTTCCTCTCACCACCTTAGGATGGGAATTCAAAAGGGATGTGTGTGTGTGTGTGGGTGGGGGGGGGGTGTCTTTTCCTATTTGGGCCTAGTGACTGTTCTTTACTATTTCTTGGCTGACTTGAGCCCTGGACTGGAAGCTAAATATCATGTTCAGTATCTAGCTCTTGGGTGTTCCGTCAGAGACAGAATGTTCCAGAGAAACTAACTGGAAAACCCCACCGGGCAGAGATTGGTGCAGTGAACTTGGCTTGCTATTCACATTAGACTATATGTAATTGGGGGGGGGGCGCGTATTTTTGCCCAGGACGCACTATGATTCTGATACTGCAATGTGTTGTATGGGCACAGCAGACACACAATGGATTCAGGGTTGGGCCTCATTAATACCAGTATAACTCCTGTCTTCCATGGAGATGAACTTGGCCCTAATTCATTAGCTGCTTACATTTGTAAGTGATCCATAACATATTGAAAAATTGTGTGGGTGGCACAAAGAATTTCTAAAAGAGCTGCTGTTGCTAGACCCGGATGCTGGGAACTGGCCTCAAGACAAGTAAACTTTAAACTCTGGGGTTTCTATAGTAAAGATGGGGGGACCTCCCTCTTGCTCTCCTTTTTTCCTGTTCTATTTAATTTTGGATTTTCTTCATTTCAAATGTTAAAAGTCCAATGGCTTTTTAAAAAAGGCTTCCTCCTTTTTTTTTTTTTTTTAAATAAAATTGCTTATTTTCTGAAGTCAAGTACAACCTCCCTCCTTCCCCCATCTACACTTATGGGCCACATCCAGAAATCTTCTCTCAGTATGTGACCTAGGAGACCTTTACTCATGCAAGTAAACCATACATAAACAGACTTCCCCCATCATAGAGGATTTCTTGCATACGTAAGGGTTGTCTTTACTATTAGGACCTTAATAAGACTACAAGATTTTGTCCTCTGCATAGTTTAAATTTGAAATTTAACATTTTATATGTGATTTTTTTTTAAGTGCACAAAAGTCAGGCTGTTCAGAGTTAAGATTTTCTCAATAACCTCACCTCCATCTCCTTGACCTTGTGTGTATATGTTAAGATCCTTAATTATGATCAGAGAACAGAAGGCAGTGTAGTGTAATATACAGCAATCAATAGAATACAGTGGAAAGGAGCTACATATTTTATATCTCTAGGGTTAATTTTTAAACATGGATTTCTTGATTTCCTCCAGTTAGATGGTCAAGACAAATAAAACAAGCATTTGTGTCAGCTCAGAGGATCCAAGGACATCCTTTTAAGTAGCTTGTATTTTAAAACATATGGAATTAAATTAGGCTACTTGCGTTTGTGAAGTTACACATGTGCATAAGTAATTATGAAAGAGCCTTCATGAAAATACTTTGAAAGGCAAGTAAAAGAATAAAACGTTTCTTTCTTTTTCATAGGGGAGATCTTTCACTGTTGCATATAAAGGAGGATATTCTGATTTCCACAGCATTGTAACTTTTCGAGGGTTTTTTGGCAGTTTATAAAGCACTCTGTGTCACTGGTGTGTCATGTTTATTTAGAGAGTATTCTGTATCATCTTGGAGTAAGCAGATGTTTGCAGAATTGTCAATAGCATTCTCCAGAATTGCACTTTAATCAACTTTGCTGCCACTTAGTTTAATAAATAAGGGTGGGATTTTCAAAGATGACTAAGTGACTTCAGAGCACAAGTCCCATCAAAAGTAAGTGGCACTTGTGCTCCTAAAACTCGTAGGCATTTTTGAGACTCTTCCCTATAATAAATATTTGTAAATGACTCACCGTGTGACTTACTAGTAATATCTGTTGTTTAAATACAATAATACAAAAGTTTATTACAGTTTAAAGTGAAATTTGCCAAAATTCTTATAAGTCCCTATTGTTTCTGGACATGTCTCTAAGCACTCCAGGAAGGGGAGAGAAGAGAAGCAGACACTAGTATTTCCCAACATCTTACATCAGGCATCTACCGATCTTGTGATGTCCACACCCATCAAATGAACACATCATTTTATTTTCACTGTTCATGCAGCTTCTACTGCTAAAAGTCAAAATAAATACGTGGAAAACTTTATAATCACTGATTTAAGATTAGCAGCCGTGTTAGTCTGGATCCGTAAATAATAAGATGAACACTTGTGGAACCTTAGAGACTAACCAGTTTATTTCAGCATAAGCTTTCGTGGGCTATAGTGAATACAGTGATTATACCTTTTAGGACTGTAGCCACTTCCAAGACTGGAGAAGAGGCAGTTTTGTGGTTGTATAGTGTGTAGCATAATGGGGTGCTGGTCCATGACAAAGCCCATGTCTACACCGGTGGCGGAATCGACCTAAGATACGCAACTTCAGCTACACAAATTGTGTAGCTGAAGTTGACATATTTATTTCAACTTACCATGGCATCTTCACGGCACTGAATCAACTGCTGCTGCTTCCCCATTGACTCAGCCTGCACCTCTTGCAGAGGTGGAGTACCCATGTTGATGGGAGAGCACTCGGCAATTGATTTATCACATCTAGTTTAGGCATGATAAATCGATCCCTAATAGATGGATCACTACCCATAGATCCGGGGGGTAGTGTGGACCTGGCCTAAGTTCCTAGGCACTACCACAATACAAATAATAAAAAATAAGCCCAGAAAAGTTTAACTAATATTTACACACTAACTGTGTTCAATAAGTATGCTCCTTTATGTCCACAACTTGAATGTCTTATTTCTCTCAGCCTGTTTTCAGCACTACACTTTCCACCTGCCACCCACCTCTCCAAACAGACAGATGTGAGAAGAAAAGCCAGCTTCCGCAAGACAAAAGGAATTTCCTGCTATCTGCATATTAACAAATACTCAGAAACAAGGTTTGAAGAAGTTCTAAAAAACTGAGCCAAGAAAGGAAGTACTCGAATAGAATAAGAGTGTAGGAGTTAGCTGTTGGCATATTTTCATATTCGAGGGTGGTTACCTAGATATTCCTCATTGTTTTCCCTCCCTAAAAAGTTGCAGCATTAGCAGCATTTCAAGCCAGCATGCCTGGCCAGACCTTTAGGGTGACGATGTACATAATTCATGCTCTTAAAGTGTGGTTCTTCTCTGACGCATAAAAACAGCAACTTTTACCTTCAGAGTTGCTTTTCTGTGCATAGTTAGTCATGATGGGTGAGGTAATATCTTTTATTGGACCAACTCCTGTTGGTGAGAGAAACAAGCTTCCGAGCTTACACAGAGCTGTTTTTCAGGTCTTCAGAGTGTCATAGCTAAATCCAAGGTGGAACAGAGCATTTAGCATAAGTAATTAACACCTATTTCAAGGGACCATTCAAGGTGAAGTGGCTGGTTAATATTTCTCCAGTTCTAACTTCTGGGGGAGGGGGACTGGGAGGGCATGGGTAAGTGGGTTATAGATTCTTGTAATAAGCCATACATTTATAAATTTGCTAGATCCTAAAAATCATGGACTGAATAGAGATACTGCATGTATATCATATTACATCAGTCTATAACCCACTAACCCCCATTCCCAAAACTTCTCTACCCTGCCTCCCAATGACTTGTCCATCTCATTGAAGTTGATCCAATAACAGATATTACCTCACCCACTTAGGGTGACCAGATGTCCCAATTTTATAGGGACAGTCCCAATTCTGAGGTCTTTTTCTTATATAGACTCCTATTACCCCCCCATCACCTGTCCCGATTTTTCACATTTTCTGTCTTGTCACCCTAACCCACCTTCTCTCTCTAATATTCTGGGACCAACAGGGCTACAACAACACTGCCTACAATGTAGCCATGTCTGGTCACTAACAAAAATGTTTAAATTGTTTTTACTTCTATTAATACAGATATGCCGAACACAATTAACCATGCTAATATCTTCAACGTTTCTATATAGAAATTGTGCAATTTTCAGGTGTATTAATAAAAAATCTTTACAATCACTCATTCAAGATTTCTCTTTCTGTATTTGATTTTCCCACTCTGATATAATCTGCTGGCATTTCTAGAAAAATCTCACGCTTCATTAAAATCTGGGTTCTCCTGTTTCCCTCCTGTATTGTATTAAGGTTGCTATGATAGAGTATAGGTTATTTTTCAACACTCTCATTTTTAAAAATTCATAAATCAGTGTATTTTGTGCTCTTTCCTAGCAGTAACTATTTTTCTTAATGGTGGATTTGGATAACTTTCGGAGCAGTAAATAGTTATTTTAATTTTGGTATGGAAAGTGCTACAGTGGGAGCCCCTTTGCTGTCTCCCAAGAGTCTTCCCTTGACACTAGATGTGGAGGGCAGATTTAGCAGTGATAAAGATGGCATCTGTTCTAATCTACCATGTTGAAGGAATGTCTCCTGCGCTGCAATATTTATTCTAGTTCGGACCTCTGTTCTGTCCTGCGGCCACTTAGTAACCAGGATTAAGTTCAGCACTGAAACTAAAGTAACTCTCCAGCACTGTTACAAGGGAGGTGATTTAGTTGGTGTTGGTCCTGCTTTGAGCAGGGGATTGGATTAGATGATCACCTGGTCTCTTCCAACCCTAATATGCTATGATTCTATTGAGACACAAGAGTTATTCTTTGAAGAAGGATGTTTTCATTTTATGCTATCTGGAGGTGGCGTGTGGGGATACTCCTCACCCAGCCAATTTTATTCTCTGTTCAGAGTCATTAACCTTTGTGCTTTGTGTCAGCTGGAGCTTAAAACAGTTCTCAAAGCTCTGGTCTCTAATTGGTAAATCATCACATCCTGTCCTAAAAGAGGAATCTTTTTACCTTTTGTAGAAAGTAAAAAATGTGAGCATCGCCCTAACCCCTAGCAATATTTTAATTAAAAAGTGCTCAGAGTTATATTTTTAAAAATTGAGTGAACAGTGTCATATTGGCAACCTTGGAATATGACATTCTATAACTATCCCCAGAACTATTACAGAATGGGCACTGTCCGCATGAGCTTCCCCTGGAAGTGACTGATTCTAGGGATGAGTGAGTGATTTTTGGCTCCATGTTGCTTAGACAACCCTCTCAGGCCCAGATCCTCAAAGGTATTTAGGTACATAACTCTCCCTGATTTCACATGTTTCTGATATATAGTTTAAAAACCCGCTAAGCTTTAAAAACAAACCATCCATTTATATGCATCCGATGAAGTGGGCTATAGCCCATGAAAGCTTATGCTGAAATAAACTGGTTAGTCTCCAAGGTGCCACAAGTAAACCTCATTTTATTAACGGATACAAACTAACATGGCTGCCAATCTTAAACCATCCATTAATGGGGTCTCTAGCCGATCCATTTCAGTTCCTTTAGGGGCTGACAAAAAGTGGAGCTGGAGTTACAGTATCTGAAGAATCAGAGAGGTAGCCGTGTTAGTCTGGAATAGCGGAGGTAACAAAGAGTCCTGTGGCACCTCAAAGACTAACTAAAGTATTGAAGCATAAGCTTTCGTGAGTTAATACCCACTTCGTCGGATGCAAGCAGTATTTGAAGATATTCTTGTATAAAATGCAGTGGTTAGTTTGTGGGTCTTAAAGAGAGAGCTTGTTTTGAAATGTAAACACCCGACACTGTATAAATGCCTGTGTCTCCTGGTGAGGTTTTTGTACGGTACTGGGAGCAAATGCTTGCCACACAGAGGCAACAAACCAAAGTCCTCCTTTACGGAATACTTTTCAAACATAGTTTCACTGTCTGCTTTAAAATAAAATAATTGATTACCGTACCTCTCTTCGTTGTAAATATGTTTCCATTTACTAGCAACTGTGCTTACCCAACCAATGTGACTTTTGTTTCCACTGAGGAAACTCAAAAGCCCCCTCGCTTTCACCAACAAAAGTTGATCCAATAAAAGAGATGATCTCTCCCACTTTGTCTCTATTTCCACTGGCAGCCAAGAATCTCTGAATATACAGTATTGTAACCACCTTCTGGTTTCTTATGGGGCAATATGTTCACCCTCCAGTACAACACGCAGCCAGTATAAGGTTTCATAATCCCTGCAGCACAGGGAAGGGGAGTACTGTCCCAGGTTAGAGGTAGAGTTAGATGGGAAATGTTGACTTTTTGGGGTGGGGGGTAATTGAAAGATGCTGATTCATCAAAATTGAAACTTTTTGCAGCAATGTAATTGGTTTCAACAAAAATTTCATCCGGTGGTTTCTCAGATCCGGGATGGAACTGCTAGTCAAAGTGAGAGGGAACAAGTGTCAAGCATAACCAGTAGCCCAGTGGGTAGGGCACTCACCTGGAATAGGAGAGACCTAGGGAATTGTGCAAGATAGGTTCCCCATAGATTGTGGCATTGCTTTGTAAGGTAGAACAGTATTTGCTTTCATGCTGACAGACATTTGGCAGGACTTTTTTCTTGGCTATTAATTATACACTGTCAATGCTGTGCCTTTTTATGTTTTTACCTGCAGCATACTTGGAATGGGAGGTTAATGTATAGTTGTACTGCCTTTACTTTGAAGTTTTGAAATAGTCTCTCTATTTCCATTAGCAACATCCTGTGATATACTGTGTACCATCTCATTTGGCAATACTGGCAATATTCTGGGCTTTCAAGTCTATATTCATTTTTATGTTAATTTCTAGACTGTTCATAAAATATTAAGTTGAGATTTTGAAAGCAATCTAGAGAAGTTACATACATCTTTCAGTAGAATTAATTAAATGTATTAATTAGGTTGAGATTTTCAAAGCAGTCTTAAGAGTCTAGAAATTTAAACTGACTGGAAGATCCACCACTTTGCCAGTATTCCCAAGTGAGATGGTATAATCTACGGTATATAACAGGAAGTCAAAAAAATTCATTCTTAGTGGAAGATATGTTCTAATCCTCTAAACTGCTTTGAAAATCTCAACCTGATAGTTTATCTTTTTGACTTTGATTAATCACTTTGAATAGAGCTCCTTGATTCAACTAGGACTTGATTCTTATTTACACTAATGCTGGAAGTGTAAAGGGTCCTTAAAGTGAGTGTAAATTCAATTTACACTTGCTTTAAAGCACCTTTGCAGTGCCAGAATGATGCAAAGTGACCTTAGTAAAAATGAGAATAAGGCCCATAAAGTATTTGATGGTTCTAATTGAGAGTTCCTGTGACTAAGATATTATTGAGGGCAGATCATTACATTTTAGTATCTTAGATAACCTTTTCCAAATATTTTGAGGATGTTTTGTGAACTGGTTGCCTAGTAAATAGTTGGTTAGATCTAACTCTTTTTTTTAGAAAGGGTCTGTATTTTGGCTGAAGCTGAAATGCCTGGGCTTGTTTCATTTCTACCTAATGTTGCTGGGGATTTGAGTGATACCAGTCTAAAATTACTTCTCTCTCAGTTAGGCAAATTTTATTTATATGTACGCCAACTTCAATCTCCTAGCAAGGGCTTCCAGCTTCAAAGCAAAAATCATGGGGAATAATGGGCAACCGTCCTTGAAATCTTTCTGAAAGAAATTATTTTTGAGCTATGTCACTTCACATTTACCCATACGCAGAATGTACCTTAGCCATTTCAAGATTTTCCAAAGTCACTAGTAATTATGAGTCTCAAGTTGTGTGTGAGACACCTTCACAGGGGACTGATTTTTTCAGAGAGTGGGTATTCAGCACTTCCTGAAAATCACTCCCCTTCAATGTGTCTTGAATTGGGCACACAAAAATAACTATGGTTTTTAAGACTCCCTTTACGTAGGTCCATTCCACGTTGTCAAAGGCATTTTCTTCATGCAGGAAGACTATCCAAACATCCTGGTTTACTGGGCCTGTCTGCTACCCCATCTAGAAGTTGTCCTATATTAACTAAAAAAACTAGTCCAATATAAAGCTTGTCAGGGCTTTGTGGTTCATTTGTTTAGAATCTTTTTTTTTTAAAAAAATAGCTATTGGCCATAACTTGTTACTCTTTTGAGGTCTAAGTTTAATCTTAGAATGAATATTAGACAAATATTGTTATGTCACAACAATTTAACAAATAGCATTTTACCAGCTGGTAACACTGGTCAATCTCTGCAAAAATTAATCATTGAAAAATTTGTTCAACTTGAGTTATTTCCTCTTTATTCAGCCAAGCACATAAGTGCATTCTGAATGTTAAGTACATGCTTAAGTGCTTTTCTGAATCAGGGCCTGAGTCCGTCTAACAATTCAGCCCTGGTTATAGGTTGACCCAGAGCCTATTCCTGATTTGGCTCAATAAGGAGGAGATTTAGTGAATCAAGAAACTCAAGCATTCTGTTGTCAGAGCCTGGTGCTTCTGATGGATTCAGGTGCTAATAAAATGTATTTTATAAAATGTGCCAGCTAGATCTACTGTATTTGAAATATCTCCAGTTTCTCCTTCTTTAATAGCTGAGATTGGATTAGGGAATTTTTTGCCTACAAATAATCTAGCCAACATTTCCCTGCTTTATTAGCTGAGCAATAAAGTTTTGTTTTAAAGTAGTGTAACCTGCTAATGTAGTGTATCAAAAGCTCCATCTCAACTTAGTACCTTTTGATAAAAGTCCCATCTATTTTAGCTGTATTACAGCAAGCCAGAATTTGCTCCTCTTGCTTAACTTTATTTTATTTTCTAGTTTGTGAATTTACCCTTGATACATTTTTTTATGCTAGATAGGCAACAGTCTTTGCTGCATTGCTGCTTCTCCAATGTCCACAGTAGTACATTAGGGGAGACTGTCCTCAAGGTAAAGTTTTCTTATAAATAATAATTTGAAAATTCTACTTCTGACAGAAGAAAACTTGGAAAAGCACCATATTCTGTGTGGTACTGGAAGAAAGGATGGTCTTTTACTCTCAATTCCAACTGCAAAATGATTGACACACATGTTGATGGTGCAGCAGTTCTAATGGTAAATACCGTGAAGATGAGCAAGCTCTTGCATTGCTGGGAAATGATGTGTCCTAGAACAGTTTTTCCTGATAGAAGCAAACCATGTGATTTTAATTAATAATAATAAATATCTGTATCCTAAAGCCTCTGTGTATCACACCATTCCCTTTTCCAGCTATATTTTAACTAGCTGCCTGTAGTAGCTTTCAAGTACGAATACTTCTAGCAGTTTCTCCACCCATTGTTGGATTAATCATTGCACCAAGATCTCCTGCATTCAATACATGTACCTTCTCTGGGATTAAATTCATTAAAGTGAAAATAAAATATTTGGGTGATATTTTCAAAGACACAACTAGGCACACAACTCCCAATGACTTTAAATGTATTACATTGACTTTGAATGGAAATTAGGTGCCTACTTGCCATTTATGCCTTTGAAAAATCTTCCCTTTACATTTTAGGTGCAATTAGGACATACGAATTTAGCAAAATGACACCATATTATATCTTTATCGGTTTTCTGACTCTTTATTTCTATCCAGAGCAGCATGATAGTGATTCTGTCAATCCACCGTTTCAGTGGTAAAAGCTGAAAGAAGAGATCAGGTTTCTATCTTTTATGGGTCCACCACAAAAAGTAAAGACAAGCTTGTATTGTACTGCAAAGTCTTTTGTGCAGACACTGTATGAGCAATTGTATGAGCTCAGGCTTAAGAGAGAAATGTGATAGTATCCTGAAATTCAAGGAAAACACAGATCTACTGTAGCTCAACACACTATAATTAGGTTACTTACAACTAAAATGGTGAATAAGACTGCTTTTCAGCAGTCACATATAGTATTTGATGGATGAAGTTGTAGCTTGGCTCAAGTGAAATGTTTGTCTAAAACTACAACTGCGGAGAAGGAAAAATAGAAGAGCACTAGAGTTTACAGAGCAAACTTTACCCTTTTATAGTAAAGGCAAACATTTCCTCCATATACATTTATAAGCACCTACTTTTCTAGGAGAGTTACTATTTTTGATTAATAACTAGAATGTAATTAATCTCCCTGTAGGTCCTGGAGGATGGTACAGTTTGTTTGTTTGCTGCTCTTTGCTGCTCACAAAACAGATTAATATGTAATGGAAACTAATTATTGTAAAACAGTGCTGCTAAGTTTAAATATGAAAGCCAACACAACAGAGCATGAATAGAGTAGAATAACATTTGTATGCATTTTCCCCTTTGTATTTTTTTCAGAATGAACAGAATTACCTGCCAGATTGAACAACTCAAAATTGAATACATTGCCAGAAGAAGTCAGATTAACAGGTACATAAAGAAGCTAGGGATGAGAGAACCTGGTAAAGTTCTGGGTTTGCAAAAATTTTTTCAAGTTTTTTAATTTAAAAAAAAATTCTTGTAACATTAACCCTGGTATTTTTCAGGGGAAATTTAATTTGAAAACTACACTTTTTTTTTTGACTAAATGGAAGCTTGTACTATGCAAATCAAGATCTTGACCATTCTAAGACTTAGCAAATGTTTAACTCTATGCACATGAATAGCTTTCACTTGAAGTCAGTGGGACTACTCACATGCACTAGTGGAACTACTTACAATTACATGCTATTTGTTGTGGCATTAACATCCCATTGGGCCCCAGAAGACTAAAATTCTTTCTGCTATGACTTGTCTAAAATTATAGAAGAATTCATGAATAAGATTCCTTGGACTATATCGTCAAATATAGTATGTTGTTGCTATTTGTCCTAGTCACAAGATATTTTTCTAATGTAGATTTTATAGTACAATCAGTAGGCAAATAATTGAGTGGTTCAGGATACAGTAAATTCTATTAATTTTGAATGGCTTTATAACTCAGGAGATGGTTGGTTCATCTGTGAGTATTGGCAAATCTGGTTTAAGAATTATAGGAGAGATGATCTGATGGCAGGGATTATCCTACAGCAGAGGGGTTTTGTTGATGATTTTTTAAACTATTCAGGAACAGGAATATTTGTTAACTACTCAAGTGGTATCTTTAATCTGTTTTTAGGAATCTCTCCATTTCAGTTGATCTATTTGAAGTCTATAAGGGCCTAATAGCTCAATACATTCACACCAGAGGGAAATCAAAAAGTGCTTGGATTCTGTGGTGTGTGAACTTGATTGGGTGGATGGACAGATGGTTAACTAGATGGAAGTTTTATTACCTAGCAACTAATCCCTGCACTTTGTGTTGTCTTCCTGCATGATGTTCTAACTATAAGAAAGTCTCAAGGAAATATCAGCTTTTAAAGAACATTTATCTTACACCTATGCATGTTATAAATTTGACACCAGTAAAAAGTACTTTGCCCTAACCTTGGTACAGTCTCTAACTGAACAGTGGTACCTCCCAGGACCTTTCCACTTGCTTAAACATGCACAAAAACACTAATATTTCAAAAATACATACAAGCACCTTGACAATTGGTAGCAAGATTTCAAAAGTATGCTTCAGAGTATGCTCCACACCAATCTGAATATTTCAAAAATTAATTTAAACTGCTCTTACCTTTTAATTGTCTGGCTCCTGAGTATCTTTCCAGTTGACTAGCTTTTGGATGATAGTATTTACTTAAACACACACATACACATACACACACACACACTTGTGCTCCTCTCTCGCCCCTTGCTCCAGGTATCTAAACAAAACACAAACCTCAGATAATTCCATTCAAATACTTAGTTGTTCAAATAGCTTGAAATTTAGCAAACTGAATTCTCCCAACCTTAAAGGAAAACTTTTAAGGCAAGTCCCTTTGAGACATGCAGTTTTTATTCAACCTATGACATTGTCATCACCCTCCTTCCTGGTGATTAATTTACAGTTATCTTTCTTACTAATCCCTTTCATGATTCTTCTAAATTAATTGATGAGGAAAACATCATTATTATGGATAGGTGGGAAAGCCTAACCCTAAGGGAATCCATTTCCTCCCTTTTCTGTTACCCCTTCTCTTTTTTCCTTTCCTGTTTCATTTAATTACTACGTAGGAAGGACATAATGTAAAATGTCAGCTGAAGTGACTCATATCCTGGGTTCGCCGGGCACACCTCATCTTTGTATTTTTTACACCCACAATTAAATGCAGTCTCATTAAGAATGACAAATTATATGACAGGTTTCCAAACAGTAGATGTCTGAGAAAATGGAGATATTTCATGTTAATATGTAAATGGGTCAAGTTAAAAAAAAAACAAAAAAACAACAACTTGGAAATTCTTGCAAGCTCCGCTCTCAATTCAAATAGCTTAAATAAAACCATTGCTTCTGCCTTTTTCATAGAGAGAACATAGTTTTCAAGATCCACAGACTGCTCTTCAGTCTGTCTAGGTTCTTTCACTAAGGCCATGACCATAGGATCTGAGCACTCTACAGATTTATTTCAGTAAATACCACAAACTCTTTTTCATTCTGCAGAGTTTTATGTCATTATGTATTTTTATAACCTCTTAAGGTTCTCATTTTGCAAGCTATAAATGCGATTTTTTTTAAAGAATGTAAATTAGTGAAATGTCTTTTGGTAATGTAATATGCTAACTTAAGGAAAAAAATATTTAGTTCTGATTTAAGACATACCTTTTTATCAATTACCGGTACATATATTATGATTAATCACCACAATGAAGTATATGTATCAGATTATAGGCAGGGCTAATTGCCCTGCCTATTATTTAGTTTTCTTGCGATTTCCTATGATAAGATTCTGTTTTAAGTCGCTTATAACTTTTTGGCAAAATTTAATCATTTAGTTAAAATTTCCCACGCTGAATGCCTAACGTTTGGGGACAAATTTCAATGAAAATGGATTATTAATTTCTGAGAATAAGCCTAAGGAAAAATATGTTTTGCCTATGTTAAAAAAATTGTGGTGACAATTATATGAGACGCTTTAGCACCCCCATGCTTTGGAGCAGAGACTTAAATTTGGCAGTGACCTTTGAATCAGAAATGTGCCTTTTGCTGTCCCTATGACAATCTTCCCAAATTTGATCAATTACAATCCTTCTAGAAATCACAGTTCTCAGAAGCTCAGTAGGCACAGGCTAGAACTTTGCACCTAATTTCCCTGAAGATTCTTTCCATGTTAGGTGTGCTCCAGACTGGGCTGAGTACCATGTTCCCTACAATTGCTGTTCTGGGCTGCTGTGGGCAAGGTTAGGATTGGGTACCAGAACTGTGATCAAGGAGCCTGCCTCTCCTGTGTTCTCAATGACCTTCCTTCAGGACTCAGGCAGTGTGGAGGAGGAAACTGATGATTCATACTCAGAAGGCCCAAGAATTGGATTTGGGAGTGGGTAGAGGAATTAGACTGGTACTGGTTAGGCAAGGAGATTACCATAGGGAATTGAGGAAAGGCAGGTGGGAGGAGAGTAGGGTGACCAGATGTCCCACTTTTATAGGGACAGTCCCAATTTTTGGGTCTTTTTCTTATATAGGCGCCTATTACTTCCTATCCCCATCCCGATTTTTCACACTTGCTGTCTGGTCATTCTAGAGGAGTCTGAGATTGGATGAGGAGCCATTGTGGGAGACTGGGACCGGGTGGCCTACCAGAGCTGGGAACCGGGGGGCGGAAGAAAGAGATTAAGAGAAGACATATCAGATAAAGAGGGAGGGGGTGAATGTGAACTGTCTGGGTAAAGCTAGTGTGACAAGGGAGGTGAGTGAGGGATGGAGGGACACAGATTTGGGTGAGGAGCCCACTGAGTGAGACTGGAACAGGAAGCCATTGGAGATGGGGAAACAGAAAGTGAAGGCAAGTAGAGGTTAAATGGGGAGGTGAGAAGAGACGGGGTTGCCAGTAGGACCCCGGCTTCATTTATTGCACAAGTTGAAAGGGGAATAGTGAATGGGGTGGGGGTTGCAAGAAGAGAAAGGATGACCTCATGTGGTTAAGGCAGATTAATTCTGCCCTGGAGCATTAGATTCCAGCCCAATTTATGCCACAGAGTTCCTATATCATGGTAGACAAGTCACTTAAACCAAACTTTCCACAGGCGATCACTGACTGTGTGTTCCTTGTTTTCTTGGTGCCTTACTTGAGAGACTGGAGTCTGATTTACCAAAGGGCTGAACGCTCCCAGCTGAAAATGAAGTCAATGGGAGCTATGTTTTCAGCATATGCAATTCAATGTAATGCTACATACTCTGGAAAATCAGGTCCGAGATGTCTTAAATTAGGCACCAAAATATAGTGAATATTCTTGACTTTCATCTCTCTGTGTCTCAGTTCCCCAGCTGTAAATTGGCTATAACAATATCTACTCGTACTGTGAAAATAAATTAAAGTTTCTGAAGTGCTCAAATATGATAGCGATGAGAGCCAAAGCAAAGTCCCTGAGTAAATCAATAATTCTGTCTTCAAAGCAGGGGTTGAAATAGTATGCGGTAAATAAGGCATGGGGCCACACATTGAAGAATGAGATTAAGAAGCAATATTGCCTAACCCATTCCATTAAGTGAACACTGTCCTCTCTGGGCATTGAATGAGTCGTGTGTGCATGCAAGCTATGGGGAAAAAAAGATGATTATTTAAAGACTGCATCATAATACATACAAATGAGGGGGCTCATTTGCACAGACAACCTTAATTCTGGCATTTCCTAATGGTTGAGAGGTTATTTTGCAACATGGTGGCAGGTGAACCACCGGTTGGGGGAGGCTAACCCTTGGCCAGCTCCACCCTCGCCCCAGCCAAGACCTGCCCTTCTTCCCCTGCCTGATTTCCCCTCTTCCCCCTCCCTGCCCCATCCCAGTGCCCCAGCACCATAAGCAGAGGGCAAGTAACCCCAACACCTCCAGCCTTCCCCAGCCTATGCAATGCTCTGCCCATGCTTTTTAATCTCAATAGCACTCTTTTAGCATAGTTTGTGTGTGTGTTTATATCCACACACACAGAGATGCCATACATGCTCACTGATTAAAATTCAAAGCCCAAGGCAGCATTCAACAAAAGTTTTTACTCTCTAATGTCTGTTCCGTGGCCTATGTGAAATTAGCTGATGGTCTCAGTCCAGTTTGCACTTGATTGTTGTCCCCATAATGAAAAATACCACTGTAATTACACCTATTTGGTCCCCTTTTTGACAGTTCCAGGAGAGAGACCAAGGTCTGTCCTTTCTAGTCAGATTTAAGACCTCAGGTTTAAGAGGCTGCACTGTCGACTGCTCCCGCTAACCCATCAACTCCGCTTGTGCCTCTCACGGTGATGGAGTTCTGGAGTCAACTGTAAAGCACTCGGGCATTGACTTAGCATGTCTAGACTAGACACAATAAATCGACCCCCCCCCAATAGATCAATCACTATCCACCGATCCGGCTGGTAGTGTAGACTTCCCATAGACACATACTTTGCAGGTCTGGACACTTGTGTGCTAAGAGGCTTTCTATCTGCCCAAGCACTTTAAATTGTCTGTGCCCTACAGGTATACAGATGTTAGAATTTGAAACCATGGACCCTCGTCTTTGCATGTACAAATGTTACAACTTGTGCACCCTCGGGTTTTAAACTATTTAAAGTGCTTATGCATATGCAAGTGTAAAAAAGGAGTCCAGCCCTTGAAAATGTACGCATTAAGCTATGAAATACTGCACATAGACCTATCAAAATGCTGATGGTCATTGACTCCAAGTACAAATCATGATGCTTAGGAAATTACTAGAGAATGTGAACCTCATAAATTTTGGGATTTCTGTTCAAATCTTATCTGATCTACTGGAACTCACGTTGGAAACCACACACATTCAGGGGTGGTTTGTGTTTTGTTTTGCTTTTTGCCATGGTTTCCAATATTAGTTGAGTTTTAATTATTGTTTCAGTACATTATCCAGGGAATTTTGCTGTCTTTCATTAAACAAACGATTTGAAAATTCTTCTTTAAACCTGCATCATCCCCTCTTCAGTCTCATAGAAATTAGTTTAGAAAGATAATAGTTTGGGACTTCATTCCATTTTGTTCTGAATCTGTCCTGCTTCCTACGGGCACCCATAGCAAGATGGAAGCCCTGACAATATGACTGTAATTGGGCAGAGAGTGGCATGTTGAGATTCAGCACCACTCTGGGGGAACAAGGCCTTTGTAAGGTTTATCCTGGTCTCCCACACATCAAAGATTTGCTGGCTTTAGGGATCAGCTTTGCAGCCTCTTCCATGGGGGGGAGCACCCAAGGGCTGGCTCTGGCTTTTTTGCCACCCCAAGCAAAAATAAAAATAAAAAAATGGTCAGCCGGAGCAGCAAAGCAAAAAAAAAAGCAGCGTTCTAGGATTGGACAGAATGCCGCTCCTTAGAATCTGCTCCCCAAGTACGAGTTTGCTCGGCTGGTGCCTTGAGCCAGCCCTGGACACCCCACTTCCAACCCCCTCTCGGGAATGATGTGGGAAGATCTCTCACTCTGAAATCTGTCTCACAAGTTTTACCACAAGACCAATGTTTTTAAAATATAAGAATTTTCAGACTGTAATTACAGAGTTGGGAATACACTGATTTAACAGAGAAAAACCTTTGTCATCCCGGATATGTACTGACCATGCAAGAAAAAGAAATCACTTGTAATCAGTAAAGTTCTAATCAAGGAGCATGTAAGTAATTACCAAAAAGACTTGGATGGTGAAAGAAGTGGGAGGTCATGGCTGAGCTACAGAACTTCGAGGAAGCTCTGAATAAATGAAGTGTTTTTTGATCATTATTGGACCTAATCCTGCATCCCTTGCACAACCAAAATGTGCAATGAACTCAGTGGGAGTTTTGATAGCACAGAGAATGCAGAATCAAGTCCTTTTCTTAAAAAAATGGAAGATGGATAATGCCGAGCATTTCCCATTCTGTTTTATTGGTGCAGGTATGACAATGTTGCTGATCAATATCAGTGTCAAGGTTAGGAATGTATTTCCAATAGTTGCATTAAAAATATTTCTCAGGTTGAATTATTTTGGTTCCAGCATAATTCTCCACTGTACATATAGGGAACCTCTCTGGAACTGGTAGAAATGTTCAGATGTGTTGAAATACTTCATGTGGTCAATATACTAGCATTTATTTACTTTCTGTCAAATCCTTCAGTCCATTCTTCAGTATCCATTTGAAAGTGAATGCAGACAAGCAGTACTCAGCCCTCAGTCCTATCTGGATATTTAATATCTTTGAAGGGTTTTTAAATAATGTGACTACCAATGTGGGGGCCTGCTCAAACTCACTCTGTGACAAGGGGAAGGTGACTTCACCTCTGTTTGACTCTGTTACTTCCTATGTGTAAAAGGGAGATGATAATACTCACCCATCATGGACTGTTTTGAGATCAATAGGCAGATAAAAAAGCTTTGTACGTGAAAAGCATTGTAACGTAATATTGATAAAACTCTAGCTATGGTACATTCATGGCCTTCATTGCTGGAATTACTGAGCGCCTTTCTGTCTTCAATGCATTCAACTTCACAATACTCCAGTGAAGTACGGAAATGCCAATGTCCCATTTTTTACAACTGGGGAACTGAGAGACAGTGAAAATAAGTGTTTTGCCCAACATCTCACAGGCAGTCTGTGGCAGAGGAGGGAATTGAATGCAGGTCTCCTGAGTCCCTGGCTAATGCCCTAACCTCTGTACTCTCCTTGCTCTTGCTCAGGTTCAAGTCTTGTTCTGCATTTAGATTTCAGATACTCCTTATTTTGAGGAATTCAGATCACGAATATTTTTGTTCATGCCGAACTCTAGTGAAATATTAATAATTTGTGTGATATTATTTTGAGTACTATTTCTTCTTGTTTTATACTAAATATATAAAATGAGCATGTTGGTGACATCAAAGAAGGCTTTACAAGCTACAGTTTAGACTGCCAAAACAATCTGTGGTTGAAGAAAATGCATAAATATGGGATCTAATGAAATAGTCCTTTTCTTTGCTCCCTCCCTTGTGATCTTTCATCAGCGCTGGAAAAAATGCAGCCTCAAGATGGCAATTGTGTAAATTATACTCTTTGAAATGTGTAGTAATAACTCAAGGACTAGAGCAATGTAATGTTGTATGGGGAGTGTTCAGTATGTGGTGATTATCTCAGACTAAATAAGTAAACATGAGGAGCAAGTGACTTCCAGCTACTTTCAAGATTCCTTCAAACATATATATATTTCTTCTGACTCCCCCCCCCCCAAATATTTTCAACACTAATAGAGTAAAAAAGAAAATTCAGCTCCATTAAACAAACTCTAGCATAATATATACCATATTTTTCGTCTTATAGGACGCTCCGGCCTATAAGACGCCCCCTCGTTTTTTAATAAAAAATCCGGAGGGAAAAAAAAAAAAAAAAAAAAAAAAGCACCTCGCTCTCCCGTCCCCGCCGCGCGGGTGGGCTCCCGGCAGCCCGCCCGCGCGGCGGGGACGGGAGAGCGAGGCGCTTTTTTTTTTTTTTTTTGGTCCGGCGGGGAGGGGGGAACCCCGGCAGCCCGCCCGCGGCGGGGAGGGGGGAACCTCGGCAGCCTGCCCGGCGGGGACGGGAGAGCGAGGCGCTTTTTTTTTTTTTTTTTTTTTTGCATTCGCCCTATAAGACGCACCAACTTTTTCCCCCCCGTTTTGGGGAAGAAAAAGTGTGTCTTATAGGGCGAAAAATACGGTAAACTATAGAGAAAACAAGTTATGTCGCAAAAATATAAAAGACAAAATGATTAATGGGATGGTCATGTTGATTATAAATAGATGTTTGGCATGGGTCTCATATAGGTACAAGCTAGGATGTTGGTAGCACAAGATTTTTAAGTAGTACCACAGAAATTTAGCCATGGTCACTAAAGTGAACCCCTTCTCTTACAAAAAGTACCATGGAATCTTTAACATCTATCCAGAGCAGAAAGGATCTTTTTGTTTTTTGAGGTCTCCCTTCAAGGACCCACACACCACAAAATGGATGAAGTGAAAGACACACACAACATAGATTATGCAGCTCAGTAGGAAAATATTATGAACTGTATCTGCAGGGATTAGAAATGGAATTTATTGGGCACCAGGGTAGCCGATAGGAATTTTGTCATTGCCTGCAATGGGAGCATAGTTAGCTCCTCTGTTTTACACATGAGGCCAGAGCATTGACTCTAGCATCACTGAGTGGGGTTTTTAGTAATCTGTAAACACAGTGTATAAAATTTATGAAATTAGAAATGTCCTCATAGTAGAGTGAGTGTGTGAGTGTGTGTGTGTGTGTGTACACATATATCATAAGGAAAAAAGAGATTATTTTGCAACAATTTTGACTCCATAAAACCTAATTCAGACAAAAAATTCAATGGAGTCAAGCAGAATTTCATCTGAGTCGAGTGCGCAAGATGAAGTCCCAAATCTAATTTCAACATATCTTTTGATGACTGGAAAAAATGCAAGTTTTAACACTGATGGGTGTTGTCATTTATGAAGACAGCAAAGCTGTAGAATTTGCATTAATTGTCAAAAAATGTAATGACTGTACTGTTTAACAGTTGGCATGCAGGAGACCTCATCGAGAACAAATGAGTCATAGAAAAAAACTAGGTTTGCATACAGTAATTAACTTTTCTTTGTCCTGGTCTCTGATCTGTTAAGTGCTGGCACTGGGCCATAATAATGAAGTAGAAGATGAAGAAGACAGCAGGTAAGAAAAACTGGCTCCTACTTTTTTTAAAAATAAATTCTCCTAAACTGAAATATTGTCTCTGTATAATCTGTAGAGGTTACACGTTTGGTGACTGATTTTTATCTATATGAAAATGTCATAAAAACATAATGAAGCAAAATATAATGTAAT
Organism: Sternotherus odoratus; assembly: GCA_032164245.1. Taxonomy (NCBI): domain Eukaryota; kingdom Metazoa; phylum Chordata; order Testudines; family Kinosternidae; genus Sternotherus; species Sternotherus odoratus. The sequence goes on along the minus strand of JAVMKO010000007.1, from coordinate 17,248,361 downwards.
CAGGATGAAGTTTATACTTTATCTTCCAGTCTGATCCTGTACATCCTTATATATAGACCAGACCCTGCAATCCATACTCACAAGGAGTAGTTCTGCTGTGAATAGTCCCATTGACTTGATGGACTGCTTGCGTAAGTAAACAGCATGTATGTGAATAAGGGTTGCAGAATCACTCCAATAAGAAAGGGTTTGTGGGATCAGGCCCCAAAATATAAAAACTTTGGAATTTGTTACGCTTGCATTATGTTTTGCTTCATTATGTTTTATGCAATATATTATATTATAATTCATTGTATTATATAGAATACAAAATCTGTCACTAAACCACTAACCTTTAAAGTTTACAGAGATGCTGCATTTCAATTTTGTAGAAAGAGAAAAAATGAAGTGGGAGATTTTTTCTTATTTTCTGTCTTCCTTATTTGTGACTTGCAACCTCATATAAGCAATCTCTACTGATTCAAGCAGTTTCATTGATTGCATTGAAGTCATTTGTCTGACCGAGAATTATTCACATAGGTGATGTAAGCAAAATTAAGATCCTTTGTTTGGAGAAAAGGAGGTTTTATGAAACACAGTATTCAGTGAAATGGGTTTTTTGTTTTTGTTTTTTTTAAGATCAAGTAAATGAAAATAGGTTTTTGTTTTGGATTTAAAAATTCCTCTTCAGTATTTGGAAGCCAAGCACTAAGACATGAGGTCCAGAAAGTTAAACTCATCATGAATGAAAGTGAAACTGACTAGTATGTTTTAATTGTGCAAGGTAAATGAAGTGCAAAATATAAACAAAGATAATAAATGAATAAAAAGTCAATTAGATTTTAACATTAATTTAATTTTTCATAATTAAGGTCTTAATATTGGTATCACCGATGAAGATTTTTCATATATATACATGATTTTTATCCTGACAAAGTTCCATTTAAAATTTTAGTTGCAGCTCTTTGTTGACAGTGAGAGATGAAAAATACTCCATTACTAAATGGCATTAAAAAAAATGTAATCCCATATTTTACTTTCATTTGCACTTGTGACCTGTCTAGACCATGATAGCTTGGGGACTCTTAATGGGATATAGACTCTGTCTGATCTAGTCATTGATTTGAATTTTACCCAGGTTGGTAGTGACTGAAAGTAGTTAACAACGGAATCCTGTTCTCTATGAAAAAGCTGATGGACCCTCCTCAGCTCCTAGTGGACAAGAGCAACATCATAACTGGCAGTAATTGGTATCTTTGGTGGCAGTCGCAGCAGGGAGATCCTGGACTGAATGAGAATAAAGGCTCAATTACATCTCTCTGGAAGGTAGGCCCTTCAGAGCAGGGGCTTGTTCCTGCCCCCACTGGCTACAGTAGTGCAGGATCAGGGCCTCATTGAAGACCACTGACATAACTAAGTCAGGATTTTCAGGGTCAGGCCTTAGCTAAATCTTTGTTGTGGAGAAAAGAAAACGTTCTTGCCCTAACGCCTTGTGAGGCATCATGGTATTTGTTAAACCTGAATAATCAGTGTCTGACTCATATTGTAAAAGTGTCTATGCATATTAAATCAATATGCTGCATATGTTTAGAGATACATTTTAGAGTAAATAACTAAAATAAGTCTCCAAACACCAAAACAGATTTTGCAAATCAAGATAAACTAATGAAGGCCTGTTTACACTAAAACTTTACAAATATTTTTCTTTAATAGATGAGGGTAAAACACTTGTTGCCTAGAGAAACATGGGTGGTATGCTCAGGGTCCAATCTTGTTCCCATTCATGCTAATGACAAAACTCTCACTGATTTCAGGGTTACAGGCTCTGGACTCTCAGTACACGGCTATTTGAAAGTCCCTATGGATATACAGTAAAATCTCCATTTAATGGACTAATTCGGGCGAGGGGGTGTCCGTTAAATCAAAAAGTCCGTTATTTAATAAAAGGAAAAAAACGAGCCGTCAGAGCAGCAGCCTGCCTGCCACAGGGTCGGGGCGGCAGCTCCGCAGCCCGCCCACTGCTGGGACCCTGGTGGCAGCCGGGAGCCGGCAGCCAGCCAGCCCGCCCGCAGGCGGGACCCAGGTGGGACCCGGCAGCCAGCCAGCCAGCCCGCGAGAAATGGATTTCGGATGCATCAGACTTGCTCAGAAATTTTGTCCGTTGCATCCGAAGTCCGTTAAATCGAGGTCCGTTAAATCGAGGGTTTACTGTACTATATGCCATGCCTCCTAATAAAGGACCTAGGAAAATGGACACTTTTAGAACTCATGGTCCCTTCCCCTGGCATGACAAACATAACAACTGAAGGATTAAGCTGTATCCTCCATTCTCTCTCTAATATGCTGATTTGCTGCTTTCATTCTGGAGCTTTGGTTTCTTTCTTCAGGGATATGTACATTCCTTGCTGAGGACCTGATCTTAAACATGGAATGTGAGTGAGAGTTTTGAATGCATGAAAATTGCAGATAATTCCCCAATTCAGCAGTCATGCTTGGCTCAGGTAAATCCTCCATACAACCCCAACCCAGTTTTAAACACTCTTGTAACTTTAGGCATGTGAGTAATCCCACTGAAGTCAATCAGAATGCTCACATCTTTAAAGTGATACACGTGTTTACTTGTTTTACTGCAGCAGGGCCTACTTCTGGACTTATTTTCAGTTCTTTACTTACCAGTGCTGATTAGGCTGTGTACACCAAATAGCTATGCTTTGATTAGATTAAATAAGCACACTGTAGGCATGAATTTTGTACCTTAGATATTAGTATATAGGGTAGTGCTCTTTTCTAGATGGTAGATTGTGTATTTCCCTATTTCTGATAAATATTATTATTTAATATTGGGGAAATATTCCTATTCAAGTTATTCACTAAATTTTAGAATTTAAAATTAGTACAGAAATCTGTTCTTAATCCCTAAGGACACATGTGTGCTGTAACAGTGAAAATGTCTTAAGAGTCATTGCCCTTTTTTATTATGTTCAGTCTTCAGGTGTGCATAACTTCACTATGCTACATATTAAGGAAACATTATCACCCTGAAAATCATATAACTTCTGTTTCTGTGTTTTAAAAATACCCCTTCAGATTACTAACACAGAAAGAGGGTTTTTTTAAATGAGGTACTTTTAATCATTTAGGCTGTTTCTTTGCTTTTTGCATATCTCAATTTGATCAATGAAACTGGTTAGTTTCACTTTTATATGTAGCTTTTAGTTGTTTTAATATTTTTTGCTTTTATGTTTGCCACATTTGACTAGCACAATGCTGCAATATTCGGACTATAAACTCTGCAAGAAAATCATTGGGTTTTTGTTTGTTTGTTAGTTTTTAAGGAAACTGTTTCTTCTGGAACTCAGTTTTAAGGCAGTCCCTGGAACAAAATCCACTTTTAAAAAAAATTGTCAGTTTGGGGCAAAATTTCACTCAGCTGTGTCCTTTCAAAAGATTACAGGAAATAAGCACATTAAATTGTCTTTTCCGCCCTCATCAAAAAACAAAACAACAAAAAAACCCCAACAACCCACAAAGCACAAGAGAAAACAAGCATGTAAGCATAAAGTAGTGAAACGGGGATTAGAAAGGGGAAATCCCAATCTCTGAAATTAATCAAATGTGTGTGTATTAAAAGGTGAGTCAGTTGAATTTAATAAAGTAGTTGATATAAAATACATATATTTTCAAAGTAGAGGCTTGGTGAGTTGTATCCTAGAATTGAAATTTGTAGGGTGAAAGCTCTTCTTCATTAAAGTTGAAGGCAAAACGCCCAATGATTTCAGCAGGGCTGGGATTTCACCTATCCTATATAGAACGCCAAGCATTTGCCTTTGCCTTAACTAAAGTCAGTACGGCTGCTTGTATGGATAAGAATCACTCACTAGAGCCAGGAGTTTCTGGATTGGGGACTAAGGACCCAAACACTAATACATGTCCTTAACTTCAAACACCTAGTTCCATTGGGACTAATGTAATTCTTTGCAGGACTGGAGCCTAAATCTATAACTAAACAGGCAGCTTTCCAAGTTAATTTAGCTTTTTGAATATCACCCAACCCAGACTAATACTGAGAATAGTTGAATGACATAAAAGCCATCTTGTGGTCCACACTGTCCCTATAAAAATAGTCACTTGGCAAGACGGTAAACATAACCATGTTGAGAGTCATGAAAGTAATTTACTTTCAGTTCTGTTATGTTGAAGATGCTACTTTAAGACTTAAAAAAATAAAGACCTGTTAACACAGTTAGATCTGGGACTTTGAATGAATGTACTAGTTGAATGGATGTGAACTAAAATGATGTAAGCATGATGACAAAACGCTGAATGAATGTGCTAGTTGACTTTCGTATCATTCTATTGATAGAGTGCTTCGGTTTATTAATTTAATAAAATTAGTCACAAATTTCTGTGCAAACAACCGTTTTGCTACTTGAATAGCTTGCAAGCCAGTCATTGTGACTGTGGTATCTGAGCTTCAAAACCTGCACGCTTGGTCGGCAGCACAGGTCTCAAGGAATTAATTCTGTTTAATGACTTAAATGACTAACCACTATTGCACAAATTGCAAATTTTAAATATTAAAATAGAATATATAATCAAAAATTTTCTGTCCAGGTAAAATTCATCCCTGTGCAGCACAGGTCAATGTATCGCTTTAGCCCTACTTTGAGGACTTATGTGGGGCATAAGTAATAGATGAGCCTTTTGCTGGATCTCTGCACAGGACTGAATTTTGTCCATGGTGCATATTCAAACACTGGAGCTTAATATATATTTTTCTTCCGTATTAGTGCCAGTAAAACATGACTGATCAAATGTTCATAGAAAGCAAACATGAAAAGGGCAGCGAAAATAATCAGATAGAAATTAATTTTTTGAATTCAAATGAATATTCAATGAAAAATGTTCACTTTTCACCCGACTTTAGTCTCAGTTCCTTTTTTCCTTCAGCATATTTTTTCCTTTGTACAAAATTGATCTTTTGTGAACTGATAAAGGTTCTTCAGAGCTGTTATGGCATGTTCTGCTCTGTTAATGTGTATCAATAATATGCATAATTGTAGTACAGATCCATGTTCTCAAATGTCTGCTAATCTGCTCAAGAAAAATAATGTGTGTGATTTCAGCTTCCTCATCTCTATCTTCGTTATTTTATTACACTTTAAAGGGCTTAATCTATTTTAACTTCATAAATCTAAACCAATTTTAAATCAGAATGTGAAAAAGCATCCAAAGTTGTTAAACTACAGTTTCTTTGTTAGGTGTCTGTTACTCAAGGAGTCAAATGGATTGTACTATGCTTATTTTTTTTTACATTATTTCATGAAACAGGTGATTATCTCTAAGTACAATGTATTCTTATGAGCCTCTTATCATCAGGACCATTCCTTAATTGACAAGTTTCTGAGTCCACTGGGATGTGCCAATTAAGGAGATTTGACTTTTTCTGATTGCCCTCTTGATACCTCACATTATCATAAATTAATTCTAACTGCCTTAGTAAAAGTTGGGTGCCCAATCTTGCAGTCCTTTCTCAGACCAAAGCAGGGACAATAATTGTCCTCTCTTTCATTGTGGGAGGAGGACACTGCAGGGAAAGAGATGAGGACACGTGTAGCACTCCCATGGAAGTCAAGGAGTTTTGGTTTTGAAGAAATTGCAAGATCAGACCCTGAGTTACCTGAAATAAAATGAGTCAGAACCACTAAAAGTATTCTCCATCTCCTACACTTGAAGACCAAATTGGTAATTCCCTGAACATACATTACATCTTTCACACAACACAGGGCTTTCTGTGTAGAGAAGACAAAGCAAGAGCGTGAGTCCAAAGCAGAAGAGATCAACACTGAATAAATTATTTGATGAAGATCATTGTTAATCACCATCATTTATTCATCACATAATATTTAAATTAATTAATAACTGTGATTTTCATCAATGTAGTAGATGAATAATATTCAACCAGTAGAGTTCAGCCACAAAACTTCATACTTGGGTTTTTAATTTTGGGTCATTTAAATCGGTGGGGCCCATCCTTATTACACAGGAAGGCCACATACATCTAAGCACAACCTTGTGTGGGGCAACAGATTCTACATATTTTAATAAGATATAAAATCACCTGTGTTGATTTATATTTTAAGTTCAGTTTGTTTCATATGTATTTAGACAGGATGGTTCTATGTACACTATTCACTGTTTAGACACTTGTGTAAACCAAAATGATGTAAGTATGATGCCAAAACGCTGATGAATCGGCCACTAGTATATTGTGTTGAAGCAGGCAGCGGGTCTTATGAAATACTCTGGTGGGAAATAGGTGGGGCACCTTAGATCTAAACCAAGACCAGGGATGGTCCCATTTGATAAATATAATAATATAATATATAATGATGTGTGTCTCAAATTGTGGGAAGGGATTAGAAAAATTGTTCTGGTTTTGGTCCATTTTCCTTTCTCAGTATCCATGTGTTTAGAACTCAGTTGTGGCTTTAAGCGAGGCCATGGCAGGAGACAGTGCAAAGTAAGAGCTCCCATAGGCATTGTGCCTCATCAGGTCAGTGTGCCAGGAGTGGAGGTGGGGGAGTATGGCATATATCACAAGTCAACTTCTTTGGCTGATGCACTGGTGGGTCAGGACTTTGGCCAACCCCTTTCTGGTGCTAGCATTGGTATTGTCAGTTCTTGTGCACAGTGGCAATTTCAGGTCATCAGTGCATGTTCAGGAGTTGAAGAGGTTCCTTGGCCCCTCACCTAACCTTCTGTACCTGTGTAGGGCTAAGTACAATATGTCCCTTAATAAAGCCCAATGTCACTGTGTTGCCTTTCCAAATTATGAATAGATGTAGACAGTCTATCGTTGTTAGCTCTTATGTTCTCCATTGTTCTCCACTGATTGTGAATTAATAATCTCCATAAATAATAATTCTTCACCTTTTCCTCATCCATTCATTGGAAGCTGGGACAGAATAAGCCAGTCACCACTGATGTTATGCATAAGCAGATAGTCTTAAACTACCTTTTAATGACAGAGTTCAGGAGAATTTTTCCATTATTCCCACATATATATTACATGTTGATCCACTGCAAACTATCTGCTAATGTTTTATGGCATGGGTGATCTTTACCCCTTTGCCTTATGTTGGCCCAGGAGTGAATTTCACTCTTAGGGTACAGCTATACTACCCGCCGGATCGGTGGGTAGTGCTCAGTGTATCGGGGATCAATTTATCATGTCTCATCTAGACGTGATAAATTGATCCCCGAACGCACTCCCCGTCGACTCCGGAACTCAATCTCGGCAACTCGGTCGTCTCGCTGCTGTGGGGATGGTCAGGTAAGTAGACCTAAGATACTCTGACTTCAGCTATGCTATTGGCATAGCTGAAGTTACGTATCTTAGATTGAATCACGCTCTCTCCCACCCCGCCCCACCCCACCCCATCCCCCAGCCCCAGTGTAGCCCAGACCTTAGATTTGCAGCCAGCAAAAGCTCCTCAATTCACTTGAGAGACAAAAACGCGTGTGTTTTTTAGGCAGCATGCAGACTATCTTTTAGCTCAGCCTTTTTGTCTTCATCTCCACCCTGTCACACATACACAAGGAAATCTCTGATATGCAAAGAGCCTCCAGTAGCCTTTGATTAAAGGGGCATAGTTGGATCAGTGTAGGGACCGAATTTAGGTTTGATAAAAGCAATATTTCCATGATTTTAAAAAAATTCCACTGCAAAAAGATTTTACTTGGGTATAAACATTCCCCTGCATTGTACTAGGGCATGAGAGCGACTGGTAATGTTTGTAATTTTCTCTGAGATTCTCAGGTAAAAGTCATATAGAAGTGCAAAGTATTTCTATTTCTAGGGTGTTACTTTAATGTCTTTTGTCAACGTGATAGTCAATATGTTCACGGTTCAGAATCTTTTTTCCTTTTAATGTATTTCAGATTATTCTGTCCATCTGTTTATTGAGTATTTACTCAATAGCACTTGCATTTACCTTACACTGTTTGACATTTTAAATCTCACTCATTTCTTTTCAAATAATTGTATTCCATTGCTTAAAACTAAACAGGATGCCGATAACCAAAACTTCAGCCCCCATACCAATAACATTGCACCCCCAGATTTCCTTAATCTTCCTTTTATGGCCTCTGAAATGAACTCTTCCTTCCAATCTACCGTATTTTTCGTCCCATAGGACGCTCCGGCGTATAAGACGCCCCCGCGTTTTCGGCTTTTTTCGCGCCGCTCTCCCGTCCCTGCCGCGCTTTTTTTTTTTTTTTTGGTCCGGCCGATATTCGGCGTATAAGACGCCCCCCCTAATATTGAAAGTATTTTGGGGGGTTAAAAAGGCATCTTATACGCCGAAAAATACGGTACCTCCCCACATTGGAGTCCTTAATCTTCCCCTCCCAGCCCTCCAGCATAATTTTTTTTTGTTTGTTCCTCACTAACTCACTGCTGTGTTCAGCCTCTTCACATGGCCAGGGCCTCATCCCACAGATTCAATGATTCTGCCTTAATCCACCTCTGCATCCATGACTGTATGCAATCTATACTTTATGCCCAATCTGTTTCTCAAAGCTCTTCTGTATCTCTTTGAAGATTGCCTGTCATTAGGTTGTTAAAAATTAAAATGAACAGAAAATGATGAAATGTGCTGGAGGAGGAGGGAAAGCACCTAGTCTGACAGTTACTTCATACTGACTATACATCCCAGTTTTCAAATTTCTCTTCAAGTCCAAACAGGCAACTCAAAACATTTAACACAGTATTCAGCATTCTTTGCCTCGGTTTGCATTATTTGACAACCAGTTTTCACCTACTCTGCACGGATCTATCATTTGTGCCAACTTCTTTTCAAAACTAATGTGCCTTCAACATCATATTTCAAGTACATAATTTTTTTCATATTTCTCTGTTTAAACTGCATTGCTGTTGATGCTCATCTCATTATCAGAGCTGGTCAAATACCACAAAACAGTGTTGCATAAATAGGTCAATGACCATTGCCAAGAAGTATTTCATTAATGTAGCAGATAAATAGTATTGCAAAGCTAAAATTATTAATTGACTTAATTATTAAGTGAAAAAAGACAAAATTAACTAAATAATGTAATATTGAGTAGTATTTGGTGAGCTCTCACCAGTATATTAACAGCAAAAGATAAGGGGGTTAAGATTGGAATGCAGCTTTCATTGGAATCTTCCTCTTTTTTCCATTACACATACCTTTCTCAAACAAAATTTTTGGATGCAGTCTTTCATATCTCAGATGAAATTCGGTGCTGCACCTTTAAGAGATGCAGTACAGAACCTGCAGCCCAGAAAGAATGAAGCCACACTGGCTTTGAGACACCTTTTTCCCCGCTGATTCTGCCCTGAAGTTAAAGTGTTGAGTTCTCTTCCTCCAATGTATGTGGGGATCATGGGTGGTAGTAAGCCAGGGCATACCTAGGATGATGGGTACATAAAGGACTCAGATTAATCTAAACTGTAGATTTTCCTGTTGCCCTCAGAGGGTGATAACCATTACTGGCATGCTCTGGTGGGTTGCAGGTCATGAGGAGAGAAGAGATCCATCAATAGTCTTGATCAGATCTGGAGAGTCCTTGCTTATGGTGGGAACCACATTGATCTCAGCAAAATTTAAAGTTATCTGAGGCCCCTGAGTCAACTAGGGCTTCTAGGGGGGATCTCTGAGTTTACCAGTAGTTGAATTACTAGTGGTATTCAGAATTGCATTGGAAATTGACTTTGGGACCCTGTGATGCCAACTATGGCCCATGGGTGCTGGGAATCACCGGAGGGAGAAACAGACCAGCTCAGCCTGCACTGCCCTTTCCTAGGGGCTGGGGACTTGCCACTCCCCAGCCCCAGTTCCGCTGAGCCGAAGATGGACTCATCAAGGCAAGATGGTCCAGTCCAAGTTGAACTATTCCAGGAGTGGGAAAGCCCAGGTAAGGCCTCTCCTGTCAACAAACTTAAGATGAGCCCCACATGAGCCTGGTCTGTGAAAAATGATCAAGGGAGTAAGAACAGGAGCCGACACTGGTTCCGGAACTCCTGAAACTTGTCTCAATCTCCATCATATTTGTTGCACATCAGAACCTAATTAAACTAAAGCGGGGGGGGGGGGAGGAGTAAAACTCTGCTGAGTGTTTTGCAGGATAATCGCTGGATTGTGGTTAAGAAAAGACCCCACTTTGATTAAAAATCTCTCGTTTGAACTGGAGGAAAAATGTGAATTGAACAATTCTTTCAGGTGCAGAGAATCAACATAATTTTATGAGTCCCAGGGAATCAGCTCTAGTATTCTGGATTTTGAGAGGTTAAAGATATTGATGGAATATTTCATAGTCGCCCAAGTTTTTTCCTTTATACATTTCAGTGGATGTGACTACCCCTTATTAGTCCCTGGAAACTCTCCAGCTGTCAGGTGACCAAATTAGTGCAGTTAGTAGACTTTGGACTATTCATGTTGCTGATGGCTGGGTTTTGGGGAGTGGACTGCTTTAATTCTTTACTTGGCAATATTCCATGGCTTTTTAAAAATGATAAATTTTTGGACTCTAGCCTGGGGCAGGGAGTGGAAATGACTCATTGGAGAAAAGATCTATATACTGGCTGGTAGGTGTTTGAGTCCTCACTTAACATCTGATAACTGCCCACCTGACTTTAGCCATTACATGTGGGGAAACATATTTATTTCTGACTACTCTCCCATCTCTTATGAATTAATTCTACTTGATGGAAGAGTCTTACTGGAGAATCCTCATTGTTAAAATTCATATTGAGCGTAGTGTTCATTATGCTAGATCGTGCCTTGTGCAAGGGGTGGCACTGCAACCCCAGGAGGCACCTAAGAAAGAAAATGTGACTCCCCTTTACTCCCCCCCCAGGAGCAATCTGCAGATGTCCCTTACCAGTAGCAGCCCACACCCTGGCATGGGCCAGCTCAGTATCGCTGGCTGATGCTTATGTAGGGTGGAGTCAGACCACACCTACTTGTGCAGGGGAGGAAGGAACAGCCCCACAAAGAGTGAAACCATTTTTAAATTGGCTGGGAACACAGACACTTTCTCTTTATAGTCACTTTCTCGAGTGAAACTTGTAATTCTGAGCTGGGATGTTTTATTTTTGGTGCAAAATACTTTCTGATTCCTGTTAAAATCTCTTCTCCTTTCTCATCATTCAGTACCCTGCTACCCTTTCCCATATGGCGCAGAGGTTGGCAAAACTCAGCAGATTGGCAAAATCCAGCCCAGAGGAGGGAGAGAGGCAGAATAGCAGCTTCTGTTCATGCTATCCCTGTACCCCAGACATGAGAGCAGCCCCATCTCTTCTTGATAGGGGCTGTTGGTCTTGGGAGTGAGCAAAGCTGAGGAGCAACTGCTCTGTATTACATACTTTCCATGGCTCCGGGAAGATTTCTGACCAGGGATTTCCCTACACCCCCGCAGAACTTCCCCGACATCCCCTTCCCCAGTGCTCAAATAGTTACATGCGGTGTTGCCAGTTTAGTCATTGATTGGAAATTTGAATTGAAATTGAAATGTTAATACATACTTGAAAAGCATATACAGTCTATGATAAACTACTTGTACCTGAAAAAGTATAATACGTTTGAAAAGTAGGAACAAAGACTAGCTTCTTTACACAGCTGTTGTTTTTCTGACAATGTTGGTGCACTTGTTTGGGCAATGGTGGCCAAGCTTTATAATTTCACATTATGATTTGTAAGCAAGGTCTGAATGAGCTCTCCCATGATAGCTAGTGGTGAGCCAGGGATGGGGAGAGGGGTAGGTAGGCGTCTGGACTAGACTGTACTTACGTGAACTCACCTGCTCTGACTAGGTATCCAGCAGACAGAGCTATGTTGCCTGAGTGATCAATTTTGGCTGCTGTTGGGAGTTTATGTACTAAACATTTTTATTACATTATAAATAATTTTTACATAAGAATGGCCATATTATCTCAGACCAGTGGTCCATCTAGCCCCATGCCCTGTCTTCCAACAGTGGCCAATGCCAGGTGCTTCAAAGGGAATTAATAGAACCAGGGCAATTATCAAGTGAATCATCCCCTGTCATCCACTCCCAGCTTCTGGCAAACAGAGGCTCTCAGAGCATGGTGTTGCATCCTTGCCCATCATAGCTAATAGCCATTTATGAACATATCCTCCATGGACTTATCTCGTTCTTTATTGAACTCTGTTCTAGTTTTGGCCTTCATCATATCCTCTGGCAAAAAGTTCCACAGGTAGACTGTGTGTTGCATGGGGAAGTACTTCCTTTTGTTTGTTTTAAACTTCCTGTCTATTAATTTCCCCTAGTTCTTGTGTTATGTGAAGGAGTTTATTCACTTTCTCCACACTAGTCAAGATGTTATAGACCTCTATCATATTCCCCCCTTAGTAGTCTCTTTTCCAAGCTGGAAAGTCCCAGCCTTTTAAATCTCTCATGTGGAAGCCGTTCCGTACCCCTAATCATTTTAGTTGCCCTTCTCTATACCTTTTCCAACTCCAATATATCTTTTTTTGAGATGGAGCCACCAGAACTGCATGTAGTATTCAAGATGTGAGCATGCCATGGATTTATATAGTAAAAGTGGAGGAGCTTTGTTTGCCAGAGCGATCAGCAAAGCCAATGTTGACAAACTATGTGAAAAGGCTGCAAAACACCAATCCTCTGGACTGCATTGTGCAGAAAGCCTTATAAACCAGTCATTGTCAAAGCCAATTTTAGAAGTACTTAATGAGGCCGTTAAGAATGCTGGAGACACAACACAGTTTATGCAAACAAACGTGGCTGTCACATCATCCTCTCTCTTTAAGCAAGAGAAACCACACACTACAAATTGGAGGCCAATTTTAAGTGCATTGTTATTTGTTAATTCTGAAGTTGGACACTAGTTCTCACCAAGAAAAGCAAATGCTCACTATCTTTCTTCAGTAAACACAACTGACTGGTTAGAAGCATGTGAAGAACTCTCTCACCGCAATTAGAAATTGTGCATATATGGCTGATGAATGCACCAATGCAAATGGGTGTCAAGTATTAAGTCACTGTGTATGTTAGCTAGATACCAGTGGTAGGCCAGTAGATGAATATCTAGATGTTCATATTATAGAAGACACATGAGCTGCATCTCTGACAACCCATGTCTGGGAAGAGTTAAATGGTTGCAAACTGAACCCCAAAGAGATGGCTGCTTGTGCATTTGATGGAGCTCCAAACGTTTCTGCAAGACCTAGTGGAGTACAAGCTTTGCTCAGAGAAAAGCATAGCCCTGATCTCTCCTATACACACTGCAGAGGCCATCTACTCCAACTAGCACTAATGCAAGCTGCAGAATCTTCAAAAGGCATTTTAAAAGCTATAAATTTCATGTCTTCAGTTTACTCTTTTTTTTTTCCATCAAGAGGCCAAAGGGACGGCACATCTTGGAAAATATAGAAGATACATTGGGACTGAAGTTCAAAACCCACTGACTTTCTTTGGCTGTTGTCTTAAAATTACTTCAACCATTATTATTAGCTTTGGAAAGCATCTGCTGAGATGGGACGGATCCAAGCAGTGAGGCTGGTGGACTACTTTTGCTACTAAGTTCAGAGAAGACAATCGCCATTCTCTCTTGTAAGTTTACTGTTGGAACCACTTGGGTCATTGAACAAGGCCATCCAGGCATTTGCTACAACAGCAGTAGATCCTTGTTCAACAATGGAAGCTACATTTGGATCAATCAGAGAGAGATCCATTGAAAAACTACTGGAAGAAGCAAAGGGCTTGGTTACACTTACAGCTTTATAGCGGTTTTGGTTATACCTGCCCTCGTATACAGCTATAGGGATAGCGCTATAGTGTGTCCACACTGAGACCTGCCAGCAATATAGCGTGGCTACATTTACGGCACTTGCAGTGGCACGGGGAGTGGTGCATTATGGCAGCTATCCCAGCATTCAGCTGGGTGCAACGTGCTTTTCAAACGAGAGGAGTGAGGGGGAACGCGTTGTGTGTATCTGTACGGAGAAAGCGAGTGGATTTTCGGCATGCTGAGAGTGTGTCAGCAAATTTTCTCTAAAATACAAAGCCTGCTAGTCTTCACTGTCAAACAGGCTCACTCCATAAACATTTGCATTGCTTATTTGCCGAGTTAAGAGAGAGACTCTGAAAACGTACTTCCGCATTCCTCCAGCCGAGTTCAAAACAAAGGGAAGAGACGTCAATTGCCTTAAATGGCTTAGAGGCATTGCCAGAGATCACTCAAAGCATTGTATTGTTAATACCCATTAACACTGGAGATAATACAGAGCACTGAATACGCTATAGCTGTTAATCCTCGGGGAAGGGAGGATTACCAGGACCGGCATAACTGTGGACTTACAGCTCTCTACGTGCCTTGCCAGTCTGGATGGGTAGTGAGTTATAGTGCTCCTGGAGGCTTTATAGCACTATAAAGTGCCAGTGTAATCAAGCCCAAAGACTTCAGTTCAGAAGTTGGCTAATTAGGATACTTATATTAACTCCTTAAATGAAGAGGACAAGAGGTGTTTGTTAAACCAGGTAAAAAAATAAATTACAGAGACTTGATTCTTGCATCTCTACAACAGCAACTTCTGGATTCTATCAACCTCTACATAGCCTTTACAGATGCCTGCCTTATAAAACATCAACAGTTGAGTAGACTGTGGCACTACCTGCAAGGAGGCTGTCTTGTGATCAGGACAGAGTAAAAAAATTGAACATAGAATGGAATGTAATATGATGAACGAATGAAGGTTTGACTTCAACTTCTTTATCATCACTGGTTCGACCCAATTTTTCTGCTATGTTTCTTGGGGTGAAAGAAGTAGGAATTCATCTCTTTCTAATCCCAGTCACAACAGTTACAGTTGAACATTCTTTTTCCTCATTGAATAGAATTGAAAGAAGTTGCCTTTTGCCTGATCATGAGCATATCATGAAGGACTGGAAGTACCAGACACATGAGAAGCCACCAAAAATGAATGCACTGCATTTGAGAATTTCTTTAACAAAGTTGTGCAAAATGATAACAAGAAATCAAGAAGGATGTAGCTATAATGCTTCATAGTAGGCTTGTGTAGCCAATTTTAATTTGCCAATTTTAATGTAATTTGTATGATGATTTAAAAACATGAGTTAAATCCAATAAAATGGTTTTTACTATGGTGCTATACAGCCAACTTTTGCCCTCTGTATTTTTGAACACCCCCCTAATTTTAATTTCTGGGGACAACACTGTTTCTGACTGAAACTTTCCAATAAGTTAGTGCCTTTTGAATGAGCAGTAACATCTCTTCTGCCATTGCATCTTCCCCACGTTCTGGTATGTGGCTTTTTACAGATGTGGCTGCAGATGCATGGCTCCTGAGAAGGATGTGTTGCCTGGGGAACCGTTCAGAGACCTAAGGTCGTCTGTGATTATTGGGGCTGAGCCCAATGCCAGCTCAAAAGGGATGAAGGTGAGGGGCAAATCTGACCCACTATAGTACAAGTCTTCATGAGTGTGAGCAGAGACCCATTGGTGCCAGCTGGCAAAAGGGATTTCATTGTTCCATAACAGCAACTCCTAGCAGGCCTGACACACTCACTACACAGCTTTCATGGCATTTCTCCATAAATGAGATCATGTGAGAGATCCAATAAAAGCTTATGTCCTACTGGTCCTCATAATCATTGTGCGACGTGTGTATGGATGATATTGAAGGCGTTGTGCATATGTACTGAAAATATGTTTTAAAGTCTGAGTCCAAGGAAGAGGCTGACACATTGGTGTTGATCCGACAAAGGATGCTGATTTACCTGTCTCTCTGTCAGCCATGGAGATGAAGCATTGTAAGCCAACACAATGGAAGCCTTATTTACATATGGACTCAACAAGAGATAAGTAAAGAAGAAGAAAAGGTTGGACAGACACCTGACAGGGATGGTTTAGGTTTGGTCCTTCCTCAGCGCAGGGGGCTGGACTTGATGACTTCTGGAGGTCCTTTCCAGCCCTACATTTCTGTGATTCTATAATAGACAGGGTTGGGTAAATAAGTGATGGTTTGGAATGGGTATAAAATACCATGCAGACCTATTTATCCAAATAGAGAAGGGAACATGGAATTTGAGGGTTAGGTTTTTTTCATGTACAAGTGATAATCAAATAGTGCAATCCTGCAGACGCTTGATTTCAATAGGAGATGCATGAATGGAGTGCTTGCCTCATTGAGCATTGAGCTTGGATTTCCTAGGGTGGGGAGGGTGTGCAGTTTCTGCTACACAGGTTTTTGACATCTGCCAACCCAATGTGTCAGAAAGGCTCTCAAATACCAGACTTCCTGGTAACTTGGGTTAATTTATGCAGCTTTCATAAACTCTGCAGATTATTTTAAATCTGCAATGCATAAAAACATATTTCAATCTATTTGATGCCAGTGTTACAAGGGCAAGGAGCCTCAAGTTCGGATTGCATTCTGTCATTTGTTTATATGATAGGTGTCAGTTGTCATTTACCATTTGTATATAGTGCCATAGTTGTGGAAGGTGTGTTACATTGAGAATAAGTCTGTGGGTGGAGGAGCTCAACTGGACTTTTACTTTGCTGCAGTAATGTGAATGAGTCATGGAGTTTTAGCCTTGATTTGAATTTCCTGGTGCTTGTCAGTCTTTTTTAAATATTAACACTGTTCAGATGTAATATGAGATGGTCATTCTAGTTGACCACAAATGTCGTGTTAAAGTAGGTACAATACATGATTGTTTTTGCACAACTATTATTTTTGAGGATCTGATGAACACATAATTCTGTAATTTCCTTGTCCTTTCCTTCCATACCAAAAAGTGGTGGTGTTTGCTGTTCCTACCACTTCATTTTGTTCTTATTAACATATTGTATTTTCTTTGCCTAGTGTTCATTAATTGCTGCCTTTAACAAATCATTTTTATATCTACTACTTTAAGTGCTCCTGAGCATTGTTTTTTCTACTTCCTATTTCACAGAGGAGATTCTAGATGCATTTCTTTTCAAACATTACTATCTTTAGAGATCAGATGTTTGGCTGATTCATACAGTGAGCTACAGCTTTCCTTACTGTGCTGGTTTTTCGAGTAGGGACTACTTCTAGATTCTGATGACTTTTTCTTATGAGAAGAATTCTCAAATGAGTAAAAGCTTTTCGTTCCCATTCTTATGTGATTCCAGGATTTTCACTGAAGGTAAGGTTGGGTTGTTGTTTTTTCACTGATCTCTTATGAAAATGGACAATAATTCTTATTATGCTCTAGGTTATGTTTTAAGGCTAGTGAAGTATAACTGCTCTGAATGTGGATGATAGAAGAGAACTGTAATTTGTACAATTCTTATATAGAATTCATTATCAAATAGGCTAATTTTATACAAGAGTATTGCAGCCCTGGTCTTGGTGACATTTTGGGATATTTTTAGTTTAGGGTGTGTATGTGTGAGTGTGAGAGAGAGAGAGAGAGAGAGAAGGAGAGAGAAAGAGAAATGTATAGTTTAACAGCACATTTTCCACCACTTTACCTACACTTCTTCATATATTGCCACTAAGTGACATAATATTATCATGATGCAGTATCAGAAAAAGAAGACCATGCTGACTGCTACTCAAAGCAGAGTGAGTAGCAAAGATATCTGGGAGCAGTTCCCCAGCTGATATAGATTGTCCTGGCTCCATCTGATGATTTGCTCTCTGATCTGACATTTTCACGGAGGGTTCGTTTTCTGGGAGATGTCTTAAAGAAGCAGGCAATTTAAGTGACTGGAAGTTTTAGTCATATACAGAATGTGGTGCTTTGCTCTGGATTTGTACAAATCTAGCAATTACATGGAAGAGCAACATGAATTGGCAGATCTGCTCCTCTACTGGTCTGCTATCCCAGATGCAATGACATTGAATGTCTGACATTGCAATCCTTAACAATTTGTGCTCTGAACATTAGTTATTTTATGTAGGGATTTTTGCCTTTTGCTCTCATTCAAAAGCTTCTCTACTAGTTGTCGGTTATTCAAAAAATATTTCAGATTTGGCAAATATGTAAATCTCTACATTATTCTGAATCCATTTAATCATTTGTAATGTTTTTTCTCCAACTGGCATGAGAGATGTCTTCTGCAAAATTGCAATGCACTTTTAATGCATGGAATTCAGTGTAGCAGTGAGTTAATTGCAGGCTTACTATTACAGCTCAGTGATGTGTAATCTACTTGTATCTCTTCTGTAGGGTTGCTGATTTTCATATTCAGGACCTATCATTTTAAATAAAGGCTAGAGTGGCTTGTAGAAGCTTTGCATTTGTTATAACAAGAAAATGACACGCGAACTAAATATAAAAGGGGTTGCAACTGGTACCATGGAGCCCTACACCCACCCAGGGTATCAGAGTGGGAAATTAACCCCAGGGCTGGGCTGGCTTCTCCATGGAGCCACACAGGGAAAGGTAACTTTTTAGTTCTGGCTGGAAATTTGTAGGAGTCCCACAGGTGGAGGCCGTGCAAGTAGGTGCAGAATGAGCACTCCAATGTTAGGTAAGGGGCAGTATGTAAAAACCCAACACAGATAAACTTCCTCTCCCCAGCCCACCTTGACCACTTTTAGGCTGAGCTTGCCAGCTCTGCCTTTGCACTGCTATGCCTTGTGGGAATGTGAAGTTACAGTACAGGCTGTCAAGCTTCCATTTTCATGGGACCGCCATTAGAATGTTGTGGAGGAAGACGACTCTCTAGAGAAGTGGGTGGGATTGAGTCATCCGCTACAGGGAGTCTGTGATTTGGTGCTTTCTTGGGGCCCTCTGAACTGCTGATTATAGCAATGGAGGCTCCATGCTTGAGTCAGAAACCAGCTCCCTTCACCAAGTCAGGGTCTCTTTAGAATTGGCAGCCTGCCCAATCATCCCTGCCACAGAGCGTCTAAATAATTTCTGAAGGATTTGTGTGTAGTTGTTGAATTTGGCAGATTACCTGTCCAGCTTTTATAAAAATGTATTCTATTATGTCTCTTTTTCTTGTCACAGCATTGGCCATGAGGCCTAACAAACGTGACATGTAGGCAAAACCTCTTTAGGTGTACCCCATCCTCAGTTGTGGAGCTGGTGACTGATACACAAGGCACCAGACCCAGTAGGGACTGTATATCTCCCCTGATCCCATGGCCAGATACTGCACCATGTAGCTGTTTTCAGATACAGAGTAGAGAGTAGGATTAGGGTTTACAATTTCAATTTTCCCTCTAT
Organism: Sternotherus odoratus; assembly: GCA_032164245.1. Classification (NCBI taxonomy): domain Eukaryota; kingdom Metazoa; phylum Chordata; order Testudines; family Kinosternidae; genus Sternotherus; species Sternotherus odoratus. The sequence continues at coordinate 17,229,122 of JAVMKO010000007.1, read as the reverse complement.
GCCCTACAGTTAGTCAGAGAGCCAAGTTGTGCGCTTATTCAGGCAAAACTTCCATTGATATTGATGGGTTTTTACAAGAGTAAAGCAGGGTTGAGCCCAACATGTGAGACTGGGTGTGTAGTTTAGGTTTGCCGGGGCTTGTGCAGTGTTTGAAGTGAGGATGAAGAAGGTCAGACAGGTTGCTTCTGGCCTTCGATTCTAAACGCTATGAAGTGCCTAAAAGGAGAGAACCATAGACTTCTCATCATCATAGGCAACTGATCTGTGTCAGTTTCCTGCCTGGACTTGTTCAAATGTGTGATTAATTTGAATGCTGCTTTGCTTCTAGTCAAATGCATGACTTAAAATGTTGGAATTTTTAGCAAATAAAGACATTTTGCTGATTTAAAATGGCATTTTCAATGTCAGAATAGAGTGAGCTAGACTGGTGGGGAGAGAGAATGGTGGTGACAATGGGAAGGAAGGGGTGATTTCTCTTGGAGCTACAATTGCAAAGTGTTTCCATGGAGGGATTTCTGCAGGCATAGGACTTGATCTTATGCTCACTGAAGTGAGTGGCAAGGCTGCCATTGACTTTAATGGAGCAGGATCAGGACCGTACAGAGGGAAGTTGCTTCTGCTTTGGCTTCTCTGCCCTTCTGAAAATACTTGAATCCCCACTCTTTTCATCTTCTCTCATATATGCCCATTAGATCCTGATCCAGCAAAAAACATAAGCACACGTGTAACTTTAAACACTTGAGTTGTACCATCTATTTCACCTTGGATGCCTGTGGATGTGCTTAACTGCTTGAGTGCACTGGGGCCTGAATCATAACTGAGAAAATAGCTAATAACATTGTCAGTCAGAACATTTTAAAACCCACCTGGTAATGTGGAGTAGAGCTGTTTGACATTTTCAGAACAATCGCAGGGATTTAGATATACTACTTCTATTACAATTAATAGAAAAGTTTAAAAATTAATGTAGACACAAGTCTAAATTCCCTAGACTGCTTTAAAAATCTCAGTGGCTATCTTTTAACTGCTCATCCAAGTCACTTTAAGTATCCATTATTAATTGCAATTTGTAATATGTATTAAATGAAATATTTACTGTGTGTACATATTTATAGCACAGATAAAAAGACAGGTGTATTCCTTTGCTATTTTATCAAGTGCATGTGTCCCCTTTTCCCCATAGATATGAAAAATCAAGCATTTTCAGCTCATCTTGTATCATTGTTTGGAATGATTTTTCATTGCTGATGCTTTACTGCTGGAATCATGCAGTCTAAATTAACTCCAGCTGAAATTTCTTGCCAGAATGGATTTGGTGAGGGCAAGAAAATATGTTGTTTAGGGATGAACCATTAGATGAAATGTGCAAATAACATGGAAACTACTTGACATTTTCTTTTTACCAGATAATAACTTAACTATATATGTGTATATTGTGGTTTATGTTTCATCATTTTATATATATGTGTATATAAAATAGACATTACTATATATTGTTACTGTTTAAACTTATTATATACAAATTTATTAAAAATTAAACTTCCTGTATATGTCAATATATTGATCCAAATTTTGCCTTTACAAATTCTGAGTAAGAACTCTCACTGCAGCAAAAGTGTCTGAGGTGTAAATCAGGTTAGAATTCATCACTCTGCCTTTACAGTCTATTCTACGGCGTGTTTATTAATTGTTTGGGGACCTGATCCTGCAAATCTTTACTTGGGGGAATTCTTACTCACACAGAGTTCCACTGAAATCAGTGACTCCTTGGGTGACAAAGGATAACTCATCAGTATAAGGGGCTCTGGGACAGGGCCATTAATTAGTTACACCTGTTTCATTGTAGTTCATTGTACTATTTGATTGAAAGAGTTATGAGAACGATTCCCTGTTAACAAAATGAAGAGTCTGATCTTGCAGTCCTTAGTTGAGTAAAATGATCATTGCTTCATTGAGAGGGTTACCTAAGGACTGGAAGATCAGGTTTATATTCATTATTAAGTGCTTATGCATCTTTATTAAGAAATGATAATATTGTTCTGCTTGGATTGGATCCAGAACATTTATTTTTAATTTATTTAGTCTAGAGTAAAAGAAGAATGTAAAATGTTTTTCTCTCTTTTCCTTGGACTGAATCATTTTTGTAATACTCCTGAAACTGAGCTGGAGAACATGAAAACTTTCTCTAAGTAAGAGACAAAACTATTGTAAGCGATTACATAGACATGCTATTTCAAGGAATTTAGAGCCCAATCCAAAACTCATTGAAGACAATGGAAAGATTCTCATTGACTTCAGTGGGTTTAGGATCAGGCCATAGAAGACAAGGATGGACTTGGATTTGATGAAGTACAATAAATTATGCTTAGGAAGCCAAATTTGTGCCAGCTGTAGCTGCATTGACCCTCTGTGCATGTGTGTATAATAGCTCTCGCTTGACCATTGTGCAAAGTCCAAGCAAGAGCTCTTTACATAGTTAAATCTCTATGAGAATCAGGGGAATGGAATTCGTCACCCCAAGGTAAGTGGCACCAGTATGGTCAAGGCTTAACTACTACCCAATGAATGGGCTTTAGTAGCGATCGTGGTCACTGCTGCTTTAGGCTCATGAGACCATGAAGTTGTAGGCCTGTAGGGTATGCCTTCCCGCAACCCCAACCCCCCTTTTGTGCTCTTTTGAAGAGAATCACCACAAAACACCAGAGGTGCTGGAACTAGGAGTGCTAGGGGTGCGGTAGCACCCCATGGCTTGAAGTGGTTTCCTTTATATACAGGGTTTACAGTTTGATCCAATGGCTGTCAGCAACCCCACTACACAAATTGTTCCAGCACCCCTGCAAAACACTGCATAAGGCACACTGGGGGAGGAGGGATAAATGGTCTTTCTTGTCTGCATTTTCTCTCTCAAGGCAAGTTTAGCAAAACTGTGTGCTAACTGTTGCTTTGCAGACTTTGGACATATAAATAGGAACAAGATTTGCTTCTTAACACTTACAGCACATACAGGAATAACAACATTTCACAAATTGCCCAGAACCAAAATTCACAGCAATCAAAAGCTATATACCACCCCCTCAGCAGCAAGTTTTTATATACATGTATATAGTTTCTCATACAGTTGGGATGCCACAATAGTTAACATTAAAAATTGCTATTTACCCCTCCACTCCAAGAAAGTATGTATTTTTTAAAAAATACTAAGCTATCACTCCAAAAATGTGTAAAATTAAAAATCAGTTGATACCCTTGTTGGCAGTGTCAGTGAAATGGTCAGGACTGAATGGACAAGGAGACTGACTATCCTGCCACTCCTATGCACCCTTTGTCCACATCAAGGTTTAGCTCTATTGGTAGGGTAAAACAGTATGGGACGATTTATATTGTTTATGCTGTTGCCTGTGATTGACATATTCTGTGGATAAAGGATTTCAGTCTCCAGGGTCATCAGTCTCTCACCTTTCCAAGGAGTAAAGTCCACTAAGAAAGAAAATGGTCAGAGCAGAGGGGGAGAAAGGATTTATTGCAATAAAATACTAGTTTGTATTTTATTTATAACACTAGTTTAATTCTTTAAAGATCATTGGATACTATTGTCCCATGTCTCTCCTTTTCCTTTACTCTCCTAAGCTATTTCTGTCTGTGTAACTTGTGGAAAAGAAAGTGTGATAAAATAAACAAGCATTGCTGACCTCTCTCTATATAGGCACTAATTTATTCTGCAAATATTAACCTGTGCAGTTACTGTATGTGATTGCACAGTAAATGTTAGCATTTATAATATTTATGAACTATGCAAGAATTGATGCTATATGTGCTGTCACTCTTGATTGCAGCACTTAAATCGTGGCAACAATTTGTTTTGGAAGGGGTTTAAACTTCTCCATAAACACTGGCATGCAAGAAATCAGATAAGGAGTAGTAGATGTTTTTAATATAATTTGAAATAGTCCATTAGAATGTTTTCAAGTGATCAGAGTGAAACAAAATAGAACCTGGAGACTTCTCATGGCTTTTAATGTCAGGTTTTGATGTAAACCATGTTATATTTTTTAATCTGTGTACTCAATTTTATTCACATTAAGATCATTGGCAAAACTCCCATTGACCTCAATGGTAGGAAGAGTAGATCAAAGTGTCCACACTGAAAATTAGTATTACTGCATATTTTGTGTGTGCGTTGGAAAGGAAATGGGTGTGTAAATGGGCCAACGTATTTAACCCTGAAAAGTGCCTGTTGCATATGAGCAATAACAAAAAATTCAGAGGGATTTTTACTAGAGATGGGAAATGCTGTTTTGACAGATTCAGAACAAATTAAAAATTGTGGCTTCTAGATTTTTAAAAAAATTGGTTCTGTTGAAATATGTATTCTAGGCTGCTATTTATTTTTGTTCTTTTTTAGTCTGAGGATGAGGTTCAGAATTACTTACAAAGGCTATTTATTGTTTACACATTATATATTTTTAGGAGGTAGGATTGTCCTGTGTTTAAGACATCAGTATATGAATAGAGTTGTTATGTGACAGATAATTTAGATACCCTTCCCCCAGTCCAGAAAAACATTTAAATAAGTGCTTAATATTAAACATGTCAGGAGTCCTGTTGAAGTCAAGCAAGTGTGTAAGTGTTTTTCTGAGACAGGGATTTACGGATGCTTTCTCATAATAATTTGCAGTGTAACCCTATGTGTGTTAACACATTGACGGGATACTTGTCCATGTTGATCTCTGTGGTATTAAAATCTGTATGTTGCCAGACAGACAAGGTTCAGTTGAGATATGGTAAAAAGGAAAACACTGATTATTTTAGTTTATAAGATGGTCCCTTATTCACTGAGATCTAGGCAACAATAAACCTACTGGTAAAAATCCTATTAAAAACTATTCAATATAAATTAAGACAAATAAAATTTAAAGACAGCAATTTGGTGTTTGGTGCCCAAGGCTTTGTGCAATAAGATTTTAGTTAAGAGTGGAAGACTCTTTTTGCTGCCCACTGAGGATGCAAATCCATGAGGTGTTCTCGGAGCCCATCTCTTAAGTGTGAACCATACACCTTTAATTAGAGGCCAGGCAAATTAGTGGACATCTTCAGGTTCCAGCCTGCTCCCCATCCCAGCCTTGTGATGACTATTCACAGAGGTAGACTGTCGGCCAGATCCCACAAATCTATACATGCAGCAGGAGTACTAGACCCAGAAGACAGTGTACTGCCAGCCAGCAAGGTGACTGCTGGCTGGCAGACAAATGCGAGTTATTCACGAGTAAAGGTGTGTGAAACTTTTCAGATGAGTTTTTTATTCGCCAAAAAAATGCAGTTGCAGGGCAACTGAAATTATTTGCAAATTTGGTGACTAGTTTCATCTGAAAAAATTAGAAAAAATTGTAATGTTTCCTTACATTTTTAAAACTAAGTATTTCATTTTTTTGTTTCAAGATTAGAATATGTTTTGAAATTTGCCCAAATTTAATAAAAAGCCTTTAAAAACCCGAAAATGAAATTAAATGTTTTGTTTCAGGTCAAACAAATCATTCCAGTCAATCCAAACCAAAATTATTATTTTTCATTTCACCAAGACAACTGAACATTTTTCATTTCGGGTTGACCACTCTTAAAAAAATAATAAAAAAAAAAGTTGGGTTTTTTTCATTGGCCCAGTAACTAAAAAAACAACAACTATTCTTGAGTGAATGCAGGATTCATCCTTTAAGGCCTGATTCTTCACCACTGCCTTTCACTTTGTATGGTAACTTATTGTAGCAGCACGACGACTCACCCTTGCAGCGCCTCCTGCTTCTCATCTGGTAATTAGTTCTTTTCCAGCCAGAGTACCCTTTTATATGGGGTGCTGCATCCTGGCAATACCCCATCACTTTCTGTGGGTCTCCTCTCCCCGGGGAACCCACAACCCACTATTCCCACGTTGCCTCAGTCTAGAGCTACTGCCAGTCATCATCAAGCCCCCGCTCCCTGGGGCAGACTGCAGTGTAAGAGCCAGTCATCACAGGCAAGGGAGGTTTGGACCTGCTGCCTTCCGCTCCAGCCCAGTACCTTTTAGGCCTTAGTATCAGGCTGCAGCCTGGGAGGTCACCAGGCCTGAGCTCCCCAGCTCAGCCAGCCCCTTCCCCAGCACTGCTCCACCCTCAGGACCCTTTGCCTAAGGCAGCCAGGCCCTTCCCTCTCAGAAGCTAGAGAGAGACTGCCTAGCTCCTGCTTCCCAGCCCCTTTATAAGTGCCAGCTGGGCCCTAATTGGGCCTGGCCCCAACTGTGTCTGCCTTCCTAATCAGCGAAGGCTTTTCTCTCGGCCCCGGCCCCCTACAAGGGCTGGGTTTTAACCCTTTCAGGGCTGGAGCGGGTAACCACCCCACTACACTTATACCTGTATAAAGTAGGCGTAAGTGCTGCCACTGGTGTGAAAGAATGGAGAATTCAAATTCTGGTAGCATTTTATACCCACTTTATACTCCTTGGGCTCACTTAGGCCAGTTTTACGCCAGTTGACATTAAAGTCAATGGAGATACTTCAGGTTTACACAAGCATGAGAGGATAATTGGGCCCATTGCATACTGGTGTAAAGATTACACAAGGTACAAAGCAGTAAACAATCAGAACATTAGTGCTCACAAAATATGTTGCTTTGACATCTCTGGAAGCTGAAGTACTTCATTTATCCACAGAAAGATACAGAATAAGCAGCCGCAATACAATTTGCACTCCAACCTGTATGCCTCATTCATGGTTTAATCCAAAACCCACTGGAAGTATTCATAGAATCATAGAACTGGAAGGGACTTCTAGAGGTCATCTAGTCCAGTCTCCTGCACTCAAGACAGGACAAAGTATTATCTAGACCATCCCTGACAGATGTTTGTCCAACCTGCTCTTAAAAATCCTCAATGATGGAGATTCCACAACCTCCCTAGGCAATTTATTCCAGTGCTTAACCACTCTGACAGGATGCTTTTCCTAATGTCCAACCCAACTCCCCCTTGATGCAATTTAAGTCCATTTCTTCTTGTTCTAGCCTAAAAGGTTAAGAACAATTTTTCTCCCTCCTCCTTGTAACAACCTTTTATGTACTTGAAAACTGTTATCATGTCCCCTCTGTCTTCTCTTCTCTAGACTAAACAAACTCAATTTTTTCAGTCTTCCCTCAGAGGTCATGTTTTCTAGACCTTTAATTATTTGTGTTGCTCTTCTCCGGACTTTCTCCAATTTGTCCACATTTTTCCTGAAATATGGCACCCATAACGGGACACAATAGTCCAGTTGAGGCCTAATCAGTGCAGAATAGAGTGGAAGAATTACTTCTCATGTCTTGCTTACAATGCTCCTTCTAATACATCCCAGAGTGATGTTTGCTTTTTTTGCAACCATTCGATTGATTTCAGTGGACTTTGAATCAAGACCACTATTTTAAAGGTGAAAGGAGGGAAGTTCAGATTCCAAGATCACTCATTCGTAAGCCTCTGTGCCAAACACATTTTAAATGTTTTCTTTATTCCATTGCCAGTCCTCTGAGTCATCGTGTCCTTTCCCCTCACCCCCAGCTTGCATAATTATTTTTATTAAGATGAAGAAATCAATGTTTATTGTGTACAGACCTCTCGGGCTATCATATTCAGATTTGCCATTACTTGGAGGACACACAAATAATATAGAAGAGACAGGTTTGTACTGCTTTCTTTCTCCCATGTGCTATTAATTTACCTGGCATTGATAATTTCAGAATAACATGCAAGCAAAAAGGTTGGGTTTTTTTTAAGTTGACATGTAATAAATTACTTAACACTTTCCCTATTGCAGCCCACAGCATCTATCAGTTTCATCAGTTTATGTGGTGTTTGCATAAATTTCATTAGTACAAGAAAAGGAAAGTTTAAAAAAACACAAACACAATTTTCAGGTTTTCAGTTCACTACAAAAGCTTTCTCTCTGGGCAAATGACTAATACACTGTCAACCCTTTATATCTCTGACAAGCATGCTAGCCAAAAAGAGAGGTGCATCAATCAAAGCCTTGAATAAATGAGCTAATACACCTACTTGGGGAAAATGCCATTGTATGACTTAGACTTGTCCTAGGGCAGCACTAATATGCTTCTAGGTCACTTATGTATTATGGAGCCATATTAATGACTCTATAGTTAAGGGTGTAAGACAGTTTCCATTATAAGCCTGAGCTGAAAATTTTGAAGTAATTACCGGTAAGTTTTAAACCTCTGTTTAATAGAAAGAGTTTCAGACTGTAAGTTGAACTGTAATATTTCCATTTGAAGTGTGGACTGTTTGGGGTTCAATGCACCAAACAAGTACACACACGTGAAAAGTTAGTTGCCATTGTTTAGTTGCACAAGGAAAGGAAAAGAAGGATGATTTTGTGGTTAAGACACTATACTAGTACCCAGGAGATCTGGGTTCAGTTCCTTACTGTGCCACAGGCTCACTTTGTGAGCTTGGACAATTCACTGAGTTTCTGTGTGCCTTAGTTTCCCAACTAGGAACCTGTTTTGCCTATTTAAATTGTCAAGGCAGGAATTCTATCTTGCTGTGTATTCATACACCACCTAAAACAATGAGGGTCTGATCTCTGTTGTAGCCTCTAGATGCTACTCTAATACAAATCATAATTACTAAGTTGATACTACCCGTTGGATCAGTGGGGAGCGATTGATCCAGTGTGGGTCAATTTATTGTGTCTGATGCGATAAATCGACCCCATCAATTCCTGTATTCCACCGCTGCGAGAGGGGCAGGCAAAGTCAACGGGGGAGCGGCATCAGTCGACTCACCGCAGTGAATAGATCTACGTACGTTATTCATGTAGCTGAAGTTTCGTAACTTGGATCAATTCCAAATGTAGACCAAGGCTAAGTCGTCTAGGCAGGGCACAAAACAATGGCACTGGAATTAGGTAGCTAACTAACACTAAATTTCAAAGCTTACCTATCAGATACTCACAGTGAATTGTGGCAAGCTATTGAGGGGAAAGTATTGTGCAGAAATTTACACAATTTCTTACGTTTGTTATTTGAATATTACAACCTGTCTATGCACAAGTCACAAAACAGAAAAAGAGACCAAACTCAGTGAATAAATTATTCATTATGGAATCTTCATTTAACTCTGTTAGAACTAAATATAAATTAAAGCCATTTTTTTATCTGAAATGTTCAGATAGACTTTTTTTAATTAGAAATTTTTCATGGAAACTCTGTACTTTGTACACAACAGATAATGCTGAATGCAATAAAAAAGTACAGTTTTCAGGATATATTTGGCCATAATCAGAAACTCTAGAAACTTAATTAAAAATCCTGTTTTTGTCTGAGTTCTGCCCCAATTTCAAGACTCAAGAAGTTCAGATAAGTATCCAAACTTTTCTGAACCAATCCCCAAAACTCTGAAACTATACATGTCTATCAAAATTCTGCCACTAAGCCATTATGCGCTAAGACCTTTGAAAGTTGTCAAAGCATAAAATTTAGTAACTAGGTGACTCTTTAAACTAAGTGTAATCAAATGACATGTTCACATGGACTTCACCTAGAAAATACGTATATTAATTATAATTACTTTGGTATGCTAAAAATATCTGATGAGATGCTCCCATAGACTGTATCGTGTGGAGGAGAGCAAAACCATGCTACTCTCAGTAAAATTTGAGCAGGGAGCATGAATGTTAATATACCTGTAGTTCAAAACATAATAGAAATTATATTGTGAATGTGCTTAGTTGTATGTGCCTTTAAATATGTTGCATGAGAGTCATGGCATAATGACTCAAAGCCAAGTTAGAAAAAGAGCACAACCCTAATTATCCTTACAGGACCAAACTTGATTGAGAATTTGGGGTATTGTTCTGGTAGAAGCTGACACTGACCATTTTTCCCCATTATGAACAAACCTATTCAATTTATGTACCACAACCAATTTTCATTAAAAATTATTTTAATACACCCTCTTTATAGAGAGATTTTTTAAAAGTACAGGCATATTTTTTTAAATTAAAGAAACAAAATTACAGTAAATTATTCTAGTTTACATAACATATTGCTTGCATAGAGATCTTGGTATGAACTAAGGATCAGGTTTTTTCCACTCTATAGCATTGTAATTCTCAGTGGGACATATTCATGTCATTTGCACTGATGTAACTGACTTCAGAATGTAACTGAATAAAATGTCTCTTGCATTCAGAAATAATAACGAAGAAGCCTGCATGCAACTAGATTAACAATCTTCCCAAGAAAGGTAAGTAATAATTATACATTTTTCCAATAAACTGTTGCTATGGCCTCCTTCTTTTACTGTAACTCATACTGAGTAGGTACTTTACTACACATGTAATCCAAATCAGAATGCAACATCTTAGAGTGTTTTACAATTCACACCCTTGTAGACTGCACTCTAGTACCATCCATGTAGACAAGTCCATTGAAAGCAGTGTGACTGGTCATAGAATGTCAGAGCTGGAAGGGACCTTAGGAGATCATCTAGTCCAACCCCCTGCTCAAAGCAGGGCCAATGGCTTTTTTTTTTCCCCAATATCCCTAAATGATCAAGGATTGAACTCACAATGCTGGGTTTAGCAGGCCAATGCTCAAACCACTGAGCTATCCCTCCCCCTGTAGTAAGCTATCATTCAGCATAAGTAAGGATGGAAGTTAAAACTGCAGTGATTGAATGCCAGTTTTATATTGCAAAAGTAATCAGATCCTTTGGGGTTTTTATTTTTATTGTGAATATGTCAGATCTTTGATTCGCTCTGTGATCACTGTGTTTTCAACACTCTGAAACTGAACCTGCATTTTCTTAAGTCAAAATTCTCATTGATGTCAGTGGGAGTTTTCCAAATAAAAAAACCTTGTTTACATACACACAATTTCTTCCGCTTTACCTTTACCAATATTGTTAAAGTGGTATAAACCTCCTAGAGCCTTTTATATCTGTCTAAAGGTGCCTTATACTGGTATAACTATTCTCATATGGGAAGGAGAATAAACTATGCTGGCATAAGTTTTCTTTATACTGGTATAATTGTGTTCACACTAAGGATTGTTCCACTATAACTATTTTGGTATTTTTTTTAAATCACATCCCTCTCCAAAATAGTTATACTAATACAAAAACTGTGTATAAGCAAATCCTGCAAACCCTTACTCCAGGGGAAAATCCTTTGTCATGAAGATAGCCACTGTTACTACTTCTGTGATAAGGGTTTACAGATTTGAGCACTATTTCTGAGCCAAAAGCCAAGTTAGAAAAAAACAGAAGTCCAGCCACAAAATGATTAAAAATTAAAAACAAGATTAGAAGAGATTAACTATTTTAAATGGTCAAGTTACATGACATAAATTTGGCTAATTTTGTTCTTTGTAGCAGCTTGTCTGCATGAGCAATTCGTTTGTGGCAAGCTAGGGTATGAATCTACTGCACATTAGCCTGTCATGGACTTCCTGTCTGTGTGGACTTTAACACAGATTAACAGTTTTTTAATGTGCTTTGATCTAGTCCAGTTTCAAAGATTCATAAATCCAGATGAGTCTGAGAGAATGACTCAGATCTCATAATTAAACTAAATCAAAGGGTACATTGAAATACAGATCTGATATAGTGTGAACTCAGAATAATTAATAAAAGACCTGATTATTTTGTAATGATTCTGTGAAAAGTTGTTCTGTGAAAAGGTGTAGTTCATCCGTTAATTAAATCAGGATTTCTGAATCAGCATCTCCCCACTGACCTACTGCTTGACCTTACTCTCTTTTCCAAGAAACCATGGAAATTTCCAGGAGAACTGGAGGTGTTCCCGCTATTTTTTACCTTTTTTTAGTTAGTACAATTACAGAGGGCATCTCCAACTTTGTTTTTTAATTTTTTGAGTCTTAACACAGACTAGAATAAACCAGAAGATGATGCACCAGAACTAGGAATGGTCTGAAATTGTGCTCTGTGAAGCTGGCTGGTTGTTGGGCTCTAATTCAGCAAAGCACTTAAGCACATGCTTAAAGTTAAGTACATGCTTCTACCTTTTGCTAAATTTGGATCATTAGTTTTGGCTCTACTTATTTCCAGCTGCTAAATGTCATTAAAAGATAGATAAAGCATGGCCCATACTTTCTTAATTTTACTTCTCAGTGTAAACAATTTTTACAATTGTCGCAGCAATGATATGTGACTGCAATTGGGGGAGAGGTGACCAACTGATGGTGAATGGAAGGGAGGCCACCAAAACACAATTTAAATTAAGAAATGAACCACTTATTGACTGTAATTCAGATAATTTAGCAGTTCTTTTAAAAAATAGAAAATATTAAATATACCTTTCTAGTTCAAAATTAGAAGTAATTTATGGAAATATGTCAAACTATGTCTACTGTGTAGTAATGTTATTAAAGCTGTTTGAGAATCTAAGATGAAAAGGTCTACATGGGCACAATTCTGCATTTCCCACTAACATCTGGATTTTTCATGGGACGTAACTCCATGCAGGCAGAAGGATCTGCTCTTATACAGCAGCTTGTAGGATGGTGGTCTATAACAAAACTCCAGCTGAAGTCTGTGAGGACTACAGGATTAGGTCTTCTGAGAGCAATGGATAATTGTGAATAATAAAAGAATGTGATGAATGAGATACATATACATTCTCATAAAATCATCTGTTTAAATTGTACCCAATCCTATTTTTAGAATAGTCTTTCTAGCATTTCCTCAGACTCTCCAAATTAGTCAAAACAGAATCACATTCCTTTCTTAAAACAATATTAACTTCCAGTTTTTCATTGGGCCTGCATCACTATGTACAATTTAGCACATTTTCCAATTTTGTTTTTTGCATTAGTAGCACTATCTATGTATATAAAAGTAAAATGGTGTATGCGTGTGTGTATGCGTGTATGTATGTACCCTTACTCCTTCCACACCGTTTGAGCTAGAGACTTGAAATTTGGTACAGTTATAGGCTTTAGGGTCCTAATCAGGGTAAGAATCGAAAATTTTTCAAATCTCACCTCTTACACCCCCTAGGGGTGAAATTCTTTAAAGCCCATTAACATCAGCTGGGCAGCAGGTTAACACCTGCTGTTCTCTGTGACAAAGTTATGATGTAATAATACCCCCCTCTAATGGACCCCGCACTCGCTCAGCTCTCTGCCCCCTCCCCCGCTCCAACGGCCCCCCACTTGCTCAGATCTCTCCCCCCTCCAATGGCCCCCGCACTCGCTCAGCTCTCTCCCCCCTCCAACTGCCCCCCCACTCGCTCAGCTCTCTCCCCCTCCCCCCTCCAACGGACCCCGCACTCGCTCAGCTCTCTCCCCCCTCCCCCCTCCAATGCCCCCCACTCGCTCAGCTCTCTCCCCCCTCCAATGGCCCCTGCACTTGCTCAGCTCTCTCCCCCCTCAGGTAAGAATCAAAAAATTTTTAAATCTCACTTCCCTTCCCCCCCTCCAACGGCCCCCGCACTCGCTCAGCTCTCTCCCTCCTCCCCCCACATCTAAATGCAAGAGAATGAAATTAATTAGACAAAATGAAACTTCTGAACAAAATTTGTATTAATAAAAAACATTGTAGTCTTTTTACATCCCAGTTTCCAATTACAAATACCGCAAGCAACGCCGGGTATTTCTGCTAATATAAAATAATTCTGACAAACCTTATTTGCCTTTTGTCATAGGACAAGGAGCTGAATGGCAGGAAAGAGAAGTTCATTGGCAGATCAGGTTTGAACAACAAAATCTCCATCTCGGGGTAATGTTGTATTATAAGGGGGCTTGGTTAATTGAAATGGACATTGGTTTGGTGCTCGTCTGCAGCTGCTTTCCTACCAAGCAGTTTTCCAAAAAGTGAATGCAAAAAATAAAAACAAAAAAATACAAAGTACCCAGTACAGCTCCTGTGTTTTCCCCTGGGCTCCTTGCCTTGATGTCTCACCAACACAGTCCCCTTCTCTGTCTCTCTGTACTTGCCTTGTCCACATTATATTTTTTTTAAAAAAATACTCCACCATTGCTAACCGCATTTTAACTGAAGTGATATAAAGATAAATTGATTGTTGTGAGGTCTTTTGATAGTATTGGGATGGGGAGTGCATAATTAGCATAGATAGATAAAAGAGAACAATGATGAGTGAAGAAATTTATATTATAAAGCATTCTGATTGGTATCAGTTCACTAAGATTGTATCCCATAATACTTAATCATAGTAGTCACTGAAAAGCCTCTCTTGGCTATTTTCTGATTACTGTATGAAGAACCACGTCAAACCATTTCACCTTCTATATGAACAATGCTACACCTTTAAGTAGTATTGGAGAATCAAAATTACTAGATGTGACCTGACCTAACTTGTTCTTCTATTGTAGCTCAAGATTAAAGCATTTTTTCAGCACCACACTTTAAAAAAACAAGCGAACTAATCCTCTATCCGGCTGACTCATAACAGCTGTTAAATAACTAGATATTTAGCTAAAGATGAACTGACCTATACGTCTAAACATGTGACCAACCCCTTTCTGCATATCATGCAGTTTCTGTCATCATGTGAATTTTTTGTGCTGACTTCAGCTTCTGCATCCACTTGAATGGATTTAATGTAATTGTTAATAATGATGGGAACGATTGCATTGGCATTGGACACTTACAGGATAGGAGTATGTGGAGGAGTGGAAGGGGAAAGTGAAAAGGCTTTTCAAAAGACTGGTCGACGTTTGCTACTGAGTCCTTAAGTTCTGAAGGAGCAGATCCATATGGAAATAGCTTATATGTGTATATATATATATACACACATGCAAATATCTAGCTGTTCAACTCTATGATTTCACTTGTTTTCTGTATACCCCTTGCCAGTTATTGAAAATTTTTGTTTTAATAAGAATTTGCTTCCCCACAGCCCTTCTTTTCTTCCAGCATTACCCTGCAGTGGAGTCATAATCCTACTTATGATGTCACTGTCATTGCCATTGCAACACACTTTGATATATTAAACTCATGACTATGAGCCCTGGTCCTAGAACTGATGACTCAATGGGAGATGCATAATAAAAGCAATTTAGTGCTTATGTATTGCTTTTCATTCCTAGATCTCCGTGTTTTGCAAAGGTGGGTAAGTATTAATATTATCATTTTGCAGAAGGCACAGAAATGAAATGACTTGCCTGAGGTCACACATGATGGAAGATAGCCCAACCCTCTTGAGTCCCAGTCCTCACATCACAACTGGCCCTTGTGTCTGTCTTCTTCATCAAGGTGAAGACAGGCTTTGAGCATTAAAGCCTTTATTCAAACAAAAGTCTCTAAAAGCTCAGCCAGGAGAATAAAACATTTTATTGGCAAAACTAACTTACTTGTGCTATAAATGTTCTCCTGGTTCAAGTTTGCACTGGTTTGGAGGCCCTTGAAATAAAGCTTTTGTAGTGTTAAAATAAATCCTCTCATAGGAATGAACTTCAGGAAACCTGAAATAATTCCACGGGAACAAATTCCCCCATAAGTTTAAAGTCTTCGAACATAATGGCATTTTTAAAGATTAAGGCCCCAATCCTCTAAATATGTATCTATTTGTGTAACTTTAAGCTTGTGAACAGTTCCATTGATATGGGGCTATTCACAAGTTTAAAGTTAACCACGTGAGTGGGTTTGCAGGACTGGAGCCTATTGTCCTGTGTTTGATGAATCAAAGTGTGTTGCAATGGAAATGCCTGTCATGTCATAATTAGGATTGATAAAGAAAGGCAGGAATACTTGTAGCACCTTAGAGACTAACTAGTTTATTTCAGCATAAGCTTTCATGCATAAGCTTTCATGCATTTCAGCATAAGCTTTCATGAGCTATAGCTCACTTCATCGGATGAAGTGAGCTATAGCTCATGGAAGCTTATGCTGAAATAAACTAGTTAGTCTCTAAGGTGCTACAAGTATTCCTGCCTTTCTTCAAGGATACAGACTAACACAGCTGCTATTCTTGAACCTGTCATAATTAGGATTGTGACTCCACTGCAGGATAACACAGAAAGAAAAGAAGGGCTATGGGGAAGCAAATCCTTATTAATCAAAAGTTTAAGGGCCCAATCCTGCTCCCACTGAAGTTGGTGGAAGTGGACCAATATTTTGCACAAAACCTGTATTTTTTCCCCCAATTCACTGTTGTATTTAATCTCAGGAGGACTATTTTCTTCAAACCCCAAAGGACTCATACAGCTACATCATGACAGAAGGTGGTAATTTGGGTCTTTGCTAGGCAAAGGGCTGCAACGTACACCAAAAACAGGTCTACACTTAAAACACTGCAGTGGTTCAGCTGCGCCACTGTAGTGCTTCAGTAAAAATGTTACTACCTCGAAGGGGGAGCTAATCAGCTCTGCCAGGGGCAGTACCTATATCAGCAGGAGAAGCACTTCCATCAGCATAGTGCTGTCTACGCTATAGATCGGTGTAACTGTGTTGCTCAGAGGTGTGGATTTTTCACACCCCTGCGATGTATTTATACCAATGTAAGTTAACGGGCCCACGTTAACCTTGCTGTATTTTTCTAGTGTAGACGCATCCTTACACTTCGAAACATAAGGTTGTCTGGTCAAACTACACAAGAGGGCTCAGATGCAGTATTGATGCTGCAGGGCAGTATTAGGAAGATGCAGTACTTCAGATAAAACAAGAAATGACTCTCCCTTATGCAATACCAGGTGGCTGTTCAAACTGAAATGATAGTTCTCATTGCATTATATGAAATGATAGGGATCACTCCCTCCCCCCCCCCCTACACACACCTCCCGCACTACCAACTAGTTCCTCTCTGAACAGATCAGCATGCTCAGCTCATGATATGGGCTCCATTTTGTCTGGATTCATTGCACTGCTGTTATCTCATTCCTTTGTAACACACGCTGAGATCCCTGGTAAAATGTATAAACAAAGTTCTGTTCAAATTATCTTTTACAATCAGCTACGCACTCAGATGGCTTATAAACACAGATCTGTAAAAAGAAATTTTGCAACCCATTAGTGCCTCCCATTGATACTGTATCTAATAGCTGCACCAACATCACAGATATGTCTAAAAAGTCCATTATGGTCTCTGATGTCAGTAATCTATGTCTAAAGATTAAGACTATGCACTCGGGGGCAAAACAAAGTTTCTTCCCACTTTCTACCTCCACCCATTTGCTCTTGGTGAGGGTATCAGATTCCCAGCCCCTACACTCAGAGCCACGGGAGGTTCCTATGCAGCCACACATGGGCTTGCTCTCCCTTTCTCCCCTTATTTAAGACCAAGGCAAGATAAAGTCCAAAATTTAGATCAAGCATCCCCAAAGTCTGGGGAGGGAGGAGCTGGCTCTAGTCTTTCAGATCAAAGCCATCTCTAATTGTAATTATTTGTTTTCCAATAAAGATTTGCAGCAGATGCATGTAATCTGTATGCTTCGTGATAAAACACAACTAAACACAGTAACAACAGCAACAGCTAGGAAACTGCTTATGTGTCCGTTGACCTGTGTAACCTGATCTTGCATCTACGCTAATTGTAATGAAGCTGTAAAGCATATAGATTGCACATCAAAGCAGAGAGCTTAAAATCATAGCCAGTGGTGTTCTCTGCTACAATAGTGGGTTCTTTGAAAGAAGCAGTAAATATGAATGGGTGGTGTAAAGTGGAAGAGGGGAGGCAGGAGCCCGAAAAGGGGGGCTTGCAGTGGAGGGTACATTGAAATTATAAACTTCACTAACATTTTTTAGTAGAACATATAATTTCTGATGCATGCTACAGCCCTCTTCTTCTAGTATGCTGCTGTAATACAGGTCCCTGAGACAGGAGGAGGGCTGGTAAGGAACTAGACTTTGTTTTCTAGCTCAAGTCACGTGGCTATTGTTACAGATGGACAGATCATTAATAAAAGAAGAGTTATTATTTTTTAAATACCAGCCATGTGCCATGTACAACCAAAACTGGATTTTCACAGGGATACAGTGGGGAGCTTATCTCTTTGCCGATTTTCACCTTTCTTTCCCAGACGTGGAGGCCCGGGAGTCATCCAAAAAGATTTGCAAGATTTTTTTGTTGTTCTCAGTAATTGCTGAGGTACTTTTGATCAAACTTTCCTAAAACCTTCACCCTGGGCCAAAGATCCCATCTGGAAAACATCAGCCAGAAAGGTAAAAGTTTGGGAAAGTCTTAATAAACCCCCATTGAAAAATGGGGTTTTTATAATGGAAATGCTTAGGTACCTTCACTTTAATTGTTGCTATATATTCCAGCCGTTATATGCGCTGTACTTATCACATGGTGATATGTATATATCCATCTCTATAGCAACAGACATGTAAATCTACTATGAAAATGCAATAGGATTTAGGTAGTTCCAGGTTATTACATTTGATTTGATTGATACATGAAATTACTGATGCTTTTACATTATATATGAACTGCAGCTTCAA
Organism: Sternotherus odoratus; assembly: GCA_032164245.1. Classification (NCBI taxonomy): domain Eukaryota; kingdom Metazoa; phylum Chordata; order Testudines; family Kinosternidae; genus Sternotherus; species Sternotherus odoratus. The sequence goes on along the minus strand of JAVMKO010000007.1, from coordinate 17,210,689 downwards.
TAAGTATAAAGAAAGGCAGGAATACTTGTAGCACCTTAGAGACTAACTAGTTTATTTCAGCATAAGCTTTCGTGGGCTATTGCTCACTTCATCCGATGAAGTGAGCTATAGCCCACGAAAGCTTATGCTGAAATTAACCAGTTAGTCTCTAAGGTGCTACAAGTATTCCTCGCTTTCTTTACGGATACAGACTAACACGGCTGCTATTCTTGAACCTGTCAATAAGTATAAAAGAAATCATCAATATGGTTTAGAACAAGTAAGACGCTTGCAGATATTGGCAAAGAGGCAATACATATCTTTAAATTTAACTAAGGCCCGGGGCATGCTGTGACAATTCTAGTAAGATATGCAACAACTCACTTGCATGCCTTAGGTCCAAAATGACATCCTTCATGCTGTGCAACCTCACACATACAGGACATGTGAGGTCATGCTGTGCACAAAAAGTGTCTCCCAAGAGGGCTGGACAGAATTGTTCCATGTTGTGAAGTCGAATAACACAAATAGTCAGGCATGCAGAACAAACAGTGCATGCCATCTATATACAGACAGCATGCCACTGCTAAAACGAAAGGTTATAGCCTGAGCTTTTAACAATACTGTCAGCATTTTGGAGAGACTTAACTATTTGAATTTTGGGAACTTGTCCCAACTTATTTGCAAGCCATCAGCTGTTTTATGCTAAAAGTGTCTTTTATGCAAATTAATAAACTCTTGTTTGTTGTTTTCAATATGTTGGACCAGATGCGCAGGTGGATAACTCCTCAGCCACTTTGTGCTGCTCTGGCAGTGCTAAACTTTCATAAACCTGGTGGAGCTGGCAAATCTGGGATTCCTTGGAGGAAATGGAGTATGGCCATGGTAGCGTTATGTTCTGACAATGCCTAGCTATCAGAATAGCCCCTTGGGAGCCCTGGGCAGCCAACATAAAATAAAGCAGCCCTGAGATTGCTCTGCTTTACATTTAGCGCTGGCTCTGTTGCTGGACAGCCCTCAAACTGGAGCTGTAAAAATGGCTTAATGCCAACCTTGTATTCTCCGCTCCTGAGCTGTATCAAGCACAGCTTGGACACAGTCCAGGTTGAGGCCTTTTCTTAGCAGCTGAGGGATTCTTTATCAGAGATGTTAGACTAATGAAAGTGTGGATAAGGAGTTGTCCCATATCTTCAAATTGAAACTGTAATTATAACCAAAATAAAGAAATCTATCTGGCAGGGATAGACATAATTGTCAGCTCCAGATGGCTTAGAACTTATTTTTTGCAGTCACTATACTGCTTTGTTTTATACTTCCCAAATTTCTTTGTACGCATTTTAATCTGTCCTTAACTCTGGGTAAAAATTCTTCATGCAAGAATATCTACCGTCATGACATCTGGCATATATAATAATTGAAAAAGTGGAATTAAATTTTCATCCTAATTTCTCTGTTGTTTACAAGGGCAGTAAAAACCTTTAACATGCAGGCAATACCAAAGGAAAAAGTGTGGGTGGGGGGGGAGGGTTTAATTTACACTCGTCAAGGAAATTGCATCTTTTTCTATTGTGTGCAGCCATCACCACTGTTTGCCATGTTTTGTCACCTCCATACTGAATTAATTACTGCAGTGCTCTTCCCAAGGGCTACAGCTGAAGTGTATCGGTGCACTGAGGGGTCTTTCTTATATGGAGAACATACCTGTGCTTTCTAGCATGTACTGGTTCCCACTATGTTTCTGGTGAAATTCAAATGTTATTCGATCAAGCCATCTATGGTTCTGGTCATGGCTACTTTGGTTTACCCTCCACCACTCGTGTTTGGTCTCAACGTTGGAATCTGGGGTTTTGAGGTAGAAGCCCTTGACATTCTAAATATCTTGGGGCTGGTGGCAGAACCTTCTCATCGAGGGGTCCTTGACTCTGGAATTTGCTCCCCACATAGGTGTGAAGGTGCCTGAGTCTACTGCCCCGCAGGATATGCTGCAGGGCCTGTATAACTACCAGGGGGGTTGACTCAGTCTCCCTTAACCCTCTATCTCAGCTAGAGGATTTAACCGTTTTACTGCGTTAGTGTATTCTTTGAACTGGGTACATCTACCTAAAGGCAGTGATGGGTTCGCTTTGTGACGCACACCAGTACATAATACATCACTCTGTAGTACAGTGCTACTAAGGGCATTTCAGCAGAGCACACGTCCCGGTATTTCTGGTCCCCATAGTGCTCCCCATAGAGCAGAGACCTGAAATTTAGCAGGTGGCTTTTTGTGGCAGGGAGATACCTTTCACCATCCCTGTGAAAATCCAACCAAATCTGGCCAAATTATAAAGCCTTTCAAAAAATGTACTTCTTACATGCTCAGTAGAGACTTGCTAGAGCTTAGCAGCCAAATTCCCCAAAGAGTCTGTGAGAACTGAGCATGATCCAGGCCAGGGCTACAGGGGACTGACCAGGACTTTCCCTACAACTCATCATGTAATAATTAGCTAGAGAGTTGAACACTTTTGATGTTTTACTTTATCTTCACACTTCTTAGCCAGATATGAGTATCTGACTAGGAAGAGTCTCCAAACAGGTTGCTATTTCTTAAATATTGAACAAAGCTCTGTTTCCACTGAAATTATTTTTTTAAATGTCAGGGAAGCATTTATTTTGGTCTTGACTTAAATAAAAGTTTGTTGATACAAAAAGTCAATTATGAGCCAAATTGATCCAACTGTTCTTTTAAGGAAATATTGGAATTTTTCTTTCCCGTGCTCTTGGCAATTGGAAATGAGCAAAAACTTATTATTTTCTTGTACTTTTATTAATAGATTATTTTATGTTTAATTTCCCACAAGGTTAATTGTACAAACTTTTATCAGTCACCCAGCAATCTAAATAGCAGCTACTTGTTCCATTTGGTATAATGTTGCTTTTAAATGACTACCAGGACAGTATTTTAAAATGGGGTATCAGACTGATTTCTTAAGCCCAGTCAGAGAAAAGACAGCTCAGTGTGTGTGTAACAAAAAGCACCTCCCCAGGTGCGGAAGGGCCGGTCAGATCTTGTTGGGTAAGCTCCTTTGCTGAAACGCAGCCAGATAGACTTTTGTAAAAGACAGAGTACACCTGTGTCATTCATCACATTGGTCTTCACGGTTTTATAGAGAAAAGTAACTTCCCAAAACTTCTAGTTAATAATGTGAAGCTTGTGATACAAAGTGACAAAAGACAGGAAATATGTAGTTCAACTTAACACGCCGAGCCCAACTGGCGTAGGTCCCCTGATTTGTATTGTATTAGGCCCTACGTCCATAACTCACCATGTTGTGAGCATAAAAAGGCACAGTGACATAAATCACATACAAGATGAAGGTCGCCTTTAAATCTGAATTTCCTGGCTTTTCTATGTTCATTTCAGAAAAGCAAACCAAAGCCTTTTGAAAGGTGAGTCTAGTGGGCTAGGAAAAGAGATGTAGGCAGAGATTGAGGGGGGGGGAAGACACTCACAAGCTAGGGAAAAATAAAGAAACAATAGATGAGAGGGTGAGAAGAAGAACATTAGAGAAAAAAAGAGCCAAGGAGAGAGGAAGAAAGGGCATGTAAAGAGAGAATAATGCGAGAGGTTGGTTGCCCTACTGAAGCTCTGAGATACAAGTGCTTTTTCAAGTCACTCCGGGTTTTTTTCCCTGTACATAGGTTAGAGCTGCATCTTTAGATAGTGAAGCAGCTAAAAGTAAGAAATGAGAATTACGGTTGAAACTCTAGCTGTGATTGGTGCCTTGAACCTTGTTTAGCCATTTGCACCTGTGCAAAGTAGATGCCAGATGCTTCCACTGGGGGAAATGAGTGGAGAATTCTGATTGGGAGTGTTTTGCTTTGACTTGATACAAGAGGATCTGATCCAGTAAAACACTTAAGCACAGGTTTAACTTCAAGCACATGAATAGTTACTTTGACTGCCAGGGAACTACTCACGTGGTTAAAGTTAAACACGTCCTTAAGTGCTTTGCTGATCAGAGCCTAAGGGTATGTCTTCACTACCCACCGGATCAGGTACCCCACCCAAAGGGGAAGGGGGTAAGAACCCACAGGGGTTGAGTGGAGCTAGAGCTCAGAATGAGGAGCAAACCCAGATCCCTCCCCCGTTTCCCTCCTTTACTATCCTTCCCAGGCCACTAGTGGGGTCTTTGGTGCCCCAAGAGCAGGGGCAAAGAGTGGCATCTTAGCCCCCTGCCAAGAAAAGTGCAGGATCCACCATACTAAAATCGGCCATCTTGTCACAATACGTATAAAAACATTAAAGGAACATTAAAGTTACAAACATTTAAAGTAAGGAAATGACAAATTAAGTTGTGGTCAGATTTGCAGAAATGCTTTGGGTTGGCCTTGCTCTGCTCCCATTGAAGTCAATAGGTGTTTGCTGAGTGCTTTTGAAATTCCTCTCTTGAATTTTTTTTTTAAAGAGATCTGTGTGTGTCATCATCCCATCCACCCGTCCCCTTTTGCCACCCACTTTATAACAACAATAGACAAAGAACGAGGTCATTAGCTTGTGCACCACAGGGCAGGATTTTGCCCTACAAATCTGCCCACACATCAATTTTTGATTCTTATGCTAGTTGGCCACTTTTTTTTTTTTTCACCCACTCAAACTTCCTTCCAGAAATCCTGATGAGTCATTGGGCATGCAGACTATCCCAGTGTGAGCATCTCACCTATGTACCTGCAGAAAAATGGCCTTTTAGAAAACCCTCTAAAGAGTAGATTTGTAAGTACTTTCTAAATGTGGTGGAGCGAGCTCATTGGGGGGGGGGGGGGAACCTAGGTCTTTTTCCTTTCAGCAAATAATGGACTTTTTCCCCTTAAATATGTCATAATCTCTTCACCCAGTGATTTTTCCTTTAGGTTCTTGGCTAAATCCATGAATTGTGGTGTATCCTGTTCAAGCCATGCCAAAAAAATACAATTTATCCACCATAGTCTCACAGACTGTACTGCTCTTTCTGTGCCACAAAATCAAACCACAGACCTGGTGCAAAGACCCCGAGTATACTCACAACATGCATGCGCAATACAAAGTTTCTTTTAGTTCTGTGGTTTCCTTTATGACAGGGACTGTGAGATATATAAAGCTCCTTTTTGGCTGCAGGCTTTTTACACACATAATCGCTTTTGACGGAAAGCTACAGCTTGTTAAACCCAAATGATTTTGATTATGCATGTTAGTAACAAGACAAACCAGTTGTACAGAATTCCCTGCCCTGCAACTATGGTAGTCTATAGATTAAAAAATTAACCTGATCATACTGCAATCAAGAATGTTCTTGAACAAATTTAGTCTCATTAAAGTAGAGAACAGAAAGTGATAAATTTGCTCAGTGTTAAGCATCGAACGTGCTAAAAGACCTGCTAAACATTTCACTTTAAATGTGTTTTTACACACTAGCCCCATTCCAGTCACAGAGCTACTGATTAAATCTGGAGAAGGTCAGGGATATGTGTTACTTTCTCTTTATTTCCAGCTATTGTCTAAAAATTCTCTTAAATCTGCCAGACTTAAACATGTTAACAGTCTAAACTCTTGTGTTCACCCGTTTTACAAGATTATGATAAATTTTGTACAATGTTTTCCTTGTGAGGTACCATTTGAAATATCACAATCTGCTGAACATTATTGTCCTGGTAAAATATAGGTGGCAACATTATATGTAAAGTTATAAAATTCTGCTGTATAAGACTTGTTCTGAGTCTAGGCAAACAGCTTCAAACCAGTTCCCTAGAGACAAAAGGCTAGTCAGCACCTCAGCCAGATGTCAGCATAATGAAAATGGACGATCACCTGATTAAGCAGTCATTCTTTGGCAGGAAAAAGGGTCTGAACGAGAAATGTACATGTTGGCAAAGAAGTAGCTGGGAGTTCCCATCTCCCAGACCTGCTGTTTCCTGAATCCCAACTGAAAGTGATTCTCAAAGAGGAGGAAAAATTTTAAAATGAAGAAAAGAGGATGTACATCACCTTTCTTCCCTCATCTCTATTCACGGCATCCACACTTGAAAAACAAAAGAAACATCATTGAGCTGGGGGATGTGTCTTGGCTCAGAGGAATCCAACCAGACTTCTGTAATCCTATGGTGAGAGAAACTTTTTTGCTTTAAATAACTTAGCTTGGTTAGGTATAAGTTTGTGTTTTACCTTGTAACCTTTCAGAGAGGTAGCCGTGTTAGTCTGGAATAGCAGAGGTAACAAAGTCCTATGGCACCTTAAAGACTAACTATAAAGTTTTGAAGCATAAACTTTCGTGGGCTAATACCCACTTCGTCGGATGCAAGCAGTGGCATCCAACGAAGTGGGTATTAGCCCACGAAAGCTTATGCTTCAAAACTTTATAGTTAGTCTTTAAGGTGCCACAGGACTTTGTTACCTCTTGTAACCTTTGTAACCAATTTTGATTTTTTATGCCTTGTTATTTGTAGTCACTTAAAATCTATCTTTCTGTAGTTAATAAGCTTGTGGGTTTTTTTTATCTTAAGTGTATGTTTGGATTGAAGTGTTTGGAAAACTTCATTTGAGATGACAGGATTTGTGAATATCCTATTCTGTTAATGAAATGAAGGACTTTCTATGTTTGTATTGCCCAGAAGTGTAGTGGGCAGTACGAGGTGCACATTTCTGACACTGGGAATTTGCTGGTGTCACTATGTCACTATAATTCAGGAGTGCTGGCTGAGAGCACTTTTATAACTCAGTTGGTAGTAATTTACATGCTAGAGGCTGTATATGAGCATACCAGGAGTGGTTACTCCCACAGTGAAGCAGTGTAAAAGGCATCCCCTGCTGGAGAGTTGAGGGGACACCGCAGTTCAACAGTTCAGATTGTGCACTGGATAATGTCATTCATGAACTTAGTGGTTTCCAGTTTCACTCTGGGACACCTGGCATTGGCCACTGTTGGTTGACAGAACGCTGGGCTGGATGGACCTTTGGTCTGACCCAGTATGACCATTCTTATGTTCGCTCTTTGTGTAAATTGGCCTCAAATATTTTCAAAGAGAAGTTTAATTATTAAATTGAAAGTGTCTCTCTAATTATTTTGTTTCCTTCTTAAATTGAAATGTTTACATTCATCTCCAGATTGGGGGTTAGGAAGGAATTTCCCACAGGAATAACAGCACTAGTAACCGTCTCGAGGTTGGTCTTTTGCTTGAGCATTGAATAAGGATTGTCTTCTAGATTTGATGATCATGATTGCTTTCTGGTGCCTGTGTGGCAGAGAGCACTGGCATCCACCTCACTCTTTTCGATCCCTGTATAAAGTGAAGACTATATCCAAAGAAACTCCTGGGAAAAGCTATGTAAACTTTCCTACCTTGCTTTGCAGGAATGACAGAATCTTGGACCAACTGCTACCAAAATCCACTTGTTTCTTTCTGTGGAAGGAGGCTGTCTGTACTAGAGACAATACAGAAGGTATTTTAACAGTGCTCCTGGTTGATACTGTCAAAATTCCTCTGTTATTTAGCACATTTCTAATTGTGGCCCTAGCAACACACTTTTCCGTATTATTTAGAACAAAAGGTATTAGTTGCTGCTATTTTTGTGTAGTCTAAATAAAATGTTGAAGATCAGGAAAATATGCTCACCTGTGCAACCTGTCTTTGCAGAAAAGTCAGAAGTATGAGAGACTCGAGACTCCTTTTTTATTTAGATTTTATTACTTTCAATACATGCTAAATAATATGCAGAATTGCTTCTCATAGACTAAATACAGACTAGTCAATAAAGTGGAAATAGCCAATGGTCTGACAACAGGCACCAAAGTCAAAATTAGCAAAGTAGCAAAATAAAAGTCATCTTCTCTCACAACTATTACAGATTGTTACATAGTAAAATGAATTTGTCTGTACATCCCTATCTAACATTCCCTCCAAAGCCACCATCAAGTCCTCTACATACCACTGGAGTCAGGCCCTCTGTATTTTACAAGCCTTTTTATTGTTGCAGATATTATTTTTTTTTACTCATGTTTTTTGTAGAGAGGAAGGATAGTCCAGTGGTTAGAACCAACCTGGGATTTAGGAAACCTGAATTATGTACCCTCTTCTGCCACAGACTGCTTATGTCACTTTTGGCAAATCACTTAGTCTTTCTGTGCCTCGGTTACTCATTTATTAAATGAGGATATAGCACTTCCCACAACACAAGGGTGTTTTGAGGAAAAATACATTAAAAATACTGTGTGGCTCCCCAATGCTATGGTAAATATTTTAGGTAGGTAGATTTGTTATACTAGCAGGAGCTTAAGTTATTTGTAACAAGCATTTTCCCCCAAACCTTCTGGTAGATAGTTACTAAACTGGAGAGTTAGTATTCATTTTTGGTTCCATGAAGGTAGAAACTAATTTGCTCTCCACTAGTTAGTTAACCAGCATGTCTCAATACTGTAAATGAGCCAAGACATTAGCTAAAGTCCTAGATGCCTTTAAATGCCTCTTTAGCTCATTTTAAGTATTTTGCAATAACAACTAAATGGTTGTTAAGCTGCTTATCATGCTTTCACCTTCCTGTCTTATACATCTGGTTTCTCATATTGGAAGAGACCGGTGTAAAGAAGGCAACAAAAATTTATCTTTCAGATAAAGTTTATGGGCCCTGTGCTGAACTTCTTATTAAAAGCTAGACTGTGGGAGTTAGACTCTCTAGAGAGGTCTAGGCACACAGGAGAAAGTGGGGCTGTGTGCCTGCTCTGGAGAAGGCAGGCAGGGAGGGAGCAGGCAGGGACAGGGAATAGGTGGAGTCTTGGCCCCATTTTCACTACTTGCTGGCCAGCAAAGCATGCAACAGAGGGAGGGCTGGGGTGGCATGGGGGTGTAGTGATTGTTAGCTGCTATAGGCCAGTAGTCAGTTACTGCCCTCTGGAGCAAGAAGGAAGCAGGAGAGGCAAAGTGACTCAGAGATGTCTCTGAGTCACTGTGCCGCTAAGGGCTACTCCTGGGTTGGTTCAGCTTATGTATCACCTCTTTCTCAGGGCTATGCCTGAACCCCCAATCTAGCCCTAGCTCATTCAACTCATATGGGAGTTCTGCCTGAGTAGGGATGGAGAAGACTAATGGATTCTGAATATAGTAAAATTACTGCTACATGTTACTAATCTACAGTAGAATCTCAACCTTACAAACACCTCGGGAGTGGAGGCTGTTTGTAACTCTGAAATGTTCTAACTCCAAACAAAACCTTATGGCTATTCTTTCAAAAGTTTACAACTGAACATTGACTTAATACAGAACATTTGAAACATTACAGAAGAAAAATGCTGATTTTAAGTATCTTAATTTAAATGAAACAAGCACACAAACAGTTTCTTTACCTTGTCAAATCTTTTTTTTTCCTAAACTTTCCCTATTTTGTTTTGGTAGTTTACGGATAACACAGAACTATACACTATTTGCCTCCCTCTTTTGAAAAGAAACAGTCTCTGCTGTTGCCTGATTTGTGTACTTCTGGTTCCAAATGAGGTTTGTGGCTGAGCGGTCAGTTTGTAATGCTGGTGTTCGTAACTCTGAGGTTTTACTGTAGTAACTTCTGTCCGAGTCCAATTATCCCCATCACAAGAATAGCTAAAAACAAATCAGTGACAAAGCAACATGAACTGCTCTAGCTCTTCCGCTTTCCGTTTTTGCGTAATGCATGTAAAACTAAATCTGCCACACAAGTTACAACGAGCCATTGGAAGCGCAGGCATGTTGCAGGTCCGGCCTGAGCAAGCACTGGCAGAGCTGGGGGGGGGGGTGCCCACACTATACCTGGCTCTAGTACATATTATAAGCACTTTTATGAACAGGTGATGTGATAAATCCACATGCGTGTGCACAGATTCGTTAGTTGGTACCTAACCCATACACATGCAGCATCAGGGATAGACCCCCAGGAGCTCTGGCTTTAGAAACACAGGAGTCTACTATGTGAGCTGAGATCTCTCTCAGCTGATTCCACTAGAAGAAGGTCCCTTCTCTTGAGAAGCCACTAGAGAGAGAGGGAGACTTGATCATACTGAGCCAGTACATTATACAGGGAAAGGAATGTTGAAGGTTGTACAATTAGATAGTTACATTGTGGATTTTTTGTCTGAAGCATCATGTATTGGCATCTTTGAGGGACAGGATTCTGGACCTGCTGGTCTAATCCAGTATAGCAAACACTATATTCTTGTGTGCTGTGCCTAGTCTCAAATAACCATGATGCATTCATTCTTCCAAATACTGAGAAAAGCTTTAGCAACTAGAGTAGAAAATCGGTGGAACAACTGCAAAACTCATCTTTTCAGCAAACCTTCTCCTAAGAAGCTGGTGAACAGGATCACCCCGGCTGTGGCCTCCAGGTTCTCTGTCCCACTGTGGCTGCTTGGGCTTGTGCTCAGATGGCACAAAGCAGCCATAATGCGAGTTTGACTGGCTTTCTGAGGATTCCTCTTGTGTACCTTGGACAAAAGGGACGGAGTGATTGGATTGTTTGTACACCTCAGCAACCGTTGGTTGCCAGAACAGCCCCTTAAGGCAGTTCCAACTGCTTAGGATCCCAGCAACCCTAGAATCCAGGAGCCCTCCCTCCCTGAGCTACTCATGTGTAATAAGGCCAGTCTTGAGGATCTGGCCCACAACTGAGGTTTGATGCTTCCTAAGTTGTTGCTTAAATCTGCCTGAAAAGAAGTAGTGCAGTAAACTATGATGATTAACCCATTAGAAGTTCATAATAGTACGGATGATTTAGGAATAATCACTTATTACAGTTTTGGGGAATGAGACTATTTGGGTTTACTATAGGTCCTTTCCAACCCCAGTGATCTATGTAGGGAGACACAGACTTGAACATTTTAATGGTTAACAAAAATACATTTACGTATATTTTTTCTGTGCACATTGATTCATGGGGGTTTGACTGACTCAGGCTTATACATTGATCTGAAATACAATGTGAAATACATTCCTGCCTCTGCACATTGTTGGGCAATGAGAGAAAAAGCAGAGGCCAGGTATCCACTAGAAAAGGTGTCCCGGTATAGTTCTACCTCTATAGCTATACTGGCAAACCCTACCAGTGTACCAATACAAGCACAAGGCTATGCCACTATAACTGTGTCTATACTAGGGCTTTTGCTGGCATAGAAATGTTATTAAATAAATAACACCCCTAACTGACAACACTATACTGGCAAAAGTTTCTAGTGTAGACACTCAAGATTTCTACATGCCAGGATGAGGAAATCCTCTACCTCTGCTCTCCAAAAGACCACCACTACTGACAGTCATCAGATACCACCAGTAGCTTAGTACTGAAGTCTGAAAGTCAAAGAGATTAAGTGTTCTCAGCTGCCATTGACATCAGGAGGCACTCAGTACATTGCAAGATTGATCCCCAGTGGTAGTTACACTATAGCAGTGGGTGAAGGGATTTCTCTGTGTGGACAGACAGACCCAGACGTGGTGCTAGTCCATTGGGGGTCCTTAGCAGGAATAGTTCCCCCTTTTTACCTCTCACATACCCACCAAAAATATTGATTGCACTATTTCCATAAACCAAAAACTATACCAACACAACACATATTAATACACTTATTAAAAGTTTACATTAAATAAGATGAATGGTATTTTGGAGGTAATTCCTAAATTGGAACCCCTTCAACTGCTTGGGATCCTAAGCAATTACTTACTCTGTTTATTTCTAGTACCACCTCTGGACAGACCTCCCCCAGTCTTGTACTGGAATCTGCTCATGCAGCCCCCTGCATGTGTGCAGAATTCCACTGAAGTCAGTGGGTCTCCACTTGGGCAAAGGGTCTGTCCCAGCACATTCTGATGCAAAATTGATGTTATGGTTTAAGTGCTTTGGGATTCTTGTGACAGTCTGTATCCCTATGTCCAGCCCCTTTTCAAGACGATGATCAATTTTGTACAAACTGAGTCTTGTAAGGTATCATTTGAAAGCTCATGATCTTCTACTTGAGTAGCTCTGTCTTAAGTGGGAAGGTGAGTTTTCCTCATCTTTGTATCTTGACATATGAAACTCTTGAGTGTGCTTCTTATCTCAGCCCCCTGAGAAGTTGCCCTGATAGTAACATATCTGAATTTAAGCCTGACCCAGGTGCCTGATTAAGTGCAGTGCTGAGTGCCCTGACTTCCCATTTGAGTCAATCAAATAGCCCAAGGAAACATTGGGACTTCAGCTCCACATTTTGTGAGTTTGAAATCAGTGGAAGTTGAGAATGCTCAGCATCTTTCAGGATTGAGCAATAGCCATTGTTTCTAGCAGACAGCTGAAGACAAGGAGTTGATAAGTACTTTATGTGCACCAGTTTGTTCATAACAGAATACACAATAAATCATGTGTATTTTCTTTTATTTTCCCCTGTTCTCAGTGCTACAAGAATATGTGGAGTCGGTTCTCCCCTTGGCATGTGTACCCAAGTCCTATCACTCTCAACATAGATGTTTGTTCTCCGCTTCATGCAGCATCGAAAGTTTTTAAACTGTCCAAGGTAGGACTCTCCTAATGTCAAGATCTACATGAGTCAATGTTAAAGTTGTTAGTTTGACTTGACTGTACAGTATCTTTTTCTTAAATATTTTTTAATATGAATCTTCTTGCTTTGAGCCAGCTTTAGCATAAGCAAGGCAAAGTCCTGATGTGTGTGATCTGGACAATTACATATTTACAGCATCTTTAGGTAAAGATGTAATAATACTACTTAGTGCTTTTCATCTTCAAAGCATTTTACAAAGGTTTGCTAACTGATCTGCCCACCCCACTGAAACAGGTACATGTTGTTATCCTCCTCATCATTTGACACATGGAGAAACCGAAGGAGAGAGTTTGTGGCTCAAGGCCACAAAGGAAGTCAATGTCAAAATTAGATTAGATCTCAGGAGTTCCTGCCTCCTAAGGCTGCTCTCGGACCATTAGACCACACCTCTAAACCAGTTTTGCAGTGCAGCAGATTAGCTGTTTGAGATCAGAGGTTAATCTTTGTTCCCACAGACATGTACATATACAGTATAGCCGAACAGTGCTACACACACACACACACACACACACGCACACACACAGATGTGCATGGCCAAGATTTCAAAAGTAATTAGGGATTTTGAAGGGCTCAGTATTGGAGATCCCCAATTTGAGACCCCTTACAACAGGGGTGAGGAACCTATGGCCTGCGGGCTAGATCCAGCCCCTTACTCATTTTCATCCAGCCCTTGAGTCACGGATGTTCAACTCACCCCTGGAAGGGGGGTACTGAGACTCGGGGCTCCCCCCCTCCCCCAGTGGGGTGAGCCAGCATTTGTGGTTCCAGCCCCGTGGCTTGGGGCTTCCACCCTGCGGGGCTGGAGCCATGAGTGCCAGCTTGTTCCACCACTGGAGGGAAGCTGTGAGTCTCCGCACCCCCCTTCCATGGGTGAGTTGATTTTCAGAGTTTCGGGCAACATATTTGGATATGAACTGTGTACATACACAGTCACTGTAAAAGTCTCAGCTCTTGATTCTCATTTACACTAGCCCTCTTTACACTTTACATTTAACAGCGTAAAGGCTTTAAAATAGGTGTAAATATAGTTTACTCCTACTCTAATGCCCTTTTGCACTGCCTGAGTGGTGTAAAATAGCCTAGTGTAAGTGAAAATCAAGCTTTTATGGACCATAAAATTATAATTTAGAAAATGGAAATGTTAGACATTTGCCAAACCATTCCTACCCTCCCCCCACCCCTTAAATATTGGGGAGAAAAAAAAGCATTGTGTATTTCTTCCACTTTTGTAAAACTGACATGAGATTTCAGTGAAAAACTCTTGCTTATTATTATTCAGATACATTGATTTACATTCCATCATTTACAACATGAAGAACAAAGAGATCCCTCTGGGGAAAATGCAAAGCTATAATTTTGTTTCAAGGGGTTCTGTGATGTCATAAATACAAATTGAGCAGAAATTATAACCTCTTTAGTAATCCCATAAATGGTGCTTTTTTTATAACATTTTTGTTCCAGGACGACCATATATTGCTTTCATATTTTTTGAAGTGGCCATCCCTAATTGAACATGGCTGTTGCGGAGAGCTGTCTACATCTTCAAAACACAGCTGTGTGACAGGTGAAGCAACCCACAATGATAAATGTTAGGTTTAGAACTTCAAAATTACAATCTACTGATGAACTGTCATCCAATGAGATTCCATTTCCCACTCCTTAACAACATTTTAATTTTTACCTATTTAAACCTGAGTTATCAAAAACATCTTCCTACCAGGAACAGATGCAATAGAGGCAAATTTTAAAATATTTAATTCACAAACCAATATTGTTACCCAGGAATGAGTAAATAAAAGATCCCTCTGAAATCTCAACAATTTTTATACTATAAGCCAGATTCTTAGCTGGTGTAAATTGAGATTGATTTATGCTATCTGAGAATCTGAATCTATGTATTGAGAGTTAAATTAGTGAGGCGGGAGAGGAGGAAGTTGAATGAGAGGTCCATGCAAAACAGGATCTCAACTCCATCACTTTCTGAGAAATTTTTAATATACAAGCCAGATCCTGGTCTCAGTTATCCTATATAATAAAAGACTAGAAAAGTGTGTGTGAAGCCGTCATGCGCAGTAGAGACGGCCCGGACTAACGGCATGCTGGGAGGTGTAGCATGCTGGGAGGTGTAGTTCGGCAGCACAACATGGCCGCCGCGCATACGCCGCTGAGAGGGAAGCGGGGTCTGGATCAGGGGCCTAGGGCAGGAGGGTGGCTGGGCGCAATAGGCGCAGGCAGGAGGCTCTGGCCGGGCGGGGCACGGGAAGGGGGCGCTGGGCCGGCGGGGTGGAGGCGCCCGGGCACGGCCTGGCCAGCTGCGCCCAGCCTAGCCGGGGCCTTGGAGTGGGTGGGAGGGGGGCTGAATGAGCGGGGGGGGGCGTGGGGGGGAGGGGAGGCTGAATGAGCGGGAGGGCTGTGGGGGGGAGGGGAGGCTGAATGAGCGGGAGGGCTGTGGGGGGGAGGGGAGGCTGAATGAGCGGGAGGGCTGTGGGGGGGGGGAGGCTGAACGAGCGGGGGGCTGGGGGGAGGGGGCTGAACAAGCAGGGGGGTGTGGGGAGGAGGGGAGACTGAATGAGTGGGGGGGCTGTGGGGGGAGGGAGGCTGAACGAGCGGGGAGGGCCGTGGGGGGGAGGGGAGGCTGAATGAGCGGGGAGGGCCGTGGGGGGGAGGGGAGGCTGAATGAGCGGGGAGGGCCGTGGGGGGGAGGGGAGGCTGAACGAGCGGGGGGGGAGGGCCGGGGGGGGAGGGGAGGCTGAACGAGTGGGGGGGCTGAGCGGTATGGGCCTTGGAGTGGGGGGGCTGAGCGGGGGCACGGTTGGAGAGGGGGGGTTGAGCGGGGGGCGCGCTTGGAGTGGGGGGGGCTGAGCGGGGGGGGCGTTACTGTTGGCCCATGTCCACGGGCTTTTACACTAGTACTGGTATAAATCTGTAGTAATTCCGCTGAAGTTAGTTGGTGTCAGTTCAGAGTAGCTCCATTGTTGGATTTATACCGATATAACTGAAAGCTGAATCAGCTCTGTAGAACAGATGGAGTACCTATTTTTCATTCATTTTGTAAAAGATACTTGTCTCTCAATCAAAGCAAATTAAATATATATATTTCTTCCCACTACATAACAATGTGTTGCATATATCATATATATATCATGTTAGTGTCAATGTCTCTTTTGTCCCCTACATCAATCAAGCAAATCCCACATTGAGGCTGATCCTGTGTATGTGTGTAGACTGCACTATTGGGGCTGGTCTCCACTACGGGGGGGATTGACTGCAGATACGCAATTTCAGCTACTTGAATCACGTAGCTGAAGTTTGCGTATCTGCAGCCGACTTACCGTCCGTCCTCATGGCGGCGGCAGTCGGCGGCGTGCTCCCCCGTCGACTCCAACTTGCGCCTCCCGGCAAGCTGGAGTTGTGCAGTCGACGGGGGCACTGCAAGCGATCGATTTCTCGCGTCTTCATAAGACGCGAGAAATCGATCGCCAGAAAATCGATCGCTGTGAAGACATACCCTTGAACACAGAAGCTGACATAGGTCTAGGGAATGTACTTCCTATGTGAAAGAAACTTAGGTATTTTCCCCACAGTTTTTGGGTCATGCCCTGCCTCAGCCAGCTGCTCTGAAGGAAACATCACAAATTGAAATTCATGATATTTCCTGACACACTCTTGGGATTATTTTCATGATTTAACACAGCATTAGCAAAAGTGCAACTGAGCAAGAAACAAAAGCAGTGATTCAAACTCAGTCTTCTAAAAGTACTGTAATTGTATTAGAGATTTGTTGATCTGTAATGTGGAACCAAAAAAATGTACATTTTGGTATTTTTACAGTTTATTTTACAAACTGTGAAATAAAACTGCTAGCAAAATATAGTCACAGTTTTTTAAATTTACAGGTGCTTGGTATTAATTTTCATGAAGATCAATATTTCAGCTGTTTTTTGTAGTTCTGACTGAGAGTATCCACCTACTATCTGGAATGTGTCAAAACAGTAGCTCAGCAATGATGGAATACTTTGTCATATGGATGCATTAATTAGATCAGGGGGTCTCAATCTTTTTCTTTTTGAGGCCCCTCCAAACATGCTATAAAAACGCCACAGCCACCTGTGCCACAACAACTGGTTTTCTGCTTATAAAAGCCAGGGCCGGCGTTAGGGTGTATAAAGCAGGATGACTGCCCAGGGCCCCATGCCACAGGGACCCCCACAAAGCTAAGTTGCTCAGGCTTTGGCTTTAGCCCCTGGTGGTGGGGCTCAGTGCCCTGGGCTTCAGCCCCATGCAGCGGCACTTCAGCTTTCCACCCTGGGCCCCAGTGAGTCTAACACCTGCTTAGTGGGCGCCCGTGAAGCCTGTTTGAAGCTTCCAGGGGGGTGGGGGGGAAGGGACTCCTGGTTGAGAACCATTGAATTTGATGTTCATCGGATGCAAGTGGGCTATAGCCCACAAAAGCTTATGCTGAAATAAACTGGTTAGTCTCTTAGGTACTACAAAGTCTTCCTCATTTTATTTACTAAAATAGATAAATTACAGTAAAAGATAAGTCTTCACAATTACAGAAAAAAAGATTGTGTGTGTGCATATCCTAAAAAAAGAATATTGCAATACAACTGTGGTATTTTTTTCTGTGAATAATTAAACACTGGTAATTCTACCCCAAGCATTTTTGCCGGATGATTCATAACTAGATTCCATTCAATGAAGGATGAAGGTAAATCTGAATATTATCCTTGATAACTCATACTTTCGAATTCAGCTGTCATTGGAGAATGGGAAAAATCCCATTGCTTTCATTTACCAAATGCAGTATTATGATTGCTGAATTGAAATCAGAACCAGAGTTTAGCTTTACTAGACTCAGCTACTTTTCATTTTAACTCATTTTGGGTGACCTAAAATTTAGATGACATAAATACAATCCAGTTTTTACTAAATGAAAGGTTTAGCAATATCTATTGCTCTAAATAAAGACCTCAAACACAGAGAGAAGATGCCAGGAAGTACAGTGCTGGAAGGCAGGTGAAGATATGGTGCTTCGTGGTAGGCTTGTGTAGCCAACTTTAATTTAATTTGTGTGATGATTTTAAAAAATGAGTTAAATCCAATAAAATGGTTGTGAAACATTTTTCTGTTTTTCCTATGGTGCCATACAGCCCACCTTTGCCCTAACAGTCTCACCCCTCATCTGTCAACACCCCCCACCCCCATTTCAATTTCTGGGGAAAACACTGCAAGTATGTCACATTAGATGTGATCTGAGTGAGGCCCAAATGGTTAGGGCATGTTCTCTATCTGGTACTGTATTTTACAGATGCAACTAAGATGAAAAATGTGCACTCTTGAGACCAAATTTTGCATTAAGATACTCATGTTTACCTCCTATTGATTTCAGAAGGAGTTGCTCCACTGCATGGATGAAATCCATTCTACCCTTATAAATCCCAAATGATCAAGATCTAGGCCGACGGTGCACAGGTGAGGCCCACCCTGCAAACCTGTCTGGGTCTGTTGTATATCTACTATTCCAATTTATCGACAAGAATAGCAGACAACTCTGCAATGGGTGCTGAGGCCACTGGATCTAAACATGGATTCTGCGGGTACCACTCCTTTGGGTCAAACTGCTTTGTGACATTCTATCCTGGCCTATGGAGACCCTTTCCACAGCATGCAGGGTTATATAGACATAAGTACCTTTATCCACTGTGCTGTTCCAACTCGGGGCTTAACTAGTGCAGAAGGATTTGCCTTGACTACTATACGAGGGGTGAATGTCATCCATGAGCCTATCTGAGGACAAAATTTGTCCCACGATGTCTGGGATCATTCTATTCAGAAAAGAAAATGGCACTTGGGAGTCAAAAATTGGATTTCTTTTTCCAAAGCCATTCATCTCCTGTAAACCACATTGTGTCTATGCACCCTCATTTTCTGAGTCCCATAGTAGCATGTGGTGTTGTACAACCACAGAGAAAAGCACAGTCACTGGCTCAAGGAATTGCCTACAGTTAATGTGAAGCTACTGATTTTTATACTGATTACTAAAGTATACTTCTAGGGTTAGCTTTTTCCAACTATTGAAAGAGCAAACTATTTTCTGGCTCTTTCGCTCAGTCACTCATACATTGTTTTAATAGCAATAGCATGCAAATATACTGCCACCTGCAGGATAGTGATTACTATCTATTTACAGTTTGGCAATAAACTTTGAAAATATTTGTCTCACTATTTATCGTAAACACGTTATTCTGAAATGGAGATGTTTCCTTGTGAAAATATTTTCCCCACCACGTTCTAAAGGTGAAATGGGAGTTTTCCCACTGACTTCAGTGGAGTCAGAATTTCATCCTTAGAGTTGAGGATGAGAGAAACAAAACTTATTTTATTTTTGCTTACAGGACAGTCCTGCTTTTGATGCAGTTTAGTACCTGCAGTTTTACATAGCGCCCATTGACTTTTTTCTATTTGATATGAACTTCTATGAACAGATCTTCCTACCCAATAAACATTGTGTTTAGTGTGCAGTTTTTGCTATTTGGAGCCTGTGAATAATACCTAATCAATCATTTATCAGTTTCCCTCCTTTTCCTTCTTAATTTTAGATGACCCTGGATATATAGCCACAAAAAACTCTGTTTTGAGTACACTAATGTATATATGCAGCAGATCACTTTTAAGTTCATTCAGGTCATATTATCTGTTGCTATGCATCCAGTGTCGTCAACATTTCTTTTTGATAAAATCAGAATTTTGAAACATTATAATCTCCTTAAGTTTTAGGACATACAGCTAATTTAAGGTGGAAGAGGATTAAGAAGAAGAGGAGGCGGAGAGATGATTGATTGATTTACATTTGATATCCTGATCCCACTGTGAGGGCCTGGCTACACTTGCAGCTGTAGAGTGCCTTGAGGTAAACCAGCCTTTGGAGAGTGCAGTAGGACATCTGCCAACTGTCCACACTGAGAAGCGCACTGACATGACCACATTTGCGGCAGCATTGGGAGTGGTGCATTACGGGCAGCTATCCCAGCACTGAAGTGGCTGCAAATGCTTTTCAAATGGGGGCAGGGGGGGTAGGGTGGAGTGTGACAAGGAGTATGTTGTTTATCTGTGGAGAGAGAGAGAGTGGGTTTTTGGGGTGCTGAGAGTGTGTCAACATGCTTTCTTGTAAGTTCAGATGCCGCTCCCTCCCTCACTCAAAACAAATAGCATTCCTCAGTAATGGTCGCTTTGCCTTGGAGCAGATAAGCATGTCGGATGTCAGAAATGAAGCTTTGAAAGGGCATGTCTGCATTCCTACAGCGGATTTCACAGTGACAAGTGGCCACTTGACTTAAGGGGATTATGGGACGTTTTGGGAGGTCAGTCAGAGCGCAGTAATGCAACACCTCATTCACATTGATGCTGGGGCATCTCAGCCAAGACCCAACAAGCCTTATGCTTCTCGTGGAGGTGGATTACCAGGAGCGCTCCAGCTGCAGAGTCCAGGTGCTCTAAATGCTTTGCCAGTTTGGACTGTGTATGAATTAGAGCCCACAAGGTTGCTTTAATGCGCTCTAACTTGCAAGTGTAGCCAAGCCCTAAAAGAGAAGAGAAAGGAAGAACCATTGTAGTATATGCCACTGTAACCAGATAAATGTCCCAGAGCTGGCATTAGTTGAATTATCTTGTATGTCATAATGGCTCCTTAGCAGATGGCATTAGTTGAATTATCTTGTATGTCATAATGGCTCCTTAGCAAATGGTGCAGGCTGCTTTCACCCACAGCAGGGGACAGGCCTGGCACAAAATGGCCCCAGGATTGGGGGAGTGAACATTCATTCTTCTCTGCAGTGCAGAAAGGTCCTCATCTGCAGGTGAGGGTCTAACCTGATGTGTTCTTGGCGCAGCAAAGAGAGGAAGGGAGAGGGAGGAAAAAGAGGGAGTGATTATTAGGAGATGAGCAGAGCATCAGCAGTTACTTCCATTCTGGGGCACGTTTTTCTCTTCTGGCTCACATTAGGTAAGCACTGCCACTAGACACATATTGAAGGTCGTCTGTCCCCTTGTGGACAGTTCAGCTGAGTGCAGGTTTCACCCCTGTAACTTGTTTGATCTCCCAAGTGTGTCCCAAGCTTTGTTATCTTGGTTCCAACTCCTCAAACTTTTAAAATATGATTGTATTGGGTAATAGTGACTGTGGTCTGCTAGGTTAAGAAGAAAATCTCTTACTGTGCGTTAGCAAAATGGAGAGCTATGTGCAAATCAGACTGATTTAGATAGAATCCACAACAATATAATTTCAAACCCACACATTCTTAAGAATATAAGAACAGCCATCTTGGGTCAGACAGGAGTTCCACAGGTTGATGTGTGTTGTGTGAACTCTTTGCCATCACAGGATGTTGTGAAGGCCAAGACTATAACAGGGTTCAAAAAAGAACTAACGTTCATGGAGGATAGATCCATCAATGGCTATTAGCCAGCATGGGCAGGGATGGTGTCCCTAGTCTCTGTTTGCCAGAAACTGGAATGGGCAACAGAATGGATCACTTGATTACCAGTTCTGTTAATTCTCTCTGGGGCACTGGCATTTGCTGCTGTCAGAAGACAGGATATTAGACTAGATGGATCTTCGGTGTGAGCCAGTATTGCCATTCTTATGTGTGGGTTTGAAATGACATTGTTGTGGATTCTATTTAAAACAGTCTGATTTGCATGTTTAGGAAACGTAGCGTGGTCTGTACACAACACTGCTGTTTTGTTGGCCTCACCAGGGCCAATAATCCTCAAATATTTTGATACAAAGATTTATCTGCTCCACTTTCTCTTGTGAACAAGTTGTGCATCTTCTTGGCTTGTTCTGCACACTGCAGTGTTTACAGTAACTGTGTGAAACATCTCCACTCCAGAATGTGCCCCCCCATGTGGAACAGGGCCCCCTTTCCTTCCACATTTTTCAAGCCAGGAACAGTCTGGTCCTGAGTAATAAGATACATATTTCATGCTTTTTCCCTTTGAAAAGGAACAAGACCACTGTCACATTTGTTCAGGGCAGTGTTATTTCTCTCCTGGACAATATCAGCAGTATTGCCAGCTCTCAGGGGCACCAGTCTTGTGATATGCGGTGCTTTTGTGAAAATGCCAGGGACAGAAATTGGGTTGTGAGGTGAGGATCTAATCTCAGCTTCCTCTTCTTTTCTTCAGGAAGGTTGTAGTCTTCATGCTTGTGAAGAACAGCTTGTGTGAGGCGTGGCTCATTTTTGTACACTGGGGCTTGGTACCCCTGTCCCAGGCCCGCCTGCAGCGGCTGGCTGTGGAGATAACTTGCTCCAGGGGGGTGTTTGCCTGAGCAACCGGCGGGCTCCCCTGGCTGTCGGGGGGAAGCCCTGAGAGCGGCGCGCTGGTAGCAGCGACTAGCCTGCGTGGCGGGCTTGCACCCCAGCCTCCCGGGGGGACGCAGCCACCCCACCGGGCTCGAGCTCGCAGCACCCTGCGCTGGGCCGCGGCCAGGCGCCCCTCGGCGCAGTGCGGAGCCGCCTAGGGAACGGGGAGGCGGCGCTGCCCAGGGGCGGGACTCGTGGAGGGCCGGGCCGGGCCCGCCTCCTCGTCCTTCCTCCTGCAAACATGGCTGCAGCCGCGGCCGCCCTGGCCGTGAAGGTAAGAGGCGCTGCGGGCTCCCGCCCGCGGCGGGGAGATTCCCCCCGGGAGCCCCTGGCGGCCGCCGCGGGGTGCGGACGAGTCAGGCTGGCGCACGTGGGCCCCGAGGAAGGCGCCTCTGCTGCTGGGGGCGTGCGGCGGGCTCCTGCCTGCAGCGCCCCGGCGGGCTGCGGGCCACGTGGGCTCGGGGGTGAGCAGCGCCCGTCCTGCTGCGGGGCTCGGCAGCGCCCGGCCCCCCTGCTGGGGGGCCCCCTGGGCCGGCGCCCCCCACCCGTCTGGCAGGGCCCTGCGGCTCGCCTTACAGCCACCCGCTCCCCCCAGCGACACAGCGCGGACATGTTCCAGCCTCCCACGTGGTGGCCTTTTCCCTAATAAAAGTCTCTCTGTGCGATTGTCTTCTCGGGAGCCAGGGGGCTGCGTCCATTTACCGTTGCCATAAAGTCCCACAGGGTGCAGCTTCAGCCAAGGAATAATAATGAGCCGCTGAGCATGGCCACGCAGCGCCTCTGGGTGCCCAAGAAGGAGAATCCAACCTTGAAAAGGAAAAGTTGGACACTGATCCTGCACACAGAGTCCTGTGCTCCTATAGCTATTTCTGGGCTCTGGTCAAACAGTAACTCTATCCCTGTCTTGTTTACTGTAGGATTGCGTGGTATTGATTTGCTAACTGGCTGTTAGTTGGGGGGTTTGCTCTCCCTGGCTCCCCATTGTAGTATTGAATGTTCTAGTTTAGGCTGGGGCCTTGCAGAATTCTGTTCTAATCCTGTCTTCACTGACCCAACTGTCCAAAAACTGTATGATCCTGCATATGATTCTTGTGGACTAAGAGCTAGGCAAGGCCATGTTTATCCGCACTGAAGCTCTGTGCCATCACACTGACTTCCCAGACCTCCTCCATGGGAGCTCTGCTGCAAGGGTCCACTATCCTGCTCATGTGATAATTGACTCTCTTAATACCGATTTACCATTCATTTAGGTGTTAAGGTTGTAAACTCTTTGGGGGCTGACTACCTTCTGTTTTATGTTTGTACTAGACCCTGTACAATGGGTCTCTAGGCACTGTAATACACCCCAATTACAGGGGCACCACATAGGCCAAGCTTTTTGGATTTGGGAAACAGACTACTGGAAGAAGCTCCCACAGTTCTTGAGGTCAGTGTGTAGAGAAGCAATTTTCCCTGTTGTGAGAGAAAGGGGAAGCTAATTTGGGGTATCCCGGTTAGTGTCTGCCTTGCCCTGTCTGCCTTTTCCATGATCAGGGGTGGGCTTAGTCTCCCCCAGAGGAATACATGTCCATTGAGGTACTATCTGAGCAGCTATGTCCCTGACAACCCACAGGAAGGTCTGTGAAAGCAGGACTTGCTGCAGCAGTAAACTCTGTGGTTTCATGCTGCCACCAGGCCCACCTGCTGTGTTGTCCAACTCCAGCCTCTTCTGACCTCCCCAGGGGCCTGGGAAACAGGAAGAGGAAGAAGAGCAGCCGGACTGGTTTGTGCAAGGGAAGCATGAAGTCCAGTGCTGGAGCTGATGTGGTTTCTCTTCTTCAAGTGGTCAAAGCCACGTATTCCCCTTGGGTGCATGCGCACCTGAGTGGAATACATATCTGCACCCACCTCTCAAAGAACAGTGGTTACAGGTAAATAACTGGCTTTTATCTGTCAGTTCCTTGTCTCAGAGGTGCAGCTGCTCTAATGAGCCTTTGCTGGCTCATTTAGAAAGAGCTGCCTCCCTGGAAGGAAACCTGTCCCCAAGCATGGTTAGCACAGCTGTGGCAAAAGGAAAGAGCGATGGTGATTTCCCACAGCTCCTACTTAGCTCATCTTCTCTCTGCAGGAAACTTACTCTGACTCTGCATTGCCCCTCCCCAGGGTGAAGCATTCCTCCTTTTCTCCCCAGCTGTCTGCAGTGGCTCCCAGTTGTTGCCAAAGAGTAGATAAGGGTGCTGGACCCAGGCCTCTGTGATTCATTCCCTCCAATGTTGCACTAGATTATCCTCCTATTTGCCAATCTCCATTGTTCCATCTGAAACCACCCATAAAATCCCTAGCCACTCTCGTATTCCTCCAACACCGCAGGGTAGGTTGGGGGGTCATACCTTTCCCCCAGCAATGCCCACCAGTGTAACTCTTCTCCCAGCTCCTCATTCCTGCAGCCTGACATAAGGCCTCCCCTGGACTGGTGGCATTCCCAGAGATGTAAGCCGTCTGTGGGCTGTGATGGTAGCTCCAGCTCCTCAAACATCATCATGGCAAAGGACCCCCTCTCTCTGACACCTACCTGTGGGTTTAGATTGTGAGCTTCCTGTTACAAAAGGAGTGTGTTCAAATCCCATTGCCTCTGTGACTTCTGATACTAGAAATTTAGAAATAGAATCTATTTTCTGTTTGTGGAACTAAGTTTTGCAATGATTTTTTTAAAGCAGAAACTAAGGTGTCACATCAGTTGTATTTGGGGAGGAGGGAAAGGGTGAAAGGAAGGTCACAGTTAGGAAAAGGAGCAGTTTGGCTGTAATGTGGGTTCTCAACCAGGGAGTCACAATCACCCTGCACATCCATATTGATAAATGAGAGGGGTTACATTACAGCTATATCCTGGCTAGACAAAAAAGTAGTAGTGAAAACTGAGGAGGTAGTCGAAGTTCTACAGTCAGTTTCATCAGCCAGCTGTTAGTATGGTGAAGAATCCCCTATCTCCAGTTTGCATTGTTCTCTTTAATTACAAAGTTTATCATTTTACTGAATAGAACAATTCAGTTTGAAAAGCATTCTCTGCAGAAATTATCCTCCATCTTCAATTCTGGGCTGCAATGATGTTGGCAGATATGTGGTTCCCAACTAAAACCAACTTGATTATTAACCACTTTTATTCCTTTTTTTTTATAATTTCAAAGAATAATAAAAACCTTTCACAATTTCTATCCTGATTTGTATGAGTTACAAAATTCAGCAATTATTGAAGAGAGTATGTGAACAATTCCCAGCCTGTGTTTAAATTGTGGTTTGTGATTGATTCCATAAGGATATGTCTGCGCTGCAGTCAAAGGTACAATAGCAGCTTGTATAAGTATACATATTTCCACTAGGAGACATATTACCACTAGACATACTTCCTGGGCGAATTCTGTGCCAAAAATATTAAAACTTCTCTGCACAATATTTTAAAATTCTTCCAAATTCTGCATATATTATTTGTCAATAGCACAATATAATCACTCCAGTTTCAATTATTTTGGTAACTTATTTCAAAAAACCTGTCAGCAAGTATGTCAACAATATAGACAACAACAAAAAGATTCCCCCAAGAGAAGGGAGTTTAAAAAACCCAGTTGGGGGCGTGTTGGAGGAAGCTGTGTGCTCCCTCCCCAGACACCCGATCTCCCTCCCCCCTGAGCCCAGCCATTGAGCACCTCCCAGCTCCAGCACTCTCTCCTCCCAGAGCCTGGCTGCAGGGCCCGCCCAGATGCCTGCACCTCCCTCTCCCCAGAGCCCAGCCACTGACAACTGCATCCTGCTCCCCCCCCAGAGTCCAAATGTGGGGCATCCCCTGGCCCAGATGCTTGCAGCCCTCTACTCCTCCCCCCCCCCCAGCTTGTTTACTATCCCCTGGGGTTGACATGGTGCCCTTCTCACCCTTTGCAAGAGCTGAGACTCCCAGGCCTTCTCCTGTCCCCGGGCAGACGAGGATCAAGCAAGGCTGCAGAGCTTCCAGAGCCTCCATTCGCACTGGGCTGGTGCTCTGCGAGCTGCAGTGGTCCTAATGGCCAGCAGCAGTTCTGCAGCCCCAATTCTGCCGGGGAAACATCAAATCTGCATTTCTCTGTGGCGCAGAATTCCCCCAGGCATAATAGCTAGTACAGCTAAAAACAGCACTGAAGATGCAGCAGCGCTGGCTTCAGTGCATGCGGGGACATGGGGACATTTTCATGTTGCTAGTCTGTGCAGAACTCCATAGGTGCTGGAACTGGGGGGGGGGGGGGGAGTGGAGAGGGAAGGGTGCTGCAGCACCCCCTGGTTTGAAGTGGTCTCCATTAAATACAAGATTTACAGTGGGGTTCAATGTCTCAGCACCCCTGCTATACATATTGTTCCTGCAGCCCTGCAGAAGTCCATGCCAGTGTCATCTCTGCTATTTTTAGTGTACTCGTAGATTAATGCTAGTGTGGGTATGTCTACATGACCTGCAAATCCCACATTTGATTGCCATGTAGATGTTGTTTCTTCTCCATATGAGGATGACTTAAACTTTGGAACAGGAGAATCTCGAGTAATAAATATCCCATAATACTTCAAGTACAGTTTTTGAGGCAAATAATTATAGCATTCAGGACTCTTGAGTATCAGGATTTGTCCAAATACTTATGATCTGTGAATAACACTAAAGCAAAAAATCTCCATTTTCACTGCAAAAATTATAAGCAAATATTATTGTGATTTATTTTTCTTCCCTAGTCTGCCTGTTTGGATGATATTAAGGATTTAGTTGCTTCTCTGCAATAACACACATACAGCACAAGGTGGTGCCAAAAGGAAATGTTTATATACTGCCACATATCAGATGACATGAACTGACTTTTGGATGTGAAAGCCATTTGATACATAACAAGGACCACATTCTTTGCTTATTGAAAAGAGATGCCTGATGAGCTAATTGCAGTATAATGACACAGCATCTGTAGGGTTTCTATAAACATAGGGCTGTAGAAATTGAGAGCAGGAGACAGATTTTTGGTTTAGCTTTAAGTCACTGGGATTTCCACTTGGTGCTTTTTTACTATTATTATTTTGTCAAGCGATACAAATCTTCGCTGTACAGCTAGAAACTAGGGTTTAGATAACATGTTTTTTATTACTGACAAGGTATTGGGGTGGGGGAAAAAAGTGTGGGGGTTATGTGTATGGTTGATATGTTTGTTTTTAAAAACTCAAGATGATTTGAGTTCTTCCACTGAAAACAGAGGCAAAGATTGCAAAAGTAACTGCCAATGGAAAAAAGCAATATTTTTGCTGGGTGTAACACAGGGTGAAATTTATTTCTTTAAGTGCCAACAATGTGCTTGGGGTTGTAAAAGACCACACAAAAACAGCCACTGCTCTGAAGAGCCTAATCTAATTCCCATTGAAGTCAGTGGAAAACCTCCCATTGACTTAAGTGGGAGTGAGATCAGACCTAAAAGACACAAAGACGACTGGATCCACTGGGAAGCCAAAAGAAGGTATAATGTGGAAGTGTATGTTTCTTTCTCATTGTATTATTAACTATTATTATGAAGGCTGCATAACTTTGTTTGAAGTACTCAGTAATCAATCAATTTGCTCTCAGTATTCATTGTGAACGTATGGCACTGACAGCTTAACTGTTGTGCTTTCCTGACTGACACAAGAGGACATGCACAAAATCTTTATTCCTATGGATATCGCTTTATTGAGGAAGTCAGCATTTGCTAAAACTAAATAAAGATTCCCTCTTTGTTGCTAGTACTATGCTGGAACTTGTTAACTCTGGTAGACTGCCTCAGAATACAAAGCTTTACACACACACAAAAAGCTGTATCCCCAGCAGAATATGAATTCACGTTCATACTTTCACTAGCAGAAGTCCATATGGGTATTCTATCTGCTAGCCAAGATCCATAAACCTGAAAATTCTGGACGCCCCATCATCTGCACCCTAACAGCAGAATGTCTGGCTATGTAGACTCTCCTCAGGCCCAGCACTCCCAGCTATCTTTGAGACACCACTGACTTCATGAGGAAACTACAATCCATTGGTGATCTTCCAGAAAACACCATTCTGGCTAATAGGGGTATAGAAGCCTTCTACACACAACATTACACACAAAGATGGACTACAAACTGTCAGAAACAGTTTTCCCGATAATGTCATGGCAAACTTCATGACTTTGTCCTCACCCGCAACTGTTTCACATTTGGGGACAATATATACCTTCAAGTCAGCAGCACTGCTATGGGTACCCGCATGGCCCCACAGTATGCCAACATTTTTATGGCTGACTTAGAACAACGCTTCCTTAGCTCTCATCCCCTAACGCTCTTACTCTACTTGTGCTACATTGATGACATCTTCATCATCTGGACCCATGGAAAAGAAGCCATTGAGGAATTCCAACATGATTGCAACAATTTCCATCCCACCATCAACCTCAGCCTGGACCAATCCACACAATCAATCCACTTCCTGGAGACTACAGTGCTAATAAGCAATGGTCACATAAACACCACCCTATACCGGAAACCTACTGACAACTATACTTATCTACATGCCTCCAGCTTCCATCCAGGACGCATCACACAATCCATTGTCTACAGCTAAGCTTCAGGATACAACTGCATTTGCTCCAATCTCAGAGACAAACACCTACAATATCTCTATCAAGAGTTCTTAAAACTACAGTACCCACTTGCTGACATTCATCTGATGAAGTGGGTCTTAGCCCACTAAAGCTGATGATCCCTAAGATCTGTTAGGTGCTACAAGACTCTTTTTCGCTTTTGCAGATCCAGACTAACACGGCTACCCCTCTGATACTATCGGACATCAGGAATCATGACATTTAAAAACCAGTAGGAAAACACTTCAGTCTCTCTGGTCACTCACGGCTACCACTCGGAAACCTGTCCCCCTATAAGACACTCTGTGTAGAGGCCCGGGGTTCTCAGGCTGATGGTAGAACCAAAACCAGAAATGGTGTTTCTTTGTACATGTGTAAATTAGCTTGGTAGCAGCAGGTGGCGCTGGTTCTATTGTAAAAGTAATTGCTGATTTGTTATGGGCCTTGGTAGGTAGGAAAGCAAACTCCACATATGGGGATTAGCTTTTTATAACACAAGTATAGAGTTATGTTAACCACATTGTTACATTTCAAGTATTATTAAGCACCACTCTTTGAAGGTTACAAGGTTTAAAAGAATACTCTGAACCCAAAAGTAGGTCCAGGGACTACAAAGTCCCAGAGTGGGTTCTGTGTGTAGTAGAAGTGTTCTCAGGTCTCTTTCAAGCATTCTTCTGGGTAAGCAAGGTTGAGTAAATTGTAATCTAAGGTGTTTCTGTAACTGTAATGGGTTAGCTGGAATATAGCTCCTTAAACTTAGAAGGATGCATAATTAATTTGGAAAGCTGAGCTGATCAAAACTAGAATTTTGGAAATTCCAGCATTTCAAAACATTTCATTCTGAGTTGGAATGAAAATTTCCTTTCTGAAAATGTTTTGTTTTGGGATATGTTTATTTCAGTTATGGCTTTTATATAAATTTTAATATTTTATACTTTTTATATTTTTGAGTAGGATTAAAGAATTTAAAATGTTTATGAAATGGTGATTGGTAATTTGAAATTGGTATTTGATTTGTTCATTTCTGGTATTCCGACTGGTCATTTGTAATAGAATTATTTTGTTCTATTATTTTACAAGAATAAAAAATTATAAATACATTTCAAAACAAAAAAGTTGTTTCAAAACAAAATACCAAAACATTTATATATGTTTTAAATGGAACGTTCCAACCTTATCAAAATGCTTTGTTTCGGGGGGGGGGGGGGGACATTTATATATGTTTTAAATGGAATGTTCCAACCTTATCAAAATGCTTTGTTTCGGGGGGGGGGGACATTTATATATGTTTTAAATGGAACGTTCCAACCTTATCAAAATGCTTTGTTTCGGGGGGGGAGAGGGTGTTGATTTTTTTTTTTGTAAATTACTTTTTTATCCAAATCAGCACTCGATGGAGCATTTTAACCAATTGACATTTTCAAATGGTATCCCTAGTTATTCTTTTCAGGGTTTCAGGGTTTTTTTTTTTTATTATTTTTTTTTTGTAAATTACTTTTTTATCCAAATCAGCACTCGATGGAGCATTTTAACCAATTGACATTTTCAAAATAAATCCCTAGTTACTCTTTCAGACGTTGCTGGGACCTCCTGTGTCTCCAGCAGAGAGAAGTTGAATAGACATAGACTCATAGAACTGGAAGGAAACTCAAGAGGTCATTTAGTCCAGTCCCCTGCACTCATGGCAGGAACTGATTTATCTAGACTATTTGTGACAGGTGTTTGTCTGACCTGCTCTGAAAAATCTCCAATGATGGAGATTCCACAACATCCCTAAGCAATTTATTGCAGTGCCCTGACAGGTAGGAAGTTTTTCCTAATGTCCAATCTAAACCTCTCTTGCTGCAATTTAAGCCCATTGCTTCTTGTCCTATTCTCAGAAGTTAAGAAAAACAATTTTTCTTCACCTCCTTCTAACAACCTTTTACGTAATTGAAAACTGTTATTCTGTCCCCCTCGCTCTTCTTCTTTTCCAGATTAAACAAACCCAATTTTTTCAATTTTCCCTCCGAGGTCGTGTTTTCTAGACCTTTCATCATTTTTGATGCTCTTCTCTGGACTCTCCAATTTGTCCACATCTTTCCTGAAATGTGGTGCTAAGAACTGGACACAATACTCCGGCTGAGGCCTAATCAGAGCAAAGTAGAGCAGAAGAATTACTTATCGTGTCTTGCTTACAACACTCCCGCTAATACATCCCAGAATTATGTTTGCTTTTTTTGCAACAGTTGACTTGTATTTAGCTTGCATTCCACCGTGAACCCCAGAGCCCTATGGGCAGTCATTTCTAATTTTATATGTGTGCAACTGATTGTTCCGTATTAAATGAAGTACTTTGCATTTGTCCTTTTTGGATTTCATCCTGTTTACTTCAGACCATTTCTCCAGTTTGTCCAGATAATTTTGAATTTTAATCCTATTCTCCTAAGCACTTGCAACCCCTCCCAGCTTGGTATCATCCACAGATTTTGTAAGTGCCATTAACTAAATCAGTGCTGAAAATATTGAGCAGAACTGGACTCAGAACTGATCCCTGCGGGACCCCACTCGTTATGTCTTTCCAGCGTGATTGTGAACTACTCTCTGATGAACCCACCTTATAGTAGCTCCATCCAGGTTGCATTTCCCTACATTATTTATGAGACGGTCATGCAAGACAATATTAAAAGCTTTACTAAAGTCAAGATATACCATGTCTACCACTTCGCCCCTATCTGCAAGGCTTGTTAACTTGTCCAAAAAAAGCTACCAGGTTGGTCTGACATGATTTGTTTTTGACAAATCCATGCTGACTGTTACTTATCAACTTATCGTCTGCTAGATGTTTGCAAATGGATCATTTAATTGATTATTTGCTCCATTATCTTTCCGGGTACAGAAGTTAAGCTGACTGTTCTGTAATTCCCACGGTTGTCCTTATTTCCTTTTTTTTTTTATAGATTGGCAATATATTTGCTCTTTCCCAGTCTTCTGGAATCTCTCCTGTCTTCCATGACATCTCAAAGATAATCGCTAATGGCTGAGATATCTCCTCAGTCAGCTCCTTGAATATTCTAGGATGCATTTCATCAGTCCCTGGTGACTTGAAGACATCTAATTTTGTCCAAGCAATTTTTAACTTGTTCTTTCCCTATTTTTAGCTTCTTCTGATCCTGCTTAATTTTCACTGGCATTCACTGCGCTAGACGTCCAGTCACCACCACCCTTCTTGACGAAAACCGAAACAAAGAAGTCATTAAGCACCTCTGCCATTTCCACATTTTCGGTTATTATTTTCTCCCCTCATTGAGTAACAGTCCTACCCTGTCCTTGATCTTCCTCTTGCTTTTAATGTATTTGTAGAATGTTTTCTTAGTACCCTTATATCTCTAGCTAGTTTGATCTATTTTTGTGCCTTGGCCTTTCTAATATTGTCCCTACAGACTTGTGTTATTTGTTTATATTCATCCTTTGTAATTTGACCTAGTTTCCACTTTTTGTAGGGGACTTTTTCAATTTTTTAGATCATTGAAGATCTGGTTAAGCCAGGGTGTTCTTTTACCATACTTCCTATCTTTCCGATGCATATTGCAGGCAAGCAAGGAAGGCTTCTTTGGTTGACAGCTTCCATCCTGGGTAAAAGCCTGTGTGCTCAATGTGAATGTCTTACCCAGTTTAGCCTCAGATAAAATGTTGGGAGGCACTGTGCAGGTTTGCATAACAGAGTGCTTTGTTCAACTGGGGCTTTAGTCAGCTAGGTAATATGTTTTTTTCGGAGGCTACGTGGCCTGCAAGTTAGTAGCTTCTCAACTAGTAGCTTCAAGTCAGGCAAATCTAACTAGTTGCCAACACTTTTCTTTTTGTTTCTTCCCCATGCAGCTAGAAGCAACTGCTATTGGGAGAGGAAGAAACTTAAGAGCCATACCTTAATGGCAATTAGGATTAATTATATCAATTCACGTGTTGCATTTCAGGGGATCATTGTGTCCTTGGTGACCAGAGTTACTGCGTCTTTGTCCTTGTTCTTCCCATTGCAGAAAAGGTGTACAGCAATCTGGTATGAATACTATTTGTAGTACTACCTTGATTACAGCATCGGTTGTGCTGATCTCTTTAGCAACGGTTATCAAGTTTGACAGTTAGCACTTTCACATTGGGGATAAATGATTAAGTCAGTGACTCTTCCTGTGTGCTGTTTGATAACTTTTAGATTTGGTGTCTGTCTGAACCGGGGAGTGGTAGTCAAGCCTTTGTACTTGGGAAAATTAAATGAAATTTATCGCCTAAAGTGACATGGTACAACTATGTTTGCAAGTCTTCATGATAAGCTTGAGCTGTAGATATAATGATTGGTGCTTTTGGGATCCTTGGGTCTGGGCCCATCTCAAGCAGAGATGAGTCAGAAAATAAATTGTGTAGCTGGTTAGAAATCCAGGGTTAGTGTCACTATCAGATATGAATTGCAATGTCATCTCTAGAGCTCTAATACTGATTTCTGTTTGTTTGTAAGATTGGAATTATTGGTGGAACTGGCCTGGACGATCCTGACATTTTGGAAGGAAGAACAGAAAAATATGTGGATACTCCTTATGGCAAGGTCTGTATAATAATTTTCTTACGGCTTGCTAAGATGCTTTTTTTTAAAAAAAGAGAGAGTCTTTTACTTGTGTGCTTTATGGTAAGTTTTTCAGTCTAGGCTCCTTTGTGTAAATGGAGGTACAAAGCAGACACTGCTCACAATAGATTGCTGAGTGTTGGTCAGTGTACTAGAGTCCTCTGAGGGTCAGGTGGTAGTGCACTCAGCTTTCAGCCTCGTCCCACCCAGCTTTTCAGTCCAGTTCCTCACCCGTCTTTGTGTTTAGCATCATCTTGTGTGTTCAGTGTCCTTACCCGTTACCCAGCCTGGGCCTTCCCACTCTGTCAGGCTCCAACCCAGGCCCTATAAGAGTCAATTAGGGTCTGGCATCTTGGAGTCCCTTCGGAGTTATCCTTCCTGGGCCCCTCCCCAAATACAACATAAGATATCGGTAGAAAAGGCAGCTAAACCTTCAGCCCCAACTGGGCACAGCACACAGCCCTCTTCCCCACAGGGAGGCTTCTTCAGCACTTTTGTCCAGGAGCCCTCAAGGTAGGTGTGTCTTCCTCCTCACTTCCCCCTTCTGAGCTGAGTTGCTCCCTTTTAAGCCTCTTCTGCAGTTGGAGGATGCTCTGCACGACCACGAGATACGCATGACTGGATAATGCAGAGAGGTTCAGATAATAGAGTTTTGGACAAACAGGAGTATACTTTATTTAAATATAATTTTAAAAATACACAGGATGGCAGAAGACCATTAATAACTGATTCACATTACCCAATGTGCTGTTTTATTCCTTGTTTCCTTCTCTGCTTTGGAACATTAGGTAATGTGTTTAGTAGGCAGAGAGCCTGAGACGTAAGCCCTTGTATCAGAGGCTCTGTATGAGGCAGGACCTACTCACAGAATCTGGCAAGAACAGGGCTAATATTGCAGAAAGACACATTACTAAGAAGTACTCACGCAAACACATCCCAACATCAAGGATGATACAAAAACTTTCCCCAAGGGTAACAGGAACACACGGACCCCTCCTAAAATATAAGGTCAGGATGATAGTAGGTAAAAGAGATGTGTTAATCTAATCAACATGTCATAACTAGCCACGCCAGGGGGCAGGAACTGTGTCAGAGGCAGTACTGACTTGTTTGTATCAGGGTATAAAGATGTATCTCCAAGGGAGTGCCTTTGTGCAGCCGAGGGGAGAACGGAAAGTCCTGCCATTCCCTGACCTGTGTCGATTGTCACAGGCATACCTGTCTTAGCATCCTTGTAGAGTCTGCCATGTGCTATTACTGTGCTTTGTTGACAATAAACCTGGCTAGGCGCCTTCATATCTTAATGGGTCTAGTGGTCATTGGGTGGTTCGCTCGAGGTCTGTTGTGCCAACTGCACAGCACTGGGGCAGCACACTGGGAGAATGCAAACACACAGCCTAACATCTAAGCACAATGTGAATCTGTGGATAATGTCTTTCTGTCATTATATAGGCTAATGCTTGAGAAGCTTTTATTAGGTCTTTCACTGAAAGAGTATTTTATTATATCTTTACTACAGATTGTTTCTTTAGAAAGTTTTGTTATTAACTCTTTACAACTACAACTATATCCTATCGCCATTGGGATAATTGTACACTGAAATAGCGGTGTTACTGAGGCCTTGTCTACACTTAGGCATGATCAACACTACCAACTGACGTTGGTATAACTACAAACACTCAAATGTGTGGACAGGCTACTGTCTCAGAGAGCATGGTTAGACTGGCGCTTTGTAGCGCTAAAACCCTCCAGGAGCGCTATAATTATCTAACCCTACACACTTGCAAGTAACATTTTGCGCAATAAGTCACCGTTTAAAGCGCAACTATAAAACCACCTCTCCGAGAGTCAGAAGGCTTTTTGCGTATTCCCTGTAGCGTGTTAGGGCCAGTCTATTCACTTATTACGCGATAAGGCAGCGGTTCTCCGATTTTATTATTATTATTATTTTTTTAAAACAAAAAAAACCTGACCCCCCCTGCGCCCCGGCCCCAGTCCCCGCCGCGGGCGGGTTGCCCACTGCTCCCCAGGTCCCTGTCCTCGCAGCAGGCGGGCTGCCCGCTGCTCCCCGGGTCCCCGTCCTCGCAGCGTGCGGGCTGCCGCGTGTGGGCTGCCGGGTTTCCCCCGTCCCCGCCGCGAGGTACCTATTGCGCTAAATTGGGAAGTATAGACAAACAAACGCGCTATAATCTCTAGTCTAACCATACCCTCAGGGACGTGGAGTACCTATGCCAATGGAAGCAGCTCACCCATCAGCATAGGTAGTATCTTGACTAAGCGCTACAGCAGCTGTGCCACTGCAGTGCTATAAGGGTAGGCAAGTTCTTAGTGAGCAATATACCAGCAATGATCCAATCTTTGGAAATAGCTTGAAATCTTGTCTCCAGGGAACCCACCCCTAGTGCTTTACAAACACTCACATCACTCCTTTCTCACACAAAATAGTTTATCTTGAAACTTCTTAATATTCAGCTGTCGTGTGGTGGTTTAAGAACGCTTGGCATTAGCAACAATTTTCATTGTTCTAGTTTTCTCTACAGTTTTCCTTTTCCTTTTCCTCTTCATGTTCCCCATGACTACTGTTCCTATTATAGAATTGTAGGACTGGAAGAGACCTCAAGAGGTCCTCTAGTCTAGTTCCCTGCACTCATGGCAGGACTAAGCATTATCTAGACCAGAGGTTCTCAAAGTGGGGGTCGCGACCCCTCGAGGGGTCATGGGCAACTTTTGTGGGGGTCGCCAGCCCCTACCGCAGCAACTCCCTGCTGCGGGATCTCCGGGGAGCGTGGATCAAGCCGCGCTCCCCGGGCAGCATCTGGAGCCCTGCTTCCCCGGGTGGCGGCTGGAGCCCTGCTTCCCCGGGTGGCGGCTGGAGCCCTGCTCCCCCGGGCGGCGGCTGGAGCCCGCTCACCCGGCGGTGGCTGGAGCCCTGAGCCCCGGCCGCCAGCGGGGACTGGGGCCGGGGCACACCTGGCAGCCCGCCCCTGGTGGGGACTGGAGCTGGGTCGTAGGGGGGTCCGCGACAGGGTTTTTTTTTTTTTTTTTTTTTTTAAATTTGGCGGCTTTTCGGCGGAGAGGTCGCGCCCCCCCGCCGGAGCACAAAAAGGGGTCGCGGTCTCAACAAGTTTGAGAACCGCTGATCTAGACCATCCCTGACAGCTATTTGTCTAACCTGCTGTTAAAAATCTCCAATGATGGAGATTCTACAACCTCCCTTGGCAATCCATTCCAGTGCTTAACCACCCTGACAGGAAGTTTTTCCTGATGTCCAACTTAAACGGCTCATGCTGCAATTTAAGCCCATTGCTTCTTGTTTTATCCTCAGAGATTAATAAGAACAATTTTTCTGCTTATCATGCCCCCCCTCAGTCGTCTTATGTTATGAGAAACAGGCATTCTTCTGGTGAAATCTAAATGTGTTCTATAGAATCCAGCATGGTGACAGCAGTCATTATTATTAAATGTGCATTGTGATGTTTTCTCACACATATGGAAGGAAACTGTGCCATAGTGAAGGAAATTGTGAATTGGACTGATTGGCCTTGCAACTTTGAAATCTGACCTTCTGCACTACTGCTATGCCATCACAGAGATCCCTGCATTTCCCCCATCAAGCCACTGCAAAGTATACCAAAATATGGTGGTGTGGAAAAATGTCTAATAGCATCTAGGTTGAGGCCACTAAAGTCATTTTATTTATAATTCCGAATACCTTTGAATCTACACTTTGGAATGTGAAAGAGCTTATGCATCAGTCTACTGTTCTGTTCTCTAATTTTTCTTTGGGGTAGGAGGTATTCAATTTCAGTAGATCTTAATAACTGGGGCTTTAAACGTACACATTTTGCTATCCTACAGCATTAGCTCTGAGCTGTTATAGATGATTTTAAATTACACAGCAAATTTGCTGTGATACTTCATAAATTGAAAAACACTAGCTGTGTAGTGAGTTGTGTTATGGAATGTTGTAAGAACAAAATCCCTTGGTAACTAGACAATAAGGGTTTTCTCTGTCCTGATGCCTAAGGAAACTTTGCTCTCCCAAAGCCACATCTGGCTCAGAACAGTGAGTAAGCGTTTGATAAGGGAAATAGCAAGGTTAATAAAATGATTCAAATGTCAGTAGGTTAAAATTAAATAGGGACTTTTTAAAAAATCAGGATATGATACTGTTCTATAAATAAATCCTCTGGACAATCCCCTTTTTCTAAAAGCATTGTGCTTCCATGTGTGGCAGAATTTCAAACATAGCCCAATAAAATATAGCACTTGAAGAGACCACCTAATGAGAATAAAACAGCAGATATAAAATTAAATAAGTGAGAGATGTACTTAGCATTAAACTACAAATAGTGTTTCTATGGCAAGTATTAGACATCAAAGCATTCCTAAAATTGAATGGATGGACATTTTTAAACACTTGAAAGATAGTTAATGAATTGTGAGCAAGTTTTTGTAAATCTGTATTTTGGTTCTAAGACCCAGACTAAGAATGTAATGACGGGCATTGAAGAAGGTGTTCTGGTTTTCAGAATCTCTGAGGAGTTGCCATTCTAATTTTTTGTCAACAGGAACTATAGAAGCTCAATATCAGGCACTAAACCTTTTAGTAGGGTAACAGGTTTGGGGATGGCAGAGTTAGTAGAAGTATCATAAACTATTATGGTATATGGCTCTATTTACTCAATGGTATTCCCCAATGATGGAGAAAATACCACTTTGGAATAAGGTTGGAAATAGATAGGAGGCAAGAGGAGGGACTTTTCCATTTGATATACTGAGGATTAGAGCGATTTGAGAAGTGGCTTTCCCCTCCCATAAAATTTTTCAAGATTTCAGCAACAACAAAAAATCTTGTT
The DNA here is from genome assembly GCA_032164245.1 of Sternotherus odoratus. Lineage (NCBI taxonomy): Eukaryota > Metazoa > Chordata > Testudines > Kinosternidae > Sternotherus > Sternotherus odoratus. The sequence continues at coordinate 17,172,706 of JAVMKO010000007.1, read as the reverse complement.
GTGTTTCAGGGTGAAACCCTAAAACTTTTCAATTTTTTTTATGGAAATCTGTGAGAGAGATAAGCATCTTCCTACCTCACAGTAGCCTGCTGGTTAGGGCATCAGCTGGGACATGGGGAGATCCAGGTTCAAGTCTTTGGTCTCCCACATCCCAGGCGGGTGACCTACCCATGGGGCTGGGAAGTCAGTTTCTTTCTCTGGTTTTGACCAGAAACTCCATCCTGGACCTGAGAAACATTCCCAGTGAAAATGGCATCGAAATCGACCCTTTCCACTTTAAAGTTCTGATTTCAACAAATGGACATTTTCTGATTAAAACCCCTTTTGTTGGAAAATTCCTGACTCACTGTACTTAGGGGCCCTTGGGAACACTAACAACTAGGGCCCCTTTCTTCTCCCTCCTCCCAAGCTTCTAGGATGTTAGCTGCTGAGGTGCAGTCTCTTCACTTTTTATCCAGAAAGTATGTTGCCAGCATATGAAGGTAACGTACCACGAGCCCCTCTTAATGTCATTTTCAAAATTAGTGGGTGACATTTTGTGGCACTGATTCTGGGTATCTAGAGCAAGGAGAGAGATGGGTTGTAGGGTTGTCAAGTGATTTAAAAAAATTAATCGCACTGTTAAACAATAATAGAATACCATTTATTTAAATATTTTTGGGTGTGTTCATTTTCAGATATATTGATTTCAATTACAACGCAATACAAAGTGTACACTTCTCACTTTTTAGTTATTTTTATTAAAAATATTTGCACTGTAAAAATGAAAAATACTATTGCTTTTGTTTATCAATTCACCTAATACAAGTACTTTAGTGCAATCTCTTTGTTGAACTTACAAATATAGAATTATGTACAAAAAATAACTTTTACTTTTGAATGCAATGTAAAACTTTAGAGCCTACAAGTCCACTCAGGCCTACTTCAGCCAATTGCTCAGACAAACAAGTTTGTTTACATTTACGGGAGATAACGCTGCCCGTTTATTGTTTACAATATCACCTAAAAGTGAAAACGGGGGTTCAGAAGGCACTGTTGTAGCCGACATCGCAAGATATTTACATGCCAGATGCACTAAAGATTCATATGTTCCTTCATGCTTCAACCAGCAATCCAGAGGACATGCATCCATGATGACGCATGTCCTGATAACAGATTCTGCTCGATAACGATCCAAAGCAGAGCAGACCAATGCATGTTCATTTTCATCATCTGAGTCAGATACCACCAGCAGAGGGTTGATTTTCTTTTGCGGTGATTCAGGATCCGTAGGGAGCCCACCCCTAGTGCTTTACAAACTCTAATAATATTGTAAGAAAAGAAAGTAGTATGTATAATGTTACTTGTATACCTTCTGTATATATTTTTAATCATGTATCAAATTAACAAATTTCCTGTGAACTCGTCTGCTAATATCTGTAAAAATGCAAATGATCAGTTAACATAATAATTAGTATTTTCAATTAAGGGGTGACTCCTGTTTTACATAGTATGCTATGAAAAAACAAAGTTAGCATGGATGCAATTACTTTTAAAGGTAACCTTTGTGTATTTGATTTTTTAATGTTTATCATAGAAACTGAGGGCTGAAAGGGACCTTATGGATTCATCTAGTCCAACTCCCTGTGCTGTCACAGGGTTAAGTGTACCTCTCTCTCTCTCTCTGCCCGTCACCCCCCAGCCCATCCCTAATAGATGTTTGTCTAACCTTGTCTTATGTAACATGTTTGAACAGCGGTGTGAACTATGTGGTTGGACTTCAAATGTTAATGATGGTATTAATATACTGAAACCATGTGATTGCAAACATGTCCTTCCAGTTCTAGTTTTTCGTCATCTGTTTTAGTAATCTCTTTTTAGTAATCTGTCACGTTAAATTGCAGTTATTTATGAGTTGAAGAAAATGAGAAGTTACAGCAGTAAACTTCTATTTCTTTTCATAGTGATATTGATCATGCATAAATGTTTCTGATCTCGCTGGCATGTTGTGACTGTTTCTTGTTTGTTTGTTTTTGCAGCCATCAGATGCTTTGATATTGGGAAAGATAAAAAATGTTGACTGTGTGCTTCTAGCAAGGTAAAGAGCTCTTCAAAGGATCTTTGTGTTACTCATGTCTTAAATAAAGTGGCTTGTTTTAGATATTTCCTTTTTCTGTCTGTGTCGGATGGACCAACCGCTTCTTATGACTAACAACGTTAGGTCTGATCCTGCAAATGGAAAAACTTCCATTCACTTCAGTTGGGAGCAGAATCAGGAGCTCAAAGTTGGTTTATATGAAATAATTTTGTCCTTTATAGAGCGTTCAGGCACCAGGAATTCTTGTAAAACACTATCCATTCACACAACCTCGCTCAGTTTCAGCCTCCACTTGTTCAACAGAACTTTTGTTTTAACGCTATTATAGACTAGAACTTTACGTAGGAGGTACAGCTGTTCTGATTCAGCTAGTCCTTCCAGGCATAATTGATCCTGGAACGATCCAATCTGCCTTTTGGTGAGAAATGTGAGCACTGTGGTCTTTCAGATTGAAAATGGAAGCAGATGCAGTAAAAGAATTGCTTTGTGGTGTTGTCCAAGAGAGAGATAATACAGCAAAAATGTACTGTGCCTTTCACTTGTAGCAAAAAAAAGTTTATAACCACCTGTTCAAACATTCATAGCTTTCTGCAAATCTTTCTGGGGTCCTTTATAAGGCTGGAGAGAGGTCTAAAGGTGGTGGGGGTGGAAATTTGAGGAAATGTTATCCAGCCACGTTTGAGTTTAGTAAAGACTTCCGAGGTTTTTGGAATTTTTTAAATCTAATTACATCTAGTCATGCGGACAACAGACCTGGGTGAAGGTTGAAACTTTGCACGTAAAGGAGTTGTGACACTTCTATTTTTTGTGGGACATGGGGTTATTTTTTAGATGTTGGAAGGGAATAATCACTCCTGTGCATGTTTAATGAGCATCTAAACAGTTCCGGTAGCTTCATAAAGCATTTCCCTCTGCAATTTGTGATGTTTTACAAAGGATGTGTGGGGTACTGCACATGTTTGGCCCTGCCTGACAAGAAAAAGTGCAGCTGCTGGAGACATTTGCTTGAAGGAAAATGTAAATGTATTACTGCAGTTTCATCCCACACCTCAGCAAACTCATCCCATCTAATCCCCTCCACGAAGGAAAAAAAAAAGAAAAATCCAGGCTTAAAGATGACCTGTAAAAGTAGGGGGTAGGAAGAAGGGGCTTGTTCTCCCCCCCCCCCTCCAAAAAAATAATAATTGGCAGACATTTTTCTGTTTCCTTTTTAAGTTAGAAATCTAGATATTGTCTACTCTGAAAAACACTCTGGCATCTGTAGAACTAGTGCAGTTAAGCCATCGCAAGGAACTGAAAGCCAAGGAATTATGAGAGGAAAGGATTTTTAGCCAGACTACTGGAGTTTGTTTGTTATTAATGCCTCTTTAACTCCAGTGAATGCTTGGTTGAAAAGATCACTTTGTTAAAGAGATGGGGAGAGCAGGGATGTGTATGGTGTGCTGATACTTTAGTGATGGAGAGATAGTTCAGAATATACATCTTGGAGTTCTCCAAGAGGACTAAGAAAATTGGATTTTGCATTCTGGATACAGCCAAGGTTTAACTTTTTATATGGCTGTCAAGTGATTAAACAAAATTAATTGTGATTTATTATGCAATTTAAAAATTAATTGTGCTGTTAAACTATAATAGAATACCTTTTATTTAAATACTTTGGGTGTTTTTTTACATTTTCAAATACAGTGGAACCCCGCTATAGTTGGTATCCAAAAAATCCCATTGTGTTAAAAATGGGGTTGCCTTATAGCGGGGTTTCTCAGAATTAAAAAGAGAGAGAGAGAGAGAGATTGCATTACTGTACTTGTATGAGGTGAATTGAAAAATACTATTCCTTTTGCTTATCATTTTTACAGTGCAAATATTTGTAATAAAAAATATAAAGTGGGTAGTGTACACTTTGTATTCTGTGTTGTAATTGAAATTGATATATTTGAAAATGTAGAAAAACATCCAACATTTTTAATAAATTTCAGATGGTATTCTATTGTTTAACAGTGCGATTAATCACAATATTAATTTTTAATCATGATTAATTATTATTTTTTTAGTTAATCGTGTGAGATAACTGCAATTAATCAACAACCCTAATTTTTTATTTAAAAGAGGGGTCAGAAATCTCCCTTATATTCTTGTGGTGCTATCTTCTTTTCAATTGTGGTCTTTTCCTCTAGTTAAGTCATTGTCATGTGGACAGTAATATGCCCCTTTTATGCACTCTATTGACATATTTTACAGTTTCTGTTAGAGGTAGATAGGGTTTGGGTGCTGTTTGGCTTACTCTGGTCTCGACAACTCTCCTGATGCTTACATAGTAAAATGTAGGATTTTGGAGTGGTTGCCATCTTCATAGTACAGTAGCTAGCTCTCTGCTAAGTCAAATCTTATTTTATTTTATTTTTTCTCTTCCATTTTATATACAGAATTGAGTTGATAATTTTTGATGGTGGATATAGCACATCTGCTAATATGTCACTATTTGAGTATGGTGGGTAGATTCTTTGTGGTTTCCTTTGTGATTTATTTTCCTTTTTATTTTCTTCTCTCCAAGCTCTATTGTGGCTGGATGCAGTTGCTGAGTGTGGACATCTCATCTGTTTGGATCTCTCCAATATTTGTTTCTTTGGGTGCTTTTTGTCTTCTGCTGTGTTTCTGTTGGCCTTTTTCCCTTTTGATTCTTAATGAGGTCATGGAATATTTTCCAGTAAAAAGAAAAAAAGTCCTTTTTCATAAACACAGGAAATGGAGAGACACTTGAATTAAAAATAAAAATAAAAACCAATGAATTGGGTGGGGCAGTCACTGTAGTTCTTTCAGAGCTGCAGAACTGGAGATTAGCCATATTACTTACATGGACCTTCATGATTACTGGTATCCTTGGTTATTTTGGTTAAAATAAGTGATATGCCATCCTGTGGCAAGTCTTGCATTATGTCCCTGGATTTTGCCATACAAGTCTCAATAATATTAGAGGGGGGCGTGTGGCTACCTCCCACATGTTACTTTGAAATATAATACTGTCTAATGGATGGCCTGTTCGTATTACTAGTCTGAGGAAACCTGGGTCGTTTCCTTGCACTTTTGCTTATGTAACTATTCTCTTTTCCCTGCAATCTATGCCTTAATGTATTATACTCCTTTCCTCGCTCAACAAGAAAATTGCACTCTGGGATACAGACATGAAAACTGGAACTGACAGTGTGTCTAATCATGCTTCTTAGTATATCTGTAAAACTATACACTAGGATTCCCAAGGACCAAAAAAAAAAAAAAAATCTTAGGGCTGGGCTACACTGGGAGGGGAAGGTCGACCTAAGATACACAACTTCAGCTACGTAAATAGCATAGCTGAAGTCGCAGTATCTTAGGTCAACTTACCTGACCGTCCCCAAGGCAGCAAGTCAACCGCAGCCCCTCCTCCGCTGACTCCTCTTGCCAAAATGGAGTTCTGGAGTCGATGGGGATCATGTTCAGGGATCCATTTATCGCATCTAGATGAGACGTGATAAATTGATCCCTGATACATCGAGCACTACCCTTCAATCCAGCAGGTAGTATAGCTGTAGTCTTAGCCTGATATTGGGTGTACACCATATTATTTTTGTTCTGTCTCATTAGACAATGCATGTAGAACACGACTCTTCTGTATATTTCAGTCAGTGTAGACCTTGATTGTCTTTTCTGACGTGGACAGCAGTTTTCAATATCCTTTTTAACATAGTGTGTTTGACTGCCGTGTGATGGTCTAAAGGTGGAGTTTATTCTGGAGAGGCTGGGTAAGCCATTTTAGACACTAGTTTATCAAACCTGGATGTAAGAGTAGACCTAGCCCCAGGGGCAGTATTGCATCCTCTTCCAAAGAAAGAAAGAAAGATTGAATGTCAAACATCTTCCCCACCATGATTTGAAAAGATTGGGTTGGAGGAAATATCATATTTGTGCTGTTTTTCGAGAGGGGTTGGTTGTTAAATCTGCCTCTCCCCCTTTTAACTTTTTTATATTACTACTTAAGTCTCTGAGAACTGTGGATGGAAGGGTGAGCTGGATACTCTTCTGCCCATTTTATCATCAAACGTTGCTGGTTTTATTCTGAGTGCAGAACTTTATCTTTACTACTTATGTCTGTTTATAATCATAAAGATGTAAGAAGTGAAAGAACCCAGCTTGACTTTCAGATCCCAGATGGTGGTCGTAATGCTGATAGAAAAATAACCTTTATATTTATAAAATTAAGCACATCTGGTGCTGGAGAGGGATGAGAGAGAGAATACCACACTGATAACAGCACTGGCACATCATACTGAAAGTAACAATGGGGGCCAACTGAATGGAACCTACAGACAGATCTTTTGTGTTGGACCTTGTGCAAGTAATCCTATAAATGGTTTACAGTATATCAGAAGTTCAGTATTGTCAACTCCAAGTATTCAGAAATCATAAGATATTTCAAAATACTATATTTGGGATACTTTTTATTTACCTTCTTGGATTTCTTACCATTAGGGTGCACCCAAGTCATGTTTTCAAGCTTTTCTCTACAATCATGAAAGCTAGAAACTTACTCTTTTTAAAAAGTGAAAGCTGAACGTCTCATACTCACATGACTCCAGGAGCTGGTACTTTTAAGAAATACACCAAATATCCCAAGACTCGTGAATAAATCCTCAGACTTGGCAACAGTGTCAGTTATAATACAATTCTATTTGTAGCTTTGCTAGGCGAATTAAATTTCCTAAACTCCTGGTTGGTTTGTTGTTTGTTTTGTTTAATTTAATTGTATTCATCTCACTTCCGTCTTCGCAGGCATGGGAGACTTCATACTATTATGCCAACAAATGTCAACTTCCGTGCCAACATCTGGGCATTGAAAGAAGAGGGTTGTACTCATATTTTAGTAACTACCGCCTGTGGTTCATTAAGAGAAGAAATACAGCCTGGAGATGTTGTAATGATCGACCAGTTCATTGACAGGTAAAGTAGCAACATATGTTTTGTAAAGTGGAGCCATCCAATCACATTTGCTTTTAATTTAGATTGTAAATTCATGAGGGCAGGGAAATGTCTTTTTGTTATGTACAAAGGGGCCCTGGTCCTACACTGAAGGCTCCTTGGTACTATGATAATAACAATTAACAAACATTTAAGGCTCACTGGTGTGAAGTCACAGTCCTTCAGTATTAGAGCCAAAAAGAGAAATTCTTATGAGATGAGGAAAAGCTTTTGACTTCGTTTCAGGGAGGAAGTAATCTTGATGATTTTATTATTTGTATTTTGATAGCATTGAGAGGTCCCAACAAAACCACAGTGGTAGGTGCTGTACAAGCACATAGTAAGAGTCAGCCTATGCCTCAAAAATGGTATAGCCTAACAGACGAGAGAGAAAAGATTGAAGAAAGTGAGGATAATTATGCCCATTTTATAGCTGAGGAACTGAGGCACAAAAATACAAAGTGAATTGACCGAGTGGGGATTGGGTACTTAATAGGAATTATTGTATTCAAATAGCAGCCCTTGAAAAAGAAGAGTTTTATTAAAGTCATTAAACAGCCTGCATTTTTGTTTCAAATGCGGTTGAAGTTTTGCCTGAGGTGGTATAGTGCGTACACTAGAAGAAATCCTGAAGCAATGCTTTCTTGGCTGTGTAAGTCTAGATATGGACACTGTCCCTTAGAGAATAAGAAAAAATAGGTTTGCTTAATCTGCATTGATCAGCAGTGAAGATCTAAATAACTAGAATTCATTGTCAAGGCCCAGTTCCTGTATCAGATGCGTGGGTTGTAGCAACATGCATTTTAAAAAATGAGCTACTGTGTTCAGGCACACACAAGCAGTAGCTATATAGGAATGGGAAGCACAAATCTGAATCTGGCCCTTGTTGCTTCCAGATAAAACCACAACTCTGTTATTATTCCTCTCCTGGACTTTTAGGAGCATAAACCCACACATAATGTAGTAATGAGTAGATTGTGCTTGTCAGTAGCCTTTTTTCCCCCTTTTCTGACTCTTAGTTTTTAACTACTCAGCTTGTAGAAATGAACATATAAGCAGCCAGTGACTTAAACGTCATTAGTTTATTTGACTAGTTTCTCATGAATTATCAACTGAGATGTGTCTGTATGAAAGGAGACTTTAAATGTTTACCCGTCAGCTCTCAGCCTGTCCATGCCCAACTACATGACACTGGCTTTCAAAGTATATGCCCTAAAATCAGGGACAACTCAAACTTATTGAAGGGGAGGAAGTATGACTTTTACAGTAATAAACAGTGAAGCTGCACTAGGGCTGAAAGGGTAACTTGTGTTGTGTTTTGAGTTATGGCTTACTTAAAAGGCACTATTGTGAAACCTTTATTTTCACTTAAAGCCTCCAACTTTGTGCTCCATTGCACCACGTAAAACTAAAGTCTGCTGCCTGACTGAAGGTCTATGATGAGGTGTGACTGTAGCTTCTATACACCCAAGAAAGCTTTGCTCTAGCTAGCTTGAGTGCCACTATTGAAGCTGCGGCATCACAGACTTCAGGGTGAGTGGTACAAGCCTGTGCAGGACCCTAGGTAATTACTTGGGTGTCTAGCATGTGCTGCAGCCAGTTCTGCTGTGTCTTCACTGCTAATTTTAGCCATAGTAGCTACATGAAAGCTAGCTCAGGCATATCTATGTGAGTCATACCCTGTGCGAATAATAAAGGATCTTTGAGACAATGGTGAGGGTGTGGTTTTGATCATTGTGGGAGAATGTAGTCAAGTTTTATGGCAAGTGTTTTTATAAATGTATGGGAGAATTACACAGTTGGTATCTCAAATGTCAGCTACCCAATGCTGAATGTACGTACTACAAAGAGTAGAAAGCATCAGCTATAGATGCAGCTATATACTGCAAGGAAATCAAGTGTTTGGAATATTGTCTTTTTTTTATCTAAAATAAAGTGTGGGTTTTCTTCCCCACAAATAAAACTCGCCAACTTTGCTACAAGGTGCTGACTGTTGAAGCAAACATCATCATTTGAGAGCATTTCAATACAGCCGTTCTTTATCACTTTTTTTTCTTCCAGAGGCCTCATTTGTTGGTTTTTTTCCTCATGCTGGATGCTCCATTGTGTGTAAAAGGAGCAATGTTACAGGCTCTAACAGGTGAAGTTAACCAGTCTCTGGTTACCAATCCCTGTCTCTATAACACTAACCCTTGGAGAGCAATGTCTGTATTAGAGAAGGGCACAAATCACAGTGTTCTGAACCCAAAGTGCATGTAAATGTATCCAAGGTTTTACTTTGGATATTACATCTCTCCTGAGTGTGTTTTTGTTACACATGCATACACGGGCAACCAAGTTAGCAGATCTTATTGAGGCAGAAAAGTAAGGAACCAAGGCCATCATTTTCAAATTCAGGTGCCTACATTTAGGCATCCGTATCATATTTAGTCACCTAAATAAGAGGCCTGATTTTGAGAGGCATTGAGCATTTCCTGTTGACTTCTGGGGGTGTCATTCACAAGCCTACACAGAAGAGTCCATAGTAATTGTGAGTATGAGCATGAACTTTCAGTGATAGTAGTTCGAGGAGAGAGTTAGTACAGTACAGACGCTCCCCGACTTACACAAGCGTTCTGTTCCAGAATACCTTGAATTTGCTTACGTCAGAAACGTATCTCCAACCATTACGCCAACTGCCCTCCCCCCTGCCCCTCCCATTTTTAGCTTATGGAACTTTTTCCATAAATTCAATTTGACATAAGTTGGGCCTCCCATAACCCAGAGAGCATCTGTACTAAGTTTTTTAAGAAGGTCTTTAGAATTATTTTGGGGGGTAGCAGACTTGTCTTATGTTCTTATCTCTTAAATAATAAAAACAAAATCAATAATAATTTCATCTTTATAAAGTGTTTTTAATTTGACAAATATCTGAGGTTTGTTAAATTATGTATTGGGACAGAAACTAGGCCTATGTGAATTGTCTATAGAATTCTAAATAGTTTAAAAGTGGAAATTTTTTTGGCACGTTTGGGTTTTTTGGGGGTTTTTTTAGCACTGGGCATCTCTGGAGGTAGACTGCCAGTTCTGTCCAGCTGCATTGGTTGTGCTCAAGAATAAGGCCTCAAAATTCTGCTTCACTTGTGATTGAACAAGGGTCTGTTGAGACAAAGCTAGGGATTTTTTAATGTTATCTTGTTCAAGGACAATCTGGATCTGTAAATTTTGGTTGGTTGACGCAAAAAAAAATATGATTTTCTCAATTTCACACATTTTCTCCCAATTCTCCCCTTCCCCCCCCAAAAAAAATTCCCCATACACACAAAACTGTGTCTGTATGTTGTACAGTAAGCTGCTCTTTCAAGGGCAAGCCACTTCAGGATTCTGTGTAATGACTTTAGGGTTGTGTATTTCTCACAAGTGATGAGGCCAGGAATGATTCATTTTGGTCCTCAAACTGTCATGTATTCTGTATATGACTTATGCTACAGGAAAAATATTTTAAGAGTGTTGTATAGAGTTTTGAATCTTTGAGGGATATTTTGTATCCCTCCATGTATTAAGCCAGATGCCTCATTTACTGTGACCCACCTGTATAAGATTCACTACGGTTTCTTTATTGGCTTTTTCTTCAAGCAAAGACTGGAGAGAGGAGGTCGGGGGAAGAGAGAGAGGGGGAGACACACACACACAAACTTTAACATTTCTATTTTTGACATTTTATTCTGATTGGGTATTATTATTATTGTTTAGTTTATAGATACGCATGTTATTTTCTGACCAGCAGCTCATTTGCTTAAAGAAATGTTAGATACTTGAGCCATTGTTTATAGTGATTCAGAGGTCAAAGGCAGTGTATTTTCACCATTTATCTATTTTTGTCTCTGACTACATGGTCTCACTGACTCTGTTCAGTTAATTAGAGACCAATATAGGAGTGCTGATGAGTGGATGAACTTTTATTCTTGATCCTGATCAAAAACACGTCCATGGTGTGTTTAGGAGCCACTAAAATTCAGTTTGAGGCAAGATGCTGATTTTACTTAGATATTAGTGGATAATGGCTGTGAAATTATTGTGAATTTTTTTCAACATCAAATGAGTAGTTTATGACATTTCCCGAAAATGTCTACAGTCCAGACCAGTGAGGGACTGTCACCCTGTCCCTGCAACATTGGGTGCCTTATCATGCTTCATTGCTGAAGTTCCCACCTGGGCCACTCACAAATAGTCTAACATCATGCAGGTCACACCCTGAGAGTCTGTGTATAGCCACAATCCTGGTCCAGCAATTCTGACCTCAACAACCTATCAGCAAACACATTTCAGTTATGATTTTGGCTCCTGTTCATAATTTTGAATATAATGTTGTTGCATACATTTTACCATGATATTATTGAACATTGAGTTACGAGTTTTCAAATGATACCTTACCAGGCATATTTTGTTACATGTATATAATATACAAATTACAAATATTTATTTGCATATATACAGTTTATTTGTATATCTATAATATACAAATATTATTACAGTAGCGTGTAGGGTAGTGAATATAGGAGTGTATTCCGCCACACACATAAAACTCAAGCATCTGCAAAAGAAAAAAATCAGCAGAGATTTGAATTAAGATGGGGAGGTGTAGGAAAACTGCTGTAGATAGGAGTTATATAGGAAAAGACTCTCTCTTGCAGAAGCAGTAAAATGGTGAGACTGCAGCAGAGGGACCAAGTGGAGCGCGATACAGTCAAGTGATAGGAGCACAGGGAGGGAAACAGAGACAAAGGTCAAAGAAAGAGAATGCAACAAATCCATATAGTGTTTTAAAAGAAGGCTTGCTAATAACATTTCTGGTTTCCCAAGACTCCTATTGAAGGTGTACTGTGTACAGTGCTTTGCTTCCCAAAGAGTCCCGTTCATTGCAGACTGCTTCCTTGATTATCCATTCTAGTTTCTAACAAAAACAAAAAGCTGAGACTATTTTGGCAGGTAGGTTGGGGATTTAAAAAGAGTATTTATCCCTTTTTACAAATATGTGAATTTTATGCCAGCATTTTGTAAACGTCCTGCATGTGTAACTTTTTGTTTGTGTGTTTTATCCTCTAGCAACTTAGGAGTAGTCTGTGGGAAAATTCGTTATTCTTTTAGCCTAGCTTCTGGCTGTTTCACACTGCCTGTTAATGCAGAATGCTGGCATGTCTGGACTTGTTTTCTGCAGTGCCATTAATTTTAAATTGTAACCTCTTACAAAGTGCCTTTGTTTGTACAATGTGCTGTTTCTTGGAAAACTGAAACCAGTGTGATTTTAAATATAGCGCATGTCTAAGTGACTGAACCCCTGATAGGAGTCCTTTTTGAACAACCGTTTCCTGTATTTGCAGGTCACGCTGTAGCTCATTTATGTACATTTTGCTTAGAATGCAGTGTTGCCAATGCTTACAACTTTACCACGAGTCATGTGATTTTTTTTTATCACCTGCTCTTTCCTTCAGGCGATTTGGGAGCAGGTTGCTGCAGTTACCTCACTCGGAACAGCTCCCATTCCCCTGGCCTCTGCAAGTACCTGCTTCCCGAGCTGCACCCCTCTCTCTCCTGCTGCCTCACCCCTCGCTGTTCTCTGGCCCCAGCAGGAAACTTCTACTCACCCCACTCCCTTTACTGCCCCAAGCGCTCCCTGTTCCCAGCACCCTGTAAATCCGACTTCTTCAATCTTCAGCTCCACATTTTGTCTATCCCCTTGGTCATTTACCCTTTCTGCCACTCCCCTCCTGCTCTTGTGTACTCAACCTTTTCCTGTCCTTTTACCTTCTTGCTTTCTTGTCCTTTTTCTGCCACTCTTACACATCTTTATTTCACAGTCACCTCTCCATTTTCCTCCTGTTAGCTACCTGGGACATCTGTATTAGTCCTAACCCATCGGGCATCCCCACATGCCTAACTATCCCTCATTCTGTAGTCTTTTTAATCTTAGTCCCACCTCTTCCTTCCCTCTTGAATGCCTGCTTTAAAAAAAAGGGGGGGGGGGTAGGGGATACAATCAAAACGTTCACCTAATGAGTCCGAATACTTAGGTGCTGTTTTGCCTTTCCTTCCCCCTATTATTCATTGATCTCACTTATTCTGTCGTGCCTAAAAGTGAGACAGTATAAGCTCCTCAGGATAGGCACTGTGTCTGTCTTGTTTTGTGAAGTGCCTAGGAGACTTTAGGCACTGTCTAAATAATAAGTTAGCTTTCAGTTATTGGTACAAATAACAAATGATTTTCTCATTTCCTCCTAGACTTCTTGCATTGCTTATCTTTACAGGGTCCCAGTATTGACTACACGGGTAAAGACCTTTTGCTCAGACACACGATTACAGAGACTCATGTACAATTATGATCTGGGTCTCAAAAGAGCAGACAGTGTGTCTAACTTGGCACCAGCAGCAGCAGTCCCTACCACTCCTGCCCCTTGGGCACTACATGAGGCAGCAGCCGCCACCTCCTAGAATAGGGAAGAGAGAACACCAGATTGACATCTACCTAAGCGTCCTCTGGACCTAGCACATGTTGCCAGCAGCCCACCTCCTCCCACCCCTGCATAACAGCCTTCTGCTGTGCCAGTTAATATAGTTCAGCCTGTAGCTCCAGGGGGAGGCTGTTATAATTTAACATAATCAAATTTTGTTTTTATCTTTGCTCATTTCCAGAAAGAAAAAAAAAAACTAATGAAATGACATACAAAAAGACTGCATGTAAAGAAAGTCAAACAGTCGAAAGCTCGGAAATGCTAAATTTGCTGTTGCCTGCACAACCTTAATTCAGCCTCCTTGTTTAATTACATGATCACAGACTATATTTCCTGAAGGATGCCTGTCTTATGCAGTGCCCAGGCTGCATGTGCAAGAGGGGGGCAGAATTAAGGTTACATGGGCAACTGTAAATTTAGCATTTTCTTAACTTTTGAGTGCTTGACTTTGCAACCTAAGTAGCATTCTTTTAAAGTGCCTTTTTGTAGGTAATTTTATATGTTAAGGGTCGGTTCTTTTAAAAATGTTGTTACTGCCTTTGATTATTTCTCTGTGTGTGTGCAAGTGTAGAAACTAATGATTTTTGTTTTATAAATGTAATGAAATAACTCCGATACTTTCCCTGCGTTGGTCCAAAAATCCCAGCTGAGCCAAAAACCTCATTGTAGGCAGTGACCGCCACCCTCACCCTTTTAATAGACATTGCTTTTGGCAGATGTAAGTCTGGAAGAGTTCTTTTGATGATACAAGCTGCTGTTTGTGAAGGCCTAGTGCACTGCTCCCAGAGGCGCTGTGCAGGTTTCTGTCCCACCTGTTGCGGAGAGCTGCTGGTAAAAATGCGATGAGACTGTAACCTGTAGTCTGTTTGCACTGGAAAGCTCAGCGGTGAAGGTATGCAAAGCAAGCGTCGGAGAGGGGGTGTTACCACATTAAAAGAGTGCTTCTATATTCGTCAGTTTTGTTCCTCGAACTCTCAGTATTACATGTACCACTGAAATTAACTACAGAGACTCTTACAAGGCAGGAGCTTCTTGACTGGGGGTGGGGTTTTCCTTAATGCCCCCGAAGACAGAACTGAGATGCCACAAAAAAGAAAAAAACTGAGCACCACGATTAGCTTTCATAACGAATTTTAGTTCTCCACTTGTTACTAGTAATGCTCTGTACAGGACGAAAGGGGAAAGTGGGGTGGACTTAATGGGACTGGGCGCACAGTGAAGTAGTTTTAGATTTTGTCAAATTTTGACCACTGGCTTGAGCCTAGTGATAGAATATAACACTACAAGTAAAATGAAAGTTTCCATACAAAATGGAAACATTTAGCAACGGCTACTTCTCTCAGCCAGTCTGCATATTTACAGTTTCACTTTGAAGAGTGGCTGTAAAAATAATATTGTCAGGCTCCATGTTTCTTGTGCCTCAGTGACTCCATATCAGATTTGCTCAGAGTCCATTAATCCTGTGGACAGTCTGCTGCTCCACTGAAATCCAAGGATAGGCTGTGTAAAAGGAAGATACGAGCAGAGTGGCCCAGCAGGGCAGGTTTTCACACCCTCGTAGTCAGTGTAAGGGTGGGGCCTCTGCACCAGCCACACATGACACACTTGAGGGCAAGCCAGGAAAGGAGGCCATGGATCCATGATTACCTGAACTCTGCAGCCTTCCTACTCTGTGCAAGTGGAATGGAGGGCTGGAGTAGCAGTGGTGAGGGGTTTACACTGCCGTCCCTTTCCCTGAAGATAGTTTGAGGGAATGGATTTCACCCAGACATGTACACCTCCAAACGCTTCACTCCCATAAAACTCAGTTACTTGGGCTTTATATACCCATGAAGTGAATTTCACTCCTTCGCAAGTCAATCTTTTTTCTGCAAACTTGACCTAGACCTGAAAGTCTTTCTTGGGTCTTCCATTGCCATAAGTTCAAAGATTCCACAACAGGAACATTATTATTAGCTGTTTGTCTTATGATGGGGTAGCAACCAGAATACAAACTAGCTCCCTCTTGCCATAGCTGCATTGGCTTTGCAGGAAAACCAGGACAAAAAATTAGAAAGCTAATTGGTAGATATAATTCTGGAGAAAAGAGAAACAGGGTGCAGGTCTCATGGGTAATGTGGCACTACTATTGCATAGCAATGTTTTTTTCCCATAACTGTTTGTTGTTTGGTTACAGGTAATTCCAGACTGTCTGGCAATATCTGCAGCCGTTACAACTAGTCATAACTTGAAAGTCTATTGTGGCTATAAATCTGTCCTTGCACCTTGTAGTAATCACTTCAGCTGGAGAAAGGCGTGGTCCAAAAATCAAATTAGCGTACAGTTATGAATCAATCACAAGTGCTTTGGTAGTAATGCTGACTAACAATTATTCGGATAATTCATGTAATTGAACAAACAGTTTCTGCTAACTATCTGCATCCATATAACAAAGAAAATGTCAATTATTCCTTTAGGATTCAAACTTAAAACAGAGCAGGTGAATAGTCAGCCAGAAAAAAAGAAACAATAATATATATTTCACAAAGAGAGAGACACCAAAAGAGAACGCAATTAAATGCTGCAATACAGGTAAGGGACCAGCGATCAAAGAGTATGTGAGCCATAATGCTAACAGTGCCAAATTGTGGCTTGGGTATTGGGACTGCAAAAGGGAGTAAGTCAGGGTATGTCTTCATTACAGGACTAGGTCGATTTCCCTTAATTCGATTTTCTAAACGCGAGTTTAGAAAATCGAATCAGTGTGTCCCCACCAGGACAGCAGGTCGACACTGTCTGTCCTAGAACTTTTGCAGGGGTCGACATAGCCTGCATTGCACTGTGGGTAGGTAGCCCACAGTGCAATGCGTGCTCGACACCCCCCCCCCGCCCAAGCAGCCCCGCGGACCCCCACCCACCCACCTGAACAGCCCCCCCCCCCCGCCGGACCCCCCCCGCCAGACCCCCCTGCCCGCCCGAGGGGGGGGGAGCCAGCGAGGGGCTGCTTGGGCGATTGGCTCAGCTGCCTGGTCAATTTCAGGTGAAATTAACCAGGCAGCTGACCTGATCACCCAAGCAGCCCCGCACTGGCTCCCCCCCCCCCCCAGCAGCTCCGCGGACCCCCCCGCCCGCCTGAACAGCCCCCCCTGCCGGACCCCCCGCCCGCCCGAGGGGGGGGGGGGAGCCGGCGCGGGGGTGCTTGGGCGATCGGCTCAGCTGCCTGGTCAATTTCACCTGAAATTGACCAGGCAGCTGAGTGGATCGCCCAAGCAGCCCCGCGCCGGCTCCCCCCCCCCCCCCCAGCAGTCCCCCAGACCTCCCCCCCCCCCCGCCCGCCTGAACAGCCCCCCCTCCCCCTCCGCCGGGACCCCCCCGGCCCGCCCGAGGGGGGCGGGGGAGCCGGACCCCCCCCCAGCAGCCCCGCGGACCCCCCCCCCCCACCCGCCTGAACAGCCCCCCCCCGTCTGAGGGGGGGGGGGAGCGGGCGCGGGGCTGCTTGGGCGATCGGCTCAGCTGCCTGGTCAATTTCACCTGAAATTGACCAGGCAGCTGAGCGGATCGCCGAAGCAGCCCCGCGCCGGCTCCCCCCCCCTCCCAGCAGCCCCGCGGACCCCCCGCCCGCCCGCCTGAACAGCTCCCCCAGCCCCCCCGCGCCGGATCCCCTGCCGCGGGGCTGCTCGGAGGTCGGAGGCTTAACTTCAGATGCCTCTTCACTACTCACAGTAGACATAGAGAAGTCGATTTTAGCCTTACTTCTCTCGTCAGGCAGGAGTTACAAATTCGATTTTGAGGGCCCTTTAAATCGACTTTAAGGGCATGTATGTGAAGACAGGTACACGTTTAATTCGACCTAACGTCGTTAAGGTCGAATTAAAGTGGTAGTGAAGACATGCCCTCAGAGGCCATAAGGCATTCCCTTTCACCAGCTACCCACATCATCATACCCAGGTAGGTGGGGAAGAAGGCTCTGTAGAGATGGTCCATTTCTTTCCCCCCTCCACCTCCTGGCCTCTGCACAAGTAGGTGAGAGGAGATAGGCAGACACAGACACACCCATGTACCAGGCACATCAGACATTAAACCCAGCCCAAATTATTCCTTCTTTGGAACAGTGGGAACCAGGAGGGAGATTGTAACACATGAGTCTGAGCATGTTTTTGCACTCAGATATAACCATGATCTATTATCCCTGGGGTAACAGCTCCCACCTGTTTCAATCTATAGTGGAAAGTCTGTGGTAAGTTTTCTCTATAATCTTTGGCATATGAGCCACAATTAGGGGGAAGAACTAGAGTTCAAAATGCTAAGCAAGAAACTGCAGTTTGGGATTTGCTTGGGATCATTTCAAGTGAAAGTGACTGGCTAATAATGTCTAAACTAGAATCAAGCAGGAAAAGGATTATCTCGCTTTTCATTTCCTCCCATTCTAAATAATTCATTAGCAGACACTGGACACAGGGAAATCACAGACTAGTATGTGATCTTAAATTAGCGGGATTCCTGTTGCTGCCCTGCTTTATCCCATAAAAGGAAAATTATGTTATTGTTTTGACACATTTCATATAGCGTATACAGTTTTGCTTATAAATTTCAATTGCTAACCTGTCTTGCTGTTGAATAGCTTCATATTTAAGAGAATAGTATTTCCTTTTAAACTTTAAAATGTTTTCTTCGAGCCTGCTTTAATATAAACCGTGCCACTGGAATTTAGTATTTACAATATTTTTAGAAAAGTGCTTACTAGTAACTTGGAGGAGAGACTTTTACAAACAATGTTAACAATGCAAAGTTTTCTGCACACTTCATTGTTTCTGCAAGTGTTTAAAGACAGGTAGAAAAACAAGAAACTAACTGTTCAAATATTGGTTTCCCCTCTTAACATAAACCAACGCTTAAGTGGCAGCACTTAGTAAAAACTAGATGCTAAAATGTAAATGAAAAACTGATAAGAAGCCATTGAATTACAGTTAAGTGTCCAATATGAGCCAAGTCTTGAAGCCCTTAAATTATTTTTAAACCTTACTTCTACAAAAGAAGTTTTGCCCAATAAGGATTGAGGAAGGACTTCAGACTTTGGGCCTCTAACTGCTGCACAGGGGGCAGTGTTTGAGTGATTTCTCAGTTACCAGCAATTCCTCTCTTTAAACCAAAAAGCCTAGCCATCAAATTATGCAAAACAGACAGTATATATAATAAACACTTATAACACTGGATGGGCAACAGCAAAAGAGGTGGTAAGGCACCAAAGGATTTATGAGGAAGGAGAAATCTTGTGTGAATCTATCATTCTCAGTTAAATCTTTAGTCTTTATAAGTGTTTGCAGAAAATCTTCTGTATTGTTCACAAATATGGCTTTTGTTGTGCTTTCATTCAAAAATGTTAACCATTTTATTTATATATATATATATATATATATATATATATACATACACACACATATCTATATCTATACATACATATACATAACCATAATATATACACACACACATGCTTAATAGGGTTGGTGAAGCAGTGGGGCGTCAATACAGCAGGGTCAAAAAATATTCTTCTGACACAGGAAAGCACTACAATATGTGGTTACATCTGTCCCTATTCAGGAACATACACACTCAACTCTCTGGATATGCTCAAGTCCCTTTCACTTCAGTAGGATTTAAGCACATGTTTAAATTTGCAAGCACCCTTCCTGACTAGGGATTATTTCCTAAATTTTACTTAAAAAACAAGTTAGGGAAACCCCCTTAGAATCATAGACTATCAGGGTTGGAAGGAATCTCAGGAGGTCATCTAGTCCAACTCCCTACTTATGGCAAGGACCAATTCCCAACTAAATCATCTCAGCCAGGACTTTGTCAAACCTGACCTTAAAAACCTCAAAGGAAGGAGATTACACCACCTTCCTAGGTAACCCATTCCAGTGCTTCTCCACCCTCCTCTTGAAAAAGTTTTTCTTACTATCCAGCCTAAACCTCCCCCACTGCAACTTGAGACCATTACTCCTTGTTCTGTCATCTGCCACCACTGAGAACAGTCTAGATCCATCCTCTTTGGAACACCCTTTCAGGTAGTTGACAGCAACTATCAAATCCCCCCTCATTCTTCTCTTCCAGTTCCCTCGGCCTCTCCTCATAAGTCATGTGCTCCAGCCCCCTAATCATTTTTGTTACCCTCTGCTGGACTCTTTCCAATTTTTCCAAATCCTCCTTGTAGTGTGGGGCCCAAATTTGGACACAGTACTCCAGATGAGGCCTCACCAATGTCGAATAGAGGGGAATGATCAATTCCCTTGATCTGCGGGCAGTGCCCCTACTTATACAGCCCAAAATGCCATTCACTTTCTTGGCAACAAGGGCACACTGTTGATTCATGTCCAGCTTCTCATCCACTGTATCCCCTAGGTCCTTTTCTGCAGAACTGCTGCCTTGCCATTCGGTCCCTATTCTGTAGCAGTGCATGGGATTCTTCGATCCTAAGTGCAGGACTCTGCACTTGTCCTTGTTGAACTGGGAGAGGAATGACAGCAGGAACCCCATGTAGAGGGACTGGTAGCCCCTACCCTATTGCCACGGGAGAAGGGGCCACAGTCTTGGCCAAAGTCATGGAGTGGGGACGCCGACAACTACAGTGGGTAGGGGGAACATACAGCCCTGGTTCCAGCCACAAGTTAGGGGTGCCCAGACCCTGCTCCGGCCACGGGTGGGGCACACAGGTCTGGGCCCAGCTACAGCTGAAGTCACAGAAGTCCAGTAAAGTCACAAAATCTGTGACTTCCATGACTAAATCTTACCCTTAACTATGAGTTGGATTTTCAAAGCTTACTAGGAGATTTGGACACAAATCCCATTGCAAGCATCCTGCCCTTTTGTCCCTTTTATCTCTCTCTCTCTCCCTCCTTCCTATGTTTTGAAAGAGTACAGCTGAGCCATGTCATTCAAAGGGCAGAGAGAATTAAAGAAGCTAAATAAAAATGCTTTTGTGCTTTTCACACACGAGAGAGTTGGGGCTCCTGTGTTCCATTCTTCGCTCTGCAGCTCCCTGTGCCTCCATTTCTGTGTCTGGTCAGTGGGGATAAATCCCTGCCTCACAGGAGTGTTGTGAGGCTTACATTCGTTAACATTTGTGAAGCGCTTTGGGATCCTCAGGTAGGAGGAACTATAGACCTGCAAAGACATAATATTAAACTCCAGTAGGCGGACAAGTCGTGTGTGTGCCATAGCTTTGACAGTACATTGCTGCAGCAAGGTCCAATAGCAAATAGTTGCTTATTGTTATATATGTTGTACTGTGGGAATACAGGATATTTCGTGTGCTAACAGTATCTTGTCATCGTACATTTATGCTCATGTGCAGCTTCCCACTTTGTAGTGACACAACTGTTAGAACAGAAGAACAGAAAAACAATCACGGAGACTTAGTTCTTTCATATAGAGCTCAATTCAGCCTTCATATACATGGGGACAACTCCCATTGCAGTCAGTTTGGATCATTCTTCTCAATGCCATGAAGTAACTTTAGATGATAGCACAAATTATTTCCAAACCAGAAAACTCAAGTTAAATCTTGGGCGGATTCAGTACCATTCATGACAATACAATGGTACTCTTGATGTATTCTGATTCTGATCTTGTGCACCCATAAATTATTCTTCAGTGTGGAACAAATCAGTATTAGGTATACGTAATATTAACATACTCATGCCTGTATACATGACTGCCACCACTTGTCTAAAGTGTTAGAACTGGGGGGGGGGGGGAGGAATCAAGTTAAGGTGAAACAAAAAGTTACTTAAAGTGAAGTTAACCTTTCAAGTCAAATAACTCCTGAGCTTAAAGTCAAACGACAGGACAAAAGACTTTTTTCCTCTTACTAAGTGGGGAATAACTCTCAGAGGGTTTGCACTGCCTAATTAACTGACTTGGCTGACTCATCACAATTGTGGGTGTGAGTCACAATTCTGACAAATGGAAAGATGTACTGTTAGTGATGGACAATTCTGCATTGTGATGAGCTGCACGTTTGGCTACTTTCGTGCAGGGAAGCAATTTCCCATCTGGGGGGGGGGGGGCGATAGTGGGGAGAGAATCACTTTTCAATGGGAAAAATCTTCTTTCAGTTTGAAGCTGTGTACATGGATATAATTCTTTTGAGAAGAGGATGACTTCTAATTTTAATATTGCTGTGGTTGAATTTGTGCATGTTTTGTTTCCCAAAGTGCCCATTCATTCAGTGTAAGGTGACTAGTGCTTTTTTTTTGGGGGGGCGGTATTTATGAGTAATTCAAACTGCAATTTGTTAGGAACTGAAAATTGATTGTCATCTTTTTATAGAAGTAATTCATACTGAGACTTCATTTGATGGAACTTAATGTTCCATAATGAACTGATAATATACTGCTAGAACTACTGCTGTATTCCCTTCCACCACAGTTTCAAAAGATGTATATCAGGGCAAAACAGGTAAAGAATAGTGTTGGAGATGTTTATTAACATGATATTTCATGCCCTTTCCCCATCAGTTGATAACTTAATCATTCAGCATCCTTGAATTTCTACTGCTGCTGTCTCTCTAAATGCTCTTCTCTTTTTCCAGGACTTTCAAAAGACATAACACTTTTTACGATGGGTGCTATTCCAATCTTCCAGGAGTATGTCATATTCCAATGGCTGAACCATTTTGCACCAAAACTAGAGAGGTTAGTGGATTTCCTAAGAAAAATCAAATATTTAAAAGTTGTTTGAACATCCCTTGTGGTTTATAGTACCGTAGACTAATTAAGTGGTTCCGTAATCCAGATGCAGTTTCCGACTCTAGTCCTGTGTCTCAAGCATATGATGAAATTAAAAATAAATTTAGAATTTTCTAGGCATGCAAATAAAAGATTGTGTAATTTAATGATGAAAAAGGCAGACCAAGTTCTGTCTTCCAAGGGAAAGAATGCCACTTGTTTAGTCATTACTTTAAGAAAGTGTTTGGCAACCTGGATCTCACCAGTGACTTTCATGGTGGCGAAAGGCCTGTAAGTTATTGAGTATCAATCCATTGAAATGATATTGTGCACAAACAAGGGAGAGAAAATTGAGGTAGACACTGTCTTTGTACTGTGTATGTTCTGCACTAACACAGTAGGGCCCTGGAACATGACTTGGGCCCCCAGGCGCTACTGCAATACAAATAATTAATAGTAGCAATGTAACATTCACAGGAGGTACCAGTGGTCCACTTGCTTCCTCACACAATGTCTGAGCAGCTTTATCCATGATTAGCATGTGCCAAAACAGGATGAAGGCTTGTTGTATTCATTTGATGGAATATATGGGCCCAGGGAATTAAAGGTGTTAACATAACCCAGTCATTAAACTGCTTTAAACAGGGTTCAGCATTTGGTATATAGAGACCGTAACCTGCTTAGTACCATGGCAAACACACTATTAAACACCATTTAACCTTTTATTCAAGATAAGGAAAAAGAAATGTAAAGTAGTTAAATAAGGCTTTCATTTCTTTTTCCTTTAACTGGAGAGTTTGTATAAGGAAAAGCCCCCGTGTTTGACAGTCTTTTAGATGGTATTAAAGACGGCAATAACTGTCATTTTTGAAGGGAAAAAAAGCTAGTTAAGATGGGCTAGAGCTATCGTTATTGATGATGACGTTCAAGTCCAGCCCGGGTTTCTACGAAGACAAACCAAGACAAACATACAAAGGAGAGAGAAAAAGCACGCAAGATAGAAATGCAGCTTCTGTCTTTGGTGTTGACTTTCACATGCAGCCTCGCTGCTGGAAAAACACAGATCCAGCACATTGTCTTATTAGCCACTCTGTGACCTGGCAAACTCAGCTTTTATCTGCCTCTTTCTGTCACGGGCTTAGCGCAATGTTGTAAAATATGCAGTCTTGGCTAGCTGAGCCAACTTTCATTAGACAGAGGTAACAGAGTCCTGTGGCACCTTAAAGACTAACTAAAGTTTTGAAGCATAAGCTTTCGTGGGCTAATACCCACTTCATCGGATGCAAGCAGTGGCATCCGACGAAGTGGGTATTAGCCCACAAAAGCTTATGCTTGAAAACTTTAGTTAGTCTTTAAGGTGCCACAGGACTCTTTGTTACCTCTGCTATTCCAGACGAACACGGCTACCTCTCTGATTCCTTCATTAGACAGAAGGAGATAGAACAGAAATAAGGCAGGGAAGGAAAAAGGATGCATGTTGTGGAGGGTCTCACATCCGAGATGGTGTTCAGGATTCAGCCAGAACTGGTGGAGGTGGCAACGTGATCTGCCTCTCTCAGGCCCTGTCTGCTCCGGACATTTCTCAGGATTAGGATGAAGAAGGTCTGGGGTCCAGGAGACCGTGGAAGTGGAAGCCATAACAGTAAAGATTGCTCCAGTAGTCAATTTTTCTTTCCCAAAGTGTATTTCTTTAAGGATCCCAAAAGGGAGTTATGGGTGGAATAGCCCATCCCCTGGTATCCGACATCCCCTAGTATGTTGGATACTATGCCTAACTGGTAGACAAAATAACTTTTGGTCATCAGCTCCTCCTCTTTACCAAGCACGACCTTAACATAGTCCTTGAGTTACATCAGTAGGCCTTTTTGTTTGGACTAATTCAGTCTTTCTCCCTTTTGTACCTTTTCTCATCAGCATTTGTTATTATAGGTTATTGTGACATCTTATGAACTTTTACTTACTTTTAAAGTTGAGCTCACAATCATGATACATTTGTAGGTCCAATTATTACAACAGGCTATATTTAATACTTTAAAGGATGGAGAATAGTCTAGTCTTATCCTTTTTAAATATTACTGCTCTTATGGTATGTACTTGGGATTTCTATTGTTTGGAGGAGAGTTGTGCTACTTTAACAAGTAATGGGAAATGCTGCTTTTCTTTTCAGGATTTTTGTTTTAGGGAAGAGTTTGTTTCTGGTTAAAAGGGCCTTTTTTCAGTGGGGCCGGAACATTCTTCCATCTGAGCAGAGGGAAAATGAAGAAAGAGATAAATTAAGTGTTAAGAGTCACTTGAGGAATTAAAAACACAGAGAGCACAGAATCACTTACAGAAGTTATGGTCAGATTAGCCTTCTACCCATGTAGTCATTTTAACCCATTTAGTCATCATGCTGTCCATTACCATTCCAAGGCAGACAAAACAATACAGTACTAAGCAGGTGACTCAGTCTGTGTCCAGTGCATTTAATATATTCAAATATCAGTGCTAGCTGATAGCTTTTATCACCATTTTGCATCATTGTAGATAGTTATTGTTTCTGAATCATTAACAAAAATAGTATTTCTGAGTGACTCAAGTTAGTCTCTTTCTTCTTATAGCAGCAAGAATGAAAGGGAAGTTCTACACACACAGAGTCATAATTGATGGAACCACATCACTGTTTTCAAAACAAAAAAGTAGATAAATCATGAATCTTGGACTCTTTGCAGTTAAATCGATATATTATAAAGTTAAAGATAGATAACTTTATTGCAATCCAGATAATTTTCTTCAGATTCTGATTTTTATCATAATGTTTAATGTATGTTCTGAAGCTTAGCATGTCATCAGAACCTCTCAAAAAGTATATATTAGTATAATTCCCCTAACCCAACTGTAATAATTAAAAGAATACAAAAATCCAGAACTATAAGTGTGGTGTGGCCGGATGGAACAACTGGGATATGTAATCCATAGACTTTTTTTTAACAAGTACATTTATCAAAAATGTCAGAGAAAAAAACTTTCCAGAATTGTTATGAACTGTAAATCCAGAAACTAAATTAAAGAGACATTGCCCTGAAATACAGAATGAGAAAGGAATGATTTTCTCTGTTATAATAAAAGGAAACTATTTTGGAATAAGTTAGGCTATGACAGTTTATACTAGTTTGGAGATTGGAACTTACTGGAAACAATTTACAAATAGCAGAGGTAAAGAGTCCTGTGGCACCTTAATGTCTGCTTGCATCCGACGAAGTGGGTATTAGCCCATGAAAGCTTATGCTTCAATACTTAGTTAGTCTTCAAGGTGCCACAGGACTCTGTTACCTCTACTGTTCCAGACTAACACGGCTACCTCTCTGAATTTACAAATAGTAGAAGTAAACCGATATAGCATTCCTGGTCAAGATTGCACACACTAATGACCAATGTCTAGAGTACATCAAGACATACAGTGTTGCCACTGATGTGGGAATTGCGAGTTATAACCCTCACATCTCCAAATCAATAGATTTCCTCCAAATTTCCACCATACTTCCCTCCCCAACATGTTTAAACGTTGTCTTCACTAGACCTTTCTTAAAATTTCCCACCCTTACTATCATCAGTTCAGCTCCACCTTTGGGAGCAATGGTGATAAAGTTAGTGTAAACTGGCCACCAGCATTTTCACTACCATGTTGTTTAGACTTGTTCTCACCAGAAGTCTCACTGTAAGCAAAGCCTGGGTATTAAACATACTTGCTTCCTGGCCTCCTCACCCAGTGCTGGAAACAGAATCCCACTGGTGTAAACTGGATCAGCTGAGTGCAATACCCACTGCAGCAATTCAGAGCAGGCATCCAGGTATTTAGCCTCCTTTCTAACAGTGAATGTTAAAACACAGTTGATCCTGTCCTCATCAGCAGGACTATTTGTTTTCAGCCCTGAGAGAGGAAGCTGAAGGGGGGAGTGAATTTCCGTGTTTAACACTTGTTGTCAAATTAGGCTCACATTCAAAGTCAAAAGCAGGTGTGGCTAAACCATGGCTCGTGAGCCACATACGTCTTTTACAGTTTAAAGTGCGGTTCATGGAGTGTCCTCTCTTCCTCCCTCCCCCACCTCCGCACCCTACCTATTCTCCACCTACCAGACTGGGAGAGGGAGCTCAGGGCTTCTGTCCTGCGGCAGGGTTGTGGGGCTAGGGAAGAGGATCTTGGGGTTTCAGCCAGGCACCGCCCTGCAAGGATAAAGCCCTGAGCCCTGGCAGGTTCCACCCTGCGGGGCAGGTTGTGAGTGTCTTGCAGCTCTCAAACTTCTAAAGATTATTGTATGCAACTCCAAGAGTCAGTAAGTTTGACCACCACTGGTATAAAGACAGCCTTATTGTGTGAAAGTTATTGAGATGAGAGACACGTGCTTCCATTAGACAGAGATATTTGTTCTCCTCCTGTATGAGGAAATAGCCGGCTTCACAGCGGTGATTAATAATTTGCTATTTCTGTGATGCCATTTTTGAAGGTTCTTATGGAGATTGCCAAGAAGCATGGAATCAAGTGCCACTCAAAGGGGACAGTGCTCACCATTGAGGGACCACGTTTCAGTTCTCGGGCAGAAAGCTTGATGTTTCGCAGCTGGGGGGCTGATGTTATCAACATGACCACGGTTCCCGAGGTGGTTCTTGCAAGAGAAGCCGGCATCTGCTACGCAAGTATTGCTATGGCAACAGATTATGACTGCTGGAAGGAGCATGAAGAAGCTGTGAGTGAAGCTTCGGTTTTGTTGTTTTTTTAGATTATGGTAAACTATACGTACTGTGAGTGCCTAAAGTTATACAGTTGACCCTTTTATACCAGACAAATTCTGCTCTTAATTACACCAGTTTATATCCTAATTCACTCCACTGAAGTCATTGGAGTCATTCAAGTGGTAGTGAGAGCAGAACTAAGCCCAATATCCCTGCTTTTTCCTTTCATAAAGTTATCTTATCACGCATAAAACAGTTCACCTCTTACTGTGTGAGTCAGAGTATGTGTATAAAGCCGGTTGTGACATCATTTTCCTGTAGCTGACCTTGTCCTTAGTCTCTTGAGCTCCACAAAGAAACATCCTTTTTAGTTCTTATACCTCTTTTCTCAGAATGCTTATGGTGCTTGCCAGTTAAACCCTAGTTATCACAGAAAAAGGAAGCATCGAATGTAGGATGTGCAGGAATGGAGACAGTTGCATATATTAGTTAATACATGGCCAAAGCAACTGAAAATTGCTGGGTCTATATTTTTTATGTTTAGATGAAATCTTTCCTAGCTTTTGGGGGGCATTTTGGTTTTGGCCAGAAAGCAACTGTATTTAAAAAACAATTTATACAGAAAACTAGATAATTCCAAACTGGAAATGTGACACTTGCTGTTTAAAAAAAAAAGAAAAAAAAAGTGTCATTAAACATTGGAATCACTTGTCTAGAGATGTGGTAGATTCTCCATCCTTGTCTTTAAATTGAGATTCAGTGTCTTTTTAAAAGAGACCATCCTGTTCAACCAATAGTTATTGGACTTGATACAAAAATACATTGGTGAACTTCTGTGGCCTGTGTTGGTCAGGAAATCAGACTAGATGACTACAGTGGTCCCTTCTGGCCTTAAAACATCTGTCTGGGATGATTTAGAAACAACAAATCCTGCATCTTGGCAGGGGATTACACTAGATGACTCTTATAGCCCTTCTACCCCTATGATTCTAAATCTATGAAAGAAAATCAACATATAGGGCCAGATCTTCTATTGGATGTGTATTCGCAGCGCCAATTAAGTCACAGGGAGGGCAACAGTAGCAGAATTTTTATCTTACTACATTTATGAAGGTGCTGGTCAAAGCTCAATAGTTAAATTTTTGTTTGTGGGGAGTGTTGTTGGTTTTATTGCATTTGAAATTGGGATTCAATATCTTTGCTATATATGAAGAATACAGTGTAGCCTTCACAAAATTACAACACACATATGGTATCTAAACAGCCTTATTGCTGTCCTGTAGTGATGCCTTGAGATAACCATATACTTAAGATAAATGTGAAATTTGTATGTGGTCCCAGCTTAAATGCAACTGATTTTTAAAGATGGATTCAGGGTTTTTTCCATGATTATGACATTACAAGATAGAAGGTTGTTTTGGTTCATTGACTGTATTTCCATACCTCTTAACCTATTTGGATTTCTTTCAAGTTTAACCTTAATTCTGAATTTTCTGGTTTTGCAGTGCTTGTGTTTGGGATATTTACAACACTCCTGTAGTGTTTATTTTACGCTAAATTACTTACATGCATTCTCAACCCTATCTCCATCTTAACATAGTTTTGATCTGGAGAGAACGTTAGTTACAAAATTGAAACAGTTTTCTGTAGTATTGATTTGTCTGTGCACAGATGTGTCACAAAGATGCAGGCAAACAGCAGCGAGGCTATGGATCCCTGAGAACGACACTTGCTTTCTGCACTGATAGTCCCATAAAATGCATGTTATGGGATAGACACAGTCAGGATATTGTAGATTCTTTAGTTGAATTTTTGAAGACTAAAAATATTTCTGTGCCTACAGTGTCCAGGGATGGCCCACTAAAATCTAATTGATCTCCTCACAACATTGAAGCTTTTACTAATGATATGAAGTCACCTCATTGCAGCATTTTATTTAAAGCTGCTGATGCCATCCTGAGAATAGCACTGACATTTTTCATGCGGTTAAAACCTTATAGCCTTTTCAGGTTGTCCAAGGTTGTCTTTGTATAAAGAGTCATTTTTTTACATTTTCAAACGTTCTGTAGCAAGAGGTCTGACTCTACTCAGATGTGTCAGCTCAGTATTATTATAGTTATGAATCAGAAGATGGCTAGAGTAAACATATGTCACCATTTCCACACCAATGCCCCAGTCCTTCAATCCTTACTCTGGTTAACAATTTCATTGAGGTATCTTTTGAGTATGGACTTTGTAGAATCACTCCCCCATTGTACAGTATAACAAAAAAAGAAACTTGATTCTTTAAAAAGTTCTCTGTGACATGTTGTCATCTCAATTTAAAATGTATAAAGGATTTTTTGTTTTTATTCACGTGTTCTGTTCTGAGCTAAAACAGTTGGATGGGAGATGATATGTAGGGTGTTGCTTAATTAGGAATTGAGTTTTGTGCAACATTTATCTATTTTACAAACAAGGTTGAGAAAATCATTTGTATTTCTAGGTTTCAGTGGATAAGGTTTTAAAGACTCTGAAAGAAAATGCGAACAAGGCAACAAGCATACTACTTACTGCTATACCTCAAATAGGTTCCATGGACTGGACAGAAACTCTGCATAACATGAAAGTAAGCACAATATTTAAACAGGTTTTTTGGGGGGTGGGAAGGAAAGAAGTATGTCAGGTGTACGTGTATGGCCCACAATCCCGCTATTCAAAACACCATATAAAAATTGTCTGATTCCACAAAGTCATAATTTGCAAGGAATTCACAGGAGAGAAAGGTTCATTACAGAGTTTGACAAGCTTTATTGCAAACAGCTAGCATTACAATACAGTAAGTATTTCAAGAAGTAGAAGGATATCTGCAGTACATGTATTAAAGCTATGGTCCTCCTATAGCAAGGAAAAGTACAAATCTGCATGAGTCTCCAGATTACAGACCTACATCTCTGTTCAGTGGAGAGCTCAACATAATAGTGAGCCAAATGGAGAGGATTAAACCTAAATGCACTTGTGAGTTTGCAAAAGAAAGTTGTTCGTTGGGTAACATGAGGATAAAGTAGATGTTCAGAATTCTCTTCACCCTGGCACTGCTGTGACACCAGATGCACAAAGAGGGATTGCTAGGGTGAAAAGGAAATATTTTGTCGAAGCGTTATGGAGAGAGAATTTCAGACAAACACGTAAAACATACAGGGTTGGTTTATGCAATTCTGCATCTCAGCTTCATCCAGTCACTTTATTTCTTTCCCTAGGGGAGAGAATCTTTGGCTCAGATGTTAAAACGTTAATCTCTTTCCTACTCCTCCCCATGCCTTCCTCATGCACAGGCACTTCCCAACTCTTCTTGACTCCCTTATTTCTGGTGTCAGAGGAGCGGAGGGGGACAAAGGGATGAGTGGGGCGGGCAGCAGAGGCATTTCAGGTGTGTGTGGCAGTCTGAAGGAATGAAGGGCTCTGTATGGAGGAAGGAGACTGTTAGGGAAGTGGTGCTGTGTAAGGGAGGGAGGCCTGATGACAGTAAACTACACCAGTCCCTGAGTGCTGATATCTCTGCACTTTAAGGGCTGATATCCCTTAGCACTTGAAAGTTGAAGTTCCAGTAAAAATAGTATCTTAAAAATCTGTGTTTTCATATGGTTCAGTTAGCAGGGTGGATTTGATTTGAGTCCTGATATGAGTCAGGAAGACTCATTTTCTACATAAAAGTGCATTCTTGTTGGTTGTCATGAGCTTAGTACATATTCTTCACAACTCAGAGAGATGTAGGTTTCATTTTTAGAAGGTACACGCTATACTTTTTTAAACAGTGATTTATTTTTAAAACTTTTGGGGTTAGTTTTACAGCTATGTCAGAAAATGAATGATTGATTGGTTGTTTCATTTACCAAAGGTAATTGAAGCAGATATTTATGAAGTCACTGGGAGGTGAACTGTAACAAGGTCTTCCTGCTGCCCCACTTCCTGGGGCTGCCCTGGCCCCCAATAAAACTCCAAGAGGCTTTAAATGTACAGCATCCGTGTCTTTATTTACAGCGTTGTCCCACCACCAGTGTCCAGCTATGGACAATTTGGCTCCTTCTAGCCACAGAGTCAGGCTCTAGTCAGCAGACAAACCTTTCCCTGACCATTCCCTCCTCCTTCCCTTCCGCCCCGCCCCTTCCTTCTGGCCTCCTCCCGGCCTTTATAGTCCTCAGGCCAGCAGGTGCAGCCAATCCTTAGGACAGGCATCAGGCTTTACCCAGCCCCCATCCATTTCCCCTGATTGGGGCTGGCTGAACAGGGGCTAATTAGGTGCCTTCTGCACCAGCCCCCTGCTACATGACCTATCTCCAATTCAACAGGTTAATCATTAATATTTGGAGGATTTTCTTTCCAGACTGTATTAGGAGGAGAACATCACCAGACAGACATTTAAATTGTTTATTTAACTAAAGTAAACTAAACTTAAGTATCCTGGATTTTTTTTCTTCAACAGCAAACATAATATTTTAACAAAACAAGCATATGCCCCTCACTTCTCACATTTATCTCCAGACTTCTTCTTCTTGTCCAGATCTATTTCGCCCCCAACAGTCTTCTATTCACTGAACTTTTTGACACTTTGCACTTTTAGAGAGAGGTAGGAGATTGACTCTGTGTACACAGATTTTGCAGAGGGCCAATAGCATTGAGGTCTGTTATTTCTCACCTCTATATTACTTATTTATTTTAAAAGATTTTTGCTGTTAACAAGCATGTTACCTCTGGAGATACAAATCCACAGTTTGAGAACTGCAAAACTAAGCATCTCAGGTGGTATCTTCTAAAGCAGGGGTGGGCAAACTACGGCCCATGGGCTGGATCCAGCCTGTGGGATTGCCACCTTTGTGGCACCGGGCCGCTCCCGGAAGCGGCCAGCACCATGTCCCTGCGGCCCCTGGTGGGGGGGCAGAGGATCCGCGTGCTGCCTTCACTTGTGGGTTCCACACCTGAAGCTCCCATCCCTGTTCCCAGCCAATGGAGCTTCAGGTATGTAACCCACAGGTGAGGGCAGCATGTGGAGCCCTCTGCTCCCCACTCCCTCAGAGGTTGCAGGGACGTGGTGCCAGTCACTTCCGGGAGCAGCGCAGGGCCAGGGCAAGCAGGGAGCCCATCTTAGCTCCACTGCATGCCACTGCCACCCCGGAGCTGCTCCAGGTAAGTGATGCCGGGCCGGAGCCTGTACCCTACTCCCTGAGCCCCCTGCCACACCCCGCACCTCAACCCCCTGCCCTGAGCCCTTTCCTGCACACCACACTCCCTCCGCACCCCAACCCCCTGCCCCAGCCCTACATTCATGGCCCTGCATGAAATTTCCCCACCCAGGTGTGGCCCTCGGGCCAAAAATTTACCCACCCCTGTTCTAGACTCAGCCCCACTGGGTAAATCGAAAGTTTAACCTAAATAATCTATACAGAAGCCTGTAGATTGGGTATGTAATCCATGAACTATTGGAACTCATTTACAAACTTTTCTTAAACGTTACATGAACATATTGTCTCATACTATAGAATTAGAATTAATAATCCCTATTCCATGATGAGATATCTTTGAGCTATAATGTATCTTAATTAAAACTAGGTTTAGAGAGATTTTTCCTCAAAAAGCATTTCATCAAAAAATTTTGATTTAAATAAAAAACATCCAGTTTCTGACCCTGTCCTCTCTTCCTGCTTGAACTAAAAACCAAGCGGTAGCACATGCCAGATCCCAGCTGGTATTCTGGGGCCCTGCTACACAGGTAAAAGAACGACCACCACTTCCACGCTTCAGCAGCTGGGTGATGCTGGACTTCTATAAAAAGCCTGCTTCTATGAACAGCACTTCTGGGAAGCATGAGATTGGGTGCAGAGCCTTTGCCATCAACCCCTACTGATAACACCACCTCCCCTCACCCACTTCTTCGCTCTGCTCATTACTGTGGGTGGAGAAACTTACTCAGGGAATCATTTGCCTCTTTCTCCTTCTCCTGCCCCCACATCTTGCAGCTGAAGTTTGCAGGGGCCAACCTCCTCTATTAGAAGCTTTTGCAGGGTTTTACAGAGATGTTGAGTGAAATGTTCTTACTCCTGTGACAATATTTCAGCATAGCATCTTTCATCCTGCCTGTCATCTCGTCTGTTCTGTCTTTTGCTCTCATATCTGTCTCAGCACCTTCCCTATCCTCTCCTCAGTGAGAAAGAAAGTGAACCTTAGGTTGGAGGTCAAAGACATAAAAAGGAGCTTTAACAGTTTCATGTGGGTGGTTGTTGCTTTTTTAAATGTCAGCTCATCTAGAGAGAGACATGGTGGGTGAGGAAACATTAGACTAACTTCTGTTGGTGAGAGAGAGAAGCCTTTGAGCATATACAGAGCTCTTCTTCAGCCTGAAAGCTTGTCTCTCTCACTCACAGGAATTGGTCCAATAAAAGATATTACCTCACCCATCTTGTTTCTCTACTATCCTGGGACCAACATGGCTACAGTAACATTTCATACAGGTCAATTTTATATATTATCAGTGTTGGGTGGAGTCAAACTAAGAGTCACCCCTGCTTCAGACTCCCAATGTATTTCATACCCTTCATAAATGATCATTAAGAATAATTTCCTCATTGAAGGCATAGCGTTTGTACTAATGCTGCTCCTTTAAGGAACAGATGGGATTGAATGCCTGTAGGCTTCCAGAACAGGATGCTGATGTCATTGAATGTGTGCCACCAACCAGGAAATACCAAAAATGTTAACTAACTTGTAAGCCCAAACACAATCAATTGCATAATGATGGGAGAATCATTTGATTTGAAAAACAGATCTTATGTTTGTGATACTTTAATAACTATGAGCTCTACATAGTTATGTTTAGCAAGTAAAAGCTCATGAATTGTTTAGACTTGCTCCTAATTTAGCATACCCATGAAGTAGTCTGAGTTTACTATGCTATTCTATTTTGAAAGTATGTCTTCTATCTTTTCTTAGTCATTTGACTGGGGAAAACATTGGACAGAGAAAAACTCCGTCTCTTTGCTGACCAGAGTTTCAGCTCATGGGCTAGGGGACAATCAATGATGGTGTCATTTGGACCCAACATAAAAATACAGTACAGTTTAACACAATGTGGCACAATCAGCAGTCTTGGGTTGAGAGAGGCTCAGTACTGAGATGGAAAGGAAATTTCCTTTCTAAGACTGCCTTCTAGAGCACATGTAGGGAAGTCTGTTCACACAAAGGCCTTGATTCTGCAGTGAGTGCCACACAGGCAGACTCCAGTCCCCATGCAGAGCCCCACTGACTTTCAGATACAGTTAACAAACAAAACCCACAACACTTACTTGCCTAGATGTTTTAACTAACTCATTTCAAAGGCCTACGGTAGACAGGGCAAATTGTATTTTAACGTGTTGAATGATTGAGGTGGGTACAATGTGAGAGTTTATGGATCTCCTTAACCAGTTAACACATGCTAAAATATAGCTTGCTCCTGTTTACAGTAGGGCTTTAAAATGTGTTTCCTGGCTCACTTTTAAAAAAAAAAAAATCTGAGTTTAGTTGTACCCCAAGTGACATGGGTATTCACTACACACTTGAGGCCCCAATCCAACAAAAGTTGATGTACATGAGTAACTATATTCATGGGAGTTGTCTCAATGAAGTCCATGTGGAACTAAAAGTACTTGTGTGAAGTGGGAGTCCCTGCATGCTACTGCAGGATCAGGGAGTTGGGTCCAAAAGGGCCGAGCTTCCTCCATTAAACGCAGTGGAAATTGCGAGTGCTCAACATTTCTCAGACTTGGCCCAGGCCAGTCCCTAAGTGTCAGGAGTATTGTATTTACTCCATATTATTTTAAGGAAAACAATAGTTTATTACTTTCCATTTTCTGATGCTCTGGGTTTTTTACATAAGTTAAAGGAACATGCAAAAACTCATTTTCTTTTTTAGCATTTTTGTTATTTTCAGCATGTTAGGATTAGATTTACTTATAGAGTTCTATAAATCCAAAGGGTGTGACTAATATGTTACTTTTAAAACAGTTGAAGTACCCAAAGTATTAATTTTAATCTAGTACTTTGTGGAGTTGATTTGTACCATCACCAGTTAGTACGTATGGAAAATTGTAATTACAGGGTACTGGGTTCACAATTGCTGGAGGTTAAAGGTTCTGTTCTCCCTGTCTCACCTTCAGGTTTTTTTCAGGGCTACCGCACACATTGAAAATTTATACACGTTTTCAGTCTGCATGCAATCAACCTGGTTTCCTGTTGAGAATGCTTTACAATTTAAAGGGGGGTGTGTGTGTGTATTGGGATAGGGTCTATTCAACTGTTTTGATTTTGTATTTCAGTGTACTGTGCAGTGCTCAGTCATGTTACCAAAACATTAGAAAGCATGGATGGGCTCTGACGTTTGGCTGCTCAGAAGAAAGGAGAGGATCAGTCTTGAACATCTAACAGTTACAATATTTGGGGAATTTGATGTTTAGCATGAAAGAATACAGTAAATGTTGCAGTGGTCTATTTCTTGTCTACTAGTAAAGTATCATGCTAAAGACGGTTGAACTTACCAATAGTCTTGGAATGTATTGATTGTATAAACTGGTAGGGCAATGGGATAAGCATTCCATAACAAATTATCATATTTAAGATCCTAGTACTTCTGTTCTTGTTTACAAACTTCAGATGAGAAAGAGTGCTTCATTCATTCATCCTTTTGCTCAATAATATCTGTTCATTCATGGCCTGGAAGAAGACAACAGAAGAGGAGGGGTTAGATTGTGTACTCTTATTGATCAGTTTAAAAAAATAAAGAGCTCAGAAAGTTAAAACGACAGAGCTATTAGTTGCTTTGCTATCTCCTTTTTCTGAGAGCAAACTATTTTTTATCACACAAATATAACTGAAGGACTATAGGTTACTTAAGAAAATACACTGCAGTATTTTTATAATTTTTTTATATATTTTACCTGTATTGATTTTCACTGTTCTCTTATGAAAAAAATGGTTTTCTGTGGGTTTGTGACGTGGACATCTTAAGCCCAAATTTTAAAAGCATGTCCACTTTCGCTGCCATGCTGTTTCATCATAAGTAATTGTGCCTGCAGTTTTGCAGCAGCAATAATTTTGAGTACGTCACCATTTTAAATGTTTACTTGATTGCATGAGCAAAGCAGGAGACAAACATCTAGATTTGTGTCTGCAATTGATTGCAGGCACATATATTTACAGTTAAATATTTCTGCAAAATTGGAGTCTGGATTTCAATCTCGTTTAAAAAAATTAGACTTCATAAAACTTTATGAAATTATGTTTCTCAATTTTAGCTTGAGCTGCTTGAGTTTGGGAAGAAATCCTGGGTACCAAGGATCTGATCCAGAGCCCAGTGCAATCACTGGAAAGACTTCCATTGTCTTCATTGGAGTTGGCTCCGGCCCTAATTAAGTAAAACTGAAGTGACATATTTAGCACATTTTGGCTTGATGCCACTGTCCTGTGCACCAGGGGTAGCATTTTCTGTTACATTTGTCTACATAATTCTCTTTCCTTAGTTTTATTCTGATTTAAAACTGTTAGTGATGAATGTATCTACTGTTGATTGTATCCCATGTATATATTCATCCACTCTACATCATCTACTGCATCTGCAGAATGAATACAATTTGCCTTCAAGAAAATAATCTGATGCTGCTTGTCTAATAAATAAACCAAATATAACCACCTACTTCTAGAATTGTGTGGGAATAGCTTTGTTTTATTTTGGGGCATTATTCAGATAACTGAGTTTAGCTGTTTGGCTGGCAAAAATACTGGATAAGCATGGAATTAGTCTACACAGTAATTCATTAACACTGTATTAATGGGAGTTGAAGATCTGAGACAGTATTGTACTACTATTTTGTACACCTAAGCAAAACCTTGCATGGTTAAGCAGAAGAATACATGAGTTTAGATGTTAAAGACATATTTCCGAAAGTAGACTCCTCCCCAAACAAACAGGCCCGGTGAGAAGACTGGAAATTAAAAAGGCAAATCATCACCAGTTAAGATAAAAATGAAGCCCTACATGAAGAAAAACTAAAGATAAAGTATTTACAAACATTTTAATTGTTATTATTATTCTATTGCAGTAGCAGCTAGGAATCCGAGGCATAGACCAGGATTGCATTGTGTTAGGCACTTTATAAACACAGAATGAAAAGACATCGCTACCCAAAGAGGCCTACAATCTAACTACATTAGAAGCAAGTTAGCTACATGTGTGTCTCACTGTAGGCACTTGAGACCACTACGATTAGGAGAGAAATTTAGATGTTAGAAGATAATTCAGTTCTATTTTTTTGCATCAGTTATCATTACCACAACCAGAGTTCTTTGAATAACTAGAAGAAGGTGACCAGGTGGACATCATTAAAACTTTCCAGAACTTTTTAGTAAGGTCCTCCATAAGATATTAAGACAAACAGTCCTGATTGTTGAGGGAAAGGCCTGGCATGAATTTAAAATGGGTGAAGCAATAGAGAAGAATTGTAGTAAGGGGTAGATCTTAATTTCAGAACTGGCCCCTGAGCTGTGTGTTTCATTTGGACCCTGTTCCTGGTTTGAGAACTCTGCAGGTAGAACCACACTGGGGGCTGGGAGGAGAAAGTGGACGTCTATTAGTGAAATCTTCCAATAACACAAAGTCATTTGTGTTGGTAAAAGTTATTCAAAACAGAAAGAAATTCCAGATGGATCTAATCACAGATGCTGGAACGTACCTAAGAAGGGAGACCCTGTCGTAAGCCACCTGCACCACTTAAATCCATTCCTTGACATTGCTAAGACCTCTTCTGCTGCAGTGTGTACAGCTGCTGCCAGAGACATGATGCTAGGTTAAGTGCTCCAGTGGTCTGATCTAGTATGGCTATTGAAATTGTGAATTTAATACTCCAGTTCTACACAGAACACACACATTGAAAATGGCTTTGCTAAGTTATATTGTCATTTTAAAAACGTTGCCTCTGTTGGAAAGTTTTTTTAATTCCCTCAGCAAAGAAATAAAAACCGGCAGTGCACCCTGTCTAAAGGTTGCCTACAACTTTGTTTTAAACCCCCATTTTTAAAGCAAAACAACTTTGCAAATCAAAGTGTTTGGACTGAAAATGTCCATGTTTGGTGTCTGCCTTAGATGCAGTCTCCCCACCTCCACACCTCATCCAAAAACACAGGGCAGCCATTTTGAGAAAAAGCTTGTGGAAAAACAGGTAGTTTTGCCAGTTCTACATATTTTCTGACTAGTTTTTGTAGAGCTCTTAACACCTCAGAAGTTTAGATTCAGAACTTGAAATTTATTAGCGGAATAATCCAATGGTCAAAAAGAGTTTTACTGTCCCCATGTATGTCCGTCAAGATTTAAGTTACAAACTACAGAAAATGTCTATTTGCACGTGTGCAAAAGAACGTCTTCGAGGCTTGTGCCTATATCCTATGCACATTCTTTCTGCATTACACATACTTGCCTGTGCCTACTGCACTATTGTGAAGCAGCCACACAACTGAGTGAGACGCAGGCAGCCTGGATCCTCCCAGGCACCCTTTGGAATAAGAGAAGATGTGCTGCTTGTCCTATTCCAACAAAAGACCCTTTGGCCAAGTAGATGTCACTAAACTGGAAGCTAGGAGATTGAGTTCTTATGACTGGTGGTAGTAATTTCATGCACTTCACAACCCTTAACATTGGAGCGAGGCCTCATACCCCTCTCTTAGGCAGAAACAGCCCGTGGGAGCAAGACCAAGGGTAAACCTTGCTTGTCTGAAAATTAATTTATGAAATTAGGAAGGATGGTCATGTCAGTAAGGCTCTGGAGTAGCATTTGGGAGACATGGATTCAATTCCTTGCACTATCATGAATTCACCGAGTTACCTTTGGGCAAGTAATTTAATCTCTCTCTCTCTCTCCCTCCCTCCATGGCATTCCCATCTATATAATGGGAATGCCATGTCTCCTGTCCACTTCTCTTGCTTGCTTAGATTGTAAGCTCTAGAGAATGCTGCACAAATCTCCTGGGGTGTGAACCCAGGCAAACAGCCAGCTGGCCTTGCTTTGGAAAGCTCTGCAAACTGAAAGTAGCAGATTTCATATCGCTCTGGAACTTGTTTTGTGAGCAGTCTCACTAATTAGTCACACCCATTGCCCTGATCCACAAGAGCAACTGTTCAACTAGTTCCATTACTTCTGCCACTTCTCTTTGGAGATATTTCCAGAGCCTAATAGATCTCACTCATCATCATTCAGCCTAGATCATCCTTTGTCTCTGTTGCATCCCAGTACTCCTATGTATACTATGCATCACTCAAAATTATTCTTCTCACACCTTCACGCTCTTCAGATGCTTATAAACTAGCAGTGTCCCACCTCTTCTCCCTCCGTCCCCCAGCCACTGCTTAGCCAAGCTACATTTAGCTCCTTTAATATTTCCTTATACATAAAGTCCCTCCAGTGCCCTGATCATTTTGGTTGCTTTTCCCTGGACATCCTCCCCTTTGTCAGATCTGTCTGGTAGTGAATGTGATGCCTAGAAGCAGATACAATATAGTAGGTACAAGTGTACCAGACTCACACAGTGATGGGATCATGTCCTCTTTCCTTGTGAAGTCCAAAATTGGCCTTGCTTGCATCTATATCATGTTGCTAACTCATGTCCAATTTTCTATCTGCCATAACACTCAGGTCCACTTAGCATCTGCCAGGTGGCCCAGACTTGACTTAAATAACATCTGAATACTGAAAACATTCCAGCTCATGCATTGATATAAATAGTAAAGATAATTTAACAGCTTTGATAACACTGTGGTGTTCCTGGTGGTCCTAGTTTGGGAAAGATTTTCTTTTTCCTACCCAAATCAGAATGGTGCTTATTAGCATTAGGAGCAACCTGCATCATTCAGGAGGCACTCTGGACCTGGCAGGATCGGGCCCTTAAGACAGAAACTGTGGGCTAACCGTTCTAACGGTTGCTTCCTCTCACCCACCATCATTATGGTAATGACTGAAGCAGGACAATGTGAGAGAATGGAGACTAGCATTTCGCAACACAGAGGGTGTGTGCAGCCTATTCTGATTTTTATAAAAGTAATGATTTACTCAGGGCAGGGAATTGGCCTTCTGATGTAAACCCTGTGTATTTAGAATGCTTGAAAAGGTAGTTTTAATTTGAAAATGTGGTTTTAATTTCTGTACGTACTTTCTGGACAGCACTTTCTCTGTAGCTGCAGCCTTGAAGAAGCCTGACTCCTTCAAACATGAGAAACATCTGCGCTCAAAGACAAACTGCAAATTAAGCAGGGCTGTTCTCAGAGGAATTTTAAGAGAATTTGTACTCACAAAGAGTGCTGCATTAACAGTCATGCCAGGGCAGAAAAGCTGACAGTGGCTTTATCACATCAATAGCCCTCAACTCCCTTCTAGAAGGACCACCTCTTTGGAGTCACCATACCCTTTCCATGCTGAAGCTACCAGCAAGGAGACTCAATTATAATACAGTAGACTCTTGATTATCCAGGATTGGATTAACCAGGATGTCAAAAAAAATATGCGCAACTCGCAGGGCTGGCTCTGGCTTTGTTGCTGCCCCAAGCACACACACAAAAAAACACTACCAGGGCACAGGGCAGCCAGTGAACCAACACCCCCTCCCCCTGGCACAGGATGGCTGGTGAATCAACCCCCACCCCCCATATTTCCTATGGATGGTGATTATCTGGGATTTTATTAACCAGAATTATTTTTTCCCTATCATCCTGGATAATCGAG
The DNA here is from genome assembly GCA_032164245.1 of Sternotherus odoratus. Taxonomy (NCBI): domain Eukaryota; kingdom Metazoa; phylum Chordata; order Testudines; family Kinosternidae; genus Sternotherus; species Sternotherus odoratus. Next base: position 17,131,965 of record JAVMKO010000007.1, on the reverse strand, counting down.
AGTTTACTGTACATAAAACCTCCAAGTTACCAACTGACCAGTCAATCACACATCTCATTTGGAACCAGAAGTAGGCAATCAGGCAGCAGAGACCAAAAATACAATACTATGTTAAACATAAAACTACTATAAACGTAAGGCAAAGCAGTATTTTTCTTCTGCATAGTAAAGTTTCAAACCTGTATTAAGTCAATATTCAGTTGTAAACTTTTGAAAACTAGAATGTTTTGTTCAGAGTTACAAACAACCTCCCTTCCAGAGGTGTTCTTACCTGTGAGGTTCACCTGTGCGCACTTGCTCATTAGAATCTGAACTAAGATTCCCTAGCTTATTTACCATGACCAAGGTGACTTTAGCAATAACCCCAACAGTAGTTCATCATGGAGGCTGGCCCTTTCAGGGGAATCGGGCCAATCTACCTGCAATAGGTTCTGCTAGGGAGAATGAGCCAACTCAGATCTGCTTGTGAGTAATTCATTACCTAGATGGCTGGGTGACAATTACTTAGTGAACACCTGGGCCTCATAAAGGCTTATAAGGGCTTGGACAGATAACCTTTAACACCTGAAAGGAGGGACTTCCCAGGGAAGCCGGTTTGAAAGTTTACCAGAAAAAAAAAGGGGGGGGGATACTAAGTTCTATGAGGACTATGAGTGGTGACAGCCTGCTCCCCATAAATGGAACTTACTAGATAGCAGCAAGAAGCCAAGGTTGTTGAGGTACTACATGCTACTCCAAAGAAGAGCTGCAGCAGGTTGACCTCTGTAGGACCCCTGAGATGGACCCCTTATCCAAGTGATGGGAGGAGAGAGAGTCCTGGTCTGAGTGGTGATGGAGATGGATGGACTCAGGTAGGACAGACTAATATTGATTTGGTCCCTCCCAGCTATAACACAGAGTGAAGACTTGCTTTTTTTGTTTGTTTGTTTGTTTGTTTCATCTTTGGTTAAATACATTAGACTGCTGAAGGGACACTGTTCATTACATGACAGCATCACTGAATTAACTGAAAGCCCACTAGGGGGAAACAGAGGCAGGGATGATTTTGTTGCTCTCCTCTGAGCCACCAGGGTGTGTATGAGGTGACGCCAGAGGGGATGGGGGTGGGGGTGGGGTGAGCACCCATGCTATGGCACATTCCTTGCTGTTTATAAAGACCTTTGGCTCTATCCAAAATTAATGTAAAGCTCTAACATTTAATTTAGTAGCATTGCCATTCACTTTGCACAAATGTCAATGACAGAGGCACAAGAGATGAGGCAGTGCAAAAAAAAAAACAAAAAAACTAAAATCTAAAGCTAAGCCCTCATTAGAAAAATCTATCTTAACCCAGAAAACTTGGAAATGATTCCTTAGGGAGAGTTTTCTAGTGAAGGTCCCCACATTTAGACTCACTTAGAACTTTTCATTTTTTAATTAATACAGCAAAACTGGGTGATATGAAAAAAAGATTTCCCCCCCCTTTTCTCTGATTGCAAAATTGTTTGTGACTAGATTGCAATTTTCTTGAAAGTATTCTTTGATTGCAACCTATCAGCAAACTTTTCCTTTATCTTTGACAGTTTAAGAATATTTTAAATCAAGCTGTTCTGATTGGCTACATAGACCAGATCACACGTCATCAGTTTCTGTTGACATTTGTTGCATCAGTAGCTGTTCCTGCCAGCACATGTGATTGCTAGATTCTCTATAGAAAAGGAATACAAGAGGGGGGAGGGGGAATACAGCTGAAGTACTTTGTTTACAGATGTGACTATTCAGTTTTTATGAATGTTCCAGCTGTAATGAAAAACTAATTATAAAACTTTAATAAGGAAGATCCTGGAATTTGTAAAGAGCACTAGACGTGGGGCAATAATGAATTAACAAACCCTTTAACGTACTGGTTTTAACATGCTATAGAAAAGAGATTGCAAGCTTTGACTCACCTGCACGGGCAGGTGTCATTGGGGATGGATGGTACAGCCCTCTTAGGACATAAAGATCCCCTTGATTTTGGTCTCCCCCTGCTACAATTTCCCTAGCAAAATTAAGTCTGCTGGCATTTGGGACAGTTTGGACCCTGGGGAATCCTCACAAGGTAAAAGTTTGCACTCTGTTAGCAGATCCTTATTGAAAGCAGCCAGAAATGGCGGGTGAGGGAGGGGAAGGGAGTCAGGTTCTGTGAAATCAGCTGTCCACTCAGTGAGAGAATTATTTCAGTGTGTGTGTATATGTGATACACACACTTGGTTGGTTTTTGAACTGTGACTCACGTTTGACAGAGACAGCCTACCATTTGTTTAGCATAGTCAAAGCTTCAAGTACTTCTGCAATTGTTTATAGCTCAAGTAACTGGCTGATGGTACTGGACCACTGATGATTTCCATCATAACAATATCCCTGCTCCTCCTCCAATATAATTTAACATGTTGATGCTCTAACGATTTATCTCCCAGGCAAATAATAGGGTATGGTTAGACTTATGATTATAGCGCGTTTATTTGTAGCGCTTCCCAATGTAGCGCAATAAGTATCGCGCTAGAGACTGTACAGATTGAAACCTTGTAGCGCAAAATAATGGATACATTTGTCGCGCCTCTGGGGGCAGTAGCAGTTGCGGGATAGGGCAGGTATCCCAGCATTCAGCTGGGTGCAACCTGCTTTGGTAAGGGGGAAACTGGGAACGTGTGCATAAGGAAATTCATGCTGTCAGTTCCCTAAACATTTCCAGGGGTTATTCGGGGTTTCTCAAACTGGGGGTTGGCGACCCCCCGGGGGGTCACCGAGTGCTCCCCGAGGGGTCGTGAGCTCCTGCCGCCGCAACTCACAGCGGGGGGTCGGGGGGCCTGCGTGCAGCTGGCCCCGGCGGGGATCGGGGCGGGGGCGGGGACCCGGCCGCCCTGCCCGCAGCGGCGGGGACCCGGGACAGAGGCTGGGAGCGTGGCAAGGCTGCCGCCGGTAGCCGCGGGGAACCGGCAGCCCTGCTGTCCGCAGCGGCAAGGGACACGGGCGGGCCGGTTTTTCTAATCACAAAGGGAATGTAGGGGAGGGTCTGACGTGTGGTCACCTGAGCAGGAGCCAGAAAAGTTTTAAATGCTGGCCAGAGATGCTCTACTGGGAATTCTGGGCCAGGATGCCGGAGGCTGGAGGCTGATTAACGCGCAATGGGTGTTCACATTCCCACCCTTGTGCTATAGCGCTAGCGCAAAAAGGCTTACCACTCTCGGAAAGGAGGTTTAATACTTGCGCTTTAAACAGGGAGTCATTTCGCAAAATCTCCCTTTGAAGTGTGTACGCTATGAAAATTATTGCACTACAGGAGGGTTTTTGCGCCGCAAAGCGCCAGTCTAACCATGCCCATAGGGAAATGGGGGTGTGCATACCTCTCCTGGTATGGGGAATGAAGGAAGCTTGGATGGAAGAAGATGGGAATGGAGAAGCAGACTGAATCCCTGGTGGGGAGATTGGGCACCTTAGAATGGGAAAAGGGGGCACACAGAGCTTCTTGTTGTGGCGGGGGCGGGGGGGGGAGAGAGGGCATGGGGGAGGTGGAAATGAGCAAAGAAATGCTGCCATCCAGGGAAAATGGGGGGACACCCAGAACCCCCCAGTTGGGAGGAGCTTACCAGGAGATGCAGTGTGTCTCTGAAATGGAGGGGGTGGGAGTGGTGTAAACCAGATGGGGGGGGAGGGCGCTGAGTCATGCATGTGCAGTGAGCTCGGCCTACCAAAGTGACAAAGAGTGACTCCCTAGTAACTGGGTGGCTCCGTACAATCCTCCTAACGGTGGCTACCTTCTACAAAATGGGTTTATAATTCATGGGCCTTTTAGACAGTCCTACTCACCTCAGTGGGGCAATGTACCATTCCCTCTGAGGAGCCTGCATGTTACAAAAGCAAAAATCACTTGTGAAGGGTGTGCCCCGGGAGACAGGCTGCCTCCCTTTAGTGAGGGCTCCCTACCAGGGTCCCCCACCCCAGCAGTATATAGTGAAATGATCTCTTTGGAGAGGCCTGGAACTGCTGCCCTGCGTTTTCCTAATGCCCCTGGGCCTAATTTCAAATCCTTAGGCCTGGCAGGAAGCAGCATTGCTGAAGTCTGTGTAAAACCTGGCCTTCTCTCAAGTCAAACAGTGCAAAATGGAAAAAATGCCAAAACAATGTGTTGTTCAATCCAATGCCAGGGCCCCTGGAGCCTCTTCAGGCCGAAGTGTTCTGTCTCAGCCGTGATCTGTACAGCAGGGAACGCAGAGACTGACCAGGGGAGCTGTGAGCAGGGAGAAGGAGGGAAGGGCCGTCTAAATTATTCCTCCCCCAACCTTTTAGCATCTTACCTGCGTGTGACCCATGGAGAGCTGCAGTCGAGCTGTAGAACAGGATTGGGTCCGGTACTTGTTCACACTCTGGCTTAGCCCGGCTCCCGGCGGTTGGGACAGGGTGGTTGAATGGTTGCATTTAAAAGCAGCCTCCCTCCGCTCAGAGGCGCTCACTCCTCTGGGGCAAAGCGCTTCCTGGGCTGGTTATTCTAGAGCAACCCGGGCCGTGCGGCTGCTTGCCTGGGCCGCTTTAGGCCGCAGTCAACCCAGCATTTCAGCCACTGGACTGGAGCAGCCAGATGTCACCGATCCGCATTAATCGAGGCCGGCGCCCGATGCAGCCGAGCTTCCTGGCTTCTACACTGTGTCCTCTGCTGACTGTGTCATGTCCATGCTCAACCCTGAATCCCCCCTCGGCGCCGCCGTTCAGGAGAAGAGCGCAGTGGGGACGGAAAGAACAAGGGGGCGCCTTCTGCACCCGGAAATCAGCGCACGTGGGTGCTGGGGGATCCAGGTTAGCTTAGCAGCGACTATTGGCATCTGGGGTTTGAGTTCCACGGCGCAGGGCGGAGTGACTCCGGCGTGAGCCCCCTGCTGCTGGTCTGCGGGCCGCTCTGGCGGGGAAGGTTCATCTGAGCACTTTGATCGGAGACATCTGGCCCAGGGGCAGAGCACAGAAAACAAGGACCCGCGCAGCTGCTCTGCTGGGCTGCACGAGAGCGCAGCTGGGGGGTTATTGACCTGGTCTCCCAGGTGACTGAGGGGCCCGTGCAGAAGGAAACCGACTCGGAAAGCTCTGGAGCCTTGTTGCCCGCCGGCCCAACGCGGCGAGCCGGGCTTCGAAAACCCCGGCGCACCGCAGCGGGTGCGTGGCCGCTGCTCCGCAAACTGGACTGAGGCGTCCCTGATTTCACTCCCCCGGCCCTGTCTCTGGCCTACAACTGAGCCACCTCTACGGATAGGTTCCTGGGGCAAGCCCCCGCCCTGTGTACGCAAACCGCAGTATTGGGGGGCGGGAGCTCCCCGTGGCTGGACTCGAGTACTTCCCCCCTCGACTCTCCGCGGAGTACAGCACGGGGAGCCGGGAACCCTCCAGACTGTCAGTTCGCCCCGGGTCCCGTTACTCTCCCTAGATCCCCCAGCGGGGGTGGCGGGGATCGAGCCCCCAGCGGCCGATGGGGCGCAATGAACAAATGTGAACTTCAGTCCGTGCTGCGGCAGATCTGCGGGCTGCAAACCAGCATCTTCCACCCTGGGCACTCGCCTGGCCCGTCACGAGAGGCGGCTGTGAGGGCGTCACCCCGGCGGTTATTAGACAGGGACCTTGTCGTGGGTGTGAGCGGGATTCAACGCGCCTTCCATGGACACGCTTCCCAGGGCGGTGGGTGGGACTGGGACGAAGCTCCAGGGGCTGAAACCATCACGCGAGCCAGTCCCCTCCCGGCTACTTCTCCCCGCGGACCCTGCCCTGTGCCCACCCCCGTTACCATCGCTTTCCTAGGGGATGTTGGCGCAAAACCTGGCCCGCTCCTCATTGCGTCGCCTGGGGGACACTGGAGACGGGGCGCCCGCGGGCCCCAGCTCCGCGGCGAAGGGGGCTGCGCTGCCCGCAGCAGCGCCCGGGTTCGCTCCTGCCAGGCGGCTCCGCCGGGGTTCGGTCGCTGCTGCGGGGGCCGGTGGGAGGGACTCCCTGGGGAGGAGGGGGGAGAAACCCCCCGGAGCGCCGCCTCGGGGAACTCCCCTGCCCCGGAGACCCGGCCCCCGCCAACCCGCTCGGCCCTGCCGGGCTCCGTCAGCCCCCGTAGCCTGTGCTGGGCATCCCCGAGGGCGGCTGTACTGCAGGCGGCTGCCGATGGTTTAAACGTCGGTCACGGGGTCGAAAACCCCACGTGGGCCCCCAGGGACCCGGGCTAGCTCCCCGGGGGCACCAGGGCGCAAGGAGCGGGACCCGGGCCCTTCCCCTGGGCCGGCTCTTGGAGGAGCCATTGGGCTGGGGCTCCCCCCATGCCCGCCCGAAGCGGCAGCCCCAGCGCGGGGAGGGGGCGCTGCCCCCCAGCCCTCAGGCCAGGCAGCAGCGCCCCCTGCCCGCCGCGCGCCAAGCCGAGCCCTGCCCCCGGAGCACCCGCCTCCCTCCTCCCCTCTGCCCCGGGACTGGCCTCCGGGCCCTTCCTTAGGAGCATTCCGGTTGCGCCCCTTGGGGGGGGGGGGAACTAGCTCCACCGCGACTAAGGGGGTAATGGGGCGGGGGTCCCGAGAGATGCGCGCGGTAGTTCAACCACAGAGGCGGGGGGGGGGTCTCTGGAAATGGCGGGGGGAGACTTTCGCCAGGGAGTTGAGAACTGGCTCGTACCACGTGTTCGGGGCTTTTCTCGCGGCCGGGAGGGCGGGGCGGGGCTGCTCTTGAGCCACCGTTCAGTTGGGATGGGGGGAGGGGGTTATTCGATATTAAAGCGACATTGCCCCGCTCTCCCCTCGAACCGGGCGGGGGGGGGGCGCGGGGTGGAAAGGCGCATTGCCCAGTCCAGCGCGCTCGCGTTTCCTGGCGGATGCTGCGGGGGGGGGTCTCACCCTTTGGAGCAGGGGGGCAGCAAAGCCCCTGCTGGCCGGCGGGCGCGCCCGGGCAGCTCAGAGCAGCCGGCCAGGCTCCGCCCGCCAGCCCCTGGGCGCAGAGCTGAGGCTCCGGGCTCCTTGCCCGACAGGGGGCTGCAGGATCGGCCCATCCCGCTCCTCGGGGCTGGGATTCCCGCTCCTCCCCGGGCCCCGCAAGTGCCTCGACTCGGCTTTTCTTCCCCTACAGCCTCCCGACCCCTCGCTTGACTGCGTCCCCCCCCTAACCCCCCCCCCCCCCGCTGTATAGAGGCTCCTCCCTCGGCTGCCTCCCGCCCCTTCGAGCTGGTTGGCTCCAGCCGTGTTCCTGGGTGGTCCTGACAGTCTCGTGACGGGGGGGGGAACCAACCGGGCTGCCTTCTCCGGCCCCTTTCGGGGCGGCCCCGGCGGCCTTTCTCCTCCTCCCCCGTCTCCGCGCCCTCTTCTGCATCCACTCGCTGATTTCTATCCAGAGCTAAAACGCAACGTCAAGCTGGCCACGTGGTGGGAGGGTTTAGAAAGAAGCAGGTTAAACGCCCTTGATTCGAGGTCAGCTAGTTGGGAGCCTGAGCCCGTGGGAGCAGGAAAGACCCCCCAGGAAGAGCCTATGGGGGAGCATGACTCTGTATCGATGTGCACCCCCGTGCCCGGTTTACAATGGCTCCAGTGGCTCCGTGGAGCAGGGCCCATGCTCGGAAGAGGCCCAGGCTTGCACTGCGTCCTGAGACCCCGCTGGCTCCCCCCTTCCACCACTTCCACCTCTTGGCCTGCCCACTGGCTTGCTGTGTGGTATTGCATGGGCCTGCCCCTGGGGGGAAGAGGCACCTGGCAGTACAGGTCTGGGTGGGCCAGTGTGTGTCGGTTTGTAAATAGCGCCCTTGCATTAGGCGGAGCAGGGCACCCCTGCCATGCCATGGCCCATTCCCTCTGGCTGGCCCCTAGTTCTGGGGACTGACCTCCCCATACCATACTCCACTGACTGCATGAGGGCCCCCAGATATGTTTGGCACCTGGTTCACAAAAGGTTACTCCGGGTCTGGTGCACACTGCTGTTAATGTAACGGAGTAGCTGAGCCTAGCTGGGCCTGGAAAATGAAGAGGAATTTGCTTTAGATCGGTGCTTTTGGTTTTTTAAATTTTTAAATACATGTGACTCTTCTCCGGGACTTTTCAGGGGGAAGGAACACTCTTCTTGAAGGCGATGGCAAATGGCCACGCAGATCCTGGTTTTCCAGTTTCTGCGTGGAGGCAACAAGGGGAGGGAGGGTGAAATCCGGCCCGTTTGAAGCCAGTGGCAAGACACCCAGTGACTTCAGTAAAGCCAGGATTTCACCGGGACATGCCAGGTGTATACAAAAATATTTGCAAGAGATCCTAAAACCTCATACAGCCAGGCTGCTTGCCACCCATGCTTTGGCTGGGAACTTGAGCAGGGAGTTATGCCACAATGTTTCATTCCGTTTTCCAGAGAGAGCATTGCTGTGACAAGCAAACGTGGCTGTCGGCTCATCACACGTTTATGAAAAGGAGTCAGATTTGCCAGGTATGACTTTGCCTAGAGTGTGATCTAGACACACCGCGCAAAATCACATACATGCAGAACTCCCCTTCCAACTCTCCAGGATCATCTTGGACCAGTTGACCTATGTGGATACACACGCTAAATCTAACGGATTCAGCAGAATCCCTGGCCCCCTTCCCTTTGCGTGTCTACAAATTCACAGTCTAGGCAAAGTCGCATCAAATGGATCACTAGACCCCTTAGACACACTCCTGTTTTTTTCCCCTGGAGAGTAAATTTGGCTACTTTCATGGTACTTTCAAAGGGATATTCCCGTCCCACTGAAAAATTCCGACTGCAGACTAAGAGCTCTAGGTGCCAATGGGGATTTTTCCAACTTTGGGGGGTGTTTTTCTGAAGTTGTCGGAAAGCTGAAATGAAGTTTCTTAGAAATGGATCCAAAACAGTGTAGTGTCCCCCTATTCCTAACCTAGAAATCAAATAAAGCCCCTATTGCCGTGATACGGAACTATTTTCATTGTGGCCAGGTGTACACGGCATTTTTTACAAAACACAAGCAAGAAAACGCTGCTTAGTTTGGCATCACTTTGATACCCTGCCAATTTAATAGATCAGGGTATAAAGTATTGTACGGGTTATAGGTCGTCCTTATCTTTAATATTTAAGAATTATACGTAACGGTTTAAATCCACAGAGTAGCACTGGCACCACGTCTAATAGCATTTTCTTGCTTCTCTTCAGTGTTTTATCCTCGCAAATTGCCAGACGAACTCAGTTTTTCATATTAGTGATTTTAAAAATACACATTTTGTTCAAATTGACATTGTATTAGCTTTCCAACAACGGATCTCTAACCTAATCTCAACTAATATAAATTGAATTGCAGATTAGAATGTTTAACAACATTGAGAGACAAGGCGGATGAGGGAATATCGTGTAGTGGACCAATTTATATGTAAACCCCAAAGCATGGGTGCCAGAGGCAGCAGCTGATTTTTAGTGACACTCACACTGCCTGGGTTCTGGCCATCTGTCCGGTGGGCTCTGCATTTTAACTTAATTTTAAATGAAACTTCTTAAACATTTAAAAAACCTTATTTACTTTTGTATACAACAATAGTTTAGTTATAAATTACATATTTATAGAAAGATCATCTAAAAACCCTTAAAATGTATTACTGACACGGAAACCTTAAATTAGATTGAATAAATGAAGACTTGGCACACCAGTCCTGAAAGGTTGCCGACCCCTGCTCTTGACTATCAGAAGGTCCAATACAATTTTTTCTCTCGTCTCTCTAACATCCTGAGACCAATCTAGGACACTAGTGCAAACATAAAATAATCGACACTTTCGATTATTAGATCAACCCACTTTAATATTTTGACGTGAACAATAACAGCTACTTAATCAGTTTAAGCAATACTGCATGGGAAGCGGAAGCAATACACAATCACATTTATATCCTTTTTCATTCATTTCCTTTTTGGGGGGGAGCTGGTGTGCAGATATCAACACTGACAAACGTTCACCGTCTTCTGCTGTTGTATTGGATGTCTCTGTTGCTTGTGTCCATTGTTAATCTGCGAATTTTAAAAATAAAACGTCATAATAATGGTTCCGATCCTGGTTCCATTGAAATGAATGACAAAGCGCCTCTCGGTTTGATAATAGGAATATTTCCTAGAGATACACGTTCACGCTAATAGTATTCAAATTCGTAATTTGTAAAGGTTTCTGAATGAGTGTATTTTCAGAGTTTCCCTACTGGTGGGAATTTAGAATGGGAGAATTAATGTGGGTTTGTACCTCGAAAGTAAAATTAGACGGGAAAAGTTACTCCCATTCCTCATAGTGAGGGACCTAATTTAAATAATTTAAATAAAATATCGGAATGCAAAACTGTCTATTCTAGTATTGTTACGAATAAAAGCATTACTCTGTGATTTAGTGTTGCTCTATCACTTAGATCAGTACAGAAACCAATACGACTCGCGTGTTTTGAATCATGTTATGAGAGGGGTCTAGTATCAATCACAGTTTATGTAAGAATTTAATATGCTGAATACAACATTTTCCCCCACTGTGATAGTTAGACAACATACTCGCCAGCTGCTTCATCTCTCCAGGGAGATTCTCTTGGTGGATAATAAGGAATGTAAAGGTCCTTTAGGCCATATTGTGGTGTTTTTGTAATTTGGGGTTTTTTAATCTAAAAATCAGACACCAAAATCCTCCCAGTCCTTATCTAAAATAACTGTACACAAACACCTCTCTAATGTTCGTGTACACGTCTCCCTTCTATCTAACTGGAAATAGTAGATCCCCAGAGGTAAGCTATTTGCTCCAGAAGAAGCTAATAGTCTTCAACTCATTTCGTTCGCCTAGAGGGCCTGATCCAATATATATTGGTATCTAGGGAACGAGTCCTATTAATGCCAGCAGGTATGGGATTAAGGCTCCATAATCCCGTTACCAATGCAGAGCAAATGGAACAGCAAGGGTTCTGTAACTGTAACAGAGTAGAGCTGAGGAAAGATTGCCATCCAAAAATAAACAATATCCTCTTATCCTGATGAAGTCCCACTCCCCGAAGGTAATTAATTGCCTTAAGTAAAAATTGAAAGCATTCAGAACCTTGCAGGATTGGCGCCTTAAACTGTACGTACTACATAAAAACATCTGAGAAAGCGATTTATTAGGACTGGGCTACATGCATATAGTGCTTATATAATGCATTTTTAGCAGGGAAAAATACGGATGATGGCTGAGCGACATATCCTGCTCTAGATTCTCGAGAGTACAGCTTCTAGCTGTAATGCGGGTTAAACGGGCTAAGCAAGTCATAGCAAATGAAAGGCTTCATTCAACCCCCCATTGAAGTGTGTGTTGGGGGGAGGGGGCTCATTGACGTGCATCACGTTTAGTCACGCCCTAATGGCCACACTTGCAACTGATGCTTTTTGTGGGACACAAGGAATATATTGTAGCTGTGCTGGGCAATTATGTAAACCAGGTTAGCATTATTGTTGCCTTCTTGAAAGGTTTAATGGGATTTAACAGGCTGCCTACGGGACTATGGGATTCTTTCTGCTGATTCCAGAAAGTAGCCTGTAAGAGTGTCCTTCCCTCTTCTCTGTGCTCTGGGGTTCAGAGGAGGGACTCTTTTATGCCAGACCAAATAACTACCAGCTGCTTCCCAGCCTAAGTTAAGTCTTCACACCCTGTAAAAGTGGTACCCTGATCCCTGTGCTCCTGAGTACAGAGAAAAGGACTCTTGTATTGTCAGACCACTAACTTTAAGCTGATTTCCAGCCAAGTTAATTCTCTACACCCCAAGGCTCCCCCCTTTTACCAGTTGGGAACTTGGGGAACCACAGCTGCCACCATCTGAGTAGATATCCAAGGCCTTGGATTGGGGTACTCAGACTCCCCAACGACCCTAACCCTGTCCCCCTTCCTGAGAGCCAGAGTCAGACACCTGGAGGCTGGTTTACCTCCCCCCTCCTCTCTTCCCATTGAAGAGAGAGAGACATCATTCCTCAGCTTATCCCCTGAGCTGATCCTTTGATCTACCTCCCTCTTCCTTCCTCCCTTCCCAGCTTGGAAGCAGGGGCCTTCACCTTAGGGAAAATAAACCAAGCGTTTTATAGCTAAAAGATTTAATAAAGAAAATAGATCAGAACATAGCACAGTATAGCTTACAATTTAGAGTTCTCAAAATTCCCCCTCTGAAATGGAAAGAGACACCCCAAATGGCACAGGCTTAAAAGAATCAAAAGGTTATACTCACAGCACAGCTAATTAGGACTATAAGAAGGAGGTAGAGCCATCTTCATAGCTAAAGATGCTACATTGGCAAGCCAAAACTGAAACTGAACTAACTAAACCCCTCCCTCCCTCATGGTAGTGAAGCTCTTATGTCACTTGTTCTCAGATAACATTAACTCTATACAGGCAGAGTATCACTCTCCAGCACTTTACACTTATGACACGCCCCCCACATGGCAAACGGTATTCGAAGATCACTGGATGCGATTTCTTCCTGGAGCTCTAGGAAAAAAGAGTTAAACACATGCATTTCTAAAAATACTACTGGTGCACTAACTAACAAAAGGTCCCACATTCCAAGGACAGTTTAAGAATTCATTCTGGGAAACTCTCATGGGAGAGGGCATCAGCTACTTTATTGGAAGTTCCTGGAATGTGCTGTATATCAAAATCAAAATCTTGGAGAGCTAAACTCCAATGAAGAAGTTTCTTGTTTGTGTCAGTGACACGAAGCCACGTCAGCGCAGCATGGTCGGTCTGGAGCTGGAACAGTCGTCCCCAAACGTACGGACGTAGCTTCTCCAGAGCGTACACAATGGCGTAGCATTCCTTTTCTGGCTCTCCCTCTCAGACAGCTTCTTGCTGAGAAACACGACTGGGTGCAACTGTTGGTCGGGTCCTTTCTGCATTAGCACTGCTCCCACATCACGATCAGAGGCATCCGTGGTCACTAGGAATGGTTGGTCAAAGTCTGGGGCCCTTAAAGTTTTATTAAACTTATCCCCCATGCCATTGGTTTGATGGTGGTAGTAAGGGGTGGCAACCAAGGGGTTCACCCCATGAGCTTCCCACAGGCCTTTCATAGTCCTGGCCAGGAAATTGGTTCCTGAATCTGTGAGGATGTCAGCTGGCCACCCTACCCTGGCAAAAATGTTGGTTAATGCCTGGCAGATGCTCACAGCCCTGTTGCTGCCTAGAGCTACGGCTTCTGGCCATCGGGTAGCAAAGTCCATGAAAGTTAGTATGTACTGCTTTCCCCTGGGTGTCTTTTTTGGAAAAGGACCCAGGATATCCACAGCTACTTGCTGAAATGGAACCTCGATTATGGGGAGTGGCTGGAGAGGGGCCTTCACCTGATCTTGGGGGTTTCCCGCCCTTTGGCACACCCCACAGGATTGGACATACTTGCCCATCCCCTTCCAGTGGAAAGACTTCCCCAAATGGTCCTTGGTTCTGTTTATCCCGGCATGACCACTAGGGTGATCATGGGCTAAGCTTAGGAGTTTTTCCCGGTACTTAGTTGGAACTACCAACTGTCTCTGAGGCTGCCAGTCTACCGGGTGTCCAGTAGACAGAGCCTCCCTGTACAAAAGTCCCTTTTCAACCACAAACCGGGATCGATTCGTAGCACTGAGAGGTGGTTGGTCACGCCGTGCCGCCGCCCAAGTTTCCTGGAGACTTTCATCTTCTTCCTGTTTGGACTGGAACTGTTCTCTTGATGCTGGAGACCTCAGTTCCTCGTTGGGTTGTGGACTTGGGTTGGGTTCCTTGGGAAGTGATGCGGGTGTTGGGTTGTTTCCGTTGGTGGTGGACCGCTCTCCGCTGGTGCACCGTGTTGTACCTCAGGCTCTGGCGGAGCCTTTTGGGTCTGTTCAGCTGCTGTTGTTAATGCAGGTTGGAGGTTGTCCTCGGGGTTTGGGGTGGTAGATGGGGTTGCCAGCGCTGGGCCCAGTGCAGGCAATGGTTCTGGGGTTGGTTCCTTCGCCAGTTCCGGTCCCGGGACTAGCTGTGGTGGGGTCTCTGGAGATGGATCCTCCATGGCTGGTCCAGTTGTTGGCAGGGTATCCAGCTCCACTACCTCCGTCAGGGTTTCTGGTAACACAGTTGGACCCCTGAGGGAACGTTCAGGAACATTTGCAGGGGTGCAAGCTTGCTTAGTTTGGCTGCGGGTGACCATTCCCACCTTCTTGTTTAGCTTCACTTGATTAGCTAGATCCTCACCCAACAGCATGGGAATGGAATAATCATCATAGACTCCAAAAGTCCACACTCCTGACCAGTCTTGGTACTGGACAGGTAAAGCGGCTGTAGGTAAGGCGATCCCCACCGACTTGAAAGGGTGAACGGTTACTGTAATCTTGTGGTTGATGAGCTTGGGGTCCACAAATGCTTGGTGGATAAGGGACACTTGAGCTCCAATGTCTCTCCAAGTTGTAACTAACTTCTCGCCCACTCTCACAGTTTCCCTTCTTTCTGTGGGTATCTGGGAGATATCTGGGCCTGAGGGTCTTGGGTGTGACTTTGGGGTGATGCACAGTGTGCGGTTGTGGTTTTGGGGGCAGTTAGTTTTGATATGCCCCGGTTCGTTGCATTTGAAACACCGCCCCGCCGACGGTTGTTTAGGCGAGGTTGGTTGCTGGATACTGCTGGGGTGACGAGAGGAGGTGGTTGGGGATTTCCTTGGGTTGTAGGTGGGGTTTGGGATTGTCCCCTCTGGTAGGTAGTGGTTCTGGATTGTCCCTTCTGGAATCCAGTCCCCTTGCCAGGCTGTTTACTTGCCTCTACCCCCTCCATCCATTTGTGCCCGATATCTCCTGCCTCGCGAAGATTCTTGGGTTTCCCATCTCAGATATACCTCGCTATTTCCTCAGAAATGCCAGTCAAGAACTGCTCCATTTGTACTAGGAACAACACGTCCGCCCGAGATTTAGCTTCTGCTCCCTCTGCCCAGGCCTCACTCTCTTTTATAACGTTGTAGGCGTGTTGGGGAAAAGCTACAGTCGGGTTCCACCTGAGGGCCTGAGCCGCCGACGGGCATGCTCGGGTGTTATCCCCATTCGCTTTTGGGACTCTTTTTTGAAGAGTGTATAGTCGTTTATGCGCTCTAGAGGCAGTTCAGTTGCCACCTGTGACAATTGTCCACTGATCTGTGCCCTCAGTGCCACCATATACTTGTCCTCGGGGAGCTGGTACCCAATACAGGTCGTCTCGAAATTGGCCAAGAATTCCTCTGGATCTTTGCCGATCTTGTAGAGGGGAAACTTTTTTGGAGGAAGAGCCGCACAGAGAGAAGGGTCGTTAGGCGGGACTATGGGTTGGTCCATTCTAGCCTTTTCCGTTTCCTGCTCATGTTGTCTTTGTTTGTTGTTTTCCTCGCAATTTTTTTCATTTTCCAGTCTCTCCTTCTCCTTATGTTCCTTCTCTTCCCTCACCGCTTGTATTTTTGGCATATTCTATGTCCTTTTGGGTCTTACTGGCTGCCATCTTAGCTTTTCTGTAATTATTTTACAGCTAAAATAACAATTTGATCTTACCTAAGCTCTTGTACCCCCCAAAAGCAATTTAGGGTGTCACTTTCCCTAAAGGGACGAGGTGGGAGTCCATAGCTGGACAGAGGGTTCTGAGTCAGTCCAAAGCCCAGACCAAACTGAACTTTACTTCCTGGTCTCTTAGTGTCTAGTCAGACTCCTCTGACGCCACTGCCCTCTCAGGTAACATTAACCCCACACAGGCAAGACAGCACTCCACACTTATGACATAGCCTGATCAAATTCCGTTAAGGGGTACCGTTGGGTTACGAGGTGGATACCTCCCAGACAACACACTCACTGGAGGGAAAAGCAGGCTTCGCCCCCTCCCCCCCCCCCCCGAGTGCTACCAGTTGAGGGTTGCAGGCAGGCAGGTTGGATGCCTTCTATATACAATTCAACCCACCCCGTCATAGCGCAATCTTCTCTCGGAGCAACCTCACTGTAACTGGAAGAACCCGCTAAGGGTTGTAACACTGGCTCTTGCTCGCCACTACAGCTATTTAGCAGCTCACTATCGACGGAATCTGACTGTGTCCAAGCTGCGTATCAGTCTGTTCGGTCAGAAGTGGGTGATCTTTCTCTACACACTAGCCACAGCTGGAACAAAAGCAGCGCAGCTGTTTTCCACCGCAGCCTGTGAAGCTTCCAGCCCAGCCAGCACAGAGTCTGTAGCTGCCTGGCAGATGGGTTGTCGGATGCCGTAGAAAAACCCCGGGGTGAAATCTTGTTGCACAAATGGCTCGTTTCCTTTGGAGGTTTCCCAATTTACCTTCAAAGAACAGGCAGGCCCTGGAGAAAGCGTGAATGCAAAAGTCTATTCGCTAGCGAAGTGAAGCCACAGAGATAGTTCTCAAATTATGGCTTCCCCTCATACATCATTACAAGACTTTTTATATGGTTCTTTACATGGAGGAGGAGGCAAGAAGGGCCTCATGCAAATTAACAGGTGAAAAACATGACTTTGTTTCCTATCTATTTACTTATTTGTCTGGAAAGAACAAGACCTCCAAACACAAAAAGTTCCTATCATGAAATGGTACATATGGGGTAAAAATACCTCATATGTTTTAGCTGATATCTGCATGTAAGACAAACTTATGAAATGTACAGGACAAGATAGGAGTTTGAACCCTGTGAGGCCCAGTGGTGCCTCCAGGAATGCAGAACACAAGATAAGCATTTAAAGCA
This sequence comes from Sternotherus odoratus, assembly GCA_032164245.1. Lineage (NCBI taxonomy): Eukaryota > Metazoa > Chordata > Testudines > Kinosternidae > Sternotherus > Sternotherus odoratus. Next base: position 17,115,288 of record JAVMKO010000007.1, on the reverse strand, counting down.
GCCCAGAGCTAGTTACCCTGCTTCAGTAAGACATTGGCCTATATTTTAACCTTTTCTTACAATTCTGTCCCCATTGAAGTGAACAGCAACATCCCCATTGACTTCAGCGGGGCTCGCATTTCATGCCGGGCATATGGCTGAGCCGGGCCGCGCTCTTAGCCCCGCGGGGAGCTGGCCACTTACCCGCCCGCGCCCTACGCCCGGGGCGGAGCGCCATTCCCCGCAGGCTGGGCTCGCAGGTAGCTGACCACCTGCTGATGCCCGTTCTCCGCAGCCAGGTCAATGGGGAGGCGGCCCCAGTTGTCCGGCAGATCCAAGCGAGCCCCGCCTCGGTGCAGCGCCACGAGGGTGTCCAGGAAACCGGTCCGCGCCGCGTCGTGCGCTGGGAGGGAGCCGGTGCGCGGGTCCGGGCGGTTGGGATCCGCTCCTCTCTGCAGCAGCAGCTCCGCCACCGGGGTGTTTCCCATCATCATGACCTAGGAGGGGGAGCGGGGAGGGAGAAGCCGTCAGTCAGCGCTGATCGATTTCGGGCTTAGTCTTGCTCCTCTGCAAGAATCTCGTTTTGGTCTAATGGGAATTTTCTCCGAGTCGGAGCCGCATTACGCGCTCTGGGTTTACACCGGCGTAATGGAGCCCAGAATCGGGTCGCTTGGCTTTGGTCCTACACCTGTGTTCAAAGGAGGCCCATCCTCAGGGGGATCTCCAGGCCCCATCGATATCCATGACAGAATTGCCACGAGCTTCAACAGGGCAGGTTTCTAGGGTGTGAATATTTAGCTCCTTGTAAACGGCGCATAGCCCTTGAACTGTCTAAATACCCATTTCAAATCCGTAGGTCTGACAGTATTTTTCTGTAAACACTTCATGTTAAACATTTTTAAAAATACAAATGTAAAAGCTTTTACCCAGTGCAACTCAAGAGCATATGTACCAAATACACATCCTTAATACCTCCCACTCAGTAGCGATGTTCTTTTGACTGCACTCATTTTATAGTTGATACAAAATAAAACTGGCTATCCCATTTATCAAGTTAGGGGGACATGACTTTCATTTCCATGTGATTGAGAGAGAGGAACAGTTCTGTGAAAAATTTCCTCTGTGAGGAGAACTAGGAGAATGCACTAGGAAACTAATTCATAATAAAATGAACTGTCTAAAAGGAAAAAAATCTTTCATTTGACAGATTTCAATTTCAAATTAATGCGCAAGCAAAGGGCGACAGAACTGGAGGGGAGGTTGTTTGTCTTGTTTTGGATTTCCTTTTGTGATTTAAAACAAACTCTTGACCTGAATTAAATATAGCTAGATTAATACTGCAGCATGCTTAAAAATTTGTGTTTAAATATGTTCGTGTGTTCCACTTACATGCACAATCAGACAAGATAAAGAGTTACTTAAATATACTTTAAATTATGAGTAAAATACATTTTGAAGTTTCACTATATTAAATGTGTCCACATTTCAATTTATTTTAACCAATAATCTGTGTGTGGGTAAGATAAATAGAAAGTTAAAGTATGTACTTTTCAAAGCAGACAAAAAGAATAAAAACTCATCATAGAAATCAGTGAGTGCAACATTTCTATCCAATGTAATTGAGCACAAGCAGAAACTGTAAATTGGTCTGAGACAGCCATTTTAAGAGCAGAAAAAAGGGAAGGGTTTTTTATTAAAGTTTCCATTCCACATCTGTGGATATCATTGAACAAACACGTCCCCACACAAAATAATAACGTTGTGGGGTTAACTTTGTGGGTTTCTTTTAAATAAAAGTTGTCTACATATGTGGAAAATAACTTTAGAAACAAAACCCTTCCTTTCCCCCCCCTGTCAGGTCTACCCCAAAATGGCAGGCATACAGAGTCCAGTTATATGCTACATATAAATGTAATCCGGCATTTGATATGATCAAGGTATTGTTTGAAATAGTAATTGAACAAAATACCATTTCCTAAATATAATGTTTAAATGGTGTTTAATGTTCAGAAAATAATGAAGTTGATACTAAAACATCTAACTAGTCCTATGTTCAATATAAACCTTTTATCACAACACTTTCAGTTTTTCTCCCTCTAGAACTCGTTAAGGGGTGAAGGATGCAAACGGGTTGTGGGATGAACAATAAAGCAAAGTGGATCGCGTTATAGAAATAGTAACTGAGGACGATTTGTGTCCGTATTCACACATACTGAGCCATCACTTTGCTTTATTGTTTGTCCCCCACTATTACACCTGCCCCGTTTCGATTCCTGCTGCGCAAAATATACTCTTAACATCTAGAGCTACCTCCTACCGATGAAGAATCATGTGAAAGGAGCAGCAATGAATGTTTAAACCCCCCCATCTCTCCTTCGCTAGGCAGGATTCGTTTCTCTGCGGCGTGACTCCCCTCACTGAGCGACTCCGCACGTGTATAGAAACCAGAGATTTTCACACTCTCTAATATCGACATTATTTGAAGCAGGACCCTTCCCCCCCCCCCCCCCCCGCGATCTCCCTTCCCCCCACCAGCGCTGGAGAGCTGGTTTAAAATGCAACGTCACTGCGGCTGGCGCCTGTCCCCCCGGCTGGGCTCCGTGCCCCGGTACCTGAATCGGGGTCCTGCCGAAGGAATTAACGCTATTGGGGTTCATCCCGCCGTCCAGCAGCAGCCACACCCGCGGCAAGTCCCCCCGAGCCGCGGCGTTAGCCAGCGCGTCCCCCTCGCCGCCTGCAGCTCCCGCCTCCGGCTCCATGCCTCGGACTCCCACTACACCGTGCTCCCCCCACGCCACCTTGTCAGCTAGCCGGCCCCGCCCTGCACTAGTGCCCGGGAGACCGTCCGTCCCGCGTTTTAAAGGGACAGTCTAGTCTGGGGGACTTTCTCTTGGATTTCTCCATCCCCTCCTCCCCCCCGCCGTGGCTGACTGCAGAAATAACGTGGCTGCTGCCTCCCTTCTTTCCCCCACCCTGCTCGAAAAGCCCTGCCATGGCGCATGCGCAGGGAGACGGCGGCTGCCCCCCAGGAATGGGAAGCCGTCCAGCCCTGCCCCGCACGGGGGTCCCCCCCTCCTCCGCTAGCGCCCCGCGCCCTCGGAGCTTCCCCCCCTCACGCTTCGCCTCTTGCACAGCGCTGGCCTCTCCGCCCAGCTGTGGTGTGTCCCCCCCCCCCCGCACCACGTGCATCCCTCCACGCCCCCCCCACACACACTGAGCCCCTCGCGTGCTCCCCCCTCTTCCTTCTCGGGGTGACCGACCAAGAGGGGCGCCCCGTGGCCCGGCTCGCCGCCGGCTAAGCGCCGTCCCCTCTCCCCGGACCGCTACTTTTCCCGCTACTTTCCCTGCTCTCTGGAGCCGCCCAGAGCGGCGGGGGGGAGGGGAGAAAGGCAGGTTTTGTGGCGGGCCGGGAGGGCGCAAGATGAAATCACTTGGCTGCTGTCCTCTATCCATCCATCCCACCCCCGACCTCTCGTCCGCGTCTCCCATCCATCCCCCTTTGCCTGCAACCCGCCCTCGATCCCCTTCCCCCGCTGGCTGCAGCTAAAACTCCCACCCGGGCCACCCCCGGGGTCTTGAATCACTTCGCCCCCTCCCCCCCCCCCCAGGGTGTCACGTTTGCACGCCCGGTCTCCCCGGTGAAAGTAGATCACCCAGGAGCGGACGGTCGGAAATTCCCCTGGCAGTCGTGTGATGGGGGTGCTGTCTGCTAACCAGTGATGTTGTCTATCTGGCGCGACGTGAGTAGATATTTATAGTAAAGGGGCCCATGTGCCCAGAAAAATCCTGGATTCTTCACCAGCCGCTGCCGCTGGGGCCGCAGAGAGCGCAAAACAGACACCGCACCCAGGGCCGGCGACAGGAATTTTGGGGCCCCGTACGGCAGATCGTACGGCCCCCCGTCTCCCGCAGCCCGCGGTCCTCCCCCCCAGTCTCCCGCCGCCCGTGGCCCCCCAGTCTCCCGCCGCCCGTGCCCCCCCCCCAGTCTCCCGCCGCCCGCGGGCCCCCCGCCAGTCTCCCGTGCCCCCCCCGCCGATCTCCCGCCACCGCCCCCCCGCCGATCTCCCGCCGCCCCCCCCCCGCCGATCTCCTCCCCCGCCGGTCTCCTACCTCCTGCGGCCCCAACCCCCGCATGTGCTGCGGCCGCATGGCCGGGAGAAGCAAAGGGGGGCGGAGGGAGGCTGCTGGGTGCCAGGGGAGGGGGCTGGTGAGCGCGGCAGCGGCTGCCCGGAGCCGCGCCTCGCTCACAGCCCCGGCGACAACGGGTACAGCTGAGTACCGGCCCCGGACTTCAGGGGGCCCCCCTGAAGTCCGGGGCCCAGTACAGCTGTACCCGGTTGTACCCCCCTGTCGCCGGCCCTGACCGCACCTGTGCGGGAAAGTGCGGTCAACGCGCTTCGTGCCCCAATGCCGTCTTTTCGGGTCATGTCCAGTGTTTGGAGACATACTCACAAAGTGGAGGCAGAAAATGTGAACAGCGCCGATTTTATTCACTTGACAGCAAAAGTTTCCATGGACAGAGACATCCGTAGAAGTCTAGGCGGGTTTATTTGAGATAACTCCGCATGGTTGCGCAATCCGAGCCGGGTAACTGTCAACTACAGAAGCAGATAAGCGGTATGTATTTCCATTTCACACCAGTGAAATTAACACAGCAGCGGATCTGTGCCTCTCACTGAACGGACAAAGACCAATGCCAAAGTGATCGCCCTGAAAGCAAAGAGGAATAGCAGCTTCTGAAGCTAGTAAGATTTTTCTGTTTTCACTAGAGGTGAAATCCACCTCCACTGTACGTGCCAAATTATGTCCTGTACAGCTCTGTAAACTCATTACATTCAGTTACAACTATGTAACACGGCCAAGATTCTCATTAACATTTTGTGCTACTCCAGCCCAGAAAATGTAACAGTCCACACCGCGGTGAAATGAGCGCACACCCCAACACTAGGCAGGCTAATGATCTCACTTCCTGGACTGTAGCTTTATATTCATATTGTTCTGCAGGGGAGAAAGCTCAGGTCTGTAAAGCCAGCAGCCGATCTGAGATCACGTGAATTAGATGGTCAGAAAATCGCGGTGGCCGTCCGGAGGGGAAAGGGAGGAAGAAATGCCCCTGGAAATAAAGGCGGATGTCACTGCGGAGCACAATGCGGATTGGAATGTTGACACTCCATCCCGGGATCCATTGGAACAAACGCCCTAGCCCATCACTAATACTAGAGCCATCCTAGGACCATGCCTTTATTCTGGGTCCGCAGACCAAAGCCCTGGCTATGGAGCTGTCTGGACACCACCCTCACAAACTTACCCCCTTGCTTCTTACACCAGTGACCCCATTGAGCTCAATGGCAACACTGGCCACGAGAACGCTGACGGAGGAACCGCTTCATGGGGGAATAGATCCGCTTACATTCTTTGGCCTTGAGGGGAACCCAATCGGCTCCGCCCAGGGACAGGTTAGCTGAGGGTCTTGTGCGCCCTTCCGCTTCTGCACGAGCAAGTAGCCGTCCTGGACCTAATGCTAGCACAGAAGGGGAAGAAATATCCTCTCCTCTCCGCCAGTCCCGCAGAAGCCCCTCTCTGGTGGGCTGCAGGAAAAGCCCCCATGTTGGGTTCATCTGTGGGTTCCTCCTTCACATCCCTATGGAGGAAACCAGCAGAAGTTTTAGAGGCCAGAGTGAGTGTTAAGGTATGTTCGCCTCCCCGTTGGGTGGAGTGCCCCGTTAAGAGGTTTGTAGGGGTTGGGGCAGGGCACGGGGCAGGCTGCATTACAACAGAGGTGGGGGGCAGAGGGCCCCCGTGTGAACAGGTCTGGGCTCAAGGAAATCCCCTGAGATGAGCGGGTTCCGCAGCATCCCCAAAAGGCGAACCCTGCCCCCACCCCGAAAAAGAGGAATTCTTAAGAACGGGCCGAGGGCCGATCTTGCAATGTAAGCGTGTCCGGACTGATCACTATATGGAGCGCCAGACTCCACTCGGACCCGCCCGCCAGAACTGGGAGTTTTGCCAGGACTTCCACTGAGGCCAGGAATTCATCCATTGACTCCAAGGGGGCTCCCCAGGGGCGCAGGAGTCGGTCTGTGCACAAGGCATTGCAGGATCGGGGCCTGGCTGGGCTTTGTAGTTGAGTGGAAACTAGTTCGCGAAGCACTTCGTCACTAGCGTGGTTTTGCTGATCCTGACTAACGCGGACGGCTACCCCCACCCCCCGAAACCTCAGCTTCCTGTGTCCCTTTACAGTACGTCTCCCTCCTAGGAAGGCGCCCTCGCTTGGTACCAGCACGTTGTAAGCCTACATCGGAAGCCTCCTGGTGAGACACGTTTTGATTTGACAAGCTTGGGGGCAGCTTTGTAAACCTTACAGAACAAATTCTCTTGTTGACCCCTCCCCCGCCCCACACACCCCAGTAAACCTTCTTTCGGGGGGTTTTAATTCCACCCGTGACAAATTCCAGTGTCACGTTTAAGATCTCTTGCCGGGAGAGATGGGAGCGGTGAGTTGGTGGCTCAGTCAAAGAAAATAAATGCATCCTTATTAAACTATTATTTATTCTCATCCGCCTCCCTTCACCTCCAGGCTGGAACCAAATCTTGTGATTTCTTTCTCCATAGGAGATTTTGTGTGTGTGTGTGTGTGTGTGTGTAAAATCTCCTGTGGAAAAAGAAATTACAAATTTCTATATCACTTCTTGTTTGTCCCCAAACCTGAAATACATGTCCGCATCGTCATAATTTAGTAATTGAAGTCCATGGAAGTTTCCCCACTGATTTCAATTGACTTTGGATCGAGCCCACATCACTAGAACTAGTTCCTCTTTAGCCTCCTCGGTAACCTCCCCGTACCCCCCTTCAGTCTGTCCTATAGGTAACTTGCTGCATTGTGACACTTGCTGTGAACTGTTCCGAAGGAGGGTGTATGTTGGGAGTTCACAAGAAATGTATCACTGCAAATGACGTGGTCAGAGGATTTTGTGCTGCAAGAAGTTTGTGGTCCATCTAATGGCTGTTCATCAAGGAGGGACGAAATAGTGACTGAGCCACATTGGGGACAGGCTGAGGACAGGATTGTTGATGATAAAACGTAGCTCTTATATCGGCTGTAGCAGAGAGAAAAAAACAGGAGGAGGTAGAGGCCAAATGTTTGGAAATCGAGAGGTAGTTCAGGTTATTGACAAGGAAGGGGACCAGAGGATGTAGCAATGTTGCTCTCTGTTTTTGACAGGCTTATGTGCCTCGACTGTGCTGGAAACTGTAAAGTATCTTTTTGTTTTCTTTCTTCCATGCGTGAAATCCATTCGTACCTAGAAGGTCAGCAGGAGGCCTAGGCACCACAGAAGCCTTGCTTAGGCCCTGCTTCTTGTGGTTCATGGGCTATGTGCAGTTCCTCTACTTTTCACCTTCTGATAGGAGAACTACTGCACAGACTGACCTGCACGTGATGTCGCTCTCCCACAGAAACACTGCTTCAAAGTTACAAAATTGCACTTCCTTACCCCTCCCATCTTACCCAGGCCTAAATTAATAATACTAAATACCCAAACCACACAGCTCTGAAGTACTTAATAAATTACTTTGTCATGACAAGAATATTTAGGAACTAGTTACAAGAGGGTGAGTTTTAGCAGAGATGTGGATTTTCACATTTTAAACTACCCACCGAAAATGCTGTAATGTTCAGAAACGTGACTGTAAAAAGAAAACTACCTTTTTCAAATCAGCTGCGTCAGACACTGAGTCAAATACCTGCTTGCTTTACTGGGGGGAAATGAGGCTTGGAGACTTCGAAAATGCTGGTAGCCATATAGAGCCAATGGTACTATACACGAGCATCAAAATAGGTGAAAAAATAATTTGCAGGGTCGTGGATTTCGTTTGTAAATCTGGAGGGACAAGGGGCAGAAATCGGATCACATTCCTATCTTGAATTTTCGCTAGTAACTCCCGTGGCGCTACCCTTTACCGGTGTGAAAAACTCCGCTAAAGGCAAGGAAGTTATCCTGGATTTTCTCTAGTGGGAATGCAATCAGTCAGGCCCGGATTCCGGTGGATGTGCACAGTCTGATGCTCATGTTTGCTTTTACAGCTTCCTGAGCATAGTGGGCAGCTATACAATTCATTTGTATAAAGGAAAATATGAGACTAATAAAAATGAAACCATAGCTGGTCGGAATCAGTGTCCAGATCCTACGGTGATAAACTCTGTTTAGATACAGCGATTAGATTAAGGAAGTACAATTCTGACGTTTAGTTCCTTAATCTTTTCTGTTTATAGTAGAAAATGGTGCGATGGCTACAGAAATACTAAGAAAAAGCAGCTGAAGGGATTTAAAAAAATTGTGCTTGCTGACAGCGCAAATCCAGGAGTCTCTAGAAACGCGAGAGCTTTAGTTAGTCGAATTCGAAGTACAAAATTTTACCGGGGGTGGCTTTAGAAGATGCTGTTGTGTATATAGAGCACGGTGCTATTTAATAGCAGCCACAGGGAATTGGCGTAGGAGTTGTGATAATAGCCCTGAGATGTACGCACATGGCAAAGAGAGGATCCCAGTGACACTCAGGCAAAAAATGTATGTTGAAAATGGATGGCCACACACGTGTAATGTTTCCTTACGCCCAGCAGAGAGGGAAGAGCTCCAAGTCTGGCAAGTTTACAATGCAAGGCAAGTTCCACTGGCTGGATCCTTCTGTTACAAGTCCGAATTTTTCTTCCGCAGCAGGGTGGGAATGGGCGGCAAAAATGCTGTTTTATTTTCAAGTTCTGGGAAATGCATCGAGTTATCACGCTAATATAAAGTAAATAATCGTAAAATCCTTTATAAATCAAGCAACTGAGACAGCACTCGGGTGCCCTGCATAGATTTGGCCCAATCATAAGAGAAAAGCATTATTGCATGGGATCTGACACAAGCCACAAAACTGTAAATCAGCATCAAACAAGATAGCAACAGAAGAAAATCCCCGAGACCCCAGCTAATAAGATTCCCCCCCCCCCAAATCGTCAGTTTTCAACCTTTTCCACCCATGGCCTCAAAACTATCCCTTTTTCCTTCTGCATCCCCTAATCCATCCCCGCTTCCCTCAGAAAATCCAGATCCTAGAATACCTTGTGCTGTTTCAGTCAAGTAGCTCGCATTTACCAGCAGGTACCACAAATTAATATCTGAGATGACCACAATATTGCCGAACAAATGCTGACCACAGAATTATATTTGATTCACTTAGTTACTGCAGCTGTTTACTGCTGGAAAAAATATTTTGTTGAGGCGGGAGGGATAAAAGTAGAATGATACTTTTTAATGAAATTTACTTCCTGGAGAAAATTTACCATTTCCCATTAAACAATTAACTGGTCTAAGGGTTTTATTTTTCTGCCTCTCTCTAAAGCTGCACTGAAAAAATAATTTTGAATAATGATGAAAAACAGACCTAGTTGGAAGCTACAATTATACAAAATTAAACTATTTTGGTTATACCCTAGACAAAAAACAACCTATTTTAATATTTAAAGTGTCTTCACTTACCAGCAAAGTTATATAATTTTTTTTTGCTGCGATAGGTGAACATGCAAATAAGGAAAAAATGTGCCCCCGACTAACAATGGATAACTGAAATATTTTCTCTTTGCTGTTTTTAAATATAGCAATATATTAGTGTTAAATTGGATGGATGGGTCATGGTTTTATGATAATTTAGTACGCAAGGGCGCTGAATGCGTAACTGAAATGATGGATTTAGTCTTATGAAAATAGCTTGGCCAATTTTAATAAATCTAATAAGAACCATGGTACAGGAGAATTTTGGCAGAGCTATAATACGAATACAATATAAGCAGGTGAATGACAGTTGATGGATGACGGATGCTATGTAACTATCTCAGAGCGCTTTATAAACATATAATTAAGCCTCACCACATTCGGTAAACCTCGGACGTAAATATAGAAGCAGAGAAACTGAGGCAAAGGGAAATTGTGACCTGTCCAGGGTCGTATAAAAGGCAGGTGACATAACCAGGAAAAAACTCCTGGTCTCCTGATTTTAGGGTTTAACCAATGCCAGAAAATGTTCTCTCTGTTTTACTAATAGTTTCATTTACTGTACTGTATGTATTTTCTAGGTTTACTGTATCAATACAGTAGTTTTATTTGACATCCTTGTCCTGGCTCATTACGATATCCAAGAATCTCACGCTGGCTGCGGATTAATCAGAATGCAGGGATTCCCAACAGCATTTTATAATATTTTACTGCCTTTTAAACCAACAAACGACACGTGTGCTACATTAAAACAAATGTCCCAAGTTTTAGCCCAGATCCTACACGAGTGCATACAAAAGAAGTAACTTCTTGCCTCATTTTAATTTACACTCACATGCGCACAATTTGCTGTAAAATTTAATCAGCCATTTTGTAAACTTCGGGGTTTTTCTGGGTTGGTAAATGCGTTGAGGAGCGATTCCATGGCACTGCTCCAGGGAGTTGGAGCGGAAGGGTTGGGCCCTGTGTTATTTCTTTTTAGTCGGTTCATAGCTTTTTATGTCCTCCCGGATCTTTCACTATTAGACACGAATGAATGTTGTCACTTTTGAGATTCCTACTAATCCAGGTGGGGAAAGGGCAAAGGAGGCTCTATTTCAAATGAAAGTGTCCAATTCTGCTCTCAGACACACACACAACTCCCAGGACCCACAGCCAGGGCTATGAATGCATCTGCCCACAAGCTGGGCCCTTAACTGTTTCTCTTTTTGGAGAGTCACTTTCATCTTTCCCCAGGCTTCTTATTATTTCTTTTAATATTATTAAATCGTATAGAACAGCTCTGATAGGTCTGGAGGGGGAATTCTAAGTTTTATAGCCTCAGCCACAACATAACTTGGCCTTCCAAGGGGAAAACAATCATGTTTTGAATACCTTAGTGAACTTTTTAGCACTAATTTGCTTTTAAATAGTTTTTGTTTAAATTAAATGATATAAAATAGTTCTTTGGGGGGGGGCGCAGAAATACAGAGCAAAACTGCTGGCAAGAGTAGGGTTTCTGACCTTGACTTTCCTGAATGGACATACAGGCAGTAAATAGTTTCAGGATCAGTCTCATATTTTGGTATTTATGCTTTTCAGGTTAATCACAGAGATGGTGTTGATGAGGATATATATTTGTAGCACTTATTATCGCTGCGGTTGAAGTAAGGAGGCCCCTCATCTAGTTTAAATATGGATATTTAAAGATAATGATGTACACTGCATAATTGCGCTTGATCAAAAGCTTCCCTGTACACCGGCCTAGCCAGTGCTCACTATACCATCCCTGGTGTACAGTTATTTACTACTCTAAACAGTGATTATATCTATAGATCTCCGAACCCTGGACCTCTTGTTTGGATTTTTTAAAGTGTGTTTTTATGCTCGCAAATACCGGTCTCCTCACTTCCTATTAGTCTACAGAATTCGTCTCCTTTCTCCGTTTAACATTGGGCATTATCAAATGTGCAGCAGATAATCCACAGACGACTTTATGCTTAGTGGGTTATTTAATAAATCATAATAATGCCTTAACTGCACTCTACAGGGCCAAACAGATCCTGCAAGGGCCCGTTTTGAAGTCCCAACCGAGGCAAAACTCCCACCGAAGTGCTTGAATTTTCCCTGAGTGAGCCCCTCAGGATCCTTTAGATATGACGTTCAATAATTAACTCTGCGAACTGATAACCAAACTTACACTACTTTTCGATGTTTGTACAATAATAATAAAAAATACAAAACCAGGCCAGTAAAGTTCCCTGTTAAAAATATCACAACGAAAAGGCAAACATGCTGATTTTCCTATCCGGCTATCCACAAAGCAGTGTGTGTGTAATCGGCCATTTTCTCCCTCCAAAATAATATTTTTGGTGCCTGCTCAGGCAACCGTTTGTCTCCCATTCTAGTGCTTGATGGTGATCAGAGGGGCACTTTCCTTATCTTAAAAAAAAATCTCCTGCACCATCTCTTTGAAACAAACAAAAAGCCCGAAGGATGCAGCAATAGTTTTTTTATAGACGATTATTGATTGGAATGTATTGGATGTTTCCAAAATCTGCTGCTGTGCACTAAAGATAATTCTAGGGGGCCAAATGGGTGCACCTTGAAATATGGGACCACCTCGTGCCCTCAGCCTGTGAGCAGAAGTTCCCGAAATCAATAGTAAGAAATGACCCCAGAGTCCCAGGCTGACTGGGTGTCTCTACACACCGTACCCAGCTAATGACTATGGTGAAGCCAGGGGCTGGTTTTGCTGGGCTCCACTGACGTGGATGGCAGTTTTGCCACTGACCTCTCTGGGGCCAGAATTTCACCGTCGGTCTCCAGCGCGACCCCTTCCACCCCCACCCCTCTCGGAGGCTGGGTCCTACCTGTTCTCAGAGGGGTGCCCGGGCTCAGCCCGACTGCTGCGGCGCTTCCTCAAAACCACCACGAGGGAAAGGCGCAGGGGCCTGGATCTTGGATAAGCCTTCAGCAAAGCTTGGATGATCTTGAGCAAAACAGCCCTGAGCCGGGGGAGGTTTCTCGGGCGCTTCCCTCGGACAGTGCATTTTATTCTCATGCCCATGCTGGCCGGGGCGCTGCTGGGGCGAGCAGGCTGCGGGGCTCACGTTAGTAACTGTCCATTGAGGGGACAAGGGGCGGGAAATCCCCACCCCCCTCCCCAAGTGCTTGAGCTATAGGTTCCCTTATAGGCTGGTCCCGGCCATTGCACGAGCAGCCTGGCGCGCCATTCAGTTGCAGGCAGCTTCTTCCACTCCCCCTACCCCCGTGCTAGGGCCGGGCCGGGGGGCAGCGAGGGGGGTCCCGCCCCCTCGGCGGCGGGGAGTCCGGTGCATCGCTCCCGCGCTGGCTCCTCCACCAAGGGCACCAGCGCCGCAGCCAATCACGGGCAGTTGTTTAAATAAAGCCTCTGACATTATTCGTTCTCCTTTCTCCTTTGGGGGGTTGTGTTTTTAACCGTGGCGCAGCGGGGAGGCTCCCCCCGGGCCTGCGGGGAGGTTCCGCTCCCCCCCCCCCCGCAGAACCGGCTCCCCGGGGAAGGTAGGAAGCGGCGCCGAGGAAGGAGCCAATCGCGGAGTGACGCCCGAATAGCGGCCCGTGTGGCTCCAACGCGACACATCTCGGCCGAGGCTGTCACATGGCCCCCAGGGCGAGACGCGGCTCCGCAGATCGGGCCCCGCTTGTACGCTCCGGACCCAGCCCCCCCCCCCCGTCCCGCCTGTCTCCCCAGGGGCGACCCTCGGAGAAGCCGCGGAGCGGAGGCCGGGCCGCTGGGTGCGTGCGGATGCCCGGACTCGTTTTATTTTCGGTTTGATCCCCCTGGGTAGAGAAGCGGGACCCGGGTCAAAACAAAACACCGCCAGGCGACGCGGCGCGGGGGGCGGGGCGGGCGCGGGGTTATTCAAAAGACCTCGCCGGCTCCGCTTCTCGGGGAAGTCGGGTTTGAGTCGATGGCTGAATCCCCCCGGGTGGGGGAATTGAGACGATGCCTCGCGGCGTGCGATCGGGGCTTGTTTACCGCTCCCCCCCCCAGGCGCGCACTGAGAGCGTGGCGCGGAGACTTCCTGGGGTGGGTGTCTGGGGTGTCTCACAAATGACCCATCCTTCCTCCTTTACTACGCTGTGAGCGGGGGGCAGCGCCCGCCAAGCAAATCCCGGCGAGCTCGGGGATGCGTGGCTGGGGAAGAGCCTTTCTCCCCGTCCTCCCTGCGCCGCGCTGCGCAGAGAGAAGCGAGAACTCCTGCGCCTCTCCGCGCCATTTCAGCAGAGAGACAACATGGGCTCAAGAGCCCGGCTCAGGTGCGCGAACGGGGCACCCGGCAGCAGCCGCAGCTCGGAAAGTCCGGGGGAGGCCGGCCGTGGTGGGGCGATGAAGCTGTGTCGGAGTAGCCCCCTTAGTGTAGACAGTACCGTTTTCAGAAGGCCCAGACGCCCAGAGTGCGTTTGCGGAGGGCAAAGAATGCAGGGAACCCTTCAAGGGCAGGAAGTCTCTAAAGATGATGTTTGGACGTTTCTGAATTGTTTTGATTAGGGCGGAGGACTCCGGGGCACTTGGGTGAGTTTGTTTTTGGTTTTAGTTCTGGAATCGTGGGATGGAGGCGCTGGGATGGGTCATATGTACAGAGAGTAAATATTACATGTTTTCAGAGATCGCCTCCTCTGGGCTTTCAAAACAACAACAACCCAGAACCAAACAAAAAACCCAAACAACAACCCCCCCCAAAAAACCCAACCAACCAACCAACCAACCAACCAAAAAACAACAACAAAAAAACCCAATAGCCTGAAAATAAGCATTTGTAACGTCATCCAACCCCTCTGGGAAAAGAATGAGTGAAAACAGGAATTTAAGAACAAAAGTGGCTTTTTTGACTAACAAATTCTTGCAGCAATAAAATGTAGATTAGGTAATTAAACAAAATGGGCCAAATCTTGCTGCCCTGCCTTACCAAAGCTGGTTGTCCCACGTATTTCACTAGGATTACTACCCTGAGTAAAGCAAGGATCATTTGACCCATTGTGGTACAGATGGAAGGATAAAAAAGTTTTTCAATCGTTATCCATAGTTACTGTGAGTACCAGTTCAATATGCTGGTGGGAGTGTCCGTTATCCTATCTAATGTTAGATACGTGATTACAGCTCAGTTACAATGGTGTTAGTTCATACAAACTGTGACATTTTGTTCACAGAGAAGCAGTAGTGTCCAACCTCTTCCAGGCAAAGCGACTGTCTGGAAAGCTCAATGCTTCAAGCAGCTAATGTGGGTTCTACGAGGGTTCAGAAGTTGTTGTGAAGGGTCATGTCTTGGTAACCGTCCTCACGTGCGCTACAACTCACCCCTGCGCTGAGAGCCAGCGCAAGCCCTAGGCCATTAATTAAGGGCCATTCCAGCCCGCACAATAGTGATGCTCAGCTGCTGCACGAGGCCAATTGTGTTTCCCCTCTGTACAGTGAGGAGCGTCACGGCGGAACAGGCCGCTGGGATCTGCTTGCATAATAAGTGAGAATGACTCACACGAGTCAGCTCAGCAGGACCAGCTCCTGGTTGAGGTTCTTCCGGGATGTTTGGGGTTGTGGGAGAAGCAGTTGCAGGCTTGGGCAGCAGCTGGAATTTAACTAGAGAGGAAAATCAGGGGTCTAGCCATTTTACTCACATGAAGAAAGTGAGCAGAGTGTGGATTAAAGACAGGGATTAAAGCCTGAATGCTCATGTGTGTGTGTGTGTGTGTGTGTGCTGAAAAGACCTTATAACGTTAGTGACCTTATAACAGCCCCATAGTTTCTCCAAAAAATGACTAGCAAAGTTCCACTTGCATCAAAGAGCATCATTAGGCCCCCAAAGGCTAGCAGGTGTGAACATAATATTTATGGGCAACACCTAGGTGTGTATCAGATAAGGTTGAATCCAGTGTCAAATAAACGTTGGGATACCGTGGGTCAAACCCTCCGTGTAAATCTGCAACTCTCCCCTGACTCCCGTGGAATTATGCTGCCAGACACCAGCTGAGAGTGGGGGCCTGTATGCTACACCTGGGCTTACATCTTTGCCGGTGAAGTGTTTTCTCCAGGGGCCCTGTGGGGACAGAACCGCTCGCCTTTGCTCTTTTCTTTCTTGCGGTCCGCGGGAGCGATTGTCCTACCGATCCATAACCCCCGTTACCACTCATTCAAAAACCTCCGGTTCGTCCAGTGTCTCCGCTACTTCGGAAAACACGCCGCGGCGCTGAACGTGAACACGGCGAATTCGCAACGAAGTTCCAAGAGCCATGAAGAATTGTAGGTACTTTGGCTACACATTGCTACAAAGTAAAATTGCCTGAAGTGTAGCTTTGAGTTAGATCTACCGCCGCCCGGCCAGGCGGAACACTCTGAAAAGCGAGGAGAGCTTGAATTAGGTCTATTGATGGTTAACTTTGATGTCAACTAAGGGGAGTTAAAATTGGTGGACAGGATTATCGCTGCAAATAAATTTCTTGCTGCTGCTCCCCTGGAAGTGAATGGCAACATTTCCAGAACGGAGCCGAGAGAGCAAATATTGGTTTTACAGAGATTGCGTAGGAAGGTCGGGGGACGGATCCTGTCTTCCCAGAGTTCAAATGAAAGCAAATCATGCCTTGTAAAAGTCTCCAGTGATCTTTCCCCAGAGGGAGGAGAATCATCTGTTTTAGGCCTTTGGTTGGTGAAGAGCCGCTTGGTGTTTACAAGAGATTTATTTTTTAAGTGGCAGGGATGTGATCAGCAACAATCCAAGTAAAAGGCCAAATCTTGCCTTCTAATTTGCTAATTCCATAGAAATCAGTGGGGTTACGCACGTGAATAAACTGAACTGAATTTGCTCCAGATTTGTTAGAAACATAAATAAAATGCGGAGAGCAAATCTGTATAGAAAATAGTTTCACATTCACTCCCTGTAGAGGAGCTGCATAAGGCCTTCGATTACACTTCTTCGTCATGGGTTACCGTTAGACACAGGATTCTTGCTAGCCCTCTTCAAGGGTGAATTTCATTCTGTAATGAGCAGTTGACACAGGATGTCTGATATGATCAAGGTCATTCAAAGTCAGAGAACAGAAAGAAATTACTTTTATCGTGAGTTTTTGGCTCAGTGTATTACCAGCTCTGTTCTATTTCCACCAAAATTTCAACTCAATAAAGCTAGGAGTATCTCTCTCTCGCTCCTCCCATAATAGTAATACCTTTTTGACCACACAGATCCAAAATAAAAATATATATATATATAAAAATGGAGTGTGTATTGACTTATTGGATTCTGTTGTCTATTTTTTTGAATTCTGGGGTACAGCTTTTTGTTTTCCTACTGAGAAATTATGTCTTTGGACAAAATGCTTGAAATTGCTTAGACGAATAAACCTTTTAAAAAGTTTTCATTTATTTTTTTTTCTATTGGAAGCTCAACTTTTTTCAGTGTAATTTCTTCCTAATATGTATTTGAGACTTCTTTTCATTTTGGGGTGAGACTTTCTTAAATTGCTTGTGACTGTATGTACACATATACAGTGTGAAAATGTGTATTTTTGGTCATGGATATTTTGTTTTGGGATATTGCATAATAGTTGTTTTTTAGGGAATTAAAAGATAAATGAAGACACAGGGAACATCAGGATATTGAAATTTATTGAACTATTTTGTATTTTCAGTGTCAGGTAGTGTAGAATTTTTTAAAACTTGTATCATTCACAGTTTCCTTTTTGTGCCACTGCTCTTTGTAAAGTAATCTGGGAAAAGGATGGGTGAGGTGGCAAAGTTTGCAAAGCATATAAAATTACTTAATATAATTAAGTCCAAAGCTGATCATGAAGAGTTACAAAGGGATCTCAGAAAACTGGGTGACTGGGCAACAAAATGGCAGATGAAATTCAGTATTGATAAGTGCAAAGTAATGTACATTAGAAAACGTAATCCTAAGTATACATATGAAATTATGGGGTCTAAATTAGAACCTAATACCAATATAACAATAGGGATCTATTATCGACCACCTGATCAAGACAGTGATAGCGAGGATGAATTGCTAAGGGAGATTAGAGAGGCTATCAAAATAAAGAACTCACTAATAATGGGGGATTTCAATTATCCCCATATTGACTGGGTACATGTCACCTCAGGATGAAATGCAGAAACAAAATTTCTTTATACTTTAAATGACTGCTTCTTGGAGCAGCTGGCTCAGGAACCCACAAAGGGAGAGGCAACTCTCAATTTTGTCCTGAGTGGAGCACAGGATCTGGTCCAAGAGGTAACTATAACAGGACCGCTTGGAAATAGTGACCATAATACAATAACCTTTAACATTCCTGTGGTGGGAAGAACACTTCAGCAGCCCAACACTGTGGCATTTAATTTCAGAAAGGGGAACTATGCAAAAATGAAGGGGTTAGTTCAACAGAAATTAAAAGGTACAGTGATTTAAGTGAAATCCCTGCAAGCTGCATGGACGCTTTTCAAAGACACCATAAAAGAGGCCCAATTTAAATGTATACCCAAAATTAAAAAACACAGTCAAAGAACTAAAAAAGAGCCACTGTGGCTTAACAACCATGTAAAAGAAGCAGTGAGAGATAAAATGGCATCTTTTAAAAAGAGTAAGTCAAATCCTAGTGAGGTATCTAGAAAGGAGCATAAACACTGCCAATATAAGTGCAAAAATGTACTAAGAAAATCCCAAAAGGAGTTTGAAGAACAGCTAGCCAAAAACTCAAAAGGTAATAACAAAATGTTTTTTTACGTACATCAGAAGCAGGAAGCCTGCTAAACAACCCCAGTGGGCCCCCTGGATGATAGAGCTACAAAAGGAGCTCTTAAAGATGACAAAGTCATTGCAGAGAAACTAAAAAAGTGAATTCTTTGTTTCAGTGTTCACAGCTGAGAACGTTAGGGAGATCCCCAAACCTGAGCTGTCTTTTGTAGGTGACAACTCTGAGAAATTGTCACAGATTGAAGTGTCACTAATTAGTTTTGGAACTAATTGATTAAGTTAACTGTAACAAGTCACTGGGACCAGATGGAATTCACCCAACAGTTCTGAAAAAACTCATATGTGAAATTGCGGAACTATTAACTAACGTTTGTAACCTGTCCTTTAAATCAGCTTCTGTACCCAATGATTGGAAGATAGAGCTAATGTAATGCCCATATTTAAAAGGGGCTCTAAAAGTTATATCAGCAATTACAGATTGGTAAGTCTAACATCCATACTGGGCAAATTAGTTGAAAGAATAGTAAAGAATTCAATTGTCAGGCACACAGAAGAACATAAATTGTTGGGAAAAAGTCAGCATGGTTTTTGTAAAGAGAAATCATGTCTTACTAATCTATTAGAGTTCTTTGAAGGGGTCAACAAACATATGGACAAGGGGGATCCAGTGGACATAGTGTACTTAGATTTCCAGAAAAACTTTGACAGGGTCCATCACCAAAGGCTCTTATGTAAATTAAGTTGTTGTGGGATAAGAAAGAAGATCTTTTAATGGATTGAAAACCATTTAAAAAACAAGGAACAAAGGGTAGGAATAGCTGGTAAATTTTAAGAATGGAGAGGGGTAACTAGTGGTGCTCCCCAAGGGTCAGTCCTAGGACCATTCCTATTTGACTTATTCATAAATGATAGGGAGGAAGAGGTAAACACTGAGGTGGCAAAGTTTGCAGATGATACTAAACTGCTCAAGATAGTTAAAACCAAAGCAGACTGTGAAGAACTTCAAAAAGATCTGACAAAACTAAGTGGGCAACAAAATGGCAAATGAAATTTATTGTGGAAAAATGTAAAGTAATGCACATTGGAAAAAATAACCTCAACTATACAAACAATATGATGGGGGTTAATTTAGCTATAACTACTCAGGAAAAAGATCTTGGGATCATTGTGGATAGTTCTCTAAAGACATCCATGCAGTGTGCAGCGGCAATCAAAAAAGCAAACAGAATGTTAGGACTCATTAACAAAGGGATAAATAAGACAGAGAATATTTTACTGCCCTTATATATATCCATGGTACACTGACATCTTGAATACTGCATACAGATGTGGTCTCCTCATCTCAAAAAGGATATACTGGCATTAGAAAAGGTTCAGAGAGGAGCAACTAAAATGATTAGGGGTTTGGAACAGGTCCCATATGAGGAGAGATTCTAGGACTTTTCAGCTTGGAAAAGAGGAGACTAACATGGGATATGATAGAGGTATATAAAATTGAGTGGTATGGAGAAAGTGAATAAGGAAAGGTTAGGTACTTGTTCCAATAATATAAGAACTAGAGGGCACCAAATGAAATTAATGGGCAGCAGGCTTAAAACAAATAAAAGGAAGTTCTTCACACAGTGCACAGTTAACCTGTGGGACTCCTTGCCTGAGGAGGCTGTGAAGGTTAGGAATACAACAGGTTTTAAAAGAGAACTGGATAAATTCACGGAGGTTGAGTCCATTAATGGTTGTTAGCCAGGATGGGTAAGGAATGGTGTCCCTAGCCTCTGTTTATCAGAGGGTGGTGAAGGATTGCAGGAGAGAGATCATTTGATCATTACCTGTTAGGTTCACTCCCTCTGGGGTCCCTGGTATTGGCCACTGTCGGCAGACAGGATATTGGGCTGGATGGACCTTTGGTGTGACTCAGTATAGCCATTCTTATGTTAGATGTTGCCACTCAAAGAGATCATGAAGTTGGTTGTGGATAGTTCTTTGAAGACATCTGCTCAACTTGCAGCAGCAGTCAAAAAAGATAACAGAATGTTAGGCACCATTAGGAAAGGGATAGATCATAAGACAGTAAGTATCATATAATCCATGGTACCCTCACACCTTGATTATGGATGCAGTTGTGGCCATCCCGTCATTTAAAAAAAAAGCTATATTAGAATTGGAAAAACAGCAGAGCAACAAAAATTATTAGGGCTATGAGACAGCTTCCATATGAGGACAGATTACAAAGACTGGGATTGTTCAGTTTAGAGAGATGACTAAGGGAGGATCTTATAAGAATTATTATCTTATATAGAAGTCTGTAAAATCATAAATTATGAGAGAAAATAAATAGAGAAATATTATTTACCTTTTCACACAATGGGTGACCACTGGTTCTTGCAATGAAATTAATTGGCAGCAGGGTTAAAATGAACATAAGGAAGTACTTCTTCACACAAGGCACAGTCAACTTGTGGAACTCATTGCCTGGGGATGTTAAGGTCAAAAGTATAACTGGGTTCAAAAATGATAAGTTGATGGAGGATAGGTCCATCAGTGGAGATTAGCTAATATATTCAAGGATGCAATCCCATTTTTTGGATGTCCCTAAAACTCTGTCTGAAGCTTGGTCTGAAGGGATGAATCACTTGATAGTTACCTTGTTCTGTTCATTCCCTCTGAAGCATCTAGCACTTGCCACTGTCAGAAGGTAGGATACTGAGCTAAATGGACCATTGGTCTGATCCAGTGTGGCCATTCTTATGTTCTTAATCTTTGTGGGACACATTGTAAATATTTTATTCCTATAGAGATTTTAACATTTTGCATGATTTCACCTGATGGTATAGCCTACACCTTCAGTTGTTAAGTGAAAATATGAGTCTAAAATGCAAATAGGGGTACCCCTAATTATCTAAAACCATGTTAAATAAATAAAAGAAAATGATAATTTTAGCACTATGAGCTTCAGATAGCCTCTATTAAAATCAAAGGCAACCATTAACATCAATGAGAGTTCGATCTGGCCCTAGGAATCTAAAATCTTAGACTCGCTCTGATTTCTATGTTTGAAGAGATGTCTATTTTATTTCCTAGCCACATCTTTATGAAAAGCCAGGCACTTGGAAACATCTGTTTGTATTTTGGGTCCGGGAAGAAAAACTGCAACCCAAGAAATATACAAAGAATTGGTTTCTGTCAGACTAGTAACAGTTTATTAATTTAAGTGGTATATTTGCCTTCATGGTTTCCTTCACAATGGTTGTGTTTGAACGTTTATTTTTATTTTTTCAAGTAAAAGCTAATATACAGATGTGTGCAAAGTAAAAATCGAAAACAAGAACAAAGATCGTGTTTGCTTTTAGTGCATTTGAGAACATTTCCATGTGGCATATTTACAATATATTATTCCTCTTTACTATACTTCAGACATTTAAGCAAATAACGGACAATAAGTTATGTTGTCGGACGAAATATTATAACACCAATTCACGTGGACTCTTCTGTAAATGTGGGGAGGATACAGCACTGCATTAAAGATGAACAAACTTGGGTGAAACCTAACGAGTGGTGGACACAGCCTCCCCTGCTGCCCCGCTCTGGTCTCCAGCCTGATGTGTTAGAGTTATGAGGTGGCTCCTAGCTGTCCTGGACCATGGTACCCGGCTGCTGTAGACAAACCTGGTGCCTTGCAGTTCAGGGCTTTGTGTGGCTGAGCCGGGCCGCGCTCTTAGCCCCGCAGGGAGCTGGCCACCCGCCTACGCCCGGGGCGGAGCGCCATTCCCCGCAGGCTGGGCTCGCAGGTAGCTGACCACCTGCTGATGCCCGTTCTCCGCAGCCAGGTCAATGGGGAGGCGGCCCCAGTTGTCCGGCAGATCCAAGCGAGCCCCGCCTCGGCGCAGCGCCACGAGGGTGTCCAGGAAACCGGTCCGTGCCGCGTCGTGCGCTGGGAGGGAGCCGGTGCGCGGGTCCGGGCGGTTGGGATCCGCTCCTCTCTGCAGCAGCAGCTCCGCCACCGGGGTGTTTCCCATCATCATGACCTAGGAGAAGAGGGCAGAAGCCGTCAGTCGCTGACTCCGCCTTTGGCCGACTCTTTAGACGGGCCAGACTCGCGCTGGTGCCAAGCCCGGGTCGGACTGAGCTGCAGGTATGTAACCAATGGCAGGGGGTTAACGACTGTTGGGCGTTTCAGTCTGAGCCGGATCCAACTACCATTGAATTCAACAGGAATCGGATCAGGCCCGCACCCACACCGGTTAATAAAATACGATCAGAGTCAACCGTCTCTTACGCTGTAGAGGCGTCGAAGAGCACAAAGGCTGCAAGGCCAAGAGACAGGGTACCCTGGAAATGGTCAAAACATCAAGTCTTGGGTCCCCCCCAGGTATGTAAATGTGCCTATTATGCCATGTATGTATTAAACATCAGTGTGCACGGAGGGGCGCGCACACGTGAGTGCTGTCAGTAATCCCCTGGCCATGCGCTGCACGCACAACGGATTTGGGGGAATCGCCAGACCAAAACTGCGTTTAGCTTGTGACGTGAGCACAGGTCCAGAGAAATGCTCCCGACCGTGCATCTGCACAATCGTAACCCCTGCTTTTAGGAAAGTCTGAAATGTGACTCAAACGCGAGGGTTATTACGTGGACCCAAAGGGCGGGATCCCGCAGTCCTTACTCTGGCAAAATCCCCGGGAAGGCACGCAGAAGCGTTACCCGAGTAAGAAGGTGCTCATTATGAAAACACAAAATTCAATCTGGAAATTCATTTATAAATAGGCACAGGAGCAATAATAAAAACAATAACTACCCCAAGGTGCTTTTTGAATAGCAGATAATATAGATTTGAACCTTTCCCTTTGTACAAAAATATCGAATTTCAGTTCTTATATAATTAAATTTCCTTTAGTTTATGGCACTTCCGCCCCCTACCCCGCTCTTAAAAGAGTAGATCATTCACTAGCACGTATACAGCTGTTCTGCTTTCCGCCGGTACGATTTTACCAGACCAGTGAGTGACTCGCCTGTGTACATGTATGTGTTTCCTTTTAAAAGATTTAAAATACAGTTTTAACTTAATCCAACGGCCATGAAGACACTAACATTTTTATTGGCCGTATAAGCGTACTAGAAATCTCGCTGCTTTTAAAGTTCGTTTTTTATATTGAAATCTAAACACTGAAAGATACTGCACAAAAGTGCAGCAAATTGAACGATGCAGCGCAATTTCTACTGCAGGAACATTATCAAATGCACAAATTACTCCTTTTCAGCAAAATGTTGATGCAACAAAAATTGTCATTGCATCTCTTACAAAATAGCCTTTCAGGTCATTCCAATTTTGTTTTATGTGAGGATACACATACACGTTTGCTAAATACATAAATCACTGAACCGAAGTAGAAATCAAGATTTAGAATGTACTTTGGTTTCTAATACTCCTGAAGGAGATTAGAGGTTTAATGTCTGTACTTCACTATCTATGACATAAATAACTCACTCTAATACATACCCCCCTTTTTCTGCATGATCTAGTGTTTCCACTCGTATATCGTTTAGTTAATGTATTTGGTCTCGACGAAAATATATCACTAGATTTAAAAGGAAAGGGCACCCTTTCCGAAAATGATGACATTTAGGCACAGATATAGCAATTACTGAAATTCGAGACTTTAAAACACTTGGTGGGTTTGAGTCACAATTACAGTTCCAGCTAAAAACAACAGGTTATTAAAACGAAAACTGCTTTCATCGTGTTTAATAGACTTTCGGTTTTCTCGTTCAGTGAGATGATCTGGTTTTCTTCGATCATTTCATAATTGTGGCTTTGGTGACGACTCCGTCTGATTGTCCTCCCTCATGTAGATCACCCCCATAGAACTCCATGGGAGCTTTGTACGAGTAGGGGTTCAGGATCGGGCCCCGAAACGACCAAGAAATACTAGAGGATATATATAAGCTAGGTAACCGAAGCGTGTCCTTTTAGCATGTTAATAATGTCTGATAGTTAGTTGAGGAGTCAAATTTAGTATTTTATGATTTAAATACTTTGTTCCTTATATTTCTGCGGACACCGAGAGGGTGTCTCGCCATTTCAGCCTTTTGTTCATCTCGTGGGAAAATGTCCAGCGTTTGTATGCACTGGATAGACCCACCCATTCCGCTTCGCCTTTTGATTTTATCGGCTATCATTGATATTTATGATTTCCGACTTTCAGCTCTCGGCGGAAGGGGGGATTTTTGGCACAGGTCTGAGAAACAACACCCCCTGCGTAAAGGCCACACATGCTAACCAAACTAGGTTTACATTTTTTACAATCGCCGGCACAGCGACGAGAACAGCCCTGGACGGGGATCGCCTGACTGTCCGAGGGACTCCAGTGCTGTGGAGCTTTGCCACCCCCCACGCTGGAGCCGTCAGCCCGAGCGAAAGGAACCTCCGCCGCTCCCCGCACTTTGGAGCCGGGTGTGGGGATAGGTGTGGAGCGTCTGCGAGGCTTTTAAAGGGCCCGAGTCTCCGAGGCGTTGCGTTCCCTAAAACCAGAGCGTGCTAAGCGCTCAGCACCTGGGGTCTTTTGGGTCCCCCTCTTTGGGCCACCACTTCCCACCGGGTCTTGAGTCTCCTGCCTGGCTCCCCGCGAACCCCCTCGCGGGTCCCTGTACCTGGATCGGCGTCCTGTCGTAGGCGTTGGCTGCATTGGGGTCCGCTCCCTGGTCCAGCAGCTCCCTCACCTTCTCCCAGTTCCCCAAGGCAGCGGCGCCGGCCAGGTCGTTGTCCCCGGGCTGGCCCATGGCTCTTCCGCGCTGCTGGATCTCACATCGGTGAGCACCCGTGTCCGGGGCACCCGTCTTGCGCTTCCCCCCTTGGGCACGGGCTCGGGGCTGGGGCTCTCCGGAGGCTGGGCCAGCTCGCACCGGTCTCCTAAGCCATCGGGCTGCAGCTCCAGCGGTGCCCGCCACCGGCTCCGACCTTTCCTCCCGCTTTGCCCTCCTCGTTCTCCCCCTTGCTGCTCTCCGGCCCGGGTCCAGCGAGAGGGGAGGTGACACCGGCTCCGCCGGAGGAGCCCGGGACTTGTTTTTCCCCGTCCAGCTGGTGCCCCGCCCCGCGCCTGCCCCCCGCCCCGCCCCGCC
This sequence comes from Sternotherus odoratus, assembly GCA_032164245.1. Lineage (NCBI taxonomy): Eukaryota > Metazoa > Chordata > Testudines > Kinosternidae > Sternotherus > Sternotherus odoratus. Next base: position 17,089,961 of record JAVMKO010000007.1, on the reverse strand, counting down.
GCCCGGGTCGTGTTCTGACTTGCCCGGCGCCTGATGTCCCTCCCCGGGCGAGCAGCGAGCGGCTAGGCGGGGAACAGCTGGGGAGCGGGGGGTGTGTGTGTAAGAGAGCGGGGGGGGGGGGAGGGGGGAGGAGGCGCATGCGCTCCAGGCTTCCGACTAGCGTTCTATATAGAACGTTGGCAGCCGAAAGTTCTGGGGAAGGAACGTTACCGCGGCGCCTCCCCCCCACGCGCACCCTCCCCGCTTGTGCAGGGTCCGCGGCGGACTGGCGGCTGGGTGCTGCTCCCAGCGCCCCGGGGCGAGGGACTGCGGGGATAGGAGGGGCCCTGCGCCTTTCCTGGGCTGCGGCCTAAGCTCGCCTGACAGCCCCACGCGCGGGAGGGAGGGGGTGGAAATAAACAGCCCAACGCAACCCAGCCCCCGCCGGAGTCTTCATTCAGCCTCGGGAAGGGCCAGTGACGAGCGAGGCTGGTGCTGACGGGCAGAGGGACCTTGAACACGCCACCGCCTCTGTTTGTGCCTCAGTGGCCGCATCTATAAAGTAGGACCGGTAATTCCGCAGCCTCACAGAGGACGTGAAACTCAGTCCACTGGTGGCTGTAAAGTGCTTCGAAAACCTTAGATGAAAGGTACTACAGATATGCAAAAAATATGAATCCTGCTTGGCGCTAGGACAATCTAGGTGGCCCAGTTAGGACGGCACCAGATTGGGACGGTTGGAGATGCAGGTTCTCTTCCCAACTCTACCACCGACCTGTTGTATTACCTTGGGAAAGTCATTGCATCTAACTGTGCCTCAGTTTCCCTTCCCTGCTTATGCTACTCAAGTTTCTATACTACCTATTGTCACCTGAGCATCTTTCAGAAGTTGTCACTTCACTGGTTTGTGCCTCTGTTTTCCCATATGTAAAATGTAGTTAATGAGGCTGAACTCCTTTGTAAAACACTCTGAGATATAGTGATAAAAACCGCTATATCAGAACAAGGTATTATGATTGTTTAACAGTCATATATATTTCTTCTCTTTTCTTTACTCACCTTTCACTTGTCTAGTTTGCAAGCTCTTTGAGGCAGTTTGTCTCTTAATATGTGTTTCTATAATGTGCGTAAGGCAAAGAGACTCCAGTATTGGTTGGGACCTGTAGGTACAATTAATAGAAATAATATGTCTCCACCTCCCTTCTAATTCATCCATTTTTTAAAACCAGACATAAAGACTTTGTACCTTCCAGGTGGGTGTTGGAGAATAGGCGGGTTTCACATCCATGTGTCAAGCTGTTTGTACAATTCTTGTTTTCCTTGCCTCTGCCAATAAAACATAAAGTACCTTGGCAAAACCAGCGTGCTTATCAATCGAGGGTGATAAAGATAAAGTAAATTCAAATAAATAGAATGAAATATGATGAGGTAAATGGGTGTTGTCATGAAACAGCTGAACAAGGCTTGTGGGCTCTTTTTCTGGAATCCCACAGTACTTGTCACAGGAAGAAATTTTCTTTCTTCAAGAATTTTATTTTTAAAAGTTCAGTGTGATGCAAGCAAATTATGGGTTGGCCTGTGGAGGCAGCTGGGAATGTTGCTGTATATATTTAAAAATATAACTGTTAGTAGATTAATGAAAAATATATAGTGTGGTATTTGGAAAGCTAGACCACGAAAGCAAATATTTTTGCATGTTGATTTCTGCAGAAAAATACTGAAAGATGAGAGAGAGGAGGTGATGGAAGAGGCAATGATGGAGGTTGGTGATGGAAGAGGTATTGGGGGAGAAAGAGATTACAATTTAGCTCTAACTACCAGAGCATTCATCATGTGGATTAGTAACCAGGCACGCATTCCTCGGCGGGAACTGCGGCAGGGATCTTTGGGGGAGCCACTAGCACCAAGGACAGCTCTCCTGCTGTTCAGTGTGGTTGTGCAACCCAATCCCTCTACCTCAGTGGGACACCAAAAGGTAATTGGGGCCTTCACCCCCAAACCATGTAACTCAAGCTGCATACCTCACTCTTAAAGCTGGTCTTGTCTGTCCTCTCCCTTTCACGGTGAGTCCTTTACTCTCTGTGAACCTTACTTCCCACTCTAAGGAGTAAATGAGACTTATGTGACAGTGGAAAAGCTACATTTAATCCTGCCATCATACTAACCATTTTGTGGGGTTGCAGGAATACTGACAGATGGGAAGTTTAAAAGATCAGATGGGGGGTAAAATGTTGTTAAAGAGAAAATATCAATTTGGGCCTAGGGCCTGTAATTTCCATGGTCTTGGGCATTCACCCCACTTTTCCAACTTTAGAATTAAAGGTTTTGAGGAGCAAAAAAAAAAGTCCTTGTTAAACCTAAAAAACCAACATATTGCTCCACCCCAGAGCTTCATCATTTTTTCAGTTTTCACTAACATTTTAGGCCTTTACCTTAAGTAAGTAAAAGGCAAAAAAATATTTATTTATATTACAGATTTACCACTATATCCTTAGAGCCCCGTCGGGCTAGATGCTGTATAAGCATGAGGTGGAAATAAACTTTAAAAGCCAGATAGTGTCCTCAACTGTGTACCCATATAGGAACATGTTGAGCATAAGAACAGCCTGATAACTGTGCATGGGCTACTTGGACATGTACACTTTTCTGAGATCATTCTTTCATGGAATTTGAATGTTACCTTTATCTTGTTCAGTGCTTTGACTATTATGTTGTCCAGTTATGGTTGTTCAAAACTGCATGGAATCACCTAGTGACAGATCTTTCCACTCGAAATAACTAAAACAGTGGAATAATAACTTAATTATTTTCTCTCCCTGTCCTTTTATAAAGGAACATCCACATTACCAGGAAACACTTTAAGTTCTACATTATTGCCAATAGATGGTCCCAGCAATTTCTGCCAGTTACAATATGATAGGGCCAATTCTGCTAATTCTCAGTAAAATACAGAGTAAAATTTTACTGTGCAAGTAATCTTATTGACTTGAGTGGGAGAATTTATAGGATAAAATACAACTCAGTATGAATAAAGGGGCAAATTGGGTCCTGTAGGGAGCTATTTTTCAATTGGTTCTTTATCTAACAGAACCACTATATAAATGCCATTGCTTCATCACCTGTTGTTCATTTTCATGCTCTTGATATCCCAGCCAATGTTTGTTTTTTATGGCATCAGCTATTTAAGTGTTGGGCACCTTAGAAATAACCATGATACATATATATCAGAACTGCCTATTGAAGAAAGAGTACCTTTTTATTTTGAGGGAATTAAGTCACACAGTAACTTGTCACGTAGACCTCAGTTAAATGGAAAAAAATATTAAGGAACGACATTGTCTTTTAATACTTACAGATGCTGCAAAGTAATTTTAACAATAGCATGAGTGAATATTAAAATAATTGAATAAATCTGCTAGATATAGGGTACAACTAACTAAGCTATTATTGTACACCCTGGGCCTGATTCTCATTTACATACAGGCCCCTTTTCACCATTCTGGGAGTGTAACGGACCTTCACATGGTTGTGACTGTTGGAGCCCTGTAAAGGAAGGTCGTAGTGTAGATGAGCATCAGACCCCATCTCCATTGGGCCCCTCTTTATTTTTTAAACTGAATCCTTCAACAGGAAGTTGTAATCAATAAGAGGACATATTGCAGAGTGTGAGGTAAAAAGGTGAACTCTTGTTTAGTTCAAGCACTGTTGCTCCTAGGCTCTGTGGTTCATACAAACACTTAAAAACAGCATTCTGTTTTCTGCCGCTTCCAAAGGGTGTTATGTGATGTACACCTCAAGAAGCAATGATTTACAGACATACAGCAAAATGCAAAAGTAAAAGGTGTTTTCTGATTTTTAAAAAAATTAAAAAGCCAAACAAACTAGAAAAGAATAGCAGCATAAAATACTTGAAGATGAAGCCTAGATAAAACCACACATATTTATTCTTAGAAAGGGATAAAAACCACAAAAGTAATCAGAGTCAAAAATTTGAAGTTTCAGCTGAAACTTGCCGTGCTACAGAGTTACAGTCTCAGTGTTTTTCTTCTGGTTGAATATGCTGTTGGTTTGAATGACAGAGGATATATCCAATCATTGGTGTTTAATGTTCTCACCCAGTTCACAGCAATTACTTCCGGTTTCAAAGTTAATCGTGTGAGAGTGATTTAGCAGTTCACCACCACTACCACCACCTAAAAACAGTAATTTCTGATTATGCTATTCCTTTCACACATATTGCCACAAGTGTATGGTGCAGACACATCAATCGATATACACATCATAGAGAGAAACAGTAATACAAACCAATCTCACAGCAACCAGACAAATACTGTAAGGTCTGAAATAATTTAATTTCTACAGTCAAATGAAAAAAAGACAAGTTTCAAGAAGATAACTTAGTAGCTTCAGTGTGTATTCAACAGAATATTACCCAAAAGCAGTTTATTGTTTGTAGCAGAATCGTACTAATAGCAAGATGTCATTTATTATGAGTGTGACAGAGAAATCCATGCTCATTATCATAATTTCTATTTCACAATAAGTAGAAACAACACAATGCCAGCTGTAGTAACATTCAATTAATATGTATTAAAGAGACGAGTAAACCCCAAACACTTTCAATAAATGATAATGATGTTGATAGAGAGCAGGCTTAAAACATCAGCTCCTACTGTGTTTGATGAGGAGGAGCATGGAAATTAAATTTGTCAAGTGTATCTTTATTTCTTTTTTTTATTTTGAGAGAGCAGACATCAGCTCCTACTGGAGGGGACAAGATATCTCCCTCAAAAAGGTTGGACCTGTATAGGGATAACAAAAATAGTCAGAGATGCAGTAGTAAGGATTGAAAAACAAACAGTTTTGAAAGGGATATAAACCCTCATGCTTCTGGGCATAAAACAAAATGCTAATTAACGTGAGCTAAGAAAATGAAAGCTGAGATCCTTGTTTGTGATAAGCAGGAACTGGGATTTTAAGAAAAATGCCAAATATCACAATAACACAATGCTGCTTTTGGCTATTTTCAAAATGTGTTAAATGTCACTCTTCCTACATTATGTCAGGGGCTTGCACTGTTAGCCTCTGTTTGCAAGGGAGCCACCTGGTGCTCCTCTGCCAGTGTCAGCTGGATTTAACATCTATAGCAGGTTTTGAATTTGAAAGAGCAGTTCTCTAAGCTCCATTATAAGTCAGTCCTCCTCCAGGAGTTTCTGCTATTTGCATTAACAGTCAAGGCTGTTGCCAGGTAGAAAAGAACTGTACATCAGGGGACGATTAATCACAGTAATACTGTTTGTCACAGCTTGCTCTCCTTCCAACCTAAATCCCATAGTGGGTTTTGCTTGGAGTATGTTGTCTGTTCTTTTTACTCATTCTACTCATTTCTCATTTAGGAAAGAGGGAAGATAGGGGTCTAAATGCTGCTTTGACTGGCAAATTTTGATTCCTGTTTCCTGATTGGTATCATAACACTGATATTCAAGGCTGTTGGAGTGTAGGGAAGACGGAATCAACATGACACACTGGATTACTGGTGAGTAAACTTTCTTTTTCATGGTCCAAAATAGATATATGAGCAGACAGTGGAAGAGCATAAGGATAAAGCCATAAAATGCCTCTTTTTTTTCCTGGCAGTACAAGCAGAAACTGAAACTACATTAGCCATGGCCATTGTTAAATGGTATAACTATGAAAACTGAAGGCTAAATTTTCAGCTGACATTATCTGTGTGCACTGCAAAACCTTGCATTTGCACAGGCAACTCTACTGACTTTATGGGCATTTGCCTTAGTTGCGTGTGTACATGGGCTATCTGTGGGAACAATTATCTATTTTGCACATGCCTGTGTAATTAAGGAGGCTTCCTGAAAATTTGGCCCCACCTATGGTTGTTGTGTCAGAGGCTGAATTAATATTCTTTAAATTGTTGAGCTAAACCTTCTTCCAGTAGAGTTTAATATGGCAATATACTCCCTGTGTGGGCTGCAGCAGGAAATATTGAGAACGTTCAGAAAGGGGCATTCAGACAAGTAGCCAGTGCCTTTCATGTGTCAGAAGCTGTAAAACAGGCTATCTTATTAGGATAGCGATTCTCAAACTGTGGACAACAGATTGCTTCCTTCTCAACAACCCTAGCCTGCTACTTCTAGGGTCTCAAAATATTTAATTATGTTGAGCATCAGGATGGTCTTCCTGGATAATAGAAGGTCCAGTGAGGTGATCTTTCTCTTCCATGTGGTTTTTCGGATGGACATTTTGGGGAACCACTGTATTGGGAATGACCTTTATAATTTGTTGTTCAATTGAGAAGAAAGCCTTCAAATCCCAAGGTTTAGTTAACTCCAGAAGAGGAGATGGATTCAGAACTTGGAACAAAACAAGTTATCAGTTTGAAAAGTCTCATTGCTGTCTTTTCTGAATTAAGGCTCTGTTTGTTTTCATTACATCTGTGGGCCTGGTCTGGAAGAATAAGTGCAAGATTGGGAGTCATGAGCTTTTTTGAATCCCAGCCCTGCTAATGACTTGCTGCGTGGCCTTGGGAAAGCCACTTTGTCTTTCTGCCTCACTTTCCCCTTATGAAAAGTGCTAATAATATTTATCCATCTACTTCCCAGAGCTGTTGGGGATGATCAATTAGCTAATATATGAAGAGTTTTTTGCATGTATGGTCCTACCTAAGCATGGGTTTTGGGGCTTGTGATTTCCAAGTTTGCATTTCTAGACCACTGCAATGTTCTAAAGCAGTTGGATGAACCAGAGTGAACTGAATCTAGGTAGCCAAATGATACTCCATATTTGTCAACTGCAGACTAATGTCACGGTCTTCAAATTTTCTCATCAGAAAAGACTTACTCCTAAGAACAGGTCTTTGAGTTATTGTAGAATCCATTCTACACACACGCATACTGGTAATGGCATTGTAATACTCTTCCACTTAGATTATAATGAACGGGTCAAAGTTTATTGGGTATTCAACCATATGGTGACTGATTACTTCTGATAAACAAGTTGTTACAGTTGCACAGCTGTGTTTTATTCAACCAAACTCCAAAAAGCTATTGACTTTCTAACTATAGGTGAGATGTGTATACAGAACTACTGTGAACCTTTAGACCTATTTTATATTCCAATTTAACTGCCATAATTAATAAAATTATTGTGGGAGGAAAAAAAGAGACATTTCCCAAAGCTACTGAATCCAATAATGTTTATGTGAGTAAAAATTACTCCTATGACTAAAATGAACAAAGTTCAAAACTTTATCCCTACACTTCAAAAACATTGGGAATGGAGTCTTGGCACCATTGAATAATGTGAGTTTAGCCTGCCAATCGACCAGTATCATGGACCAATTACATTGTGCCCTGTTCTTCAGGCAAATTTTTAATTGCCTGCAAACAGAGCATTACACAAAGAAGTGAGTGCTCCTAGATTTTGCCCTTAGGACATTGGTCTACTCAGGACCTTCCTTAGGATTTATGGGGCCCTGCTCAGTATTATTAAAGGGTACCCTGGTGCTCCACTGAAGGTGGTCCCAAGCCAGTACTGCTGACCTTACTGTGTCGAGGGGGCACAGCCCCTCCCCCCCCAAGCCCCTCCCCCCTTGCTGACGCACACCGCGCTTCATACACAGCAGATGCTGTGACAATGGTACAAGGCAGGCTTCGTGCTGTCACATGGGGGCTGCATCTTGCCAAAGCCCATGGCCTTCCTGCAGCCCCTCACCACTCCTGGATCACCAGGAGCATTTTGACAGGAAGTACCAAACAGTAATAACAACAATACATGTGTGTGTGCGTGACAGAGTGTGTGTGTGTGAGGGAGCCATTGTAAAGTGTGTGTGACTGTGTGTTGGGGGACTGTGTGATAGTGTGTTGGGGAGTGTGAGTGTGTGTGTGACAATCTGTATTGGGGAACTGTGACTTGTAAGAGGCGGAGTGTATGTGTGTGAGAGAGACAATGTGTGTGTTAGGGAAGTGTGAGAGACAGTGAGCACACTTTCACTTTAAGTCCCTCCCATCCCCCACTCGGCTTCGCTCCCTCCGCCCCCGGCTGACTCACGTGGAACTAACGTGGACGTTTCACTCTTCCTGTCCTGTCCCTGGCCCGGCCCCGAGTGCTGCAGGCAGGCAGGGTCCAGGGAGGGATTCTGGAGCCTTCAGCTGGCCGGAAGAGGAAGGAGGGGGTGGGGGCAGGGAGAAGCCCGATGGCCCAGCATGGGGGAGGGACTGGAGAAGAGAAGATTCCAGACATGGCCAGTTAGGGGAATGGTGCCCCAAATTTCCGGGTTCCCTACATAGCTGCATATGCTGCATATGCCTAAGGATGGCCCTGAGGCTACTGGCTGAGGAGAGGAGTCAGGAGCCCGCTATACTTTTGAGTACCCCCACTGACTGTGGAGAAGCCATGACTTTTTGAAAAGTTGTCCTGAAAAGGATATAATTAGATTGTTTGTGCCTTTTATTGCTTCTTGTTGATGATTTGTGGGAAGGAGGAAAGTACCATAATTCCCCCCTCACCCGCTTATTAATTGCTTTGGAAATCAATAATCAGAAATGTCAAATTTCGTGTTCCATGGCTTGCTGGAGGAGTCCTTGAGGATTTTAGGAGATGTAGCTTGTGAGTTCGGGTATTGTCAAACCCAAGTGTTAAAAAATCATGATTTAGGCCTCAAAATCATGGGACTGGCTTAACTCATCACATTTAAAACCTCCAATAACTTTGGGGGTCCTTACTTTGTCGCCAGTAGAGTTCATGTTTTCAAGCCTTTCTCTATAACCATGAGGGCTAGAAACAGATTTTAAACATGGAAGCTGAGATTCTTATATAATCAGATGGATCCAGGAGTTGGAGATTTATGGAAAACACACCGTTAATTGAGATGGTGGCAGGTATGTGGGCAATGTTTAAACAAAGACATCCTTTCTTCCATGGATTCACTGGACATTAGAGTTCAATAAATGTTAGTAAAAAAACTAAAGTTTTAAACAGTCTGACTAAAACTCCCTACCTCTTCCAATTGCTGAACTTAAGTTCTTCACCTCTTGGCAGGACATAATTTTACTGGTTTTCCAAATGTCATAGAGCCTTCGTAAGTAGACAAGACATGAATTTATAACTTTTGTTAAACACTTTTTTTTTGTGGGGAGGGAGGAGAGACACAATACCCTTCAGGCTGCTTTTTAGGTGTTGTAAATTAAAAAAAGACATGAACTCAATCTTTTTCTCTGTGTTCTTCACTTGTAAAGCTTCTTTGTAGCTGAAAGGCAGATATAGGGGAGGATCATGGTGGAGCAACTTGGCAGAAGCCTGAGTCAACAGCCAAAAGCCAGAGAATAGGCAGGCCTGAGAGTAGGGTTCTCTGCTGTAGAAGACAAGGTGTTGCTGCATGTGGAGTTTGTTTCCGATCTACTTGCAGCCCAGCCAGTGAGTATCTGAGTTTGACTTTGAACCATTCACTAATTTTGATCCTGCTTATTCAGTGGCGTCGCTAGGGTTGGTGTCACCCAGTGCGGAGGCAGCAGCCGGGGCGGCCCCCCCCCCCGGGGCTCCCTGCACGTGCGGAGGCAGCAGCCGGGGCGGCCCCCCCCCCCGGGGCTCCCCGCACGGCTCCGGCCGGGACCCTGCAGCCCCCCGCGGCCGGCCCGGGGCCAGAGGCAGCGCGGGGTGGGCCTGGGGGCGCCCGGCGCCGACAGCCTGAGCCGGGTGTCACCCCTCTGAGAGGGTATCACCCGGTGTGGTCCGCACCCCCCGCACCCGCCTAGCTACGCCAGTGTGCTTATTCAAGGACTGCTTGTTTAAAATATATGTGCTGCTGTTTACCTTTAACTGGAGATAGGACGATTATCTCTGGTTTGTTTCTTCTTCGCTGTTCTCCACAAATGCATAATATCCACAAGCCTTGTGAGAACACTAAATTCCATTACAAATGCAACTCTGGCAGCATAGGTGAAAAAATGTTGCCCGTTTTTACGGTTTGTGAATTGCCCATGAACAGATCACATTTCCCAGAAGTTTTGTTTGTTCAAACGCCTTTAAGTTTTTTATGCCAACATAAAGCCTATGGATTGCTCCTACTGTTCACAGGGAGCATTGCTTAGTATAATAGTCAATAGTGTATGCTATGAGTATCCAATATTTGCAATTCAAAATGGCATTTTGGACTGCAAACATGTGTTGTTTGCAGTTCAGAATGACGTTTCTCTTCCCTGATTGAATGAGTGCAAGTCTAAGGCCTTGTGTGTAAACAAACTTGCACTAGTTAACTGCTTTTGACTAGTTAACTAGTATCTACTTTTAAACCTAGTCATCTACACTGGTTCAGATTTGTGTGTGGACAGGGACCACTGAAGTACTGCAGGAAAAGATATTGGTGAGTCAAGAGATGAAACTTGATATGCGAAGCAAACTGCTTGCGGTTATTGGAAATCTCATGTCCCTTTTTATGTTAACAGGATTGTTATCCTGGCCACATTCTAACTCAGCTAGTTATATTGTTTGATTAAATTTCCCTGTCATTTCAATCAAATACAATATTTTAAATAATTTCCTGTCATAAATTGTTTTGGAGTGTTGCTACTCACTGTTAAACTCACTGTATTCCATCCCACAGCTGGCAGCACTGTACATTAAATTAATGAGTGAAGAGATCCTTTTCTCTCCCTTACCCCAAGACTTAATATGTTAATGATTATAAAGTGCTTTGAAATCTCCAGAGCTATTGAATGCAAAATATTATCATGATTATTTCAAATGAATTAAAAAAGTTGTCCCTTAAATCAAGCTTTGATTTAAGTAAAAAATAATAATTGCTGCATTGCTCAATATAGCTACCAAATTGTGTGTAGTCATTGTGTGTAATACAGTGCATTTGTCTGATCATGACTCCCTCTAGTGACTGGTTCCAAGGGCTATAAAACCTACTATTTCACAGCCAAGGAGCTCTCCTCTAGATCTGTGCTGTGAGTAATGAAAGTCCTAGGTTTGTTCCCATTAATAACTATGTGTGTTTCTGTAACCACAGTTTGGTACATGTGCCAAGGAAAGGTTTTTATCTACAGTGATGTGCCAGCAATATTGAAGACTAAGATCTTAATTTTCCCCCGGCATCAGACTGTTCAGTTTTTCATTTTGTTTTCATTTTGTAACAACCCTTGACTCTCAGGCAGGCAGGAAGAAGGTAGAATCATAACATCTCTCCTACATAGACCTAGCTAGGTACTCCACAGGCAGGGAACTGTGGGGGTTGCTGCCTCCAGGACATTGCTGCTGGATGGTGTTGTGACCTTGAAGAGACTGGGTATAGTTGATCAAGGAGGTTTCAGATTTCTAAGGCACAATAGACCGGTGTAAAGTTTCCTCCATTTGTTATGACAATCATAACATTTTCTGTGCCTGTGCAAGAATGGACAATGTTTCTAACTAGCACCAGTTTTCAAAAACAAACTTAGAAAGCTCAGAAAATGGTGAGTTACAGTGAGAAATTTTAGAACAAGAAATCTTGGAATACATGGATAACCACAGAGAGTTATCCCATATAACCTTACCTTTGCCCCTGTATTTCTATTGCTCACTGCACTCCCATGTAAGGCATACATCTTGGACAGGTGTTACTGCATCACAGCTACTGGACATCATGAAGCCTGTGTATTATTATTTAATATTAACAGGTCTGGTATCCCAACATCGTTAACAGCTTCCATGCTAATGACAAAAATAAGAGTTAAGAACCAAGTCCAAGAATACACAGCAATGAACAGTGTGACTAAGAAAAGGTTATAATGTTTAACATGGCTGCTGTGAGGCAGCTGTATTGGAAAGGTGGGATGTGTAATGGATGGAGCTGGGCAAATAACTGACTTTTTGGTTTGGTGGCCATTCTGAAAAATTGAAAAACGTTTTGATTCTGGTCAACCTGACTTTTAAAATTTGTGGTGAATTAAAAAAATCCATTTTGGGTCTGTTACAGAGGCAGAATGCAAAGCTGATCTCCTACATCCTACGTGAGTGCTCTGACCACTTGGGTAAGGTTATGAGAGAAGAAAGGAGTGGTACAGCAGAACCACCATCTTTCCCTCCTCCTCCATTGCCTCTGGCCATTTTGTGAATGACCAAAACTATGTGTGTCAAATAGTTTTAGGTTGACTGATACTGTATTTTTCCTCATACAAACAATTCATCTGAAAAGTTTTTGCCTAGCTCTCATGATGAATCAATCTTTTCTGGGCATCATAAGTGCAAGTGATGAGATGCCAGTGCCTTGTGCACAGAGGCTGAATTGAAGGGGTTGAATTAACCCGTGACTGTGCAGGTTGCAGAGATGTAGTAGGTAAATTTTTCATGAATTACCATGTTCAGTATGCTCTGCATAGCAGAATATGTGACTCCTAGTGTCAGTGCTGATGTTTGGTGTGGATACTGAAGTTCTCTAATCCTGCTAGAGAACAGGCAGGGTGATGGGGCAGAGTTAAGGGTTTCTGGGGTACCACAACTATTGTTCTTATGTATTAAGGTTTCTTTTTAAAAAGTCAGACCATGCCCCCATCACTTACTGACTTTGTAAAGTAACTTTCAGAAGACTTCATGTGTTTTTAAAAGTTTTCTCTGGGGATTGATGAGCTTCACTCTTTTAACAGCGCCTTATCTGGGACTAAAACGGCAATGTCCTGCTGTGTTCCTCACAGTATTATGGCAACAGAGCCAATAAATACAGCTACACATTGGCTGAAATAAGTTCTTGGCACATTTTATTTCTATTGCAAATTCTTTGTACAGGATCTGCAAATTGTAAGCTCAGCAACAGAAGTCTTAACAGTGGCTTTCGGATGACATCTACATTTTAAGAGGGGTGAGTGCACCACCTAGAGGAGATAATGGTACTTTTTTGCTGACTGTTACAATACTTTCCATTTGGTGCAATTGGACTAACCTTGTTACCTCCTACCTGGTTCTTGCCTACTTTTCTATACCTGCCCCTGGACACTTCCACTGCTTGCATCCGACGAAGTGGGTATTAGCCCACGAAAGCTCATGCTTCTATACTTTATAGTTAGTTTTTAAGGTGCCACAGGACTTTTTGTTACATTTGGTGCAGTAGATTTATGAAAGTTAACACATGACGCAACGGACCATTGAGAAGTTGTTGAACTTTATGCTTGCTGGCCTTTCTGGTGAATACACAGTATGTAAGAATCCTTTCCAGGGCACAATTTTTTTTGGAATACATTTGAAGAATGGTGATTACCCCAAAAAAGAATCCGGACATCCAGACCTTCAGTCTGTTGACCAGCTGTGGGACCTTGGGAGACTTGGTAAACCCGTCAGTGCTGAGAGGCTGAGTTCATTAAGGTTTTTACAGTGCTTGGATATCCTTGGAAAGAGGCTCTAAGTGCAAAGTGTTTTGTTTTATTATTCATCTGATAACACAGATAACTTCACTGTTTGCTTACAGCATAGTTCCTTCTCTGTGTTAATGGTTCAGACACTTAGTAGGATTGTCTAGTTTATGTTGCTTGAAAAGAAAGATCATATTTTCAAACATGGATTTCCCCCTTCCCTTTAACTGTTACTGCCTAGGGGTTTAATTTTTAATTTTTTTACAGTTACTCTTTCAATTTTTGCATGAGATAAGTAATGTGACAGGGCTTGCTAACACCTGAATTAACAAAGAGTCCTGTGGCACCTTAAAGACTAACTAAAGTATTGAAGCATAAGCTTTCGTGGGCTAATACCCACTTCGTCGGATGCAAGCAGTGGGTATTATTCCACGAAAGCTTACGCTTCAATACTTTAGTTAGTCTTTAAGGTGCCACAGGACTTTTTGTTACCTCTGCTATTCCAGACTAACACGGCTACCTCTCTGATTCTTAACACCTGAATGTAGACCTATTGATAGGAGGTCCACAAGATCACACATTTAAGATAAAACTGGAACACCATGGTCTTCCAAGACTCTTCATGATGAGTAGGGCAACATAAAATAGAGAGAAAAGGATAAAATATTTTTTTTAATGATAAACCTGGATTCTTTGAGTGACATTCCTCCCTGGATCTATCATGAGAGATGTTCTGCTTGCTGTGACAGTAGTCCTTGCATACACAATGAAGCACCTGAGAATGGCCATGCAGGCAGAACTACTGTCACAATAGATCCATAAGATGCATCTTTCTAAAACTGTAAATACTGTAGAATTTTGTTCCCATGCAGTCGTGGGGTTATGGAATTAAAGCCCTTTCAGATAGCTTTGAGCAATGCTGCTCAGCCAACTGATCCCTCTCACTCTGTGGTTTGGTAAGACTTTGTTTAAGTCAAGAGTTTATTACAGTCATTATGATAGTCCCTAAGAGCCGTATCTGTTTCCTCCATTTCGCTTTGTGGTTATAGCTTACAGATGACCTGCCACAGATGGAACAAGATAGGTGCTAAAGTCAGTGGGGGGAATCTTGGCTGAATTTGACTAAATGCAAAATAAAGAGTTTTTGGAGTTTATACCATGTAGTGTAGAAGACAGAGAGAGGTTTCTTCACTTCCACTGTAGTATTTGCAGAGTCTTGCATATGGTGCTTGGTCTGGTTAACTAGGGCTGTTAGAATCAAGCTTTGCTGGCGGTGAAGAATTTTTATGGTATTTTTGATTTCTCAGAGTCACGATGAGCTGCCTGAACCACTGGAGAGAGAACAGAGTCTCATGTAGACCAATGCTATTTTTTTTCTGCTTGAGTGCCAGCCAAAATCACTCAGTGAGGTGCTGAAGATACTGGGTGCGGTGGGGTGGGGTGGGGGGGGGGGAGGAATTTAAGACAATCTGATAATAGAAGAGGGCTAGAGACAGGTGGTAAAGTACACGAATAAGAGTATAGGCAAAAAAATGCCAATTAAAAGAGCTAAAGTGGAGACATTGAAAAAGGGTGTGAAAGAAAATAAATTATTTTGAGAAAATACAATTGCTCCTTCTTCTGACACCAGCGTCCCATTCTGAAAGCAGTGTCAACCCTCTGTTGAGTGGTAGATGTCCAAGGCCTTGCAGGTCAGCTTCCTAGCACAGGAGAAATCAGTGACATGGCATCTAGGAATATTCCTAGTATATCTTATTTTGTTTACCCACAAAATCAGTCCCAGACCAGGAGTGGTCACAGACATCCAGACATTCCTCTCCTTCAGGAATCTCAGCCCACACGTTAATGCCAGGTTCTCACAGGGCGACTCGACCTCAAGAATTGACTCTAATCGGAGATCAACAAAGCGAGCAAATTCTCCTACTGCTTTCACAGCTCCCTCTCTGCGACTGAACATTTGCTCTCTCAAGTTAAGAAAAAGAAAACGGAAGACTGTGTAACATCACCACCTGATGTTGCCTGTCATAATATAATAAAAATGGGAAGGACAGAGGTAGAAAAGGAAACAAAGTTTAAATGGTTTTAAGAAACAAATATTGATGCAAATATATAGAAGGAAAGATAACATAGAAGAATAGATTAGAAACTGGAGGCTGGTAATGTACATCTATTGATTTGAACACGAAGTAGTTATCATTTGCTTCATTTCATCAGCTATATGTTCTGAAATTTGAAAAAATGGTGTCCTAAATTTTAGACACTTTCTACCTTTTGTCACATGCCCCCCCAGTTATGACACACAGAGAGAGATAATAGCTGGTGAGAATAACCCAAGAGACAGGCTCACTTTAAAGTGAATTGGTAGAGAAGTGTAGTAGACCCAGGTGGCTTAATGCTAGTGGCTCCAAATATATAGTCACCAAACACAGTGTTACCCACACAGTAGTCCAAATACTACATGTGTGTTCAGGGCCTGATTCTGCGATGAACTGACTGCCCTCCATTCCCCCTGAAATTGGGTGCACTCATTACCTCGCAGGAAAGAAGCACTGAATTTTTTTCAGAATTAGACCCTCCGTCCTTTGATTCACTGCTGGGGCTGCTAAATAGGTTCTACCATAGGGCTGTTTGTGTGATATGGACACCTATTTATTAACCATTAATTCACTTCAGAGGTTCCCAATAGCCCTCAGTAGAGAGCAACATTTGGTTGCTACCAGCCTGGTATGGATTCAAACTAGTAGTTTAGAGGTGAAGGTGGCTCTTGAGCCATCTGTCCCCTGGAGAAATGTTCCACCCCAACAGCTAAAGCACAGTTGAAATATATCCCATGATTGTTGCTTCAAAATAGATATTACAAATCTTGCAATGCAGCCAAGATGTCATATTTGCTAACTTTCCCCTGATTTCATTACCCTAAAAGAATGTTTCATGAGTCTGATCTAAAGTTTACTAAATAAAAGCCACGATTGTTAACTATCTGAAATATCACACGTTTTCCCAAAAGCTCACCCTCATGTTGCCTATGAAACAGTTTGGAATAACAAATGATGAGAAGTGTTCTCCTTAAACATGAGCTACTAATCTCAGAACCTTTGATTCTTCCACGTATTAACTAAATTTAGAGGATGATTAAACCATGATCAAAGTATACATGGCTTGGCTTTATTCACTGACTTCACTTTTTAAAATTGTCAGTGACATCAGCCACACTTTAGAATAGATTTTGTTAAGCTCTGGTTTAACTGTTTTATCCCAAAGGATCTCAAAGTGCCTTACAAACCTAATGAACTGATGGACAAGGAAGGGTGAAAGAAAAGTAGTGAAAAGTAGGAAACACTGTGGCCAGTATGCGAGTGCTAACAGAGTGCAGTTGGTGAGACTCATCAGTTGCGCTGCTGCTTTTGCCAGTCACATTCTAAGTAGCTGTGAAAATGATCAAAAACTGATATATTCCTCTGAGCAAGCTACTGCTGCTCCTAATTGCCCAGCAGCAGCCTAGCTTCTTCTTCTTTTTATTTTTTGCCATTTCTCCAGTGCTAGAGATGTGAGTTTGCTAGTGTTCTGGAGCCTACCTGTACCTAAGCCTCAGGTAGCGCAGGTGAGGAGTAAAAGAGAAGGCTCTCCATTGTCCGGGACAGGAGAAATAGAGCATCCCAAGTAAAAGGGGAAGGAAAGAGACAGCTTTGTCCTGCAGCAGGAGTGTGATGGAACCATGAATAGATGAGTTAGGGAAAGGTAAGAAGGAGACTGCAAAGCTCCCCATCCTCCACAGCAACTGGGGATGGAGGGAGGGGGAGTGCCAAATGTATCAGGCACTCATGAGTCAACTCTGATACCAAAGATGAGGGGGAAAGAGCTAAGTTCAGGGGCACTGTCCTAGTGAGACAGCAGCCAGGAGGAGAGAGAATGGGTTTCTACCCAGATTTTCTCCCCTGGATCTCTCAGAATGGGAAGGGTAAAAAGGGTGCCTGGTGCAATGCTGTCTTCTCTTGGCTCAGCCTGGCTAATCCATTCAGTCCTTTAGTGAGTAGGTGTATGTTTGGGATCCTTCCACTCAACCCAAAATGGAATATTAGCCGGGCTGAAAGCTGGCAGCTACTGAGCAGTGCAAAGCAGCACCATGGAGCCGTTTAGGGCAGGAAGCGAAGATGAATAATGAATAACCCTTTCATGGAGCTTTTCTTTCTGTAGGTTCACAGTGCTTTCCAAAGGTGGCTGGTGGCTTCTCCAGCCGTAACATGGGGAGGATGAGGCTTTGGGAAGCTGAGAATCTTCCTCAGCATTTTACAGCAATTAAATGGCAGAGTTAAAAATCATATACAGGACATAGGTGTGCGCACGGGGTGTTCTGCGTGTGCCCAGGCACACCCTAATGCAGGGCAGCGCTTGGGGAGGTGGGGGTGGGCCTGTGTGCTCCCGTGGGGCAGCATGTTTGGCTTTGCACGGAGCCAGACGTGCTCCCTCAGAGCCACGCCGCCGCAAGGGCAGCGTTCGGGGGTGGGGGACAGAGCTGTGCACTCTCACAGGGCAGCATGTCTGGCTCCACGCTGAGCCAAACGTTGCTAGGAGCCTCATGGTAAGGCGGCCAGTGCCAAGGGCTTGGGTAAGGGGTGGGGGCAGTCAGGGGATAGGTAGCTGAGTGGGTTGGATGGGGCGTAGAGTCCCACAGGTCTGTCGGGGCGGGGGGGTGGATAGGGGTCAGGGAAGTCAGGGGACATGGAGCAGAGGCATTGGTAGGGAGTGGGGTCTCTGGAAGGGGCAGTCGGGACAAGGTCAGGGGGGTTGGATGGGTTGGGGGTTTTGGGGGGGCTGTCATGGTGGGGGTGTGGAGACGGGTCAGGGCAGACAGGACAGGGAGAAGAGGAGTTGGGTAGGGAGTGGGGTCTTGGAGGGTAGTTAGGGGTGAGGGGTCTTTGGAAGGGGCAGTCAGGGGACAAGGTTTGGGGGATTGGATGGGTCAGGAGTTCTGAGGGTCCTGTCGGGACAGGCATGGGAGTCCCGAGGGGTGTGGGTGTGGATACGGGTTGGGGAAGTCAGGGGACAGGTAGCGGGTCAGGTCCTAGGGGGGCAGTTAGGGTGGGGGAGTCTCAGGAGGGGGCAGTCAGGGGAAAAGGAGCAGGGAGGCTTAGATAGGGGGTGAGGTCCTGGGGGGCAGTTTCGGGAAGGGGTCCCAGGAGAGGGTAGTCAGGGGATAAGGAGTGGGAGGGAGGTTGGGGATTTTGAGGGGGCAATCAGGGGGTGGGATGTGGGAGGGAGTGGATGGGGTGGGGCAGGGGCAGGGCTAGAGCAGGGCTCCTTGGGTGCACACCCTAATGAAATATGCTGCGCACACCTATGATACAGGAATCTTTGCTACCATGACTGTGCCTTCTGCCCTGGACTGGACTGAAGCAGAGAGGGGTGGGGGAATACCGTGTCTAATTTAACCTACAGGGAAATTTAGCAAGGCTGAATACCCAACGTCAAATAAAAACCCAGGCAAATTCCAATGGCCTTTTTATGGATTTCCATAACTGGTCAGGTTTTTCACATAGCACAGTCATTCTATCTGCCAGCTGACGCATTGCAAGACTGTGCCCGGGGATACTGGACCCTTCTGTTAGCTTCAGGTTAGGTGCTTGAGCTCTGTTTAGGAGATAAAGGCATTTTGGATGAGTCATACGAGCAGGTGGATCTTGTCAACTCTGATCAGGCTATGAGGGAGTTGGAAAAACCCTCTGGATCAGAGCAAACTCTGGGGTGGAATAGAAGAAGTTATGCAGGGAAACTCCCAGGGACAGGGAAACTTGGGGAGGAAGTTTAGGTTGAAGTTTTTGCTACGTAAAATAACACCAGGGCAAAGGGGTAAATTGGGACTACCTTAATTCTCTTTGGAGCAGGGATTGAGTGCTGCATGCTTCTGCAGAGTGTTTGTAAACTCCAAGTCTTCCCAGAGATGTACTTGTCTGAACTCTCTTATGCCTGTGCAGAGTCAATGGGAGTGGGGGGATGTAAGGGTATGTCTTCACTACCCACCGTATCTTCTGGCGATCAATTTCTCGCGTCTTGTGAAGACGCGAGAAATCAATCGTGCGCAGCGCCTCCGTCGACTGCGGAACTCCAGCTTGCCGGGAGGCGCAAGCTGGAGTCGACGGGGGAGCGCGCCGCCGCCCACCGCCCCATGAGGTCGAGCAGTAAGCCGGCTGCAGATACGCAAACTTCAGCTACGTGATTCACATAGCTGAAGCTGCGTATCTGCAGTCGATCCCCCCCCCCCCCCCCCCGTAGTGGAGACCAGCCAAGACTCTGGGTTTGTCCTCACTAGAGGTGGGGATCGATGGCAGATACACAACTTCAGCTACGTGACTCACATAGCTGAAGTTTGCGTATCTGCTGCCGACTTACTGCCTGTCCCCACGTCGGCGGCAGTCGGCGGCGCGCTCCCCCATCGACTCCAGCTTGTGCCTCTCAGCAAGCTGGACTTCCGGAGTCGACGGGGGAGTTGCGGGCAATCGATTTATCGTGTCTTAATGAGACGCAATAAATCGATCACCAGAAGATCGATCCCGGACTGCGGTAGTGAAGACGATAGGCCCTCTGTGTTGGCCTATCTCTTTTCGGGATCAGGCCTTAAACAGGTTTTACTAGGTCTGTAGTGGCTTCTGCCATTGCATGTGTGTCTGATAAATGAACTCCGCAGGGCAGATCCTCAGCTGGTGTATGTTGTCAGAGCTCCACTGACTTCACAATTCACACAACTGAAGGTCTGTCCCCTTATTGTTTAATATCTTAGAGTCTGTGCAGGGAAGCACTTGTATAATGAAGCTGTGCCAATGCTGTAATGTTTTTCACATGATTTTCCTTTCTGAGAGGGAGCCTTTTACATACTAAAACAACCCCAAATATGAAAATATCTCCTAGGGCTAATGATGTTTACATTTTGCCTGAAGGGGCTAAGGAGTCTATGAAGACCAGTTTTTAAATGGTTAACTATCAAAAATGAATGTTTTGTGCATCAGCTACCAAGCGTAATACTGTACATAGTGAATCCGCAAACTGTGACTAACGGGGAAACATTTTTAAAATGCCTCTAATAATGAAAAGATTGATTATAAAATATGACTTAAATGGTTTAACAAAATACCCTTTGTACGCTCATAAAATAGCTTCATTCAATAGTGGTTCTAGGATTTAGCACTTGGTGGGGTTTAGATGCAGGAGGAGTGAAGGATTTGACTGTGGGGAGGCTGGAATCCATAACAAACACCTTTTTAATTTAGGGCACTTGTGGTGATGTGATTTGGTGAGTTCAAGCTGAACTTGATTATTTTCTTACTGCCTGAATCTATCACTGCATGTGTTGAAATATGCATACAAATGCACTCAAGATGTTGAGACTGGCTAAACACAATGCAAAAATGGATGGTGTGTTCCGCCCCTGGACTAAGGAGCTACCGTCTGTTAAATAATCTCTCAGCATGGGGGAAACAGTCAGTTTTCCCCTTTCTATCAGTAGATGCACCATCTCTTCATTTCCTGATTCCAATTGAGATGGGATTGCATAGCATTTCTGAAGATCGGGCCTTATGAGTCTCAAGTTGGGCACCCAAAATCAGGGGATACTTCTCTAAACTTGGGTTTAAAAAGACTGAGTCACGCAGGGTGAGAATCTGCCACCTTTCCTCACCCTGAGTGGTACCTTACTCTGTAAGAGGCCCCAGGGGCGCTGGAGCAAGGGAAGAAGTCTGAAAAGAATGGTGGTATCCGAACCTCTTATTGCATGTTCAGACCCTGCCTAGTGCTGTAGCAAGTTCACTTTCCTTTCCAGCTCCCTGTCTTGCCCAGTCAATCTCTCTGAAGACCTACCTTTCTCTCTTGCCTTATACCCCTTAATTTCTCTCTCCCTGTGTTATTGTCCCTTAATTCTGCAAAGCATTTTGGGATGTAGTTTGTGTGGAAGACACTTTACAAAACACAGACTGGATTGTAGGTCAAATTAGCCCTATGTCCCCTGGGGACATAATCGAATCATAGACTGTGGGCAAGAGGTCTTGGTGGAATGCTCTGAGAGAAGTCTTGCCTGATTGTCATGAGAAGTTTCTAGCCCAGTCAAAAATGTCTGTTCACCTTTTCCCATGATCATTCATGATCATGAAGGGCTTGATTGTATCTTTACAAGCTGCTTCAAGTAAGGGGCAGCATATGGCTTCCCCATCCCAGGAGCATGCTAGGGAATGAATGGCGGCACATCACAATTTCTCCCCTGCTTCCCCCACTCCTCTGTGCTTCCGGAGAAGGGGATTAAATTAATTCATCCCCTTATTTTGCAGTTCCTTACTCCCCCAGTGTGCCAGGCAGCTACTTTGGAGTAGAGGAGTGGAGTTGGGGTTCCTCCCATTCTTCTCTGCCCTCTTCCTATCTGCCCGCTCACAGAAGAGAACATAAGGCAAGTAGGCCCAGATCCACAAAGGTGTTTAGATACCTAAATCACAGACCCAGGTGTCTAAGTCCCAGTTTTGGCTTCCCTGAGATTCCCCAAACTCCCCACTGAATCTGGTAGATGCCTAAACTCATTCAGCACCTGAGGTTTCCAGGCACCTTGGGCACCTATGTTGTTCCAGCTGGGCATGCACCCTACTGTCTCTCCCTGGGCATCCAGACACATATATCCTGCCTAAACCACAGAGCAATCCTCGAACTGGGGGATGATAGGCCTGACCTGGTAGGCATGCTCAGCGTCTGCCTACTGGATTGGAGTCTCATTCATAATCCAGCGGGAGGAGATGGTAGTGGTGGTGGTTGTTCTGTGTCCCTCTGGCCCAGTGACTGTTCCATGGGGGATACATACTTAAAATTGACACTCTCCTTCTGGCCCAGTGACTTTCTGTAGTCCAGTGGTTAGGGCACAGACTTGGGAGGTGGGACCCTGGCTCTGTCCCTCCCATCTCACTTTCATTATTTATTCAGAGTGGAATGGTTTCGACAGGTGATTCTGCAGGAAACCCACATCAGACTATCCCAAAGCTCAGTGGTGAGAGCACAATCTGGGAGGTGGAAGATCTGGGTTCAGGTCTATCTTCTTCTCTCTCCCCCTCTGGCAGAGAAGGGGGAACTGAACCTGGGTCTCTCACATCCCTGGTGAGTGCGCTAACCACTGGGCACCACCACCACTACCTCTGGCTGTTTTGTGTGGAGTGAGGCAGGTGCCGAATTAATTCCTGCAAGAAATGCCGTCAGTATGTAAGCCCCTGGGTCCAGATGGTGGGTTCCCATTCATGGATTGCTAAGAAGATACTGGCACCTACATCCAACCTAGAGGGAGGTGCCTTTCTCTGAGAGAGGATAGAACATAGCACACCACATATGCCTCTCATCAGCTCCCACCACTGATTAGTTTAGGCAGCGCCCCGCCTAGCATGCTAGCTTTGTGCAACACATTGTAAGGGGCCTATCTCTTCCTCATTCCCCATGCACAGAGAGTCTAGGTCCCTAATTTGGCTTTGTGGATCAGTGTTTTTCCTACAACTTTCTAGGCACCTAAAAGCTAGGCTCCATGACACTTGACCTAAGTCCCTTTATGGATCCTATAGCTCCTGCTATCTACTTAAGTTGGAACTGAATCTCAGCAGAGAGTGATTTACTCCTTCCTTGCCCTGAGTGGGTGAATAAAATTTTGCAAGGCTCCACTAAATCCTCTGTAGTTTGCATCCCAAAATAAATCTGAAGCAGCTGTGGCATTGAAAGTGATTGAAAGGTATTGTTTTTTTGGCAATTCATTTTAGCTCTTCATAATGAGCCTTTTGAGAAAAGGGGTTTTCTGTTTAAATAGTTTTGGAAGGCAATCATTTTTTTGACTCAGTTACTGTATTTTGTCTAAAACAATACATTTGGCCATACAGCTTGGTTAATGCTGAGAGTTTAAGAAGTCTGGCGGTTTACTAGGACTCCTATTTTGGGTGGAGAGCATCTCTTTTTCTGCCTGTCTTGATATTATTACCTTTATTTTGAAAATAAATTGTAATTGGAGATGGAAGAGACCTGCTAGATTTTAGTTCATATCCATACAAGTTCAGGAGCCAGTGGGGGTAGATCTGCAGCTAGCATAAATCAGCATAACTCCAATGAAGTCATGGAGCTATGCTGATTTGTGCCATCTGAGGACTTGGCCCTTGCTCCCCGAAATAAATACTGCATCCGATATTGAAGGACGAATTGGGAAAAACCCAGTGGCACCACTTCTTAATCAGAACGCTCATTTTCAGAGGGTAGTCTACTAATTTCTATAGCTACAGCAGAGGAAAAATGACTTATGAATACAAACACTGAGCTTGGTTCACTGTTACTCATGGGTAATGTTGTTTATTTTGCAGCATCAGCAACAGTCAAAGGCCAGTGGCGAGGTATTCATGAAAACCTCCATCAGTCTCAAGCATTTCAGACTTTAGATGAATGAGTAGCTTGCTGAAAATGGATATTTATTATGTATTTTGTTATTGAGAATCATTATTCACTTGTTTTGAAAGAGCATTTTGGTCAGGGTCAAGGGCACTTACTGTGGTACATAGGTTTGCAGCCTGTACTGGTTTGGTAAGGATAAATAACACATTTAAGGGAAGGGTGAGAAAGGCAGGAATTTCCCCGTTTTTTGTTGCTAAGTTTCATATCTGTTAGATGCCACTTGGAAATACCAAAAGCGAAAGAGGTTGCAATTCTCTGAACAGTTAATTACCTGGGCTGTGTCAGATAAGTTGGGGCATGAAAGAAGGTGGAGTCACTTTTTTGAGAGTTGAGCGTGTTACTGTGGACATTAGAGCAAGTCCTATTATTTATATATGTATTAAGGACTCTTATCCACCTAGAGCTGTGATTAAGTGCCTTCTATAAAATGAAACAATAAGAGATGGCTATCACAAAAACATCCTGATGTCAAATGTGAGGACATAAAATTCCTTAGACTCAGCATGGAGGCTACTTAAGTAACCTTAACAGAGGGTATGTCTATACTACCTGCCGGATCGTCGGGTAGTGTTCCGTGTATCGGGGATCGATTTATCATGTCTTGTCTAGACACGATAAATCGATCCCAGAACATACTCCCTGTTGACTTCAGAAATCCATCTTGGCAAGAGGAGGAAGCGGAGCTGACGGGGGAGTGGCCACAGTCGACTTGCCGCCATGAGGATGCCCAGGTAAGTTGACCTAAGATACTTCGACTTCAGCTACGCTATTTGCGTAGCTCAAGTTGCCTGTCTTAGGTAGACCCCCCCCCAGTGCAGACCAGACTAGAGTCACAGAAGGTGTATATACCCATACATGGAAAAGGAAGAACTAAAGCACTATTGCTCATGGCAAGTTTCAAGGCCGTTGTTTCAGCCAAAAAGATATATTCATACAATGGAAATCCAGCCCCAATGAAGCCAATAGAAAGGAACAGAAACTAAGGGTGTGTGTGTAAAATTTTAAAAGGGAAATTAGCTGGACTACAGGGAATTTTGAAGAGTAAGTGGGTAATGTCATAAGAACAGATAACAGGAAATACACATTTCCTGTTTCTGATAAAGTGAGAGAGTGAGTTGGTGAAGACTGCTTAATTACCAAGGAGTATGGGGAGCAATTAAGGAGGATAAAGAGTGTGCAGAGAAATTAGATTATTTATTTGCATCAGCCTGCACCGTGGGGGACATTGAGGAGGTGCATACTCCAGATTTACTCTTTTCTGGTAATAAAGATAACACTGTCACTGGCTGTTCCTATGAAATAAAAATCCCACCCACTTTCTCTGAACTCGAAATGTGAATATCCGTTCAGAAGATATGGGAAACTGGTATTGTGTGTGTATAAGTTCTAAAACTAGGAAATCTTGTGTTCTAATTCTTGTTCATGGAAGTTACTTGTTCCATGGATTTGAGCAAGTCGTGAACTGGGAATAAGGCTCATTGTCTACTTTACAGGAGATATTGTGAGGATTCATTAGTGACTGTAAAGAATGTTGATCCATGCTATGAAATGTCACATAGAAAGAACTCTGTTCTGCGAGGGGTAAGATGAACCCTGTCTGACAAAGGATTTCAGTAGGCCTTTATTGATCAACAAGAAAACCACAGCCTGCCACAGTTATGTTGGCTCCTGGAAAGTCCCCAAATTGCATTGAAAGATATTGTATAAACAGCTTCCCAGTGTCTGAGCAGTTTCCTGCATAGTATTGATTTAATAGGTAGCACCCTCTTGTTTGTACCATAATCAGGTTGCAAGGTTATCTAGGGGATGTCCTATCAACAGGAAGAAGTGGGAGGAAGGAGTGGGAGTCTAAGCTAAGGGAGTGACTGCTCAGGACAACCAGGTGTTTTGCACATGGACGTTACCCCTTCTCTGGGGGTCAAATGCTAGTGTCCCAAAGATCCTGAGTGGTTGCCCCTCCTCCATGAATAACCACACTCAGTGCAATAATCATAGAGTTCTTCCTGCCCCTGTGTTAGCTGAGCTGGAGAGACAGGATTAACCACATTCATGCTGGTGTATGCATCGGTATTGTCTGAAGTTAGATGTTTGAGCTCAGCAGACTTGATCTATTGAGGAATACAGGTCAGCTTCAAGAACAAATTGAGCTTCCCTCCCTGTCTTAATGGATGTGCCCTACCACTATTTCTATTGATTTTAATTATTACAAATATACTTTCCCCTCCGGTTTCGCCTCACTCAGTATCCTACCCCCTCTCTGATCTATTGTTCGGCTTGTTTTAGAAAACAGAGAAACATTTTTCTGTTTGCTTCCCTCCACACCCTGCACTGTTGTTGTTCAGGAAGAACTGCAAACGAGCAGTTGGAGCATACTCCCTAATAGACTTGGGCAAATAACTGATTTTTTTTTGGTTCACTGACCGTTCTGAAAATTGTACTACTAATAAAATCAGTTCAACTCAAACCAATTTTTTTGATGACTCCAAAAAGTAATTTAGTTTTGGGTGGACCAAAACATTTTGTTTCTGTGCATTTTATTTTACCCTTTTGCTTTTCAGTTAAAAAAAATAATAATTAAGGACATGAAAGAATAAAGCTGCAAACTTGGAAGCAGAGGAGCTGGCAGCCTTTCATACCCAATCGCTCAGGATACCCAATGAGGGTGTTGGAGACTTGCATTCAAGTCCTGCTCGGGAAGGAGGATTTGAAGCTGGGTCTCCCACGTCCTAGATGAGTGCCGCTGCTACCAATAACTTCTCCTCCTCTTTATTGTTTCCTGAATGGAGTTTGCCACCTTATAAATGTAGCTCAATTTCTCCCCCGCCCCCAACTATTTTGTGAATTTATGTCAAATTCATGACTAGTTTTGATTGACTCAAAGCTGCACTTTTTGGGGGCGACTAAATTATTTGTCCAAAAATTTCATCCAGTTCTACTCCCTAACCTTGGAATCCTCTCCAAGCTGCACATCTAGCAGGTATGAGACCGGGTACACGCAACTCAGAATTCTCTTACATCCTTGAGGGTTTGCACACTTTGGGCAAGATCTTCAGCCGGAATAAACAAGTGCAGCTCCATTGACACTTGCTGAGGATCAGGGCCTTTAAGTTTGCCCTTTATGTGCTCATTTCTATACCTGAAATAGGGCGAAGCAAATGTGAAAGATCGGTATGGGGGTGGGGGGGTAAAAGGAGCCTATATAAGAAAAAGACCCCAAAATTAGGACTGTCCCTATAAAATCGGCACATCTGGTCACCCTAACCTGAAATAACCAGCACCTCAGTAGTTCCTTCTGTTAATGTTAGTTCTGGAGATGGGTGTGAATCAAAACACTGCAGCCAAACTTCTGGGAATATAAACCTGAAAGGGGACCAAAATTTCATGCCTGAACCTCTTTGTCTGTAATGATCTGAACCAAAATGGCAGAGCCGAACACTCTCGTCAAGATTTGGAAGGTGGGGGTTGAAGTCTAGTCATTAACTGAAATGTCTGCAGCTTGAGCCCATCTTTGTATAATTCATACATTGATTCTTTCACCAGTCATTTATTGCATTATGTGAAGTTTCACTTTGAGTTTCCAACAAATGCTGAAACTCAGCTGGAGCAGTTACAATTTACTGTTAATGGCTCTTAGCCAGGATGAGCAGGGATGGTGTCCCTCACCTCTGTTTGCCAAAAGCTGCCAATGAGCCACAGGGGATGGATGACTTGGTGTTTATTTGTTCATTCCCTCTGGGGCACCTGGCATTGGCCACTGTCAGAAACAGGATACTGGGCTCGATGGACCTTTGATCTGACCCAGTATGGCTGTTTTTATGTTCTTATGTTGGGTTTGAAAGTATATGAAATGACCCCGTTTTGCACCTAAACATCTTAAACTGACCTGTTTGCTGAAATGTGGCAAAACTTTCAATATTTTGCTCTGAGTGTCTTGTTTATGATGAAAATTATGGTTAATTTATTTGGTTTCAGGTTCTATTTCATCTCTGTTAGCTAGTCCTGGTTTCATATTACTAGCTGAGAAGGACAGAAGGGATAGCTTATATGGTCATCTAGTCTGGCCTCCTCATACCAAAGGAATTATTCTTCTCTTTTGTGCCATTCCTGCACCATCACTGCACTCCACCAAGGACTCTTGTATTCTTTTTGCAAATGGGTATTTTACTTGTCTGTGTTTATAAAAGAAAAAGCAAGCACATGTTATTTAGAACATTTCTATTCCTTTCTGCCTTGTAGAGCGTGGAGCTTGACAGAAAATTGTTGTTTGTGTGTTGTGCAAACTGTTATTAAATAAGCCTTATAATGTTCTGGACTTGCACTTGCCTCATGAAAGAAAATACCCTAAATGGACTCTAATGAGTAAACCTATTCTCCAAAAGAATTGTCATTCATGGTATTTGTGATATTTTTCCCCAAGGAAGGAGTTAGGCTGTGAAATCCTAGTTTCTATTCTTTACTTTTCCTTGGTCATTGACTTAAACACAAAATGTTGACTAATAAAGGCTGCTATTTAATAAAGCTGTGGTCTTATTATCTGGCACAAGCAACTGCAGTTTGTCTGTTTCCTGTAGCATTGCTTTTGGTGCAAAGAGAAAACTTTTGTGCTATTTTCTCTAGAGGTAATATGGGAATTTTTTTCTTGGAATATCCCCAAATGATATAAAAAAACTGTGATCACAGAACAAGGCAGCTCTCACCATAGTACTTCTTACTGCTTAAAGAATATTTTACATCTTCAGAGAACTTTCAAAACATTAACTAATTAACCCTTGAAGCATCCCTGCCTGGTAGGTGGTTATAATTAATCCAGTTCTGGTGTGTCCTATTTGGGACACCTAAAGCCTGATTTTTTTCAGACCTGCTGAGCACCTGCTACTCCAGCTAAAGTCACTAAAAGCTTATGCTGAAATAAACTGGTTAGCCAATAAGGTGCCACAAGTATTCCTCATTTTATTTATGGATACAGACTAACACGGCTGCTAAATTTAAGCCTAGGACATGTAGGCGCTCAGAACCTGAAAATCAAGCCACGATGTCTCAAATAGGGTGCATAAAAACTAAAGCACCCCAAAATCAGTGGCCATACTTGAATTTTTTGTCTGAAAAGACTTGCCCAGGACTACAGAAGGAGATCTCATCTGGTTTCTGGTGCTAACAGGAACTTCCAAGCTTTGTATTGTATGCCTGGAGCACTGGATTATGCTGCCCTTGAAGAAAGGCAAGCTTTGAAAACAATATGTAGTATAGAACTCCTGTTTGCCTTCTTTTCTTTGCAAGTACTGTACACCACCAGAGGAATTATTCAGTTTGTTTGCTTTCTGGGCATGTTTCCTTCTACACTGTGTTCTTTTCCAGAGGCTGAGAATGATTTATTATCTCTGGGTTTTTGCACAGATGGTCAGCTAGGCTGGCAAACACAGATATTTAGCTATTTAATGGTTTTATATGTCTGCACCTAAATAGTGTTTCCATCTTTTTCTTGCCTAGTGGTGCATGTAAAAGGAGCCTACATGTTTGCATGGTTTGCCAGATTTCTATGCAGGTTTGTGCTGGAACTCCAATGCAGAGGTACGAAAAGTGAATATTAGTAGTTTATCTTAGAAGTATTACTGGACAAGATCCTCAGCTGATATAAAATGCCATAGCTTTATTTCCTGAACAAATTGTGCCCAAATAACAATGCATCTCTTTCTGCACCACCCTCTAAAAATACAATGTCCTTCCTGAGTAGGGTGACCAGATAGCAAGTGTGAAAAATCGGGACTGGGTGGGGTGGTGATGGTGGTAATAGGAGGCTATAAAAGAAAAAGACCTAAAAATCGGGACTGTCCTTATGAAATCGAGACATCTGGTCATCCTACTTCTGAGCCAGTTTACAGAAACACTACCCCCTCCTCTTTTAAATCCTTCCCATAGTCCCACTCGTTGTGGGATCCGACAAGATGCTGGCAGACTAAATCATCTCCTTATTTGTTTCATTTATATAGTCTTATGAGTGAAGCGTACTTGTGCAGGTGAAACAGGCTAGTGTTGGGAACGAAGGGTGTAAGGAATTGAAACTGGGGATTGCAGGAAGTCTGAATCAGAGCCATGGGAACCTGAAGCTCCATTAGCAATGCCAAATGAGTAAGAGCCAGCCTGATGGGAAGACAAATGCTTATCACAGTGGAGGCTATAGGTTTGTCTACACTTACAATGCTGCATCAGTGCAGCTGCAGCACTTCAGTGAAGACACCACTGAGGCCCATGGGAGAGCTACTCCCATTGACCTGGGTACTGCACCTCCTCAAGAGAAGCCCTTCCACTGACATAGCACTGGGAGGTCAGTCGGTGTAACTGTGTTGCTCTGAGTGTGGATTTACTACACCCTTGAGGGATGTAGTAATACCGACGGAGGTTTGTAGTGTAGACTGGGGCTAAATCATTTAAAACTATTCAAGTATTTGACAGAATTCTCATATGGCCAAAGCTTAGAAGCTAAGGTCAGCACAGAGGTCAATGCAAAGTCTCTGCTCCTCAGAAGCCACAAGTGCTATCAGTCTTGGAGGCAACGCAGGATCCCCAACCCAAGGGGAAAATATATGAACATCAGGCTGGCTCTTACTCGTTTGGCATTGCTAATGGAGCCTCAAGTTCCCATGGCTCTGATTCAGACTTCCTTCCTGGTTTGTGAAGTAGTCAGCTGAGTCAGCAGCCGCCAGCTGGGCATAGACAGTTTGTTATACTAGAAACACCATTTATTTGTTAACTCATAAAACACTGAGAGGTTCAATTGTTTAAAATCTTGTAGAGCTGCCAGGTTCCTGGCATTTGAGCCAGCCTATTAAGAGGCCCTGTATCAAAGAATCTCCTTGGAGGTGGGGCAGATTGAAAATCCCACCAGATGAGTACTGCGATGTGGTGCAACTCGAATCCAGAACTTTGACTTGGCCCATTATGAAGGCACAGGCCACTTGTAAAATTTGGTTCTGGGTTTGGATTTCATTCCTTCTCCCCCATAACCTTCAAGAATGTTCAGATGCAAAGTTTCGGTTCAAGTCCCATCTCTCATTCATTTTCAGAACCCTTCTAAAAAAAAAATCCCGATAGATTTGGAGCCTAAAATGACTCGAATGGCCCTGGAAATGGAGCTGGTCAGAAAACAGAATTTCCTTTCCATGGAAAGTTCTGACACTTCGGAATCTGGTTTAGTTTTGAATCCAAACAAAACAGCTGAAAATTCCGGCCAACTGAAAATTTTGAAAAATCTAGATTCAGGACCATTGAAAAGTTTTGTTTTGATGATGTTTCCACATTAATAGAATGTATAACATTCTACTTAGTATTTTATATAAATTAATATTTTAATACAAGTAAAAACAAAATGAATGGAGACAAAATTGAAATGATTTAGTTACTCTTTTCTGTTCTCAAATTTTGTCTCAATCCACATGTTCCTGCAAAATGTCTTGATTTTGACAAAACTGCATTTTCTGTTGGAAAATTCTAGTGTTGAAAATTTTTCAACCAGCTTCATCTTTAATTAAGTGCTACCCTAGCAGCAGCATATGGAACAGAACTCTTCATAACATTCCTGTGAAGGCTTTTACAAAAATACTGATCTCTGTGCAATACTTGTAAACCAGGAATCCTCATCATGCAGATGTGTTTCTAGTAGGGTCCTTGGGCCTACCCCATGTAACACTTTTATCAGTGACCTTGAAGAAAACATAAAATCATCACTGACAAAGTTTGCAGATGAGACAAATTTGAGGAGCGGCAAATAATGACGAGGACAAATCATTGATACAGAGCCATCTGGATTGCCTGGTTAACTGGGCACAAGCAAACAATAGGGGTTTTTATACAATGAAATGTGTACATCTAGAAAGGAACTAAGAATGAAGGACATACATACAGGTTGGAGGATTCTATGCTGGGAAGCAGAGGCTCTGAAAAAAGATTTGAGGGCCATGGTAGATAATCCGGACTTTGCTGTGGCCAGAAGAGCGAAGAGATTTTTTTGGATGATGTGGCCAAAATGCTAATGAGCTTCTTAGATGCATAAACAGGGGAATCTCAAGTAGGAGTTGTGGTTTTTTCTCTCTGTATTTGGCACTGGTGTGATCATTGCTGGAGTTATTGCTTCCAGTTGGGGCCCATAATTCAAGAAGGATGTTAATAAATTGAAGAGTGTTCAGAAAAGACTCGTGAGAATGATGAAAGAATTAGAAAACTTGCCTTATAGTGATAGACTCAAAGAGCTCAATCTATTTATTTTAACAAATAGAAGATTAAGGAGTGACTGGATTACAGTCTATCAAATACTTGTTCCCCATAGAGGTACTTATAATGGAAGTTTTTTTTTTAATCAGAGAAAGGTTTTTAAATCAAGACTGGAAGTTTTTTTTTTTTTTTAAAATAAAAAATATACTTTAGGAATTATTTTGTGGCAGTTCTCTGGCCTGTGTTATACAGGAGGTCAGACTAGATGATCACAGTGATCTCTTCTGGCCTTGAATCTATGAGAATGTGAATAACAGAGGTGTGGATTTTTGGTTTGAAAAAGTATCCACAATACAATAAATTATTTATTACAGATGAGTAACAGAGGCTAAATTGTTAATGTAAATTACTTGCCAACACTTTTTTTCATTGGGAGTGGAGTGGGACACTATCTTACCAAATCCTTTTGTAGGGGCCGTGCACTTACTTATGAGAAATATCTGTCTAATTGATCAGTGCCTCCATTATTGTCTCCTCTGAAGCCTGACTGCAACACCACAGTAAAAATGTTAAAAAGTTGACACTTATCCACGGGTATTGCAGCACACTTCCTGATACTCATTGTCATTATCTCAGGTACCACTGTATGTTAACTGATAAACATTTAATGACTATGGGTCAAATTCCAGAAGTGCCTAAGTCCTATTTTCAAAAGTCACGGAGGAGTTTGAAACTCCTCTCAACTCCTAATGGGGGAAAAAAAAACCCTGTCAAAGTCAGTGGGACTCTGGCTCCTAAGTCACTTAGGCACTCTTGAAAATATTACCCTGCCTTTGTGGTAGTCAGGAAGAGTGGAGTAGGACTTCTTCCTTCACTGTGAAGGAGATACACTGACATGACTGTGTAAAGCTAAATATGGGCTTTGCTTGAATCCTTACAGGGTGGGGGGAATAAAAAGGAGCCTCTGTAGTTAGAGAGTCTGGGCTG
The DNA here is from genome assembly GCA_032164245.1 of Sternotherus odoratus. Classification (NCBI taxonomy): domain Eukaryota; kingdom Metazoa; phylum Chordata; order Testudines; family Kinosternidae; genus Sternotherus; species Sternotherus odoratus. The sequence continues at coordinate 17,057,013 of JAVMKO010000007.1, read as the reverse complement.
CTCACGGAGCCTACATGGAGTAACAGCCATTTGGGGTTGAAATGAACAAAAGAAAGAAGCAATATACAATTTTTATGTTAGGTGTAACTCCATGATCCATTTGAAATCACAGGAGAATGAAGCATAGTGGAGTCTAACTCTCTGTACACGTCTTTGTTCATGCTGTCAGAGGAGCTCTGCATTGATAATTGTGACCTGTTCCCAGCAAATTTTTAAAAATTAGGAATAATGCAAATATTTTCTGGACAGCATCATTCTCAGATCCCCCTTCAAACATGCTTAATATTCGTCTCCTGCTGTGAACTGAGCCTGTGTAAATTCACATCAATAAAACCTGCAAAAACCTGTTTTAGATTTTTAAGCTCTGGCACATAGCCAAATATATTTACCGGAAACCTCAATAAATACTGAAAAGTCACTTGCTATCTATTGCTTAGTAATACAGTAACACTGTGAATGAGTTCCAGGAATTGTACTTCTCAGTAATATCTTGTTAAGCTGTTACAATTCTGCAGCTGGTTAAATTCCCCGTACTAGTTAGACTTTTTGAAAATAAAAAACTGTTTACTATAGTAAATTTGAACGAAAGCAAAGGAAATAGAATTGAAAAGCCACAGCTTTTTGAGCTGGACATTTTGCATCCAAAAGCTGCATTCGTAACTTATTTCTTCTATCTGGAGGTTTTCAGTTTGGCTTTGAAAACATTCTTGGGTAACTGGTGATTTTGCACCTTTTTCACATCTTTCAAAATTAAATGGACAAACCTGTGCAGTTTTTTTTCCAGAGCTGCTCACACAGATATTAAATGGAGGGCATGCTCATGGGCTGCACTTTCTCCTTCCATGTTGTCCTGTAGAAGACCATCCCGGCACTGAGCAGCTAATAATACTTTGCTTTTCTGTAGTGTCAACTCAAATCTAAAAGCACTTTACAGAGCGACTGAATTAAGCCTCAGCTCATTCCTGGATAGCGGTTATTCTCTCTCTTGACAGGCTGGGGAAAGTGTGTCATGCAGCAAAGCTTGTGGCACAGCCAGGAAGCGAACACTTGACTCAATCCCAAACTGTAGCCAAAGACAGTGCTTCCTCTCATGTTACAGCAACGGTACATTTCATATCAAAAGCTGGAAAGGGAAGCGCTGAATTCTCCTAAAAGAGCCAGAGCCCAGAAGTGTAAAGTGGGGAAGTCTGGGGACTTGTGAATGAGACAGAGGAGAGTCTACAGGCAGAACTTGCAGGAGCTTTTTAAATTGATGAGCATTTCTTTTACCACCCCTTTATTGATATGAACTCAGCTGAGCTGAGCTGAGCTTGTGGTTTATGAGAGGCACTGATCCGTTGCTTATGTTAGAGGATTAAAAGTCAGAACTTCTAAGTGTTTTTCAGAGACCATGTAGTCTTAGGCCAGTCATTTAACTTTTGTGTCCCTGTTTACCCAACTGTAAAATGGGAGTAGTAATATATATTTGCCTCAAGTGCCTTCTTCCTCATTATTAATCATTTTACAATCAATCAAATATACTGGGTGAGCAATGGTACAGTCTTGCCGTGGGAGACTGGCAAAACTCAGGATTTGGCCTAGAACCTGTAAGCCCCACTCAGGTCAGTGGGAGATGCACTCCCAGGATTTGACTCAAGGGAAAGAAGTATGACAAATATGAACTTGGATTGGAATACATTTTAAGTCAATGATGTTCATAAAGTGAAAGGTGCCATAGAAATAGAAAGGGCACAGGTACAAGTACTATTACTGAAAGTCGGTTTTAGATACTGATAACCCGGCACGGTAGGTGCTACCTCAATAAGTAGCTGAAATGTTTCTATTTATGATAGGCTACTATAACAGGAGATCCCTCAGTTTTTCTTCAGAGTTGTCATTTGGCTTAAGCAGAATATTGCTCTTTTGTGGCTACTTAGAGTTACAGGGCCAAATTTTGTGTTAACTTGTACGCTGTGTAATCCCGCTGAGGTCCGAGAGATGGTGCGCGTGTTGATCGGTAGAGAATTTGATCAATGAACCCACCCATTAAGCAAGATGGCTCCATAACAGCATTTTGATCCTCACTGACCAGCACAGCTGTCGCTGTGTAAAGTGGTGCCTAAGTGAAATCTGTGGTGCTCTTCAGATCTATAAACATCAATATTACCAAATGCTTTCTAGAAGCTTAAAATTTTTCTAAGTGTGCATTGCAGATAAAACTTAGTTTTGGACATTCATATTCCTTATTTCCTGGAATTTGAACCAGTCTGCCATGGCTTCCTGTAATTCAAACTCACCACATAGGCCCAATTGATGGACTCTTGTAAGGCCCCCTTCCTTTTTAATTGGTGGGATTCCTTTATGGTGAAGAATTTTGCTTGAGTTGCTTCTTCTATGATGGCAGGGCAGGGTGAGGTGATTGGATCTGAGGGAGTGAGGATGGATGAGAGGCATTTGCCTGGTTTGTATAGAAAATGATAATGCAAACCACAGGAAAAACACATAGAGAAGAACAAGGAAAAATTGTGTAGCTGGGAGGATATTAAATGTTTAGAGCCAGAGAAGAGTTAGTTTAGAAAGAGGAATTTCCTTGGTGCTCTCCCCTTGAAGAATGACAAGGGAACATTTCTCCATCTCAGTAAGCATTTGGCCTCTATCGCCATAGCACCTGAATACCTCACAAACATTAATGAAGTTCCCTGTGCAGCCCCTAGAAGGTAAAGCAGTGCTGTCATCCCCATTTTAATAGCTGGGGCACTGAGGCACAGAGAGACTAAATGACTGACCAAGGCCACACAGGAAAACTGTGGTATAGCTGGGAAAGGAACCTGGATTTCCCAAGCATCAGTCCAGTACTCTAACCACATGATACTAGGCCATTTTGCTGCCTGCATATAGAGGCTACCGGAAACTGTCTCGTTCTCTCCTGAACCAATGGCCTCATTAAATGCTTGGGATACGGCTACTGCTGCAAGTGTCCTTTTTTGAAGGCTATGTCAAACTGGGGGCCTAACCACATATGCTCATTAAAGACCTCATGTAACTCAGTTTGAGGTGTTAACCCTGGTGTCCAGGCACAGATTCAAATTGGAATAATTAATCTAATTATCTGGACCTTTAAAGAGTAACTTTATTCTTCAATTCCTTCTTAAAAGTCTGTCATCATGTTGCTTGGGTCAAATGGCTACATTTCCATTATAGTGATCTTTTGGCTACATTACATTATAGTGATCTTATTACTAATTATAAGAGGTACTTTTTAATTTTCACGTGAAGTGGTATTTATGTAGGAAGATATATTTGTGGAAAAAACAACACATTAGTCCTTATGGTCTCTACACCCGTTACCATTTTGTGCTGTTTTGATTTTGGATCCCCTCCGCCCCCCTTTACTTTAACCTAAAAAAATGTTCTCTTTCTTGCCCCCGCCCCCTCGCCCATGCTTATAAATTTGTCTCCAAACTTGGCTCCAGTCTAAAACTTGGCACTAAAGCATTCAGCTGTTAGGCAACTTTTAAAAATAAGCACAATTTCAGCTGTTTTATATTACATAAGAGGAGTGCAAAAAGCTAGCTAGACCTTTTCCAAGATACTTTGTAATACCCTGATGTGTAACTGTTCAGAGTGAGGGTTTTAGATGTGAGTGAATCTCTTTGATTTTAATGGAAGGTTTGTGACATTGCTCCTACATGATGCACCTTTGCATTACAGGTCAGATATTCTGAACAGAGGACTAATGAGTAAAAACACATGTGCACCTCTCACAACTAACCTCACCATTCCACTCTTTTTGCACATACAAGCTGGGTAACTGATCTCTTAACTACCTTTAAATTATATAACTATATATGCAGTATCAAATGCAAGATCTTTGCAGCACACCTGTTGTGTCTGGACTCGTGCACAGGATAGAACTTACATTTTGCAAAAGATTTTGAGATTGTGAAATATGGCATCATTCTCAATTGGAGAGGAAAAAAATGTTAATTTCAAAATTTTCCATGAAGAAAAATTCTGAGTACTTTTTTGTTCCTTTTTCAGGACATTTGAAATGTTAAATTTTGGTCAACTTTGACTTTTTTTATTTTGTGCTATATTATGTAATGTAATATTGTATATTATAATAAAAATAAAAAGAATTTTGAAACAGTCATTTCAAAATGAAAATTCAAAAGATTTCATTCCAAAGTGTCTAAACATCACACTTTGACTTTGTCAAATATCTTTTGTTTTATTCCAAAATGAAATTCTGGAGAAATCAACCTGATTTCACAAAACCATTTAATTTGTGGTGGAACCACATATTCTGAAGAAATATGATTTTTTGGTGTCAAATTTCTCTAATCAGCACTAGCTGCAACCTCTTTTGTTTTGAATGTTTGGCCATATTTATCTGTGGCTGTGAGTGGTATCACTTGCTTTGTAAAATGGGGAGAGGGAGATATTCAAATTGTGTCCAATTGTGCTAGTCACTGAAAAAAATAGTTTCTCTCTCACTAGGGTGTTGTGGATAAATATTTTACAATGTTTAAAAGATGCAGATGCAGGCTCAGAACTGTGAGGTGTACAAACTGAGTGCTTAGAAATGGAGAGGAGCTGAGTAGACTGGTGTGGAATAGGTTAGCCAGGAGTGTAGAGAAACAGAACAAGCTGCTGCTTTGTAACACACAGAAACAGGGACACACAGAAACAGAGTTGGAGGAAGGCAATCTGATGGAGAGGCTGCTGGGTGGCTGGGAATGGGGTGGGGAGAGTGTTGGAGAATGAGGCTGACAAAAGTCCAACTTTGTTTTAGACAAGGGACAGTCCAGTGCCCTATGTTAGTGTTTTGTAGAGATCGTTGGAAAACTCTGATATTTCAGTCCATGTTTTTGTCCAGAAATGAGTAATTAAAATAGCAAACACTTTTGGGGAAGAAAAGTGCAGAAAAATTTCAGTTTGGAAATGCTGAAATGAAAATTTTTGAACATTTTTGGTCGAAACAATCGTTTTCGGATTTGATCCGAAAAAATGTTTTACTATATTTGAAATGTCTATTTGAAATTAAAAGTTTTATTTAGAAATTTCCTGTCCAAAATTTGGACCATATTGCCAGTGTTTACCTTTCCTTCCAACACACTTCAATTTTGGTGAAACCCCATGTTTTAGTGGGAAAAGTTTTTGGATTAAAAAAGTTTTGACCTGCTGTGTGCTATTCTATCTGAGACCAGTGTTTAGTTCCTGGGTCTGGTCCCTTGTTCCCCTGGACTGGCAGAGACAAGGGCTAGAAACACAGTAGTGGCATCTCCACAGATAATCACAAAAGTTATATGGATGATCTAGGAGTAGGGCTGATGGGTTCTGAAGGGCGTTCCATCTAATCTTCCCTTCAGATACTGGGATGATGGAAATAAAACCTAAAACTGGGCAAGGCTCCTCCAGCAATAGTTATTTATTATAATTAACTAATAAACGAATGCAGCATCCCGTCCCTTTGAAGAGCTAATCCAAAAAACATAGCTCTCCAAATACAGGACATTAAAATATGGTCTTTACACACAGGAGGGAAAAAGGAGCTAGGCTTACTTCAGCCCATCTCCCTGTGCTGGGGGTCCCTCCATTTCAGAGCTCCCAACTCAGTAGCATCTTATACTGGTAAACTGGTACAGACCAGGGCCAGAGAGCACACCCGATCCATCAGAGACAAGACATGGTGGAAACTCTCATACTCATGGAAATCTTAGTCTAGCCAAGGAGAAATATAGGCAGAAGGGGACTGATGAAGAAAGATCATTTCAGCTTTAACTGGAGTTCTCAGTCTTTGACAGTCAAAGTTCATTATTCAGGTCACAAATTTAGATTTAATTCCTGCCAAGTATGGTCTGCGTTAATCTGAAAACATTCCAGATATCCTGTTCTAAGGCCAAAAAGGTGAAGGGCCTTTGGATAGAGAGGAACAGCTCTGTACGCTCAGAATGCTCCAAATTCAGGCATTCACAAGACATCGCCCGAAAGACCAAATCACTTCAAAAAGGGATCTAGCTTCTGCTAATGCCAGGGACCAAATGACTCTCTGAGAAAACTGAAGTCTTCAATCTACACACTTTTAAAATAATAAAACAGGGATGACATTATTGGTACTGACTATTTTGCTGCAATGTACATTCCTGCTCTTGAGAACTGCATAGTTGAGTAGGTCCTTCTCCACTGCTAGTAAAGTACCTGGTGGCTATTTAAGAGAAGAGAGGTCTCCTATTTAACATACAAGGGAGAAATTCACCCTGTACAGAAGCCCAGCAAATCCCACATGAGCCCTATTCAGAGGATTTAAGTGCTGCATAGCCCTTGTGCTGGGCCTCTGAACAGGGGGGAACTTCAGTCCCAATTATTTCTGTGGCATATATTGCCAATTCTTTAAACTCCAGAAATCCTGAGGCAGGATAGAGCTAGGACAAGGGATGTGACGGATGATAGGACTGATTCTGATTTCACTTTCAGTGGTGCAAACACAGTACAATTCCATTAGATTTTTTTTTCAGTGGAGTTACTCCAGGTATGCATTGGTATGAGATCAGAGTTAGGCCTGAGAGATACTCTGTATGAAGTATTATTATTACTATTATTGAAAGAAAGTATTTTGAAAGACATGTTGAAAACGGAGTCATACACCGCTACTATAAAAAAAATCCCTATCTACCTGGCCCTTTTCAGGCTTTCATAAAGTTTTGTGGGTAACTGTGATGTCACTTTATGAGATCTTCTGGAGTATCACAGCAAGATAGATTTGCCATGAGTTGTGTTTTTTGCTCTTTTCCTATTATTGTTTTTGTGTAGAAGCCAGGTAGGTTCCAAATACCAGTGTTTTACTAACTATATCTGAGCACACAAGGCCTAGTTATATATATACTGCTGTCCTTGCTGGTTTCTGACAACTTCTAAAATATAGAACAGGGTTAATGCCACTAGCTAGTTACATTTATTTAAAGAATACGGGTATGGCGAACTGCAGCTAATGGGAGCGGTGAGCGGCCGAACCCATGGCCACTCGGGTAAATAAAACATCTTGCAGCCAGCCAGGGGCTTACCGTGGCCAAGCCATAGAACAAGTTTGGGAACCCCTGCTTTAAATGTATAAGAGTAATTTAGATAACTTATGACAACAAGAATGCTTCTGATCCAAATAACTCAGAAGACTGGAATCCAGTCAGCATTCCGCTTCAATAACACTCTGTCTGAGTACTATATTGATCTATCTGTGTAAACAGCAGCAGTGCAAGTGTTCTGTCTTAAACAACATAACAGTACAATAGCTAGAATAAATAACTGAGATTCATATAAACTAACTGTGTCCGGTGCAACCTTAAAGACTAAGACCTGGTCTACACTGAGGTGTGTGTGTGATTGATCTAAGTTATGCAACTTTAGCTATGTGAATAACATAGCCAAAGTTGATTTACTTAGATCTATAGATCTGATAGTTGATGCTCCCAAATCGACTCCACCTGTGCCTCTCGCTCTGGCTGTCTCCCAGGGTCGATGGGAGAGCGCTTGGCGGTCGATTTATCACATCTAGATTAGACATGATAAATCGACCCCCGCTGGATCAATTGCTGCCGGTCGATTCTGCAGGTAATGTTGACAAGCCATAACAAATTTATTTGGGCATAAGCTTTCATTGATAAAACCCTCTTCTTCAGATGCATGGAGTGAAAATTACAGATGCAGGCATTATTATACTGACACATGAAGAGAAGGGAGTTACCTTACCTTCTCTTACAAGGTAACTTGCCAGGTAACTCCCTTCTCTTCATGTGTCAGTATAATAATGCCTGCATCTGTAATTTTCACTCCATGCATCCGAAGTGCGTTTTTTTTACTCATGAAAGCTTATGTCCAAATAAATTTGTTAGTCTTTAAGGTGCCACTGGACCCCTCATTGTTTATGTGGATACAGACTAACATGGCTACCCCACTGATACTTGAGAGTATCGGCATAAGAGGCTATCTTGGAAGTGACTATTAAGTTTCCACACTGCAGATTCATACCACACTGTACTATAGCTGTATCTTCATAAATAGTTCCAGTGACTTAAGTGGAACCACTTGAATGAAGTGTATTCATGGTTTGCAGGAGGAGGCCAGAATTCACAGCTTGTTAGAGGAGGAAGAAATGTTGTTAGATTATGGAATCTTAGGCTATTTGTTTTCTATCAAGAAAGATAAGTTTTCCTGCAATGTTTAATGAAACAGACCAAAGGAACCCTTTGTTGCTATAATAATTTGATTCATTTACCAGGAGATGTTAGTTTCTTTAGTAGTTGGCATGTTTTATAAAACGTTGTATGTAAGTTATCACCAAAGGAGTGTCCATTTCTCATTAACTAGGTTTCATGGGATTTTTGGATTGATATAATGGGAAATGTTTTTAATAAGAGTATTTGAGAAACAGCTTTCCTAAAATGCAGCACCAAGAAAGTTCTAGACCCAAATAAAGTATTGGTACACTCGATTTGGATTTTAATATTCATGGGTGAAAATGTTATCAGGCTTAAAAAGGCAGCTGAAAATCAGTTGAATAAGTGGCTGGATATCTTCAAACATTAAAACTGGTAGTTTCTGTCCTTTTTACAATAAATGTAATTAGCTATCACCTACAGGAATTCAAGCCAGGATTTCATCCTAGATATTTATTCTGCTGAAGTCAGTGGGAGTTTTGACATTGTCTTCAGTGGAGCCATGATGTCATTCCTCTCCTTTAGCTGTCTGAGCTAGGAATTCAGATTACTGTTTTGCATCTTTATTGTGTGTCATAGGAATTTCAGTGTGGGGGGTATAGTGAGCCAGCAGTTTTGTAAATCAACATTATTTTTTTGGTCTATTCAATATTTGGGAGTGTGAGACCTTTTTATTATTTTTAGTTAAAGAGAATGAATAAAGAATGTCTGCAGCTATTCCTCAGGCCAATGTATTATCATACTAATTAAAAAAAACCAAAAAAACCTTTGAGACTTTTCATTGTAAACACCACGGATTTCAAGTTTTTTCCAAAGGCTTTGCAGTCTTCACTGAGGAAAACATAAGGAGACAATTTAGTGGTGAAAACAGGGAATTGGCCCTAGGACTCCTGTGTTCCCTGTCATTGATTTACTTTGTCACTGGGCAAATCTTCAGCTGGTGTAAATTGTCATTAACATCAATGGAGCTATGGTAATTTATTTACATCAACTGAGATCTGCCCCTCTTTGCCCTGGTTTAGCCTCTTGGCAAAATAAGTAGAATTATGCCTTCCTCACAAGGCTGTTTATGATGCTTAAATAGTTAAGGATGTAAATTGTCTATGGATCTTTGCATGGAAGAAATGAAAAAAATGCTTTATTGGTGTTCTTAAAAATCAGAAACATTTACGGGATTAGAACTACTAGGAAAGTGAGCTGTAGTAACTCTGGGGACTCTCATATATTCGTGAAGAAACTTTGCTACCCAGATCATAGGGCAGGTGCCAAATAAAAGTAAGTCCTGTTGATGACTAGCTATTTTTAAACAGGGTGGGTATAATTGGACACAGTTTATATAATGTTTAATTGTCAGTATTCTGTTTGTTCAATATATCAGTAGTAGTCTGGGATAAAATGCATGACGTGAAAGAGAAGGTTTCAACTAGACACAATCCCATTGTTTATGTATCAAAAGGTAAATATTTGAGGCCATATATATCTCACCACTGGCTGTGAATGTATCTCGGATTGCATGCCATACTGACCATAAACTGGATTTTTACCGTAAGTCATTGGGGCTGTGAATATCAATACTTAAAAATGAAACATGATTTGTGTTTGAAATGTTTTTGTTCTACATAAGATTTTTAGAGTGAACTCTTGTGTCAGAATGACTGTGCAAATAATACAAGCTAAGCTGCTAGGGACACTGCTATACAGGGCTGGCTCTACCAGAAGCTAGATCCCTTTTTGAAGTGATTTGATCTTTCGGGCGATGTCTTGTGAATACCTGAATTTGGAGCATTCTGAGCGTACAGAGCTGTTCCTCTCTATCCGAAGGCCCTTCACCTTTTTGGCCTTAGAACAGGATATCTGGAATGTTTTCAGATTAACGCAGACCATACTTGGCAGGAATTAAATTGTGCCGCTCCAAGATTGGCCGGAATACTGCCCCTCAGAATGTGCCACCCCAGGCACATGCTTCCCCAGCGGGTACCTGGAGCTGGCCCTGCTGCAGTATGTGCTTTGTTAACCAAGTGTCCTAAAATGATGCCAAAGAGCTATTAAGGTAGAACTCTTTGGATCCACTGTACTACTTCTAATATGCTTTACCTTACACATTACCGCTAATTGAAGGCAGCAGAAGCAGCACTGTGATTGGCCCAAGATAACGAAGGCTGAGGAGATAAAGCACCAGATGGAGAACGCAGTACATAACCACTAGAGTGAATGAAGGCTGGGCAGAGGTGTGGTGAGGAAGGAGAAGGCGAATCAGAAAACTGAGCTTGAAGTTCCTTATTCTCACTAACTAAGCTTGTGGTACTGTAGATAGCACTGGTACCAAATCTGTATGGGACAGAACTAAATCAATGTTTAAAATTTAGGAAAATGTTCAAAGCCAGCATAGCTTTAGAGGCCTACAATGAAGTAGTACAGGGCGGTTTTGTTGACTGAACTATCGTAATCTGGATCTGATGAGGCCTGATTATCAAGGACTCTGCTTGTTTTTCAGACAGCCTAACTTGTTCAGCAGGTTCTTGAGGTTCAGTACGCAGTGCCATCCACTGGAAATAATTAGATGATATCAACACCAGAGAATAACCTCTATCATTACAGGGATAAAAGGAGAGCACTTCACAGAGTTTCCAGTTTATAAAACAAAGCCATTAGAACAAAACCATTAAACCCAAACTTAATTTCATGGATGTTAAAATTATTACAAAAAGAGGCACTAGCTTTAGCTCTTTTTTTGGAGTAGGAGTCCCAGATCTGAACACAATATGCCCAACGAGGAAGGCATTCTAATATCTTCAATATTATTGTCTCTTCTTGTCTTTATACATGCTAGCATTTTGTTTGCTTTTTTTTGGCTGCTGCTGCCTATTGAGCAGAGGTTTTCACTGAGCTGTCCACAATGATGTCCAATAGCATCACTTATGGAACAATCTTTTTTCCTTAATGGCTATAGTTAAGCTAGAGTCTAGCAACGTGTATGGGTAGTTTAAATGATTCCATCCAATGGGCACTTGTTAACCATGATTTTCATTTGCTGTCGTGCTACCTGCTCATGTAGCTTTGGCCCCCTGCCTCATGGTGAGTTGTATGTGTAATAAGGTTGTTTTGTATTCAAGGGTGCCACAACTGAGTCCTTTGGTTAGCTCTCTGTGAAGTTCTCCACAGTTTTAGTCACGATAAACCTCAATAATTTTGCACTGAATGCAAATTTTGTGATCTCACTGTTCACTCCCTCTTCCGGATCATTAATAAACCTACAGTGTTACGCCAGAATTAAAACACTATTTTAAAAAAATCTGAAGTGAATTAGACAAGGGGTTGTCTTCTAACATACCAAAATGAAAGATGGTCACTGGTGTCCGAAGAGTCTATCTCCCCCTTCCACCACCACCACCACTTTTAGGGTGTCCAGATGTCCCGATTTTATAGGGACAGTCCTGATTTTTGAGTCATTTTCTTATAAAGGCTCCTATTACCCCCCACTCCCCATCCCGATTTTTCCCATTTGCTGTCTGGTCACCCTAACCACTTTGTAGTTGAAAATGCAGAGAGAGAACCTAATTTAATGGCACATTTGGTTGAGACCTAGTGCATGGGACCAAAGTGGATGAATCTCCACTTAAAAATTAACATTTTGGATGATCGCTTCAGAATGGCATGACATCCCTGGTGGGTTTAAAACAGGTGACTACTAGAGACCTAAGCATTCATTTTTTTTAAAAAAAGTACATTTCTAGCTCTTTTCTTGTGGGTCTAAATTTTACATGTGAGCTGAATCAAGGGGCTTGTCAGTAGAGAGAGGAGGTTCCTCTCTGCAGCTCACAGAAGTGAGATTAATCAGCTAAGCCTTCTGTAAACTGAGACACGCTTCTTACAAAACGAGGTGTGTTCTCCACTTAGAAAATGTCAAGCTCCTTGCATCCAGTAAAATGCCCAGAAGGTCTAAAACACCTTACAGGATTGAGGGGTTTGGGATGGCAGTTACGCAGCCTCTTCTGTAGTGAATTGTTGCTGAAATCACTTGGAGTCACATGGCGCTCTGGCTAGCAAGTTGGGTTTATGCATGTGGTGCATGGCTCCTGAAAGTCTGAGGCCCTAAGAAGTTGTAAAGGTTGCATTGGGTCATTGACATTGGTCATGGGTATAAATATACTTTGAAGCTTTGATGTACTTTGTAGCCTTGAACTTTTTCTCCGAGATGCTATGCTTATCTGTGCATGCCATGGAAGCTGCATCTTTCTCCAATTGGCATTTCTTGCTCAATAATGCCATTTTGTGGGATGAACTCTTTCCACAAATGACGAGGTTGACAACAACAAAATAGCTACACTTTTAGGGTAAGGAAGATAAAAAGGGTGGTAAAAATCCTTATGCCCGAGGCAGCATGAACAAGTGGAATAGGCACTATCCTGGGATTTAAAAGACCTGGGTTTGATTCACAGCTCTGCCACTGATCTGTTGCATGACCTCAGGCAAGTCACTTCACCTTTTGATGCCAGATTTCCTTCCCATCCTTTGTCTGCCTAGTCTATTTAGATTGTAAGATCATTAGGACATGGGCTGTCTTGTGTTTGTATCAGGCCCAGCACAACAGGGCCATGATTTCAGTTGGGGCCTCTAAATGTTACTGTAATATTGAAAAAAACCCTTAATAAATCCAAATAATTAATCTACCACTGATACATATTCAAAAAGCAAAAAAATCTCTTTATGTACCCAGTCATATCTAAACCCAAATAATATTTTTCTCCTGAAGTGTGGCAATGAAAACAAAGTAGTTACATTATTAAAGAAGAATGTGATATTTAATCTTAAGTGTAAGGAAAGCTGATGTATGCAAGCCCTCTCGGACTCTGAAAAAATGGATATAAAACTGTACTACCGAGGGCTGTGGTCTCGCATGCATGCCACACTTCTTCAGTGCTTACAAAATTCTTCTAGTCTCTTGATGTTGGTTTCTGATAAGGCCTTGCATTCCCATCATATTCTTTGATTTCTCTTTCCCTCCCATGAACTATGACATAGGCAATTTAAAAAAAAACAAAAACCTGAGAGGTGCATCTGTGTTTCTTATTTATATCTTAGCTATTTCTATACCTATAGCTATACCTATTTATATGAATAAGGAAACAGTAAAACTCATCTACGTGTTGATAACGTTCTCTGAAGGAATGGCCTCATCTCTCAGATGAGGTTGCTTTGCGCCTGTCTTCATTCACTGTTTAGAATGGACGTTGAAGATAAATTCTAGACTCAGTCCTCTTCCAACAGTAAACAATGGCAAAATTTTCATGGACTTAAATGAAAATGGGATCAGACCTTAAATCTGTGTTCAGATTATCTTCAAGTTCCATAACAAATAACACTACATAAGTCTATGCTGAAAATTTGTTAACTTGGTTTTACACTAGCCTACTCAGAAATCTAGTAGGCAGAATAGTACAGTGAAGTTTTCCTGTCTATCGGTGAGCTTCTATGGCACCCATAACCATAGCATGACTGACTCCTATAAAGTATCTTAATGGGTGTATCCTCACAACATCCCTGCTGTGAAGCAGGGAAGTAGTATCCCAATTTTACAGATGGGGAAGGGAGTCCGAGCGAGATTAAGGATCTGACCCTAAACTGAGCTACAGCTCAGCCAGGAATTTCCCTCTCTGCAGTGAAGAAATGTTTAGCTCTCAGACATTAATTACAGATACCTCTGGGAAGGGTAAATGGGTTAGGGAGAGTGAAACAGAGGGGATTTGGCATTCAGGGTGGCGCTTTCTTTCTACATTTCTCCTTATGTGGTTGGGAGGATGGGAAGTGCTGTTGGCTGGGCTAGGCTGGACAGAGCTTTGAGACCTGATCAGCACTGCTGGCTCAGGGCTGCTGCTGACAACAGTCAGGATGTGTGTGAAGTGAGTATTTGGTTGACTTCAGAAAACTGAATACAACAGTAGCGAGTGAGGTGTATATTTAGTTGGCCATCTTTCTAACCATACTTCCTGTTGTCCTACATGGAGAGTTAACTCGACTTGTTTTTGCATTAACAGAAGGGAACGTTCCCCTCCCAAACTCAGAGGTTTAGATTTGCCCTCTAGTGTTTCTAAGCAGGGAAAGTTGATGCTGAGAAAATAGCATGCATTTAAACCCAGTAATCCTGCTGTCAGATGGTCTAACAGCAAAAGACAACTTCTATCTTAAAATCTTTTCAGTTTAACTCCTCTCAAGTGAGACATAGAAAATAGGCTGTGTTTGAGGGAGCTGTTGATACCAATACTGAAACTATATTATAGTGAAACATTTAGCTGTAAGAGAGGTTTTTTTATATTAGACAGTTTCAGTCAGATTGCCAACAAAACATAGAAAACAATCCTGCTGACATCAGTATATAACATCCCAGGAGACTGTTGAGGACCCGTTTCAAAGAATAACAAGTATGTCTTACATTCTTATATGCTGACATAATATTGGAAGGCTGCTGCCCTCTGGTGAGTCAGCAGATAAAAGGGAATCATACGAGTCCTATTATCCAATCAGTTGGTCACAGGAACACACGTTATTTCTGTTAACAAAAACAAATCCACCTCCTTTATTTTCTTCATATACATGAAGATCACAAGGACTAGAAAACCTCAAATTTGAAACAAAGGACTCTTTATATTTTCTTGGTTGCTTTACCCCTTAAACTCTTCAGTCTGAGTCTGCCAGCCAAATGAGGTTTGAGAGGAGTGTGTGTGTGTGTGTGTCTCTCTCTCTCTCTCTCTCTCTCTCTCTCTCTCTCTCTCTCACACACACACACTATGTTGTGCGTGTGTGTGTGTATATATATAGTGTATGATGTAATTTTAATATGTATACTCAGGGAGAAGCTCTTTGTGGGAGGGGCCATCTTTGTTCACTGTCTGTACAGCAGGATGGGGTCCTGGCCAATTCCTGAGGCTCCAAGGTGCTAAAGCAACACAAACGATAAAAAACAATATGTTATGCACACCCATTTTCTCTGCAGTCGCTACAAAGTTCATGAATGTTGTGTACAACTTCATGGAGAAATAGAACAGCATAGTAATATTATACTCTGTAATATTATACACAGTTTTTATATCATCTGCACGTTTTGCAGAATAAATGAATTCACAGATCCCCTGCTCCTTGTCACAGAATAATGCTTAACCCCTTTCCTGCTGATTGTTGTTGTAACTCTTGGGAAGTGCTGTTGCTCTTTCCATGGCTACTTCTAGTGTTCTTTGGGATTGTGGGAAATAACTAAAATATCTCAGATATTACACTATGTTAACTGTTAGCAACTGTTCACATCTTAATGGTACCCTGTGATATTCAGCTACAGGCAAGTGCTTAATAATCAGTAAGCACCAAATGGCTAACAAGTCTTTGTAACTCTGACCACCAGTAATCTGGGGCAGGATTGGCAGCAGGAATGTTTCATTTCAGAAGCATCTCCCTTCACATGCTCTCATGTGCCCATCACTAAAGGAGAGAAAAAGCATAAAGCCAAATAAAAGTGGGCATGCACATAACTCTAGTCTAATTTTAACCTTACACACGGGGTTCATTAACAATGCCAAATATCTTACTTTAAAAAGGAGACCTATGACTTCAGTTGTGGAAAATTCCGAAAGCTGGCTGGGAAATAATGACCATATTCTTATTAGATACAACCTGGGAATAAAAATGCAATGTTATCTTTGAACAAAGTATTAACAAAAGACAATGGATGTCTTTGTTTTGAAATTTGTCCTATGATATCTCCTCAAAATGTATACTTTCCCTCTCAGGTTGGTGGTAAACCACATGGAAGTTGCTAGTTGCCTCTTCATCAATGATCCATTTACATGAGTTACATGTTTCTTCCCTTCATCTGTATATCAAGACTCTGGTCTGTGGGAAAAGAATCTTAAATACTTTGGGTAAAATTGTGGCCTCACTGAATTCAATGACAATATTCCATGTGACTTCAGTGAGGTTAGGTTTTCACTCTTTGTGCTTTTATTTTCTTGGCCCAAATTGCCATAGAACTGGCCCCCTTCCCCCGACCCAGATGTCAGATGTAGACCAGTGTAGCTCTATTGATTTCAATAGCATTTAGCTAATTTGCAGGAGTTGAGGATTTGGCTACTGTCTTTATTCTTGCTTCTCATTCGTTAACCTCTGTCAGTTCATTAAATATGTTTTGTGTGTCCCAGTCAATTGGGCAAAGGGGAAATTTGGGGTGGGTAACCAATTGAGTGGTAAAAGAACCTTCCTGAACTGGCCATGTGAGAGTCTGCCCAGGTGAGCTCCACCTGCCAAACCCAAACCTGCAAAGCTATTTGTGTTATGATGTTTATATGACAACACAAATGGTATCACAGATCCTGGGGATCAGAAACAGGACATACAGCACCCTCATATTGCTCTCCATTATCCAGTCACTTTTCCAGACTATGGAGCTGAGAGAAAACCCCATCACTTTTCCCTTTCACCATGAGGAAAATTTCTTTGGTTCTTTTATTGTTTACAATAATTGTCTCAAACGTTTCTCTAATATAATCCCAGTCAGCGTGGGTTTCTGGCAATAAGGAGCTATAGAAACTGTGGAAGATGAGTACACATCTGAATCAAGGTAGAGAAGGAAGATATATTCTCAGATTTTAAGGTCAGATAAAATAGGCAGAGGAATGCCTAGGCTGTTAATCACACTAGGGCTTAGGTGAGAACTAGGCTGCCAAGCAGGTTGGTGAGTCAGGATTTGGCTGGCTTTGTGCATTGGCAGCTGAATAGGGATTTTTGAGGATCCCAGTGGTGCCTGAAGCCTGGTCCACACCTCAGAGCTAAATTGACATAAGGCAACTAAGTGTCTATGCTAAAATGTAGCTCCCACTAATGTAATTCGCCTACTACACGGACGTAATAACTCCACTTCCACGAGAGGCATAGCGCTTAGGTCAATGTAGGTCAATGCACTGTCAGTGTAGACACGGTATTGCTTACCTTGACTGTTGTTGCCTTTCAGAAGCCATCACATAATGCCCCACACTGACCGTTAAATCAGTGCAAGTGCTCCTGGTGAGGTTGCACACCACCAACATAAGTGGCGCAGAGTGGAGTTGCAAAAGTGATTTGAATCACTGTGGGGTGGTACATCAACGTAATTTAGGTCAATTTAATTTTGTAGTGTAGGCTTGCCCTAAGTGTTGGACACATATTTAAGGAGGCAGGTGCCAAAGTCCATTTGTGGATCTAGGCCGTAGACATGTAATGTGACACATGGCCAGAGTTTTAGAGGTATTTAGGTGCTTAAAGATATAGATAGGTGTTTAGTGGGATTTTCAAAATTCCATAGAGAGATGGGTTCTTTTGAAAAATCCCATTATGTGTTTATGTGCAGATTTGAGCACCCATATATCTTTAAAAATCTGGCCCTTTGAATCCTAAACCACTTAGGCACTTGTGAAAATTTTACCCATAGAACCTTAGCTCCCTGCTTCAGGTATAATGTGTGGCCCAGAGCTTTCACAGCTCAAATGAAAATAAGATTCCATCTGAAATGCAAACAACACTACCGGGCAGTTCAGTATCAGAGCATGGGCAGTGGGGCTCACCCCAGAGCTTTCTGTAAGTCTATTGAAAGACAGCCTCTTGTGGGAAAATATCAGGGAATTTCTTCTTGGTTAATCTTTTAATCTGATAGGGGAAGGGACACTTCAGAGAAAGTCTATAGCAGGCACCCCTAGTTGTTAATTGGTAAGTTTGGGAACAGAATGTGGAAGGATTATGGGATGTCAGTTGACAAACAGGGGGCTGCTATTCTTTCTAAGTAATTCATTGTTTCATGTGGAGATTATAGTTGGTGAGCTAGGTAGATTTGGGAAGTATAGCTATTGCACAAGACATGAATGTCAGTATTTCTTTGTCTCTAATGATGGCAGGATAAATCGAAAGAGTCTCTGGTGGGATTGCTCGCTGCCTCAAACGCTCAGTGGTGAGGTGCAGTGTTAGCGGGAGGAAGCAGCAAGCATATTGAGGGTTGGCAGATCATTTAGGCCCCAAACAGGGACTACGGCGACACCACAGACATCTAGGAAACTCTTCTGGTTTTGCTTGAGGTGGCAAGACTGGAGTACCAGTGGGTGGGTTGATTGATTGCTTATGCCCACAACAGGAAGTTAAGGGAATAGCTGGTGATAATTGCATTAACAAAAAGTGTTTCCTCTTCCCCTTCCCCCGCCCCAGTAATTTCCCCTTGATCTTGGAGATAAATGGTAGTTCTTAGTGGCAAGTAAACTTAAACAGCACTATTTTGGAATTTTAGGATGTGTGTAAGAATTCTCCTAGAGAACATTACTCCATATTTTGCCTGTCCTATAAAGAGGAACTATAGGAATTAGGCAGAAACCCAAGAGTGTTTTTATATTTTATATGCAATGAAAGATCTGTTTTTTTCTTAAGTGTAATACTAGTAACAGTAATAATTTGAAGAATGATTATTATGTTATCCCAAGGATTTATGTCCCATATTCTAGTGCATCAAAACTATTCTAGAGTAGAGTTCTTTGTAGTGCCTGAAACTACACAAGTGATGGTAATCCGATCCCTACCATACATTGGCCATGCCAAATTCTTCTGGGCTTTTGGCAAAAATGCTGGAAAAATTAGACTCTGGTTTGATTCACTAGAATTACAGGAACCATGATCCATAAAGGTAATGAGGGGTGAGATATTAAAATATATGGAGATACTGCAGGATCTCTAGAGACCTGTGGGAGCTGGGATGCATTGAAGACAGTCCTGAGAATGTCGGGGATGAGAGTCCTCTGCTAAGAAACCGTTTAAATAATTTAGTGGATCTGCAAATTTTGGGGCTATGACATGAAAATAATCACACAGCAGATATTTTGCAGGAGTCACTGGAGGCCAGAGTGGAAGTCTGAAGGAAATAAAAAGTAGAAAATAGGAATGAGCAAGGTCCACCTGTGCCCAACCCCTGTAATTACTTGTAGCAACCACCCAGGTGATTCTAAACAGATCACTCCTGTGCATTGCTCCAGGGAGGAAACCTTGGAACCCGTTTCTCATATTCCCTGGGAAGGAAAAATCCTTACTGAGTGCAAATATGACAGTTCATCATCAATGTGT
This sequence comes from Sternotherus odoratus, assembly GCA_032164245.1. Classification (NCBI taxonomy): domain Eukaryota; kingdom Metazoa; phylum Chordata; order Testudines; family Kinosternidae; genus Sternotherus; species Sternotherus odoratus. The sequence goes on along the minus strand of JAVMKO010000007.1, from coordinate 17,037,703 downwards.
ATATGAGCAAGAATCACCATAGTTAAATATCTAATCCTATTTACAGCAGGAAATAACATGGACATCCAGCTGACCATGGTCTGAAAGCTCAGGGAAATACTATGTTAATATTTTATATCACTTACATTGCAATTAACAAACATTAATTCATCCTTAAAACAGAAACATCATGTTTAAAGTGTAGCACTGGGAGCCATGAACTCCTGACTGTTAATGCTGGTTCACATATGGCCTTGAGCATGTCACTTAATCTCTCATCATGTTTGAATTCAAATGATAATAAGATGAGGGAAAATTGTCTAGTGTTTAGGGCACTGTGCTGGGACTTATCCCAAGCTGGGTCCCCTGATTAGCCACAGACTTACTGCCTGACTTTGGGCAAGTCATTTAATTTATCTGTGTCTCGTTCCTCATGTGTAAGTGGGGATAATAGCACTTCCTTACCTCACTGGGGTATTATGAGGAAAAATACATTTAAAAGATCACCTGATTACGGTACTGTAACCACTTAAGCTATAGACATGCCTATCTCCAGGGGAGTGATGAAGACTAGTGTGTCTGAAATGCTAGGCACGCGTATTTAGTTTATTATTTCAGTACCCCTGTGGAAGGCCAAGACAGAGAAGTTAATGACATGTCTAAGGCTACAAAGGGAACTAGTACCAGAATCTGTATCCAAGAGTTCACAGCTCCTGTATTCAGACAATTAGACCAGGCCCATCTCTCTAAAATGGGGAAAAGGTGTCATGGCGACTGTCACAGTAGGTGAAATAGCCATATTGAAAATGGTTCAGTCACTCTCTGAAATGGGGAAGAGTACACTAACTTAAGTCACCACAGGAATGAATATGAAATTTAGACTGCTGTATGGATGAAAATTACCTTTACCATACAAAGGCCAAAGATGTGGTCTTTATGTGGGAATGGAACTAAACAGGGTCTGGGAATGTCATGCGCTCCACCCAAATCTATAGCCAGGCTACAGGGATCCAGCACAGCCCTTCCAGGATTGCTATTCCAGTTTAGGGGTGTATAGGAGCTGGGGATTTCCAGCATTGGATCTATTTGAATGTAAATCCGATCGATCTTGCCTTGATGATGACTTATTCAGGGCTGGCACTGAGCTCATCTCAATGGTGTGCAGGAGCTGGAAAGCCCGTGGAGGCTCTTTTCAAAGGGATGAATGGGGCCCCTTGAAACTATCCACCTTGGAGTCCAAAGTTACCCGACAGAGGGAGGATGACAGATTTATCATACTTTGCTGCTTACCCTTGAGGAAACAGATGTTTTAATCACAGCTGAAGAAGTAGGCCATGAATTAGGGAATTACAAAATGGCATGTCTTCAGGAGAAGTGGGAGGTGTGGCTTGAAGTCTGTGACTATGTTAACGGTAACACATGGATAACTTCAAACCAAATTTGTACCCACATTGACTAAAGCACAGACCTGGGAAAAGATGCAGTAAATGTGCCAGTTTTTTCCTGACATCCAAGAATAATGGTAAACTCTGGATCAAGATTTTGGCCAACAGATTTCAGTAGCTTCTCTCATTTTTGAATACCCTACATAATCTGAGTGGACCAAAAAAGCATTTGCTAGAGGACAATAGTGAACAAATCCTCAACATAATTCAGATAGCAAAAGTTGTCATCTTGGGTGAAGAGAAGGAATTTTATATGATAGAGCTGGACTACATCAATGTAGGGATCTCTTGAGGTAGAGGACAGCTTTAATTGGAATTAAAATATTATACCATCCTCTCACTGTCTCCAACTTCATTTAAGGACTTCTGTTTTACCTTCGTATTTTAGTATCTTGGCTGCTCAAATAAAATACAGTGATTTAGGTTTTGGTGAGGATGCAGAGCACAAATAATGTATGTATGCAACAACCTTTTATTTTAAGGTCTGATCTTTGCTCCCTTTCTTCCCCAGGTGTTGCAAATTGTGAATTAACTGGGAATGGCCAGGGTTTTGGGTTAATCTTGAAAACTCAGATGCTCTGTTACTGGATAGTCTTTGCATAAAGGGCTTAACATTATTTGGCTTGAAATGGGTACAGAGAGAACTTTATTATCTATTTAAAAATTCATGTGTCACTGCTTTTTGAGAAGATAGTGCTCTCATTAAGGCCCTTGTCCAAAGCCTATTGACTCTGAGGACTTAAATATAGTGCTATTTATAGGGATATGTCATTCTACAAGAGACTCCTCTTTCCTCACCCTGTTTTGTTCATACTCTCTCTTGTTCATTGTTGTCAGATTCCTGGAGACATGAATAAAATGTTGCTTTTTGTAGGGGTGGATAGAGGTAGGAATAAAGAAAATGTGTTTGGGCTTGTGGCTCTGGAAGGAAATTAAGCCTTACGTTATATTTTTCAAAATGTAGTCATCATCTGCGAGTGGTCTGCTTTTTGTGGTAGGCGCCAGATTTTACTTGACAAGATGAGTCATTCTGTCTGTTGCAGTGAGAATAGATTCAAAGTTGAAAAATGCAGTGGTATGTCAGGGGAGTTTTTATTTTTTATTTTTATTGTATTGCTATGTGAAACTTGAATTAATCTGTTATTACCGCAGGTCTATTTGAAAACAAAAGTGACTAAGAACAGAGAGAGTGGGAAATAAGGTCTAACCTTTTGCAATATTTGCAAGCTTTCTAAAAAGTCTTCCTCCATCTTCTTAAGGAGAACTAGTGTTATTTTTCCTTATAGAAAATAAATAATTTAATTATCCTTGCTTAGTCTTTGACTTCCACAGCCACACTGCCCACTCTCTGATAGGCCTCTTCCAAATACAGAAGACAGCTCCTACCTTGAAGAAGGTATAAATGTTCCTACTCATATTTCCATTTCATACTGATACTCTCACTCAGTGTTCTGGGTGTATGTCCAGTCCATTAAACAATAGAAAGACAAAAGACCAGTGTTCACAAAATAGAGGATCCTATTTCACCACCTAAAGTTGAGAGCTTCCCCAATCACTCCCTGGCATCCACCCAGCTCTCTCCCAAATACTGTTACGCTGGAAGGTGTTAATGGCTGCCATCAAGTGGGTTTTGCTCCATGGACACCACAGATCTTGGTAAAACTGATGTGTACGCTAACCACTCTTTCAGGCTAAATGGAAGGAGAAATTAAGCCCTTGTGTAGACACACACACACACACACACACACACACACATGGCAAAACCTGAGCAGAGTTAAGCTGTGTGGTCTGAGGGATTACCTTGGGAGTAAATGTAATGCAAATGAAAGGGCTGTGTGTTTAGTGAGAGAAAATGAGGCGACAAGGAGAGGAAGATAGGATACTGGGCTAGATGGACCTTTGATCTGACCCAGTACGGCCGTTCTTATGTTCTTTTTTCCCTCTCCTTTGTCTGTCTTGTCTATTTGGACTGTAAATTATTCAGGGAAAGCACCATCTATTAATGCGTGCTTGTACAGCACCCAGCACAAGGGGCTTTGTCTCTGAGTTGGGGCTCCCATAGTGCAAATAAAATACCGCATCCCAAATAATAATAATAAACACACACACGTACACAAAGGAGAAAATTAAGTCACACCATTAGTAAAAGCTCACAGGCAACATTTTGTTTCTAGTGTAAGTAATCTGCTTATTTCAAAAACACCCCCACATCATCAAAGTGCATGATTCAAGGCTGGTTTGCCTTACTTCAGAAGTCATGGTCCACAAGAGTACAGTGTAAAACAAAACCTTCCTTCCAATAAACAACTGCAAGACCTTTTCTCAGATAAACCATTCAAAATTTATAGTAGGCAATCGGCTGTCTGTCATAAAGATAAGCACTGGAATTAAAATACCTCTATAAGGTACATCAGCTGATAAAAGTCCTTTCCCAATACTTTGCATGGGTCAATAAAATGATCACGAGATTTACTTTCTCTTTATTTATCAGCTGGTTTAAGGCTGATAATGCATTGAATCCAGGCAGGAGTTCATATCTGTGAACTTTAATTTTATTGCATTGTATAAACAGGTTCATTTTTTGAAACTCCCATTAAGGACGAGACTGGGACAAGTGATTGCACGCAGAAGTAAGAATGCCCTTGTACTCCTGTGTGGGCTAACTACCTTGGATCCAGGCTTGCAGGAATAAGTAGGGATCTGCACTTGTTTATTCGTTCCCTCGTTAGGGTGTCCATTCTGACGTTAGGCACAGCCCTTTGCTCCACCTCCCTAACTGGCTGGCCAATGCAGCTGAGCTAGTGTGTGATGGTTATTAATCTACTACTGGCATAGGACAACAGTAAATCACTACTCTCCTGTAGAGCAGAGAATTGTTAGGGATGGCATTGTGCCTCACAGGGGTGTCAAAAATACCTTCTGCTGTTACTCTGGGGGTGGAGCTGCTTTACACCTCACACCTTGCTGAAGGCTGCGCCTACAGTTGAGTTCCAGTTCACTTTCTAAACTCCCTTTTCCAGGGCAAACGTTTCTCCAAGTTCCCAAAGTCTATTTGCAGGGTTTTTAAAAAGAAAAATCTGTTGAATCATATTTGGCGTTGCATGAAGATGGATAATATGGGTATGTGTTCTAGTAACAAATTTTATGTCCATGACTCTACAAACAGCTAAAATAGCAAACTTTGCTCTATTATGTTTGTCAAGCTGGGTAATTTTTAGTTAGGTTTCCATTTGTACAGATTTGAGTATACCCATTAGACTATTTCAGTTTGTTTTAGACATGCATTTTTCTTAAATCTAAAAGCTCCACCATCCCGCTTTTACAGAGCTCCTAAATTATGCAGGTGCTCAAAGAGACTTGGAAGGGCATTTTGTCAAGTAACGACTGTAGGTTTTGGTCTACTCTGACTATATGGTTGTTGTTTATTACAGTGTAATAGCATTTAACCCACATATTGAGTACAGCAAATTTCCATATGAAATTAGAGGCAATTTTATAGTATTTTACAAGAGGTAATTGCAGACAATGTTTCTTTGTAGCCAGAATGTTAACAGATTAGTCAAATCAGAGAGAAATATTGGATAAATATCCTTACAGAAAAGGCAGTGTAAAGCAAGGAGTGTGAGAAAATTCATTGCTAACGCAAAGGTATTTCTGAGAAACTTTGTGAAACGTTATGATAAATAATTGCTGTTCAGGGGTGAATCTGTGTCCTAGGGAAAATAAAGCATTTAGGTGAATAGGTGCCCACATAATGGATTAGTAATTGAATACTACACCCAGTTACTTAATACTACACCCAGTTACTTAATACTACACCCAGTAGCTTAATACTACACCACACCTAGTTACCCCAAGAAATCTAGCATAACTCTGTACACAAATCAAAGCAAAGAGTCAGGACACGCCCTAGGTAAAGGAGAACAAAGATGAAGGCTTTGTTATTATTTTATTTTTATTATCTTATTAAATCATGGGGGATATTATGCCATAAGACACGACTAACATAGAGACCAGTTCTCCAAAGTGCAAAGTGATAGAAATTCTAAGAATATTCACAATACAGCAGTAATTAAAGATTAGAAATTATCCCACTAGGTGACCCCAATGCTTCTATTTACACTCCCCAGAAATTCTGCCTCCCAGGTTTATGCTCAGCAAGACCCCACCTCCTTCTTCATAGCTGTGTTTCCTATAACTCCCCGAGAAAGGGGGTTGGCATTTTAAAGGCCCCACACTCCTCCCCATCATGATTTAGGATTTCTTAGGAAAAAGACTGGCAGCCAGGCCTTTCCCTTGTCCCCCTCACCCCTCACCTTAGATACTAAAATGGCTTAGTCAACCTCACATGTCCTACTTCTTCCATGTTGTTGAAGACCTATTCCTTCTATGTCTCTCTCATGTCCTGAATGGCTCAGTCAATCTCACTTGACCTACTCCTTCCATTTTGTTTAAGACGTACTCCTTCCATGTCTGTATCATGCCCTGGATTCTCTCTTCTGCTACTAGCTTTATTAATTTGGAGTATGCTCATTTATTAGGGTGCACTCTTCTGGGGGTGGTGGTTCTGTACTTCTATCAATGTCCTGCTTGTGTCACTTGTGTTTTCTTACGGAGCTCTACTTCTCCCTGCTGCAAGTTTCCTCCCAATGGAGCTATCCTGCAGCACCTAGGTTCTGTGCCTTCTAGCCCCCAAATCAGGCGGACACACATTAACAGAGAGCGTCTGAGAGGACCGAGTTAATCAGCACTCCCAAGCTGACCTCTTTTTATACAGTAGACTCTCGATTATCCAGGATTGGGTTAACCAGGATGGAGATTAACCAGGATGTCAAAAAACAACAATGCATAACTCACAGGGCTGGCTCTGGCTTTGTTGCCACCCCAAGCACACACAAAAAAACAACAACAAACCCACTGGTACAGGGCAGCCAGTGAGCCAACACTATTAATTGTTGTTAATTAATAACAACCCTCCCTCCAGCACAGGGTGGTTGGTGAACCAACCCTCCCTCCCATATTTCTTATGGATGGTGATTATCCAGGAATTTATTAACCAGGATTAATTTTTTTCCTATCATCCTGGATAATCGAGAGTCTACTATACGTCCGAGGACTCAGCAGGCTGGGTCGAACATCACCTCCAGGCTGTCTCCCTGGCACTGCACCGGAATAGAGCCCACCTGAAGCAGGCTGGGTTGAGCAGCACTTCTCAGCTGCCACCCTCATATGTTCCAGGTTCAGCACATCCCTATCCCCACTTTCATGTTACAGTTGTTCTGGTAGTAATCCACTTGATGAGCAAACCCCACAGGATTTTTGGGCTCTGCAGGGATCTTGTAGCTTAGGTATGAGGAGCGTTACTGCAGAGTGAATGAGGAAACCAAGGAACACCCATGGGGAACTGGGGGGAGAAGGGAGGAAAGAGGCAACCAGCTTAATCATGAAAGTTATTTTTTGCCAGGTCATAACCATCCAAGGAGAGCCAAACAAACAAAGCAATTATAATATTAAATCTAACTTCAATTTGATTATAAAAGTCAGGTTTACAAAACTATAACTGATCACACAAGTCAGGGTCAGAAGGCTCTGCCTAGAGAGAGCGAGAGCTGGGTTCTCACTGCTCCATGAAGCTTGAATCGCTGGGGGTCCCAGGTGGTGGTAGGTGAGGGTCTGGAGTACTGAAGACAGGCAGAGCCCCCAGCACCATCAGTCAGGAGAAGATGAAGTCCCAATGCAACTGATGCAGATTTTGGATCCAGGCATCAGAGCACTTACTTGAGCATAGGTAGTGGGTTTTGTAGAGAAACAACAATGGTTCAAGGGAGAACGCTAGATTTGTTTATGTGTAAGCTGAAGGCTTGAGAGTGAGTATACCAAAGTTGTTTTCTTCAGGCTAGACAATGGGAGCTGATCATTCTGGACTATGGGCGTTGTTCCTTGGCGGGGGGCGGAGGGGGGGGGAGGCCACAATGCAATTAGGGAGCTTCAGTATTTTGGATACCAGTAAAGGATTTATTAATAGCATTGGTCTGATAACTACTGAGCTGGGCGTGTGCAGATGTGGGTTCATTAACATCTGGAGCAGAGATCCCCCATCATGCAGTGCTTCCCTGCTTTTTTGGTCCCAAAGTTCCATGTGGTTCTTGCCTTGGAATCTCTGTTCTCCATTCTGCATGCTAATGGAGATGCCTCCTTGTCCTATCTTCAATGCAAATGAGGCTAGGGGAGTTTCCTTAATCCTGTCATCCTTATCCCAGGAGTTTAGACCTGTCTCCCACTGCCCTTTTCACTGCTTTTTGTAAGTCTTTCTTCTGATGCAGATTTGGTTCAAGTGGAGGCTGCGAGAGACCGAGGCTTTTGTGAGTCAGACAGACTGGGTATTGCACCCTGGTTCCCCAAGAACACCGAGCTGCTAGGGAACACTTTGGGTAATAGGATAGTACTTTCCAGGAATTCATGTTTTTTCTTCCTGAAACTGGGCTATCCCAGCCAACCAGCACTGTGGTAGAGAGGAGCTCTGACTCACACATTTAGCGCTCCAGTCTCCAGGCTCTAATAAAAAACAGATGGGGGGGCGGGGGAAGTCTAGCTTGTTGTTGAACTTATCCTAACCTGGGATCCATCCCTGATTCCCCAGTGACAGCTCGTCTGGTCCCAAACTCCACCGTCTGTAGTGGAGCGATTCCAGACTGAGAACTGATTCGGACCCAAAGTGGCTGAATATAAACTGTATTGTTTTGTTATGGTTTTTTAAAGTGGGCCAGATATTGAAATTTCATATTCAGAGATCACAAAATGAGGGCTCTGCTTTGATTCAGCTGTAGATTAAACTTTTATTATTCAACAGTTACATTATGATAGCTCTCTGTGTTTCCAGGCAGGGCCATTGACTGGATTCTGTCTGGATACATGTGGAGGTGCAGATCATTAAAACCCCGTGACTGCCCTGCCCCTGCTGGCTAAGTCTTGCTTTCTGGGAGGAGGGCCAGGGGCAGTGGCTTGAAGCAGTCAGCAGGGAGCCCAGCTGTGGGCCCTAAGGAGGGCTGGCTCACCGCAGCAGGCTGGGCTAAGTGGTCACAGCTGGGGCTGCAGACTGAGAGGGCTAGAAAAGCCCTGAGCTGAACTCAGTTAGGAGCCAGGAAGGGGACAGGAGGCTGCAGCTCTGTCTCCTCACCACAGGCAGGGCACCTCAGGGGCCTAGAGACCCTGGAATGAAGTAAAAGGAGGGTAACTGTTGGGAGATAAAGGAACCATTTTATTGCATTGGAGCCACTGTACTGCACTTTAAATAAAAGGCACTTAGGTGAAACACCAGAGGAAGGTGGGAGGATTCTTTTTCTACCAGCCAGAGGACAGGGCACGGGGAGAAAGAGAGAAACCTGTGTGGACCCTGTGACATTCACACATCTGAAAAGCTTGGCTAGAGTATTGTGCCATTTGAGACCAATATGTTTTTGTTCCAAATTCTGTGGCTTCATAACAAAGTCATAATATATTTTAAAATGTTTAAGAATATAAGACAATAAGAATGGTGATACTAGGTCAGACCAAAGGTCCATCTAGCCCAGTGTCCTGTCTTCTGATAGAAGGAATGGACAGTTCAGGTAATCATCAAGTGATCCATCCCCTGTCGCTCATTCACAGCTTCTGGCTAACAGAGGCTAGGGACACCATCCCTGGCCTAAAGTATTGTCATTTTCAAAGGTAGTGATTTCTTAAAAGTAGAGGTTGATTATTTTAGGTGCTTGACCACCATAAGGAAGGTGGATTTCCTTCCTCTCCTGCCTGAGGGTGGGTGCTCAAAACTTTCTGGCAAAAAATAAATAAAAATAAAAAATAAAATTGGGGGAAGTAAACAATATGGAATGGAGATGGTGAGTGTAACATATACATGGACTAAAAAACCATTTCCAAATATCCGTACACACTGTTCCTCACAAAATCCATGTAAATGTACTCCTGTCTCGCTCAGCACTAATTTTTTAATTCAAGAAAGATGGAGAAAAAGCAGCTTGGGTGTTTCTTTTTCAATGGAAAATCCCCAAGTTTGCAGCTGTTTCATGTGTTGCCATGGCAAGTAACTCCCATAATTTTTAAACCTGTTTCCTATAGTTAGTACAGAGGGACAAAGCCTTCAAAGGTTAATGTAACTGCATGTAGCAATGGGGAAATGCACACGAAGAACAATATATGGCCTTCTTCATTTATCTTTGGTGGGGCTGTGGGCATACGTAAGACAACATTTTTCTAAGGAGAATGAAAAAGTCCATGCAACTACTGTGTCCCAAATCTGCACACCTGTGCATGCCAATTTGAATGCCATTGAAAGAATATTATTCTCTCTGCAGCTCAGAGAGAATAGTATAAGGCTCCAGATATGGAGCTGGGTACCTCATTGCAGGGGCTCTAGATGCAGTGAACGCTTGTGCATATTTGCTGGTGCAGTAGATGTGTGTGATTTTTGCAGGCACACGTTTCACTGTTCTGTCCCTTCATCTTCTTTTCCCATGCTTGTCTTATTTCCTGTAAGTTTTTCATCCCATTTTAATCTTAATTTTTAATATCTGAAAGCTCTAATTTTTTTCAAATGTATTTGTTCACTAGAAGTAAAGAAGTTAATCTTCATCTAGGCTAAATAAGCCTGTTAACTGAGAGCCTGAGCTTGCTCCAGCTGAAGCCAAAGGGAGTTCTTTGCCATGTGGTTCAACAGGAGAAGGATCTGTGGTTCTACTTGCAGGAGATAATATAGAGGAAAAATATTTTCAGAGTGCCAGGAAATACCCCCAGTGCATAGATGTGACTCCTGGTGAAGTTAATGGGAGAAGTATGCATGCATTCAAGGATGTAATTTGGCCATTAATTATCTGGTGACAAAGATGAATTTTGGCAGGTTTCCTATTACCGTGAATGATGGCAGATTTTCAGTCATCTGGACTGATGAACTAATTACTGCCCAGTCTCCAAGCTGGAGAGGCTGTTGTCCATTTTAACGTGACATGAACTCTCTTCCTGTTAAAAACAGAGGTGGGCTCCAGCCATAAAATTCAGGTGTGTATCTCTCACAATGCAGCCCTGAATCTCCTCCCATTTACATCAGTACATAAGTCCCCTCCAGCTTGGAGAGTGATCAGAACTGGGGTGGGGATGGACGGTGTTTGTTCAGGCCATTATACATACCCCCTCAACTCCGCGTTTGGATGGATCCAGGATTGGTCCAGGCTGATCACTATTTAAATATGCTATTGATAGAACATTTTCTCTATAATTAGGCAAAACAACTTGTTTTCAGCAGCAGGAAACATGGAGCAGAAATTAATACTTGTTGATTCCCACTCATACCGGATACTATTATATTTTTGTGTGATTAGACAATGTGAGTCAGACAATTACCTTTCAGGGCTGAATCGCCAGGATGGAAAGCATTCCATTGAAAAAGCAAATACTAAAAATTGTGCAGCACTCTGTGTGTTCTTTCCTCCCTAAGAAAATGAAATCTTTTCCTGAATGAGTGAGCCTTATATGGTAAAAGTGCAGCCTGTACGTTTGGCCCAGGGATACTTGGAAGCATCACTGTTAGGCATATTTGATACAGAGTGGTATCTGGAAGATCAAATTATTTTGTCTTTAATCTGTAATAAATAATGGGTCTGAACATAGTGCATATCTACTTTTTACACATTCTGCAATAGGGCATGAAGTCTAGAAGGATACGCCAAAAGACCTGCTGTTCCTGCTGCTGCTGTCTACAATACTTCCTTTCTTTTTTTCGCAGTTGCTCAGTAGCTTTTCCAGAGGTCTTTTACTTGGCCCACAGAATGCAGCGACTATATCTCTGCTATAAAATTACCGTATTTTTCGCCCTATAAGACGCACTTTTTCTTCCCCAAAACGGGGGGGAAAAAGTTGGTGCGTCTTATAGGGCGAATGTGCGCCCCGGTTCCCCCCTCCCCGCCGCGGGCGGGCTGCCAGGAGCGTCCCGGTTCCCCCCTCCCCGCCGCGGGCGGGCTGCCGGGAGCGCTCCCGGCAGCCCACCCGCGGCGGGAGGGGGGGGGGAACCGGGACGCTCCCGGCAGCCCGCCCGCGCGGCGGGGAGGGGGGGAACCGGGACGCTCCCGGCAGCCCGCCCGCGCGGCGGGGACGGGAGAGCAGCGCGAAAAAAGCGGCGCTTTTTGTGTGTGTGGTTTTTTTTTTTTTTTTTCCCCGGCTTTTTTATTTAAAAACTTGGGGGCGTCTTATACGCCGGAGCGTCCTATAGGACGAAAAATACGGTATATAGGATGCTTAAAAACATCTGTTGCTAGGATATCATTGTTTACTCAAAATTACTAGAGAATGCTGTTGGTTTCATCTCTGTGTTAAATTCTATAGGACTTTCTCCACAAGGGACGCTAACTGAGAGTCCCCTCTCCACCCACACAAATGAGTCATGACTCTAAATATGGAAGATGGAGAGTGGTTTAAAACAATGGTTCTCAACCTTTTGGGGCTCAGGATCATATGTAAATGTTTATTGCCTGCCGCAAACGTTTATGGCCAGTAAATAGTCTGGGGGTGGAAGCCCTGCAGTGGTTTCGGTTGTATCCCACCGCCGCCCCCCCCCCCCCGCCCCCCCCGGGAGGATGGGTTGTGCCCTGCACTCACCCCACAGTGGCAGCTCTCGTTACAATTTTTAGCTTTGATATTACACAGGGGTCACGTCCTGTAACTGGGAGTTGTAACATTGATTCCAGCAACATCTAAGGCCTGGTCCTGCAACCCTTCCTCATGCATTTACTGAAGTAACCTCTGTGAAGTCAGAATTCCTTATGTGAGTTGCACCATTTAGAGTCATCTTTTAACAGGCTAAGGGACTGATCCTGCTTTTATTTAGGTCACTGGCAAAACTCCCATTGGCTCAATGAGCGCAGGACTGGGTCCCGTATCAGTAGAATGTAGAATGAGACACCAGTCGCAACTCAAGTGAGGCTGAAGGGATTTAAATTTACCAAGAGTTTTAAGAGAACAAGTTAAATGTTACAATTTATCAAACATGCAGAGAAATCTGAATAGCCTTTGACTTTGGCTAAAGAACATTGTGCAGCTTGTAAATAGCATGACTTGTTGAGTCTTTATATGTCGTAAGAGAATCTGTCCTGGCCACAGTTAGGGCTTGGTCAAAAGCCTATGGACGTCAACGGGTGTCAGATCAGGCCCTTAAAACGTACAATTATTTTTATACCCAGAAGTGCACTGTGAAAGAGATGGAATTTTTCTGACATTTGTGTATGTGTTGAGGTAGGGAGAGGATTTGACATTTTGCTTGATTTCTCCTTCCTGCTTAGTACCATGTGAGAGAAAAGCCTGTGAAAAGATTGTGTACCACTGCTTCCAGAGTGGGTAGCAGGCTCCACAGAGCTACTACACCCATCCCATGCACCAGGAGGCAGGAGGGGCCAGAGCCATGTCAAAGTGCCCGACAGTGCAGCCATGACAATATCCCAGGGAGCATGGGCTGGGGCAGGTTGGAGGACCTGTGTCAGCATACACACTAGGAGTATGACTCCCAGATTCACCATATTGTTTCCAGGCTGCTCCAGGGCAGGCAGCTTCTCTGCCCCTTGCTTGGGGCTAGATCATAATGCCATGATCTAGCCTTATTTTGGCAACTGCATCTTACTTTTAATTCCAGTGGTGGTGAATTGTCTCGGCCAGTAGAAGCGCGAGGATACCGTACAATTGCTGAGCGATAGTTGTGCATTTGTTTAGCGGTCATGTAATTCCCTAAACTCTGAGGGGATTTACGGGACTGCAGTAATTCTTAATAAACTGTGCAGAATGCAAATCTCTGTACTCTGACTGGCCCAGGGTCACTAGATAATCAGAATTCAGGGAGTTGCACAATCGCTGTTTGGTTATGTCTCAATAACTGCATACTGATGATTAAGACCTTGCCCTCTGATCACTGCATCCAGAAGACAATATGCTTGCAAGAAATATAGTCACCATAATTTCTGACCAGCTTCGCACCCTGTCACTCCACCTAACTCCCAATATCAAATGCAGCTGAATTAAATAAAAAAAAATCTGTCCTAATAGGAGGAGCAGAGGAGAATAATCTTTCTCCAGGGGAACAAAAATTTGTGAGGTTGCTATGGAAGGACTATAATTAAGTGGGGGTGACAGAGTGCAGAGAGGATCAGATACTGAACTGGTCATGTTTTTGGTGGATATATGGATGGAAATTCTAAGGTCATTAGCCATTCAGAGCAGAGGAATTTAGAATAGACAGTCGGACTGTAGCAGTAAAGACAAATAACCCACTGAACTATAGTGCTCATTTTAAACTCTGTAATAACTGTACCTAGGATTAAAATTCATTGGATTTTATTCTTGGAGTTTAACTATTCTGCGATATGGTTATTACATTATAAAAAGGAATTGCCCTTAAGTAATCAATTTAATTATTTCTGATAATGCTTCATAATGTTCTAGTAAATATATAGTATACTGTTAAAAATAATCATGTATCAGTGATAGAGTGTTGTAGCAAGGTCCCCTGCTAATAAAACTTCTGTGAAGAGACAGCTCCCCCCCCCCCATGAATTAGGTGTGCAGATTAGTTAATGTGAATTAACATGGTTCTGGTGTATTGTTAATCATTCCTCATGCAGTTCAGACTAGAGTGTTCATGAGGACCTAGTAAAGTAATTAACATGGTCACTGAACTGAAAACTGCATAAGTATCTCGTAAGTTTATCAACTTTGGCAATGGTAAATACATACATTTCCTCTTATTTATTTCCTTTATCAGATAACCTGAAAACTGCACAAGTTGTTGGTTATACTCTAAGCTTAAAAAAAAAAAAAAAAAAGGAAATCAATTTTCCTGCAATAACAGTGAATCCAGTCTTGCAAATGAAAGTTTGGACAAGTAGTAAGTGAGCATGGACATTTGGACTACACCATTTTATCAGTTTATTGTAGAATCAAATCAAGATTTAGGATAGCAATATTTTTCATTTTCCAAAGGAAACAAAAGCATAAAATGAAGTAGCATGTTCACAAGTTTGTGTATGACTGTCAGTAGAACTGTGCTGAACTTGATAGTTTCAAATTTTAGGGGTTTTTCTGTTTTTGTTTGTTTGTTTCATATTCATGAATTTTGGTTTGTTCAAAGCCAAAAAATTTAAAATGAAACGTAGCTGAAATTGTTTAGTTGTGCCTGGTTTCAAGATGAAATCAAGTTTTTGCATGGTTTGGATCCAAAACCAGAAATGACCTTGGTTAAGTCTCAGGTTTCTTGAAGTTTTGCACAGCTTTAGTTATGTCTCCTTTTTTATTATTAAGATGGAAAAATCACCGCCATAGGTCTCACTCTGAAAATATGAGTAGACACTGAGAGCAATACCAATAATACTTAGCACTTCACTTTTTCTAAGTGCTGTACAGATATCAGTTAATTCTCACAATGTCCCTGTGAGGTAGGTAAGAACATCTTATCATCCACGTTTTACTGAAAGGTGAAATTACCATTTTTTATTCTGACTTTTTAGATGGGGCCCTATATTTACTGTCTGAATCATTTCCTTATCAAATGGGTTCAGTTTACAAGATATTTTTTTTCTAACTGCCAGCCCTGCAAACTCTGCTGAGGAGTCTGAAAGCTGGATTTTTTTTCTTCCTTGTGTATCTTTTGTTATCTGTCATAAATGTACTTTATGCCAAATTCTGTCCTCACTCACAGCTCTGTAGCCTGGTTATCTACAAATGAAATGCTCTCTAGTGTTTGTGCCTGCAGTATTCACCGGGTTAGCTCAAGTGTAACTGATTGGAACTTAGTAAACAACTAATGCAGGAGGAGGAATGAAATCCGGCTCTCTCTTTTAGCTGACTTTACACTGCAGAATAAAGACTATATATGTTACTGAAGTAACGTGATATAACTTTGAGTATGCCCTAATCCACCAATCCTGCAAAGATTTATTTGTGTGCTTAACTATGCACTATGAATTTTATGGGACTACTAAGAGTCTGATTTTTACCCCACTGAAGTCAATGAAAGTTTTGTCATTAATGTAAATGGAAACAGAATCAGGTCCACTGTGAATAAATGTAAGCACATGAATAAGTGTCTGCAGGACTGGGCATAAGGGCATGTCCCAAAGCACATTGAGATTATTGGAAAGTTACTTCAATGGGCTTTGGATCAGACCCTATGGTTTGTGTAAAAAGGTACCATTTTTGCACAGCTACTTTTCTAACTATAACTACACCTAGTGATTTGTCCAAGGCCATGCAGTGAGTCAATGACAGAGCTGAATTAGAACTAAGGACTTGGCTTCCAGGCCTGAGTTCTGTCCACCATGTCATAATGCCTTTGAGAAGTATGAAAAGAGTTTATAAACGTACAGGCTTACCCACCTACCAATGGACTTAAAAGACCAGGTACGCAATGATTTTTCCTTAGGCATGCAATATACAATTTATTTGAAAAGTTTACTTGCTTGCTGGAGTGGTTTTTCTTTCCATCTTGAATTGGAAAAGAATGATTATCTTGTGATGAAAGCACTGGACTGGGGTGTAAGTGATCTGGTTCAAGTTCTTGGCTCTGCCACAGACTTTCTTTGTAACCTTGGACAAGTCACTTAATCTTCTTGTTCCTCAGTTTACCCATCTGTAAAATAGGGAAGTGATGTTAGTTACATCTTAAAAAGGTGTTACAGTATAAAGATACATTAATGAAAGGTTTGTGAGGCACTCTGATGCTAAAGTAATAGGGGCTGCAGCAGTACCTTCATAGACAGAGAGACCTCTGACATCCCAGAAATGTTTTTTTTATTAAAAAAGACAAACTTCTTTTCAGATAAAGATGTAGATCTGAATAATTCCAGAATAGATATTGTTACAAGTGAACAACCAAAATTAATCTCGTATAGGTTAATTCAAACTTTGAACTATATTCATGGTAGCACTTAATCAGTTTTGCTCACCTTATGAACCTCTTGGAAATAGTTTTAACAGGAGTCACTTGCATTTAAAATCTAAGTCGTGTTCTGAATATCTTTAATCAGATTCATTAATTTACCGATTGATAAACCGTCACGTCCTAACATCCTTTTCATACTTCAGTATTGCCAAGTAAAACACTGTGGTTACCAGGAAAAAAATTCTATGAATGTTATAAGGCATTCTAACTACTCTGCTCCCCACAAAACACAGCCATCGAACAAAACCCATGCCACCAACCTTTTGTTTCCTGATCTGTTGATTGGAAAAGCAAACCATCAATCATGTATAAAGAACGTATTTCAAAAAAGAAAATCATCTAAAATTTCTAAGCAAGATAATAAACCAACAAACAAAAAATCCACAGGAATTTTCAACTATGCTAACTTCCAGACAACTTGTAGATGGTTTAAAGCACAGTTGATTGTTTTGGGGTGATGTGTGTGCTGGTTTTACTGATCTATCCTATTAAAGGTATATATGCACTTGTACTCCTGGGAATTTTTTGGTTTTCATCATATATTAAATCCAATAGCATAATAGCTGGGAGTTTGCCTTTATGTCAGGGATGTACATTTTGCCTTCCCTGAGAAAATCCAGGAGGATATTTTATTGTTGGATGACAATGGTGATAAACTGCGGTGAAAGAAGAGAGGATACATATTTCATGCAAGTGTTAATAGTAATAAGAGTTCAATTTCCAAAGGACATGTGAATGTTAATGCGTGGAAAATATCTCATTGTCATTACTATTGTACAACATATTTTATTCTCCCTACACTGTGTAAGATAACTTCATGTAACATATACAATGTGACTAATGAAAAACTGGTTCAGCAACCTCTCCCACTCTGTGTTTTTTTAAGTTAACTCTGATATTTAATTGTAAAAGTCATGCTAAATTCCATCAATGCTTCTTAGATACTGAAAGTATTTTAAGTGAATGGCTCTGATATGTAGTGAAGTAACCACCAGCAACTGCCTCAGGTATTTAACAATCTGTAGGGCTGAGTTCTGTCACCTTTGCTACTTAAAATGAGTACCTTATTTCAAGCCAACAGCACACCTCAGGGACCCTGGAGATGAGAGAAGGGGTGAGCTCTATGTGGAAAATGAAATATCACTTGGGTCTTTTTGACCTTTTCTAGGTTAGGTCCTTGGAGCTGGGTGAGGGATGATACTCATCACCATGTCATGCCCAGGGGTCTGAGGCGGCTGAATGGAGAGGTCTCGGCTGACTGTGTGGAGGTGGCTGTGGAGTAGTACTGAGGAGGTGGCTGAGTCCACTTTTTGTTAGAGAAGGGAAGTCCACGTGGATCCAGGGGGCACCATTGCTTAAAATAGATAGGGAGCTCTCCGTATACCACCCAATCTCCCATTTCAAAGAGGATGGGGAGCTCTTCTGAGCTCAATGAACCAAGCTTGTAGTGGTGGCATAGGGGAGGGGGAACTGTGCTCCTCTTCACTTCCTTTCATTTACTCTGACTTAAAGACCGGACTGCTAGAGCAATCCTTCTCCGCAGTGAGCCCAGGCTGTGAACCAAAGGCACCATGCTCTCCAACTGGTTTTCATTTATATATTGTTCTTTATTGAGTGTTAGATTATTTTATTTTTTTGTGATCAGGGCATGATTGACATCACTGGGGAATGAATTCTTCTGCCACACACCACATCTGCCTGTGCTAAGGTTCACCATACTACTCCACCAATATACCTTCAACAACCATTAGCATCTGGGAGTGAGTTCTTATTAAAAACCACTAGGTGAGATAATGAATAAGCAGAGATAGATCTGAGAAACAGTTTCTATTTCAATACATTGTCTTAAATTGATCTCTAGGGTCACTTTCAATAAGTTTGCCACATCTCTTGGTGAACTGTCCAGACTGATTTCCCAGCAAAGCTACAACTTTTCTTTCCTTTTTAAAAAGTATTTATTAATTATCTACTTGTGCCCAACAGAAAACTCTCCAGGTGAAGCAATTGGAAACAACAAACATAGAAACAAAGAAAAATACCAGGTCTGAAATGGAAACCCAGCTATTTTAAAACAAAAGTGGCAGCTGCCAGATGTACAAAAAAGGCCCTATTTCTGCAAATAGCTGCATCAGTACAGACTTATACTTCCTCTTAACTTAAACCAATGCCCCATTTTTCTGTCATGTCCAATAACCTCAATTTTTAAGATTAATTTTACAATAGTCCTCAATTTAAATAAGCAGATTGTCTGTAAGGGTCTTCTCTGAAGTTTAATAATATAAATGAATACATTTTTCAAAAGACTGACAAGCGGAGGCCTAGACTTTCAAAGGTATTTAGATAGGTGCCCAGTGAGACTTTCAAAAGCATCTAGGCAGTTTGGTCATCCATTGAAATCAATGGGAGTTAGATGTCTAGTTGATTCTTAAAGCCCCATCGGTGCCTATCTAAATACCTTTTGAAAATCTGGCTCTAAAGCCTATTATTTTTCAAAAATAATAACGTTTAGGAGCCTAAGTCTAATTGAAAGTTGATGGGATTTAGGCACCAAAATCACTTAGGTGCTTTTCAGAATTATACTCCATTTTCTTCATCTCTCATACGAGTCCCTTTATTCCAACACAATTAGGCTGAGAGCGAGCAGAGAATTGGGAATGCTTAGGGAGGGCATTAAAACATGCTAAGGTCTCCCAGTGCCCAAGCTAATTTGGGAACAGTGGGATGTGAGCCTTTGTGCATTTTGTGTCTTTCAGTATGGTACTGTGAAAGACCATATAGGGATTCTGGGAGTAGGTAGGTGAAGGTAGGTGGTGGGCACATTCCTTTAAGTCAGAAAGCCCTGAATTTGAGCTTTGAAGTGTACTAGACTTTAAAAACGTTGCAGTTATCCTGTAAGAACTGCAGTTCAAAGCAGAATTGGTTAATGGGTTAATTAGCCCAGGTCAGCACTCCTTGCTCATCACCAACTCCCAACGATCTAACCGCTGCATTTAAATTATTGTAGCTTTCTGCTCTTTCTTTGGAAGTTCACTAATTGGGTTGCCTCTCCCCCTGATGGCCATCCATTAAATTACACTTCTAATGTTCTGGCCCTCACTCCAAGTTAGTGTTTGCTAACTGGTCCTTCTTACAGTGTGATGCACCTGATGGTTCAGATTCACTGCAAAATGATTAGATACCTTTTGCTTTAATGGCATTAAACCAATGCCCCATTTTTCTGTCCTGTCCAATAACCTCAATTTTTAAGATTAATTTTACAATAGTCCTCAATTTAAATAAGCAGATTGTCTGTAAGGGTCTTCTCTGAAGTTTAATAATATAAACTTAGATACCTTTTGCTTTAATGGAAGGCTAGAATATGAAGGAAAGGGATCTCAGGCTGTTTTTTTTTAAACACCTTGTCTGAAAGAACAGAGCAGAGTGAAGAATGCTTATTCCCATGAGTGTAGAGTAAACAGTAGAATTTCCCTGTTTGTAAGCATAGCTGTGCATGTGATGTGCCTTTTATTAACAAACGGAAAGCTGCTCTTGTGGTCAGATCACACGGCTTGTACTCAGGAGACCTGTGTGTTATTCTCAGCTGTGTCACAGATTTCCAGTGTGACCTTGAAATTCTCTTGGTACCTCAGTTTGCCATCTGTGAAATGAGGCAGTAATTCTTATTTACCTCGTTTGGGGTAATGAGGTTTGTTTAATGTTTGCAAAGTGCTTTGAACTCCTTGCATGGAAGATGTTACGGAAAGTATTATTTTATGAGTTTATAATTATTTGTATAGTTCCGGAATCAAGGGGAAGGAAAAACAAATTCCACTCTGCTGTGCCAGAGGGGAAGCATGTTGTTGGCTCATGTTGTATTCCCTTCCAGTAGAGGAGGTCTTTTGATTCTCCAAGCCACTCAGAAAATCTCAGGAAAAAGCCAATAGAAGGATAAAGACACACATCAAAATGGTGACGTAAAGTCTTCTAAGCAGACTCGTCTTCCCAGACTCCTTCTGAGGACAAACATGCACCTGCTCCTTCCCGTCCCTTCATGTACACCTTAATCTTCCCCCTCTGCTATGGAGTCTGATTTTTCACTGCCTATGCACCCTGGTGCAAAGTGGGTGTAAAATCCTACCAAATGCCTTTAGACCCACTTTGCCCAGGTGCACATGACTACGCAGATGTGAAGGGCAGTCGAGAATCAGATCCTTGCTTTTCTCCTCTTTCCACTGCCTCCCCCCAGGCACGCTTAGATTACTGGGCCTGGATCCAATGGTCCTGTCTCTCCCCCCCAGCCATATTTTAAGACTATGTTGAGCTCATGCACTGAGAGCTGTTTCCAAATAAAGATACATAATCATCTTCACCAGCAGGGTTTTTCCAGGCTCAGGGTTTTTCCAGGCACACCGTCTCCACAACACGGCTGTAGTTTAACTCAATAAGGCTACCTTATGGCAGGGGTCCTCAACCTTTTCCCTTCTGAGACCCCCGCAACGTGCTATAAAAATTCCACAGCCCACCCATGCAACAAGAACTTTTTTCAGTAGATTAGATTAAAAGCCAGGGCTGGTGTTAAGGGTAGCAAGCCAAGAAACTGCCTCTGGCCTCATGCCACAGGGGGGGGGGCCCTGCAAAGCTAAATTGCTTGTGATTCAGTTTCAGCCTGAGGAGGAGGGGCTTGGGCTCCAGCTTTCTGCCCTGTGCCCCAGTGAGTCTCACACTGGCCCTGCTCTCTGGTTTATTTTGGGGGACCCCCTGAAACCTGCTCTTGACTCCCCAGGGTACCCTGACTCTTGGTTGAGAACTGCTGCCTTATAGGATAGATACCTCTCTACCTCTGGGAACTTCACATCAGGTCATGCCGAAGAGAACACAGAATAATGGGATCATATACAGATTAGTAGAAAACAATGACAACAAATCATCCACACGTGCTCTGGATACAAACTCTGTCAAGGCTTGGAGGTTAATCCGAGTTTTGGTTTGAGCACATGTTACTACTGGAATTTACCAGGGTGAAGAGGTTGCTAACCGTTCATGAGGGACCAATCAGTTCAGCTGAATGCACTTTTGGACTGGCCATCCTGACATAGAAGTATTTTTTGTAATAGAAACCTCCATTGGTCTGCAATAGGTTGAGCATTATCATGGAAAATGCAAGCCAGTTGATTTATGGTGTGTTTCATTGTTCATAGTAAGAAAGGATGGAATTGGAAAAACACTGTGAATGCAAGATTCTATTTAGTCCATTTCAGAATTTATTAATTCATTCTTATCTCTTCTAAGTTCAAAAAGCCTGAGTATCGTTCCCCTTTGAACTGCATTAGGTCGGTGGGAACTGAACTATGTCTGCTTCAAGCTGCCAAGACAGTGTTTTCACTTACAAACCTAAATCTCCCTGGGAGTGTCCGAAAGCCACACGATGAACCTGAAAGTCAAGTTTCTATTGAGACCTATTCTCCAGGAGCCTGATTCTGCCAAGTGCTCAGCACTGGTTACGGTGGAATTTGTGCAAACTCCACACTACTCGGGGAACTCAGCACATTACAGGTGCAGACTCCAAGGCAGGTCTCTGCTCTCAGTTCCGCATATTTTACCTATTATAAAGGGCTGTGTAAACCCACAATGTTACATAAATAACACATGACACTAAATACAAATATGGTATGTGTATAAAAATACAATTAATCAGCCACCTCCCAAATAGATCTTCCTGGGCAGAGAACAGGCTGTTTAAACTACAGGCAGTTATTCTAGAGTCGCTTCCTGAAAAGAACTTCTGCAAAGTGACTTTTACCTAGTGTTCCAACATCAAACAGGGAAAGCTCACGAGGCTGTGAAGGCAAACTGTGGGAATCTCTCAGACCCTGTGTCAAGCTTTTCAGTCCACTATTATTTGCACTAGGCAATTTTTTAGAGATAAATAGGTACAGATCCCTTGTCAGAGAAGCCATATAATGGCAATTCTGTTTCCCATCGCTGCAATTTTTGCCATGATCTTTACAACAATTTATGGTTAGATTAGTCAGTGCTTGGATAGACACATTTACTTGTTTTCATAGGGCTACTAAGGTAACTGATGATTTTCTGTATTTCCTCTTGTGTAAAGAGGAAATTTTACCTGCTAAAAGCCAGAATGCAAGACCCCAGAAAATCAGTTCTTTGTTTATCAGGAGTTTTAGTGCTTTTATGATCATCACATGAATGATTCTGAACTTGTTTTATTGCAGCTGTTTGTATTATTTTATTTGACTTTTGGGAAAAGTGTGTTGGGTCTGAGTCCTTTTTTCTGTAATTTAACAAGGAAACAAAGATAAGATAATTGATCATATTTAAATATCAAGGCCCTGATTGTTAAAGAAAAGTATTTCAGCCTTTGATCTTGGAATTATTGGTGGGGTGCAAATGAAGACAGGCCATGGTCTTCCTACTGTCTTTGTGGGTACAATCAGTTAGGGAGACCTGCATATGTCCTTATTTGGGCAGGTAATCATTATTTTCAAGTGCAAAAAAGATCATGTTTTAAAACCAAGGGCTTTAGGGAAGAATTCTCACTAGATGCCCATAGATATGGATGCCAAAAAGAGGGAAGAAAGTAAATACATTAAAAAAGCATATTTCTAAAGCTGGAGGCATTCCAGTTTACACCATCAGAGTAAACAGCAAATGGCCATAGACACTTGCTCTCCACCAGTTGGTGTGGAGGACATAGAAGAAGCTCCCTGTCTTTTAGAAAAGTGGGTCTATTATGTTCACCAGACAGCTGTTCTTGTGAACTACTTGAACTCCTGTATTCTGCTCAATAGCAGTGTATTCTTCCCACAGGCATGCAAACAGGTCTCTCAGCCAGTAAGCAGGAGAAAAGCTGTTTCTCCAGTGCCAGCAAAGGTTTTGGAGGAGGCCAGGAATGGATGGCTCCTTGTAGAGCCAACCACAATGGTTGTCAGAGCTTTCCTTCTATCGCTAAATCTTCTCACCTCTGGCACCGAGCCCTCTGTTCCTAAAGCCCTGGATCATCTTTTGCACCTGACAGGAAGGAATAGTGAACCCAGGAATCCTCCTGCTTCCCCTCCATAGGTTTCTGTGGGCCATAGGTCTAGCACTGCTGGGTCTGAGACAATGTGCCTCCATTCTATGAAGATTCCCCCGTCCTGTATTTCACTGATACATGCTTATGAAAAGCTGGTCTCTTGTGTAAAGTTAAAATTCCTCCATACACTCACCTCAAACGTCTCTTTAAATATTAACTCAGGGAAAGTATTGGTTGGGAATTTAAAAGTTATCCTTGCTTGATCGGTCCAAAGGGCAAAGGTTAAAGAGTACATTTTATTTATTTAATCTGTGAGAAAGTTTTGTGTATTCAAGGTTATTGCAATATCAACTGACCTTTCTCTGGGTGACTCATTATGAATCATATGATGTGTTGTATATAACACAATAAAATGTCACTATAATTGAAGAGTTAGTGATAAAACAGTTTCATTCTGAGATGGAGAATTGTAAATTGGTAGTTATATGCAAGAGAGGATGTAAAATACAGACTTGAGCAGTGATGCAGCTCTTTAGACAGGTCCCAGGTCGTTCAGGCTCTGTTGACAGGGCATATTTCAGAGGAAATCTCACATCGACTCTGAAAAATCAGAAACTTTCCAAACTATTCTATCCAATGCTTTTACATCCATTTTTACCACTATTAAATCTCTCTCTTCCCATCTACTTTTATACCTAAGGTTTTGCTATAAGGCCTGTCACTGCTGCACAAAATGAGAAAGCACCAAAGCCCATAATAAGAAACATTGTTTTCTCTCTCTGCTGCCCATGGACATAAGGGTTGTGCTTTATTTTTGGGTTCATTGGTTAAGAGCATGAGTTGCAGGGGGAAAAGGGCAAAGGTGGGTCTGAGTAGGCATCTTTCTCATCTTTGCTATGTAAATACATAGTATAAAAAGTTCAAACTTGCCCCCTTCCTGAGGTTTGGCTTTATTAATAAACACAACAATCATAAGAAAATATAAAGATCAGCTCAAATCATCTTGCCAGACTTGACTGCTGCTCAGTTCGCATCCCCTCTTCAAGAGGACCGCTTTTATTTAGGTGAGGTAACAGCTCACCTTCCTCAATGGTTCAGCAGTAGCCCACTCAGGAGCGTCAATGCTTGTTAACAGGGCAGGTTGTTCTACACTAACTGTACTAGGTTGCTTTACATGAATTCTGCCAGCGTTCTTCACCTCAGGATCAGCTAGATCTCTACTGGAAAGCAGTACCACAGCTGGTGTCCCACTCCTAAGAATGTGTACGTTGTGGGGTGGTTGGAATCTGATGGAAGCTGCATGATCTATATGGAGCTTGGTGGTCTTGGGAGACTGCGTAGAGTAAAGTGGTCAACTAAATACCAGCATTCCATCCTGGAGGTGGTAAATATGTGACTAATTGTGGTCAGGGCCTCATCTGAGAGTGGGTGGCGGGACAAAAGTTGTAGATAAGTTTCTCGCCAAGTTTTCCAATCTCCATTTCTAGGATTAATGAGGAGTCTAGCAAGACCTGGCATCTTTGCACATCTCGCTCTATTGTGGGACTGATACCCTTGATCACTGGGGAGGTTAAGATAGACTGTGAGGAAATTGGCATTCTCCCAATTTCCTGGCTTGAGCATAAGCCAGCTATGTTTTATATATCTGCTGCTTTTTTCTACGCACTGAAAAGTCCTCTCTTGGGAAGAACGTATAATAATTTCCTAGACTAGAGTTTGTAACAAGAAACACTTCAGTGAATGTTGGTTTTCATTCACCCATTTTCAGTTGCTTATAACTCTTTATTTAATGCAAAATTCCCTTTTTTTTGTGTTGAGCTGTGACCAAACGTAGAACATTTCAAAGGATCAATTTTTGGGGAATCGGAGGCCAATCAGTGTAATCCATTTTTGATTCTGTGCTTTGGTGGAGAAAGGAATACACCTTTCCCATCTGTTGCAGTTGTACTTCTGTGACTTAAATATGGCTGAAGATAAAAGCTTCAAATTGTCCAAGGCAAACTCTGCTCCCAGTTATATAAAACCCAGCTAAAGCCATTGATATTTGCATACTCATATATGAAAACAGGCTATAAGGCAATTGCTCCAAAGAGCCCTTAGGGAGGAAGGGAAAGCAATCCAAGTTGGAAGAACATTAGTTCGGTATGTCTGAAGTTACAAAAGTGTGATACATAAAAATAAATGTTGGTTCCTGTGCAGCAGAACACCTTTGTGTTTTGTCCTTCAGAGCCGTGTAAATCTAAAAAGACTTAGAATGTTGGGTTCACTGTACATGCTTTAGCTCTGAGAACCTATATAAGGTACCACAAAACTTGATTGTTATGTACCATTAATATTAAGATTTTAAGAGTTACTTAAGCTCTTAAAGGTGACATTCCCCCTTTGGTTTGTTTTAAGGAAAACGAATGAAAATAAATAAAAGAAAAGCAGACAAATACCCAAATCAGCCAAACAAAAACTCTGAATGCTGATGCAGTGAGAAATATGAGATATTACACAAATAGAACTTAGGAAATTTTTAAGTTTCTGCCACAACATGAACTCCGTCACACATTGCATGTATGTGTTGTTTTCAGTTCTTGTTTTCCTTCTTATTTGTGACTTTATATTATGCTAGAGGTGGTTTACTGTACATCATAAAAGATACAGCATGATCCAAATTAATGTTGCATAAGAAACCACATTATGTTTTATTATTTTTACAGCACAGTACAGACAAATTACACATATCTAGGTTGTGATCATTTGAATACAGTTTTGCAGAAGCATCTACAACTCTTTTGCCTCTTGTATTCTTGCAGACAAAAGACCACTATTCTGATCATTTTCAGAAAGTGAATTAAACGGGTTGTGTGAATACCATCAAAATGAATTCACAGATTTTATTTGAATGGACATTCACAAATGCCTTTTTGTCATCGACCAGCTGCTAACAACTAGGAGCAGATCCTCATCTGGTGTAGATCAGCCTCCTATTGTTAAGCAGAAGTAGATGATTTTCCAAACTTTTAGGAAGATTCATTTTAATGGATCAGAAGTAGAAAACTGATGATTTTGTAAGTAGGGAGGCATGAATACTGCTGTGACATTCCGCAGGATACACTCTGGTTGGCTGAACAGCTGTGTCCCCTCAACTCTGCATCCAGGGTGCCTTTTACACACTGCTTTGCTGTGAACTGCTACCACTCCCAGACCTGCTCATACACAGCCACTACCATGTAAAATCACTCCCAGCTGAATACATGAATGCTCACCCAGCCACTCATGAATTACATACAAGATAATATCTGCAAATTCTCAGTCCCCTCCTTGCTCCCCAGAAATGTGTGTCTTGTACTGCTCCATACCCACCTGGACAGTATAAACTCATAGAAAGTCTGTCATTTTGTCAAAGGAAAATTATTATGCACTAGCCTTGTTGTCTCAAGTGGAGTTTCCCAAACACTTCAATCTGAACACACACTGGATTCAATAAAAAATAAAATACGTTTATTAATTACAGAAAGATTTTAAGTGATTACAAGTGATAATGCATAAAAGTCAAAATTGGTTGCAAAGAAAATAAAAGATAAATATGCAAGTTTATACCTAACTTGACAAGCAAAGTAAAACAAAAATGTTTGTCTCAACATAAGATGCAGTAAATTTCACAGGCTAGGTCTCCTTCCAGTCAGGCACCCTCCACTAGTTCAATGCCCTTCAGGTACTCCTGGATGTCATGAGTCGAGAGAGGGGAGGAGGAGTGGTGAGGTAGAGGCTATTGTCTCTCATTCTTTTACCCCTTTTTGAGGATTGCCCCCCATTGGGGAGCAAGTAACAAGCAGTCTCTTGTGTATGGGAGGTTTGAACCATCTCTGTAATGAAATGTAAATTTCTTGTTTATATCTTCTCGCCTGCTGCAGAATGGCCTCTTAAGCAACTGATAGTTTCTTAATACCTGGCTGAGGAACTAGTCTGTAGAAGTTCCCCAGAATCATACCGTACTTCAGTAATATCATACAGTAAAATCTCAGTGTTACACACTATGTTGTTACGTGCATTTTAACAGGACAATTATGCTCATAAGATTATATGAGTTTTCATATGACACTTCACAGGGCATAGTTTGTACAAAATGTATCATAATTTGACAAAAGTGGTCAACATGGGGAACAAGGTGTCACATCCTGCCCTAAGATAAACTATTGAGCACCCTGATTCATAGTGAATGTTAGGCAATGGAAAATAGCTGAGAAATGATCTCATTATCTTGTGGCCTTAATCCTGCACCACTGGCAATTTTGTCATTGACTTCACGGGGAACAAGACAGGACCCTGTGTTTTAAAGAGTTACAACTGTTCTATGCTGATTTGTGTAGTCTTACTTTCCCTCTGATCTTGACTACATAATTTTTCTATTATAATTGATACAGAGTTCAAAAGTGTGGTAGTCATTTTATATACTACAGAGAAAGACAGATCCCTGATCCGGAGATTTGACAATTTAGATTAAATTATAATATACAAATGAGGAAATGGGTAGGGCAGGATTACATAAATAAAATCAAGTGATCAGTTAGTTTAGTCATCTGCACTTCCTAACAGTTCATCATCTTGTTGTTGTTGTTTTCATTCTGTTCTGCATTGGCACTGTCAGGTCTTACCATATATGGTGATGCTGCAGTAGTGAGATTTTTGGGGAAAGGAGTTGGAAAAGTATCCCATGGGGGTATACGAAAGAAAATTAATTCTGAGATGTAGCCTGGGGTTGTGACTGGTGAAGGGTTTTAAAAGGAAGGGAAAGGAGTTTGAATTTTTGTTGTTCATTGATAAAATCTTAGAGGAAACAGAACTGATAGAAGTCTAAGATTATAAGTAAAGTGAAAAGCACAATGACCACATTTATTATTTTATTATTTGTATCACAGATGCATGTAGATGTTTCAGCCCATTGTGTTAGGAACTGTATATACATATAATGAGACAGTACTGGCCCCAAAGAGATTATTGTCTAAACTGACAGAAGGGGGGGGGGGGAACTGAGGCACCGAGCGGTGAAGTGACTTGTCCAAAGTCACAACAAGTCATATGGCTGAGTCAGGAGTAAAACCCAGTGATCTTGACTCCTAGTCCAGTGCCCCATCCGTTGAAACATGCTGCTTCTTTCCTAGTCCCCACCAATTAGGGGGGAAGGGAAAGTATAATTAGGCAGTGCCAAACTTCTTTTTGACTGGCAGTAAAAGACAGATTTCATTCATAGGCTAAGTCTACACATGGAGCTGGGTGATTCCCCATTTAAGAAGTACTCACACTGGCAAGCTAAAAATAGAATGGAGCCCAGGCAATGTGAGCTGTGGGATGGGCTAGCTGCTCTGAGCACATACCTGTTCAAGACCCTAGGCACGTACTTGGGGCAACTTGGCCCTACCACCCTTCTCACTGCCATTGGTGCATGTTATTTTTAGCACACTAGCTCAATCAGCTCTAGCACGAGTATTTCTCCTTGAGCTGGGAATCACACCCTCAGCTTGAAGTGTAGACACAACCCTAAATGGTTCAACTGTTCAAACTGCACAGGGCCCCGAATACGGGACAATGCTCAGATTGGTAGAATGTCTTCCTGGGGGAGTGGACATGCTGTTACATCCCATCAAAAGGGGTGGCTTAGTCTCACCCCCATCTCCTCCCCCCTGGCCAGCTCTGCTTTGCACTCATGTTGTATGGGGTATAAGGGACAGATTTCCAAAAAACCCTCAGCACTCAGTAGCTCCCATTAACTTGAAAGTCAGGCACTAATAGCGAGTGCTCAGTACTTTTGAAAATCTAGCCCTAGGTGACCAAACGAGGTGCAGGGCATCAGAGAATCAGGCCTCTTCTCCATTTAATAGGGGCTCTAGAGTACAGGGTTGACTGTGGGTCAAAGGAGGGAATCTCTGGTTTGATGCAATTAACCTTATGCTTATCCAAAGTTTTCCTCAAATATATAATAGCAAACAAGCTTCCAAGTGAATATTCTGGTTCCATTTATAAACAGTTAATCTCCATAAAGAACTAATTGAATTTGTATAATCTCTTTTTTTATATCCAGAAATGTCAGGGACAGATGAGAATGACCACAAAACTTTCTCACTCCTCCAAGATGATAGAAAGGGTTTGTCAGATGAATATTAGCAAGAATTCTAGCTGATAGAAAGTAGGCACTGATATTAGGGATGGGAATCGACACCAGCAAAGCATGTAAAACACACTCCCATTCTACCGAATAAGCTATATTTGCAGAGGCAGAAGCAGGATTTAAGTAGTGTGCCAATATCACACCCAGTTCAGCCATTATCTGTTTAGAATCTATCCTTTAAAAAAAATGACTTGCAGTGTTATCTGGAATAATCATTTCCATGCACTTTGCCAAAATGTTTCCAATTATTCTAATTAATTCAAGCAGTGGGACTTAGTATGTAGCTAGTGGTCACAGTTCAGTTTTTATTCAGTTTGAAGGCTTGAGCCAAGATTCATTAGTCTGAGTGGTTGAGCAACTTCGATGGCCTGATTTCTCAAAGCTGCTGAGAATTTGCACCTCCTATGTGCTTTGTGAAATTTGTGGGAGTGCAGCACATCTCTAAATCAGGTCACCAACATCCAGAGCCTATTTCTAAGAGTTCCATGAAATTCTCTCTTGTGAGATCATGTAGTCTGGTTCAGTATATAAGAAATCAGAAGGTAACTGAAAGGTATGTAAGGTATGTTCCTTGTTAAAGATGAAGAAAAATCTATAAGCAAATGTTCTAATTCCTATAGCCTTTAAGTTTTTAACAATTTCTTGTTGCCTCCTTTATTATCTACCAAAGTCCTTTTTCTTTTCCATTCTTTGTGCATTTCATAACCTGTGCTTGACAAAATATTTGGCATGCCATGGTAATTAAACACTCTAATTAATCAGGAGACTGGGATACAGACTGTCCTTAATTTGAAGTGAAAGAGATGCCAGGGCTCAAACAATTAGGTGTCGGTGCTCAAGCAGTCTTTTTACTTTCATAATTGATGTGGCAAGCCCCGAAGTGGTGGGGCTGTGAACTTCCAAGCCTAGAGGTGCCAGGGCTCAGCCCTGGCAAGCCCTGACACAAATTAAGCACCGGATACCAGGAATTTAGGATGTAAACACTTGTAGCAAATGACAAGAATGAATCTTTAGGACTGACCACAAGGCTGTGTGGGTGGACATATCCGCTGACTTTATTGTTAACAGTCTTGGACTTCCAACACATATTTGGAAGGCTTTGGTGGAAAAAAAATTAGACCGGAAGAAAGAGGAAGTTTAGCATATTTAAAAAGTTTAATAAGCCATGGCATGAAATGCCATTGGCCAAATTTTATGTACAAATACAAATTGAAAAGGGAAGAATTCTTTAAGTGGGTAATAGCAAGAATTAGAATTTGCTCTCAGTAGACTTATACGTAGTAGGCTTTTCAAGGCGATTTGCAATGGGTATTTTTACAATGGGTTTGTTTCCTTGTGTGTTTCTTTGTGACTTACAAAGAACTGATTTTTTTCTGATACTTTTAATCTTAGAGATATCAGGGATCACAGATTTGATGTGACCAGGTTCCTCTGTTGCCCCCTTGTTTTTTTGGGAGGGGTAAAAGGATTTGGGGGAGGTATAGATTATGAGCAATCACATTATAAACAAAGGTATGGGAGTGTTGAACCTTGAACAAAGAAACCATTTCTCCCAAGTGAGGCACTGGAGTTAAATAAGCTTTCTTTCCACATATAAAGAAGCAAACAATGGCATAAGCCCAATTTTATATTTCCTTTTAAGGTTATATTAAGGGCACTGATATGTTTGACTTTGCTGCAGTTTAAGACCCAATCCTGCAATGAGACAAGCATTTTCTGGAAACTATTAAATGCCCTCAACACCACTGAATAAGAGTGGGTTTCCTTTAAGAGCAGGAATGGTGGGTTTCCTATTAATTCCTTTGGTTGGTATCAGAAAAATACTATTCTACATCCTATAATATGGCATTTTACAGGGCAATGATGCAATTTGCCATGCAAGTGTATTGGAGCTTGTCTCTGAAAGAAAAAGGTTATTGAATATGAGGAGAGAAGAAATTGTTACGACTACTCTTTTTATTACCCTATCCCAGTCTGCATATACATAGTGATGATTACTATGTGCTGCAAAGTCAGAGAGCCATGGTAAAAATGACATGAAAACATTCATCTGAGATGTGCTATAAATCAAATTATATCAAACAGCAAATAAAATGCCATTTAATACCAGAAATGGGCTGTGTGAAGTAGTTTATATTGCTTGAGCCTATGCCCTGTATTGTTAGGTTTTAGCAAGTACAAAGATACAAACAATGCTCTGAAAAGGTGCCAGCAGCTTTATTTATCTCTCTCTCTCTCTCTCTCTTTGCCCGTCACCCCCCCAGCCGGGGTATGGGCCACCAACCACAGATCTTTTTCTCCAATTCCGGTGTTGGTGTTATTTATCTAGTACAAGCAAAAATACCCGGTGTTGCTCAAGTCCGCTGGAGGGGGGGGAGAGGGGGGAGAGAGCTGAGCGAGTGTGGGGTCCGTTGGAGGGGGGAGAGAACTGAGCGAGTGAGGGGCCATTGGAGTGGGGGGAGATTTTAAAATTTTTCGATTCTTAGCTGACGGGGCGAGAGCTGAGTGGGGGGCAGTTGGAGGGGGGAGAGAGCTGAGCGAGTGCGGGGGCCGTTGAGTGGGGGGGGGAGAGCTGAGCGAGTGGGGGGGCTGTGGAAGGGGGGTATTATTACATCATAGCTATGTCACAGAAAACAGCAGGTGCCCAGCTGATGTTAATGGGCTTTAAAGAATTTCACCCCTAGGGCGTGTAAGAGGTGAGATTTGAAAATTTTTCGATTCTTACCCTGATTAGGACCCTAAGGCCTATAACTGTACCAAATTTAAAGTCTCTAGCTCAAACGGTGTGGAAGGAGTAAGGGAACATACACATATGCATACACCATTTGACTTTTATATATATATATATATATAGATTATTTATTTATTTGGATTACAAACCTACGGCTATACCACCCTGAACACACCCAATCCCGTCTGATCTCGGAAGCTAAGCAGGGTCGGGCCTGGCTAGTACCTGAATGGGGGACCTCCTGGGAATACCAGGTGCTGTAGGCTTAACACCTGGCAGTAGGTATAAAATGCCTCCAACGACAGGTGGCGCGACGCATCGGTTGGAGTATACCCCGGTCGTATCACTGGTTATGTTCAGACTCCAAAATGGAGGCGGATATGCTGACAAAAGCGGACCCTGCCACAGTGCGGGACTAACGCTACGAAAAAAAAATTATTTGGATTACAACAGCACCCTACTAAGACTGGGACCCCATTGTGGCAGTCACTGTACAAACACATAGAGACAATCCATGCCCCAAAGATTTTTAATCTCCAACTAGAAAAGAGAGAAAAAAGGTGGGAGAGGAAATAGAGGCATAGAGAGGTGAAGTGGCCTGTCAATGGCAGAGCCAAGAATTGAACCCCAGTTTCTGGAGTGCCCTGTCTCTGCTGGGCCACTCTGCCTCTCTTTCAATGCCTGCTGTAATCAGGGAGAGCAATCGATGCATAAGGTGCAATGTGTAAGGAGGTGCAAAGCTCCTTGTGGGGGAAGCAAGGCTGGCATCATTCGTGGAGTAGAGGGAGAATACAGTAGACTCTCGATTTATCCAGGATGATAAGGAAAAAAATTAATTCTGGTTAATAAAATTCTGGATAATCCCATCCATAGGAAATATGGGGAGTGGGAGTTGGTTCACCAGGCACCCTGCGCCAGGAGGATGGGGTGTTGGATCACTGGCTGCCCAGCGCCCTGGTGAGTTTTTTGTTTGTGCTTGGGTCGGCAACAAAGCCAGAGCCAGCTCTGTGAGTTATGCATATTATTTTTTGACATCCTGGTTAATCCACATCCTGGTTAACCCAATCCTGGATAATCGAGAGTCTACTGTATAGTCACTCAAAAAATACAAGAGCATATAAGTAAGGAAGAGAAGAGTTGTAAGGGCCTTTAAAAGTGAAGATAGGAAAATCAAATTTGATGCAGTGGTGGGAGGGGAGCCAGTGGAGATGATATGGATAGAACACAAGGTCTGTAATATTATCACAACCTCAGCATTTTGAATGGAGGTCTTGGGAAGGCCAGGGAGGAGAGGGTTGGAATAGTTAAGTCAAGAGGTAAGGTTCTGGGCAAGAGATGGACAGAGAAATGCTTTGCTCTGTGAAACATTAGGGAGGAAGAAATGGCAAGATCTGAATTCTGCTAGTATGTGTGGGATAGAGAGAGAGGGACGGAGTCAAAGGTAACATCCACATTATGGGAGGAGGTCGTTAATATCAATAACGACACTGAAGGGTATGGGAGGCAAGAAGGGAGCATGGAGGAGAGAGAAGGAAATCGAACTTACAATGCTGGTAAGACAGGCTGAGTTGGAGTGAACGAATGAAGATAATTCATGAGTAGTAGGGTAAATTTGTGAGTCATTTGCATTACAAAAGTACCTGAAGCTGCATGATCTGATCATGTCCCTGAGGGAAAGGGCTTAGGAGAGGGGGTCAAAGTTAGAGCTCTGGTGGACAACCACGAAAACGTGCAGACTGGAAAAGGGGAACCCACCAAATGAGATGTGAGTGACCAGATATATGGGGAAGAGCAGATGGAGTCACAAAAGCTGAGGAAGGAAAAATTTTCATGAAGTTCATGATTGACCATCAAGGGGAAAAATAACAAAAGGTGTCACATTTTACAGTACATGAACATCAATGGGATTTCATATTGTAAGTCACAGGAAGAACCCCCTCACCCCCATACCAAACTCCAGTTCAATCCAAAAGAGACTAATTTCAGCACATGAGAAGAGGAAGAAGGTATATATATTTTCCCCTAAAATAGTAAAAACCTAAGCTCAGGAGATTCGCTGAGAGCAAAGCTGCATCTGTTGAAGGAATTAAATGTGGACAGTGGATATATACTCTCCATTCAATCTCAGCTCTAGCTAGTTTGTTCTTAGTTGCAGTGTGTACTTACCTATCCTCCGACTTCAATATAGAGTACTGGATAACAAAGGGGCTCCACTCTGATTCATTCTGTGTATTTCTATTCATGACAGTACTTCAGCGGGACTGCAGATTGGGGACAACCCTTTGTTATGTTCCTTGGGCCATATTATAGTTTCACCTATAGGCCCCATTGCCTACAATAGGATTGCATGTCGGTAATGGAGAGCAGAATTTGACCTTTCATGTCTCCTGTTTAATACAAAAGTCATTTGCTACCCTGAGGGTGGAAACTCCAAGTGACACACCCCTTGCATTCTGGTAATAACAGCCACTGTTCTCAGAATTTTCAATACCAAAGAACAGCAAATGAGTGAAGTGCATTAAAGCAGATACAAAAAGGCTGAATTTTATAGATTGACTCGTAAGTGTGTGGTTACGCTCCGGAGTGTGGTTAGTGTGGTTATAATCAGAAAAGTTACTATATAAAACTGTCACCTACTTAGGCTTCTTAATCAACTCATTTGATCTCTGTGGGCTAGGTTCTCCGCTGCACACAGGTGGAGTTAGACTGGGCAGAGTTCAGGTGAAGGGGGTGTGTGGCAGTCAACAGGGAGCAGATTGTGGCTCCCTGATTCTGATCCATTTTCTGCAGCTGTAATGTATGCTGTTAGCATAAGGTCTTGCAGGGACCCACTGGCATCAGGGAATTGGGTGTAGGGAGCAGCTGTCTGCCACATCTCCCGCCTCTCCAGATGGAAGGTCGTAGCACAGGAGGTGGTGGAGTCAGGTGGCTGAGCTGGCGCAGGACATGGGGGAGGAGCCCCTGACAGATTTGAGCGTTTTCTCTTGCACAAATTGTGATCTATTGAAAACTCTGTTAAAATTGTAGGCTGTTGCTTTAAATTTCAGGGTTTTTTCCTGGTCCTGCTCACAGGCTAGGGGATCTCTATGGGGAAGTGCATAACCTGGGCCTAGCAACAGTCGGTCCACAGCTAGCCTACAGTAAGATGGGGAGACTCTGTTTTCGGTTTCTCGTTCTGAATTCTAAGAACTAAAGAAGTGTTATGTTGCAATGTTTCAGCAACAGTATTTTGTTTTTACCTCACTTCTCTCTAACTCAACTCTCCAGCCACTTTTACTTGTCTTTCAGCATTTCCAGCTCTTACAACTTTATTGCAAATGTTCTGATATTTGGTGTTTTTTCTTAAGGCCACTGCTCCTGGAGTTGTGTGATTATGAGACTCTGCTTCATTTGTTTGTTTAAAATGAAAGCTAAGGAAGGTTCTAGGTCTCATGGTTGCAGAGAAATGCTTGAAAATCTGAACCCTAAAGGATCAACAATAGGAAGGCAATTTATTTAAAAAACTCTCCAAATTTTTAAGCTAGATTCACGGTATTTGTGCCCCCGACACATGAGTTTTGAATGTTGAGCCTGGCAATAGTGCATGAGATTTGGTGGGGTACAAATCAGGGGGAGAAGGCTTTGCTCTGCCTTTTTACCTTACCAAAGCAAGTAATAAATTCAAATGCCAATGAAATTCAGGAAGCTCAGAACTTGTCTGTATAAAAGCTTGTCCCCATAATGTCTTCCTCTTGATACAATCTTGGTACTTCACAGGGAAAATATTGCTAGCTGTTTGTGTTTTCAGGGAGAGAATATCAAGAGAGAAAAGGAAATGGGGCCTGATCCACAGTGTGTTGAAGCCAATGGAATGATTTTCTTTCCTGAAATTGACTTTGCTTCAGGTCTTTAATTAGCAGGATATAAGGGGATAAAACTAGAAGCAACAGGCTATCAAGAGGAGGAAAATATAGGCGGAATGTCAGAAATAGTTCTTCACAATGAGATATATTTGACTGTGAATGAGTCTCACAAGAGAGGTGAGGGAAGCCCCAAATCTAGAGACCTTTTAAAAACGGACTGGACAAAGCACTAGAAACAAATACAGGTTGAACCTCTCTAATCCGGCATTCCCTGGTCCAGCGATATCCATGGTCCGGCATAGGTGCTGACTCCATGGGTTTTCTGGGGCTGGAGCACCCACAGGGAAAATTAGTGGGTGTGGAGCATCCACTAGCACCAAGATCCCCCTTCTGCCCCTCCCTCCACACCTCTCATGTGCTTGCAGCCCTGTGCTTACCAACTCCTCCTTCTCCTTCCCAGCGCTTCTGGAGCACCATGAACAGTTGATTTATGGTGCTCAAGCTCCGTGAGGGAGGGGAAGACCTGGGGCCAGTGTAGGTGGGCCATGCTGGGCGCAAAGGCTGAGGGTGCTGCAGCACCCCCCTGTACCGTGACTTCCTGTACCTATGATGACCTGCTGGCACTGCATTGACCTCTCATGGTTCACAAATTCTCTGGTTGGGCACTGGTCAGGACCCAAGGGTGCCGGACTAGAGAGGTTCAACCTGTTCTGTACGGAAGACTCTTGCTCTAGGAAAATGGGTTAGAGGACTGAATAGGCGTTTTCCATTTGAAATGTCTTTGAATGTATAGAGATCTAAAACAAAAGTAACAAGATCCTTTCTTCCTCAGTGACCCAAAGGAATGAAGGCTTAGCCAGATCCAGGGATCTTGATGCTGTAACAAAACACAGGCACAGACTGGTTGAGTTATAGGCCGGTCACTCTACCTCTGGTGTACAGGCAGGTTAGCTCCCTTTTCTCAGTTCTGTCCCCGGTAGCACTCATTTTATGTGCTAATCCTGGATGTAGATGAGTTAATGTAAATTATTGTAGTCCAAAGGAGTTATCATGGCTGACATCAATGGAGTCTCTGGTCCCATAAGAGTGGTCAACACCGATCTAAACAGGTTTCAAGAATTTTTTTTTTTACGCTTGAATTTCTTGGAGGCCACACACTGGCTTGTACTACTTACTAGATTGTGGTTACTAAGGCATTTGGAAAGATGCTCTATCCCTTAAAACAATAAAATATGCCTAGACCATGGGAAGAGCTTCCTTCATGACCTGTCTGTAAAGGCAAGCCTTTGTTTTCCTCCTCTACCACAGACAGTGTGTTCCCCCCCTCCCAACTTGTCAAAAGCATCAACATATTTCTAGATATCTTGCTTTGATAAATGCCTGTTTGCCACATGAAAAACAAGTCCACATGAAAGCAGAATAATCTGTCATGATGGGACAAATGTCTGATCTGCTTTTCTTGGCATTGTCTCCTGTCTGTTCTAAGGTTGCATTATGGAAGTGCACATTTTCTGCATTGGAGGGAGGACCAAAAAGATGGTACCTCAATAATTCATTTGTGATGCTTGAAACCACCCAAGCTCTGTAGTTATTGAGCAATTTCCTGAGGTCATGAGAAGCTCCTCTTTATTGTATGGGGCCTATTTACTAGTTGGAAGCATGGATAAGCCTCCAAATGTATTTTTAAAAGACAGCATACCAGTTAGGGGTGGGTGAAGTGATTCAGCTAAAACAAATATCAACTCAGATCCTCAACCAAAATCTAAGCCAACCCTGAACTAACGTTGGAAAAAATTCAGCTAACGTTTCTTTTTTCACTTTGATACATTTTATTATATCACTTCCTGTTTTCAGCTGGAAACAGAAGAACGAAAATACTGTTAGAAATACCATGTGAGTGCAGTTCCAAATCTCTCCTAGCAAGATTTCCAGGCTGCTTTCTGGGCCACGGAAATACAGTACTGGTAGGTGATTATTATCCTGATGAACCCTCCAAACTTCCTGAGAGGTTCACCCATTGTTAATATATAATAAGATATTTGAATAAACACAAGTAATGTGGTGTTCAGAACCTGAATATTATGGAGGGAAAATGATTCAACGTCTAACAAATATACAAGTAGTTACATGAGAGAGAATGCATGTGTAAATTGTGTTACTAATTATTTAGTTGTATATCTACAAGCGTGGCATGTGTGGTCATGATGAGCCTAACCTATCACTTTTGTCCATGGTCTACTCAACACTTCTCTGCCTCCACCCTGATTTTAAGTAGAATAGTTTGATGTTTTGCTATTTCTAAATCATTATAAAAACCACGCCTCTGTTATAAACAGAGGTCTGGCATCCAAACTGCATGTTGTATTGTCTTCTTTGCACTTCCACAGGTTTATTGCTGCAGATTTCTTTTGCTCTTCTGGTCGGTGATGTGCAATCACAGCTGAAATCAGCATATGCATCACCATTCAGTCTCCAGCATTGCAACACTGGTGCTGAGCTTTTAATAATACGTATAAATACTTACTTACACATTTTCAAGTCCCTCCCCTTCCCACTCACTCCCCATATGGGAGGAGTGCATGTTTGAAAAGGGACAGGGATTGCACACTGTAAAGTGTTTTAACCAGTGGGATCTCCCTTTTTATTTATTTAAGTGTTTGGGAGAGCTGAGCCCCACAGTGTAATTTTTAAATTTGCCTGCAACATATGATTGTATTGACTGGACACTTACTCCATGATCTCCTCTGTATCTTTGATTACAGGGGAACACTGAAAGAGGAAGGAGGAAGTACAGACTCCAGAAGTTTTAAAAAAAGAAAACAAATAGTCAATTAAAAAATTGGGGGGAAAAAAAGGTGCCAAGTGAGCTTGCTTGGCTAATTGCATATAGCGTAGAACTAATGTTGCATATTAATTTGATGGAAGCCATTGCATAGAATTGAGCCTCTAGGAAAGAAATCAAAGTTCATAGGGACTGTGACAAGCCGGGCTTGAATATCAAATATATAATGGAAATACTTCTGTCTTTGCCTATGAGATTAAGATGATTGACTTATTTTGAAAAGAGGAACTTTGTTTTCCCTTTGCCACCCCTACA
Organism: Sternotherus odoratus; assembly: GCA_032164245.1. Lineage (NCBI taxonomy): Eukaryota > Metazoa > Chordata > Testudines > Kinosternidae > Sternotherus > Sternotherus odoratus. Next base: position 16,998,475 of record JAVMKO010000007.1, on the reverse strand, counting down.
ACTTCCCCTTTAATTTGAGCCTTGATAAACACTCTGGGTGAGAGAGAACCTATCACATGTGCTGATAGTTTATAACAATGTCCTTATGACCAAAACACACACTCTTGTGCCTGTGTCCAGCCCCAGAAACATGGTAACAAGGTGTTTTCTATTTTTACTTGTCTCACTGCATCTTATTAATAGAGTATGAGGCCATTAGGGACCACCGTGAACTTCTAGTCTGGCCTTGTGTATAACATAGCCCATAGGATTTCCCTGAATGAATTGTCTTTCTGCATCTTATCAATACTATTTCTTGTTGTGATGACTTCTGGGTTGTCCACACACAAGAAAGTGCCCCTGTATAACTGAGTACTAATAGAAATAGTGATTTCAGAAGTACTTCCTCCCCTTGTAGTGGGCCCTTTGTGCATTAAAAGGTATTGGAAAGGATGATGTGTCTTCAGATATATGAGGAGTCAGTGTGCTGTGTAGTGACATCTGTTGGGATTGGCAAATAAAGTGAAATCGCAGGAGTGTGGCCATAAAATCCATAAAAGTAACAGGGCCGTTATGGAGACAAGGTGGGTGAGATAATATCTTCGATTGGATAAACTCCTGTGGGTGAGACACAAGCTTTTGAGCTTACATGGAGCTCTTCTTCAATAAAAGCTATCACTTTATCCACTTTGTATCTCCAAAATTGTTGGATCAACATGGCTACAACAACACTGCATAGGGCAACAGATGGGAGCTGGGGAGCTCCAGCCAGTACTGTTAGATGAAATGTACAGGGATGTGATGGCGCGACGACTCACTCCTGCGGTGTCTCCTGCTGGCCGTCTGGGAATTAGCTCTTCCAGCTCGGAGCGCCATCTGCAGGCCGGCGTCTCGCTGCCCGCATGTCCCTCCCGGACCCCAGCGCCCTTTTTCCTGGGGAGGCTGCCTCTGACCATACCCCCACACTCTGCCTTCCTCCCTCTCTGGGGGACCCCCAAGCCTCTAATCCCCACCTTGCCTCAGTCTGGGCTATTGCCAGTCATCATCAAGTCCCCGCTCCCTGGGGCAGACTGTAGTAGAAGAGCCAGTCATCATAGGTAAGGGGTTTTTGACCGGCTGCCTTTTCCGGCAGCCCAGTACCTTTTCAGGCCTTCCTATCAGGCCCGCAGCCTGGGGAGTTGCTAGCCTCGAGCTCCCCAGCTCCCTTGCCCATTCGCCCAGCACTGTTCCACCTCAGGTACCCTGTCCCACAGGTAGCCAGGCCCTGCTCTCTCCCAGCCTTGAAAGAGACTGTTTCCAGTGCCTGGCCACAGCCTTTTTACAAGGGCCAGCAGGGCCCTAATTGAGTTGGCCACAGCTGTGGCTGCTTCACCAATCAGCCTAAGCTGCTTTCCCCAGCCACAGCTCTCTGCAGGGCTGTTTTAACCCTTTTATTTTAGGAGTGGGGTAGCTAGCCCGCTACAAGGGACTTTGTACAGTATGTTCAATGGCATTTTCTTCTTGTATGCTTAATTTACAACGGACTTTTTAGCGGATATCCTATGTGGTGCTTGCAGGGAGCAGCTAGTTTAGTGAGTTTCTTTGTCCTGGGGAACTGGACGAATTTGGCAACTTAAACTATAAATGTGTGTGAATCACGCTGCCCCAAGTGCTTGGCTTTCACATGAGTCACAATTTTTCTGTCATCATATCCAACAGTTACAATTCCTTCCTGTGGTAGCCTCTGTGGGTTCATTATCCTTGGGACCTGCAAAGAGTTGTTTGAACACAGACGGAGGCGCATGTGGTTGGTAATGAGAAGGGAGGGTTCAGAAACATAACCGTGCTGTAAACCTACGTTGACTGAAATCAGTGAGACGTCGACATTGTATAACAAAACCATCAGCTTTATTGTGTAGGTATTTAATTGGCTTTTTAATTAAGCTAATCAAAGGCTCTTGTCCTATGGATCACATTAGACCTAAATTATGCAAGAAGGCCCCTTTCCCTGGCCCCTGTCCACTAGCAACTTGATCATGTACATTTTTCAATGAAGAGGTTCCTTCTAGAAGTCTGCAAGTTCCTGAGCACCATAGGAACAAAGCCCTATGTCTTTTCTATGAGCTGCATCTAACATTTGGGGTAAGAGCCCCTGGTTTCTGTGATGCCCCCAGGCAGCAAGCCTGAAATTCTGGAACAAATTCAGATACATTTGGAATTTTTTGTTTTTTAATGTCAATTAAGTACAAAAATAAAGCCTATGTTCTTCATATAGTTTATTCTGAAATTAGATTTAAGCTTTCCTACAGTGTTTGGTGGGCCACAGATATCTGTACTGATAATGCATAACTGCATTGCCCAGTTATTTTGGGAGAATTTTCAGATTAACCGGGAGATATTAGTTTGGCTGAAAGATAAATGACAATCAGGATTAAACATTTCAAGTGTAGTAATTTACATTTGTAAAGAGCCTTTCTTCCTAAACAGACTATTAAAACACCACTGAAATGTAGTCCCTTGTAACACTTGTGAAAGGTAAATTTAAAACCTGCCTGGCATGAATGAAGCCAGTGTAATCTTAGAGGTACGGCATTATATGCTCCCTGAAGTTTACACCTCTTGAGTAAACAAGTTGCTGTATTCTGCACCACTTCTATGGGGTCTTCAAGTGTCAGTGTGTGCAGTTCTCACTGGAGTATTTCACTCTGGGAATGACAAAGGCCTGGATTTCTGTTACTTGGAGAAATTGTTGTAATCCTCACTCCATTCATGAGTGACAAACAACACTTCTGGCTGCTGCAGCAAACTGCAATTCCTGGAGCATTTAGGGATTCAGAAGAATTCCCCATAATAAAAACTCCATTGGCAAAGGGTGTAGCGAGGCCATTCCTATTACACACTCAGGGTGGGATCCACCTCTGTACAGAGTCCCAGAAAAGGCCAGTGACCAATTCACTTTATTCTGAAGTCTTAAGTAGTACATAGGCCTTCTGCTGGCTCTCTCCCCAGGGGTGAATTTCACCTTTATTGCATTCCTAACCCATCTAGAATCCTCCCTGTCCTATCTGAATTGAACTTCAGACAATTCATTCTCATCTAGGTCTGAAGTGTGACCAGGTACCCGGAGAGTGAAGACATTGCCTTCTCTGAGTTCAGTAAAAAGATGGAAGGCCGCCTGACATCAGCATATTGATGGCACTGTGGCCAGACAGGCTTCACTGTTTCCCTAGCAACCATATATGTGTGCTGGGCAGCAAGTGAGACAGAACAGACCCCTGAAGAAGCCTGCCCAAAAGAGCCCCAAGGTGAAATCCTGACTCCTTTGAAGTTAATGGGAGTCTTGCCATTGATTTTGATGGGACTATAATTTCACTCCTCAATTTTTAAGGTCTCCTTTGGTAGTGTAACAGGGTCGACACTCACCCCTGCGGCGCCTCCTGCTGGTCGATCGGGGAATCAGCTCCTCCAGCGTCCAGAGCGCCCTCCGCAGGTTGATGCCCCACTCTTTTCCTGGCCCCGTGTCCCTCCCGTCCCGGACCCCGGCGCCCTCTCCTGTGGGTGCTGCACCCCTGCAGTACCCCCTTTGATGTGAGGGTCTCCCCTCCCCGGGGGAACCCTCTACCCCCTATCCCCACCTCGCCTCAGAGTGTGCCACTGCCAGTCACCACTTGCCCCCACTCACTGGGGCAGACTGCAGTATCATGGCTTCTCATCATCGGCAAGGAGGGTTGGCCTGCTACTGCTATCTCCAGCCCCAGGCTGCCCCCTGCAACCCTGGTACTTCTGGGTCGGGCCTTCTATCAGGCCCGGTGGCCTGGGGCTCCCTGGCTAGAGCCTGCCCGGCTCCCTCTGCCCTGCCCCAGCTCTGCCCTAACCCAGGTACCTGGCTTAAGCCCCTGCAGCAAGGCCTGTCTCCTTCTGGGTACAGAGGAGACTGCCTTTTTAGGCCCCTGCCTCTCAGCCTTTATACACTGGCCTGTGTTTGGGGCATGGCCACCCAGCTTGACCTACTCCCCAATCAGGCCTGCAAGCCTGCTAGAGCCCAGCCTTAACCCCCTTCTGGGCTTTTCCAAGCCCCCTTTCTGTAGGGGGTGGGTGGTCACCCCGCCACAGGTAGCCATACACATAATAAAGTGTGTGGCGTTCATTATGTTTACTTTGGAAGGATCAGGGGCTGTCAGTTCTATTGGGTTAAGGTTCCTGCTTATTGTTCCATGGGTGACTATTATTTGATTATTTAATGTTTATGATCCAGTAACATCAAGATGCCAACCTGACTGGGGCTCCCTTGTGCTAGACACTCTAGAAACCTAGTAAATTGCAGTCCCTATCCCAAAGAACATACGGTCCAAAAGAGTTAGACCAATAACTCATCTCCCACTGACAGATTGTCATCTCCTGCACAACTTGTAATTATTAAAGATAATGAGAGTTACATCCTAACAAGAAGACACTGTGGCCCTTGGTGTGCAGACAGTAGTTTTATAGATTAAAATATTGCACATTGAGTAGTCATAAAAAAGGATACGTGCAGCAAACAGGATACAATCTGACAATTCACAAGATAAGCAAGGCTCTCTCACCGGAAGGGTTACAGAGAGGTGAATTTCTCATTATTGCTAAAACTTTGTCCAAAAAGTATTTACGTATGCTCAGTTTCTGTGTTTGGCAGGAAGTTTTAAGGCAAAAACAGCATGCCCTTCCGTCCCTGGTATATTAAAAAGCTTTTTCAGGATGAGTCAGAGTTCTGTGGTTTGTGTATCCTGAAAGGAGAAGAGACTGTGTGATAATCAGACATTACAAGCAGCTAGCTGTTCTTTTCTTAAAAAAAAAAATTCTGATAAGGAAGTTCATTATGAGGTAGGAAGTATTTGCTGGTAGAGTTATACTTTTTCTATGTCACTGTTACTGCCTGGTTAGATCCATTGTGAACATACACACACCCATATTGCTTTTACTTCTTAGCCTTGTACTTTTCCTGATGTGTTCCCTTATTGCAACAAGAGCAAACCCCCTTCTGGGTGAGCTGAGCCAAAGACAACATAGTGCAGAGCATCTGGAATGATTCTACACCGACCAACCTACTGCACAGTCAAACAGTGACACTGTTTGAGCTACTAATGTGGGTTAGACTCCCTTGTACCCGCTGAAATTCAGGGACGTCATTCTTCATCACATGCCCTTGACTGCAACAATGACTTGTCAACAGCTATGCCTTAAAAATTCTTCAAAGAGCATTGAATTCACAGTGGCACTTTCTCATAATGGCTCTGCACGGTGTATTGTGCACCACTCTGACTTATTCTCTTTGAGTCAGGTCTATCGCCTAACAAAGACTAGAAGAGGCAAAGATCGTGTCACTGAGTTTTAGCTTAGTGCACCAATGCAATGTGAATGGCAGAGTTAAAACTGAGTTTTATTCAGTTACTTGCATTGATGTGCAGTGTCTGGTTAGCCCCAGATGGAAATCCTCATATTATTTAGAGAAGAATTTATTTGTAAAAAACCATTAGCAGAAATGTCTAACTAAGGAGGTAGCTCTCTCATTTAGCAAGAATTACTAGGGTTTTTATGATTGACATAGCCTATTTCAGAGCAGACTGAATAGACAGTCCCTATTAGGAAGACCTTTTATTAAGTTAAGGTAAAAGCATATTAATTAAGAAGGAACAAGACTATAAAAATGAATATTGCCCTAGCGAGTTGTGGTGTCTGAGTCTAACTTACAGAGGTTAAATAGTGGGGTTCAATGCATACACGCTTTTCTTCCCAAAAGAACCTCAAATTGCTTTATAATCTTGCTGTACAATAGGGTCCCAACTTTAGGAGGCTCTTAGAAGACCAAAAACCTTTGCAAAATCAGATGTTTGGGTCGTAGTGTGCATAAGCTGTGTTTTAAATTCTTCACTCTTAAAAGTAAAGTGGGTTAGATTTTTTTCTGGTTATTTCTTTTTTGTCTTTAAAAGAACTATTGCAGGTAAATATGTCTGTAAAATATACTGGTAGGTATTAGGCTTTAGGCTGTGTGTATGTGTGTGTGTGTGTGTACACAAACTGTAAGGACACAAGTTCACAGAACAATGAAAGAGTATTTTTCTAGATTACACTGTAGATACCTGAGACTGCATTGTTATATATAGAGTCATGTGTACGCAGGTATTTGGTGTAATATTAATAGTAATAGATACATTTACAACTAGTTGTGGGTGGGGTTTTTGTATACTTTTTGGAACTTGAGCATTGTGTTTAAAATTATTTACACAGGTGTTATTTACACAGTGTGTGAATAAGAAGCTCATAGTTTTGTCAATATGCTACAGTGTACTTTTAGTTTGAAGTAACTGATATCTTTAATTAGACCCTACAAGTAGTTCTCAGGTGAAGGACCAATCATGATTTTTATCTTGACAATGGTCTTTTAATAATTAATAATGATATTTAGCACATAGTTATAACAGCATTTATTCTCTAGGGGTGGTTGAGCTCTTAGCTAATTTCATTTTTATGGAAGATGATCAACACTTTTGTCCATGCCTGTAGAACGTGTAAGAAGTCATTATTAAATACAGTACAACGCTGTGCCAATCCTTTGGTGTAAAGGATTAAAGATGAAGAGGAGAGCCAAACAGTAGGATATAGAAAGCTTGAGTTCTGGTTGTAAAATCCTGGCTCCACTGATGTCAATGGCAAAACTTCCTTTGACTTGAATGGGGCCAGGATTTCACCCTGTGTTCCTAGCCCAGGAGTAAAATGAAGAGAAGCTTTAAAGACAGCCAGTCTGGAAAGCAGCAAATAATCATACTCAGTACTATCCTGAAGGGCTTAATCAAACTCTGGTTAACCTAGTTTCTTTTATAGCTGGATTTCAATTGCCCAGGTTTGTATAGTGTTGAAAAGGACGTTGATTCATCTCAAAACTGGATAGAAGTGGTTCATAGCCTCCTGAGGCATACTCAGAAAACTGTCCATGTACAGTATTGGATTCTTTGGAAATAGATGTGGAAATGTAACTAACACATGCCATTTAAGTACCCAGGCAGAATCAGGGTGGAATCAATTTGTAGCAACTTTTATTACTGCTTAATTGGCTGCTTTATTTTTAAAAAATGTAGGACCTAGTTTTGTAATCCATGTTCAAAACCTATCTACATGAACTGTCCCAGTATCTCAGGGGGTCTACTCACATATGTAATGATTGCTCAACATGTATATGTGTAGAAAATTTGGCCCATAGTTAATTGCATTCTGTTATTAATAAGACATTTTAAGTTTATAAATAAATAACTGATGACAGCAGCAGAAAAAGTAATTGATGTGGATGTAAAATATTAAATTGAAAATGTTTACTGGTCGATTATGATCTTTTTATTGTTGTCCGCTATAATGTGGTCCAAAGTTTCTCTTTTCTTTTGCATATAGTACTGTTATTCCCTCTTTACAGTCTGGAATGAAACCAGCAGAAGAAAATGCGTGTATGAAATTAAATGTCTCCAGAGAAACAGAAAATATGATTGGGATCAACTTATTGGTTCAAGTGCTATGACTCTGAGTCTTTCATGTTTGATTCAGAGCCAATGGAAGTGGGCTGGAGTCCAAATCGTGCAACTCCATCACCATTGCTAATAACTGGCACCTTTCTTGTCATTCCCAATAGACAAGGGTTGGCTTGAACTGCCCTCTCATCTGTGCAGGTGAGATCCAGAAGAGAGTTGAGCTACACTATTGGGGTTCTGTAGAGAGGAGAGGAGGTTTTGATTCCCAGGTCTATCAGTTTAGTACTTGGTCGCTTAATTTTTGGAGGGAATAAGCCAGTTTTTGGAGCCTTTCTTGAGATGTAAAAGTGCACAGAAACATAACAAGTAAGGAAAGTCAAGTGACTGGCTGAAGGTAAGAGATCCGATTGGTATCAGAACTGACAACAGAACCCCAAAGTCCTAGCTACTAGTCCTCTGCTTTGCTCACTCCATAGAATACTTCCCAGACAAGAGTGCATGAAGCAGAGATGGCTGACAGAACCATTGCAGAGACCCAGTTAAAATGTCCTGTTTTCATATGGGGCGCAGTGCTGTTAGCAAACATAACGTTTTCCCAAGATTTTTCTCTCTACCTCGCCTGTTCAGTCAAGCACTCCAGTTGGGAAATGACTCTTCACAATAAAGATGAATAGTGCAATATTAATGATATCAACATCCTGGCTTTAGTCAGCTATTAGAAGCTATGCAAAACCGCATAATTATGCTCTTATCTAAGCTTAGCAAAATAAGCATTACTGTTTGCAAGCTAGCTGTTAATAAAGTTACTTTTTTATTGTTTGAATGAAGTTAATGATATACATCACATCCTCATGCCTCATCTTCAGTACAACATACCCCTACTATTACAGTTCTGGAGCTTTCATGCAGATCTGCTGGCAATGGTTTTAAAATGTACACAGCTTGAGATTAGTTTGAGATGATCAGTGTAGTTTCAGCTAGGACATGAACTCATGTCTTCCAAAATGATGTCAGTACACTAAACCACCATGCCACCTTTTCCTCCTCATGTTTATTGTTTTAAAATTGGGTTTTCTCTATTGATTGCCATTGTTCATATGATGCCACATTTATTTTTACTGTACATTATCCTATATAATAAAAGGTCAGAGGATGTTTGTCTGAAGCCGTCATGCGCAGTAGAGACGGCTCGGACAAACAGCATGCTGGGAGTTGTAGTTCGGCGGCACAAAATGGCCGCCGCGTGTGCAACAAGAGTTGGTCAGCGACATCATTAGTTTCCTGAAGAGAGTGCTGCTGCTCCCAGCTCAAAGAGTAGTGGTCTGAAGATGAAAAAGGGAGGGGAGTGCACCTATGCACCCAAACAGTGTGGGACAATCCTAATGGGGCTGGCAAGAAGTATGTTTCTCTGGGAAGGGAGGTGGGGCTTGAAGGAAGGAGTATCTTCCTCTTCCTCCCCTCCTTTCTGTCCCTTCCCCTCAGTCCCCACAAACCCAAGGCAGCCTTTGTTCAGGAGAACATGACTGTCCCACAGATTTGAGAGAGAGGGAGACACTTTCGCCCATGTACACGGGCTGTTACACTAGTCAGTATATAAGACTATAGAGGTGTAGACATCAAGAACAACACTTAACATATATAGCACCTTCTATCTGAAAACTGCAAAGGGCAACCCAAGCCTACACTCAGTGCCCCATGAAACCCCTGTGAGGTAGGAATAAATGTATTTTTAGCCTCATTTTGCATATGGGGAAAATGAAGGGGAGTGACTTGCCCAAGGTTGGATAGCAATGAGAGTTCTAACTTAGACTTGTGTTCTAGCCAATAAAGCTTGATGCATTCCTGCTACTCCACATTTCCTTTAGAATATCATAAACTAGATGACAAAGGTTAGATTCAGATCCATATGTACAGATTAGCAGGCCATCCCTTTAGTTATGTTATTTTGCTTTCAGCATTTTATTTTGGGTAGATGAAATGGAGTTGTCAATGGATTTGAATATGATGCCTAATGCACAATCTGTTTGTGCACACTATTGGTGCATTTGTCTGTGTGATTCCTGCTTTTTGGAAAATCAGACTCTCAGGGCCAGATTCTGCCTCTCTTACATACCCTGAGACCCATTTCCTTCATTAGGGTTGCTCCCAGAATAAGGTCTCACCCTTCTGAGTAAGTGTGGCTGGTGGAGCCCCTTAATGTTCATAAAAACCTTTGCAGATGTAAAGCACTATTTAAATGCTAGTTCTAATGTGTTATTAAAGGTTATCAACAAATAGGAACAAGAACACTTAATTTTGAAAGAAGAAATCCTCTGCAATTAAAGTAGGAGGAATTTTCACAGTATAACTTCAATTTAAAGTTTTTTGGGGTCACAAAGGCATATTTCACTATTTTCAACTCTCTTTGATGACCCATCATACATGGTGCTGATGGCGTTATATCTTTGGAACACACCTGGAACAAGAGAGGAAGCAGAAACTGTTCTATAAGGGGCAGCCCTGTTTTAGTATGTTTTGTAGGTTTAGTATGTATAACACACTGGCTATATGCTCAATCTGAACTGAATAAGATATCAAAGTAATGGAAGAACTTTTAAGCAGAGAACTATCCACATAAATGGCAATGAGTGAGCCTGACAAACCAAACTTTGTCAAGCCAGAGACTCAGTACATTTCAATATTGCTTGAAGATTTCTTCTATATAATAAATTCAGGAGGGTGAACAGTCATTGTAGGGCAATTCTCCCTTTCCTTTGGAATTTCTGGCTCTAATCTTTAGAACTACTAGCTCCAGATGAAGAAGATGCACAGATGTGTATTTTATATGCCTAGATGATATCCTTGAACAGGGAGCTACTTCAGGGAAATCCTCCTCAAGCCTTCTCCTCTCCCACCTTTGTCCATTGTTGATAACCCTGCCAGTCTCCTTCACCATGCATACACAGATAGTAACAAAGTCTTGTTACTTATTTTTCTGTAACGCGTCAGATTACACCATTCCTCTTTTTGTGCCCCTTTTTGGTTCCATCTGGCTCACTCTTGAGCATACTGACCTGACCTTTCAGGCCCTACATGACTCTACCTTAACCTTGCATCTTGTTTCTTATTGCATTCTTCCTTTCCCAGTTAATCCCACCTATGACACCAACATCACCACCCCATCTGATTCTGATTCCTTCTCCCTTCTGTCTTCCATGCAGCCTCTCTTGCATGGAATGACTTTTTATTCCTACTGCACCAGGCCCTTACCCTGTCCCCATCTAAACCTCTGCTAAAGACCCTTCTTCAGTGGCCCACAAACACCAACCCATATCAGTGAAATGTCTTCTCCATCACATCATTTTAAAAAGGGGGATTGTAGGTAAAATGAACCCTCTATATTTCTAGACAAGATTAGCCTGAATTCAGTTCTGAGCTCTGCTATAGTCATTTTGTGACTTTAGGCATATCACTTAATCTCTCAAGAGCCAAATTGCATCTTAGTTCCCTATCTGTAAAACAGGGATAAAATAGACATGACAAAGGAAATATTTAATTTGTAAGGTCCCCAGGGCAATGCTTCTCATTTACTATGCTGCTGATCAGAGTCTAGGATAAGAGTGCCCCAGTGATAGCCTCTAGGCCCAATTGTAATAGGAATAATATTTATTCTATTTAACTTCTTCCTCTAGATCTCTTGGTGTGGATTTTCTATTCTCTGTCTGTTGTGTACTCCTGGGGGAAGAACTGTCTTTATTTGTATCTTGCACAGCGTGAAGAATATTGCTGGTAGCCAATAAATAATTATTTCAGCAGGCCTGTAATGCTCATAGAGGTTATTAGAGAGCACATTGTGCTCTAAAAAGAGCAGCAACATAACGTTTATGCTGCTGCTGACTTACAAGACACCCAGCAAGGTGGTCCTTTGAATATGAGATCAGAAACAAAGCTCATAAGTGAAAGAAAGCAAACAAATGGAGAAAACTGCCCACACAATGTTGAGGCATTGGAGCGGGGAAAAGTTTGCTGTATGAGAGAGGTTGCATTCCTCCATGAAACACCTGAAAGGATCAGAATTAGACAATAGAAAGATGAATCAGAGTCTGCTGCGGTTAGTTTACTAACCCCCCTTTCCTCCCTGCACTGAACAACAATTCCTTAAGACTTCAAGTGGAAGAAGTTAAGGTATCTGGCCTAGATAAGCCCAACCTCTTTTGACACATAGGGACATAGATCATGCAAAATCACAACTCATCTTGCTTGTTCTAGCCTTGTAATGGGGGAGTGGAAGGGATATGTGAGATAGCACAAGGGGAAATAATCTAGAAGCTCTACACTGAATCATTCTAGATCTCTCTGGGAAATGAAACTGTAAACCAAGTCATTGTAAATAAAAACTGAACTGAACCCTTTTAAAGCTTTGGAAAAATATGTGGGAGTAAGCTCAGGCACATAAAGACGATTAAAATAGAAGGTAAGTAGAAGTAAACATTTTAGATAAATACTAAATTATAATAAAGGAAATTATTACTAGGATGCTATAATACCTAAGTGACAGATTGAAATATCTGTAGCATGTCAATAATAATTTGGGTAGTCTCTTAAATAGCATAAAGTTGTCTAATTCTGCCTGTTGTGGTGATTAAATCACGTGTCCCTCAGTATGTCTGTTTTCCTAAATAACTGTAGAGTCTGCTCTCGTTTGCACCAGTGCCTCCCTATTGTTTCCAAATTCTGTTCTCGTTTCCAAATTCTGTTCTCATTTCTGACTGGGTAGCGTCATTGTTTTCAGTGAGGAAGTGTATGCAGAATTTGGAAATTAGTTAACAGTCTAACTCATATAACTGTATTGACCCGCCAGGACTAATTGTAGTAAAATAAACCCAAATCTCAAACCAATTTTAACTCAGATTTCAGATTGAGTTTTCCGAGTAGGTAGATTTAAAGAAACCCTCAAGCACAATTAATTTTTAAAATAGAAGTCAGTGGCCAAGAATAAACATGTAACCACAGGTTGCAACTTGAGTCACTTCTCTGATGCGTAGTCTCTCAGTTTTTGCAATACTATGTGTTGTAGGGGGCTTATCTCTTTGCCGGGAGAAACGAGGCTTCACACAGGTGGCTAGTTGGAAAGTGGTGAGTTTATTGGAGGGAGCGGCATTTTGTGCTGGGGGGCTTATCTGCCGTGATACAAGATGTCTGACACACCCAGGCTATGTCTAGAGAAGCCCAAAGAGGAAGCTCAACCCAAAAAGGTGTGTCAGCACAGATATGCTCATTTGCATCTCATACATACTCATCTCATTAATAGCAAGCAACAAACTGATTGGTTACACACTGTTCAGCACTTGTTGGTTACGCAGTCCTGCTTTAGTTTCCTCATTTAGTTTTTCACGCATTCATTCTCACACAGACAGGGTAAACACTCATGCAGCTGGGAACTGGTTCCCAAACACACAGATAACAAGAATCCAAGGTCCTTCTCAGATTGATACCATCATTATGCACTCTCCTGGAGTTGACTCAGAAGCGTAACTGCGCTTTCTAGTGGTTGCTCGTCACAATGTCTTCCAGTCCTAACACTATGTCAGTTAGCAGGTTTTTTTTTTAAACTAAAATAGTCATACTAGTACAGCCCCTAATATGAACACAGTTATACCAGTATAAAAGTGCTAGTGTAGCTTAATCCTCTTCCAGTATGGAAATATGCTATACCACTAAAAGTACTCTTCTGCCAGTAATAACTGTATTCACAGTAGGGGGTGGTACTGGTGTAACTATACTGGTTTAGTTCAAGTGGTACTTCATGTGCAGACAAAGCCTGTGTAGAACAGCACTTTATGTATCCATATCCAATTGGGTTTCCTCTAATATACATGTCCTTCATCTCACACTGTGATGTTGTCCTTATTTCTCTCATACATAGCTATCAATATTAAGGATTTTCCAAACAGCTTTTTTGAGGCCAGGTTTTGTGACTGTAGTGTTTGGATGGTTCCTCCCTGGTAGAATCTCCCAATAAAGTAAATGCTGTAGCTTACTTCCACTGATGCTAGCTCTACAAAGTTATTTAGCAGAGCTGGTCAAAAATTTTCCATTTAAAAACTGAAACAATAACTTGACAAACAATTCAACTAGATACTTTTTGAGCAGCAAAATTCCAATACCAACATATTTTGGCCAAAAAACCTAAAACTTTTGATTTGGAAATATTGGTGCAGTGCCTCACAGGAGTTGTAGCTCTGGTGCTTCATGCTCCCATTATACTCTAGAGGCCAGGCTCCCTGGTCAGACTACATCTCCTATGATGCATCATAGTCTCTCCTCTGTGTTGAGTAATCTGAGATCCAGCCCACGGTATAAAATGAAGAAGTAATGTGGGTGGAGAGCCTAGCCCTAGAGGAAAATGGGGTTATGAGGGAGCCAAACTATAATGCTCATGAAGTGTGTGGGGAGCATATATAAATTAAAAAAACCTCAATAATTCTCTTTGAAAAAAGCAAAATTCTGAGGAAAGCAGACAGTGTGGTAGCTTTTACATTCAGGTGGGACCCCCCCCCCCAAATGGTGTATTGCCATATTCACTTCATATTACAGTCAACTCATGTCACCTGCCACATACCCGGGAACTGTCGTGTGGTATTCATGGGACTGAACAAAACAAAAGGACTGCTTTCCCATAGTTTTACTATTGATGAGACTTTGAGAAACCTGGCCACTAAATTGCTATTAACAGCCATAAAACACATCCTCTTCTATAGGTTCCCATTTCCCCCTCACATTTAATTTTGTTTTTATGGCTGCATGTGGTATTTGTATTGCTCTTATCAGTTGTTGTCTGCCTGGTGACCTGACACCAGATACATTTTTTTCTATCCTCCTTACTAATATTGTCCTTTGTGTAAAGAGAAGTAGGATTTTTATTTCAAAATCAGCTTTGTGCCTGTGGCTACACATGAAGTCTCCTCAGAATTCAATGGGAACCTCATATGTACATCCCTCCACTAGCAGGACTTGACCCCAACAGCAGGACTTGACTCCAACACAGCAGTCACCAATACAATCTTTACAGTTGCCACTTGGAGATAGTACACATTGCTGTGGTAGTTTAAGAACAGAAAATATTGAGAATTGTGTATTTCAATCACTTATGAATGCAAATGCAAAGGTTGTATTGGGGAGTATCACACATTGATCCTTAACTCCCCTCTGCTACCTGGCTCTCGCTGGCCTGTGGTCACACAGGCATGCAGAAGCCATGTTTCCCATCCTCCCCCTCCCATCCCTCAACTGCCATCCTAGCTACATCCATGGTAGTGGTGGAAGTTAATATCAGTTCAGGCTGCCTCACATGCTGGTTTGTGGGAAAGAATCCAGAGGAGCTGAATCCAAGGCAGGCTCACCTGCTTTGTCCCATTAGGAAAGAGTAGTTCAGACAGATTGGACATTTGTCCCAAGCATGTCACCAGCAGATCCCACAAAACCAGCTGAACAAAATCATGGTAATTGTTAGTCCTGCTCAGGGCCGGCGACAGGGGGGTACTACAGGTACAGCTGTACTGGGCCCCCCGACTTTAGGGGGCCCCCAGTACACAGCTGTACCCGTTGTCGTCCCCCCTTGTCGCCGGACCTGGAGAGCGGGGAAGGGGCAGGGAGGCGGCGCGGCTCTCCTCCGACGAGCGCGCGTGTCCCCGGCAGGAGCTGTGAGCCCGGCTGGCGGCAGCGGCGCAGTCCAGGGGAGAAGGGGAGGGGGGGAACAGCAAGGGCGGCTCACGCCGCTCCGGGGCTCTCGCTGCCGCTGCCGCCAGCTGTCAGCTGGGGGGGAGTGCCGGCTGGGCTGCGGGGGGGGGGGGAGTACCGGCTGGGCTTCCTCCCCCAGCCGCTGTCAGCTGGGGGGGGGGGGCGGGAGCGCCGGCTGGGCTGGGGGGGGGCCCAGCCACTGTCGGCTGGGCTGGGGGGGGGGGCGGCTGGGCTGGGGGGGGCCCCAGCTGCTGTCGGCTGGGCTGGGGGGGGGCTGGCGGGCCCCAAACTATCAGAGTAGGGGGCCCCCAAATTTCTGTCGCCGGCCCTGGTCCTGCTTCGTTGTTCCCCCACCTGCCTTGAGGTGTGTTTAGAAGACAAAGACAACATTCGGCAGACAAATATGTAAAGTGTTCATTGCTATTAAGTCCCTGTAAAGTTTTTGGACAACTTTTTTGCCCAAACAAGCCTACTGAGTCACTCCTAATAATACACAACATTCCCAAGTTGATTGTCACTGGTCCCATTTCAACAACACTTTAAAAACACTTCTCTGCTGCTCAGGGAAAACCCCTAGATTTCCTTCTGTTATTCTTGGGGATTTCCCAGTCTGAAGAAAAACAAAGCATCTTTAATGCTAACAGATGTCTCTAGATCCAACTTCTCCGCTGTGTTTAAAAACTAAAATAACGGCATAAATAATTTGCAATGGAAAAGGAGGTAGAAAAACCACTCAAAGTAATAAACCAGTTTTCTGTATAGCATCTAATACAAAAACAACCACACCACCTTATGGTATCAATGCTTACTGTGCAGGGAATATATAATATAAATGAATGAAAAATGCTTTCGGCTTTTTAAGCCATACATTCAGTTGTGATCATAGGCAAGGAGGAGGAGAGACATTTGAAGGTGAGATTTAAATAGAAAAAATTAGAGAAAGGCTTGAACTTCAGGATTTGGACTGAATAATCAAACTTTAGGGGTGAAAGACCCAACAGCTGAGGGAGTGAAATGAATCCCTAGCCCAGACTTAGGGCATGGGGCCTCAATGGAGCCCTTGGTCTACTGTTCTAGCATATGAGTTGAAACAGAAACACAATTCATCCATGCTGTTTGCTATGGATGTTAGGAACTCCAGAGCCACATTCCTTTAGATCCCCTGGGTTCTTCCAGGGAGGATCACTGGCCACCTCAAACACCACCCGTTCTGAGGGGCTCTGCATGCCCTGCCCAATGCCATGTAGACATGAGCAGTGCATTTACACTTGCATTTCCTTATAAATACGGCAGAAGACAGGCCCACAGCTAGAGGAGTCAGATACTTGTAGGAGATTATTGCAAAACACAGTGGCAAAGAGACTACGGTAGTAAAGCTGACAATAATGCTGACAGTAATGCCCAGACAATACTAAGAGACAGCACCTGTAACATGGGACAGTCAGATGTTGTGCACATACATCTGTTCCAAGATGGTTGAGCAGCTCCTGATGGACATACAGACTGCATATTTATTTATACTGTGGCAAATTTGCAACCCTACCCTGTCCTCTCCAGGCTGGATATGGTGCTTCAGTAACATGGGCCTCAGTTTCCCTCACTGTCTTTTGGCTTCATCTATAGTAGTGTCCTGCTCTTCAACCAGACTGCTTTGCAGAGTCCAGCCCCTTTCTGGGCCACAGAGTCTGTTATCAACCTCCAAATAAACACCTCCACCCCCAAACCTTCAGCCTAGCAAAGCTCAGTTAGCACAAATACGCCACTACTGCTGCTCCCCCTGGATAAGTAAATTCCCCGGTCCTGGGGTTGGCACACTCCTACCCTGAATCAGGAATTCCAGCAGACTTCTAGCTTATCAGGGACCCCATCTTAGTCCCACAGCTTATTCCTGGAGATACCTATCTGGTCTTTTTCCTCTTCTCCCTACCCCTTCCCTTCAGATTGCTTCCCAGAAAGACAGCACTTCCTACATTCTCTCCTCAACTGGGCTCACCCAGCTCTTTATGGAGACAAAATCTTGCTCTCACACACCTGGGCTTTATTTCTCATTAGACCTGGCTCCACCCCCCACCTTCACACAGGCTGGGTAATTGGCCTCGGAGCCCCATATTAATCTTTAGTATCTTGTGTGGGGTAAACACCCTATCACAAGACCATGATGAAAGGAGAAATTGGTTTGCCTGATAAAGTTTGCCTTGAATGGGATGTGTAAAGTTAAGTTAAACATGTATGCAAATATATGTACAAACAGTTCACGGGCATTCTTATTTTATCGGAAACAATTTATCCATCCCTAACATACACCCATGCCTCCCTCAAAATTTGTTGAAAGACAAGCAATTTTAAAATGAACTAAAACCGTTTACCGTTTCTTTGTTGGCTGAAAACTGTGATCATAAAGTCTGGAAGTCGCTCCTCTAATTCACTTATTTTCAAGTTGGGTTGAAGCGGATTTAAGCCTGAAATAGAAAATTCCACCTTTTTATTTAGGAATAAAACTAGTAAAGATGAAGTGATCAGTGGTCACTCTTAGGAGTTTGGGCCTAATTCATCTCTGAAATAGCTGTATTGGCTTACTGAGTTATTCCTAGGATGAGTTTTTCATTAGATGTCTGAGTGCTTTCAAGTAATAAAAGATTAAGAATTTGCTCCAAGCTATCATTGCAGTCTGCATGAACTAATTTGTTATAAAAATAGAATGTGTTTTTTAATTATTCACTTATTTTATTTCAGTGCAAATAAGTCTTGCCCACCTGTGTCCCTGCCAGCAGGTATATGGGATCTTGGGGAGCAATTACCACACAGGTGGGGTGCAAAATAAACTTTATTAAGAAAATGCAAAAACAGGGAAAATTCAATAGTGAGGGGTATGGGGTTTGTTAAAGTAGACAATTGGGGAGGGGTTTCTTTTAGTAAATGGGTAGGGGGTTTCAATAGTGGGGTACAATACAGTTGGTAACCAATTAACACTGAAGCATAAATGTAACAGGTAGCTAACAATTTCTATGTAAAGAGTGTGTCACAGCAGCATGTAACCGACTAACAGTATGGGTAAAATGTGTTAAATAACGAACAATTTTAGGTAAAAATGTGTCTCAGTGGTGTAAATGTAAAATGTGAGGTGTGTTAGAGAGAAAAGGGGTAACCAATGGGGTTTTATGCTAGAAAGAGAGAGAGAAGACAGGCTGTAAGTTGAAACAGCAGAGAGGAAGAGAGAGAGAGAGAGAGAGAGAGAGAGAAAGTGGTAAAGAAGTAAGGTTGGGGGATGGGGGAAGAGGAGCACGTGGTGGAGGGAGATTTAAACTCAGGGAGACACAGAACAGACAGGCTGCAAGTTTAAACAGCAGAGAGACAATTATACAAAACACAGCAAAATCTTATCTATGATTTAACTTAACCAAAACTACACAAATTAGCAAGTAACAAAACACAATGCAACAATTCTTTAAGGCAAACTTACAGGGTACAATGCAAGCAATTTCCTAAACCTAACTTAACTACAGCTATGCAAAATGAAATTACAACTTATCTAGACTAAAAGACAAAATCTAACCTAATGGGTGCACCTTATACTAGGGGTAGTTTCAGAGGGCAGAGTGGTGAGTGCCCAGGATACAGCTCCAAGCGGGGAGGGGGATTTAACTAGTGGTGGCTGCAAGCTGGCAGCCCAGGATACAGTCCTGGAAGGCACAGGCTTATTTCTAGCAGCAAAGGCGCTGCAAAAAAGAAACAGATTACAGATACAGACCAAGGAGTTTAAGAGAGGTTTTAAGACACAGACCAAGGTTTAGTTTGAGTCTGTGTGCTGGGGAAACAGAGCCAGCAGCTAAAGTAATAAAAGTATAGAAAGTTTCACAGAGGGATTCTTACCAGTCCCCAAGGCAGCAGCAAAGGCAGAAGCAGCAACAACATCAGAAGAAGCAAGGAACGCTCGGTACGGTCTTGATAATCAGGAGGTCTCTCAGGCAGCAATTCGTTCTTCGTGGTGGGGGGTGGGGGGTTAAAAATGGGGGTACGCTCAAAAATAAAACGAGAGTGGAGAAAGGACCCCCCAGAACCCCTGGCTGATCAGACCAGGTAGCAATGCAGGAACCTTTCTGATGTTTGTTTCAAAAATGCCTGTTCTTAAAGGCAAACTCAGGCAGTTTCCCCGCCAGTAATCCTGATAGGCTCCTTCTGTCATAGGGGAGGAGATACAGGGAAAAACTGCAGGTGAGCATAGAGACATGCCTGGGCAGAGTCCTGGACCATAGGCATGAGTTCCCACCTAAGGACTCAAAAGCACATGAGGCCTATGACTCATGCCCAGGATCTCAAAAACACATTAGGTCTTGCAGCTCTGGACATTGCCTACCCTACACCGAGCCCAGGTTTAACAAGGTGATAACAGGACCAACCCTTTGAACAGGGCAGTCGTCCCACTTAGCACACAGCACAAGTGGCCATCCCTTTGTGAAGGGCAATGGCTCTTGGTAAACAACTTATGGGGCCCTCCCTTTGAGAAGGGCAGTGGCCCTGGTAAACAATCTTAACAGCCAGGGAGGGGCGGCCACAAGAGGAGAACAAAAACAAAATGGAGTAAGGGGACAGCTGTAAGAAACAAAATGGAATAGAGGGAAAGCTGTAACAGACAACCTGTTTGTCAGTTTCTTGCACATTCACCTCAGTGCCTTGTGTGTGGTCTCTTGTGTATCATACAACCACCATAGGCTCATTTACATGGTCCCCACACTGTACACATTTAAGCATGTATTAAAGATCTACTTCTGACATGCAGCCTTCAATGAACTGAACTGATGTGGATATAAATTGCCTATTGTTCTTCCCCTAACCTTTATTTCTTTGTCTGTCTGTCCTTAGCCAGTGAGCTCCTTGGAGGAGAGACCATTCTTCTTGAATGCTCAGAAAGCACTGAGCACAGAGGGATGCTATCATGAAATATCATCACCATCATCACAGCAAATCCCAAAGAGGCATCTCCTCCTTGTGCACTGAGTGCCATCCAGGATACCAGAATGGCCCTTTCACAAGGCTTCATTGGTTATTTTCGCCTCAGTGGCCATTTGGGCCACAAGGACACAGGTGGTCAGTTTCAGGATAAATCTCCTCATGATGGGAAGGTACAGGCCTGGGAGGGTGCTATAATAAATAAATGATACTCATCATCTTTTTTTTTCCTGGATGCTGAAAATTTGGTATGTTGTCTTTGGGTTCCCATCTTCCTTGTAAAGTAACAGAATGGCTATGGGTGAGATTCTGTGCTGCAACTCTGAGACCCAGCACAGAGCTCTCAGCTGGGTGTGGGGGGAGAGCTTCTGGTGCCTGGGCTGCTTGGGGGCCTCCAGATTAATTTAGAAAGTCGGGGTGTGTGTATGTCTAAATTACATCAGCTTCCTGGGCTACTGTGCTGCCCAGAATATCTGTAGCATTGTATGCTGCAACCTTGCCCTGATACGCCCTTCCCACTCTCTGCCATGGCCTATCCTGCCATGCCTCCTACAGTAGAGGAGTTGTTGTTGTTGTTGTTGGTAATTAGAGGGCAGCCTTACAGCGGTCAACCATGGTGCCTGAAGCAGGGGAATACTCTCCTGTTTGGATATGGGGCTTTTAGGGCCCCTCTTTGCCATGCCAGTCTCTTTATCTGATGTAAAGGAGCTGGAGTGGGGGTGATCTCATCTATGCATACTGATATAGTCCATGTGGACAGATGGACATGTGCAATAGATATGAAATGTGTGCCATTTTAAATGGTGTTTAAACTCCATTAAAATGTGGGGAAAGTAAACCTAACTGTCCCTGTTTCTTGTTTTCTTTTATCTTATAATTGTTTGTTTGTTTGTTTATTTCCTAAAAAAAGAAGAGAAAATAAACTGCATTCTAAGAAAGCGAAAAGACACCTCTTAGTCTTGAAACCAAACACTTCATCAAGACCGGGTGAGATGGCCATTGCATAGGCTTCCGTCTGACAGTGAGAAGGTGTTAGTGCCTGGCAGGAACCTGATTTGCTAACGAATCAGTGCTAGCGTTGTGATCACATCTTGACAGAGTGTTTCCATAATGTCTGTTTACTGTGATCCAGGGTATTAATTTGACACTCTGTCTTTATGGATGAGGCCAAACAAAGTCTGTGACTCTGCATCTTGTATTTCTAGCAATAGCAAGGAAGACTGTGGGTATACAGTATTGCTAATGCAATGGCTTAGTGGGGAGGAGTAATATGGTGTCACTTTCTAAATACTAGCACTAGGTGGTGCTAATAAACCTTGCACAGAATGGTTAACGTGTAGTTACACAAAATCTGTTACACGAAACAAAAATCTGAGCTAACAATGATTTAAAAAGTTGTATTTTAACCTGCACAATTTATCTGATTACATTCTTGGGGCAAAAATTGGATTGGTCCTGCTTTGAGCAGGGGGTTGGACTAGATGACTTCCCGACGTCCCTTCCAATGCTGAGATTCTATGATTCTCTCTGATAAGCAATTTGCTCCACAGGTCAACTTACTCTGTATTTATTAATTTGATTTTAAGTGCATTTATGCTTTTTCTCTCCCATTTTCCTGGTACACACGCGCATGCTTAAAGAGGGTTCAGTGAATCTCTTCAGAAGATAGGTGAAGATCTGACGTTTGCCGAAGACTGACTGCAGGTTTTTCAG
This sequence comes from Sternotherus odoratus, assembly GCA_032164245.1. Taxonomy (NCBI): domain Eukaryota; kingdom Metazoa; phylum Chordata; order Testudines; family Kinosternidae; genus Sternotherus; species Sternotherus odoratus. The sequence continues at coordinate 16,976,645 of JAVMKO010000007.1, read as the reverse complement.
ATGTTGGCCCTGATCCTGAAACACTTATGTACAAGCGTAACTTTGCTAACAGAAGTAGTCTCATTGAGTTTCAGAGAACTACTCGCATATGTAAATGGGTAAGTGATGCAGTATTGGGCCTAGTGCATAGATACCTATTAAGATTTCCAACTTTCTACTGGCACAAAACTGAACACCCTTGCTCATGCCCTCTCCCCCCCCCCCCCCCGGAAACTACATCACCCATCACTAACTCCAACACCCATCACCCATTGCTCTCCATCACCCGTCACTCACTTGCTCATTTTCACCAGGCTGGAGCAGAGGGTGCAGGCTCCAGGGTGGTGCCATAAATGATGATGGGTTCAGGGTAAGGGAGCAGGCTCTAGGCTGGGGCAGGGGGTGGGCTCTGGGGTTAGCCAGGGATTAGGGGCTTGGGGTGCAGGAGGGGACTACAGGCTGGGGGGATGAAGTTGCAGGGTTTGGAGTGTGGGAGGCAGCTCTGGGCTGAGGCACGGGATTGGGTATGGGAAGGGGTATTGCTATGGGCTGAGGGTGCAGGCTCCGGAGGGAGGCAGAAATGAGGGGTTGAGGATGCAGGAGGGGACTCTGGGCTGGGCTAGGAGGTTAAGGTGCAGGGGGATGTGGGGTGCAGGCTCTGAGAATTTGGGTACAGGGGGGCTCAAGGCTGGGGCAGGTAGTTGGGGTGTGGGAGCTGAGCAGCACTTACCTTACCCCCTCTCTCCCCCCGAAGCTGTGACATATCCCTCAGCAGAGATGCAGCCAGATGGCTCTGCGTGCTGCTTCCATCCATGGCATCACCCCCGCAGCTCCCATTGGCTGTGGTTCCCAGGTAATAGGAGCTGCAGAGCCAAGACTGCGGGGCTGGCACCCTGGATCTTAAAAAGAAGACATCTTAATAAGAAGCTGGGGAAGTGCCCTTATAGCTTTCAGCCCAGTGGTTAAGGTACTCCCTTGAAAGACAGGAGCCTCGTGGTTCAAGTCCTCCCCACACCTAAGGGGCGACGGGGTTTGTCATTTCTCATGACAATGCTGTAATCACTGGCCATGGAATATTCTGATGTAGGGAGCTCCTCAAACGTTCCTGTTGAAGTTGTTGCATTCTGCATTAAATAATGGAAGTATCATTACAGCAGGAAGACTGCACTCTGGGTTTCTCACACCATGGGTGATTGCTTTAACCGCCAGTCAATAGAGTCATTCTTATGGTTGTGTTCTCTCTCTCTCGCTCTCAATCTCTCTCTTTCTGGCCCAAATTGTTTTTCAAGAGATTATGATTATTTTCACATTATTTCATGACATGAGTACATGGTAGTGCATAATCTGGCTCGCTGCATCACATGTCATAACTTGACATGATGTGATATGATGTCATTGTGCACTATTACTACTGACGTCATGAAATACTATAAAAAATAAGTACTATAAAATGAAAAATACAATCAAATAAATTTTGAAACAAAGATCATGTTTTGAAATGAAATGTTTCCAAAATAAAATTTTCCTGTAATGTAAAACTTTTCATTTTGGAAACTGTTTATGGGAAATGTCATTAATTTTGATGACAACTTCATGACAAATTTGGGTTTAATCAAAATGGTGTTTTCCTACGAAAAACTGTTTTGACTAACATTTTCTGACCAACTCCTAATACTGACTCACATAGTATAAAACAAACCTGTATCCAAATGAGTACCAGAGAGAAGATTTGCATTGGTTTGGGGTTTATAAGACATTACAAAGAATAATTAATAGCAATGTCTTTCTTCTCCTCCTTTCCCCAGTATCACTGTGAGACTCATGAAACCCAAACTGAGTGTGTAAAATGTAGTACAAGATGATAAGAACTATATGTGATTCTTTCTCATTCAAAACTTTCAGTATTGGTGCCAGAGCTGACTGGTGCTTGCCTTAGCTGTATTCTTTAGCCCTTTGGAGACTTGCAGGCGTATACTGTCCTAGGAACTTTATTTTGTGTGAACTTTTTGCACAGGAAGCTGACTGTGGAGATTTTGTGGCAAATTTCTGTCACCTTTTCATATTTCAAGCTGGGATTGTTAGGTTTGACTAGTTATGTAAGTCACATGGTAATGGCTCTGGCTTCCCAGTTGGCTGAACCTAACTTATTTGGTAAGGTGAGTAGGCAGAAGCCATTTTGATTTATTTCCTCAAAGGAGTCACTGCACATCCCCTGCTCTCTCTCTGAGGCAAGCAGGAAAAATCTCTCTGCAGCACTATCAGGAAGACTCACTCCTGTATGGATGCCTGTCATGCACCTTGTTCACTCAAAGAATAGGCAGGAATTTACCCTGCTTAATTGTCCCCTGAAGACATGAGGGATTCACAGGTTGTCTCTTCTGATGAGAAGACACCACAGGTAAGTGTAACTGGATTTGTTGGAGAAGGGTCTGATGGGTGGACGTAGAGGGAATGCGTGGATTAGTTGGCCCCTTGTTGGCTCTGATGGTTTGGATAAATGTATGTGCTAGGACTCTTTTGGGGTTCTTCCATGACTAGCTGTATAGCTTTACTGCAGTGAGACTGAGTGTGACTGAACAATGCTAATGCTGCCGTGTTGCCAACTCTCATGATTTTATTGCAAGTTGTGCAATGTGTGGTGTTTTTCTCCAAGTCCTAGCTGCTGGAAACAAGGGAGTGCATGATAATCTTTGCTTCAATTAAAAAAAAATAATCTAGCCTTAATGATTGTGAATAAAAGCTTGAAAACATAAACCGAGGGTACAATAAAATATCAGGAAGCAAATTAATGTAACCCCAAATGTATTACTTTAAAATTGTATCATGATTTTTTTTAAAGACTCTCTCCTGATTTTGGGACCCTGACTCAAGATTTTGATTTTTTGGTATTGGCAACAGAAATGCTGAGATTTGCCTGGCTTTAAATTTTCTTCCTTACTGCTGTCACACTGAAAAACCCAACAATTACTATTACACCCTTAGCTTCAAACTCATTCCCCTCTCTGGGGAAGCCCGGAACTCCAGTTTGAGTCATTACCTTGTCTTGACTGGCTTATTCTGGTGCCTACCATCTACTACAGGGGGAGGTAAGGAAGAGGAACATGCACTAGGCCGCTGGGGCTGAGGTGCAGCCAATAACTGTCAATGCAGTGGTGGAGGTGTCTCTGTCGTTTGCACCTTCATAGGCACTTCAGTCACCTGCATTATAAGCTGTAGGACACCAGCTTCTGACTGCCTGGTGGCAGGACTGGGCAGTGCATCTGGCTAAGAAACCAGAGTTCCCAGACATGCAAGGCCTGCTCCCATTCCTTCAGTGTCCAGTAAACAGAGTACAATCAGTCACAATGTGACAGGAAACCACTGTCCTCTATCTAATGGCTGTATAGCGCCATACAGGTGATAACGTACACCAAGGGTTAAAGCAAGAAGGAGAGGCATTCGTGGTGGTGATGAACCTCAGCTCCCTTTCCTCTCCTGGGCTTGGTTAAGCTACGCTTCCCTTCCTCCTTGGCTAATGTGGGGAGAGCTCCCATTCCTGTTTCAGTGTAATTTAACCACTGATGCACACTTACAATTTTCCTGTAGTGTAAAGAATGCCAATGTTTTAATTTTTGGAGCATGGAGTTTTTTATTCTGAACTGGGTGGAATGTCAGAGCTCCGTTCCCGATCCTCTGTCTTCTCAAATCTGGGACTCAGATCAGCAGGAGAGTTCTGGTGCATAGGAGTGTGGTCAATGGGTTTGAGCTCCTGGTAACACCTGGACTGTGGGCTGGGTTGCCTTGACTCTGACAGACACATTATGGAAGAAGTCAGGATACATAAGCATAATGGTCCCTTCTGTCATTAAAGTCTACGTATAAAATATTCCTGAATAATCAATGGCCTGGTTTATGACTGTAACAATGCTCTCACTCAGCAGAAGTATTTAGTTGCAGCTGTTGATGCTTTGGTACCCCAATCCCTACCCCCTGATTCCGCTGTCTGAAGACCTCTGTGGACCCGGGGGAGAGGCTGGTTTTGGCCTATAGTTAACTTTTTCTGAAGTGTGTGAGGGAACCCATCTTGCTCTTAGTGGGTTTCATTGTAGTGAATTTAAGAAAGTTGAAGAACTGCAATTTTTCTGACTTGAGAAACTATCCTTGCTGCATATTTCATGGCTGTTTAAGAGGTTATGGAAACTTCGATGTTAATTGAAATTTAGCACTCTAACTTTAATATCATTTTGTATCCAATCAACAATGTTCGATTTTTTTTCTCAGTGGGCTAAATTCTGGTCTCATTTAACCCAGAGAACCTCCATGGGGAAATTTCATGCTGGAGAGACTACAGAGCACTTATAGGTCCTATGTATGCCATGCTTTTGAATTCACTGGGAGAACTTGGTCCACAGGGACTGAATTAATCCACAGCTACATGAATATCTCCACCTTTCTGCTTAACTAGAGCTAGTTTGAAAAAAAAAAACAATAAAAAAACGTGATGGGTTTTTTTTTAATTGATTTTTTGGGGGGGGAGGGGGGGGATCAGTGAAAAATTCCAACCAGCTCTATAGCTGGTCAGAAAATGTTAGAATTTTTGGTGAGGTGGGTAGAGATGATAGTTAATATTAAAATTTTCAATGAAAAAAATTGTTAATTTCTGGAAACTTGGAAAATGTTGATTAGCTCCAACTATAACATTCATTTCATGCCGTACATGGTTTGCCATATGTAGTGTACTTTAGCTATATTTCAAGCAGTGTAAAATTAAGGTTGTGTTTTGAATATGATACAGGATGCAGAAGAATTAGGGTCTTGTGTGTGCAGTTTGGGTGGCATTAGTCATTCAGGGAATGTGGTTTGTGGGCCCATTTGCTATGCCTCATTTTGCTAACATAGATGGGGGCTAACATCAGAATTGTAAGATGTTGATAGCAGCATCAGGCTCTGGGGCTACACAGTAGCTTTTCCTTCTAGTAGTATGTATATAAGAGAGAGAAATATCTTTCGGTCTGTCTTTCTTTCACTGAAGAGGAGGAAGTCTGATCCAGTGACTAGGGCACAAGTCCAAGACTTTAAAAACTAGGGGTCAAATCCCTTCTTCACCACAGACTTCCTGTGTGGCCTTGACAAATCAGCCTTTCTGTGCCTCAATTCTCCATCTGTAAAATGGGTTTAATAGCACTGCTTTACCTCCCAGGGCGTTGGGAGAATAAATATATTAAAGGTGAGGTGCTCAGATATTTTGCTCATGGGGCCATATAAGTACGTAAGATAGATTCTAGAAGTCTCAACTGGACACTGAATACACCCCTTCCCTCCTCAACCTCTGGATCTGGGTCCAAATTTCTTGTCCATCTTTGCTTCCATTGTACTGCAATTTGCTCTGCAGCGTGGCTCCTCATTGCGGGGGGGCGAGGGGGGGGAGGTGTTGGGCTGTGTGAGCTTATTGCAGGATTTGACTCAGATCTGACTATGCATTCGTTGGGTGTGATTCTCCTCTCACTTACAACCATTTTACACTAGTGTAAATTAGTTGACCTGGAGTTGCTTCTGATTAGCCCTGGTGTAAATGAAAGGAGACTTGGGTCCTTTGGATTGTCAACTGTCTTAGTGAATCACACTGCCAGGGCCTATTCTAGTCTCTTACATCAGTTTTACAATGATGTACATTGCAGTGCCATTGATTTAAGTGGATTCATTCCTGATTTCTACCAGCTTAAGAGGCCCTTAATGAGCTGGAATGCCTTTTTCTGTTTTTGTTTTCTTGTGTAAACGCAAAGCCTTAAATCATATTGTCCCATCAGCTGTTAATGAAAAATCTCCAGTGACCTCAGGGAATAACCCTGCTTGAAAGCTGACGAAGGCCTAATTTGGGTGTCAATGAACTCAGAGCTATGGGTGCTTGCATCTCCCCCGCAATGTTTTTTTTAAGGTGGAAGCATCAAGACTGTGCACAGTAGCTTTGAAAGTTTGGTCTTTGTTTTCCATTACTGCTAGCAAGGCAGGATATGACTAGAGAAGGAACTGACCTGGAACACTGAATCTGAAACTCATCAGATGTTGGATCTGGTTACTGAACTAGATTTCAAGCCTCAACTTCATCTCTCTATGACACAACATGACATGCGAAAATGCAATACCATGAGCAGAACTGAAAATAAAGCTTTACACTTTGTGTCATTTTCTTGTTCTCAACGGAGAGAAAATCCATTTCATTCCTTAATTTTTTATTGTATTTATTTATCATATTTTTAGTGTACCACTAAACACTGATGCATATAAAATAGGAACAAATTCAGTGGCATGTTTAAGGGCTTGTCTACCTGGGAAAAGTTATACCGAGATAAATTCAGGAGTGAGTTTAAATAGGCATAGTTATACTGGTACAGCCCTGTGGGTGGACTCTCTTCTTCTGGCATGAGATTGCTTGTTTCAGTTTAGTTTGTTGCTTTGGAAGGGGTTTAAGATGAACTGGAAAAAAAGCCACTCTGTTTCCAGAAAGAGGGCACATGTGGGGAGTTTTATACCAGTATAACTATATTGATTTCATTGGTAAAATCAGTAAAAACGGTAAAACTTTCTCATGCAGATAAGCCCTTATGGAGACTAAGATGGTCTAATTTATATGATGAGTGAATCAGAAGAGAGTGCAAATTATATAAGATTACAATTCCTTCAATTTGCATAATGTGCAAATTTAGCTCATTACCATGTGTATTAATATCGCATAATGTATTGACAAGGATCAAAAGTTGATTAAAGATTAAGCTCTGGGAGTGCCTATGTACATGTGCATTTTGTATGAGAGCGCAAAGGGGAGAAGTCTAATTCTATGAGGTGCTCAGTGCTGAGTTGAGGATGCCTAACGTTTTGTGGTCTCCAACCCAGAAAAGAGAATAAAAAGGAAAGGAAGGAATCCTGTGCATCACAATACACTGTGTAGCTTTCTGAGATTTTGTGGATGAGCTTCTGTCCTTGGCAAAGAAAAAAGACCCTTTGGGAAGATAACCAATTTTTGATGGAAGAAACCAGCAGCATGTTACATGTTTTTTAAGTTTTAGGAATTTTTTGCATTTCATGAGATTTTCCCCATAATCTAAATGGCGGATTTTCAAGGGAAATGTAGTTAAAACATGTAGAAGAGTTTTAATCAAATGAAAATGAGTGTTGTGCAAATAGTAAAGATTTTCATTTAAAAATTCTTGCTCTGACTCTAAGACTACTATGGGAATGAAAGAAAAGAAAAATCAAAATGGTTAATAACCGAAGGGTAAAATTTTTCTAAAGAGCTGAAGTGACTTGGAATCTAAGTCCTATTTTCAGAAGTGATTTATCAGATTTATATAGAACTTGAACCTGAATGCTGAGTTCTCTTCTAAATCTAGCACCCTCAATTCCATTGACTTCAGTAGGCATTGGCTCAAGCCCTAAATCTGGCAAAAACAAATTTTCCCAACTGTACTACTTAACTCAACATTATGACATTTGAAGTGATTTTTTACTTCATAATTTGTTCAGAACAGTTCTTGTGTCCATAAACTTGGCAAACAGGCAGATTTTTTTTATTACTTTTCTTTTATAGATTATGTTCTCAGAATGGCAACAAGCTGGTGTCTTAATTTATTTTCCATTAAACCATCAATAGCTGTCATTAATCACATCAATAGTTCTAGTGAGCTTGGAATTTAAGAAACATGGTAAGAGAACACATTCTCATGTACACTTATGTCTTTGTGCAGCTGAATAAGAGCTCCATGTAATGATGTCATGGATGCAAAGTCCAAATTATTTACACTGCCTGGAAAAAAAACAACCTCCAACATTTTTTATAGTGTTTGAAAATACTACATTAAAAAAAGAGAGACTTGAATGGCATTAGATACCTACCTCTAAACTGTCTTTCATTATGAGTGATGTCTTACTTCAAAAACAAATTTAGCTTCATCCCACTAAGTCTGCTAAGAGATTATAAATAAAAGTTGCATACAAAATATGCAATCACAAAACTGTGATCAAGCATAGAGGTCTAAATAATGTTTTCTAAGTCCAGTAAAGATGTACTGTGGAGTTTATAAGGTGAGTCTGCTCCCAGTGAAATCTGTATAAACCATTTGAAATCCAGAGTTATGAGGGAGGCATAACATTCACTGTGCCATGTACGTCTTTCTATAATTCAGTCTATAGGAAAGAGCAGGCCTATTTGTTGAAAGGCATGAATCCTATTTTACAGCAAGAAGAGGGAGGCATAATATGAAAACAAATCTATTGGTACCAATAGTACATATTAGTTGCGAGATTATATTGTGAAGGCTACTGCAGATTCAGTAAATATCCTGTTTTCAGATCTGCTGGAGATCCATTATCAGTTCAGCTGCTAAGTAATGGAGACAAAACAAACAGAGGCACAAATCCTGCCTTCCATCTTTGCATGGGTAGAAGATCTTAGTAAGGGAAAAATCAGTATATTTACATCATGTAAGAGGATTGGGGGTTAGGAGCTGGCAAGATTACATAGGAGGTCCAGACATAACCCTCTGTGTACTGTGTAGCGCAACTTCATAGAGGCATCTGAGGACACAGATGTGTTTCGGGGTTGGCCTACATGCACCTGTTTAGACTATGTGGGTTCCCCATGTGTTCTCTGTAGCAGAGGGCAAGCACAAGAGCTGCAGCCCTGCACTCTCAGCTCCCCCCCCCCCCATCTTCAGACCTAAATTCTGGACTTTCTGCTGGATATAGGACTTTGCCCAAAACATGCAATAAAATGGATTTAAAGGTTGGGGGTGTGCAAGCTGCAGGCACGGTTGCAGGTACTATGTGAACCTTTCTTGGATATTTTGATACGTTGTTAATTTCTGGCAAACAGACCCACTATAGGGATGCTCTCAAAGGAGAATTATTTTCAAACAACACCAACAAAATACAATGCATCAGCATTTGAAAAAATGGACAGCGGCTGCCACAACAAAACTCCCAGTGTTTAAATCACCAACCTCTATTTTTAATAAACAAATGAATATTCAATGTCATGAGAATCCCTAAGGCCATGTTCTTAATGTTCAAGTGATTGGAATTCTGGAAGCCATGGGAGACGTTTGGTTTACTCATATCATTAGACTCATATATTGTGCTTATATAAAAGATTTCATCAGAGGATCTGAAAATTACTTTATGAAAGTGGTACACAATAGCTCCCTTTTTATGCTGTAGGCTTGTTGGGACTGACTCTCCAGTCACGCACACAAGCGTAAATCAGGAATATATCCAATGATTTGTCTCCATGGTGTGTTAGTTTGTGTATTGTTCTCTAACTGATCTGTGTGGATCCAGCTGGTGCACACTAGGGAATTTTTATTGTGCATTTATTACAGTCCCATTTTCAAACAATAATGTTTTAACATGTACTAGGGAACTTTTAGTGCACACCAGCAGGGGCCACACATCCCAGTTAGTTAGCAGTGCACTAGGATGTACACCTTTCTAGTGCGGACTAACCCATCATGTAGATGACAGCTACTCAGTGGAGTTATGCCTGTTTAATAATGATATAAACGAGTGAAGAATCAGGAGTTAAGTGATTTGTCTAAAGCCATAGACCTAGTCAGAACCAGGAACAGAACCCAGGCGTCCCATGCTTAGACACTAGCTCTATTCATACTCTCACTGGCATGCCAATACCCAGAGCGCTCCTCCAGCTCACTTCTGTTTCATAGACGGGCTTGGATCTAAACTATGCGAATAAATTAGAAGGTTTTGGAGCTATCTCTGGGTACACGGAATTATTTCCCTGCAAACTATTTCTACGCTCTGGAATTTTTGTTGAAGAAAAATATTCAATACCCAGTAGTAATGGTTGAATGAACAACTAACCACACTTGATTTGCTTTCACATGAACACAGTTATTTTCAAATTCAGATCAGTTGCCAGAGATCAGATAACTAATTAAGTTCTGCTTAACTGCATTAAATGTGTATAGTTATTACTTAAAGATACCAGCAGGACGATTAATTTCAATTTTCCATAAGATGGCCTACGATTTCTGACAGGAGATTTTCCCAGGGCAGCTCCTCTTCATATCTCTGTGCTGTGGGTTTGGAGAGCCGGGTGGGTGGAATGCATGGCATTGCATAGGCTTGTCTTGATTTAATTTTTCAAGATACAATATAAATCTGGCCACTGCCATAATGTTCACAGAGATAAGTCAGAATTTATGCAATTTTAACCCCTCAGACGAGGATTTTTAAAAGTCCTCTGGTAACCTGAATAGTTCTGGTAATCAGAAATAAGGATATGATCTATAAATTCTGGCAGCACAAACTGGGTTTTTATTCACATTTTCTGTATCCATTGTTTGTTCTTCTGCAGTTGGTCTATCATTATCCCATAGATTGCTATTGCCGCTGATGCACTGAATTGCTTCCCCTGGATTCACTGTCTGTTGATGTTTACTGTATCTAATTATTTTTGATGTTTCGCCAGTCGCTTGGAAAATTCCTTGGGTGGAAGAGAATAAATAGCAGTCTCCCTCACTAAAACCAATTTATTCTTGTCTGTCAGAGAGGAGCACTTTTTGTTCCCCTCCGATTGATGTTGCTGATAACAACTTCATAGCTTTTGAAGACAATGCTTCTTAAAAGGAATGAAAATTTAATTAACGGAAGCCCTGGAAGGAGCTTTACCTGAAAAATTGTTTTAAAAGAAAAAGTTGTTTTGCAAAGGAGCTATTTCTGAAAAAATGCACTAGTCTCCTCAGTAGCAAGTTTCACCCGTCAGTTTCTATGAGGAGTGAATCTGATACATTCACACTCTGAGAAATGAAAGAGGGGAGAGTGGAAAGGAGAAGGAGCCATAGCATGGAGGGATATACAGAGCAAATAGTAAATGAAACCTTATGGAACTAATTACTTCCTAGTGCACAAATTCTAACAGACCCAATCCTACATCCATTGAATTAAATGGAAAAGCTCCTACTGATTTTACTGGGCACTGGACTGAGCCCATTACAGCCACATCTTGCAAAGAAGTGAGTTGCTTGACTCCAGTGAGAATTGAGGGAGCCCAGCACTCTGCAAGATCAGACCTTTTTACTCCAGAAATGGGAACTGAGGCCTTCATTCTCCTCTTGCTTACCCTGGTACTATTTAGGAGCATCTGCACAGAAATAGTGCTGTGACACCAGTGTGAATGATAGGAGAATCAGACCACAAGACTTTAGAAAAAATCCCCAAAGAGCAATTTAAATCTTTTCCAAATGTACCAGTTCTGAATTTTGTGCTCTTGGGGATATAATTAGGCCCCTCCTCTCTTCAGATATGATCACCCCTCTTTCAACTTTAAATATTTCATACTGAATCGAGGAGGTTTAATCTCAGTTTAACGTATAGTTTATGGCCTCTATACTAAAAGGAAAAAACACTTTTTGCCTTTTGCAGAAAAAAAGAAACCTACAATGCTTACAACTGCAACTTTCTGCTTCCAGGGTCTCTCGCACAAGTGATACATTTTGTGTCCCTCCTGTAAGCCATTACTTACTCAGTACCCAATTACTTTATTATCAGTCACTAGTAAAAATGCCTTAGGGTTGTCAGCAAATTCTAGTTTAAAGTCAATGATTCAAAATTATTTATTAAATTAAATATTTCCCTGTCATGTCTTGGGTGTAATGCAAATTTTTAGTAGAGTTATATAATAAGGCAAATATGTAGCTAGTAATATATCTGCCAGTGCTGGAAGTATTTTTTTAACCTGGTAGTAATAAAATGTATCCAAGCTTTTATGGAGTGCTTATTGATTGGAGCTCAAGTGGATGTCATGTATGTGAACACATCTTCTGCGACTTACCGCAACACACTTTAAAGAATGGATCAACAAGAAACAGGCTTGATTTTGTTATCTTTACATGAATTGTCCCATTGGGTGGAATCCTTATCTCACCAAAGTCAATGACAAAACTCCTGTTGATTTCAGTGCAGCCAGGATTACACTCATAATGAAAGTTTTTTTCTCATTTTTTGGCAAATCAAAAAGTTTTTTAGCTTGGGGTGTAACAAATATTTTGTTAGACCTGACCTGAAATTAAATACTTTGTTTAAGTTCTGAGCTGCATTAAATGTTTTTTAAGTTTTGAAAATTTAAATTGAAGTAAATTTACAAACAAGTTATTTTGAATCTAAAAATCACAACATTTGGTTTAGAAAATGTCCAAACAAAACACTAATTTCATTCAGATTTTTATTTTGGGGTGGGAGAGATTCAACCGAATTCATGAACTGGTTCAGTCCGTCTAAATCTGCATTTTTCAGTGAAAAAGCTTTCAGCTGGAAAAGCCCAGCTCTGCTCAGCACTTTGTAGGAACACACACCACCTGGGAGGCCCTTCTTGCTCTTCACAATACTTAGTCTGAATGTATCTCGGCTGAGTGTGAAGGTTTGTGGAGCCTTTTTTCAGAATATGCTCAGGTACAGCCATTAAAAATGCCTCACGTTTTTGCAGGGCCGTAACCAAGTGAGCAGGGCAGCTGCCCAGAGTGCAGAGCTGCAGGGATGGAAAAATGGGGTTGTCGGGGGGGGGAGGGAGGGGGGGAGAGCATGTGCAGTCATGTGACCTCCCCCCCCCCCAGACTTCCATTTAGCAGAGAGTCAGAGATGCCCCCTGTCTGTGGAGTCCAGCTGCCAAGAGATGCTCCTCAAGACACTCGCCTCTGGTGCTCCTGGCTCTGCCGCTGCTCCTCAACCCAGAGGTGACACATAACTCTTGATGGGGGGAGCCACAATTTAAAGGTGCTGGTGAGGGAGGGGACACACATGATTGTCTCATGTGTCGCCTCGGGGCTGAGGAGCAGCAGCAGAGCCGGGAGCAGCAGGGCAGCAGGGAGTGAATGCCTTGGGGAGCATCTCATGGCAGCTGGGCTCTGTGGGCAGGGGCCTGCTCCAAGGGCGTCACCGGCCAGTGCTAGGCTCCTTCAGAGGAGAGGCAAGAGCGCGTCTGCAGCACAGCGTGGAGCTGGGCTGCCTGCCCTGCCTGGGCAGTGCCTGGCTGTGCAGAGGCAGCCTGGCTCAGGGAAGAGGGTAGTGAGGGTCTGCCGGGAAGCCTGCCAACACACTGACTCCTACAATGCAGAGAGGCCAGGGCCTGAGCAGGCCGGGCTGCTCCTACCAGCTTCTGATCCACCAGCTCCTGGCAGGAGGTGACCATTTGAAAACCTCTGTGCTAAATGGAAGGCAAAAATGGGGGGGGAGGGGGTGTCTTTGCCCCAGGGTGCCACTGATCTAGATACCCCAGTGCATTAAGCCCCATAGAAACAATAAACCTGTGTATTTAGACACATTTCTGAGAACTGCCTGCAGGAGAGAGTGTACTCCATCCAGAACCTGTTTCAGGGCAGCACTTCAGCACATGCTGAAGTCTCACTGACTTCTAGAGGAGTTAAACGCTTAAGAATTTTACTGAGCTTTCAGGGAGTGGAGAAAAATGAAACCTTTTCTTTATTTGCCACGGGCCTGATCCTGAGAAATGTTGAACATTTCTGTCTTCCTTTTTCTTTGGTAGTAGCTGCAGGTGCTCAGTCCTTAGAGATTTTGCATAGAATCGATACTTCATTAGCAAAAGTATTTGAACTGAACTGGGTACCAATTGCAGCACGTTGATCTTGCCCATAAGGGATGCCCTAAATATGGACAATTTTCCCTACCGGTAAATGTAAATTGTCCATCTTGCTTTAAAACTGCCTTACTCACTCATTGGGGGGAGCCACTGAACAAAAACAAACACACCCTTCAAATAACACTCTTGGTTATCTGGGGGCTTAGTTTAGTTGCTCCACTGGAGGTTGGGCATTATTAATTTATATATTTCTTTTGCTCAGGCCACAGGTGGTCTGTACCGGCTAGCTATTCTGAGAACCTTCTATTCATGATCTCATATAGCAGGGAGTCTCTTTGGACCACCAGGCCTGTAAACTCATTAATGGACATTAATTAGTGGAATATAATTGCATGTTGCTGCCTATGGGACTGGTGTGCACTGTATAATCTCTGAGATTTGCCCTCCAGCACCAGGCCATCCAATGAGAAAATGAACATTAAAGTAAGTAAGATAATGAATACCTTGGACCCTGCTGCTGCTGTCAGTGGTAAATAGCTGTTATTCTATTGCACCACTTAGGTTTTTTTAAATTCCTTAAATCTAGTGATGGATAAATAGCAGTTTGGCACAATGGAGCTTATGGTGTTTGAGGATGGGAGGAAGAATACTGTAGTGGTTACTGTACTAATAGTTGCAAGGTAGGGTTTATATTTCACATACAGCAGCCAGGGAGCTTTAGAGGACCTGTGAAAATCCAGGAGGAAAGGAATGAGTTGATTATTTTGTAAATACCTTGTTTTGCTTTTCTAGCTCCATGGTTGTAGGCTCTGTGCACAGATAACCCAGTTGTAGGCAGGGGACTGGACTCGATGACCTTCAAGGTCTTTCCAGTTCTAGGAGATTGGTATATCTCCATTTATTTATTTTATTTATTTATTTATTCATGTTCTTTTCCCCAGGTTTTTCCCCACATTAAGAAGGCACTGCTTTAAAATGTAATTTCTCTTCCAATACACCACGTCACAGAAGGTCATAGTTGAAGTTTATCACGCTGAGAGGTGGTGGTAAGTGCCCATGGAGTGGTGGCAGGGTTAGATGGAATGCAAACAGGGTTGAGCTGAGATCAGCTAGCATGGTAACTGTGCTTCCTTGTTACAGGTGAGATAGAGCCGAAGGCAAAAAAGCAAAGCGAGTCTCACACATCTGCTTTGGTGCTGGTGGCATCTGAGTTTATAATTTCTAACCCATTTCTCGAGAGTGAGCTTAGTTCTGAGCTGAACTAAGCTTCTGGTGGGGGCAGGCAAAGGTAATTTAAGACACCGTTTTTTCCTCCTCTGATCCTTAGCCTTACCAGGGACCGAAATGGGTCCTGGCATAACTTAGAGTGGTCTAAGTGCTCTCACTTGTCACTTACCTGACATGTTCTTTCCATTTATCCATCATGATGCATAATAAACTTTAAAAGGTGAAAACACGTCTTGTAAATGTAAATTAATTTTAATCAACAAATAACACTTTGATCATAGAGGAATCTTAGGACCGGGATTCTTTTAAAGTCACTTTGAGATGATGTCAGATGCTGTGATGGATTAGCTGAATTCTCGTTGCTATTTGCAAAATTCCATTGTAAGATATAATGGTTCCACTGGGGTCAGCTACACGGGGAGGGGGGGGGGGGAAATCACCTAGAAGGAGGAAATGGAGTGTTTGTAGGACTCCCTGTCTCAGGTGCAGAATTAATTCATGGGTTGTATATTCTGGGCACCCTGGCCATGCTGCCGCCTCAGCCAGGGTTGGCTATTCTGACAGGCCAACTACATCACTGCCAACTACATCACTGCCAACCTCCTTCTGGCAAACTCCCCTCCGCCAAGGACCCTGCACCTGGCTCAAGCCCAGTAGATGATATTGCACTAGTCCACTGCATTTTATCGTGTGTGTTAATGACATTAATTTATAGTTGAGTACAAATTAATGTCAACATAGCAGATAATAACTTGGAAATATAAATAAATGGAGATAGTGTAAAAACAATGCTCTTCTAATTCCTTAAAATCAAACAATGTTCTGAAAGCAGCATCTGCAGAATTTTAGACTAGATACAGAACTTGACCAGCAGGTGGAGTTTAATGTGATGTATTACAATAGACTCTCCATTATCCAGGATTGGGTTAACCAGAATATGGATTAACCAGGATGTCAAAAAAAAATATGCGTAACTCGCAAGGCCGGTTCTGGCTTTGTTGTCACCCCAAGAGCAAACAAATAAACCCCCACCAAGGTGCAGGGCAGCCAGTGAACCAACACCCACTCCCCCTGGCACAGGGTGGCTGGTGAACCAACCCCCCACTCCTCATATTTCCTATGGATGGTGATTATCCGGGATTTTATTAACCAGGATTCATTTTTTCCCTATCATCCTGGATAATCGAGAGTCTACTGTATAACTAAAAGCCTGTAATAATAAATTATAGGGAAAAGTGCACATCCCAGTCCTGAAGGACCAGGAGATCAAGTCTTTCCATATACATTTTATGGTTAATGTTAATACAGTGTACATTAGGGACACTTGGTTCTGGAGCTCCACATGTTTAGCAAGAGTTAATGCCTTAGTAAAGTAATAACTATCTAAGGCCATATCGTACCCTCCTATTTACAAATCCCAGAGGGCCCAAGAAGTTCCATCAAGTTCACCTACTGGATTTTCTTTCGAATGCCCTCCCTTACCGGTGTAGCCATGGAAGCAATAAAGGGTTTAGGAATTCTGCTTCCAACCCTACAGCTCCCAGAACCTCTGCAGGAAGGACCCATCTCTCTGCAGTGGTTTGCTGGCCCTCTCCTTCCCTGCCATCCCAATTCCCTCAGGAGTTGTGACTCCACAGGCTGCCTTACCTTGTGGCTGTGCAATAAAACCACAGAGGGGAATCGGAGGGGTTATTGGGTGGATATCTATGAGGACAGCAATAGGATCTGGAACAGAGTATACCGTGTGGAGTGGAAGCTTTTCTGGTATCTCTCTTTCTGCAACTATTCTGTTTTCTTCTTGCTCTTGTATTTTATGCCCATCACTGTGGTATCTGACTTCCTAACTCGCCCCAACAGCTGAAATCAGTGGGGTTGTTGTGACTGACACAATCCAAAGTCACATGCTCAGGAGGAAGGGATACTTGGCATTATCGGTGAGAGACCCCTGGCTGACAAACTCCCTATGTGGGATTTGACTCCTTTTCACTTGCTTTACCAGAAAAGAGAATTCAGCCCTTTTTAGTAGGCTGCTGTTTCTGACTCTGACTTTGTCCTATCTCCAAATGCCAGTTAAAGTTTCAGTGTTTCATGGCACAGGCCTGTGGTCATATTGAAAACCTCTGGCTCTTTTGCTGCAACATTCCACATCCTTATGGAATTCCAGAGCTGCTATTACAATCAGAGTGCAATAGCAAATTGCAGAAATCTAACCAATCTCCAGTCAAGGCATAGAGACAAGTGGCCGCATACTGTAGCTTCTACAATACAAAGCACTAGGTCTGTGCAGCTCTGTGGAGAGAGGATCCCTCAATATTCATTTTAATGTCATCCTTAATTACTAGGGGATTGCATGTTTCATAGCTTGTGTACACTGAATTCATTGCACACGCCAGGGGTGGGCTCCTTGTGTCCTTCCATTTCCCCACCCACAAGCTCCATGAGTGCCACCCTCTGATCCCCCTATTTTTGTAGGTACCTTACACATTACTCTTTATGGGTAACTAGACTGTAAGACATGTATGCAATGTTGTTTGTAGCTGTGTTTGACCCAGATATCAGAGAGACAAGGTGGGTGAGGTAATATCTTTAACTGGACCAATTTCTAGTGGTGAAAGGGACAAACTTTCAGACTTACACAGAGCTCTTCTTCAGGTCTGGGAAATGTACTCAGAGTGTCACAGTGAAAGACAGATGGTTTAGAATAAATAGTTAACACTTCGAGGGACCATTCAAGGTGAAGTGGCCTGTTAACCTGTCCAATCATGGTGGGTCAGGGAAGCTGGGAAGGGGCATGTAGGGAGTTCTAGATTGTTGTAATAACCTATTCAGTCTATGATTGTTAGTGTCTAGCAAAGATACAAATTTAAATTCTACATGTGTTCAGTGTACTGAGTTTCTCAGGTATGAGGTGAGAGCTGTCACAACCATAACTATGCCTCCTTGTGGAAGACCAGGCCTTCTTTACACACCGGGTAAAATTCACCTTTAGTGCAGAGGGGTAGCAGAAGGTGTATTCACAACTTCAGTCCCACTTAAGCCTTCAAAATAGGACATCAGTGTTGTGCAGGCCTTGTGCATACAGGTGAATTGCACTCCATGGAAATAAGAATTTCTTGCCCGAATAACAATTTGAATATTGGCTTAGTTGTACCTCATCTTTGCTCATTCTCCTTCCTCACCTTGAGAGGTGCCCTGTGTAGAATATGTGCACTTTAAAATATATCTTTACATGGAAATATTGAATGCTTTTATGCAGTGTTCAAGTTGTCTATTCATGGCTGCATTTTCAGAAAACGAGTCATTTATATAATAATAATTAAACATAGTTTACTGATAAGTAATATCTCATTTTCAGGAAATCTGTCAGACTTTTAAAACATTAAAACCACATCAAAACATTTTGAGTAGTCCAGCCAAAATCTTTGTGACTTACTAAAATATATTCTCTTCAGGTATATTCAAGATAATTAGTTATTATAACAATTTTCATGCTTCACATGAGTTTTCCATGACTCACTTAAGAAGTGGGCATTAAAAACGTGTCTCTCTTTATAACTATGTTATATTACCTTCATACAGGCAGGTGAATGCACACAGATGACAGAATTCTCATTTCATTTTCTCACTAAAGATCTGATCCAAACTGCACTGAAGACCATTTAAGACTCCTATTGACTTTAATGGGCTTTGGATCAGATCCTCAGGGCTTGATTTTGCATTGTTATACAGCCAAAATTCGAAAATGGCTGTTTTCTTACTGTAAACTCATTTGCTAGAATACTCGTGGACAGCAAAAAGAAATCCAAAACAATAGAAATACATTTTTTAATAAAAACCAAACTAATTCACAGACTGTTTTCCAGTATTCACCCAACTCTAATACACATGTGCACATGTGTATATAATTGTGTGCTATTGGCAGAGCTGGCATTGCTACCTCCAGTTACAGTTGTCTATGTATATACGTTTGGGGGTATATATGTATATAATAATAGGGAGGTATTGATATTTTTCAATTCAGTGGGAGTTGTGAACCTAACTCCCCGAAGCTCCACTTAAAGTCTGTGTACAACAAACACTCACATGGTACATTACTTCAGAATAAAATTTGGTTATTACATTTAATTAATTATCCAGAAATTTGTTTTTGGAGAGAAGGAAAAAAAACCCTGTGGACAGAGATATATAATTCATAAATTCTGCCAAGTCAACTTTGTTACAAGTCTGTGCTGAAACAAAATTTAAACTGTTATGTCAATAACTGTTAAATGTAAGCATTCATTGTAGCAGACAGGTCTCCTGTTGAAAACACAGGGCTGTGACAGAAGATAACAAATAGATGGTGTTCTTCAGTGGATGAATGAATGACAGTGGTCCTGTCCAGAGGAAACATGATAATCGGGGAAAAAATTAGGAAAAAATGACTTTGGAAGAGTGGCTAGACAGCACATAATGTAGCTGTTGTTCAGGTGTGTATTCATCCCTGCAGTTTACATAGTTGTGATATTAGCTAATATTTAAAATGTTATTGTAAGGAAATGGCGAATCTGTAGAGTACAAGTTACAAGGAGGAGAGATGGTTGTCATTAAAGGCTCATTGCTAATTGGGATTGCCAGTTATTACAAGAGTCGTAGCAACGTTGCGCCAACTGACGTACCAAGCAACTCTGGCTAAATTAATGTGTTTCTTCGAGAAACACTGTTTCATTTAGTTAGCATCCAGCGTCAGAGAGGCCATAACATTATACAGTAAAAAGGGGGGTATTCCTCTTTAAACAGGATTACAGAACAAATGTCTTGGTGTGATTGTTTTGTTTTATATAAAGTGAAAGGGATTTTTAAAAGTAGTGAAAATTTTAAGACTATTTTTGACATGATGTGTTAAAATGCATGATGCCTATGGAGTTAAGGGGGAAAATATAGTTTGAGAAGTGTGGTACACTGGTTTATGAGAGTTGTTTATGCTAGGAAAGGAAGATTAATATTTCTGCCTAGAAGTTAATTAACTACGTAGCCATCAGTGAGCCAAGTTGTAGTCTAACACTTTGATTCATTAACTACTAACTACAATTTGTTTGTTTTTCTTGCACAGTTGCTCAAAATGGATGGGTTTGTATTTTGTAATGGTCCAAGATGCTGCCTCCAACTTAAAGCTGCAAGCAATTGAACATGCTTTAGCAATATTAGGCTGTGTATTAAGTGGCACTAAATGTACAGTTGCTACTGTGTAAGATCACAACTTGTCACTTATAACGGGTATCATGGTTAATTATGGAGTTATATAGGCTCATGTTCTGTGGTCCTTAATTGAGCAAAACTCCCACTGAAGGGAATGAAATATTTACTAGTTGACGATCACAGAAATTGGTTGCTTATTGACAGTGTGTCTTGCATCTGAAAATGAATAAAATGTATATATTTTAAAGCGAATTTAGTGCTGGGGTGACAGCCATGAAGGGTGAAGTCCTGTGTTTATGCATAGTTAGGTTCAAACAGGACAGGGGCACAGTGCAAGTTTCCCCACATTGTGTCACCACTGTATCTCATCCCTGGAGGGACCAGCTGTAGCAGCAAAGGTCCTTCAGTCTCTGTGGCTGGTCAGTCCCTTGTTCTCCACTGCCTTGCCCATTAAACCATTTAAACCTGTGCAGTGTATGTGTAAAGTGCTACCATTCTGAATTCAGTGCATTTTACCCCAACTCTGCACTGCCTTTGCACTCGGGTAGGTGAATACACGAGGTATGAGGCAGTAGAGAATAAGGCCTATGGCTCTGGGGTGAAATATATATTTATTCTCTTGCCTTACTAACATGCATAATTTATTCTTGAGAAAAATTGAATTTTTCTTCTAGTAGTTGCTATGTCCGTATTGTAATACAGTGCCACATAAACTTTTCCCTGGATTTGAGGGTGGCATATCCATTTAATGTCTGTTTTTAAAATACATTTGCCAAAGCCACCAGAGGGAGCTCATGGCCCCAAGTAATGAAAGACTAAAAACACTCCCCATCATTTTAATGTTGTCTGTAGCAAAAGTTAGGAAATCCTATGAAACAAGAGAGGGCCAAAGTCTGTCCTGACGTATGTGTAAACAGTGACTCTCAAACCAGCGGATGCTGCCTGTGGTGTTTATCTGAGGGAAGAATTTGGTCCAATACCCAAAGCAAAATATAAGAGCTTTGTTTTGATGTTTGAGGTATGTGTCTGCAGAAAATTAGCTCTGAGAAGCTCTCAGAATTGAGAAATAAATAACAGATTTAAAATGGAGTTAGGCATTTATATGGATATCCAGAGTTAGAATCACCAAGGCTAACAATTTTTTTGGCAGGACTAGTAAGCATCATGCTTCATGAGATCAGGGTAAAACCTAATGTGAAGGGCAGATTATCCCACCTCGGCCTACTGCAGGGTTCTTGCATCTTTCTCTGAAGCGTGTGGTGCTGGTTACTATCAGAGACAGGCTACTGGACCAGATGAACCTTGGATCAGATCCAGTCTGGCAATTCCTACCTTTCTAGATATTCCTTTGTCATTTTGTAGGGAGGAGGGAGTCTTGTAGTTGAGCCTCAAACTCATTGTTCCTGGGCTTGGTTCCTGATTTTGCCACGTGGTTCCTGTGTGACTTTGGGCCAGTCATTTCTTTTCTCTGCTTCAGTTCCTGATCTTCTGCTTGGACTATGTGTTCCTTTTGTTCACCCTTTGTCATCTTGTATATTTAGAATGTATGCTCTTCAGAGCAGGGACTATCTGTTGCCGTATGTTTGTACAGTGCCTAGCTCAATGGGGCCTGAGTGTTGGAGCTAGTGTAATACAAATAATAACAATAGTAAACATACTTCTGCAGTGGAATGGGTCATCTGACCAACGTTCCATGTAGTCTGACAGCGTCTCCTCAACATTTGTCCATCCTTCATGCTTTCAGCAATGTTAAGACATAATGCAGCTAGCCCAGGGGTTCTCAACCTTTTTTGAATCATGGACCATCTTAGCATTTTTTTTAACGTGAAGATGCCTCTGTGGTTACAATAGTGCCAGGGTTCTCAAACTGGGTGTCAGGACCCCTCAGAGGGTCACAAGGTTATTGCATGGGGGGGGGGGGGGTCTCAAGCTGTCAGCCTCCACCCTAAATCCTGCTTTGCCTCCAGCATTTATAATGGTGTTAAATACATTAAAAAGTGTTTTTAATTTATAAGGGGGGCGGTCACACTCAGAGGATTGTTGCGTGAAAGGAGTCACCAGTACAAATGTTTGAGAACCAATGCAATAGTGAGACGGATTCTGCCACTCGGCATTGCTAATACCTTTGTTCAGGAGATACCAGACAAATTATTCCAACTGCTAAAAATTGCGGTGTAGATGTTTCCAGTGTAGATGTTTCCATCTCCACACTTACCCAGTTTGAGCGTGGGCTCCAGTCTGAGTGAGAACGTCTACACTGTTGTTATTAACCCCATAGCATGAACCCCAAGAGCCTGAATCAGTTCACCTGGGCTCTGTGATGAGCTGCTGTTGTGTTTTTGCCTTGTAGACATATCCTTTGTTGTTTTAAATCAGTGATTTTAATTAGCTTTGACCTTTATTTTCAACTTTTAAGACTGATTGGTTTTTGAATGATTTCAGGGCCAATGTATTAAGAAGTTTACAGTCCAGACACTTCCCAAATCGCTGGCTCCTCTACTTAAAGGCATTTTGTTATTTGAAATAGACTTATGAATATCTTATTAACAGATTTTTCCTCTGACTGGTCTACTTTGCTTATTCCAATCTATGATTGCTTTTAGGTGTAATATACACAGCTCTTCTAACTGAATGCTTTGTATTCAGACTGTGTGTAGGGCTTAACATCATGTTTTAAAGATTCAGTTGGTTGGTTTTGTACTGGTTATGTTGATGTCCTTCAGATGGGAGCACCATTCCAGATGGAATACTTCTTCCCATGTAGAGTCTTTTCTGGCATACCACTGAGTGTCTCCTGCATATGGTAGGATGAGGCATTGCTTGACAAGAGATGCCAAATCTAAGAGAGACAGTTAAGTCTGACACCCTAGTGGGACAGATAGTGGTTAGTGAAATAGACAAGGGAAGGGGTGGAGGAGATGTGACAAAGGCATTGAGAAGAGTAGATAAAGGGAGAGCAATAAAAAGGAGAAAAGAGTGGAGGAAGTAAGGGAAGATGGGAAAGAGATCACAAATGTTAAATATGGACAACCAAAAGAATGAAGGGACAGCCAATGGGCTGTGTATGGAAGAAGTGAGAGACAGTGAAGAGAAAGGGACAAGAGCAAAGAGGAAGAAAACAGAAGCAGAGAAGAGACAATATAAATGCCTTTAACATCAGAAAGAGCATCTTTTGAGTTACAACTGGGAAACGCTGCTGGAAAAGAGCTAAGCTGGCTCCAGGAAGTGACAGATGTGTTAGGGAATGTCTCACTCTCCTGACTTCAAGGGGGAAAACTGGGAGTGGGAAATCAAAAGTCAAAAGATAAAGGGGGATGTTTTTTCTCCACAAGGTGTTCCCTAAACAGTCACTTCTACCATCAGCATGAACTCACATACCTTGAGCTGGGCTAGGAAGGTAGGGTGCTGAGCTGGTATTTAAAA
This sequence comes from Sternotherus odoratus, assembly GCA_032164245.1. Lineage (NCBI taxonomy): Eukaryota > Metazoa > Chordata > Testudines > Kinosternidae > Sternotherus > Sternotherus odoratus. The sequence continues at coordinate 16,953,253 of JAVMKO010000007.1, read as the reverse complement.
ACCTGGGCTCAGTTTCCAGCTAAGCCATAGATTTCTTGTCTGACACTGAGCAAGTCACTTAATCTACCCTCTACCTTAGTTCCCCATCTGTAAAATGGGGATAATACTTCCCTATTTCCCAAGGTTATAGTGAGATAAAACCCATTAATGACTGTGAGGTGCTCAGACACTACAACAATGAGGTCTATGAAGCAGTTCTCACACTCCTGATGCTTCGTTATAGCCACAGAACAGACATAGATGCATACAAACAACATGATTAGGACAAACAGCAACACCACGATGTGACTGAGAATGACTGAACTCAGTCATCTCCTGGCGCTGTTCCTCTCTGAATAGGATTATTTATGTTGTGCAGCATGATGCTATTTTCATAATTTATCATCAGTGTGTCTTGCTCTGGTGATGTGTTTTAATACTCATAAATCACTGAAGCAACTGAGGTTTATACTTCTAGTCCAGACAAAAAAAAAGCATTTGTTTAAATCTTAACACTGAAGATCAGCAAAGCAAGTCTGAAAAATAAATGGTGGTTACTGCTACGCACAAGGTTGTTTGGTTAGCTATAGGTAGGCACGAATTTGCCCAAAATAAAACTTCCATTTCAATGAAACGATAGTGTGTGGCTCTGTAGACATAAGTAGTAGAGTAGCCATTTCTTAAAAAAACCCAAACTATTTCTGCATCCTTCAGCATGCAAAAAGACACATGTCTACAATAGCTTACTGTGTAGAATATGTAGTTCATTGTTATTTTTGCCTGAGTTTTTACTTGATTAAAAGTGAAAAACAGTGCCAATTCATTCTACTAGGCTTCTGGCCAAATTTACAAAGGTATTTAGGTGCCTAAAAATCTTTGTCAGTCTGGCCTCGTCTTGGTGCTGTGGGGAATGAATCTTTCGTTTACACACCTTGTTCTTCAGTTCAGAATGCCTTGCACTGATGCTTTCCAGATATTATGTTAGGTAATGTTTACATTGAATCTATTTGCATATTAATGCTGGTGGTTCTGTTAGTGCTAGATTTATAACATTGGCAAATTAGGAAAGCAAGATGATGTGAATGACAAGAGGTGGGTAAGGGACTCATAGCACTTAATTTATTCATCAGATTTTACCTTTTATCTGTTTGAAAATTATCAACAAATGGAGTTGGTTTATGTGTGAGCTAATGTGAGAGCCAGGTCACCTAAGACACGTGATATAGTTTCTGTTCCCTGACTGGATGAAATTTTTTTATGAGCAGGAGGAAGGGAACTGAAAAGACCTGCATAGGGTGACCGGTCTAGAAGAACTCTCAAGGTCCCTTCGAGTCAAAGGAAATGTGAGGGCCTGATACACCCCCACACAGGGGCTGAGAGGGAAAGGGCAAAGGGGAGGAAATTTCTGTGACGCTTCTGTCATGGTGTTTTCACTCCAGTTGTTCTGTCAGTGGGGTGGGGTTTGCCCACATGGAACAAGCAGTGGTACCGGTTCCCAAACACTGTTGATGCTCCAGGCTCTGCAAGAGGTCAGGGCCTTCTGTATGTGTGCCTTTCCCTCCGGCACCCCTGCTCAACTTCCCAGTGGAGTTATGCTGCTGGGGTTTCTACAGCAGCTGTTGTGATCAGATCCTGGGCACAACCTGGAATCATGGGACCACTGTGTTGTCTTAACTCTCCAGCCTGGGCTATCTGTCACAACACTTTCCTAGTGACAAGCAGCAAACTCCCACAGGCACTGTTATCACTCAGCACAACTGCATGTGGAGTCCTTACACTCAGCTAGATGTCATGAATGCTCCTAGAGACACTCATGAATCACAGAGGCACCAGCCAAATCCCTCCTACTCCCAGCCTTGTACCTCAGGAATTCACCATTATATTGCAAGTTGAGCAATACAAGATTATTAATTGGTTCACCACTTCATCAATGGAAAGTGGATATACACCAGCCTTTGCAAACTTGAGCAATTTTACCAAACACTTCAGGCAAACTCACTGGTGAAGATAAACAGCAAAACAAGTTGATTACAAAAGACAGATTTTAAGTGATTATAAGTGATAGGCAAAAAGTCAGAGTGGTAATCAATTCAAATGTAAGCATGCAGTCTAAACTCTCAGCCCTATTAGATTGGGCAACATCTAGATTAAGCAGATTTTCTCATCCTACTGGATAGTGCAGTACAGAATACACAGGTGTCACCCTTGAAACCTGGGTCATTCTCCTTTGCTGGAGTCTTCAGTCTTCTCAGCATCCTTGTTGCTTGCATCACATGTGGGAGAAGAAAATGCCAAGCGTAGGTTCCCTCTGTTTTATACCCTTAGTCCATGTGCTTGGAGAACACAAGTCCAGGATGTCTGATGGGTCACCAGGCAAGGTTGAGCAATTCCCCTGGTGTGGCCTTGTGCAGTGAGTCATTACTTTGTAGCTCCCTTGCAGGACAATAGTTGTTGGACACCCACCCGGTCATTGGTTGGCTCCCTTGTCCTTGTCTCCGGATCTAATATCTGGGCAATTTCCCAACTCACAACATGTTTTAGTGCTAACCATACACACATTCTCATAACTTCATATGCACTAATGATACACAGATTTAGATCAAACCATGGCTTTCAGCAGATCATAACCTTTCCCCTGATACCTCATATGGCCTGCTTTATAGGAAATATCACAATTATACATACATGATGAATATGGGGGTTACAGGGTGCTCCTCCTCACAACCATTTCCTGTCGGACACTACTTCAATGGGGATTTGCATTGTGGAGGTGAGGCTGCAAAACAATTATACAATCTGAGTTCTATGGAACCAGATAAGGATGGGTGGGGGAACCTTGCCAGCTTACGCAGTGCCCATCCCCCCCTCCCCCTTTGTGCAGATCCACAGAAAGACCTCAGCAGTGTTTGGCACCAGGAGGGGGAAAGACTGCGGTGTAGGCACTGAGCCCATTTTTCATGTGAGATGCAAAATAGACACATGGATCTCAGGGCCAGAATTGAGCCTTCAGGTTGGAATCTGGTCAGGGAACATAGAGGGGATGCAAAGGGGTTGTTACACTCTGTGTCAATGATCCATAAACAGGCCATGATACCCGAGACAATAACCATTCTGAAGCTTGAAACCCAATGGGCCAGATTATCAGGTGAGTAATTGTTATAGCTCCATTGCTTTCAGTATCATTCTTTATCTCACTGACTTCAGTGCGGCTATGCTGGGTTATACCAGCTGTGGATCTGGCACAATTTAGTTAAAATGGAACTAATCCCTCCCCCCCCTCCCCCCAAAAAAAACCCCTTTTCCTACTGTATGGAATTCACAGAATCTCCCTCAATTTGCAGTGATGTCAGATTCATGAAAGCCAACAAAAGCAAGGAAATATGGAGTTCTGACTCACCTTTTATTCTTAATGCCCACGCTTATGCAAGGATTGCAATATTCAGTACTCAGCAGAGGACTTGCAACTATGTGTGTGTGAGAGAGATCTTCTTTAATGTGTTGTGCAAAGACATGATTGGAGGAAATTTTCCTGGCATTTGACATCTTTAAGTCAGATTCTAAACATTACTATAACTTTGTGTTAATAGCAATATTATAGCATAATAAAATTTATAGACAAGCTATAATTATTGTAGTAAAACTAAGGTCACTAAATGGGTGTTCATATCAAATTCCAGATCAGCATATCTTTGCCAACAATAATAAAGTGCCTTCCATAATCTGACTACAGAGCTACCATGTTGCTGACGGTTTTACCATAGCTGTATGTAACCAGCCCACAATGTAACTGTATACTATTCACATTTATAGTCAGGAATGACTGCACTGTAACTTCACTACAAAGAAATCCTGTTTTTTACTGTTGTATTTTCTCTTGGGCATTGCAGAACCACATTTTGTGAATTTATAAAAGGTTTTTATAGGAGTGATGTGGGTGTAAATATGCCAGACCTTACTTTGGGATGAGCTTATAGTTCCTAGAATGTGTAAGATAGCAATAATAAAATGTAGGTCAAACGGACAACACTACAGGAGTTACCACTGGAGAACTGAGAGATGGAGACCGGAAGGGCTCAGTCATGAGCTGACCTATGACCCTGTGATGTAAAGCACCCCGTACAGGCCATCCACATTGCAGGTGGTAGGACGGCTACTCTGCCTCCCATAGAAGCAGATGAGGAATGGACATGGGAGTGGCCAGACACAGATGAGCTGGTGCAGAGGGACAAGTAAGCTGCACCAGGGAAAGGGATGGTGCATCTTTATGTCTCCAGGGAGCAAAGAGGAAGCAGGGACAGAATTGTCGGAGTCTCTGGTGATGTTTTGCTCTGCTCCTGGGGCAGTGCAGCTACATGCTGCCTCCCTCTCAAGGCAAATGACAAGATATGACCCTAGCCTTGAGTGACTTATCCAGGGTCCCATTGGAAGTGTGTTGCAGACCTCGTAGCTGAACCCATATCTCCTGAATCCCAGTCCAGTGCTGAAACCACTTGATCATTCTGTTTCTGAGGCTGGAAAACCCTGTGCTACTTTGATAGAGCAACTGGAGACAGGACCAAAGCAATGTTCTGCTTCCAAACAGCCCTCCACTTTGGGAAAGCCAAGATCCAGATCGAAACTTTGCAGCTTGATCCCACTTCTAAAAAACAGCAGATGGCAGAAGTGCAGTATGATTCGGATGCCACAACACCATAAAATTCCAGCAATTGAAAGCGGGTTGAAAATTCCAACCATTTTTCTTGGAAATTTTCCACCAGTTTGACACAATACAGAGTACTAGAAAATGTAAACCTACCAGGGCCAGACTATGTTTTCAGTTACATGGGTATCAGTCCAGAAGAAATGCACCGAAGTCAAGGGCGTTCCCTTGGATTTGTAAGACTGCAACTGAGATCAGAGTTCTATTCAATCTACTGTATCTATCTAATCAGTTCTGTCAAATTCAGGCCTGGCATAAGCAAATGCAACCAACTGATAATCTCAATTCACGAGTGGCTCACAATATTATTTTAGAAGTTAGAATTAAATTATTTGGTGTTTATTATCCAATTCTGTATTCAAGCTGTGATAAAATAGCAGAGGGATAATTTTGAAGCTAGCAATGCAAGATCATGAACTGGCATGTCTGCCTTTACAAACGGTGGGCATCAAAATGCTATTGAAATAAATGGAGTTGTGTCCATTATATCAGCAGAGAACCTGACTTTAAATCTTAGGAGGTAACAATCTTATGTGGTTGTGTTTTAGATTATGTTTACTCATTTAACAGTGGAAAAACGGAGTACAAGGGGAGTAGGGAGGACAAATCTATTTGCGAGGCTGTGGAAGAAATCTGAAGAGCTTTCAAATGGCATAATTAACTAGTATTGTCAAATGTTTTGGTTTTAATTCAAGTAGGATTTGGTCCTTGATTTAAATTTCTGTTGAGATTAAGAAGAGGAATTTATAGGATCATTCCTTTCATATTTTAAATCATATCATGGTATTGTGCACACAGAAGGACATGAATTATGTCCATGGAAATCAAATAACGAATACAGAAATGTTTTCATTCTCAGAAAAAGATCCAACATGGAATGGAAGGATCCCTTTTATTTTATTTTCTAGCCTCTCTCTTTCCCAGTCTGTCTTCACCTTGTCATCTTGGTCTTTCCTGGAGAGTTTCCTCTAGTTCACATGACAAAGTAGCATATTCAGTAAATAGGGTTAAGTTTCCTCTCATCCATCATAAGCAGCTCAACTATCCAAGGAGGGAAAGAAAGCAATAGGTACAAACTCACATACTCTGCAAAGCCACCACACAATATCTGCTAAATTCAGACTCTAGAGGAGCATTCTGGAGACGCACTGAAAACACGCACGCACACACAGACACAAAAGGGAGTGGTATGAACTGAACAAGAAAATCTGTCTTCAACAGATTTAATTTCTGTGAAGACCGACAATGCCTGTCATTCCCCTTATACTAACAGGTTCATGTGGAGTGCATAAACAGTAGACGATGACCATTACAGGCCCAAAACGAATTCTGCCATACATGACTATCTACATATGACCCTTCCAATCAGGTGTCTCCACTAAATTAAACTCTCTTTTTTCTTATACAGAGAGGAGGACATTATTTGATATCAATTAGATTCTTGATCACTGAACTTCACAGAGCTGTTGGTGGATAATTATCATTGTTGTACAATCTTAAATGAGAATAATGGTTTAAGCTACATCACCATCTGTCTGTAGTTACGTGGCTGAAGAGCTAATTGCTAAGGGGAAAGTATTCCCTCTTCCCTATAGATGAGGAAGTGTGTTTCCATTGTGTGGAGACTGCTGAGGGCAGATTGATTTAGGGTTTTTTGGAAGCACATTTTTAACATGTGATGTAAACTTTATTCAGCTAAGTGGCTGAAAATAAACAGAGTGATGCTGAGAGGAAAGTTGTAACTACTCACCGTGAATCCTGGTAAAATAACTCATTTATTAGCCTGATGGCCAGCTCTAATAATCAGAAGTACATGAAGGAATATTGTGAGAACTGTTTACTTTTTAGTAGGATGCCACTTAAAAACAAACTAATGAGCTCTCTTTATGATATCACAACATTCTGCAGTGTGGGCGTCTCCAATTCTGTAGTCTTCATCTAAAATCTCCTTGAGCTGGGACTGAGTTATATGGGTCAGCTTTTCAATCCCCATACAACTAACTAGGTCATTTATTTTTAAAAATCCATGAATACTTTGGCAGGGACTCCACAATCAGCACCCGCCCTCAAACTCAATACCCAGGTTACATTTCTCATCAGCGTGCTATCAGTGTATTACTACTGTGGAGGAAGCACCATGCCACAACCCTTAGATTCGAATGGTTACTAAGGTTGTGCATTGAGTACTTCCTGCACCTGTAAAACTTTGTGTAAACCTGAAGAACCCCAAACATTTAGTATCTGTACTTGTCTTTCTCTCTCTCTTTTTTTTTTTAATGCTGGCTTTTGTTTTGCCTTAGGCGGCCCAGATAACAAGAAATCTGGTCTTTCAACTGCATTTCACTTCATATATGAAGGGAACAGCATGAGAAGACCAGCTCTAAAATTGTTTCTGTCCTACTAATGGCTCCCCATGGCCCGAAAACACTAAACACATGCAAGGATTGAGCTGCACACAGTTTTACTCGAATGCTGGGATGTTAGACCAGCTTCGACTGGATACTGAATTCTGTGTTAGGTTTCTATTTGTCATGAGGACAACATATTTGGCAGTATTCTGCCTCTCCATGGCTCGTCCCAGCTTGTTTCTCCATGTGCTCCTGGTGCCCCTGACTCTGGTTGGTCCAGAATATTGAGAGATCTGGTCATGCCATACTTCAGACAGTGCTTAATTTGTGCTAGGGCTTGCTAAGGCTGGGTCCTGGCACCTCTAAACTTGGCAGTTCATAGCACCGGCACCCCTGGGCTCATTGCATCAATTATGAAAGTAAAAAGCACAAATTGCTTGAGCCCTGGTGCCTCTTTCATTACCAATTAAGCACTGATTGTGGCCCATGGATGGTGGAAATATATAGAGAAAATAAAAACTCATGATAAATCCACCAGTTAGGGACTCAATTATCATTGAAGTGCCCTTCAGTTTCACTTCTGACCCAGATCCAGAATGGACATTTGGATCCAGGTGCTCTGAATATGAACGGATGCATCCCCTTCTCTTCCCTCCCCTCAAGCCCATGTGTGCCACAAGGACTTTCCTTGGGAAACACTGAGCTCCCTTTTCAAGGCACTACTTTCCTGCAGAATTTTAAGGCAACAGTGTAAAAAATTCAGAGAGGTTTGGATTCGGTGGTTTGAATTTGTCCCTAAACCTGCCATATGCTCTCAACAAAAATCCAGATAGCACAAAGGCTCAAATCCACAAAGGTATTTAGGCTCCTAACTTCCTTGGAAATCAGCATATGGTTAACATACCATGTATTTATGGGGTAATTGAGATGTTCAGGGACCAATACCTGGGACTCAAGGGTCTGATTTAACTACAGTAAATATTTGTAACATTATAAAATGACAGTGTACACTTACTTTTTCTTGCTTAGTGGAGCTGTATGAAAATTTGGCAGTTTTAACTCGCAGGGGTTCTTGAGAATCTTCTTCCACTTTGGCATCCTGTGGGATTCTCACCTCCTGCATTTCCTCTGAGATTCAGGCTCTAGCAAACACTCCTCCTGCCCCCTGCACCAAACCCCAAATTCAGTGTGAAACTCTTGGTCATAAATTGTTCCACGTTCACTCACAGGGGTTCCCTGGGCTTTGTTATAAATATTTCCCACAGTTCTACTTCCCGTCTTACCTGGACTGTAAGTGCTTTGGCACAACTCTTCATAAAGGCATACTAAGGCTCTGATCCTGCAACCTGGTGTGCATTGGCAGAGACCTACATGGAGCCCTACTCTAGGGGCCCTGCCTACATGAAGCAACTTGCAGGATGGTGGTATAAATTTGCATCATTTGCTGTCCTTAAATGAGAAACCTTGTTTTTAATTGCCCATATAGGTGCCTTATATAGTCTTGGCCCCTTACAATGTCACCAAGCCTGAAGGCAAGTTTCCTGAGTTCCTATAAAGGGCACTCCTTTCCTGCAGAATAGAAGGAATTTTAAACCTGAAGAACTGTAGGACTTCACATAGCTGTAAGCTATATCCAAATACCCTTCATAAGGACCTTAGTAAATAGATGAACATGTAAAGGGGACATAAATACACTCTCTGCATAGTTAAAAGGTGGACTGGCATGTAGCTGAATGTAAGAACTAACCTTCCATTCCTGGAGTTTTCCTTGAATGTTGGGCTCAAACGTTCATAGATCAAAGATCCAAAACTACTTAAAATAACCATAAAACAAGTCGGCTATCCTGGAGACTTAATACAATGCTAGCAAGTTTCTGTGCATCTTTCCAAATGTCTTGTATGTCAAGAGCTTGCCACCTGTGCAACAAAAAAAATCTGTGTAGAAGTGGGTTTTTTTTTCATTCTCTAACCCTGAAGGGCTTTATTCGCAGCATGAGATTATTGCAACAAATTAGCAAGCAGCTTTCCCCCTCTGTTTTCTTTCTCCTTTGCACCTATGTCCTTTTAAGTCTGTTCAAACCTTAGGGAAACATTTAGTACTTAAGCTTTTGGTTTTCAGGTTCAGTCAGGTAGAAAATCTAACACTGACTGTGTGCACAAATGATATCGTCACACAATGGGGACCAGCAAGCAGCACAAAGAGAAGGGAAGAATATAAGTGTTCAGAGAGCAAGGGCTATATTTGAATTTGGTTTCCCAACACCAACTCTGAAGTTTTCTCCCAAGATTCCCAGGTTTCAAAGTGGTCACAATGGTTATATTGTAGGAGAATTATCTGGACAATGTGGGAAATGGCAGTCCCTAATTATGATCTTGATTTCTGGGCTGCTTAGAGGTGTAATATTCCTAAAATTGTATGAAGAATGTGTTTGGCTTAATCATAATTTCATGGTTTCAGAAAGCATTTGCATTCAGTGCTAATTTAGGGTCTGATCCCTTTGAATGCACCATGCAGGGGCAGGGTGAAAGTATTTAGCATCTCACAGCTTCTTGCAAGATCGGGCCCTTTGTGAAGTTCATAGTAGCAATGCATTCGGTAATGGCGATTGGTGTGTATTACTCATTTCATTACAATATCCTCCCACCACAAATAATAGCAACATCATCAAGGACAAAAGAATTCTAGTTATAATTTTGCACAGTGTTTAGGGCACCCTTACCAACAACAAAACAAACCTTCAAAATCTCACTGCTGCATTCCACATTGGTTTAGGACATAGTAAGTTGCATGAGACAAGGTACCCAACTGGCCAAGTCCATGCATGAAAACCAGATGTACATGCACACAGTGGCTATTAGCACACAAAACAGTTGCACACGAATGTCAGTGAGGAATTTCACATGTCCAACTTTGAAAATGTTGCCTGTGATTTTTAATTTGCCACCATCCCTTTCAGTAAAACAGCATGAAAGTGGGGGGAAAAAGTCTTAGTGTTATGCACTTAGCAGAAAAGAAAATACCAAAGATGTGAATTTTCATTGCTAAGCCAGTGGTAGTTGCAGAAGAGGGTGCAGCATGTCTCAGGATCAGACCCTGAATTCTCAGGATGGCAATAAATGAGCTTGTGTCACCATTATTATAACCCTGTTTGAACTAAATAAGAATAGAATAAAATAAAAAAGACTTGCCCTATTCAATTAGACCAGGGTCCACTTTGCTCAGCATTTCATCTCCTCTGACATGACCAATACCCGATGCTTCAGTGAAAGCTATAAGAACCACCACAGTGAATATTTATAGAATTACCAGCCCACAGGGGATGTTTCCTCTACCTATTGTCTTTGATTCTTTACACAACAAAGAAATATGAAGAAACTACTGGCGCACAGTTGGGTCTTAAATATACACAAATATGCACCGTCTAGCCACGTACACACTGCAGCTCTGGCTGGTTTCTGGCAGCTTCTAAAACATAAAACATAGTAAGCATTGCTAGAGAGCTCTTCAAACTATTTGAAGAATTACTGCTCCCTTTCCAATACATGGCACTAGCTCCCCTCGGTTAGTAGTTGTATTATGACCTAAAACATAAGGGTTTATTTCTCGTCTAAAAAAATAATAATACTGAAGATAGCAGAAGTGTCAGTGTGCTCAGCAGGCTCTTCAAACTGACAAGTTTGCCAAAAATGGTCAGTGCTGTGAACCATTATTTGTACAACACCATTAGTAGCACCTGACACTTTCATGATACTGTTAGGTAAAATAGCAAGTCCTACTCACCTCTCCAGCACCCGAGTTTGTGCGGAGTTGGTATAGGGCTCACAAACTGTCAGAGACCAAGTTACACAGACACAAATTCGTTGATCAGCGGGCTCACATTACTCCTAGCTCAAAAGCTTCAGAGTAAATGTGGCAACTTTATTAGGGGTAAGCATCAATATTTATACAAAGAAGTAAACAAAGTAATTAACAGGTCATAATGGTCATGCATAATCAATTAAGATTCTACTGGGTAAAACAAGTTAAAACCAGCATTACAGTTGCTTAAGAAATGTAAATCCCAAAGACAAAGGGGAGATGACTACTTATGGGGGTGGGGTGGGGCAGGGGCTGTCCGTAGGTCAGAGCCTTGGTCAAAAGTTCAGACAGAGCCATCAAGCCAGGGTAAAGTTCAAACTCAACATTCCTGCATTTGAAGCTTTGGTCCAACTGTTTACCAAAAGCTACACCCCATTTTAAGGAGCCAAGGGCCGCTTGGCGACTTCAGCCTGGGCCAACTCGAAAAGAGTAGGGGCCTTGGCTGAAATAGCAAAAGAACAAGCTGACCTACATGAGTTTATGAGGGAGGGGACACACTGAATACAGGAACACAGTATTATAAGGATTACTATGGCCCCAACAATACCCACCAAGAGTCGTTTAACCCACCCAAATCGCTCAGCAGGCTCTTCAAACTGACAAGTTTGCCAAAAATGGTCAGTGCTGTGAACCATTATTTGTACAACACCATTAGTAGCACCTGACACTTTCATGATACTGTCAGATTTCCCAGGACACAGGTGAGATTTCATGGCAGGTCTGACTCCAGGAGAACAGTTAATTATAGTGTCCCAGTAGGAACCAAGATGTGTGAGTTATTTGTTGGACATGTATTTATAGGATTGGATTTTTGATGCCATTTCAAGAATTAAAAGGAAGACAAAACTCAAGACTCCCCTCCCCCACCGGCTCCTTTTAAATAACAAATCAGCAAGACTCAGCCCCCTTCCCCTCCCCCTTCCCCACCCCCACCCTCCGTGCACCCACTCCCTTATAAGCAAAAAGAGTTTTTAAAAAAGGCTGGTGTGGAGGAAGCTCATGCTTGCTTGAGGAGATATCCTCAACATGGTTCAGATTCAGCACATGCCTAACTTGATGTCAATGGCACTACTCGTAAGTTAGGCCTAAGCTTAAGTATTTTGTTGAATTGGGGACCATGCTATTGAAGTTCTTATTTACATGTTCCCCACTTAATACTATTGGCTAGAACTTCAGTAGCAGAAGGAGATCTGGGTTTAGCCCCTGGGTGGGGTTTTCAAAACTGGCCGGGGAATTTGGTGGCCTGATTCTCATCATTTTGCTCTGAAAATCTCAGGCTGTATCTCTTCAGCAAACTCTCCATCCCTACTATCCATTCATAAGGGAGTGAGTGTGCCAAGCATTTGAGACTTACCGCCTTTCAGTGCAGAGGGCTACACCTTGCACTTACACAGGAAGAGTTCTTACTTGTGCCTGAGATGAAGTGAAGCAATCTGGCACAACCTGCGGTGCACCATGTAAGGACTGACAGGACTGAGGCCTGGGTTTTAGTTCCAGTCAGTTGCAATGCTTTCTGTCCTGTCTGTATTCACGTGTACTCTGAGCCAGCAGTGAAGGCTGCATTCTTACAAATGGAAAAACAAACAACAAAATAATATATACCTGTATGGTTTTTCATGTTTAGCTCAGAACAGTATTTCCTGGGGATTAATAACAACTGGCAGGGGATTAGTGGTCATTAATCCCCAGGAAATATCCTACATTGAGGTTATTACTACTTAAGTTTTTAATTTTAAAACCAGCCTTTAACAGAGAAGGAAAGTAGCCAAACTTTTTGTGACCTTTGGCCATCTACAGTATACTGCATACATTGGTCAATGTTTCCTAGGGGCCGTTCCATTGATGCATGTGATAGGTGTTTTGTTTTACATTCAATTGCAAAATCAGATTGCATTGTTTCTGGAATAACAGTCTGACATTCCTTTCAAGTTTTGTTATGGCCCATGGATTAGCCCAATTTCATGTCCTCGCAGTATGAAATTGAAATGTCATCTCTAAGAATGACTATACAATGGAGTCCAGCAGAAAGAGCGCATATATGAATGACATCCTGTCCAAGATTGTCCATCTACTGCTTTACAGTAGAAAGATCCATTAAAATGGTGCCAAATACATTATTTTTATTTTGATTTTGAAAGCTTTATTAATATAGGGCCTGATCCAGCTCCATGAAAGTCATGGGAGTCTTTCAATGATTTCAGTGTAATCTAAATCAGACCTAAAGTGTGTGTGAATAAATGCTGGCCAGGCTGAGGGGCCAATGTTATTCTTACATTTTTGGGGAGTCTATAATAAGACAGAGGAGTTCCTTTGTCAAATAATCATGTAAAACTACAATGAGGGTGCCTAGATCGCAAGTGTGAAAAATCGGGACGGGGTGTGCGGGGTGGGGTGGGGGTGGTAATAGGTCCGTATATAAGAAAACGCCCTGAATATTGGGGGTATCCCCTATAAAATCGGGACATCTGGTCACCCTAGTTAAAATCATGATTTCTTAATGTAGTAATAACATGTAAGGCAAGATTCTGTCAACCTCAGAGTGGAGTTGTATCGACGAACTTGATAATAAACACAATTTTGTATTCTGTGTAGACAAGGACATGTGATCTTAGTGCTGCTACCAGAGAAGCACTGAATTCAAAGTTTTAAAAAAGTGGCCTCCAATTTTGATTACCCACATACTTACTTTTGCCCTGACTTTGAGAATTGCTGAGCATGTATATCTCCAAGTGAAATTAAATAGGCTGCTAGTTTTTAGTATATCTATGTGCATCAAAAAAATAGAGGTCCCTTTTGAAAATTTGTCTCAGAAATGTCTTCATCTGTCTGATTCTAATAGAAGCTTTAAGTGATCAGGAACAGAAGATTTGGGTGTTTGAATCTCTTTAAGGAGTGAGTGGTAAAACTCTAGTTTTGAAATATTTGCTGACACAAATTCAAATAATCTGAAGAACTAGAAAGAAGTTTTCACAGTTTTGTTTTCTCAACAACTGACCAAATATCCCATCCATCTCTGCTGATGAGATTCCATTCATATGCATTCAAGAGGACTTTCCAAACTTTGAAATAATTTGTTTGAGAAGCACAAGTTGTGCTTACTAAATTGACTTGGTGACATTACCGGACTTGTTTTCACTGTGTGTGTTAGACTTTTATTCTCCCGTGAACTAAGTCTATGGGTTGACCATCTGGAAAAATAAACTACTCAACAGCCATGTAATCTGTCTTTTGTCTGGCTTCTGGCAGTAGATTTTTTTGGGGTTAACACTGAGCAAACATTGAAAGGGAGCTTTCCTTGAAGCACTCTTTCTACTCTAAGTGACATCTTGTTAAGTTACAAATTAACAAATGGTGCAATGTTGTTAAAAGCTTTGTCAACAATATTTCTATATAACTTTGATTTTTTAAAAACATGTCTTTTACTTTTCTATTTTTGCAAAGCAGAAAGTCATTCGCAGATTTAACAGCTCTGGGAGAAAGAATTTCTTTACTGAATCAAGATGAAGCAGCTTGCAGTCATACATCATTATGTAGTCTAATGGAAATGAGTGGGAAGAAATTGATGAGTCCACGTTTCTCTTGTCATTTCAATGTAAATTGTCTGTCCTATGTAAGAAATCATAGGCAAGAATCTGAGTATCAGTTTTTCCCTCAATATAAATAGTGCTCTGTCAGTCAAAACCGTTGCCAAACTTGTACGAATGGCAGGCGCGGGACTCCAGGAGCCTTGCAGATGAGACATAAAAGTTAGATCCTGATGACTTGTAGTCAGTAAGAAAGCCCACGGTAGGGATATTTAACTTTATTGTACTGGTCAAATTCCATGCTACCTAGCTAAATTGCTTGGGACTGAACATGAAATCTAAATTTTTCCAGGTTGACTTTTTCAACAGATGTGGAATATTCACGGTCAATGAAGCCTCTAGATCAGGACTGGATGTCTTTCTAAAATATATACTCTAGTTTCATCATAGATTGTTGGGTGTAGAAACAGGAATCGTAGGAATCACAACATTCTGTGGCCTATGTTACACAGGAATGCAAACTAGATGAGCCCTAAGATCTCTTCTGACCTTAGAAATCTATTATACTAATCTGATAAAAGAAAATGGAAGTGACAAAGAAAATTCAGATCAAGGACACGAGGTCACCAGGCAGGATGTTTAAACTTGTAAAGAGGACGCATGATGAACAGCAGGGGTCTCAAACTCAAATGACCATGAGGGCCGCATGAGGACTAGTGCACTGGCCCGAGGGCCGCACCACTGACACACACCCTGCCCTCGCTGCCCCGGCTCTGCCCCCACTCCACTCCTTCCAAGAGGTCCCACCCCTGCCCCACCTCCTCCTCTGAGCACGCAGCTCCCCATTCCCTCCTGGAAAGCGCTAGGCACCACCAACAGCTGTTTGGCAAACAAAGCAAGAGCAATATAGGAAGTCCAGAGCTAGAAACATGCGCGGCCCAGCCAGGCAGCAGAGAAGCCTCCACTTCTGGCCCCTTCGTCCTGCAAACTGCTATGGGGGGGACCGGGGGGGGAGGGGGGGCGCCAGGAAGCTTGGAGGGCCGCAGGGAAGGGCTTTGCGGGCTGCATGTGGCCCCCGGGCCGCATGTTTGAGACCCCTGATGAACAGGATGCTGATTCACTCACCCTTGTATGCATCATGGTCTGATCTTTTTCAGAGGTGCTGAGCACACCTCCCGTTGACTTCCATAGGAAGAAAGGGTAGTCCTGTTACATCGCTGGGTGAACACTGAGAGATCTTCTTTCAGTTCTCATCACTGCCACAGACACCTTGCATGGCCTTGAGCAAGCCACTAATTTAGAACATCTTACACAGGTTGGTGACTAACTCACTCATTACTCATGTGAAGTCAGTGTTGCTACATGTTTGAGTAAGGGGTTCAAAATCTAGCCTTTAATCTCTCTCTGCCTCAGTGGCCCATTTGCAAAATTGAGGCGAGGCAATATGGGAGTGTTGTGGGGTTAAATTCATGTGTGTTGTTGAGGTGTATAGGTATTTTGATAAGGGCTATAGAAGTAAATAGGACAAAATACAGAAGTTGTTTGTGCTTGGTACCTGTGATAATTAGGTCATTGTGTAACTATATCCCCACCATTCACCTGATTTTTCAAACCTGCTGAGTACCACAACTCCAGTTGAAATCAGTGGGAAATGTGGGCATGTAGCTTCTTTGGGGAAAAAAAAGATGACCCTAAAATGTAAGTAATAATATCCTTGGATTTGATAAGAGATTTTCCAGAACTGGAGGGATTTGTTTGAGCCTGCATGATCAGGGACTTCCCAGATGGCATGGAGAAAGTCTCCTTTTCTTTGCAACATGCTCGAAGTCTGTCATGTAAAGACATGAATTTTGTTATTTCCATTTTGTAGATGGGCAATGTATTTGCAGTAAGTATTAGGTACATTTGCCAAGACACACATTCAGTTATTTGCTCTGTGTTTCTATCACTGGCACAACACAAACCCGTAACTTGGAGCAAACCCAGCTATAATTCACTGCCAATAAATACTTGTCTTTATATACATAGGGCTTATTCACATTGTTCAGATAATGTACACAAAATCTGATACCTTCCCAGAATCTGTAAACCCATAAGAAGAAAAGGAAACTTTAGCATTTTAATACTGCTAAAATTTATTATGGGACTGGAGTAGTGTTACATTTTCTCACTGCTGGTTTTAAAGACAATAATTAAGTGGGCATTCTCCACAGTTTACTTACTAACCCAGGAGTATTTTTGTTGCTCATGTTTCTTTTCTTAACAGCTTGGCACTGAGGCCTATACAGTGAAAATAAAAAAGAATTTTTAGTCACACAATGCCTGGTTTGTTTTAGCTTATTGTGTTTTAATACAGCTGACATTACAGCTACGGAGACGGCTAATTCATTCAGATACAACTCTGTGTTTTATTTTACAAGGGGTATACAAGCATAGTGTGTTCTTGTATAACTGTTTCACTCATGGTTCACCCACGGCTGTGCCAAAGAAGATTCTTGGTGGCACAAAAGGTATAAAAAGACACTTCACCAAGCGGATGTTTTGATTTGGTTGGATGATCGTTTGGTTAGTTTACTCCAGGTAGTTGTGAAACAATGGAAACATGGTTCAGAAAACAGGAGTGTTTCTTTAATGCACAACCCTGCATGGATGTAATTTATGGAAACATGGTAGTTGAGGATGTATCTTGTTTTTTAATATAAATCCAATTTTGATCGCACTAATTCTTAAAAAATCTTCTTTCCATGTGAAATGTTATTGGTTGGTTCTAGCTAGAGAAGATACAATTTAAGTTATAGCTTAATTCTACCAGAAGTTTTAGAAATAGGAGTTTGAAAGAGGAGAAGTGTTTCAAGAGCAACATTTTTTAGGGAAATATAAGTAGTGAGAGGACTCTCTACATTTTGTTTTTGCTTTGCTGTATCCAATGAGGATTAGAACCTTTAATTATACTGTAGAAGGTTGATTGGTGGAGTGGAGTGGGAGTCAGTTCTGGCATTTCCTCATTGTAGGTGAAATTTACCTCATATAGAGGGCCAGAACAAGGCCTATGTATTGCGTAGTCCCAATTAACCTGTGATCTCAGTGGGAGCCATTGGGTGACAGAATATTTCTCACCTGTTGATAGTAAATATGAGTTATTAAGACCAAGGGGGAAGTTCTTTATGTTTCACACAGTCAGCAGGAGATATTGTAGTCTTTTATTAGATCAGGGAATTACAATCAGGAATCCTATTCCCAGGCCAGCTGTTGATTTGCTTTGTGAATATAAGAAAGTCACTCTACTTTGGTTTACTTCTCTGTGCTTCACTGTACTCATCTGTAAAAGGAATAAAACCATATGTCTCTATCTTACTAGGGTTTTACCACTGAGGGGACATCTACACTATCTGCTGGATCAGCAGGTAGAGATCAATCTATGTCGGGGGGCCGATTTATCACGTCTAATCTAGATGTGATAAATCGATCCCCGAGCGCTCTCCCGTCGACTCCAGTACTCCACTGCTGCGAGAGGCACAGGCGGAGTCGACAGGGGAGCGGCAACAGTCGACTCAGTGCTGTAAAGATGCCATGGTAAGTTGACCTAAATATGTCGATTTCAGCTACACTATTCTTGTAGCTGAAGTGGTGCATCTTAGATCTTTTCCCCCCCACCCCGCCCAGTATACAACAGGCTAAGATCCGTTTCCCTCATTCATCATTGAATTGAACTGAATCCTGAGAAGTGCTGAGTCCATCTTGAGCATCTACATCTCCCTTAAGTGTGAAGTCAATAGGAGTTTCAAGTATGCAGAACCACTCAGGATTAGGCCCATTATTGTTATAAAATAATGTTTTGTTTCTCAGGATAGAGCCACTCAATGAATTCCCCATTGACAATACAATTATGCTCTTTCCCCACCCCATATTCTTGATGTTTTCAAATCCAACCCCCAAATCCTATTGTTCCATTTGAACTATTGAAGAGTTTTCCTAGATGGTTATAGAAGTAGGACTCTTATCCTCTATGTAGGTCAGCCCTCAGAGGCCAACACCACTAAAATGCACACATACTCAAAACTAGTACGTTGGTTCAGAGGACTTGAGTTAGGGTTCTCATTCATAAATGGCAATACATTGAGCTGTAAAGAGGTGTGTTGAGGAAGAAAATGGTCTTAGGTCCTCATCTTAGTTAAAATCTTTATTAACTGTATGGAAATGTGTATGGAGGGGTTAACATCATGTTACATTTGTTACCATAGTTATATTGTTATAGCCATTCGTATCTACAGTGGATGCATTTGCAGATGACATTGAAAAAATAGGTTTTGCATTGTCTATGGCATGAGCAGGAGGAATTTCTTTTTCTGGTGCCTTTGGAGAGCTGCTGTCTAGGGACTTGAAAGGTGGCAGTTTGGATCTTGTACTGTACAAGGGACACACTCAGCTGCCATGATAGAAAAAGACTTCACTAACTGGTCAAATTCCCAGAGGGATCTGGTTACTAGAGGGCAACACATGACACTCCAGTCCTACCATAATTTCCTTCCACATGATGCATCAGAGCAATGTGATTGCACTGAACAGAGTTTTTTTATTATGTGGGCCAAACCTGGACAGGAGAATGATTCTACTCTGTGCTGCACTCTGGTTTTAATTAGCCATGCAGTCCATAAACTATGCTGCTCCTAATACTGAATGAAGCAAGATTTAACAAGATTTAACAATTTTCGTAGCTAATCTCAACACTCTTTGTCCTCATCAGATTACCTAGCATTAGAATTACTTTGATCAAATATGGATAAATATTTCTGTCTTGCATTTGTGTAGTATTATGAAGTCCAAACTCCAGAAATGTTTTTATGCAATGTGACATGTTCCTGGGAATAGAATGACTTTTTAGTTGCCAGTCACATAAGTCTTATTTCACAGGGAAAATTTCCATTGTTTTCAGTGGGAGTTTTGATTTAAAAAAGCAGCAGGATTTGGTCCGTTAGAGAGAGATTCATTTACAGTATTTTATTACTTTGACTGATAACATGTATATTTGTAGCAAATCTTGATGAAAACTAAACCTGTGTGTTGCAATTTAATTTTAAATAAGTTTCACCTGACATCTATTAACAAACAGAGCTCACTATTTAAAAAGTCTACTTTTGTTCACAGTTGCCACACAGTAATATTTGGGACCTCACATTTAGGGTTAGATTTTCGAAAGCATTCAGCATTGGCCTAATTTTGCTCTCACTGAAATCAATGTTTAAACCTGCATTCACTTCAAGCGGAGCAGAGTTACACCAATGCTGAGTGCTTTTGAAATTCCCAGCCTTATTTCCTAGCCTGAGCAGAGAAGAAATTTGTGGTTTTTCAAGTCCTATGTCATGGCTGCTTTGAGCAAATGTTGATTTGCATGGGTGTGCATAAAGGCAAACACTATACATATTTTATTAACATGGACCTATGGCTCTTGTATCCAGTATCCTTGGCTTTGAAGGCACACAAAATTGTCTTCCCCTTTTATTTAATCGCATATTTTTTATTTAGTGGACCAAATTCTGTCTACATATCTGCATACAATTCCAAATGGAAACTGCAGCTGGGATTTTCAAGGAAGTCAAATTGAGTTCAGCACCTCACTCCTACTGACTTTCTATGGGATTTGGGCACATCATTCCCATAGGCTTTTTTGACCATCCCAATATACAGGCATCTCAAAATATGGTCCTGACTATGTACAGTAAAGTTGGTGTACTATGCAGGCAAGCTACTGATGTGGATTCATGGTCTAGGTGTAATAATTGAATTCCCCTTTTTTAATGTAACTTTTACATGATGAGTGGGATCCTGAGTCCACTGAAAATTGTTTAAGTGTTAGAGAGGAATAGAAGGCATGTCAATAAGAAAGGTTTAGAATAATTAAAACAATACATTTGAAAAAAAACCTGTAAGAGTTATATTTTTATTTAGTGGTTCCATAGACACACATGCACAGGGTGACACTTGTTTATAAAATTATATAGCCTAGGAAAAAAGAATTCTGCCCTTCTTTATTTATCTAGCCCAAAGGAGAACAGATCATAACACAAAGTTTTCCAAGTGGAATAGTCCCAGCATTCTTATATAGCCCATTGGACCAAATGGATTTTGTGGATACAGATTCTAACACTGGATACATACGTGCTAAGCTGCTGAAAGCTTAGGTGTGTACAGGTGCACACACAACAGAGGTTTTCTTGGAAACTTCCCCCTAAATATCAGTCTCCGGTATCATTTTATTTGTGTGCTAGCCTCAACTTGAACTCGGGTAACCAGAGGCTAACTCTTGCTATCCTAACAAGCTGCTTTTCATTGAGGGCGCTTTCATTCATCTCTCTAACTTCAGAATTAGGATAAACAAATGGCATTTAACAAACCCCTAAACAACCACAACAATAAAAGAGCATTTTCTGCACCTTATAAAGAGTGAACTATGACTCTTGGTCTGGGATTTCACCCCTGGATTCCTTAGTCTTTTTTCCCCCCAGCATTGCAAACACCTTCTTCCTCTCAGTTCCTCACTTTCTTCAATGGCCCCTTGATCGTCCCTTTCCAAATTCTTGGCCTCTCGGAATGATGGGCAGGAATTACAAGGGCCAAATTCTGTCACCCTTGATTCTATTAAGCTGTCATGGACTTCAGTTAGATAAAGGGTGACAAAATGTGTCCCTTAGTGTCCAAAGAGCCTGCTTTAATCTTCCCCTGCAATTTAGTAATTAAACGGCCAAGTCTTTTTTTACTCCTATCAAACTTTCCTAAACCCCATGTGGTTGCATGGATGTGGTTAAGAGGAAAATTTGGTCCAAAGAATTAAAACGTTCATAAAAGTATCTGTGGCATTGAACTATGAATTTCAAAGCTCTTAGTCCACCTGCTTAATACAACCATTAGAAAACAAAGGAAAACTGGTTTGGCTATTCAGATATGGCTTCATTGTTACAGATAGATGAAAATCACGGGCTGATTTCTTTATAGATTTTGATTTACTTTTCTGGGGATGGGGATGGGAAGAAAAGAGATGGCCTTAGACTGGGACTTTCAAAAGTTAGGCACCCAGATCCCACCAAAATGCAATGGTAGTTGGGTGCCTATTTGCCTTAGGCACCTTTGAAAGTCCCGGTCTTTCTGTTGTTACTCTTATGAAACCACGTGTGAGTCTTTTTGGAATTTGTGCAGTAGTAGAAATCCTCAGTAATCAGGAAACTCACACCTGTGACCCTCTTGCATTCTCAGTCTGCGTTTGGCTGGATTAGAAAAATGAGATTGTTACGCCTCAAGAAGAAAAGCTGGGAGTTACATGCAGCGTAATCTTCATTATTGGGGAAAGGGCAATTTTCGGGAAGCCTAACACTATAGAAAGTCAGGCAACTGTGAGAAGAATATCCTGCCTGCCTCTGTAAAACTCAACAATGGCCCAGAAAAGACTGGGGTTAGTCAAAGCACTCAGTTGTAATAGAGTTAATATCTGTAAGAAGGGGTAAATTTTCAGTCATTCAAAGGCAAACCCTTAGTATGGACCCTTTTGCCTTATCATCTTTGCATACATCCAATGGTGGGACTAGGAAGCAATGACTTTGGTGCTCCTTAACTCAGGCTTTTGTAGACATTGTCTCAGGATCAGGACTTTCTCATCAGCAGGCTTTCCTGCCATGTCATTAGCCGTTGTCTGAAAATTAGCAGCATTCTCACCAGCTGACCCATGTTGCACACAGGTCATGTAACAGCAAGTGCTGTGTTACGTTTTCCCGAGAGTTTCTGGGCTTCATCAGCAGCTGAGGGCAGGTGTGAAATGTATTGGCTTATAAACCACTTCCCGGGGAAATTCCGTCCAAGTTGGGTGGGGTTGGGGGAGGACGGGAGAGAAAAGAGAGGGATTGAGGGAAAATCGGAGTGATTTTTAAACATGAGATAAAGTTGTACTTGGCAAAATGAGTATGTTTCTAAAAGCAACAGTTAATTTTCTGTCAGATGTTATCGGGCTGCAGGAAAGATAAACAGGCCTTTTTTGTTTTACATTCCCGCTTTAGTTATACTTGACAACATGTTGTTGGAGCAGAAGCTCTGAATGTAATCCTGCCCAAGGGCTAAGATTTACTTCTATTGCCATACATTTGTTCGTCTTTACTGAGTCATTCTTGAACTCATTATCCCTAAATTAGCTCCTTTTTCTCATTTCCTTATTTTTTCCCCCCTTTTCCCATATGTATTCTTGCAAATGAACCATGAAAGAATGTTCTCTCACTTCCCCGCTTTGTGTGTGCAAGCTTCTGGGCAGCTTATTTTCTACGTTGGGCTACACTTAAGTGTTAATTTAAATCAGGTCTGAGAGAAATTGGAAAAAATAATCTTGAGCATGAATTGTTGTGCAGTTATAGCTCAGCAAGTCATGAGCCAAATGGAGGCACGAGGCTGAAATTCACCTAAAAGCTATAGTTCAAAGAAAGCAGAATATGTATTTGCCTTTCATGGTCAAGGTCAGCTTCTACAAGCAGTTTACCAAATAGAGTGGTGCAGTATTGTGCAGGCAAACATAGCAGTTATGAATTCAACAGTTCATGCCTGGCTTTAGATACACCTGTTTTTGTTGATGAACTGAACATTGGCTGAGGTCACTTGGGATATCTTCTGATAATTTCAGTAGGATTATTGGATCTTTAATATCCACGTAGACTGACAGAAGGGGCTAGGTTTGACATCTGGGATGGTATGAGTGGATGCCAATACCCGTAAGAGACATCCCTCTTCACATTTTGTCTTCCTTAATTAGCATTCGTAAGGGCAATGATATGAAGATGATGGCTTTCGAGCTGCAAGTGGCTCTTGAATGTGTCTCCTCGGCTATTTGCTGTACATGTATCAAAACACTGTGTGATTGAATTCTTAACCAATCCAAGTTATTAACCAATCAGGATGCTTTTACTATGTTATTAATTAATTAAGTTGTCAACTTGCACTAAGTTATTAACTTATTAGTTATGCGAATAATATATAATATAAAATATTCCCCTCTCATGCTGTTTAAATATGAATAGTACTATAATAAATGAAACAATGAATTCACACTACTGTGGCTCTTTGGGGCAATGTTGATCGCTAATTTGGCTCTTGAATCACTGAGGTCTGAGTATCACTAGGTATGGGGTTCATGGGTCTTCAGTCAGTGACTAAAACCCATAGATTCTTGTTTCTGTCTTTCCAACAGTCTCCATTCCAGCACCACACATGGCATCCTGTTCTCTCTGTATGACTCAGGAGTGTCGGCTTATGTGATAGGATCTTCAAGAACAGGGAGCTGTGAGGAGGTGGCTGAACTGGAGAGTCACAGCTCAAGAGGCAGGCAAAAGTAACTAACTGTAGGATTTTGAGAAGGTGGGGAACTGGGAACATCAAAGGGGGTGAAGGAGAAGGAGGACCCTCAGAAAGTTGGAACCAGTCTTTTCTCTGCTCATCTTAACTATAGCTTTTGAAGCCCATCCCACTGGTCACTGTGATGAGATTAAAGAAATTCCTACACCTGCATTGCAGCACTTTGGAGACAGATTTGTCAAATTCTCAGGTTTAAAATAAATGACCTAATATTAGACTTCACCCTATTGCTACTCAATTGTAATATTACCTGAAGTCAAATAGACTAAACAGGACGAGAGATAAGGTGGGTGAGGTAATATGTTTTACTGGAGCAACTTCTGTTGGTGAGAGAGACAAGCTTTCGAGCCACACAGAACTCTTCTTCGGGTTGACCTGAAGAACAGCTCCATGTGGCTTGAAAGCTTGTCCCCATAACCATGGGAGGTGCATAATGGAGGCTGGGGGAGGCTAAGCCTCCCCAAACCTCATGCTGCTGAGGGGAGGAGGAGGAAAGGAAGGGCCGTGATGGATTTGGGGCCCCTGGAAAAATCTTCTTCAGCCACAGCTGGAAGACCTCTGGAGCCATGGCAGGGGCACAGAGCTTTTCTGGTCTCAGGGCCACTGTGCGGGTCAGGGGAGGTCGGAGGAAGGAATGACTAGGGGGTGAGGCTGCAAGGAAAGGGATGGAATGAGGTGAGTCATGGGCGGGGCCACGGATGGAAGAGGTGGAATGGGGAAGGAACTTGGAGCTACAACCAGGGCCCAGAGCTCTTCCATGGTCCTGACTGAGGCTGAGTGCTCGATCCTGGTTGGGGCCGAGCCCTCAGCCTCAACCCCTGTCGCCCATGCACGCTTGTATTTTAATGGCAGGATTGATTTAACAGGCTTCCAAACAGTAACACAAGGCTTTGTCAGCCTTTACTTTTTGTTCTAACAAATGAGTGTCCATGAAATATAAGATTGTGTATTCCCACAAATAATACTAAGATAACAGTGGAGAAGGACTAGCCATTACATTTACTGTGGCTAAATAATCCCCTAGCAGCAGTTCTATAAATGTCAGGTGTAGAGCTGGCCAGAAAACAAGAATTTCATTTTGTGGAAAACTTTGAGGTATCCTCATTCTTTTTCTGCATCAGAGCAAAACTGAGATATTTTTCTCTCTCACACACACAAAAATTGTGGGAGATAGCCCAGGGTTAGGGCACTCACCTGGGATGTGCGAACCCCATGTTCAAGATCCTACTCTTCCTGATTCAGCATAGGCCTCTGAACCTGGGTCTCCCACATTTGAGGTGAATGCCCTAACTATTGGTTATTTTGAGTTGGACAGATGGGCCTCTCTTGTTTTGAGCAGAAATTATATCATGGAGCTGAGCAACCTTCCCAGTCAGCTCTAGTCATGTGTAACCAATCCAGCTGAGAACTTATTTCTGATACCAAAGACATTCTCAGTTTTTAATGTTGGCATTTGCTTTGCCTTTCAGATCAATTGGATTGAGACAGAGTGTTGATATCAGGTCACTACTAGTTACTGAACTTTGCTAAATATAATGCATTGTTCTTTGTCTTTTATAATATGCATTGGCTAGAGTAAACCTATGATATGAAGTCTCACTGAATTGATTCATTTATCTGTATGGATTTGTGGAATGCTGGATAGTCTGAGAAACAAAACATAATCTTTTGCCCTCTAGCAGTAGTAGTCTGTATAAGAATAGCTTGTATAGCCATGGAGAGGTTTTAGTAGCACTTTCTTTTTCAATGGGACTGGAGAACTTTCTGTTTGACTATGGAATGCATTAGAGAGAAAGCAGGACATTCATGTTTAGAGAGAGAGAGAGAGAGAGAGAGAGAGAGAGAGAGAGAGAGAGAGAGAGTATTTGTGGCAAGTGTATGTGCCTGGAAAGAGGAGGTATGGGCTGCAGCTACTGCTGCTTCAAATGGCAAAGCTATGCTCAAGTGAAGCTGAAAAAGTCACTTCTGTCTTCATTACTTTTAACTTGTCCCATTAAATTATAAGGCCAAATTTATCTCTGGTGTAATTCTATTGAAACCAATGGAACAATACCAGGAAGATATTTGCTCATGTCATCTGTCATAGGACACTTCTCTGCATCCTGCCTACATGAATCGGTAGATTCATATACAACCAGCTTGTTGCTAGGTAGAGCTAGCTGGAGAAATTTTGATGGAACTGTATTCCATTGCACTATGCAGTTCTATCAAAATCAAACACTAAATGAGGTTAATTTCAACAGAATGTTGTTTTAAAAAATGGGGAAAAATGTTTTGACCCGTGAGGAGTGAAACAATTCAGGTTTTCATTTTGAAAGGACTTTTCATTTCAAACTTAAATTGTATTACATATTATGTATTAAATACATGTTATAACATAATTTTTAAAAGTCAACATGGAAACAAAATATTTTGATTTTGTCTAAGTGAAATGTTTCGAATGACCACCAGCCCAGTTTTTCCTTCTGAATTTTCATTTATGGAGAGTATTGTAATTTTCCAGTTTTGCTCCAATTTGGACTAAGCCAGATTTCAAAATCTTGAAATCCTTTACAAAATGGAACTTCCAATCTGTGCACAGATCTGTCGCTTGATGGAATTTTTATTTTTAATTTCCTTCTGGTCAATAGAAAAGCACAAGTTTCATGTTCCTTTGGCTATGAAACTTGTCTTGTTAGCAACTGTCAGTGTCTGAGGTGATGCTTATCCTGTAGCAAAGTCCTACATTTTTTTTGGATGACATCTGTGTATAAAAAGTGAGACAACTAAATCTGGGATTGGTTTGATAGGTGTGAAAGACTTTTGCATCAGCTACATGGCACAAAAAGAATGCAAACTTTTCAGGGAGTAGAAAGCTGAACAAAAGGAAAGGCCAAAGGTTCTAAGAGAGATTCGCCACCCCATGGAGCAATATGTAAGAGAAACAATTTAAGAGCAATTTATAAATTCACATTTTCTCACTTGTTCAGAGAAACCAAATATTTACTGTTGGGCATGTTTTATTTGACCTATCATATCACATACTTTAACCTTCTATTTAATAGAACTTTCCATACATGGGGCTGTGGTGATTCTCCTTTACTATTTTCTCTATTATTTCCTTGTAATAATCTATTTCTGTTCTGCATTTCACAGCTCAATTCTGCCCAGCTCTGGTATTCACATTAAGTAATAGTGTACACCTTGAGAGGTCCCAGTGAATGTGAGATTTTGAAAGTTGAAGGAATGCTGTTGCTTAATCCCACTGCATTTGGGGCTAGTTCAGTGATATATTTCGTAAATTCCCTTCTACACTTACCTGTGCCTGACCTACTTCATACTCGTTTTCAGAATGGAACTTGAAGCAGTGGAGTCAGTTTGAGTCTTCCCTATAACATTCATTGATGAAAACACCACATATTCTGACTTTTCACTCTGCTGTAGCTCACTGTGATATTGTGTGCACACTGTTCTGACTTGAAAGCAAAAAGCCAGCACTGAAGTTTCCATAGAAAGGAGCAAGAGGATTCTGCCAAGCTTTAAAAAATATAAAACCAGAGATGGGAGTCCTGTACAGTCCCATGATTTTATAGCCCCTTCAGAAGGAAATTTGTTAGACTAATGGTTACAGCAAAAAAACAGGAACCAGAATGCTTGGATATATTCTGAACTCTACCCAAAGCTTGCTGTATGACTTTGGGCTGGTTACACTGAGCCTCAGTTTCCCCATCTGTAAAATGGGAATCATAATTGTCTCACAGGAATGTCATGAAGGTTAATTCATGTTTGCATGGCTTTCTGAGATGGGGTTATGCCAAATGTGGCAGAGGAGAGGATTTGAATCTGCATTTTGTATGTTGCTTCATGGAAGAGGCTTGCTAGGTTTACAGATAGCTGGAATCTACAGAGAAATCTAGAAACAGGAATAAAAACAATTGGTGTTTTCATTGGCATTTGTCAATGAAATCAACTTTCATTTAAGAAGCTAATAATTAGTTGCCAGGACAAAGGTACTGTTCTTTTCTTTCCTCTTTCAGGAAGGTAAGTGCGATAAAAGCTGGATCCTTTTTTTTAAAATTCCAAAACAAGCTCACTGTTATGTAGCAAACAAACAAAACCGTGGCAGATTATACACTGAGATTTGCATGTACCTGAGAAGCAGGAAAATGATTCTCTAGATGTTGCTGGTGCCAGATGGAAGGAGACCAGCTCTCCTTGACTGAGCAGCAGGGAATAATTTGTTGCATCAGAGAACTGTGGCTTTGTCTTCATTCTAATTCAGTCTTTATATGTAAAAGAAGCACAGATCTAAGTGCTTTGGAGAACAGAGATGGGATTTCTCATGTGCTTAAACACTTTACTGATTGGGGCCCATGGTATTTCCCCCCCCTTCAAACACCACTTAAAGTAATTGTTTGTTTCTGCATTTATTTTTAAAAAGTGCTAGTACAGATGGAAGAGCTCACAATCACATGGACTAGCTGACTCGGGGGATTGGTAATTGGATATGGAATCTTTCACATCTAGGTCACAGCTCTGAAACTAAGGTGGCTGGTAGTTAGTTCAAATTGTTACCATGCTACCATCTCTTGGCTACTGAGTAATTTCTGTGAACAGAGTTGGAGGTCTTTGTGATGATTGGCGCTTGCTGGGAGCATCACCTACTGGTTAAGGGGGCAGTTGCTCTTTAGTACAGAGGGGGCTTTGGCTCAGGGCCCTGTGGGGGTTACCAAAGGCAAGGCACCCTCGGCCACCTTATGGCAATGGTGGGCAACTTGCGGCCCGTGGGCTGCCCATCAGGGTAATATGATTGCAGGCCACAAGACATTTTGCTGATGTTGACTGTCTGCAGGCACGCCCCCCTAAGGCTCCCAGTAGCTGCGGTTCACAGTTCCTGGCAAATGGGAGCTGTGGGGAGTCAATAATTACCCTGATGGGCCGCATGGGGCCTGCAGGCCACAGGTTGCCCACCATTGCCTTACGGCTACCTTCCCTGTGCCATTTCCTACCCCTCCACTCTGTGGTCCAAGCTTTGCAGTTTGTAGCAAAAGATACTGAAAGAAAGTTATCAGCTGCATGTTTAGTCTGCCTGGGCCTAGCAGATAAGCTCCAGAGGAGCTGCTGCAGTGTCCCTTCTAAGGAGCTGCCTTGCCAGCCACCCCTTCGGAGAGGTCTGGCCTCCTTTTAAGCTCCACCTCCAGCTGAAGCATGCTGTTCAGGTGCAGCTGGGCTATCTCATTTGAGCCCAGAGTTGCTCTTTAACCCCTTCAGTCCTACTATGGTATTTATCGTAACCATCTCCATCTTTATCCAGTTCCTAGTGGCTAGGGCCCTGATCCAAAAATTCATTGTATGCAGGTGGACTACCTCACTAAGCAAAGTAGTGAAGTCAAATCGGGCTCTGAGGCAGGTGCATCTCCTCTTCTCTGGCTATCCCTTGATGTGAGGATGATGTCTGCCAAGGGGGTTCATTGGTGAGCTTTTTACGTGGCTGAGCAACCCAATTCGTGCCATGCAGATTTTCCCACAGAAGTGACAGGTGTAATCTTGGAGGTGACATAGTTGTTGACTGGACTGTTGTGCCCTTTCTTTCCTCCTTTGTTGCATCTCTGCCTCATGAGCACATCTCTGCTCCTCAAAGTGAGCTGTGGCTTGGTGTATGGTGCCACTGTGTTCTGTTTCCTGGCGAGTCCTCCCACTTCATTGGGTTGATGCCTCCCTTTTTAAGGTGTGCTTTCAGTGTGTTTTTAGAGTGCTCCCACTGCTCGCCGGGAGCCCCTCTTCCCTGACATAACTGAGAGAAAGGTACTTGCTTCGGGAGGTGAGTGTCAGGCATATGTACACAGTGGACAGTCCAGTGGAGTTGGTATTTCATGACTTCTATACTGCTGATGTTGGGTGCAGAGAGAGCGCTGATGTGAGTGCGTCAGTCTTCCCAGTGGATCCTGAGAAACCACCTGAGGCAGCGCTTTTGTAACCACTCCAGCTGCTTGAGATGTTGTCTGTAGATTACCCAGTTCTCACCCCCGTAGAGAAGGGTGGGGATGACAACTGCCTTGTAAACCAAGATCTTGGTGCCTGTTTGTTGATCCCTATCACTGTTCCAGAACGATTTGCATAAGTCACATTTTGCATAAGTCAGAAATGTATCTCCAACCATTACACGAAACCCGCCCCACCTCTCCTATTTCTAGTTTACAGAGCTTTTTCTGTAAGCTTGAAATGGCATAAGTTGGATTTGCATAAATTGGGGAGTGTCTGGATTCAATTTCTGTGTCAGACTATTTGGGCGAGGTGGCTACCATGGTATGGAAAATGGTCCACATTTTCCAGTGGTTCTCTGGTGCTGGTGATTTGTGGCATATGAAAAGTAGTTTGTGCAGTTGAGGGCTGGTAGAATACCTAGGTTTTCCTGATGTTGAGAGAGGCACCCAAGCTGTAATGGGCATCTTCAAAAAGATTTAGGGTACTTTGCATGTCGGCCTCTGTGTGTGCAAGAATGACACCATTATCTGCCTACTGAAGGTCAGTTATACCAATTCTCACAATCTTAGATTTTGTTTGGAGATGTCAGAGATTGAGGAGTGGGCCATCCATACGAGCTCAATCCCAATTCCATCAGGAAAGTGGTCACATATGAGAATCAGGATCACAGCAAGGTAAATGGAGAAGAGTGTTGGAGCAATGACCCAGCCCTGCTTGACACCGAACCATTCATCATATGCACTGGTGTCAAGTAGCACTGTGGTAGGTGTAACAATCCTTCCACATAAAACAAATTGCAGGATCGGGGCCTAAGTGTCCGCATCACAAAATGACCGACACGACTGGCACTAGTTCTCATCTTAGTCACAGCAGAAAGGTCAAAGGCTGAATGGACTATGACAATGAACTACCCTTTCACAAATAGGTGTGTTCCCTGCAGATCAGACTGGAGGTACACTGGTGAAGTGTGTGTGGGGGAAAAATCACTGTTTGGGCTGTGGATAAAACAGAGGACTTGATTTCTGTATTGTGGATAAACAATTAATGTTGGCTTCCAAAGATGTCCATCTAAATCTAACCCATTTAATCAGCTCTGAGTTAGCTTTTAGAAATGAGGGTAGAGAGGTATAGACCTCAGATACCACTGGGAGCATAATGGAGACATAAGAAATACTTAGATATAATTTAAAATATTACTTGGAATGCTTTCTTTCATGTGTAGTAGCTTTTACATGAAATCCTCTATTGAGCCTTGGAAAAAAAATGACTATACAAAAACACTCCCTTTAAAATCTCTGTATTAACTAGCTCTGTATCCCTTATCACACTACAGGTTAGTGGCAAGTCACCCTTTCTGACAAACAAGGAGGCTTCCCTACATCCATCCCAGATTGATGAAGACTGAATGCAAAGAAACTCATACATTTAGCAAAGCCAGATAAAGATCAACACATTCTGTTGAAAATCAGGAGGAAGTATCACCACACGTTAACAGCTGTGCACACATAACTACTGTAACATTTTTGTCTCAATTAACTGCCCCGAGCTCTGCAGAGTTTCCACGTGTTGCCTTGCACTGGTTCATACAGGTACTTGTTGGCAGACGGGTCATTAATCATCTTCGCCCACACATCTTTACTTTACTTTTTTATTTGCAGGATGTGCTTAAAGTACAGTATCCTGGTTTTGCTTTATTTGCCTGAGATTGATTCATTTTGTTTGTTCAGGGGATGAATGGACAGAAATTGTACTAAAGAAATTGGTTATTAGTCTCTAATACACTAATGGAGAAAGATACAGTGTGTTCTTATTTTACTGGAACTCTGCAATCCAATGTCATGTCCTTCGGAGGTGCAGATATTTATTGATTTGCCTCCAGGCTCTGGAATAACTTTCCCACTGATCTTTGTTGGATAGGAACAAATTCCTTATTTACCGCAGTTGCTCTCAAAATCTTTCCAGTTTTACCACAGTTAGCAAATTAACGCCACCTTAGAATTTGCAATGCTCCCTTTACTTCCCTGCGCAACAGATACTGAGGCAAAACTATTTATTATTCATATTTTATTTTTGTATTACAATAGCTCAGGGACCACCATCAGAATTGTGTTAGATGCTGTACAAACATGTACACATACCTAGCCTCTGCCCTGAGAAGCCAAGGAGAAAGCTGTCCTATGAAATATTGATATGTTACTTCAGTGTATGCCATTGCTTACAAGGGCAAATATTATTCCTTCTTATAATTATTTAAATAATATTCCTGTTTAAATTGCTGCCTTTATTTTACAAAATTCTAATGTTGTTGGAAGAGCTCAAACTCATTTGTTAGACCAGCCATCTAAGGAGACATCTTTTTCGGGATTCTAGTTTATAATTGTTCTGGTGCCAGAGTTTTCACTATCTTTAACCCTCACAAGACATTGTCTGGTCTAGTGGGACTTCACATCTAATGACTTCAATCCTAAAACATAGTCTCCCCCTGAGCATCTCTAGGTTCAATTCCCCACTACTCCATACTCAGGATTGTGCCTAAAAGGCACAATCTAGATCCTGTATGTTTCTAAGAACTTTCTTCCCTGTGCATTGATAACTGTTTTCCTTTTCCCAGCCCAACTAGTGCTTGGCCTTTGAAGTAGCCTATAGGGATCAAATATGTAGGGCACGAATTGAGCTCCTCTGCTTCTTAAAAAGCCCACCAATGAATCCCCTTGACAGACATCATCCTCGCATCAAGGGATAGCCAGAGAAGAGGAGTTGCATATACCTCAAAGCCCGATTTGACTTCACTGCCTTGCTTAGTGCAGTAGTCCACCTGGTGGTAAGCTACCTGAATTTAACTATAGGATCTTCAATCTGTCTCTCTGTGCAATTGGTTCAGACATGTGCCAAAACTACTTGTTCCACCAACTTTCTTGCCATTAAGATGCTTCCATTTGTAAAGTTTCTGACCCAGGTTTCTGGGAGATCATGCATCTTATTTGAGCTTCTGGGTCAGGACTGCACATGTGCTCTACATAATCTTAATTACATGCCTCTCATCTCCAATAATTAACTTTCTCTTTTTCGTCTCTTTTTAGAGTAGGCTGAAATCCAGGCATTTCACGTGAGGCACCCCAACCCTCACATTCTGTGCATTACTATGTTTGTTTCTACCCATCCCATAGGAAGGATATAGACTAGGGTTTGCAAACATTATCTTTGTTCCCATCAAGTTCTTGGACAATGGCAAACTGGTTAATCTTCTCTAGTATGCTGAGTGCCCTTCTGTTAGGTTGTTTTCTTCCTTTCCCCTCTGTCACCAGCACTGTCTGTGCTTCAGTCTGAGCTCCATATCATTGTCTCCTTGTGCTTGACCTTTTCATTCAAGCAAGTCTCCATCTTACCTGCTTTGACTTCTCCATAATGAAACTAATTGACCCTGGAGGATTCTCCATTAAGTTCTGAAGATATTCAGGTGCAGAAAGGTCCCTCCCGAAAGCTATGCTAGAGAAAGAAATACATCATCCACTGCACCCATTTCACTGGTCATTAAACATACCAATTTACTCAATGTCTAATTACCATTTTAAATATAGCTTCAAACCAGTGAAAGCATTAAATATAAGAAATGAAGTCAGAAAACCTGAATTTCAGCCACAATGGCTGAGATTTTTCACCACCCCTCTGAAAATCACCTTATTTTAAGATGTCAAAGTTGTAAAACAAAAAATGGAGGCACCCAAAGTCATGAATCACTTCTGAAAACATTGGCCAATGACAGCAGCTCCCTTCACACAGGATCAGCTCCTGCAAACACAACTATTGCAATGGACTGAATGAACTGGGAGTCTGAAGCTTGCATTAAACATCTGCTAACATCATTGGAACCAGTCCCATTCTATCACATCCAGAGAAACAGAAGTTGACTGAGGAGTAAATGTGGGTGCTACAAATATTGCAGTTGATGATCGTTTTATATCTAACATTCTGCAAGTATGAACTAGTTTCTTTTGTGCTCACACAGCATAATTCCCAGATCTAATTGTTTCTGGAAAACAGAAGTCCTATAGTGAAAGCTAAGACAATAGCAGTGGCATCTCTAATTCTCATGCATCTGTGCCTGATATTTCAAACCTTGGTGATTCAAAGGTAGTGTTTAACTATCTTTGCTAAAGACAGAAGCATCTATATTAGGGTTTCTCAAACTGGGGGTCGTGACCCCCTGGGGGGTCGCGAGCTCCTGCTGCCGCAACTCGCGGTGGGGACTGGGGAGGGGGGGCTGGGGCGCAGCCGGCAGCCTACCCCCGGCGGGGACTGGAGGGGTCGCACCGCGCCGATGCAGCCGGAAAAGGGGTCGCGGTCTCAAAAAGTTTGAGAACCGCTGATCTATATCTTTTCAACAGGTTAAGACAGGAAAATTCTAGGCCACATTTACAGCCCAGCCTTAACTGAGTCTTTGCTTTTGTACTCACAAAACGGAGGGCACATACTTCATCTAGGTGGAAAAGGCTGTTAGAATTTTAATAGAAAATGAGTGTTTCTATGTTTGTTTGTAACCATCCCATAGAAAGGATATAGGTTGGAATTTACAAACACTGACCTGTATTTTTGCTCTCCTAGTTTGTGGTACATATATTTGTGGGTGTTATTTAGTTAATGCAGGGAGAGCAAATGGGAGTCAAGCATCTGAAAATGTCTCCACTAAATATGAGGCTTTTGCCTCATAATGTGGGAAGTGTGAAATGAGGCCATAGCCTGTCCTCAGTTATACCTGTACAAATCCATCCATGCAACCCCAGAATCAGTGGTATTGAAGGGTTTAACAAAAAGCAGGATGTGGGCCTTTATAGTCTATATACCCATATTGCTTATGGCTTAATTATGCCAGTGGGTGTTCTTTCCACAGAGCTACATTTGGTGTGTGTAAATGTGTCGGCGCATTTTTGGTAAGTTGGTCTTCAGTGAATACTAGTTGTAATTCCAGATATCTCAGTACTACCCATGAGAGGTGGCCCAAAATTCTACCCTCAATTACATAGGTCCTTAGACAATCCCCAATTTGCCCAGCTCTTTTTATCAAAGAGCAAAATTTGACCCCAGTGTCCTGTTGGCTTTGCACTGCAGCTGTTATTCATTTTGCTTCCAAGCACAGACTTTACTGTGGACACTGGATCATATTCTGCTGTCAACTATTTTTAAGAAAAACTCCCACAGATTTCTATGGAGTCTTGATGACGGAACAGTGACAACTTATAACCCTTTATGTGTGTGTACCTTGGAAGTTTCTGTGTTATGCAATTGTATCGAGTGACCCCAAATGTTTTACTATGTATATTAGCAAGATAAATTTGTCCATTTTCTATGGGATTCTTATCCTAACTGCATGTTTAATTTTGCTGGAGTTTAACCAGACAGTGGTTCCACGACTGAACGTTGTGTAGAAGGTATGCACAAACAATCATGGTGGTCTTTTAGGAAAGTAAGAGGCATCTGTCAGGTTCCCTTTCTTGTCCTCCTACCTTTTCCATCAGACATCTCAATGCCTGAGTGAGAGAGAACAAAAGAACCTGAGAACCGATGGAATGTTCAGTCAATGGCAATAAAGCAGAGGTTTACACAAGGTGTGCTTCATGTTGCCTGTCAGTCTGTCACTTGGGAAGAGGTGCAGTGGGGTGGATGGAAGGGAGAAAAGGAATCCTGCTAGACCTGAAAGGTTATGGACAGTTAGTGAGTAGGAACGGCGACAGCGGTTTAAAACAACTTTTGCAGCCTAAATGACCAGAGCAACTGGGCAGCAATTGATCCATTTCTTCTGAGCATAGTCAATCATCACATTAGATCCACAAAGAAGGAGGATGTTGTAGTGACACAGTGCCTACGTGACGAGTGTTCAGCATGAGAAGAGCTCCCCTGTTACTTTATAGTCAAAGTCATTTGCTGCTATCAAACTGAACTGCAGCTCGTGGAGAAAATGTTAATCCGACAGGGTCATGTGTTAAGGGCTAGATTCACACAGGAATTTAGGGTCTTCCTCCTCTTCTCCCTCACACTTCTCACCGTTCCAGGTGCACTTGCCTGCAAGGGTCCAATCTGATAAGCAGGCTCTGAGCACATTTACTGGATTGGACCCCATGGGTGCGTTAGGTAGAGGAATGCATATCTTCCTCTGCTTCAAGAATCACACTGGCTTTAGGTAACAGAACACCTAAAGTGAGGCAGCTGTGCGCTTGTGCAGAGACACAAACATCGGCACCCAGGGCACAATTACTGTAAAATGTAGGTGCTGAGTGATTTAAAGCATGTCCGGCAGCCGAGTGGGGTTTTTGTAAATACCAGTGGTGCCTGGTCCTGGGATTTAGACACCTAACTGCCATCTAAGGGCTTGTCTACATTACCGTGTTGGGTTGATCTAAAATAAATTTCAACTATATGAATAGCATAGCTGACTTTGATGTACTTAGATCTACTTACTGCAGTGTATTCGCTGCAGTAATTCAACAGCTGATACTCTCCCATCGATTCTGCTTGCGCTCCTCATTCTAGTGGAGTACCGGAGCGGTGGTCGATTTATCGCGTATACACTAGACACAGAAACAGATGCAGGATGGGAAATAGAAACAATGCCATGAAACGTAGGTGATAAATCTCCATCAATGAACAGCAAACAAGTGAAGTGAACGATTGGTAGCAACCCACTGGCTGAGACTGTGGCAAGTATTAGGATAACTGAAAAAATCAGGATTGGTGCATGCACCATTCACAGACAGAAAATGCACTGTGGAGTGGGATAATTTATCAACGTTGGGCTCAGAGGGAGATGATGGGTCTTTTTGCCTACTCCATATCTATTGTGAATTAAAGCTACAACATGTTCACAATTGACAGGGGCGGTTGCATGGGTGATTGTTATAGGAAGATCAGCAATTTATTAAGCTTACTATTTGGTATGGTCTCCATGTATGTGTGAAATGGCATTTCAGGATATCACCTCTAACATCGAGTAAGAGGTCTTGTCCTTTGGCATATTTTTCTTTAATCAGATTTAAAAAAAAATACCTCCAGTGACCATGTTTTCCCGTACTTCATCTTTTCAGAAGGCAGCATGGGACTGTCTAGAGATTGGATAAAATTCACCATGTTCCATTTTCTTCAGAACATTTGTCTCCAGAATTTCATTTTATCTGTTACACAATTTAGAAATGCTGGGCAAACATGTATTGTGCCAAGTTTATACAATAAGGATGAGATTTTCAAAAGTGCTTAGACTTGGCCTAACTCCGCTCCCATTGAAATAAAACTCCCTTGAACCTCACTGGGAGCACTTAGGCCACTGCTGAATGCTTTTCCCAGCATAAAACTTTTTGGGTCTCCTCACTAAAAGGAAAAGTGTTACATTGTGGGAGCCATATATTAGCTCAACTCCATGTCATTAAAACTGGCTCCAAATCCTACTACTGTAGTCAAAACCCATTTTTTACATTCTTTCTAATTTGTGCCACATGGATCATATTCATTTTAAATAAGGGATAATTGTTCTATTTTATAAGCAGGATTCAAAATGTTTCCATGCAGATACGTTTGAACAGTTAACTTGGATTGCTCCTATAAATGTTGCAGGTCATTCTGACCTACCATTTCAGTCTGGGGAGAACATCACTTTGAAATCTGTGGGAGGCACTACCCCAGCATAGGATAATAGCATATAATGAAATATGGAGCTAATCATTTGTAGCAATGAGTTATTTCAGAAGTGGGAAAGAATATTGGTTCAGATTCACAACCATGCTGAGGCCACTTTGTGCTGATCTGAGCAGAGGTGTAGGTAGCACAAGGTGTAGGCTCATGGAATTCAGATCCCTTAGACTCTCCCCAGCCAGGTAACCTGCCCAGCCTGTTGCCACCCTTCACATCTGTACATGTAGCTTCAGTACAGCCGCCCCCTGTAAATTCCAGATTGCTTTGACTATGATCCCTCACACACAGCCCCACCATGGGATTTATGGGATGAAGTCTGCTACCTTTACTAAGACTGAGTATCACCTTACTCCACGAGTCAATAATCAATAAGACTATCCAGGCAGTAAGTTGCAATTAAATGTGACCTGGAGGGTCTTGCATTAGGCTTCTACGTCAGGGTAAATTTCCCTCAACATGATGGAATTTTTTTGAGTTTTGCACTAAGAATTGCTACTGACTTAATTATTTAAACAAAAACCTGGGGCCTGATTCTCCATTCCCTTGCACCTTGTGTCTTCACTTACATCTGTACAAAGTGGTACCAAATTAGAACAGTAGCATTTTACACTTGCTGTGCACAGACACAAATGATTTATATGAGGCGCAAGACTGAAGACCTGCGAGTTGCTGGTTGAAAACTAACAAGGCATTTATTTTTGAGGTAGGCTTTATGTTTCAGCCTTGGGAGACTTTCTTTTATGTCACTATCTTCCAGACTTTGGTGGAGAATGGAAGGGATAAATGATTTTGCAATCTAAGCGGCTTCTACATCCTTTAATAATCCAGTAGCGATAAAGATTTCATTGCAGCAGAATATGGGAATGGCCTGCACGAAGACTCTCTGAAATTGCAACAATTTATGTGTGTTTGGCTGAGAGTAGCCTCCAGGCCCCTCGAGAAATGTGGTGCAATGGCACATCATGGTCTCTGGGACCCCGCTCTCCCATATTTCATCCCAGGTGGGGGAGAGATCTGAGCTTGGGGCCCCAGTACAATTGTCCCTTCTTCCCCTGCCTCGTCAACCCTGTCAGTCTCTGCCCTTGTTTCTTACTCCTTATTTCTGTATCTTCAGAGCAGCGTCCAAAGTGATTTGAATGGTGGAAGGTATTTTGCCTCTCTGCCAAGTGGTAAACAGATATCTGATGCCTTGCAGGGCAGCCTGGCAGTGCAGAAGAAATCAGTGATGTGGATTCTGGATATTCTATCAATAACTTGTTTTATTCGCACAAATGCAACAATCCTGGAAACGGTGTCTGGAGACACCACCTTCTAGATAGTCTGATAGATTTTAAGGCTAGAAGGGACTATCAGTCTCATCCCAGCACTAATACCTCCTTCCCAGAACCCACATCACAACTTGGAATTCTGAGCAGGGTTAAGGAGAGAGGCACCAAGTTGTGGGTTCATGAACTATCAGAAGGGGACCGAGGACCCTGTCATTCACAGCACTGAGCACCTCCTGTGAGATGCTAAGTACCCTACATCCTATTGATTTCAATGGGAGTTGAGCATTCACAGCCCTGTGCAGGCTCAGGCCTCTACTTAGGCCTTCCTGTATTGTGTTTAACATAACCATTTAAATGGCTAACCCTCTCCCAACATCTGTCTTCTCGTGACTCAACTGTTCATTTTCAAATAGGCCAACTGTCAAAGCCTCATTGAAGTCAATGGAGTTACACTGACCTCATAAGCTGAGGATCTAGCTCATAATATTGTTGGAGCCGATACGGTTCCTTATCCTATTCCCACCGGAATTCATGGGAATCTTGCCATAGACTTCAATGGAAAATGGAGGATCAGGGCCCTGGAATATAGCAATTTCAGAGAGGAAGCACTGCTGGAAGTCATTGATACAGATCAACTATACATAGATTAACGCTTAGAAAGGATGGGGATAAGGAATAATATTGAAACAAATAAAATATTTGTGATTTTGGTGTGTCTTAGACATGTTCTAATGTGATACAAATGTATCTGTACACCTTCCAGGGGAATTTACTGTCAAAAATTCAATTCAATACTCAAAGTGGCATAGGGTAAGGAATCAGCCCTGGAGAATCTTGCACATGGAGTGTTCAAAACAGGGAGAAAATCCAATATTTTTGCTTTAATTTCCAAAGCAATGTCAGCTTCAATGATGTTGGAAGTGCCCTTCTTAAAAATTAGCATATGTATTGGACCTAATGTCCTCTCTGAGCATATCATCTCTGAAGCCTGAAAGCTGTTTGAACTGTTACAGTGGCATGCATCTTAAATAAATGAAAACTTCTTTCCAATATTCAGGAAGCTGAAAGGAAGACAAAGAGGTTTTACTTCAAAGTATTTCAGTTCCTGTTTAAGTCATTCTACTTCTTTACGTGTTCATACGTAACAAACACAAATGGAGACATGAAAAAATCTGAAAAGTTTAATTACATCTAGATTATTATTTCCCAGTTAAATGAAGATCTTTCATGTAAGACCTACATTTTTCTTTTCCTATTAACAATGTGCTTTATAATTCTGGATCAGAGAGCTAGCTAGGATAAAGGGAGTTGGAAACAGTTATGTTCTTTTTATATATGTCCAGAGTTATGTTATTTGTAATAGGTAAGGAATGTTATGTGAGGAAATGCATAGGTGATATCTATATGGTGACTGTATGTTCCCCTTTTCGGTTGTATATGGAATTCTTGCTTTGTAGCTTGTAATTATTTTATGGTTTTATATAGTTTGAGTTATTACTAACTTTTACTTTTTGGATAACTGGCTTATTGGCCTTATAATAGGTGGTGATCTTATAACATCAACAAGTAGGTGCAGGAACCAATCTGTCTCTGTAACTCCCCATGTAATTTCTCTTGATTTACAAATATTAGAACAGAATCTAGCCCAAAAATCCTGTGGCAGAGTTCTTTATTGTCCTGCAGGATTTCACGAAGTGCCCGAGCTCCTCGCTACAGGGCATTCACTTTTCAGCTGTATCCAGTATAGACTGTATATCTATCTTATCTAGGAGGCAGACTGAGTCAATGGGTGATGGAGTCACTGATTAATATCCAGGAGAATTTTTACGTGGTTATGGGCCATTTGGAGGCTTCCATGTTGTTCCCTGAATATAAAAGAATCAGGCAAGTGAGCACAAGAAAAAAAGTAGTACATATTTGAATATAAGGGTGAAAAGTTCAAACAAGAATGTATTTCTCACTTCATACCAAGATTAGAAATCTATGAAATATTGAAATGCTTTGGCTTCTGTAGTACTATTGGTCTCAAAGCATTTTATAACATTCATTAATTTGGCCCCATCACACCTCTGTGGTAATTATTATTAGCTCTAATAAGTGATTTTTTGAGACCCCCAACTTGCAAAAGCTCAAAGGGTCTTGATTTTGAGAGGGTGGATTCTCAGCACTTTCTAAAATATCAGACCCCTGTAGTACTATGTTTCAAGCTGGAAACCCCAGAACTGGGATACTCCAAATTACTAGCTACTTCTGAAAATCTTGCACAGATTCTCAGTCCTGTTCCTTAATTGCAGAACCGTTATCCACCCACTAGATTGTTCCTCCATGGCATGCAAAGGTCCCAACAAACCCCAAACCACACTGATGGTTTATCACTGCACCATGGAAATGACACTTTTTTTAGGTAGTTGCAAAGTTTAAGGGAACTTAGGTCATTTTTAGTTTCTCTCTGAAGCTCACTGAAAGTCAGAACTTCAGAAACTCACAAAGAATGTTAACTGACTTTAGGATTGCCAACTTTCTAATCCCACAAAACTGCACACCCTTACCCCACCCACTGCCCTACTCCTTCTCTGAGACCCCAGCCCTGCTCACTCCATCTCCAACACTGTCACTTGCTCTTCCCCATCCTTACTCCCTCACTAATTTTCAGTGGGTTGGGGAAAGGGGCTGGGGTGCAGGAGGGGGTGAAGGCTTTGGCTGGGATAGGGCCAAAAATGAAGGGTTCAGGGTACAGGAGGGGGATCTGGGATGTGGCAGGGGGTTAGGGTGCGGGCTCTGGGGTGGGGCTGGGGATGATGGGTGCAAAAGGGGGTCTTCAAGCTGGGGGGTGGAGCTGAGGAGATTGGAGTGTGGGAGGGGGCTCTGGGTGGGATTTTGGGTGTGGGAAGGGGCTCACGGCTGGGGCAGAGGTGTGGGAGGCGGTGCGGGCTCTGGGAGGGAGTTCGGGGGCAGGAGGGACTCCAGGCTGGGGCAGAGAAGTTGGTGTGCAGGAGATGGTGTAGGCTCT
The DNA here is from genome assembly GCA_032164245.1 of Sternotherus odoratus. Classification (NCBI taxonomy): domain Eukaryota; kingdom Metazoa; phylum Chordata; order Testudines; family Kinosternidae; genus Sternotherus; species Sternotherus odoratus. The sequence goes on along the minus strand of JAVMKO010000007.1, from coordinate 16,911,544 downwards.
AGGCGGCGCTTACGTCGGGAAGCTCCCCGGAAGTGGCAACATGTCCCTCGGCTGCTAGGCGTAGGGGCAGCCAGGCAGCCTCCACCCACAGGCATCTTCTTTGCAGCTCCGATTGGCTGTGGTTCCCAGCCAACTGGAGCTATGGAGCCAGTACACAGGGTGGGAGCCATGCATAGAGCCTCCCTGACTGCCCGGCACTCCTTTTACCACCGCTTTTGGGAGCCGCATGAAGACCAATTCCAGTGAGTGACCTGGCGACCCAGCAACTGGGGTCGCAATGCCACCTAGTCTGGGACTCCCTCGCTAATTTTCAGCCTCTCAAAAATGCAGCCTGGATAAACTCCCTCCTCCCCCTGATTAAAGTGTGGTAAGTCATTTGAACAAAAACGGAAGAAAATGTTGATATGAACTAAACTAAAATTGCTGAGCTTCATACAGTTCTAAGCAAGACAGGCACGCATGCAAATCAGATTTTATTTAACCATGTATTTTTCTTCTTTAAATCAAATTGGCATGAACTATGGTCAAAACACGCTCCGTCAATCACTTGCGCAGAAGATGGCAAAAAGCCGATTCTAACAACTATACATAAAAAATATCTTGAGTAACTTACAAGTGCCATGCATTGGCCGGAAGCTAATGAGAAACCTACACTTTAGAAAGGAGCTGAAACCCGACCTATAAAAACACATTTTAAAACTGACACATCACTAATGGAAGAATAAACTATGTTTGCTTTATTTCATAATACCTTAAGTAAACTTGAGCTTTTAAAAAAATGCTACTATTCAAAGGCTAAATTCATCAGGGCAAAGTTTGAGCGATGGGGACTGGAATAGTCGTATTACAGGTTTTGCACCTCAGCACTTGCTTGCAGATCCTTATAATCTGTTAATCACACGCTCCCAGTGCAATATTGTAACTTGGACTCCAGCCTTTTGCATTAACTCAGCAGCTATTTGACAAGCCATGACTTCCCTCATAGACAAAGTTCCTATTGATTTCAACACTGATCATGTCAGTAGACAATACAAAGTATGTTCTGAGTCCAGTGTTCACAGCTGAGAGGGAAAAGTCTTTCTTTGGCTACCTGGCAGTGACTTACCCTTATCATGAACTCATGACAGAACCCTTACCATGAACCCTTTGCTAGAGTGTAATTAAAGGAATCAAGCCACATGTCTGTGAGTGACTATGTAAAGAAACTGGTTAAGCACATGAAGATGCCCATTGTGAATTAGATGTTTCCAGAAGCCTGAGTTGACTCAGACTGAGCCGAGTGCCAGTACTTTAAAATATTGTTAAGACATATTGTGCCTTCTCTTCTGACTCTAGCATGTCTAGGGAGTGCTACACAGATCTCTAACCTTAGCTGCCCTGCCTAGAGCCTTGACAGTAGTTTTATAGGACCCTGGAAGGAAAAGAAAAGCAAGAAAAAAACCGAACATAGGCAAGTATTTGCAGTCTGCCATTTATGTCAGTGGGCGATTGGAATACAATTTCCACCACCATGTGAGACTATAAATCAGCTACACAGTAAGACGGGCCCATATGGTGTGTCAGCCTGAGGACACTGTTCATTTCTCCTGGACTCCTAAGCACTTAACTGACTTTGTAAAATTAAGGTTTGGATCCTAAATCCCTTGGGCACTTAAAAAAATATCATCCAAAGCTTTTTTAAAATAAAACCTAATTTCTGGGTTGATACAGGCAGTGTCCCTTAACATGTATCATATCTGAATAAGGATGAATGACCTCCTTGACTTTTCACAGCAGAAAGTAGAAAACATGCCCTTTACCCTTCTGTGCACTATATGTTTTTTAACACTATCCTCCGTCTCGCTCCCCAAAGAATATTACCAATTACAATAGTTTGACTCATTGATGTAATTCATTTCCGAGGCCATATGAGTATTTGCATCCATATGAATATTTATTCATAGTTTTTAAGGCTGGAAGGGACCATTATGATGATCTAATCAGACCTTCTGCAAATCACACCATGGAGCCTCAGCCAACAATTTCTAAAACAAACCTATAGTTTCTGTGTGAGGTAGAAGCGTATCTTTTAGAAAGACATCCAGTCTTGATTTAAAAAAGGTCAGTGATGGAGAATCCACCATAACTCCTGATAAATTGTTCCAATGGTTAATTATTCTCACCGTTAAAAAATTACATCTTATTTCCAGTCTAAATTTGTCTAGTTTAAAGTTCCAGGCATTGGATCATGCTATACCTTCTCTGCTAGACTGAAGAGCCCGTTATTAAATACTTGTTCCCCATGTAGGTAAATATAAACTGTAATCAAGTCACCCTTTAATCTTCTCTGTGTTGAGCTAAACAGATCAAGCGCTTTGGACATATCATTTTAAGGCATGTTTTCTAATAATTTAATCATTCTAAATCAAAAACCTTCCAGAAATCTAAGTACATTATGTCAACACAGACACCTTTATCAACTAAACTTGTAATATCATAAAAAATTGTTCTGACAGGTCCTATTTGCTGTAAAACCTATGTTGATTGGCATTTGTTATGCTACCATTCTTTAATACTTCCTTGGTTATTTTTAGTCTGACATAAAATATGTACCACAGGCCTGAGTTTTCATTGCCTTTCATCTTATTTAGTCATTTACACCAGTGCAAAGTGGGTACGAAAAGCTAAAATTCTGATTTGCTTTTGTTTTCATGAGGCCGTGGAGAAGCAGGCTCCAAGTCTTTAGCAGGACATTGAAATAACATAATCTTCAGACATTCTGATAACAAACATCAAACTTTTGTTTATTTGCATTCTTACTTGAGTGCTATTTCACTGTTTATGGCATGATTCTGAATTTATCTAGTGAGAGATTAAGGGAAATGTACACACTAATATAGCCTTTGAATCCAAAATCAAAACAAAAGCTGTATTACATACCAATTCCATCAGGAATTTATCATCTTGATCTGAAAGAAAAATCAAAAGACTCCCTTGGCAGACATTACTCCCAGATAATAATTGCTAGGAATTTCTAAGAAACTTGATATTTCTTTGTCTTTGACTGAAGATATTATAAATGGTAGGAGCCTATTGTTTAACCCTGTGATGTAATTATGACCATATGTCAACAGACAGACATGCACTGTTGTAGTGCTGCTAATTGGAAAATAGACAAGTAGGAACAACTCAAACCTGCCCCTGGGCTGTGCAGATCAGTCATTAACAGAAGGCAAAGACAGACCGTGGGGGAAATACGCTTTATACACATTTTCTGCATCGGGCATGATATCTTAATTTTCTACCATTGTCTTGTCCTCAAATTGAAAAATATTAACTACTGAGTATTACTGACCTGTGTCATACAAATGTTTGCATCATCAGTTAGTGGTGTGTTTTGGGATGCTGGCAGAAACCAGAGAATTTCTGAAACTGCTTTTTTTTTTACTAAAAACAAAAATAAAATAACAAAAAAATGCAGTGTATTTCCTCCCCAAGAGGCTATTGCTGTGAATGCATTCAAACCCTGATTTGGCTAATTCAAGACTCCTAGATCTTGCCATTTACATACAGAAAGCTTAGACTTTCGGTTCTGCTGGGTGAAAGTGGGAACAGAAAGAAGAGACTGCCTGACTTTTAAGCAGCTGGGCCTACAGTCCCAAAGGGAACGTAGGTGTTAGCAAGTGTTAACTCCTAGCTCACAGCCCTGAGTTAGGCCCCCAAGCTCCCCTGTACATTCTATGGGGAGAGTTAGACACCTAAGGAAGGGACTCACAGAGACCAGCAAGCTGAGTGTGAAATTGGCGAAAGTAGCCGGGGTGAAATGCAGGGCAAAGGGGGTCTGAGTGACAGGCTGGAGGAAAACACATACTTCAGCTCAGGATTCTCAGCCATGAACCCATTCCTGGAGTTGGAGCTTCTTGTGGAAAGAGACACAAGACTCCTCCTGCCCCATTGTAGCCAATAGCCCAGTGGTTAGGACATTCACCTGGGAGGTGGCCGACCTGTTTTCAAATCCCCTTCTGTTTGTTCTGGAACAAGGACTTGAATCTTGGTCTCCCACCTCCCAGGAGAATGCTGTAAGTGCCAAGCTGTTGGGTATTCTGAGAGGACAGAGCGTTGGAGTGCCAGAGGTGTGGGCTCTGAGATGGGGCCGGGGATGAGGAGTTCAGAGTGCAGGAGGAGGGTTGAGGTGTGGGGGGGATGAGGGCTCCAGCTGGATGTGCATGTTCTGGAGTGGCACCAGGGATGAAAGGTCCAGGGCTGTGGTAGGGAGAGAGAACTTCCCCACCTCCCCCAGCCCTCTTTCCCCACAGCAGCCCAGGGCCAGGGTTGCTGACTTTTCCAATGACTTTTGAAACTGACTTTTCAAATGACAATTCCATTCCAGTGGATTTTGGCTTTAAAATCTAGAACTAGTGCTTTTGATTTAATTATATAAATTGGAAACCAGCTGCCCTGTAGATCCAAAACAGGAAAAAGCATATCAGGGGAAAACCTGGCCCTGTTGAAAGTGGATTTTTACCATTGACTTCACGAGGGCCAGGATTTCACCCACTGAGTCTGATCTTATCCTTGCTAAGGCAAAACTCCGGGTGACTTCAGTAGACTTGTCTTGAGTAAAGAGTGCAGGGGTGAGCCCAACGCCTGGAATGTAGCTATATTGTAAATCATTGCACATGTGTATTTTCCTAACCTGACCACACATGGTCAATAGCCAGAAGCTGTTGAGATAGGACCAGCATAGTGTGCTCAACTATAGCCTACCATAATAATGCATTATGGTATTGACCTGCAGTCTTTCTAGTCAGTGTGTGTTTTGTCATTGTGTTAAAGGAGAGCAGGCCCCTTGCATAATGGCATTTAAGGTAGAGTTGGCATGCACACACACCGTTCATAAAAGCAAATCAAGCATTAAGAATCTCTCTTTTGCTCAGACAGTTTTTCAGTGTCAGTAACTCTTTCAGGAAATGTTGGATACTCGCTGGATCTGTATGTAGCACAGGCTTAACCGAAGAGCAATAAGAGATTTGGGATGATGGTGATTTATACAATATATAAATAAATGCATTTTGCATTACAGGGTCACTGACTACATTCATGGCTTTAAATTGGACAGGACGTTATTCGGTCTCTAGTAGGGGAGTGTCCTTTTTATTCCTGCTCTCCCACAGCAAAAACCAGCATGCAGGGCCGAGAACAGACCCATCAGAGAACAGTCCAGCTGCTCTTTGCACCCACGTTAATGAGTTTCTTAATATTGTGTGTCAGCATTGAAGAACATATGGCACATTTAACCCCATGATGTGAATTTCTTCTGTTTTTCTTGCACATACTTTGTTCTTTTAATTCAGCTCTTACTATGAAATATGGCTAAAGTGTTACTCATAAACATCCACCTTACAGTATCTGTCTAGCTGTCTATCTGCCACCCATCACCATAGTATCTGAGGGTCTTCCGTGTAAAACCAATAGCAAAAGAAAAGTGTCTAATAGAATTTATGGAGTCTCTGGAACTTCTCCCCTTTTAGGGTCAAAACTTGGCTTTGAATAGGGGTTTTGTTTCTGATTTTTTAAATTTTTTGTTTCTTTTTGTTATTTTGTAGGGGTTCAGGAATAGACAGGGGTGTGATGTGAGTGTCATTCTTTTGATGGAAGGATTTTTCAAAGATATCATCGTAGGAACTTGGAATAAGCTCTTTCATTAAGTGTTCATGAATAATATACATGTGTTGTGAATCTTAACTGGAAAAGTGACACGGGTAAAACATAAGGAATTCACAGACTCATCTTTATTTTCAGGATCAATGTGACTCAGGCAGCAGCTTCACAGCCTTACCTGGTTAAGATGTGTATTTTTTTTTAAAGCGACGGCAGCTTAAAAAATTGTATTAAGAGACACCTAAATTAAATTAGTCATATGCCAAATGCTCCTTATTACGGCTGATTTCAGATTGTGGGAGAGAGGGGAGAGTTCTGGTTTCAGCGAAGCGTTCTACTTCAAAACTAATGGCACAATACGGCCCAAAATGTTATTAGAGAAAACTAATATTTAGTAATTTACTGAACATTACTCATGATCTAAATCTCATCTTGAAAATTATAGCTGATTCTATATTTTAATTACTTCAAGAAAACTGTAGCCATAACTGTTAATTTTCTAATTATGATAAAGCTGAATTAAAAAAATCTGCCATGCCTATGAGCTTTGAGACAGTGCCCAACTTTAAGTAAGCATTTTATGGTGGTTGATTTTGATCTGCGGCTTATATTTTCCAAGCCTTGACTTTGAAGGCTTTGTTCAAAAACTACCACCTTGTAACACACACAATAACCCTGCCAGAGGCCTGACAACAACTCATAAAAACAACCCGATGCTCACAAAAGAAACGAATTTCAAAGAGGATCCAGAACCAAAATATGTGAGTGGCAAGCAACCAATCAGAAACTGGCTTCGTCTCCTATTCAGAACTCTGGTTGTGAATGGCTAATGTTTTCTAATCGCCCCGCTCTTTTTAATTGGAACACTGATAATGAAGGTCCCAGAAGAATCTCTGAAAGAAGGAATTCCAGACACCTTGAAGACAAAGTTTAAAATATACACTACTTCTAAACACAGCTAAATCAGGCTACTATCTCCTACCAAAATAGTCAGTCAAATCCTACAGTTCTTATAAATGCAAAACTCCTGCTAAGTCACTAGGCGTTTTGGATGAATAGGGATTGCAGAATTGAATCACAGGGAACAATAAAATCAAAACCCCCATAGTGCATCTATTGTATGGGTGCATTGGGATTTTCTATAAAAATCAAAATACCAATGTTGACAATTGTATTTCTATTCCTTCCAATATCTATATTTTATAGCTTAGTAAAACAAACAAACAAACAAAAAACCGATTTACAGCCCAGCTGGCAAGGTTCTAAAAATTAATTTAGAAGTGACGGATTTCCTTAATTTCAGTGTTATACTTTTGTTGCTTGGAAAGAGTAGAGTAAATCTACCCACGTAAGAAGAGTGTGACTGCTTTTCCCCCTGAAGAATGCAGAACAACAGTGTACTTAAGCTGCTGCTTCCATTTTGACAGTAGCAGGCCCCGCCTTATTTCCCATTTTGAACTTGACTCTGCAAGATGCTGAGGAGAACTTTGGCTTAAAGTGCCTCTGAAGAGTTCTAGTGGTAACAGCAGTAGGTCTTCTGCCTCCGTAGTGCAGGGGCAGGGATGTACCTTCACTGTCAAGTCAGGGGAGGGACAGGAGAAGCATACACCAGCAGCCCTTGCTATGCTTTTAGACAAGATATAGCTTTCACTGCCACCCAGAAGAGGCCTTCTGACATTGCCAGCAACTCAGAAGCACAGCCAAGACCACGCTGCTGACCAATCCAGACAGCACCTCTTCCTCTTGTGCTCAAGACCTGCTGGCCTGAAGCATTGTGGCTCTTTTGTGCGGGAGGAATAGGAAGAAACCGCTATGCGGAAAGGAAGGAAGGACAAGTCTCTCTTACTCACTCACCTACTCTACCAATGTACCAGTTCTGGAGCACCCATAAATTAGTTTTAAATCAGTAAAAAGAAAAATGAGTGGAGAGGGGAGGATCCTGTAATACAATGGTTTGTTGCACAATATGAACATGAACCTTGGGGGGGAGGGAGGGGAAGGAAAATATGGCTATTATGAAGACAACTTGAGGTTATTCTTTCTGGAACAGGACACATCAACGACCATTCCCATCATTCTACTAGTTAGTGTGATGCTAAAAATCTCATTAACCAAAGAAAAAATATCTGATGTACCCTTAGGAATTAGGGTGACCAGCTGTCCCGATTTCATGGGGACAGTCCCGATTTTTGGAGCTCTTTCTTACATAGGCACCTATTACCCCTCACCTCCTGTCCCGATTTTTCACACTTGCTATCTGGTCAACCTATTAGGAATCCATTTCTCCCCCTAGCTATGTGCTGTATCTGTACTCATTAATAGGTGCAGGAAGGGTAACCACACGTGCATCAAGGATAGAATGGTACAGTCCTCGTGTTTAAAATCATTAGCAAATTGGTAAAAATGGGCTGGAGTCTGAGTGGATTATTTCCACAGCATCAGATTTGCCTCTCCCTCCTTCTGTGCACCAAGAGAGAAACAGAAAAACTCCTGCTCACATAAAAGGAGCAGAATAGTCACCTTAGTGACCCCAACTCCTGCTGTTCAGAGAGATTTTTCAAAATATTGCTTGACAATGCGTTAGTAGATTATCTGTATTTATAATACAAAGGGCTTGCTCCCATTCAAGGTAATGGCAAAACTCCCAACGGTTTTAATACATGTGGGATTGGGTCCTGACTTTGTTTTTGATTCATAAAGTTTGAGTAGGAATACAAAATGGCAGAATAATGGGGCTGATACAACTTTCAAAAGTACCTCTATTGTTTTATGCCTCATCTGTTATTGCTGTTGCAACACTAACTTTTTAAAAATATGAATTTGAATACATATCCTGCTCCCAGTGAAGTCCATGGGAGTTTTGCTCTTGACTTCAATAAGATCAGGAGTGAACCCCCAAGTAATAAACTCCCACTGACTTTGGAGGGTGCAAGAGCCAGCACTACTGATTTTTTTAAAAAACATGACTTTGTCAATCATTTTTCATTTACGTGGCATTTCTAGAAAACTTAACTAACTTTTGGGAGTACATATTCCTAAACCTCTTTGGAAAATATCAGCCTTAATGTCTGTGATATTGGCTAAAGGGGTTGTATGAATTCTGTTCTATATAGGTTCTTATACTGTGCCTATCCCTATGGTTTCTGAGTACCTTTGAGTAGTGCATAAAACAGCATGAAGAAAATCTTTCCAATGTTGTTTGTTCTCTCTCCACAGGGGGAGAAGTGGCTGTGGTGGAGTGTCTTTCTTTGGGAAATGTTTTGTTTTTGTTTCTTGTATATATGTTAGAGCAGGCAAGGTCAAAGAAACACGTTTAGCACTTGGAGGGGATGATGGTGAAGTTTTTGTGATGGTCCTTAGTTTCTGGGGGGAGTTCATTCCAGTCTGGATCCAGCCCCCAAGAATGCTCTGCCTCCCACACATACAAACTTTCCCTTTATTGTGCAGAGTTCCATTGTGACAGAGGAGCACAGCTGTCAACCCCAGTCTTCATCATAAGCTAATTCTCTCATTTATCCTACTTTTCTTTGAAAAATGTGGTGAAACAATATGTCAGACTACTTCATATCTGTACACACCATGGAAATTTTAGTTAGGGGACTACATATTTGAAATATTTCACATTTTGAAAGAAAGAAGAAAACTTTCATGAATTTCCCTAATTTTTCAACAATTATAGAGATAGCTGAAATGTTTCAAATCTCAAAATTTAGAGGCAAGTAAATGGCTTGTTTAGTCTATCAAAAAAGGCCAAGAAGGGATGTGACTGCTCTCTATAAGTATGCTAGAGGTATAAATACCAGGGAGGGCGAAGAGCTATTTATGCTAAAGGATACTGTTTGTACAAGAACAAATGGATATGAACTGGCCATGAAGAAATTCTGATTGGAAATCAGAAGGTTTCTAACCACTGAAGGAGTGAGGTTCTGGAACAACCTCCCAATAAGAGTTGTGGGGACATATACTTTAATTAGTTTATTCTAGAGAGAGCTGGAGAAATTTATGAGTGTAGTTGTACGAGGGGGTTGCTTTTGTTGTGAGGGGCAAGGCTTTACAGCACTGGGTCTCACTTTATGTCCTATGTCCCTAAAGCTCATGCTTCATGGTTTCAGACGGCTATCTGCAAGGGCCAGGAAGGGATTATCCTTCACCCATAATATTCTGGGTTTTTAAAAACTTCATCCAAAGCATCAGGAATAGCCCTGGTTGGAAATGGGACATGGGACAGGAGGGTCAGGACCCGGAAGTGATACAGAGCATCCTTTGCTGGTTAGTTCTTGCTCATCTGCTCACCACATGTGAGGTCAGGAGGGAATTTTCTCCCGGAGCAGATTGGCAGTGACCTTGGAAGGTTTTTGCCTTTGTCTGCAGTGAGTGGATGCAGGTGACTCGCTGTTATTATCTGGGTACATCTCAATCCTTTAGCTGCCATGGTGAGGTTTAGATCTCTGCAGAACTGAGCCAGGCTGGAAGGAAGCGGGGAAGTGCTGTGGAGGAGGGAGACACGTGCAGCTCTCTCAGCATTTACCTGACCTCTCAACTAAATCCCATCCTGAAGTGGAGCAACCCCCTTGGCTCCCCCCACCTCCCCGTGTGCCAAGGAGGGGTGCGCCGCTCCTCTTTTGGGGGCTGTCCCCTTGTAAGGGGCGTGGCGCTGCGCCCTGCTCCCTCCGGGAGAGACGCTTAACTCCCCGCACCGGCCGGCGAAAGGGGGCAGACGGCGGCGACTCTCCCCCGGCCCGGGCCAGAGGCGCAAGGGCAGGCGCTGCGCCCTCCTTCCCGGGGGCTGTGCGGTGACCGGGCTCCCCTCTGCGGGCATGGAGCCGGGCAGCTCCCCTCGCCTGCCCCCGGGGCTGGCCCCCCTTCCGCCCCCAGCCTTCCTCCGCCCGCCGGGGCTCTTCTTGCGGGCCGCGGCCCCTAGCGGCGCCGGCCCCTGCTGCCCGGAGCGCGGCGCCTGCTCCCCGCGCACCCCGAAGTGCGCCCGCTGCCGCAACCACGGCGTGGTGTCCGCGCTCAAGGGCCACAAGCGCCTCTGCCGCTGGCGGGACTGTGCCTGCGCCAAGTGCGCGCTGATCGCCGAGCGCCAGCGGGTCATGGCCGCGCAGGTGGCGCTGCGCCGGCAGCAGGCGCAGGAGGAGAGCGAGGCCCGGGGGCTCCATCGCCTCCTCCAGCAGCGCCCGTCGGCCCCCGGGCGGGCGGCGTCGGGCGGAGCCGGGAGCGCGGAGCTCCAGCCGGGGAGAAGAGGTGTGCGAGCGGGGCGGGGGAGGGACGGGACCCGCAGCCAGCCGCGCCGAAATCCTGCCCCCTCTGCGGCAGGTGTTGACTTCAGTGTGGCCACCACCCGGAGGTTATACGCGCGTTCGGGAGCAGATACCCCAACGAGCTCCCAAAGCAGAGCCGCCTTTTCAGTGCTCCGCACCCAGCGGGTCCTGGCCTGCCTCTTGCTGCCAGATTTTCAGAAGAGCCTCATGCGCTGAGATCTTCTAAAAATCTAGCTAAGGTTGCACATTGTAGCACTGCTGTATATGCACATGTGTATTGCATATTTCTGGGTATATAGGCAGTGTATTGCATATTGTGCATGAATGATATGCACAGAATATAAACACATTTGTGTTTTTTATTAAATATGTAATTTCTTGTTATCTATTCCATAGGCAATATATTGCATTTTGGCATGTGTATATATATACATACACACACGATATAACAAATGCAATATATGATGCAGTAAAATAGGAAATTTCATGTCTAGTGTAATATATAGTATATTGATAAATTCAAGGTTATATCAGCAATATATGGCCTCAGTTTTGTCAACATTTATGCATGTGTTTAAGTTTAGCATGAGGAGTCCCAGTGACTTCAGTGGGATAATTCAAATAAGTGAAGTGCTTAAGTGTTTGCGAGATCAGGGTCTTTATTTTTGAATGTATATCTAAATGCTAAATATGCACTGTTATGTTACTATGCAGGATACTGTGTACATATACAACGGTTGCATATTAAATATAGTAAGCAATATGTAATCTGTGTAATATAATGCAAATAAAATAAGAGACAGTCAGTTTTTAAAAAAACATTTGAGATGCAAGAAAGTTTAGGAATATTGTGTTTATGAAGTTGGTGTCATGATGCCACAAAGTAGTGGATAGCTTTTTAAAACAAAACAAAAACGAAGCAAGCTATGGCACCTGCTGATTTTCTTGCATAAAATGTATCTTGCAAATTCATGCTTAAGGACAAAGTCAATTTGCACTACACTGGACTATAGAGACTAAGGGTGGCAGCATCAAGTTCTTAATCCTCGCTTTTGGCAATACTTTTGATATACAACAAAGTTAATTGAAAGACTTGCATACACATTTGGGTATTTAATGTACTGAAGTAACAGGTCCTAAAGAGTCTTCTTAAATTTAGAAATGCTAACATTGATTGAGTTATGTTTTGACAAATCTTGAATATAGTTGTTCCAAATGTGCTTCAGTGTGTTAAGGATAATGCGTGTATGGGAAATCATTCAGTGGCCTCTGATCCTGCAAAGGCTTAAGCATCACTGAAATCAGTGGCAAAACTCCTATTTACTTTAGCGGGTGCAAAATCTGCCCTTATGGGACTACATCTGCTTATAAACCTTTGCAAGATTGGAGCCTTCATTTTTAAACACTGAAGGTCTATGTGGGATGGTTGTGAATAGGATTGTGAAAATATGGAAAAGTTTTCAATATTTATATGTTTGTAGGGCTTCTGATTTTAGATTTTAACTGATAATAAACCAGGTTTTATCCATTAAACACTGGGAATGGTTACTTGTATTTAACAGCTTGTCTACATAGAACAGTAATCCAGACTACAGTGGGTATGATTTCTAAAATGTACTAATATATTGGCTTTAACTGGTCCATGCAGATCTTGCTGTAGTACACTAGAGATTCCCTAGTCCACTGTTTGAAACAGTAAGATATTAAAGGAACATGACAGAGATTACTGATTACAGTATATACAAAGAAAAAGCCTTAGGGAAACAACCCTCGATTTTTGAACATCTACATAAAGTGCAAAAAATGCTAAAAATAACCTTTGGAGAATTTAAACTAATAAATCACCAGAACAGAAGCCTTACATCTATGCTACAAAGAAATTATGTGGATTTTTCTCTAATTAACCATCAAAGCCTTAATTCTGTAATTTGCGTCTCAGGTAGAACCTTGTGCCTATGGAGAGCCCTAGTGAAATCAGTGTGACTATGTGGTACAAATGTTTACCTGCCTGGGAGCTATAGAAGGATAGGGGCCTAGAAATTTTGTTCTGGGAATGTCCAATATTTATTTATTGCCTTCCAAAAAAGTATGGACATGATGCAAGTACTATGCTGAACAATTTGGGAAGTCTTGCATCATTATTCGTTTTAATTTCAGCTGCCTCCTCTGTCCGTAACTCAGCTAAAATAATAAAATCTGGATCTTCTCTTTAGATGAAAGAATGTTACTCCGTGAGGATCACCCATTGTTCAGGTTTTTTTTTTTTGTTTTTTTTTAAATGAGTCATTTTTCTTCTTCATGAGCATAAAAAGTAACTGAAAGGGTGGGGAGGACTAAGCTGATTTTCTGCATCCTCTCCCCAGTGTCCCCCTAAGTCAGAATCAACTGGAGGAAATTTCCTCAGATTTCCACACACAATCGCACCGAGCATTCTAATGAAAGTCTGAATTTAGGAAGGAATTCTGTTGATGACGAACAAGAAGGAAGAGAATCCTGCCCGCTGTCTTAGCTCTGCAGAGCCAATATGGCTGTTTCATCACTAAATTGAGCTGATATAACTAAACAAATGGGGAATTTGATGTTTTCCTATTGTATACCAGCACAACTCCATTGAAATGAATGAGAATCTGGGCAAGGATCCATTGAGTACAAAGCTGCAATTCTTTATTTAGTCACTTTTCTGATTTCAGTCTTAATTACACTGTTCATTGCTTTGAACACCAAGGGATAAGATCATGGCTCAAATTTACTGTTTACTTCAATGGGACTTGGATTTCACCCTATATCTTTTCTTGGGAAGTGTAATGTATACTGTGTGCAAATTTTGTTAGCTATTTATAAGACTTTTGAAGGCTAGTTGGGAAGTTTTAATCTAAATTAATCTGTTTTTATATTTCCCAGAAGAACGGGTGCAGAAGCACGACTCGTACTTCAGGGTGTTAGAAGGTCCTATAGTCCTATCACATCCTTCTCCCCTGATATCTTCACCTGAGTCAGCAGAAGCTAGTGGAAGCTATAGAGTAAAGTTGTCTGGCCTGGAAATCTCGGAAAAGGAAGAGAATGTTCAGTGTCCTAGTCCGGAGCAGCAGTTGGAAGGTGTAGAAAGTTCAGGATCCCTTTCTTCCTCAGACATGGAATCAGGAAATGAAAGTGAATGGTCGAAGGAATTTGCTGCCCCCAGTTCCAGTCCGCCTGCTGCTGCTTCAGGACCAAGAGACCCACTTGGCATTCTCACCAAAGTCTTTCCTAGTCATAAACGAAGCAAGCTGGAGAGCATCCTGCAGTTCTGCAAAGGCGATGTGGTCCAAGCCATAGAACAAATCCTGAATAGGAAAGAGAATAAGCAAAATATCAAAGACTTTGCAAACCCATCTAGATCTGGACTTAGTGCCTTGCACAGAGCCTCTAATTTTAGCCTCACAGCATTAGGTGTTGGAGCATTTGGCAATACATCAGCTTTCTCCCCTCTTCAAACTAGTTCTACATCATTTGGAAATGCAACAGATCTTTATGACCCAAACCCTAGACTGGGAATTAGCCCTCTAAAACTGGCTTATTCCACCACTGGAAGAGGACTTCCTGGATTTATGTCGCCTTACTTAACACCTGGACTGGTTCCAGCGTGGCCTTTTCACCCAGCAATGGACTATTCCTTTTCAGGAGTGATCAAGGATGCTTCTTACTTTCTGAGTAAAGAGTCAGTCACTAGCAGTGGAATTTACTCAAGGCTAAATCAAGAAAATCAGTAGTGCCTTTAGCATATGTCCTTTTGCAATGCACTTCCATAATACGCAGCTGTGATGACATCAGTATGTCAAGCCTCAAAGAATGCTTTAATCCCACAGTCCACAGAATATTATATTAGAGGTGGCAGAACATTTCCAGTTCCTTTTTAGAAGAACATAATGAGGCTTTGTATACCTTTTTGAATGTGATTTTTTTAAAATGTAGAATGGCTTGCAAAACTGAATTTTTAAAGCAAAAAAGAGAATACTTTAAATTATGTATCTTTCAATCCAGAATATCTGCTGTGAAGAGCTGGTTTAGAGATTAGCACTGATTTTAAAACTGAGTTTTTTATTATACATCTATTTTGTTTGTATACTGCCCTCAAATTGTTTTTGTACATGAAACAATAACTAGGATATATTTGTGAACAGAAATAGTTGGATTGTAAGGAAAGTCCATTATAACTTCTCTCCCTTTAAAAAAAAATGTTTAATCAGCTTTGTGTACTTATTTTTGTTTGCATCATTGACTTTGGAGACTAAGACCAAGCCTTTCAAAAATGAGTCCTTAATGTTAAGTTAATAAACCCATAGTTGGGCTCTGAAGTAAGTAGCCTGATTTTTCAGAAGATCTTACTGAAGTAAATCGGGGCTGCTGGGTGCTCAACACTTTTGAAAATCAGGCTCTTCATTTGGGTGTCAAAAGCCTTAATCCTGCAAACCTGTCTGCACAAACTTAATTTTGCATACTGAGAATAGCCCCATTTAAGTTACAGTGCTTGATTCTCAACTGTGATAAATCCGCATAGTTCAGCTGAAGTCAGTACTCTGCTAATTTAAGTCAGCTGAGGTTCTGGTCCCTAATGTGTAAAGTTGAGGATGTGTGAACATTTTTGCGGGATCGGGGCCTAAAGGTGGATGTAGGAGCCTGATTTTAGGCACCCATTTTTAACAGCATTGGTCCAAATGTAAAAACTGTACTTCAGAATGGGGTTTGCAGTTCTGAAGATCAGTCCTTCGTATTACACTTAATACAACCCATACTTTGGGCTGTAGTTTTGGATTTTTAATTTAATTTAATTTTTTGTATTGTGGATATTTTTTTCATTCATAAAATCCTTCTCAAATGATACAAGTGCAGTTTCTTTATGTATTTATTTTTATTGCAAGTTTTATAGACCTTGTGTTGCCATTCTTTCAGAGCTAAACAATGAACAGAGTCAAAGCAAATGAGCACCATCTTCTGGCTATTCTAGTTCATCGCAATTTGATGGTGGCTTGAAAAGAAAATTTAGTATTTTGGTTCAGAAGGAATTTTTTTTTTTTTAAATCTGCAAAGGCGAAAGATGTGTTTCTCTTACATATGCTGATATTTTAAATTTTCCTTTGCTGATTACAGTATGAATTTTGCGGCGCTGCTGTTTAAATAATAGGAAATGTGTGTATATTAAAAAGATCCTGGTTACAAGTGAGGCAGAGTCAAAACCTGATCTCTCTACTTGTGTGTAAAGTTCCATTGATTTCAGTGGGATTCTTCATTTGTGGAAGGCCACCAGGATTGGGTCCCTACAAAATGATTGAAACATTTGTTAAATGACTTCTCAGGCATGATGCTTAGGCTCCCATCCTGCAGTATTTCTATATGTGTGTGTTTACTTTTCCATATTTGAGAAGTCCTGCAACAGGACTATATATGTGGCTAAAGTCAGTTATCGCAGGGTCAGAGAAATAGGACTGCAGCACTAGAGAGGGAATTTCTCTTAGTTGCATGTAGCAACTAAAATAGAGACGTTTTTGAGGTAGTATTTGATGTTGATTTTGTTGCTTGATATCTAGGAAACATAACAAAAGTCTAACTTTGGGCCTGATCATGCTCCCACTGAAGTCAGTCTTTTTTGCTGTTTATCTGGTAGAGCTAAAGTTTATTTCAATCAAACATTAGGGATTTTTCTAGGTGCTTAGAGGACATGGACAGGGTTAGGATTAAGCAAAGAGTAAACAATTATGAAGACTAATTATATGGAGAACTGGCTTGTTAAATTATATCTTCTGAATGATTATAATATATCAAAGTATGCAACCGTTTTATCACTTACAATTGATGGCATTAGCATCAATGGAAATTGGCAAACTTTCAATATTCACTTACTTTGAAGCTTCAGTAGATATCCTGGCCTCATTTGATTTCACTGAAGCCCTAAATCAGGAAAGCATGGCTGTTCAGAGATTTAAGCATGTGCTTTAGCAGGGATGGATTTAAGTATGTGCTTAAGTGCTTTCCTCAACTGAGGCCAAAATGCCAAAATCCAGGCATGTCTACACAGTGGGGCAATGCACACTACTGGGTTGTGATTTCTAAAGCACACCAGTATGAGACACATTAATGGAGCGCTGTTTAAAACAGTAAAATGTTATAAGCACACTATGGAACAACTAGTGTCCATATAGGGTCCATGTAGACCCAAAAGGCGCAAGCTGGAGTCGACGGCGGAGCACGCCGCTGCCGTGAAGACGGCAGGCAAGTCGGCTGTAGATACGCCGAATTCAGCTACGTTATTAACGTAGCTGAATTTGAGTATCTACAGCCAATCTCCCCCCCCATAGTGAAGACCAGTTAGTGTGCATCAGCAGGGTCTACATGGACCAGTTAATGTGTAATATGCTAGTGCACTGTAGAAATCGCATCTCTATAGTCTGCATTGCTGCACCATATAGACAAGCCCTCAGCGCTCCATATGTTACTGGTTATTGTTTTTATGTTGCTATTCATAGATGGAATAAAGAAAATGCCTTACTTGCGAAGTAAGGATCCCAACCATTTGCACGATAATATAAAGTTTATGGGCTTATTTCAAAAGCCCTGCCCTTTGTCAGAAATTGTCCTTTTACAGCTATCTTAATGTGCTTGCTCTTTGTAAGAGTTGGAGTGAATAACCCTTGCCCTTTATGAAGCAGTTTCTTTCAACTGCATTATGGTTTTTACTCTCATTTTCTCCAGCACGGTAGGTTACACTCCAAGCCCATATCATCACTGGTTAAATCTATCCCAGTGGTACATCTCAAGCAAGATGGAGATTCCTGTGAGAGAACAGCTTCTGAAATGCCAACCTAAGACCCCTGCTTCATAGCACACAGTGGACTTCATCCTGAAGTCCTGAGTGAAAATTTAGCTATAATATATCCCTATTCACTGTTTTGCCCTGGATTTAACCAAGGACTTAAGCATGTACTTAAGTCCCAGAGATTTCAATGAAACTAAAGCATACTCATAAAGTTAAGCATCAGTGCATTGCTAAACCCATGGAGTTATGTACTGGGTGAAATTTAAGTATGAACTTTGCTGAACTGGGTCATTAGCCTTGGTTCCCTCATTTGGAAAACAGACCAGTGTTTTTCCCTGTTAAGCACCCCTGTTAAGGTCTCCCAATGAAAGGTGCTATGGTAAGTGCTAAATATTATTCCAGAGCTCTTCATTTTCTTTGCAAGTTGCACATCTTCAAATGTTTTAACTGTTATCTTTCTCACAGAGATGATTTAAGGGCAAATGCTTTAAAACAGTGGTTCTCAACCAGCGCTATGTGGACCCTTAGGGGTATGTAGAGGTCTTCCAGGGGAAATCAACTTCTCTAAATAGCAACTCCTCTAGTTTTACACAGGCCACATAAAAAGCACTAGTGAAGTCAGTACAAACTAAAATTTCATACAGACAATGAGTGGTTTATACTGCTCTATGTACTGTACACTGAAATGTAAATACACTATAATTGATTTTTTATAATTATATGGTGAAAATGAAGCAAGCAATTTTTCAATAATAGTGTGCTGGAAAACTGTGGCTGATTTTGTAAACAAGTAGTTTTGAAGTGAGGTGAAATTTGGGGGTATGCAAGACAAATCAGACTCCTGAAAGGGGTACAGTAGTCTGGAAAGCTTGAGAGTCACTGATTTAAAAGTCAGCGTAGATGGGGTGAGTGAGAGAGAGAAAAAAATTAAGAGGGACAAGAATAACTAAGGTGAGAATTGCACACTTGCTACACATACTTATGTTTTGATTTTACACTGCAAATATTAAGAACTAGTTAGAAAAGGAGTGGTGATTTACTAGAATAATTTTATTACTATACACATTCACTGCAGGGTTCATAGAAGTTTGTTTAAAAAAGAGATGGAATCTACAGAACAATCGCTAAAGTTAATACTCTTGGAATTTGAATCTACGGCCAGGTTTTCATCTCGGATCTGTTAGTTGATATGAGTGCATTGCTGCAATTGGTACCAACAGATGTCTGAAGAATGAGGGAAGAAGGTGCTCCTTACCAAAGACAAGACAAAGAATAATGGTGGAACACTGCAGTGGTTTGATAAGAATCTACATACAGAGAGTTGTTCCCCAGCACCAGTTAGGATTTATTGAGTTGTTTGTTTGGTACCTTTAATCTAATTTTGATCACTTTCTGTCTCCCAACCCCTTTCTTTACTCTTGTCACTAAAGGTGGCATCCACAAATGCCCTTAAGCGTTGCAGCTCTCAGCATCGTAGCAATTGTAAGATCCTAGAAAATTATGGGAAGAACCCTGCCATTCACAGAGCTGAGTCAGTTGTCTAGGGTCCCCATACAATCAATGAGAAGAAGGGTGTGGCATCTAAGAATGTGATCTACAAGAGTCAGTACACTAATCAAGGAGCTCCCTAAGCTAGTCCATGGGGAATGCTAACTAGAAGGGTATGTCCTAAGCCCTGCCCCTCTCTTGGAGATGGGCACCTAGCTCTGCTCAGTGAGCCACTGAAAGGAACATCTGAAGTCAGGCAGCTTGGGCACCTAGGGATAAGGGAGGAGGCATGTCCACCTTATAACTTTTAGCCCAGGGGTAAAAGCCCTTGCCTGGGATGTGGGAGAACCAGGTTCAATTCTCTCCTCTCTGCAAGAGGGGAAGAAATGCTCTGAACAGAGGTCTATCTATAAGATGGGTGCTTTGACCACTGAGCTATGGGATAGTCTGATCTGGAGTTCCTCCAATTGCTCCTGTTGAAGCTATTCCCATGTGAATAAATTATAAAAAGACTGATTGGAGCAGGGGGATTGGACCTGGGGTCTCCTAATGCTGCATGTGGGTGCCCTAACTACTAGACTACACAGTCACTGTCTCATTCTTTCTAGCCCAGTGGCTTGATTTAGCCACTGAAGATCAGCTTTAACAGGAGCGATTGAGGGTGCCCCGCCCAAGAATAACCATAGCTCAGTGATTAAAGTACTCTCCTGAGAGGTGGGATAGCTCTCCTCAAATCCTTTGTGCCCCTCTAGCAGAGAGGGGGGAATCGAATGTTGGTCTCCCACATCCCTTTGGGCTAAAGGTGGACACCAGCTTCTTCTAGTGGTGGTGGATTTTGACTGGGGCCCAGTCTTATTGGTGTACTCAGAGGCTGCTTACTAGATTGGGCCCTGCATGCGAGAAAAGTATTAGGTCACTTGATGTATCTGGTTTGTGATTCACACTAGTGGATGGCCAGGAGGTAGACATCTGGATGGCTAGTAATACACATGCTCAGAGGCAGAAATTTAGGTGCCCAGGGAAACTTTATCATGAAAATTTAGGTGCCAAGTGTGTTTAGAAGCTTATGGGGATCAGTGGGAGTGTAGTCTATCACAGTGCAGCCAAAACTGCATCTGAGGCACATAAACCAGAGAATTAGGGCAGGTCTACGCTAACCACCCGGATCGACAGGTAGTGATTGATCTTTTGGGGGTCGATTTATTGTGTCTAGACTAGACGCGATAAATCAGTCCCTGAGCGCTCTCCCGTTAACTTCGTAACTCCACCGCTGCGAGAGGCGGAGTTGACGGGGGAGCAGCAGCAGTCGACTCAGCTCAGTGAAGATGCCACGGTAAGTCGACCTAAATACGTCAGCTTCAGCTATGCTCTTAAACTGGCTCTGGCATTCAAAATTTTAGTTGAACAAGTTTTCATTTGGCCATCAGTTGGCAATAGTGACAGTGAATAACTGAGAAGTGCTAGAGAAGGGTTGGGTAAACAGATCCTGTACTGTTTCTAGTGAGGTATCTAATATGTATATAGGTACCTAACGATACTTGGGGTGTCTAGGGTGGTCAGCTACGTGTAGGGGCATTTTCAAAAGAGCCTAGGCTCCTAACTCCCATTTAAATTCACAGGCCCTGAAAATTGGACTATGCTGTGGGTGCTGGCTTCATGACAGTGAGAACAATACAAGGGAACTTTTCCAGAAGTCTTGGCCCATGCTGACTTTGTATACAAATTTTTGTAACGATTAAATTATTTTTAAAAAAACCCTCACACATCCTATTCGCTTCTGCTTCTATGTTCCTTAATCTATTAACATAAATTGCTCATTGTCATGACTTGAGTACACCAGGAAGAAAACCTGCAATTGGTCAGCTTTTATTCACACCCCACAGTTACCAGGAAAGCAAGGTAGTGATTCTGTATTGAGTGGGTGCACACAGTGCACTGGAGCTAAAGAAGTTTGCCTAGCAATACCAATAGGGGAGACACTCATGTCTTGTGGCCCTAGCCATATAAAGATGGCAGTGCCTCAAACCCCTCAGTTCCTTCTCACTGCCTGTGAATTGAGTCAGAGTTCCTCTGTGCTGCCCTAAGGGCAGAGAGACCCTGCTCCCATTTTGACCAGGGAACGTATACTGAGTCCAGTACCGATGACATCGGCACCAGTGCTGACTGTCTCATACTAGGCATCACCAGATCTGCTTTGCCTCTCAGTCTCGGACTGGCTACTGGTTCAAGAGTTTGCTAGTGCCATGGCTTCTACCACCTTATCCTCTGTTGTACTTGTGATGTTACACTCCATATTCTTTATGGAATTATGCTTGTGATATGGATATGACATAACTAAGATATGTTTTATGCAAGATGGGTCATACGAGATATAATTGAAAAGGTTATGATTTGCTGAATGTGATTATCCAATTTATCATTTCTGTATCTAAAGTTAGGAATATGGACTATGTAACAATTACAATTGGTTGTGTATTTGGAAGACACCCGCCAGACAGCAGGCCATCAGATTTGATGGGCCAGTAGGAAGAAACAACAAGACTGTGAAAATACTAATCTCTCTCTTTACTGGGTGATGTCCTGGGATGTAACTGTGACACTACTAGGTCAGGTGGTCTTGTCACCTGATACTAAACACTATCTTGGACATCTTGTAATTTTCCACTAAAAGGAGAGGGGGGTTGAATTTGGGAAACAAAAGATTTCCGCTTTATGTAAATCTTATTTAAGGGTGGGGCGGAAAGCAAACAGGACTCTCCTCCATTGCCTACCCAAGAAGAAAGACTGATGAAAGTACCTGAAGGGACAAAGAAACCAACCTAAAAGGAAAGGCAGGGGTGAGCCCAGACAGAGACAGGGGTCAGGTCTGTAAGAAAATAACTGGAACTCTGAGCTACAGAAACCCTGCAACCTGCCTAAATCCACCATTTAGGGTGAGAAATTACATTGTGTAACCTGTTTCTTTAGTGAATCAAGCTTAGTTTGCATGCTTTGTTATATTTGCTTAGTAATCTGCTTTGTTCTGTTTGCTATTTCTTTAACCACCTAAAATCTGCCTTTTATAGTTAATAAAATTTGTTTTGTTTATTATTAAACACAGTTTATGTAATTTCTAACTGGGGGGGAGCAAGAAGTCATTTTCACATTGAGGAAGAGGGTGAAATTTTATGAGTTTGGCTTTGCAGATTTTTCCATACAGTGCAAGACAACATACCTAAAATAATATAAAATATAGGTTTTAATTAAGAAATGAATTGACCACCATAGATCTTTCCAATCCCACTAATTAACTGTTAAACGAAATCTTCAGTGGGGTTGTGTGTGTTGAGGTGAAAGCAGAATTTGTGTCACTTCATTCAGTAGATGTCATTGCTGTGTTAACACAATACAGAGGCCCACAAGTATTCACCATTTTGGAGCTTTAAAATTCCACCTGTCCATCTGTTCTCCCCCTTCTTCATCCCCAAGGATTGGGCCAGATTTTTTAAGGTATTAGATACCTTGAGATGGGGATAGTGATGAGTAGCATTTTCAGAAGCAGCTAACTCACCATGGGAATATTAACCCAATGGGAGTTAGCCAATTTTGAAAAATCCCAGTAGACATCTGTATGCATCTCTAAGAACATAAACACTTTCAAAAAATCTGCCCCTTGGTGCTTCTCAACGGAACTCACCCTGTGGAACAAGAAATTGATTAGAGAAGGAGCAGAAGTCTGAGGTTCCAGGATGTGTAGCAGTTTACCTCATCATTATCACCATGTGATATCACCCACTATCTCTCAAGATGTGGTGTCTTCCTGTGCTCTGGATTACCGTATATTCCTTTTCAAATCATTGACACAATTGGAGAAATGGGGATGTCCCACATCACTGGCAGCAGCAAGAGGCATCCTACTAGTGTAGGTAGAAGTAGGCAGACTACTTTGGAACCAGGGGAAGCACATGAAGAGCTACAATCACTATATCCCTTAACAAATCACATGAGCTTCCTCATGACTACCGGTTAGCTACTGACTACCAAACAGTGGAGAAGGGAGGGACAGATCCATCAGTGTCCCATTTGAGGTGTCAGGTGTTGCTATCAGTGGTAACACTTTCCTCTGACCTCACACCTTGTACTCACAAAGCACAAGCACCAACTTTGGCTGCTTCCTTAATAGATGCCCAGTGGTACAGGGGCTCTTTATGCCTTGTGAACCAAGGAAGAAGAAGCCAGAAGCAGATTCTATATGTGGCTGCCATACATAAGTATAGTGGGGTGATAACCAAACAGTTTCAATCCTAAATTTTGTAAGTTTTTCTTTCTTTTGCTCTTGGTGGATTTAATGCTATTTTCACAATTCTTTTAATAGCTGAAGTCTCTTGCAAATGTTTAAACTCTTAAGTGTCTGATCACATGGAGTAACTGTCTCAGATTGAGATATGAGAGGCAAAACTACTCATTAAACTGAGTTAATCATTCTCCCTGACATGCTCAGACATACACATCATTCTTCATTATGTTGTTTTGGAAATACTCATGACAATGCTCATTAGGTGTCTCAATAACTTTATTCATGCCTTGACTCAATGCAAACTTGCACAGCTAGAACTAACAGTGTTGTGTGACACCAGTGCAAGTTTGGGTATAGACACCCTTATTTGTGTTTAGCTTACTTCAGTTTTTATTGGGTACACTAAACTGCAACAAGCTACTCTTAAAAAACAAAATAAGAGTGTCTATGCTGACACAGGTGTTGTGAGAATTAACACACTAAAGATTGTGAAGTGCTTTGATATCTACTGATGAAAAGAGCTAGGAGCTACGTATTATTAGACAAACTTCCACCTGTTTAACTAAGTTGGTTTGAAAACACAACTTTACTTACATCAGTGCAAGTTTGTGTGTGGACACAGCCTTTGGACTCTTAGATTTGAGAACCCAAGGGCGAGAGGCAGCAAGAGTGAGCACAAAGCAGCTCTCTCTCCTGGGATCTATTTCTGGTTTGCCACTTACTCTGTGGGCTTGAGTTTTCAAAAATATCCATTGACTCTGGGTTGTTCTGTCTCTGGATGTGTTCTCTGGGATAGTTGGGGACTGACTTTTAAGAGGTGCTCACTAGAAAAACATAAATTGCTAACAGCAAGAGTAACTGGAAAAACTTACCTGGAGTTGAGGTGGATTCTCCATGACTTGGAGTCTTTAAATCAAGCTGGATGTCTTTCTAAAAGAAATGTTCTAGTTAAGGGATTCTACTTGGTGAACTTCTATGGCCTGCGTTATGCAGGAGGTCCGACTGTGTGAGTTAATTGTCTCTTCTGACCCAAAATCTATAAATCTACGATTCTTTGAACCCCTAATGAAACTAATGGTAGCTGTGGGTGATCAGCATGTCTGAAAACTGAGGTGTTTCAGATTGGGCCACCCAAAATTAGCTGTGTACTCATGACAGCAAATCTTATTAATCCTCTCCCTGCAATAGTTATTTTCTGTCCACGGTTTTGCTGATGTGTCATTGTGTCTTCACAGTGCCGTTTATTATGGTGGCGAAAATCTGCTTAGTGTCCAACTGTCAGACAGCACAAACTGGATTCACAGATAGTATTGTGACCCTTTCATCTGTAGTACTATGACCCTTTCATCTGTGATTCTCTATTCACTGTGAATGCCAGCTATCCTTTTCCAGTATCTGTTGAGGGCAGAATCAAATGCTGGTAAATTAGATGTTGGTTTAGTTCCATATGGGGGTGTAATGCTTTTATCACAAAAGAAAAAATGTTAGAGAACAAAAGACAGGTCAGTTGGTATTCCTAGAACAAGAAAGAGCTAGCCAGTATATATCAAGTAGATATAAATCGTTCTACCCCCTTGATGATTGTAGCTTGCCCTATTGTATGTAAATTGTTGACTATTTCAGTGTTAGGCTTGCTGTACACTAGGATTTTACATCAGTATTGCTAGGTCTCTCAAGGGTGTGAAAAATCCATACCACCCAAGAGATGTAGCTGTATCAACCTGACCCCTGGTGTAAACAGTGCTAGGTCAACAGAAGAATTCTTCCGAGAACCTCTCCCATCAGCATAGGTAGTGTCTACACAGAAGTGCTACAGCTATGCCACTGTAGCGTTTTAAGTGAAGACAGATCCCTAGTAAAACCATTTTTTTAAACAATTGATTTTAACAAAATAATGGAACATGGTTGTTAAAGTGTACCAAAAACTTCATGTGTAATTTTTAATTAGCTACATCATCCTGACACATGTTGTGTATTTAAAAGAAGGTCATGCATGTATGAATTTTGGCAGCTATGGAGCACTTGTTGGATGATGTGCGTGTGTGTGTTTACAAATCTAAGGAGAGGCCTAAAGGGAGAGAAGAGTGCTTATGACTCTAGCTGCCTGTTTTGCACCCACTCATACATATCTTGTGTATGCAGTTACTTGTGTAGACCTTCTGCCAAAAGGAGGAAGTTTCATTTACTTTTAAAGGAGAAGAGGAATCGCCATCTGCAGTCACCAGGGCGGCCCCATGTTTCCATGGCAGGATTAGAGACGACTACCCAACCGCAGAAAGAGAAGAGGCATCATTTTGAAAGCAGGTGCCTTCCACCAAAACTGCCACAAGAGAAAAGCTGCTGTTAGCCTCATTTCTATTTCAGCCTGGGCTGTCTGCCAGCACAACTGAATACTGCCAGAAGCTGTGAGACCTGAGAAGCTGCAAAAGGCAGCTGTTAGTTAGCTAATTGACCAGTGGGAATTGGCAGCATTCCCCTGGCTTGTGGGGCACCAAGAATGAGATGCATGATACTGCTCTGGTAGTGCTGGGGACTTTATTGCCAAAGACCCACGCCTGATCTTATGTGAGTGCTTTTTGTATTACTGCACCTCTCACTCCCCTTAGATTAGAGCCAGAGAATCTCAGTCCTCATTTCCCTCATATCATCTCCAGCAACATTGGGGTGACTTCTCAACATCACCCTGGGAATTTACATTAGTAATACCATTTCCATAGACTGTAAACTGGTTGGGGGAGAGCTATCATGTACAGAGCTGAATGAGTTGATAGTTAATAAGTAAAGCATGTGCTTGTATGCTCACTGGGTTGCCATTAAAAAGGAAACATTTTTCTTAGCATTGACTTTATTATGTTTAATTCCAGTATTTAGTCCTAATCTTGTGGCAAAATAAATTCTCAGTAAGTCGTGTTACCTTTTTAATGATGCCCATGACTAGGCGTTTGTTCAAGCCTTACATGTTTACTAATTGAAATTAAGACAATTAGTTTACAGGTTGAGTAACTGAAATTAATAGTATGTTTTCTTTTCAGTGCCTTTGCTTTTTTTTCTTTATGAGTAGCCTCCTCATCCTCCCTAGAGTTACACATAGGAATCATGGATTGAGCGGACTGCCCTGTTTTTAGTCAGTAGGTCAAAAGCTTTTTCTCAGCACTTAACTCTACTTTGTCTGGCTACAGGCGAGGCAACTGTATTGAATAAGAACCATCTATAATCTTCTCCCCAAATGTAAGCTGAATCCAAGCTAGGGCTGTCAAGCAATTAAAAAAAATTAATTGCCCGATTAAAAAAATTAAGTGCGTGATTAATCACGCTGTTAAGCAGTAATAGAATACCATTTGTTTAAATATTTTTGGATGTTTTCTACATGTTCAAATATATTGATTTCAATTATAACACAGAATATAAAGTGTGCAGTGCTCACTTTATATTTACTTTTTATTACAAACATTTGCACTGTAAAAAACAGATACCGCATTTTTCAATTCACCTCATACAAGTACTGTAATGCAATCTCTTTATCATGAAAGTTGAACTTACAAATGTAGAATTATGTACAAAATATAGCTGCACTTAAAAATAAAACAACGTAAAACTTTAGAGACTACAAATCCACTCAGTTAATCAGTTGCTCAGACAAACAAGCTTGTTTACATTTGCAGGAGATAATGCTGCCTGCTTCTTGTTTACAATGTCACCTGAAAGTGAGAACAGGCATTCTCATGGCACTGTTGTAGTCAGCATTGCAAGATATTTACATGCTAGATGTGCTAAAGATTCATATGTCTGTTCACCCTTCAACCACCATTCCAGGGGACATGCATCCATGCTGATGATGGGTTCTGCTCAATAACAATCCAAAGTAGTGTGGACCATGTTTATTTTCATCATCTGAGTTAGATGCCACCAGCAGAAGACTGATTTTCTTTTTTGGTGGTTCAGGTTTTGTAGTTTCCACATTGGAGTATTACTTTTAAGACTTCTGAAAGCATGGTCCACACCTCATCCCTCTCAGATTTTGGAAGGCACTTCAGATTCTTAAACCTTTGGTTGAGTGCTGTAGACGTCATTGGAAATCTCACATTGGTATCTTCTTTGCATTTTGTCAAATCTGCAGTGACATTGTAAATAAGAAGCAGGCAGCACTCTCTCTCATATATGTAAACAAACTTTCAGGTTATTTTAGCGATTGGCTGAACAAGAAATAGGACTGAGTGTACTTGTAGACTTTTGGAGTTTTACATTGTTTTGTTTTAGAGTGCAGTTATGTAACAAAAAAAATCTACATTTGTAAATTGCACTTTCACAATAACGAAATTGCACTACAATTTGCATATTATGGTGAATTGAAAAATACTATTTCTTAGTCATTTTGCAGTACAAATATTTGTAATATAAAATAATAATATAAAGTGAATCCTGTACATTTTATATTCGATGTTGTAATTGAAATCAATATATATGAAAATGTAAAAAAAAATCCAAAAACATTTATAAAAAATTTCAGTTGTTAGTCTATTATTGTTAAACAGAGTGATTAAATCAGCAATTAATCACAATAATTTTTTTGAGTTAATTGCATGAGTTCACTGCGATTAATCCACAACCCTAATCTAAGCCAATTTTTTTAAGGTTCAAAAAAGTTGATAACTTTACATTTTCAAGCCAGTGGTTAAAGCACTAGATCGGAAATCTGGTGATTTGGGTTTAATTCCGACTCTCCCATAGTAATCCTGTATGCCAGGGATTGGCAACGTTGGCATATGGGACCGCAGGGTAAGCGCCCTTAGCAGGTCCTGCCACTTTGTTTATCTGCCATTTTGCTGTCCACGGCTCCCACTGGCCGTGGTTCGCAGTCCCGGTCCAATGGGCGCTGTGGGAAGCGGTGCAGTGCTGGCTGCCGCTTCCCGCAGCCCCCATTGAACCAGGATGGAGAACCGGGGCTAGTGGGAGCCGCGGTCGGTGAAACGGAAGATAAACAAAGCGGCGGGGCCTCCTAAGGGCGCTTACCTTGTGGTCCCACGTGCCAACGTTGCCAATACCTGCTGTATGCTTTCAGGTAATCACTTAATTTTGGTGCCTCAATTCCCCATTTGTGACATGAGTTATAAATACTTCCTCTGCTTTTCCTATTTATTTCAATTGTAAAATCTTTGGAGCAGAGACTGTCTCTTATTATGTGGGTGTGCAATGCCTGGCACAATGAGCTCCCATTTGGAGATGGGTGCTATCATAACACAAATAATAAATAATTACAAGTTATTTTATTCTATGTTCATGTTCTGAGTTTCCTTGTTCTATCCAGCCTGGGGCAGAGACATTGATAGGACACACAGTCTGCTCTCATAAACTTTGCAGACTCAAAAAATTCTGAGAGTCCAGGTGAAGTTTGGATAAGCACCTAAACTTCATGGAACCTCCAAACCTTCGGAGGTTCTCTTACCACTATGAGAGCTTTGAGCAATTTATCCCTTTGCAATACCCTTCTAAACTAAACCCTTTTGGAAATGATAAACCTGATCTTCCATTGGTCCCATTGCGAAGGGGATGCTTATTAAGATGCTTTCAAATTCTACTCTGACTCCAGGTCTCATGCTTGGATGTTCATTATTTAAGCACATTTTATGTTTCAAAGTTTTCCAGCTCTATGTAGGAAAAAAATATATTATATGTTTATTCAGGAGAAGTCAAAATTCATCTTACAAAAAAGTTAAAATTTTAATTATAAACGTGTGGGTGATAAGGTTTCTAAAGGGTTTAGAATTTCCACAATTAAATCTTTAGCTCCATCATCGGTTTTCCCTGTTGTTAAAAACCAGGGGGAATACTCTCAAGTTCTTAGAGAAGCCTCTTTGATAAAACCACAGTAACCTAAAAGTGATTTCCAATGGGGCCATTGACTTGGTTCTAAATTATCTCCTGAAAGTTGATTATTTTAATTGCTCATTATGAGATTTATCTGCTAAACTAACTAAATGACTGTCTTTAGTATGGGTATCCAGGGTCGCACAATTAAAACTAATCAGAACAGAGGAGCCCTGGTGCTGCAGGAACCAAACAGAGTTAGAATTTAACATCTATTCAGAAGTAAACACAATTAGGTAATTATCCTAGCATGCTTTTTGGTTTTGGTTAGAATCCCACATAAGGAATGTTAAAGCTGTGTCTGCCTTCACTGAAGACAGGCCTTTTCTAAGGAAATTATATTACTAACAGGACATGCAGTGACATAGGCGCTGAATTTCAGATTTCCTGGGGGTGCTCGACCCCCTGCTCTGTCCTAGGCCCCGCCCCCATTTTGTTATCTATTTTGTGTGTTGTGACAGTATCAGTCAAGATTGAGGCCCATTTGTGCAAGGTACTGTATATAATCAGAATAAAGAGGCAGTTCCTACCTTGTGGAGCTTAATGGACAAAAAGGGAGAGAACAGGAGTATTATAATTCTCATTTAAGTGAGTTGGGGAACTGAAGCTGAGAAAGCAATTTGCTCAAGAGCTCAGAAGGAGTCTGGCAGAGCCAGGAATTGAACCCAAGTATCTTGAGACTCAGTCTAGGTCCTTCACTTATTGAGCTTACTGAATCCCCTTCATTTGTTTATCTGTGGGATATTTAGAAATTAAACAAATAATAGTTTCATTTCAAAATGCCAATTCAAAACAGTTTTTCATGTACAATGTATTTTCACTTCCGTTTCTGTAAACTGAAAACATTAGATTTTCTATTTTGGTTTGATGATTTGAGCTTTTTTCCAACTTTTCCTCACTTTTCCCTTCCCCAGAGGAAAAAGGGGAAGAGAGGCAGTTTACAAAGTAAGGTGGGAAATACTTTCACACATTGTTTTCACTTGAAAAGTATTAAAGTTACATATTTTAAAAATGAGAGAACTTTTCCCCACTTTTTTCAGTTCAAAAATTAAAGTGTGAAAAAATGATTTCCCCACACACTTTCTGTCACTTTGTAAACTTTGTTCAATATTTTCCAATTTGAAAAAAGTTAACAGATGAGAAAGTGGATTTCTCTACACTTTCTTCCCATCATCATTTTACAGTGGAAAAGGCAGGAAGGGAGTAAAACGTGGAGGAAAAGGGAACCTGCAAATCAAAATGAAAAAATCAAAACTTTTTGATTTCCAAAAAGGTGACTAAATAAAATAAGGAACACTTGTGGCACCTTAAAGACAAACTAAAGATGCCACAAGTACTCTTTGGCCTGGTCTACACTAGTGGGGAGGGTCGACCTAAGATATGCAGCTTCAGCTATGTGAATAGTGACAGTGGGCTCCCTCGTCAACTCTGCCTTGTGCCTTTTGGCGAGCTGGAGTTCTGGCATCGACTTTGGGATCGATAAATCAATTCCCAGTAGATTGATCTCTACCCGCCGACCCAGCCGGTAGTGTAGACATGGCTTTTGTTCTTTTTGAAGATACAGACTAACACGGCTACCACATTGAAACCTGAGACTAAATAACATTTTAAAATTAAAAAGAAAAGAAAATTGGGATTTTCATTTAAAATGTCTATACAAAATGAAATGGTTCATGTAGAAATGAGGATTTGAGATGAATTTTTTCATTTTAATTTCCCAGTAAAAACTGACATTTTCCCTGCAGTTTTGATGAAACCATATTTATCAATGGTAACATTTTTGATTGAAAAATTGTAACCAGTTCTATTTATTTGCCTCTCTCATGCAGACAATAGGCCAGTTAACTGAGGTCATGACTCCATGGTGTTTTAATTTTTGCCAGAGGGGTGCAAATTCTGATGTGCACTAGTGTGATTAACTTAGTCCCATTTCAAACAGGACTACCTTAAGGTGCTCTTCAGCAGGAGATAAAGGCCGCTTAATGCATGACATATCCCTCTGGTTTAGATTAAAGCACAGTGAATACGAGTCCTCAGTTATAGCAGTTCCTCTTGTGGGGCAAAAATCCAATAGTGCTCACTTTGTTTTTACTCATGCAAAACTCCCTGTGAAATCAATAGGAGTTTTGCATGAGTAAGAACTGTAGAATTTGACACTTTATCAGCACATTCAGTTTTGTTTATATCAAGATCTAGTATTACTCCTATATCAGGCCTGTAAATTGACCTTTTAAGAACAAAACCTTAAGAAGTTAGAAGTTTCCTTTAGAGCAAGAAACATAGAGTTGAAGACTCAACTGGGATGAGTTTGACTGAACCTCAGTGGTAACCAAGAAATAGAAAGGTGCTGGGATCAGGAGACATAGGGGTTTACTAGAAACCACCAAACAGCTAATCCCATTTAGCATTAGTCTTATTATTTATTAACTATTCTACCTTGCGTATATTTTTGTTCCTGGATTTTGAGAGTTATTGGCAAGTCCGAAGCACACTGTAAATAGTATCAAAGCCTCAGAAACTAGTTTCAAATATACATACTATGTTTTTGACAGAAAAACCTTCCTATGAGCTTTTATGTTTTGGAATATGTGGTATTTGTTGGTTCATATTTATATTTAAATAAGGTATTCCATGCCTATATGTTCACTCTGTGTGTTATCGATAGTCTCAAATGGTTATTGGTCAGGATTTAATTAGGTAGTATTAGATTTTATTCAGTGGTCATAAATAATAGATTGCCTGTCTGTGAAAGCCTTTCAAAATGTCAGCCTTAGATGACTGAGCAATTAGGATCAGAATATCAAACTGATTTTATTAAGAAATTTCAATATACAGTAATCTCATTATGTAGTGGGTATGATTGATTCAGCTCTACTGTGTGACAAGAAGGTCTGAATCAGCTAATCGCAAAACTCACCATCTGTCTTAATAGATCTAGATATCCCTTTTAATTGCCAAGAATACTTTTCCAGAACATATTTAATTAATAGTGGACCTACCCCAAACACATTCATTTTTATTTTTTGCTGTGATACTTATTTTTGGTAAAGACTATGCTGAAACTTCTTGTACAGAGTGGGCATCTCTCTTCTTTGTGCACAGTATACAAAAATTAGTTATATGTTTATACCTTGTAGGGATTATAAGCAAGTTAATGTAACTGTGTTATGATTTGCAGACCCTTAACACCTTATCACAGATTGATTTATTCAGTATGGTAGCTCTGTTGGTCCCAGGACATTAGAAAGACAAGGTGAGTGAGAGAGAAGCTTGTGTCTCTTACCAGCAGAAGTTGGTCTAATAAAATATATTACCTTACCCACCTTGTATCATACAGATAGATTTGGTTCTTGACATTGATTTAGTTGTGCATTACTTCCAGTCTGAGTTTTTAACAACAATGACAAATAAATAGGCTATTTTAACTGAGAGAAAAGAATAAAGGTAATACTGTAGTTGTCTGATCCCTAATTTATTGCTGGAGTTCAAGGAATGGCAGATTATTTTGTTTGAAGGCAAGCTAGGGAAACCATTACACGTGCCAACTGCAATTATTTATGTATCTAACAAATGAAAGCTAAGACAGATTGATTTAAATAAATCAAGTTCAAAATTTGGCACAACTGTGACATTTCTGTTGCAATCTAAATCATTTATAAGGAAATGCGAATAAGGAACCAATTACCAAATTAATATTAAATGGCTTTGAACTACATAGCAAAGGGAGAGGAGAAAAGTCTGATGCTTTTAATGCTCTTTTTAAATTATCTTAATACCACTTTTGGTACAGTTACATTGAATTGAATTGGCATTGATTATCACTTAGACTCTTTTATTGATCTTGTAGTTACTGACTCATAAGTTGTTTTTCAGTTGTTGTCTAGTTTTAGTCCAGATTCCAGAAGCTTCAGAATGCTTTTTCGTTGTACATGTGGATTGGCTGGAAAGAAAAATCTCATAAAATGCCTGCACATTCAATGCACAGTGTGGTCATACTCCAAAAAACAACCCTGTAAAATTAATATAGTGCTCTCTCAGTGGCTTTCATATCAAAACTAGACGAGTCTAACAATGATTTTTAAATGGCGAGACCTATGACTTTCCTATAGCTATAGGGGCTGTACAGTGGTAATGGTAAAATCTTGTCTGGGGTGGGCAGACTGTCCCACAAGGGAAAAAAGCTCTGGGAGGGGACAAAGGCCACTAGGACTTTGGGCTTGTCTACACTAGACAATTAGGGCATGTAAGACTTGCCCTAGAGGAGTTGTGTTAGGTAGAATGACATTAAACACAACTTTGCAGTCAGGGACAAGAGAGGTTACACACAGCTCGCACCTCCCTTGACACAGTTTCCTGCCTCCCTTGAGAGGCCCACCCCATAGTTTGAGAACTGCTGCTCTAATCTCTTCAGTGACGCTGTCATGACTGCGGCTTCTGCACATGATGCTTGTGGCGCTTGAAGGATATTGCTGTCTGCACGGTTGAGAAATCCTGGAAGCTTGAGACTCAGGCCAAAAAGTCAGAAATCATGATCTTCTAAATCTGCAGCCAATCAATTCCCTGACCTGAGACAGGAGAACTCCAAACCTCACAGAGGCTATCAGGGAGCGAATCCCTGCTGCCCCTCCAGGGGGCTCAATCTAGCATGGAGATGACGGGGAGGAAGTGGCAAGAGAGAGGCTGGTGAAGGAGATGGTGTGTGGAAGCAGGAATACCCATGAAAGGAGCACATCCCAACAGCCCCCTACCACGCATTCAGAAGCTGGAGTTCTTACACGGAGTGTCAAACTCCAAATAGTGCCAGAGTGACTCTGCAAATCCCTTGGGAAAAAAAATATTTCAACAGGCTCAAGCTCCACTGAGAATGCTCTGTCCCCACCCCCTACAAACTGACCTCTATAAACAGTAGCACCCTTGATGCTGCTACACTAGGGTGTGGACAACTTTCTCTGCAAGGGAGACCCCACCAAAAACTGGTAACGAGTCTGCCAGTTTCTTGTGTGAATTAGTGGGGCTCTGCTGCATTATTATTATAGTATTATTTATTAATTGGATCAGCTGAAAAGGGTGGCTTGTTGCCCTTTGAGGAGCATGAAAGGACAGGTTGACAAATAGGTCACTTTACTAGTTATGGAACATAGCAATTTCTTTTATAGTAACACTAATTTGTTGGGATTCAACAGGTTTCCTAGCACAGCATTTAATAGTATCTGTAGATGTGTTCCATAAATGAATGTTCTCACAGTGTAATCCTTTTGATGGTGTTGCTTGGCTCTTTCATTTGTTAGAGAGTTTAAATGAGCAGTTGTGATTTAACCTCTAACAACCGAATCCTGCAATTCTTACTCCTGTCTTGCCAGAATGAGTAGTGCACAATGAAAACATTAGATCCTAATTTTAGTCAGGATTTTTTGAGTTATATATAAAACTCATATGGCTAAACCACCCTGAACACGCCCGATCCTGTCTGATCTCGGAAGCTAAGCAGGGTTGGGCTTGGCTAGTACTTGGATGGGAGAGGTGCTGTAGGCTTAACATGGGTGTGGGGCTAGCAACTCCACTCCGTAAGGGAGCCAATTGCTACTGAAACACCAACACCAGTTGGTGGCCCATACCCCGGCTGGGGTGTGACGGGCAAAGAGAGAGAGATATAAAACTCAGTAAATTCATGGTGGTCTGAGGATTTCCATTGGAAAAAACCTATATAAACTATGCCTTCTTGAGCAATTCCAGTATATTAGAATGATGCTATTAGTTCTTTGAAATTAAAAGATTAATGAGTTCTATTAAACAGTCTAATTTTATGGTTTTATACATTTGTGATGTTTCATGTTTTTCTTTTGGCTTAGGTCTCTCATTACAATAGATTACACTCAGTTTTGGCCAATTCATTCTGGGATCCTGCAGTCCTTACACAGACAAATCTCACATTAAAATCAATGTGAGTTTTCCTGAGTAGGGACTTCAGAATTAGGTCTGTTGTATTTACGAGAACTTTGTTCTGTCTTGAAAAATTATCATACATTTGAACAATGAGGAGGAACATTTTAATCAGAAAAAGTCAAGTCTTCATTTTATATGGGCAACTAATATCTTAGAAAAGTGTAATGATTACCATTGGGTATAATTCTCTTAAATTAAAAAATATCCTATTCATAAATCACCTTACTCAGTTTAACTAGGAATTAAGTATAATCCTGTTACTTTGTCATTGACAGCTACCCGTCAATATTCTGACAGCTGCCATAAGAATACAATTCCACCTGAACACACATGCTATTTAGACACTGTACTTTTTTTTTCCTTGCATTTAGTTAGGGGTTTTACACAAATGTATAATTTAATTGTCTTCATACTGTTGATTTTGTTACCTTTTCTGCAGTTTTCATGATACATATTCATAGACTGGATTATTCACTGCAGAGAGACCTTGAATTGGAAGTTAGTTCCTAGATTTGAGCTTTCTGCTATGACATGGTTTTTCCACTGAGAGGCATTCCTGGATCTTGGTTTTATTGAATCAGCCATCTGTGCAAAAGGGGAGAAATGCCATTTAGAAATTCATTTCTCATCTGAAAACATGAGAGTCAGTGGCCACTGATGAGTTATACTTGAGTCTAAAGCTAACAAAATGTTTGTGTAAAGTGCATTTCAGACAGTACAACCTTTGTATCCTTTCAAGCCATAAACATTTCTCTTCTAGTGATATCATTATGTAGGAGTCACCTATTCATTCAGGGAGGCCTAGATAGCCCCTTTCGTATTAGACTACAAGCTTAGAGCATGGCAGAAAGTAAACAAATGTAGAACAAAACACATCTTTATGGGCAGAGTAAATGTGTCTGGTTTTTGACTGGCTGTGATGGAGTGAAGGTACCTCATCCCTAGCGGGGGGAGGAGTGGCATACGGAGCTGTATATAGGTAGCTATTTTCAGTGCACAAGGAGTTTTACTGATTTTACAAAACCTGGGAACTGTGCTGTGTTTTTCAGCCCCATCTACTGGCACTGTATCGACTTACATATTCAGTATGCTCCCAATTATCTAAATAGCATGGGGAACATGGATTTTATTCAGATAATCAGGAGTTTGAATAGTCGGGCAGCACCCGGGTACCCTCTGCAGCTCATTGTCACTGCCCCGCTCCCTCAGTCCTGTGACCAGACATGACCAATCTGCCAAAAAAAAAAAAAAAGCAAGAAAAAAAAAAGCTGAAATTGGTCTTGTTTTTGGCTTACTTGGCTTGTTGGCTAGTTTTTGGCTTGTAGCTTGTTTCTTTTTTGGTGCAGGATTTCACACTGAGTTTTGCCATTGACTTAGTGGAACCAGGATGCTGCTCATAAGAGTTGCTCCCCTTTTATTTCACATAAATCTAGTATTCATGAAATGTGCCTGATTGCCAGCCCTAGAGATTCATATTTTCTGTCCAGTACAGGAATGGTTGCCAGGGGCAACATCCATGTAAAATCTTCTATCATGCCTTGCCAAGTTACCTCTTTGAGGTACTTCCACCAGGCCTATTCAGTGCTGGACTTCCCCACTAGCACTGGTGCTAAGATGCCAATAGATCTGGATGACTAATTAGTGAATTAAATTAATTCAATTTAACTAAAATTCAATGAATTTTGCTTCTCCCCTCCCTTTTGGGATTTCTTTTAAACAGATCTCAATATTCTCACATGTCTTCATTATTCCAAACTACTCAACACACGATTCATCATCTGCACATCATTCATGAGTGAGTGTAGGGTTATTAAGTCACACCTTATTATTTCTATTTCCCTAAGTGGGTGAAATTAGGAATTTACAATGACATATACGGTTTCAAACTTGGCGATCAGTGCATATTCCATCTAAAAATTCACTCCTATCCAATAAAGCTAACGTGTTTGAATCATCATGAAAAAATGAACAAAGACGCTGACTGGAAAGATGCCTTTTAATTGGATTTTATATTGGTGCAGGTGTAGGAACCAAGGGATTGGTGTGATATATACACTTGTCCCAGGACAATGTGATTGAGACCACTTTGTTTCAGTTTTTACAAAACATGTGGCCAAAACTTTATAGTTGATCCATCCTGCTGTGTCTCTGTCTCATGTAGTTCTCTTTTAGTGCAGGGAGCTACCACTGACATCAGTGGGTATTCCCCTGACATATGGTGCAGTTGAGGACTGCACTGCGGCTAAAAGACTCTACTAGGATTTTTGCCTGAGTGAGGAATCAGCAAGAAGAGGAGAATGCAGCACTTTAGAAAGGTGTCCCCCCCAACTTCCGATTGGTCATTTGACTGCTCTAAACATCTGAGCTGCATTTAATTAAATGAAACACTTGTAATTAAGTGATATCTCCATGTGTATAAATTATCTCTGTTCAAAATCTGAATGACAAAATCTTCTGATTGAAGATGAGCAAAAGCAGGATGGTTTTACATGGAAGAATCAATATTCAGGGAGACATTTTCCCCCTAATTGATAAAAAACCTGAGTAAGTAAAAATGAAGGCACCTGTGGCAGATGTTGAATTAAACTATATTCTTAGGGAAAAACACTGAAAAAGATAGAATAAAAGATGCCTGCTTCATGCTGTGAGCATCCCTCTGACAGAAACTTGGCACATTGACTGTGGAATGTTGGATCTTAAATGACTGAAGTCCCTGTAGGCCTGGTCTGAGCTGTATATGAGGGACCAAATTCTGCTCTGTTTCATGGTGTTAATCCAGAGGAACTTGACTGAAGTAATGGAAGTACAGGTGTAAATGGGAGAAGAGTTTGGCCCAGCTCACTATAAGGAAAGTTTTGTAGTTTTGTTCATGAAAAACCACTGTTCGCTGATTTGTGGTAGTCCTCCCTTCTTCTTCATTGCTGGCCTTGCTTATCCCCCCTTGAATGCTAGACAACTCTCTTGTTGTGCACAGAAATACTCACTTCAGTAGATCATAATATGTTGGTTAATGATATAAAGTGATGGAATGGTGCATGATTTTTCCATTAGGTTTTATGGAATGCTTCTATCCTGTACTCAACAGGGCAGCAAAAGGTGTGTATCCCTCTCCTATTGTCTGATGGCAGGGGAACACCGTTAGGTTTGGGAGACATCAAAAACCATGTCAAACAGCTCCTTGATGAAACCCTTGAGGGGAGGAGAAAGAGAATTTGATATCCACTGATGACCTGGAGGAAGAACAAAATGGGCTCGCTAGCTCAAGTAGGAAGCAGGGATAAGCCACCTCCCTTCTTGAGGACAGCAAAGATAAGATTTGGAATAAGGTGGTTGTTCCCATATCTTGGGGATTGCCTGTGGGGACCAAAGGTAGGGGGAGAAGAGCTTTGGCCTCAGTCACTGATTGTCCCCAGTCTATAAAGGACACCAGACACAATGGATTTTATTTGTTCTTTTTTGCAAATGTAGAAAATGTAGACTCTGTAATACTGTTCCTGATAGCATGTTCCTCAGTGTTATTAGTAATATAGATAGACATAAAGAATGTATTTTCCTAGTAGATACAGAGAATGCGTAGCTCTGAGGGAGATGGTGCATTCCGAAAATAAGTAAGAACTTAAATAAGAGGCATATCTGCAAACTTCTTAAAATGAATGAAGTCCTTTTATTCCTCGGATCTAATCAGATCCTATGTCCAACTCCTTTCTTACTGATAAGTCATATTTCTGCAAGTCAAGATCAGATTTTAAGATGTCATAGGCAAAATAGTGTAGCATGTACAGTGAAGTCTATTCTAGATTTAGACATTTGCACTGGAATTAGCAGAGAACTTTTGTTGCAAGTGAGTGTTGATCAGTCATGTTTACAGAGAGACAGTTGATGGGAACTTCCTTTGTTGCTATGTATTGTAGATGTGTAGCTAGCTCTGTAAGTTCTCATGCACAGTGAGCTCTGTTTTCAGAAGACTCCAAAATTTAAATGTTCTTTAGTGTATCCACAAAAACTGTATTAAAAGAAGAGTAAGAGTGTATGTATGCTTGAGAGAGAGAGAGTTGTGTGTGTGTTTGTGTGTGTGTGGCTTTCACACCAACAAACTAAATTATTTTCAGGAATTTTCTGAACACCATTAAGATCTCCAACTGCTATTCCTAGAATTAATTATCACTTTAAAAATAATAGATCATTTAATCATCCTCACTTTGTGCAATGACCTAGAAAGAAAATGATCTAGCCTGCCAAAGGCAAAAGACTTGACTTCTTCCACGCCCTAACGTGAATTAGCAACAGGACTAAACAGCTTTTTCCTGTTTCTCCCCTCCCCCTCATTATATGGAGGCAGAATATGCTCCTAAGGGGGGGAGAGGGTCTCATGTCAGTGGACTACTTCTGGTAGAAGATGTGATTTAATGTGAGCAATGGTATCACAATCTGTCCTATCAACTATACATTTCTACTACTGCTTTGTACTTCTGTAGCACCTTCATTCCAGTATCACAGAGGATTTCACAAATATCTATTAGTTAAACCTCACAACTGCCCTGTCAATGATGTGTAATGTTACTTACCAATCCTATGGCATTTTACACTTTAAAAGAACTTGACAAATATTAGTTATTTTTAACTAATATAGGGGATGGACAAATGCGGTCAGATAGTGATACCTGAGTTATGTGGAATAGTGCCTCATACTTGGAGTAGTTCCACTGAAGCCCAAATGATTGCTTATGGCGTCAGGAACTACTCAGTGTGAGTAAGAGTATCACAATCTGGCTTGTAGGGACAGCATCACTGAAATGCTATTATCGCTGGGCTCAAACATCACAGTGTTAAATTGTGTGCAGCAACTCTAGGCCACAATTTAGTGATGGATGTGGGAAAAAACATGGTTTTGTAGCCAACTAAAATTGTAGTTGTGGCTAAGGATTGTATCTACCCTTATTTCCAATTTTCAAATGTACCAGCAGCAAATAAACAGTATTGCAATCCAAAGTGTTCCAAATTCATGAGTCAGGCCTTGCAAAATCAGGAGATTAAAAAAATAAAGAATTATTTTTCTGGTTTTGGAGCCTCTAGGTTACACTTGGGTCATATTTTCCAGCTTTTCCATAGCCATGAATTTTAGACACTTATTTTTTCTTTAAAAAGCTGAGATTCTTGGGATTCCAGGAGCTCAGGCTTTGTGAAAAAACACCAAATATGAGTCTTGCAATAAAAATGCAAAAGCCAGCACCACAGAATGAAGAATGAATGAAAGCCTTAAATTAGATGGCATATTGTTTGGGCAAGGACCATGTCATCCTATGTGCCTGTTTGAGTATCTAGCTTATTGAGGCCTTGTTCCTGATTGGAGCTATTAGGTGCTGCTGAATCATAAATATATAATATTAATTTATTTGGGAAGCCACCTGTTTAACATTAAATGTTTCCAGTGACTCGGCATTTATGAAGGGATTGTCAGTGTATGAAAAAGCAGGCAGTGTTCCAGTTTCCTCTTAATTTCACTTCCCCCTCAACACTTGCAGATAGTCTTTGGGAGGTCAGCGTGAAACATCTTGACAAGCTTCCCCCAGGATGTGATGCCATTCCTGTCCTCAAAATAAAGCTGCTAAACTCTCCAGCTGAACAGTGTGAAAAAGTCACACTGGTGGCAAAACTGATGAATATTGCATGTTCCTTAGCTTTGTAAAGAACCATTTGGCATTATGGGTTCAAAGATGATGCGATGGAGTAAAGGCAGTTTTTGCTTGTAAAAAGAATGAAGGACCACTTATTTCAAACAAAAGTGCCTTCAGAAAAAATTGAGTGTACACATGTGTAAACCCTCTGCTCAGTGGGTGGTATGTATCACCATCTGTGCCCAGGCCACAAAGAATAGTCTTGTTATAGCTGGCTTTGAGAGCCTGGCTTTTTAGCTCAGGTTTCTATTTTAGGAGGTACCCAGTTCATTTCCTGGTATTGGCTGAATGAATAATTGTACAGGTAAATGTACATTTACTCCTACAGTCAAACAGATCTCTCTTTATAATGTAACAGTCTGTTACATGTGCAGAAATTTTACAAGTTTCTCATGATCAGTGACTTTCTTTTAAAACTTGGTCCTAAGTGCCTTAGAATCAGTATAATCGGAGAATAAAAATTTCCTGTAAGGGTGTGCATACAGTTTGCCAAGAAATTTGAATACAACCACCTACCTTAATATTTCCGTGTTTTACTTGTGTTTGTCATGGACTCTCTCAGGGATCCTTTATCCGGCTGTTACAATACAACCTATAGTTTTCTCATGATATGTCTACCAGCCATTCTTTCTCTCTCACTCACTCACACACACACACACACACACACAAATAGCAATTTGTGGCAATAAAAGGGTTTTTGAAAAATATATCTAACAAAATACTTACAATAAAAAATAGAGGGCCAAATATTGCAGTCTTTATTCAATTCCTAGCCCTTGTACTTTCAAAATGCTTGTTCACATCAATGTGTGTATTGATGGAGTGAAAATCGAGGGTTCAAGGCCAGGTGTATAGATGATGGCCATGAAAGAATAGCATTGATAGGTCTTGTCCAGCATGGTGCCAGGTGAGAAAAGGAAAGCAAGCACTGAGGGCTAGTAGGCTACCAAGATCACTGTGCCCAGCAGGTCTTGAGCCAGATGGCTCCAATGGATCCGAAGAGCCTTTAGAAGACTTTCATGTCAAAGCTTATCAATGGCTGGCCTTCTTGAAGGCCCCTGCTCTTATTGGCTTCCATAAGCACAATATGTGATGTGGGGAGGGGAAAGAAGAACATGCTCTAGCTTTTTACTGTACATCTTAGTGGCCCCCAAGTTTGGCTGCAGGACTCCTGTTTTCTAAGCGCAGCTCTTATGCACACTCGAGTGAACCACTTCTCTTCAGTGGCAGCAGACATCAATGAAAATCCTAGATTTGCTTGCTATTTACATCAGTGACATCCAACCCACATGGAAAATTCATATTTGCTGCAATAGATAATGGTAAGCTTTCTTCAGACTTCTTTTGAGCCACCCTATAGAATTCAATAGATCAGCAGAAGCAGTTCAAGAATGGCAGAGGATGGGTCACAAAAATTAAAGCAAGTTTATCATTCCATGTTACGTTCTACAGGTATTTATTATTTGCATTCATGGCACCCAGGATTGGGGCCCCATTATGCTAGACATTGTACAGGCACATAGCAAAAAATAGTCCATGCCCTGAAGGGTTTTAATAATTTAAGACAAGATGCAACAAATGGGTGTAATAAACAATGGATTGTGGTGGGGTGGGGTAGCAAAGGAAACAGGGTTTTTAGGTTAATTTCTATAAACCTCCCCCTCATCCCGAATAAATCACATAGGACTTTTAGCCCATACAGGAATGGATGGCATTTAGGCACCCCGGCTCTGAATCCATCCCTGCAAATTCTCTCTTTACTTGCTGGTACTCGCTTCAGTGTGGATGTAGAGGTTGGCTTGTGTTGCTGATCACGATGATATTTCCATTCACTGTACAGAAGCCTCCCTTTACAGAAAAGTTCCTTCACTGAGGCTGTGTCTACCCTCTGCATCTTTTAGCGACACAGCCACTGCAGTCGCTAAAAGCTGCACAGTGAAGTCAATGTAAGGACTTTGCATAAGGGCCTTAATTTGTACCGAAATACACCATATGTTACAATATTGCTTTGAAGTTTTTCAATCTGTCTCTAATTAGCTGGGTGACCAAACATTTTAGACTGATGTGCCCTTTGTCATTTACATTTGGAATGAGGTTAAAAACCGCCACCAATCATGATCCCAATGAGCTTTGTAGCTCACTCTCATGAGGATACTTTGTTGATACAATGTTCTGTTTGGGCTATTCTCTAGCCAAGGATAGCTCAAATCACCATGGAAAAGCAGAGTGTGCATGTATAGATATACTACATAACTGTGTGCATTGAGTTTGCCTTCAGAATACTACATTTGCATAGTAAATACCTATATATAGTAATCTGTAGTTTTAATGAAGTACAAAATGCACTCAACTCACTTTGCGTTAAAGGGAATGTTGACCTGGGGCAGTGCCGTAAATATCAGTCACCCAGATGTCAGATTTCAAATGCGCCGTTACCGTTACAATTATAAAACAAGTAGTAGAACATTCATTTGGGCTGGCTCTTATGCACAAATCTTAAATTTTAAAAAATGTATATTAGAGACATATATCTACAGTTTATTTAAATGATGTGGTGTATATTTGGAGGTAAAGCCTTTGACTACAAAGGAGCCAGCTTATGAACACAGGTGTTGGATTGGGGCTTTACTATATATTTGTTTGGT
Source organism: Sternotherus odoratus (assembly GCA_032164245.1). Taxonomy (NCBI): domain Eukaryota; kingdom Metazoa; phylum Chordata; order Testudines; family Kinosternidae; genus Sternotherus; species Sternotherus odoratus. The sequence continues at coordinate 16,867,961 of JAVMKO010000007.1, read as the reverse complement.
GTTTTTGCTGCTGTTCTCCGCTTTACTTCTGTGTAGCAGTAGAACTTTTAAGTACCAATATTTATGTTGTTAGAAACTAGGAATTGCGATAAAGAAAGAGACATGATGGGAGAGGACAGAATGTTTGGGCCTGAGACAGTGTGACAGCTATTGCAGAGGGAGCCTTTTGTCCATTGAGAATAATTACTCTGTAATGTTGTTGCCATTGGTGGCGTCTCTACTTGAAGTGATTTGGCAGGTATTTGTCACTTTAAAAGTGCATGCATAAGTGTATACGTGACTTATTCAGAAATGATTTGTGTTCATGATTCAAGGCGTCTTAAAACTTCTTTAGTAAAAACCATCTCAAGTGGAACAACACGCTTTTTTTCCACTGGCAAAGCAGTATTAAGTAGCCTAAGGCTAGACTGTATGGTTTGCGCGCAGTCCTGTGTGCCTCCACAGCTGAGACACAGATGCAAAGCTGTCCTACCCCAAAAGCAGCAGACTGGAGAAACTGTGTCGCACGAGACAAATATATCTCCCAGGACTGATTGCTGAGTATTTGGGGCTGTCCATTAGGATGGAACAGGCTTTTCTTTTTAGTTTCATGCCTTCTCTGCCTTTCCATGCACCCTTTCAAGTGATTTGTTCCACCTTATCACCTAGAGCTGCTTGGAAAAACAGAATTTCTGTCCTCCCCAAAATGGGACAAAAAGTCAAAATAGCTGCTATTTTAGCAGAAGGAAACTTTCTGAAAAGTTTCAATTAGGAGATGTCAAAATGAAACTTGTCAACATTTTCAATGAAAATGAAATATTCTGTTTAGAACTTTCCTGTTAAAGAAATTTCATTGTAATAGATGTTTTCCCATGGGAAAATATCTTTATTTTAATGCAATACCATATTTTGTTAGGAAAATAGTTTGAAAAGTTTCAACCCACCTGTTTCAACATGCCAACATACAAATGTGGAACAGAGCATGTAACAAAGCTTATATAATAAGGGACACAATAAGTATTCACTATTGAGTATAGTCTATCCATTGGCCTGGAAAGCTAATTGTTTGGGTTCTGGAATCCCCTAGGTCCTAAGGTATATTTTGTGTTCTGTCATAGTACAGATAAGAAAGAGAAAAATGGTTATTGTTGAACAGATTGCTAAACTGGGAAATAAGGACCTCCAGGATAGAAACCCTATATAGGAATGCAGTTTATCTTCTTAAATGTTGGAGCTGAAAACACTGCATGTGTAAGTCCTTCCTTGAGCTAATCATAAAACAGTTACAGAGCAGGCAACCTCTAAGAAAGATTCAGAACAGCAGATTCAGACAAGTTAGTGACTTTAATCATAGCTCTCAGCAGACTAGCAGTAGCTTCAGACTAAAGAACTGATGGTATTTGCAATACAGGCTGTTTCTATTACAATTGTGTTGATGCTTTCAATGTCAACAATTTGGATAGATTGAAAAGGAAGTTCAGGAGGGCACCATCCAGACATAATGAAGGTGCTGTTGTGTGGATGCTAAATTATTCTTATCTAGTGACACAAGTAGAGCTAGAGCAGGGAACATGTAGTTAAGTGCTCCACTTCCATACATATGACTTCACATAAGCCCATAACCTCTCAGACACCTTAACTCTTCATCCATTTCCTGCCCCTTTTCTGTTTCTGAGAATGAGTGGTAGGTGAATAAGAGACTTCCACTTATTGTGGAAGACTATGTCTGATACTTACCCTTACTTGTGCCTCTCCTTTGCCTCAGCTCATATTTTCATATTGACATGCAACAACTTTGTGTATTATGTAAGGACTTGAGAGATCAAGTCCTCAGTTGTGTCCTGCTCCCCAGTGGCAGAACACCATTTTAACAAACAGCTTCTGATCACTCAGAAGGATCAAGAGGATGAAAGGACAAGATAAGAGCCACTCAGATACTATGCTGAGGGGAGCCAGATAGGAATCTAGGCAGAAGAGAAGTTATTATTTACTGTAGCGAGTCACTTTGACCATAATACTAGCTTCTTTTTTCTCTTCTAGCTGTTAAATATAATAGCTATTAGATAAGGCAGCTTTCTCTGTTTGGTTAGCTTGTGTATGTGTAGTGAAGATAACACTCTGTTCATGGGCTATGTGAAGGAAAGAAGGCTGGTCTCATTAACAATCAGGAGGAACTGGCAGGGGAGTTGTGCTCTAAGTGGAAAATGAGGATTTTTATCAAGACGGTGATTGAAAATGGCAAAACAGTGTTTTCAAACACTTGTTTCTGTATCTTCAGCTAAATAGAGGAGGTGGTGGAATGTATTTATTTGTGTTTAGTTGCAGTGTATAAACTCCTATTACAGCATCTTCCAATGGTTCACAAGAATTATGGTTTCTGAATGACTGAAAGAAATACCTGAATGGCCCAGCTGGCCAGTTGATAGTATGTAATCCATTGCCAGGAGATAGAGAATTAGATGTTCCAGAAACAAATCCGCAGTATTTCAAGAATGTATCAGACTTCTGGAGGATTCCTCTGCAGGAAGAACACTGGAAATCAGAACAACTGCTTGTTTGTTGCTGTAAATTAGTTGCATATCTCTAAACAACATTGTCATCCCTCTGCATGCCTGAGGTCTTAACTAGCTGAGGGGCTGAAGATTGTTCTGAAAGATTACACAAAGACCTTACAAAATAAACTTAAGATAGAGCTGAAGTGACAGTTTCTACTGGAAACTAGAGGGCCTGACAGATTTAAGAATAATCCTTTCTTACACAGAGAGGAAAGAGGAAGCACTGAGGCACAGATGGGCACATCGAAGATACAAACTGTTGGGCTCATCCATGCCCAAGGCTACTAATTGTTATATTAATTTAAAAGACACATGTCAAGAGTCCAATCCAAAGTTACCCGAGAACACTTAGGAATGATATGTGCTCTGTATGGTTTCTTCCTGGAGGAAACAAATCAAATGATCACCTAAAGACATAGACTAATATACTGTTTATGACCACAGAAATGATTTATGTTTAAACCCGAGTTATTTGAGGGAGAAGAGCACGTGAAAAATATTGGTTAGTTTCTATAAAATTGAGCAAGTGAAATTAGAGCTTTATAGGCCAAAACCAACTCCTTAAACTCTACCCCGTAATGAATAGATAACTAGCAGAGTTCATGGATGTCTTTTTGTTCTTGACATAAAGAATGAATAAAAATAAGAATTGCTGTTGGAACAATTTTGTTCACTTAGTGAGGGGTGTTTCTTACAGCTGTCCCCTTACTCCATTTTGTTTTTGTTCTCCTCCTGTGGCCGCCCCTCCCTGGCTGTTAAGTTGTTTACCAGGGCCACTGCCCTTCTCAAGGGAGGGCCCCTTAAGTTGTTTACCAAGAGTCATTGTCCTTCACAAAGGGATGGCCACTTGTGCTGCGTGCTAAGTGGAATGACTGCCCTGTTCAAAGGGTTGGTCCTGTTATCACCTTGTTAAACCTGGGCTCGGTGTAGGGTAGGCAATGTCCAGAGCTGCAAGACCTAATGTGTTTTTGAGATCCTGGGCGTGAGTCATAGGCCTCATGTGCTTTTGAGTCCTGAGGTGGGTACTCATGCCTATGGTCCAGGACTCTGCCCAGGCATGTCTCTATGCTCACCTGCAGTTTTTCCCTGTATCTCCTCCCCTATGACAGAAGGAGCCTATCAGGATTACTGGCGGGGAAACTGCCTGAGTTTGCCTTTAAGAACAGGCATTTTTTAAACAAACATCAGAAAGGCTCCTGCATTGCTACCTGGTCTGATCAGCCAGGGCTTCTGGGGGGTCCTTTCTCCGCTCTCATTTTATTTTTGAGCGTACCCCCGTTTTTAAACCCCCACCACCACCACGAAGAACGAATTGCTGCCTGAGAGACCTCCTGATTATCAAGACCGTACCGAGCCCTCCTTGCTTCTTCTGATGTTGTTGCTGCTTCTGCCTTTGCTGCTGCCTTGGGGACTGGTAAGAATCCCTCTGTGAAACTTTCTTTACTTTTATTACTTTAGCTGCTGGCTCTGTTTCCCCAGCACACAGACTCAACCTTGGTCTGTGTCTTAAAACCTCTCTTAAACTCCTTGGTCTGTATCTGTAATCTGTTTCTTGCTTTGCAGCGCCTTTGCTGCTAGAAATAAGCCTGTGCCTTCCTGGACTGTATCCTGGGCTGCCAGCTTGCAGCCACCACTAGTTAAATCCCCCTCCCCCCTTAGAGCTGTATCCTGGGCACACACCACTCTGCCCCCTGAAACTACCCCTAGTATAAGGTGCAGCCATTAGGTTAGATTTTGTCTTTTAGTCTAGATAAGTTGTAATTTCATTTTGCATAGCTGTAGTTAAGTTACGTTTAGGAAATTGCTTGCATTGTACCCTGTAAGTTAGCCTTAAAGAATTGTTGCATTGTGTTTTGTTACTTGCTAATTTGTGTAGTTTTGGTTAAGTTAAATCATAGATAAGATTTTGCTGTGTTTTGTATAATTGTCTCTCTGCTGTTTAAACTTGCAGCCTGTCTGTTCTGTGTCTCCCTGAGTTTAAATCTCCCTCCACCACGTGCTCCTCTTCCCCCATCCCCCAACCTTACTTCTCTCTCTCTCTCTCTCTCTCTCTCTCTCTCTCTCTCTCTCTCTGCTGTTTCAACTTACAGCCTGTCTTCTCTCTCTCTCTTTCTAGCATAAAACCCCATTGGTTACCCCTTTTCTCTCTAACACACCTCACCTTTTACATTTACACCACTGAGACACATTTTTACCTAAAATAGGTAACACATTTTACCCATACTGTTAGTCAGTTACATGCTGCTGTGACACACTCTTTACATAGAAATCGTTAGCTACCTGTTACATTTATACTTCCGTGTTAATTGGTTACCAACTGTATTGTACCCCACTATTGAAACCCCCTACCCCATTTACTAAAAGAAACCCCTCCCCAATTGTCTTTAACAAACCCCATACCCCTCACTATTGAATTTTCCCTGTTTTTTCATTTTCTTAATAAAGTTTATTTTGCACCCCACCTGTGTGGTAATTGCTCCCCAAGATCCCATATACCTGCTGGCAGGGACAAGGGGCACCCAAACCTTCATTCAGAATGAATTTGCTATTTTTTTTTTAGCTTTCAGAAGAATATATTTTTTTCAAGGACCTATCCTGGAACCCTCTACTTGCCTGAACTGCCGCATTGTTTGTTACGATACCGCTCAGGTAAGAAAGGGTTGCAGAAGCTGGCCCTTAGTTTTTTTCATTTTTGTGAACAGTCTGTTCTGCTTCTGGCTGAAATAATCACTTTTTCTCAGTAGAGGCTCCTGGGGTAGGAGATTCCTGTTCCTAGTCAGATACATTAAAGATCTTTACTCACATCTATAAACTGGCACTAGGAACAGTGCAGCTTTGTGCCAGTTTTGCCTACTGCCTTCAGGTTTCATCTACACTGCTATTTTACAGACAAAACTAGGAAGTACTGGACAACTGATGGTGACATTATCCAGAAGAGATTTTTTTCAGTCCAGTATGTAGACCAAACAGCTGCAGATACCCATTCAGACTTTGGGTGCTGTGGCAGGGTGCTGGCCAGGAGTGCCTGAGCCAGCCCTGTGGGCCCTTTAAGAGGGAGCACCAGCCTGCAAACCTCCCTTGCAGGAAAGGCTAATTAGCCACCTGAGGTGCAGGCTAATCAACCTGCATGAGTTTCACCTGGCAGCCTCCTCTGGGGGATATAAGGCTGCCAGGAAGCAAGCCCAGTGTGGTGGTTGAGCTATTCAGAGCTGTGAGTGTGTTTGTATGAGCTATCAAGAGCTGTGTGTGTTTGTATCACTGTTAGCTGGACTACATAGAGTCCATAGGGCTGTATCACTGTTAGCTGGACTATATAGAGTCCATAGAGCTGGATATTAATGAGCTGTTGAGCTGGATATTAATGAGCTGGATATTAATGAACTGTTTTAACCTGTATATATTGGTGGTGGGGTCGTGCACTGTAAATTAAAGGGCACTGTTTGGAGCAAAAAAGGGTTTCCTGCCTGTGTTCCTCAGAGGGGTGAGAGAGCGGTCTGTCACAGTGCTTATCCAAATGGATATGAACTTCTGAGTCTTTAAAGATTCATCCATTAGAACTCTACAATGTTGTCTCAGTATATCAATAATCTATTTCCCTTTGAACTCTTTCACTAGGAGGGTGGAGCAGCACTGGAATGGGTTACCTAGGGAGGTGGTGGAATCTCCTTCCTTAGAGGTTTTGCAGGTCAGGCTTGACAGAGCCCTGGCTGAGATGATTTAGTTGGGGATTAGTTCTGCTTTGAGGAGCAGGGAGTTGGACAAGATGATCTCCTGAGGTCCCTTTCAACCCTGATCTTTTATGATTCTATGATAGGAAATTGGCAATTGTATAATTAAAAGTTGCCATTAATATTAATAAACATCTATCTTGTTGGGGTATTTTTTCCTTTCCTGTAATTTAAGCTGAGATGAGTGATTTGATTGAGCTACAACACAAATATTAATCTCTCTGAATTGTAGCATCCATCTGGACAAACGGGAAACTTTGTTTCTTTGATGAATTCAGCTTTGCTCTACATAACTCATGTACAGCATGTGAGAAACAATTGGATGAGCTTCCTTATTATATCATGCTTGGAGCATCTGCAGAGCGTTGGTGCTGGAGGCTTGTCTGAGGGAAACCACAGATGTGAATCTTTGGTTCTGCTCCTAGCACAGACGCCAAAGCAGATGGAAGGGCAGGGATCAGCAGTAGAATGGCTCCAATACTCAGACTCTGGTGGAGCGCAGAATGGCATGTGGGACATCAGAGAAATGGTTACAGTGATAGGCTCTGTGTTCACGACAACAGCAAAAGTGACATGACGATCTATATTAAGACCAGGACAGGTAACATGATGGATGGTTTTGTTTCCTCCTTAAATTACTTTGTATCTTTCCAATTCTTTTTTTGTTTTTGTTTTCCTGGGCACCTGTGTCATAGGGAATTGTTTGCAAATTGTTTTGCATCTGTTGTGTTTCAAGAGCTTCTGTAGTCACTTCAATCAGTTGGAAAAAATCAAGAATGAGGCAGAAGGCAATAAGCTGGTCAGGAGCACTCTGCAAAACTGATTTTGCTCTCTGAATTTTATGGGGTAGATGCTCAGTGAGTGTAAATTGGGGGAAGTCCATTAGTGATTATGTGGTCCTTTATTTTCAAAAGGTGTTATGAAATTTTGCCTAATGACATCCTGGCAAAGTTTAGCTTTATAATCTGGGTATTTATATACCCTCCCTTAGTAAGCTGAGCATTTAACTTCCAATCAAAATTTCATCACACGCAACTAACGTAGAAAATGCACCAAGGATAACATCATTATAAAGCCATTTAGTAGCGCTGCCTCAGTCATTGTTCATGCCACTGGAAAGCCTTATTACAAGGGAAAACTAAGCTTGGGGTCATTCTCTGACTTCTGGTTCAGGAGCTTCATGGCCTGTTTATTCTTTCTTTTTATCTCCTTAGCCCTGGTGACCCGCCCGGGAAAAAGGTTGTCTGCACCCTTTCCGGCTAGCGTCTGCCAAGATTAGGCTCCATTGTGCCAGGCACTGTAAATGACAGTGACTGACCTAAGAGTATAGAATAGACAAAGACAAGACAGCCAAAAGGTGGAAGGGAAAGAAATGAAGTGACTTGGTGAAAGTCACAAAGCAGGTCAGTATTTAGTGGAAGAACCAGGAGTAGAACCCAAGTCGCCTCACCTCAGTCCAATGCCCTATCCACTGAACAATGCTACATCTTGACCTGTAAACCTCTAACTAGAGTTTTTCTGTTATAGGCCCTGGCATGTTGTCACACCAATCTACTCACCTGGAGGTCCAACTGAGGCCATATTCTGCAGTCATTGTTGAACTCATGATAATGTGTATGTTTTATTCATATCCATTTGCGGAGAATTCTTCAACAGTAAAAATTAACAATTGTGCCATGTCACAGGGCAACCAAAAGACTCCATTATCCTTTTTTTCCGCTGCTGAACAGAACAGGGAAAGAGTGGGTGCCTTTTGTGAAGACAAGTGGTGACAAGCATTAGGTTGTGTTATCAGGAGAAAACACAACCACATTCTACAAAGGACAGCACAAAGGGGCAGCACTTCTCTTAAATTAATGGTTCAGTAGGAAGATGCTGTGCAGAGTAAGGCCTCATATCATAAAAGCCTGGAAGATAATGTATGGCAGCTCTGTAACAGGACATAAAGCCCTTACAGGGCCTGATCTGTATTCCTTAGGTGTACGAAACTGATATGGACTTAGGGAGAGATTTGCTGTGGTGGAAAGAACATGGAATATAGATCAGCAACAGAAGAGTCTACTGAAGCAGCATCAGGATATAGCAATGTTTTTCAACCTTTTTTCATTTGTGGCCCGCTATAAAATTTTAAATGGAGGTGTTGGACCCCTTTGGAAATCTTAGACATAGTTTGTGGACCCCCAAGAGTCTACAGACCACAGGTGGAAAGCCACTGGGATATAGCATGGTAAGAAAATGACGTGAAATAATGAGTATGAAAAGAAAATCCTAAATTATTACAATCTACTGTATAGATCTCAGGCCTTTGCAGAGATTCTGTCACTGTGCTAACTGAGAAGCAAAGACACTCATTTAGATATGCTTGGGATTGTGCAGGAAGGCATCATAATAGATTGTACTCTTCACCTCTTCTACTTTCTAGGAGACTATATTTGTCTATCTGTCCCTTAGATTTCTTGCGAGTGCTTGCAATACTCTGTACATTTGCCTTCATGTATTTTGAATAATTACATCACAAAGCTGATGTATGGAGTCAGTCCAGTTCACTTTCCATCATCTTTGAAGCTAAAACCTTGTGTCTGGGTCGTATATCATTCTTCAGTAAGTTATCCCAAGCTCTTAAGAAGCTATGTACAAAAGAGTAATGTGATTTCATAAAATTTAAGGTGACCAAAGGAACATTATGTTCGTGCCACTGACAAGCAGTTGAATAGTGAATTACATGTTTGTTACAATGTACCAGTTAATCTTCCCATCTGCTGGCTTAGTTCTGTAGAGCTCCAAAAGACGTAGTCTCAACAGACACACCTTAGTATACAGTAGAGAAATATGTACAAATTGCAGTGTTCCATCAGAATGTATGTTGTTTTTTAACCACAGAGCTAATGGTGCGAATGCGAAATGGGGATAGTAAATGTACAGTTGTCACAGACATTACTAGGGTTTTAATTTAACCCATAGGACGAAAAATAGTTTTATCATGTCAGCATGAGATTTCACTTTAAATCTCATGATCTTTCACCTTGTATCTGAAAGGTAGTGTATTGCCACAGCTATAGTATGAAGAATAATGTAGTGAATAAAGGATAAAATAATGAAGGATAATGATGATATAGACAATGGGCCAAATGCTGTAGTACAAAATGTCTACTTAAGTGAATGGGGGTGCTGACTGAGAAAGAGCTATAGAATTTGCCCTCCTGTGTTTTGCATGATACTTTAAAGTGGCTGTGAATGAATAATTTTCTAAACAACAACTAGAGTATTAAAAATTAGTTCATGGATGTTACTACAAAATGTATGGTCATTATTAAAACTAATTTGCATTCCTATAATGCCATTCATCTGAGAATCTCAACCCCCTTTAAAAAACATTAACTAATCCTCAAAACTTGAGTAACTTGCCAAAAAATATAGAATGGCTGGGAACCCACAAATTCCAGTGTAAGGTTCTAACCCTTAAGCCACCTTTCTGCCTGAAAAACTGTAATTTAGCTGCGAGAAGCAAATAACTCACATTAGCAATTTTTGGTTGGGCTCTGAACAGTTTCTCAGGCAATGGGTTGGCAGTACCCATTGTTCTTTGGAGAAGCTGTTTAGATGATCTCAGGTCAAAAAGGTATTTTAAAAAAATCAGAGAATGGAAAAATAGACTTTTCTTATTCCTATAATTAAACATACCCTTTTACCACTCATGCTTTGTGTTTATTAAAAAGTGGGTTTGATGGAAACACACGTTATTACAGCTTCATGCAAAACTGCAGATGCATTTAAAAATGTAGATTGTGATTTTGAAAAGTCCGATGGACTCCAGTGCTTTGCCCCACTGAAGTCCATTGGAATTTCAAAGTCACGGCCTTTATCTGGGGCCAGATCCCTAAAAGTCTCAGGATCAGTGGAACTTTCTAACATGAGGATAATATTCATCTTTGCAGGAGACAGAGCTTTCTTATGGGCTGGTCTGAGATCGTAGAATTAACTATCACAGGAAATAAGGATGTGCACAAACCTCACCCCCTTACGCTCCAAGTGCAAGGCACATTTTTTGACCTACCTTCTCTAAGGGCTTGTCTAGACAATGTGAGGCAAGCCAAACAGAGTGAAGCTACAGAGCACCAGCTTGCCGTGTAGTAATGCCCTGCCTAGACACTGCGACAGCACAGTGAAAGCCCCACAGTGTGGACTGACCTGCTGTATTTTCAAACAGCAGTACATCCAGCCATACTCTGGGATTTTCCATGCTCTGTAGCAGTGTCCATTATGTGGCAAGCAGGTGCACTGTCAGATCATTCCTGACTTGCTGTGCAGTAATTTGCTGTATAAACAAGTCCAAAATCTGCCCAGCATTGCAAGGCCTAAGTGAACAATGCCCAAATATCTTTCACAATCTAGACCTCAGTGCCTTTCAGAATGAGACCAAGATCACATGGTTAACAACTGGCATACTATACCGAGAATGCTCAGAAATTACTTTTATCTTGATATCAGAAATAAAACAAAACCCTTTTTTTCTTGGGTGCATTTTGCAATACTCCATTGCGGGGTCCCTGGATGCAAATACCTGGCTTCATGCCAGCAGCTTAATTTGTCCTCTGTCCCTCACTACCCCCCAACAAATTATCAAATCCCAAGCTGTTAGAATCACTGCTAAGTATGCTTGCCACATGGGCTTCGGGTTAATTAGAGATTAATTAAATGAATTAAGGTAATTATGGAAATCCAGTCCTTTGACCCATGCAGATCAGAGCCCCAATCCTCTCAAGAATGTCATTCCTCATGCTAGCACTCACTACATTCTATTCTGAGTTTGTCTCTGTGCAACCACACCTCAGTAGGATGACCTCATTATTTTAAATGCAAATCTTTTCATTCGTCTTGTCCCACACTTGGTTTGTATACTCATTGGAACAGGGACTTGGTATAGTGAGGCCCTTGCTTCTAGCAGCTACCATAGTACTACTACTAAATGAAATAACCAGGTTTTCACACAATATGATCTATATGGTTTCAGCACTTTGGCTAATAGAAGGCCTATGTAAGGGAAAGCAGGGACCCAACATGTCTGAACTGCGTAGCCAGCAGGAAATGCAGGTCTTTGTATAGATCAGTAACTTAAGTTTAAAAAAATTGCAGGGATGGTAAATGTTAGAGTTAAGGTTATACGTAAGAAATCCAAATATGATAAGGTAAGAAATGCACAATAAAAGCACCCAAACAACATTAACTCTGCCCTGTATTGATGCCATGCAATACAATTATAATTAGAACTCTCTCATGGTCCTAAAGAAGACTAAATTGATTTTAAAAGATCTGTCTATCTATCTATCCTCATGGTGTCACTAAAGGGCAGAATTCCTTGAAGGTGTCCAGCTTCCCTCATACCACTGAGCTATTACAACCAATGAGATTGTTTCATGCAAATTAGCTGCAGAGGAAAGTTGGTAACTGGTTGAATTACCTCTGCTGTTCCAATGATTGTGATTCCTAATTTAAGATTTACCTGAGCATTTGACTGATTTGTAGCCTATATAATCCTAACAATTAGACATAACAGATGTTAATAACTTAGAACTGATTTGATTCATATATAGCTGATGCATAATATTACAGTTAATTTTAACCATATGGAAAGTTTGAAGCGCCTGTGTTATTTTATTGTTAAGATCAATTGGGACATAATAGAATAACAAAACCTAGATGACATGGGGATTATTAAAGGCTGAGATTGCAGAGTTTGTGCAAGTGTGGGGATTTCAGAGGTTTGCCTCTAGAAAATTCTGGAGCATTAAGAGTCTATCCAGGCATTTCATTATGGGAGAAGCCCTGACCAACCCAAGAAATGGACCCTTAAGTCTGCTGCTGACCTAGACTTTTGTAATTTGAAGGGCAATGTTTCTAGATGGCTTCTATTCATATACATTTCTAGCAGAATTTTGTTCCCCAATGGCCAAATAGTCATTACTTGCACAACCCCTATTTTGAAGGTCCTGTTGTGAAAGATGTGTGTGTGTGTGTGTGTGTACGCACACACACACCTGTGAACTGACTCTAATTTGCAAAAGCAAAAACTGAATATCCTGGTCTTCAGAAACTATGACTAGCTTTCAGGCATTTAAAAAGCTTTTTTGTTGTTGTTAATATAGAATTAATGAAAACTAACAAGGATCACAATATTTTCCCCCCTCTAACCCTTAATGGCTCAAGAATTTCCAGCCCCTATTTTGGACAAGTAATCAAGGATATGAATCTATTGGAAAGGCCTAAAATTTTAATGAAATCTGAAACATATAAATAAAAGTTCAGACCCTATTTCAAACTACTGGAACAATAATTGCCTTTTGAGAGCTGACCTGTGGAGCTCTAACTTTTTATAATGGAATATTAAAAAAAAAATCTGATAGACTTCAGCTATTTGAGAGAGCTTTACAATGATGTAGAAAAATCTAATTTTCAAATTTACTTCAGTTATTTTTAGCCAGGAAATGTAAGGAAATTAAATTGAACTTATGCAATGACACTATTTTTCAGTGGAACAAAAAGTCTCTACTGACATCTGTGGAGGGCGGGGGGAAGGAAGTTGTAATCTCTTATTATTAAAACTTTTAAATCACATCAGCAAAAAAATATCTGATGCATTCTCATCTTTGTGTAGCATTGATGGATGAGTGTATGTAAAAAATGGTCCCCGGGGTTTCCACTGGGAATTATTTCTAGTGGGTGTATATTTTAATATTCAGTTTTATCCGACAAATAGAAACTATTGCTTTTAAGGAGACTAATTTGGTTTCTTCAAAAGAAAGTTGTATTCATGAAAAATATACAAAACTTCAGTTTAAAACATGCATTACTGGAAAATGATGGTATAATCTATTGTGTAGACTAGGGTGGCCAACCTGAGCCTGAGAAGGAGCCAGACTTTACCAGTGAACATTGCCAAAGAGTCACATTAATATGTCAGCCCCACCCAGCTCCCCACCCTCACCTCTCCCAGCACCTCCCACCCACCGGCAGCCCGCCGATCAGTGCCTCCCCTCCCTCCTCATGCTGCCTGCCCGCAGCAATCAGCTGTTTTTCAGGTAAGCTCTGGTGGGGAGAGGGGAGGAGCAAGGGGCATGGCAGGCTCAGGGGGAGGAGCAGAGACCTTAGGGGAAGGGGTGGAGTGGTAACAGGACATGGGGCAGAGCAGGGGGGTTGTGCAGTGAGCACCCCACATCACATTGGAAAGTTGGCCTCTGTAGCTCCAGCCTAGGAGTCCGTGCCTATGCAAAGAGCTGTATATTAACCTCCGAAGAGCCGCACGCAGCTCCGGAGCCACAGGTTGGCCATCCCTGGTGTAGACGTACATCTGTCATTTCTTTTAACCATTTTGTTGATATCAAATTGATACACGTTAACATCCTAATTGATTCAAAGGAACTTTAGTTAAATAGCAGCACAAGAAGCAACCTGAAGGACCAGAAGGAGAAGAGTTGTTGCTTATTAATAATTTGTTATTTTTGTGGCATATTAGAGACAGTCCACTATGTCCGTCTGGGCAGCTGCAAACCGTGACACATACTGCTGAGGATTGCAAAATGACTCAGCTTCCTGGAGGTCTTCATGTCTTGAACATCATTGATAAGAATGCTCTTGGTTGGCTTGACTGTATTGCATGCCCCAATAAATAAAATGCTTTGTTCTGGTAACAACAGAGGTTCTCACCTACATCAAGGCCTAATTGTGCTAGGTTCTGTACAAAAACATAGTAAAAGACGGTTTCTAAGTCTCCTGATGCTATGCTGTGATTCAAAGAGAGAGCTGATGTGGTCAAAGCGATGGGCTAGGAAAATGATCTTTGTAATAGCATTCTGAATGGATATGAATGGGGCAATACTGCATTTGTCAAGGCCAGAGGAAAGGATTTACAGCAATTGAGATGTGAGATGAGAATTCTAGCTGTGTAGATAGAGAGGAAAGGCTGTCTAGTAGAGGTGTTGTGCAGAAAGAATCTGCAAGATTTAGATATAGCTTAGATGTCAAAACCCAGAGGGAGGGCTGAGTCAAAGATGACACCCAGGTTACGGACCTGCTGACAAGCAGGTGGTGGTGTTGTCCACAGTGACTGAAAAAGTAGGTTGGGGCATGGATGTAAAATTAAAAGCACTATTTTAGCCATATTAAGACTGAGCTAGCACCTAGACATCCAGTAAAAGATGTCAGAGAGACAGGCTGGTGTTTTTCATTTGAAGAAGTTGCTGATTTGGAGAAGAGTAGTAGTTGAATTTGTGTTTGCGGATGAGATTACTGAGAGGTGAGCTGTAGAACAGAAGGGATTCAAGGGCAGAGACCTGTGGAACTGCCACAGAAACATGAAGGGCAAATGAGGTGGATCCATCAAAGGACACACTGAAGGACTGATTAGAGGGATAGGTGGAGAACAAGCAGATGACAGAGTCACAAAAGCCAAGGGATGATAAGAATTCAAGAAGAGGAGCATGGATGACAGTGCGCAAGATGTCTGACGAGTCAAGGGAGATGAAGCTGGAATCCTTGTTCCAAGATTTGGCTAGGAAGAGATCATCGGAGACTTGGGTGAGAGTAGGGGCAGTGGAGTGCAAAGGACAGACGCTAACTGGAGAGGGTCTAGGATTCAGCACTGGAGGAGAAGAATGCCAGATTGTAGATGGCATGTTCAATTAGTTGGAGAGGCAAGTGGGGTCAAGGGTGGGTTTATTTAAGATGAGAGAGACTAAAGTAGGCTTGTATTGTGAGGGGAAGAGCCAGAGGAAAGTGAGAGTGTTTGGTATAGATGTATCATGGGGGAAGAACTGGACCATGTAACATGTTTTTTAAAAGTGACCTGTAATTGTTTTGCAGAACTTGTGATGTAAGGAGGAGAAAAGCTTGATTTTTAAAGGTGCATGCACAATTCTCTTTCTCAAAATATTTGGGGGAGTGGGGGGTGTCTCAAGCTGGATGCCAAAATTCTGAAGAATGCCAAATCAGTAGCCAATTCTGATTTTTCCCCTCAGAGCATCTGATTTGATCTCTCTGTAATAGATCCTGAGAATTCATTTCACATTCCAACATCTAATTCTGCATTCACTATCTCTTCTGCTATCTCACTGGGGTCTTTGGGTTTTCACATATGAGGATAGGATCCAGCCCCTTTACTCCTGTTTCTTTTAGGACCATATACTGTCTTGATTTATGTGGAAAACTCCAACTAATGCCAACTGGAGTTGAGTATACAGAATCCCTAGAACTATGTGAGCCTGATCATGCAGTCCTTATTTATGGGAACTGTCCCAATGACTTTCATGGAATTCAGACCTGCAGGTATTACTAGTAGTATACATCAAACCTGGAGTCTATGAGAAAAAATACAGCTCACATTCCCTGTGGCTGAATTGGCAATTGTAGCCATTATAACTTCCCTTCAACTGCTTATTTCATGTCTCATATAAAATATAGTTTAATATCTTATTTAGGGCAAATTTAGGATCTTTCTGGTAGGAGTGGTGTGCTCAGGGTGTGGGCCAGGGGAAATTGAACCAAAGCTGTGGATCTGAAACATAATGTTTCTGAAAGCACTGGCAAGGAGTGTTCCAATAAATAACTCTTGCTACATTTTTGGAGAGATGTACCTGGTGCTCCCTCAGCACAACTCTCCAGTGGCTGACTTAGTAACCACTCTGGAGCCACGAGTACTGGTGTTAGCACTTGTCTCGTAGCAATGATCGGCATTCTTTTTATTTGCTTACTACAAGCTCCAAGCCTACAAAGTGCTGAGAGTCTCCTTTGAGTTGCTGAGTGTCCTCTTCTCCCACTGATTTCATTGTAGGATTGGATTCTGTCTGCTGCCTAGCTTGAACCCCTGCAGGTATGACTGTCAGTCGGTGGATTCCAGTACAGATATTAATAACTAACTTTTTTTGTGCAGAGACAAGGAATACAATTAAAAGTGTAAATCTTGTTTTCATGCTGAGAGTTTTTTTAAAAAAATGGAATCTCTCCATGCTGTAACGAAACTTGTGGGAGCTTATGAAGGATGAATGCGCCATACCGAATATTTTGTATTGTGATGATATTCTCTGCTCTTCTGATGCCTTTTACTTTTAAACAATGTTTCTGGGGAGAACACAGTACTTGCTGTTTAAAACTTTACTGTTGGTGTTTAACAATTTATAATTATGGGTTTTCAAATAGTCAGTACACAGTCATAGCCTGTGATTAATATTTGATTGTTTTTCCAACAAATTAGTGCAGCAATGAAAATCTAGAAGGGGATGGAGGGTGTGTGGGAGAGAAGGCAAGAGTGAAAAACTAAAGGAAAGTACAAGTGGATGTAATGGAGACTTGGTGTTCTCTAAAGACTGACTTTAATCCTAAGCAGATGCACATCAACTATCACTAGAACATGAGGAAAAGAGTGATTTTCTATTAGTGGTTTGATTGCTTGAAAAAGTTTCTGGAAATGGGAGGCCTGTGTAGTTTTTATAAGTTTGTTCAAATGGTTTCCAAGAGGAAGGAAGATTAGATATGTTTTTGATCCCACCTACTACTATAAAAATGCTTATTTTTCCCTCTATAGCCAATACGTCTATTGGTTCGGCCAACTATTCCAGTAAGTTTGCTATTGATTTCCAACCACTCTTTCTTGCAGCAGTAAATCTGATAAATTATAGGATTTCAGAATAACCTCACCCCTATGTTGTGTATTTTTTGGGTTGGTGGTACAGGCTGGAAAGAGTGTTCTTGGTGCTCTGAGCTAAAGAAGCTATTCCTACTATTTGATTCCTTCTGTGTTCAGAGACACACACCTTTGTGCATTTTTTGTAAATAAACAAAACTGAATCAAAGAAATACCGGAATTACCTCCAATTTACACTCCCAACAGGAATATCCACAGTGCCCGAAACTTAGACTAGCCACTTGAGTCAAAAAGGGGCAACAATACCATTTCAACAAAGGAAAGTTATACTTTAATTCTGTTAAAAGATATCTTGATCTTATTCTTCATATATAAGGTAACTGACTTAGATACATTTCTTGAGGTCTCATGTAAGATGAATTTGAAAACTTGTATTCTTTGCATTTTGACACATCAGGATGCTTTGCTCAGAGTGGTGATGTTCTCAGTAAAGTAAATAATGGTGCTAAGGTCTATGGATGTGAAGAGGCGTTGACAAAACAACTGCCAATGAAGCTGAGTTTGGACTTTTCAGGGAACATTTGACTATTATGTTTCTGTAGCATCTGATACAACATGATTTGTGGGCTAACCAAGCAGATCTGTTCACAGGCTGTGACTGACGTCTCCTATATAGTCACAGGATAAATGCAACACGGTCAGTAGCAATGTAAGCTGCCCTTAATGCTCTACCCCAGTCAGCCTCAACTCTAATTCTGAGGGCTGACATCTAGGAGCAAAAGAGTAATTGTTTCCTTGTTCATTGCTGGCTTGAGCCACATTTGGTTGAAGTCAGTGGCAGTCTTTCCACAGGAGTCAGTGGGCTTGTTTTAGGGCCTTATATACTGTTCTTTCTAAAGTGCTTGCCAGCAACGGTGCCAGTTGTGATGGTAGGTTTTGCAATGCAGATACCTGCCTATTAGGAATTGCCTTGAGACCACCTATCATCTACCTCTGGCTGCTAGAAGCTGGGAAGCTGGGACTAGATGACAGATCGAATCACTGGATAAATTGCCTTTCACTCCCTTTGAAGCATCAGACACTGGCCACTGTTGGAAGACAGGTTACTGGGCTGGATGGACCATTGGGCTGACCTAGTATGGCCATTCTTATGTGCTAATCTCCTACAGACTTCCAAAAACTTGCCAGATGACAATACATTTGGTATCGACTGCTTTGGGCTGCATTACCTAAGTGACTTTGAGACCAAAACCTTTATTAATATTCATTTGTGAAATCAATAATTTGAACTGCAGTAATGCATTACCCGAATCCTTTCTGCACTAGCCCATAAGGTCACCACCCTGTCCTCCTCAAAAGCCACTTCTGTTATGATGCCAGAGAAACTAGCCAGCTAATAAAGAGTAAGCAAAGGGGAAGATTTAGGCAGTTGGTATTTACTTAAGGGTAATACATATTTTTGAATGCATATTTTCTCTCTGTACACCAACAGTTGTTATTGCTCAGCTTATTTTGATGGTAAGGTCTTGCTGAAGGGATTGTGTTTTCCTATACAACTTTAACCCTAGTCTGATTAGTAACCCTAACCCTATCCTAGATCAGTAGTTTAGCTCACTGTGGATGCATAGTGCAAGATACTCCTCTAGCACGATGTCTATAGGAAATCAGTCAATCAATAGCTAGGCTGAGGGGAATATGGTTGTGGTTGGCATGTACTTTATCTATTTATAACACCAATTTTTAAAATTTCGAATCTCTATATAAATTAAAATGGTATGGATTTGATTGTATCCCTCTCTACCTCAAACCTTCACATATCACTTGTCCTCTAAGGCCTTCATCCTGCAAATACTTATGAAAGTGAGAATCTTGAAGCAGGTGAGTGGTCACACTGACTCCCAGTGCTTGTGCATGTTTGTAAGATTTAGGGCCTCATGGCTACAGAAGTTTCAATGTGTGGAATATTAACCATATGGTTAAATGCTTTGCTGAATCAAGGCATCAGACAATCCTACACAAATTAGAGGATTGGGCCAAAAAAAAAAATCTGGTGAGGTTCAACAAGGACAAGTGCAGAGTCCTGCACTTAGGACAGAAGAATCCCATGCACTGCTACAGACTAGGGACCGAATGGCTAGGCAGCAGTTCTGCAGAGAAGGACCTAGGGGTTACAGTGGACAAAAAGCTGGACATGAGTCATCAGTGTGCCCTTGTTGCCAATAGGCTAATGGCATTTTGGGTTGTATAAGTAGGGGCATTGCCAGCAGATTGAGGGATGTGATCATTCACCTCTATTCAGCATTGGTGAGGCCCCATTTGGAGTACTGTGTCCAGTTTTGGATCCCACACTACAAGAAGGATGTGGAAAAACTTGAAAGAGTCCAGAGAAGGGCAACAAGAATGATTAGGGGGCTGGAGCTTAGAATTTATGAGGAGAGGCTGAGGGACCTGGGATTGTTTAGTCTGCAGAAGAGAAGAATGAGGGAGGGATTTGATAGCTGCTTTCAACTACCTGAAAAGGGGTTTCAAAAAGGATGGATCTAGACCATTCTCAGTGGTACCAGATGACATAACAAGGAGTAATGGTCTCAAGTTGCGGTGGGGGAGGTTTAGGTCGGATATAAAGAAAAACCTTTTCACTAGGACGGTGGTGAAGCACTGGAATGGGTTACCTAGGGAGGTGATGGAATCTCCTTCCTTAGAGGTTTTTAATGTCAGGCTTGACAAATCCCTGGATGGGATGATTTAGTTGGGGATTGGTCCTGCGTTGAGCAGGAGGTTGGACTAGATGACCTCCTAAGGTCCCTTGCAACCCTGATATTCTATGGTTCTGTTATTAGTGATTGTGTTTAAAATTTTCCCAAACTACCAAGAAAATGCTTATGGACTCTGGGGCATGTGGATGAGGTGTACGTGGAATTGTTCAGGATCTGGAAAAAAAATTCCTGTAGATTTCTAGTAACAGTCCCTGTTTCTAATCCCAGAGCCATCCAGTCCTTATTGTTGGTGAAATCTGCATTGTTGTGTGGTACTATCGGCTTTCTATTAGTGATATGTAATTTTCATTTGATTTGTATTGATACAATCTTAAATAAACAGAAAATTACACATTGGAGCCTTGGAGATAAGCAGCTTGAGGAGTTGTATGTAGCAAAATGACTTTGAATATTTGTAAGGTCAGACTTTTAAGGAAGGTAATTTAAATCTGCACATTTAGCTCCAGGGAATATTTGGCCATTCCTTTTGCTTCCCATTAATGAATAGTTATCTTTTTAATTGCTAGTTGAAGAAAGGGATTCCTACAAATGGGCAGAGGGGGTGGAGAAGGATTTTAATTGAATAATTTAGCATACATGGAAGTGCATACCATGCGGTGTAACAGAGATATGTTTAATTGACTTAGAAGGATAGCAGTAATGTAAAAACTTCAAATGGCACATAAATGGTGGGGCTAAGGCTGCAATCCATTGCTAGTCAATAGCAATGATTGAAATAAAAAACTGAATGATATTGCAAAAGTGGAATTAGAGGAAAGGGTGCCCCAAATCCTGTTGGTTCAGGAAAAATATTCAGGGTAGTATATCTGTGTTTTATTCTGTAGAAGATTTCACAATGATGTAAGTCACACAAGTTAAGTTTTCCTGGAGACTATGAATAGGAATTATAATAAGTTACAGTGGAAGCTCTTTGGGGCAGGGACAATCTTTCTGTTCTATATTCATACAACACCTGGCCCAAGAGTTACTGATCCACAATTAGTGCTTCGAGGGACTACTGCAATACAACTATATAATGATAATTAATAAAGAGATGAGGTGAAAGATGATAAAAGTGCCAGTCTGGTACCAAAAACTCTGGTGACTACTTAGGTGAAAAGTGCAGTCTGGAGGAGAGACACAGAGATTAAAAACCAAATGCTGTTCAGACAGGATTTTTTGAATTTCATCATGCCTGTTACTTTGGAATTAGGGAGGTACCTTTTCTACTTTTTAAAGATTTTTTAAAATTATTTTCACAAGCGGGGATTTGAAATGCACATAAAACTACCATTCATTGCTTAGCAATAACACGTTGGTGTATAATAAGAAGCGTAGATGGCATACAGATTTAAATTTTTAAAATGACATTCTTCAGTAATTATGCTTTCTTTATATATACATAATTGACAAACCCTAATTATCGCTTTACTCTTCTACTTGGATTGACATTGACATTAACCTCGGCGTGATCATGTCTGCTCTAAGGAGATCTGATCATCACTGTAAGGCTTTAAAAGTCGTAAATTTTTAAATGCAGAGTGAAAAGTTGGAGCTACTGGCACATATGTTCATTTTTGTAATCTAAAGGTAAGAGTAACATCAATGTGACCATCAATGAAAATATGGGTGAAGCCGAAGGAAAATGTCAGATTAATTGCTAGATGTATTGTGCCTGTGCCATTGAGGAGGAATAAATCTAAAATGTTGAGGCAACCTGGATTCAGCAGGTAGTTTGCTCATCCTAGTCATGTTTTTATTCTTCTTTGGGGAAAGAGGAACTGTCTTATCGATTTAGCTTATAAGCTGCCCTGGAGAGGGTCTGTCTTACGATGTGTTTGTAGAAGGTCTATCAGAATGGGGACCTGATCTTGGGTGGGGCAGCTAATTGCACTACTGTCATACAAAGAATTAAAAAATATGATTAATAAAATTAGGGGCCAAACTGGAATTGGCAGTGTCCCTTTAATGTCCTTATGCTGTTTATATAAATCTATATATATAAAAGTCAAGTGGTGTATGTATGTGTGTATGTATGTATGTACATATGACTGCGAAGTCCTCCCGCACCGTTTGAGCCAGAGACTTGAATTTTGGTACAGTGAGGGGTCTTGGGGTCTAGATGCTGGTAAGGGTCGAAAATTTTTCGGATCTCACCTCTGACTCCCCACAGGGGTGAAAGTCTTTCAGGGCCAATCACATCAGCTGGGCAGTTAGGTGGTGATGATGTCATAATACCCCCCTCCAACAGACACCTCACTCGCTCAGCTCACCCCTCCCTCCTCCAACGGAACCCCGGAGATCCCTCAGTTCTCTGCCCCTCCCCCCTCCCAACGGAACCCCGGAGATCCCTCAGTTCTCTGCCCCTCCCACCTCCCCAACGGAACCCCGGACTACATCAGCCCTGTGCCCCCCCCCCCCCACCTGCGAAGGTCCCCGGAATCCCTCGGCTCTGGGCCCCCTCCCCCCCTGCGACGGATCTGAGTTGGGTTTGGTGGGACGGTAAGTGAGGTGGGGGTGTCGGGTTCGGTCGGGGGGTGAGGTGGGGGTGTCGCGTTTGCTTCGGGGGGTGGGAAGGTGACGGGGTGGGTGAGGGGTGAGGTGTGGGTGTTGGGGTTGGTCAGGGGGTGTCAGCTGTCTGCCACCTCCCCACCTCCGACTGACCCGAGCAGCGCCGGGCACTTATGCTAGTGATATATACAAATAAATGAAGATGTGGTTGGAAAAGTTATTACATTCAGTCCCATCAGAAAATTTATTTGAGGATGAAATGACTCCGTCTAAAGTATTTATCTCTGACAAGTATTGTGACCTGCAGCATGGCCCAGGCCTTCATTTTACACTCTGCAGCTGCAGAAGTGCTATTCCACAGCAGGAACAAGCCAAGATAAAATTGCCAGACATCAGCTCTACACATTCGCTTTGCAGCATCTGTTTAGGTGGGTGGCTTGTTGTGGTTTTCCCATTACTTGAAGGGTTTTGTCATGACAAACAGCATCTGTCCATTTCCCCAAACATAGACTGTACATCTTAAATGCACTGAAAGGCTTAAATAAATTTCCCTGCTGCCAGTAATTCCGTGTCAAGGGCATTGCAAACATCTGCAGCTCTCGAGATACTGCAGCCAAAAACCATGGCTGGAGATAGCATGGAGGGTGGAACTGGGTGTGTATTCTAATAATTGCCACAGGACAAACCAAGATTGCCCCTAAAATGACCTATGTGGCCTTTTTATTACTCTAAATTTGGGAACCCACTGATCAGTAGGCTCAGAGGACCTACCTCAGTTTCACACCCCAACTTGGGGTCATATCCAGTCTGGAGGGGTAAGTGGGTTTCTGCACTGTTAAAGATGTCATCTCTTAGATGTGGCATCAAACAAGAAACCCTTTCTGCCCATCTAGTAGGGTCTTGATGTAAGTAAATGACCCCCTTGTGGCTCCATCTCTCTGTTTGGAAGGAAGGGTTATGGTGGAGGGTAGGGAATTGGCTTTCAGCAGTTAGGAGCTGCCACCGCCTTTGAGGGACCCTCTGATAGCTGAGAGTTTCCAGAGTGTAGTATATTGTAGCCATGCTCTCTTCAGCTTCAACTGGCTCCCTGCCCTATGGAAGTGGGGGGCACATAGAGTGACTCTATCCCCAGCAGGAAATCCCCTTATGCAGGGGTAATTCCCCAGGGACCTTTATGCTGCCATAAAGGACTGCAGTGCAAGAGATAATTGGGACCTGTGTCTCTGGTATCAAGATAGTGAAGAGACTTACAGATATGACCGATCAACATGGCTGCTGTCATCACAAAAAGGTTCTATATTGCTGGTGGAGGACAACCTGTGGCCCACGGGTTGGACATGGCCTGTCAAGGTAATCCGTTGGTGGACTGCGAGACAGTTTGTTTAATTGACTGTCCACAGGCACAGCTGCCTGAAGCTCCAAGTAACTGCGGCTCACCTTTCCCAGTCCCTGGGAGCTGTGGGAAGCAGCTGTGCCTGTGGATGGTCAATGTAAACAAACTGTCTCATGACCCATCAGCAGAATACCCTGATGGGCTGCAGGTTGCCCACCACTGAGGGGAAAAGGAGATTAAGAGGAGGATCTGATAAAGGTGTACCTAAGAACAAGGAGACCTTCAATGAAACTGAAAGGCAGCAAATACTCTGAACACCAGGGATAATTAACTGGTGGGACTCATTGCCACAAGCTTTTTAGACAAAGCTTAGCATGAGTAAAAAAGATTATTATAAAATTAAGAATATCCGCACTTATAGTAGGGAAGGTAGAATAATACTCTGAGTTCATGCCTCAGGGTATAACCTTGTATAATCATAAATTCTGCTTCAGTATTTAGGTGCAAAGCTCTGAGGCAATATTGCCCTTTATTATTTGTATTACTGTAGTTCTTAGAGAAACCAACTAAGAGCCCATTGGGCAAGGTATTGTATAAACATATAGTGAGACACAGCCCCTGCTTCAAAGAGTCTAAAATATGAGGGGATGTCTACGTTGCAACTGGAATAGTGATTGCATATCCAAGCTAGCTTTAATTTAGCTAGTACCACTAGCAGTGCCATGGAGCAGGGGTTGCAGCGTAGGTTAGTAGTCCAAGTATGTACATATGCTCCCTGGAGGGCTCATACTCAACTAGCACTCATCATGCTTCACTGCTGCTGGTACCTGAGCTAGCTCAGGCATGCATACATATTCTGCAATCACACCTCCAGTGCATTGTAGCCATACTCTGTAGAGGCAAGACAAAAGTGGGAGGGAAGACGTAGATACAGAGAGCTGACATGATTTGCCCAAGGTCAGTGGCCGTGTCAGGTTTAGAACTCAGGTTTCTGACCCCTCACTTGTAGTGTAGTTCCCTATCTACTCGATCGTGCTGCCTTGTTAATACGACTAATCCTATATTTCATATACATTCACCAATTATATTCAGTGCTTTTTCCTCCCTCAGCTGAAGGAAAAAAATAATCGGTTGCTTTTTACCAAATGCCTGTTGGAAATCTTTGATACCCTGGAAGAGTTCAGCAGTGCAGCAAACGGAGCATCTTTCTGCATCTCCTGCATACGCATTGAGGTATTTTGTATTTATGAGCAAGATCTGAAAGAAAAGGGGAGGGGGGGAAGGATAGAGGCCCACTGGATAGAGCTGGCATCTTATAAGATTTATGAACGGCTAAATTTAGAAATGTCGTTTTGTTATTGCTAGTGTACTGCAGGCTGCTATGTCACTAGGAAAAAATAGCAGTTGCCGCCTTTGCGAGAGCGCCTATGAGTAACATAAAATGGGCTCAATTAATCATTTTAACCACTGAATTCACTCTGGATAAACAAAGCATGTATCAGATGATATGCCCTAGAAAGGTAGTCATCCTTACAAAATGCTCCTCTTTGCAGCTCGGCTCCTCTCATTATCGTATTGCAAATAGTTTTCTGAAAGGAAAAACTGTTCAAGCAAAATATTAAATAGCATTCATTTGTCATTTTCCTGCGGGGACCAGGCAGCAACCTGCTGTGGCTGGAAATATGTGGTCATTACAAAGCTTGTATTGAATTGTTTGTTTATCTTTTTTCCTCCATCTTCTTAGATGATGTTCTTTTGTGATTGGTAATTTTCAGTACTTCTGCTTCAAGGCAGCATCCCCACTAGTCCTGAACTGAAACTAATAGATAGTAGAGGTTTCATCTCATGCACACACACTCTCACACACATACTCTTACTCTCAATCTCTCTCTCTCTGACACACACACACACACACACACACAGGGCCGGCAACAGAAATTTGGGGGGCCCCTACTCTGATAGTTTGGGGCCCCCCCAGCCCAGCCGCCCCCCCCCAGCCCAGCTGGCGCTCTCCCCCCCCCCCAGCTGACAGCGGCTGGGGGAGGAAGCCCAGCCGGCCTCCCCCCCCCCAGCCCAGCTGGCGCTCCCCCCCAGCTGACAGCTGGCGGCAGCGGGAGCGAGAGCCCGGGAGCGGCGTGAGCCGCCCTTGCTGTTCTCCCCCTCCCCCCGCCCTTTCTCCCCTGGACTGCGCCGCTGCCGCCGGCCGGGTTCACTGCTCCTGCCGGGGCCAGGCGCGCTCGTCCAGAGGAGAGCTGCGCCGCCTCCCCGCCCCTTCCCCGCTCTCCAGGCCGGCGACAAGGGGGGACGACAACGGGTACAGCTGTGTACCGGGGCCCCCCTAAAGTCGGGGGGGCCGGTACAGCTGTACCCGTAGTACCCCCCTGTCGCCGGCCCTGCACACACACACACACACACACACACACACACACACACATTCATTCTCTCTCACACACACACAGAATCTCTCAACAGCTTGAATGTTTATTTGCTTTTTTAAATATGTCATTTTGGTTGCGAAGTACTCAGGCTGCTATTTGGAGAGCTGGAGAATTTGTTACAGTTGGTCTCAACTATGATAACTCAAGGCCATCGCGTGTAGTGGCATCGTAGCTGTTACTTTGTGAGTCTAATAGTCAATTGAATTAATTAAAATAGGATCAACATCAAAACAAACAAAACTGCCTTTGCTGGGTGCTTTCATGCAGAACAAGCTAGCACATCCATCTTAAAATGAGTCCCTCCCCCCCGAATACACACACTTTATTTATGCATTCCTGTCTGTCTATGCTTGACACCTTTCAGATACTTAGCTGCAGCACCATACAGATTAGCCATGCAAAGCAGGAAAAAGGCAAGTGTAGGAGGCCAAAGTGTTGTGTATGTTTGTGTAGTGTACTCTGTCGGTGCATATGAATGAAATTTTGAAGTTTGGGGGCAGGGAAAGGAAGCAATTCTTTTTTAAAAAGGTGCAATTTCTCATTCTCACTCTTCTTAAAACCCTTTAGTGAACATTTAAGTGTGAAAAAGAGGCTCTGCTTAGGTGTGTTCAGTGTATGCCAAACAGGGTGCAAATCCTGGATTAAAAAGCTGTTAAAACATGACAATAGATAGAAAAATCATGCAGCAGAAATATGTTTTTAAGAGCTTTTAAGATGTCCGTTCTGCCCCTGTGTGTATCCTGCATCGCTAAGATGTTGCTTGCGTGGTTTTACTGTTGGTCTCAAGGACGCCATATTGATCCAGATTGATTAGGTAACATGCAAAGTTTCCAAAATGATGGCAGAAGAAATCCGCAGTTTCTAACTGGTACTATTGAGTTTGAACTTTACCCTGGCTTGATGGCTCTGTCTGAACTTTTGACCAAGGCTCTGACCTAGGGACAGCCCCTGAACCCCCCCCCCCCCCTTAAGTAGCCATCTCCCCTTTGTCTTTGGGATTTACATTTCTTAAGCAACTGTAATGCTGGTTTTAACTTGTTTTACCCAGTAGAATCTTGATTGATTATGCATGACCATTATGACCTGTTAATTACTTTGTTTACTTCTGTGTATAAATATTGATGCTTACACCTAATAAAGTTGCCACACTTACTCTGAAGCTTTTGAGCTAGGAGTAATGTGAGCCTGCTGATCAACGAATTTGTGTCTATGTAACTTGGTCTCTGACAGTTTGTGAGCCCTATACCAACTCCGCACAAACTCGGGTGCTGGAAAGGTAAGTAGGACTTGCTATTTTACCTAACAGTACCAGAATAGGTGTAGCCTAGAATTGACTGGAAAATGGAAGTACTCTTCAGTGAATTGTTTTTGTGGGAAAACAATGGTCCCAAACCATGACTAAACATAAATAAAAATTCTTTTTAAAATTTGATTGATTGCAGGAAGATTTTCAAGAAAAGATCCATTTCAGGAAAACCAAACCAGATTTTTTTTGACTTTCCAGTTGCTCACCTGCCAGAGAGGCAGAGATCCCCGCTGCTCAGCACCCCTTCTCCCATCCAGCTCTTCGACCCAGAGAGGCTGAATGCCTGTGCTCTCTGCCAGTTAGGGAGTCAGGGATTCAGGGTGCTCAGTTCAAGGGCCCTTCCGGAAAGCTTTTGTCAGTTTCACGGGCAAAAAGTGAAATTTACAAAAGCCTTCCAGGCAGGAAGCCAGAGAAGGGTCATTTCTTCAAAAACAACAAACAAACAAGCAGATAAATAGGGTTTTCTAACAAGGGCATTTTCCATCTGAAAGGCATTCCAATGATTTTTTTTTTTTTTTACCAGCACCAGGGAACCACATTTTGTAAATATTTATTTATTTACATATGTTACTTTCAGAGAGAAAAAGAACCTCTGTGGACATTATGGGCTTGATATAGAAATTAGTGTGTGAGGCTCTGAGTCCTGTATAGGAGATGAAACTAGATGATCTCTTCTGGCCTCAGCGTCTAGGAAGAGAAGGCGTTCAAACATAAAGCAGATCTTCTTGCTGTTCACTGTCCAAGCCAGTTGTATGGGCAATAGAGTCAGCTACTGTAAGAGGTTATGATCAGCATTACAGAATTGTTGCAGTGGCTGACTCTAAAATTAATGCAACAATTTCAGCATCCTAAAGTATGACTGAAACATCTCCATTTATTGTATTTTCACACTGCATTTTCATTGCCTTTTGTGAGCTTTAATAATCATCCACAAAATTACACTGCTGTATCTTATTGTACTTTTTTGATGGAAAAGTTGGGCTGGGCTGATTACCCCAGGAAGTACTAATAAGCCTTGTTTTAACAAGCCTAAATTTATACTATTGACAGAAGTTAATTGCACTGTTATGCTCTTTTTTTGCACAGGATTACTGATTGCTAAGGGACAGTGGTGGAAAACAATAACAGCATACAATACATGAGAAAACAGCTTTAGTAAGATGCTAGCAGCTGGCACCATGGTGAAAATTGCCCAGGAACAATTCACCATTGCAAAATAGACATACAGAGTCGTATAAATAGAAATGAGACTATAGGGGCTGCCATCTCCAGGATACAAGCATATGCCTAGATATGTTGAAATAGTGTATGGTGGAATAGCAATCCTGTAACTATTGCCGGTGAAAAGGGAGTTTCCTAAGACAGTGTCACCAGATGATCTTTCCTGATGCTGTAGCATGCCATTTCCGGATGCGCTTCTTCCTTTAGGAAATGGAGGTGAAATTCCATCCCCGACAAAATAATTGTGTGTCACCAATTCTGTTGTTCTGAAAGGTGGCACTTAAAACTTCTGCCGTCTTTAGCGCATGCTGCTGCCCTGCATCCCCTCAGCCCCACATGTGCTGAGCTTGCTATGTTTTGGAAATCTAAGTGCTGAGAACATACATCTTGGCTCTTGTGAGCTCTGTGCTTCACAAAGATATACCCACGGGTATCTAGGAGTGTGAGTACTTGTTTGCATATGCAGCACACAGGAAGAGTCTGGGAATGTGAGTCCTTCCTCTTCCTCAAAAATGTACTCTAGGACAGTGGTTCTCAACCGGGGGTCCAGGTCCCCCTAGGTGGCCGCATTCAGGTTTCAGGGGAATCTGCCAAGTGGGACCAGTGTTAGATTTGCTGGGGCCCAGGGTAGAAAGCCGGAGTTCCACTCCATGGCCTGAAGCCCACGGTCCTGAGCCTCGCCACCTGGGGCCAAAGCAGAAGCCTGAGCAACTTAGTTTCACGGTGCCTCCTGTGGCATCAGGTCCTGGGCAATGGCTCAGCTTGTTACCCCTTAACGCCGGTCCTGGTTTTTATATGCAGAGTTATTGTGGCACAGCTGGGCTGTGGAGTTTTCATAGCATGTTGGGAGGGGGGGGGGGGTTCAGAAAGACAAAGGTTGAGAATCCCTGGTCTGTTTTGGGATTCTCTGTGGATGGTGGCTACGTTTTTTAACTGGCTAATTTGGATTCTAGTTGCAATATTTGGGTTGAGAGCCCTACATTGTTTTAACGTGTTTTGCATTTAATTTAAAGCGAATTTTGCACTTACGAAAGTGATGGGTTGACAGCCCAGAAGTCTGAAGCCATCTATTTATTCTAAAGCACGTCTCTGGATTCTGATGAGTGATAGAGTTTTCCTCTTCCTGCTCCACTAATATACCACCACCCTATTCTGCAAGGCCGCCTACCAGTAGTGTTCATAAGATAAGTCATGGGTGGAGCATATTGCTGGGGCAACATGAACTGCTGCTGCCTGGGCTGTCCCTGCTTTTTGGATAAAGTGCTCCCTGTTATAAAGGAGACATTTCATACCTGCTTGTGATTGACACTATCTATACTACCATCTTGTGTTGAGTATTTGGTAGAACGAATTTTTTACACCATTTGTCATTTTGTAGGCGTTTCATTAGAACACTGAACAATCTTCAGCAAAGCTGACATGTTATTGTCATTCAGCATCTTTAATATCAAGTCCTGGTCCATGCTTTTTATCACTCCCAATATTTTTCATAGTATATGGTGGTAGTGGTGCATTTTTTTTCCCTGGCAAAGACGCCAAGAAAATGACCTTAAGGATGTCAGTGTTTTTGAAGGTCTTAACCCCATCTGATAATAACTTTTTTAGTCTGCAGAACTGGATTGGGAATCTTATGACGCCAGGTTTTCATGTGAGATTTCAGGGACTTCCCACTTCGTCCAACACCACCAGGCAAACAATTCTCATAATATTCCAGTACTTTTGCTTTCTCTCCTGGACCAGAACCTGGGAGCCCCAAAGCTGTGCAAAATGGAAGAAGGTATTTATCCAAACATTTTCAAGCCTTCAAGCTACTTCATGTTGTGCTTGTCTGGCATTTGGGGCAGGGGTACTGGAACAATTTGTATAGTAGTTGTACTGAGAGCCATTGAACCAAACTGTAATACCCCTCTAATAATGGAACCAAATTGTAAACCCTGCATCTGATGTAAACCACTTCAAATTAGGGGGTATGGCAGCAACTCTAGTTCCTGCACTTATGGTTTGGAGTTAAAGTTCAGGTCAGTTCTCATTGTATATAAACTGCTATATGAAACAAACATGACCTTTTCTAGAAAAGTTTAAATCCAGAATGAATTGAGGAGTCAGTGCTTTATTTAGGCTAGAGTTTCGAGGTCAGGGTCAGGACTAAATTAGGGCCAAGTAACAGTGCCAAAACCACATATAGTAAAACCTCGATTTAACGGACCTCGATTTAACGGACTTCGGATGTAACGGACAAAATTTCTGATCCATATCAGACCGCGACCCGTCCCTGCTGCGGCCCCGGTCCCCTTCGTTGGCCGTCTGCTGGCTCCCGGCTGCCGCCCCGGTCCCGGCAGCAGGCGGGCTGGCTCCTGGCTGCCGCCCAGGTCCCGGCCACTGGCGGGCTGGCTGCCGGCTCCCGCCCGGGTCCCAGCAGCAGGGACCTGGGCGGGCTGGCTGCCGGCTCCTGGCTGCCGCCCGGGTCCCAGCAGCAGGCAGACTGCGGAGCTGCCACCCCGACCCTGTGGCGGGCGGGCTGCTGCTCTGACAGCTCGTTGTTTTTTTTTAATTAAATAACGGACTTTTTGATTTAACGGACACCCCCTCGCCCGAATTAGTCCATTAAATCAAGGTTTTACTGTATGTTGTTCTTGTGAGATTTTTCCCCCTTTAAATGGCCTAAATTGCTTGAGCTCAGTTGTTCCTTCAAGGTTTTTGCTTCATTTGAACTGGAATTGGAGACCAGGTGCTTTGTGATTCAGCCTGGAAAAAAACATAATGGGTGGATTTGAATTTCCCCCAACCCTCAATTAATTTTAAAGGGTTCAGATTCCAGGTTCTGGTTTCTTCCTCTGACTCTAGTTAAAAAGAACCTTGGGGATAATTTCCAAGTTTGTTGCAGCTATAATGACAAAAAGAAGCCTAAGAAGTCTCCAAAGTCACTACACAACTTCTGTGGCAGACTTCTAATTCTGAGTTCTTTATTTCCTTGAAGTCTGTGATGGTTTAATTAGGGTGAGCAATGTACTCTGTGCCCTAGCCCATGAGTCACCAATGGGAGTGACATCTCTTGTATGGAATGTTTCCTTCCCATGTGAAGTACATGAGAACCAGGGGTTCTGAGTACAAGATTTTTAAACCATTTTCTCAGTAACTTTAGGATTATGTACTTTATCTCACCTTAGCATTTGAGACTTTAAAATAAGCATTAGTGAATGTTTAAGAGGACTGATTTCTGCTCCTTTCCACGTGAGAGAACCTTTCACTGGTACTGAACCTTGAGCTGTCAGTGCAAGATTGTGCAGCAGCACTGGGAAAGGTAGTTAATGGAGTGGTTAATGACTCTGACGGTCTTTTCTTTACATCCCCTGCTTTGGACAGCACGGCCCTTCCTATTTACATTTACCTACTTTCTTTAGTATGTTATCTGGAACTTCTCTTGTTGCGTTTTGTCTGCCCCAGCGACTTGCTTGAAAATACCTACTTGAGCTCTCTCTCATTTATATTTTCATCTTCCAGGAGAGATGCATTTATTAAAAATACACAATCCTTTGGTTTGACTTCTTTAAAAACATTGTTTAAACTACAGCATGTGTGGGTCCCCAGCCCTTGTGCCAAAAGAAATCTTGTGTGCCTTAGTTTTGGTTCCCCTATTTATAAAACTTGTACTGCTAAACCACCCTGAACACACCCGATCCCGTCTGATCTTGGAAGCTAAGCAGGGTCGGGCCTGGCTAGTACTTGGATAGGAGACCTCCTAGGACTACCAGGTGCTGTAGGCTTAACATGGGCATGGGGCTAGCAACTCCACCCTGTAGGGAATCACCTTGCTACTGAAACAGCAACAACAGAGTTGGAGTGCTCTGTGGTTGGTGGCCCATACCCCACCTGGGGGGTGACGGGCAGAGAGAAAGAGATTTATGAAACTCATGGACTTTAAGGTCAGAAGGGACCATTATGATCATCTAGTCTGACCTCCTGCACAATGCAGGCCACAGAATTTTACCCACCCATTCCTGCAATATACCTCACCTATATCTGAGCTATTGAAGTCCTCAGAACTGATCATTTTGAACCACCATATCATAAAAAGTTTGCTACAGTCAACTCATAACCTGCATGGTTTCAAACCGATATGTCACAGAGAACAGGGGATAGTGGCAAAATGGAA
Organism: Sternotherus odoratus; assembly: GCA_032164245.1. Lineage (NCBI taxonomy): Eukaryota > Metazoa > Chordata > Testudines > Kinosternidae > Sternotherus > Sternotherus odoratus. Next base: position 16,835,348 of record JAVMKO010000007.1, on the reverse strand, counting down.
AATGTACATAAAATCATAGAACCATAGAGTTAGAAGGGACCATAGGGGTTATCTAGTATCAATAAGTGTAAAAGAGACTGTGAGAACACAGGCACAAGTTCTGCCCTCTTATACCACTGTGACCCACTGAAGTTAATGGTACTGCATTGCCATAACTGAGAACAGACTTACTCCCTGGTTGCTATTTAACTATATCTGACCTCACTTCCCGTACCTGAGGCAGAGGAAGCAGTCTGGCTGCAAGAGATGGAGAAGCATGTGGAGCCGGACAGCAGTAATGATCAAGTGAGACAAATTTCTGTCCTCACATATACCCCATGCAGCCTTGTTGGGTTCAGTGGGATTTTACGAGACACACGTAGGGGCAGAATTTGGCTCATTGCCTTAGGAACCTGTGCTGTTGTAATGCTGGAAACAGTCAGTTTGTTTTCTAATACACAAAATACAGAGGAACGTTGTGAAAAGCAGTGTAGTTGAGTGGATAGGACCACAGACAGGAAGTCTGGGGACTTCGTTCTTGCTCTCACAAAGAGCTGCTTGGTGACAGGGCAAGTCGCTTCACTGCTCTGTTTCCTCAGTAAAATGGGTATAATTATAGTTCCCTCCTTAGCACAGTTCTGTGGATGAACAGTGCTATGTAAGAGCTAAGTAGTAGCTAGCTAACAGTAGTATTAAGTAGTTATAAAATATATGCATATATGGCTGGCTGTTATTCCTCTCTGAGGCAGTACAGTAAAACCCCGATTTAACGGACCCCGATTTAACGGACTTCGGATGCAACGGACAAAATTTCCGAAATCCGTTTTTCGCGGGCTGGCTGCCAACTCCCGGCTGCCGCCTGGGTCCCACCCGCGGGCGGGCTGGCTCCCGGCTCCCGCCCAGCTCCCGCCTGCGGGCGGGCTGGTGGTTCCCGGCTCCCGCCTGCGGGCGGGCTGGCTGGCTGCTGGCTCCTGCCTGCGGGCGGGCGGGCTGGCTGGCTGCTCCCGGGTCCCGCCTGCGGGCGGGCGGGCTGCCGGCTCCTGGGTCCTGCCTGCGGGTGGGCGGGCTGGCTGGCTCCCGGGTCCCGCCTGCGGGCGGGCTGGCTGCTCCCGGCTCCCGCCTGCGGGCAGGCTGCCGGCTCCCGGGTTCCGCCTGTGGCCGGGCTGGCTGCTCCCGGCTCCCGCCTGCGGGCTGGCTGCCAGCTCCCGGCTCCCGGGTCCCGCCTGTGGGTGGGCGGGCTGGCTGGCTCCCGGGTCCCGCCTGCGAGTGGGCTGCCGGCTCCCGGGTCCTGGCAGCAGGCAGGCAGGCTGGCTGCCGGCTCCCACCCGAGTCCCGCCAGCGGGCAGGCTGCCGGTTCTCTGCTCCCGCCCGAGTCCCAGCAGCCGGGACCCGGGCGGGCTGGCTGCCGAGTCCCGGCTTCCGCCCGGGTCCCGGCAGCGGGAGAGCTCGCTGCCGGCTCCCGCCCGTGGGCGGGCTGCCGGCTCCCGCCCGAGTCCCAGCAGCCGGGGACCCGGGCGGGCGGGCGGGCTGACAGCTCCCGCCCGGGTCCCAGCAGCCAGGACCCGGGCGGGCTGTTGGCTCCCACCCGGGTCCCAGCAGCGGGGACCCGGGAGGGCGGGCGAGCTGACGGCTCCCGCCCGGGTCCCAGCAGCCAGGGACCCGGGCAGGCTGCTAGCTGCCGCCCGGGTCCCAGCAGCCGGGACACGGGCGGGCGGGTTGACGGCTTCCGGCTGCCGTGATAAGTAAAACCTCGATATAATGGACTAATTCGGGCGAGGGGGTGTCCGTTAAAGCCGAAAGTCCTGTTATTTAATAAATTATTAAATAATGGACTTTCGGCTTTAACGGACACCCCCTCGCCCGAATTAGTCCATTATATCGAGGTTTTACTGTATTGACCCATAGTGTGGTGAGGGGAGTGGGTTTTTTTTGATGAGACATAAAAGTGAATGCCTGGTAACTGTGGTAATTAAAGATTTCCAGTGATGACTTTTCCCCTCTTTTTCTTTTAAAAAATCTCCTCTTAATTAATTAATGTATTTATTTTGGCAACACTTCATCACATTATCTTCTAGCCAAAGTCACTGCACCTGTTATCGGCCCCACGTGTTTTGGATTAGAACTTGATGGACAATAATACATAGCCCAAAATTTAAGGACCACACCGGAAACAACTGATACAGTTTCTTTTTGTTAACATGCTGTGTTCTGGTGGGGAACTGCATTCAAATCAATCTGAATATACATTCATAAACCACAGGAAATAGAGAAGCTATAATGAAGTAGTTAGCATTGTATTGCCTACTATTCATTCTTTATTCTGTTTCACACAATAAAATAATTCCATGCAAGGAAAAGGGAGATGTGCAGTAGCACACAGATGTGCAATTGTTTTAAGCCTGTCTTTCGATGGCACTAAGAAGCACAGACTGGCATCAAGGCCGTGTTTGAATGCAATCAGTGCCCCATTGCTACACACTGGTTTGCCTGCCCACTCTTGAGCTCAGATATCATAATATGATAAGGAAGTACTGCAGAAATTGGGGAACAGGTAGATGTTTCAATTTAGAAAATACTCAGAGAGGGTGAAATTCATCGGTGGGCGGAGGCCAAATACAATACATAGCAACTCTATTGTATGGTAATGAAACTTGGACACTGAGGAATGCCAAAAAGTAGCATTTTCAATTGGCACCACTTTTGTGAGCTGATCCATATCAACTGGCAGGATAAAATCAGAAATGAGGGTATTGTAAGCTGAACCCAGCAAGCACCTCCGTCAGCGTTGATTCGGTTTTGATGGCATTCTTGCTGTGAACATATTAGGATGGACGACCAATGAATTACAAAGCATACTTATCAAGGAATGTCTCCAGATGTCCAATGATGAGGTGGTACTGAAGCTTTTAGTCCCTATGATAAGAGCACCAGTGATGGACATAAACTGCATATCCAGCCAGACTACCTTAGCTACCTCGATAGAAATTGATACAGGTGGTGTTTGATTTTTAAGAAGGCTACATGCCTTTGAGATTTGCCATGAAAATGTTGATGGCATCTGGATAATCTTGTAGAGCTACTGTAACTCCATTTATTTCAGTGGTACTACTCCCAGTTTACAGAGGCATAAATGAGTGGCTACTGTTGTCCTGATTATCCTAAGAGAGGCTCGGCTTTTAGTCAATCTCTACTTCTCAAAATGCTCTTACAAGTTTGGTGCCTTTACTTTTACAAGAACTCTACAGCTTCCTAGCATTTAAGGATGGATATTACAGACAACATTAATATCAAGGTATAACAATATTTGGGCAGAATGCATTCCGTGATTGTAAGTTTATACATGACTATACACAAAAACAATATTTAGCTTTCATCTCTGGGCCTGGTGAAGTGGAAACCATGCAATTTTCTCTGTCACTGCCTTGCAGCTTCCATGACTCCAGGATAGCTCTTGCAGAAAATGGGGCTGTAGAGAGATGTTTTTGGACAGAATAGGAAAACTTGATAATCGTACAATAGCAGGCTATTTGGGAAGCAGTGCAATTTTAAGTCTACTCTCATCACGCTTACTGAAAAGCTACTGCTCTTAAAAATACTTATTGGAACTTTTTATGAGGGCAATTATATACATGAAATTATATAAATTCAAGTTTGCAAAACTTTCTCCTTACTGAAATCCCGTAAGATTTAACTTTATATTTTCTATAGGTTTGATATTCTTTCTGTAGGGTTTGAGAACCAGCTTATAGAATGTAATATCCCTGCTGTTGTAAAATCTATCAAATAGTTTAATATACAGTGATATCTGTTCTAAAGTTCTACAGGTATTTAAACCCTATTAAAGGTGGAATTTTCATAAGTGCTCAAGATGGGATGCAAAGCACTCCCTGCACATTACAGTCTATTCCAGGCTGGAAAAACAGCTCTTGGTTTCACTCCATTGACTCTTACTTCCCAGAGACCTCATAGAGTGCCCCTTCACATTTTTCCCTCAGTCAAAACTCTTTTGACCACTTGTTAACTCAATTCTTTTCTCTCTACATGTTAATGAGAAAAATAGCCATGATGTGAAAGGGTAAAAGAAGGGCTTTGGCAAGATTTAGAAATCTTTGGTTAACACCCACTCCTTATTCTTCATGGGAGATGGGTAAGATATAGTCACTCCCCATCCGCCATTATCTTTATCAACACTCCTTACCTGCAGTGTCAAGTCTTCTGGGAGGGAGTGATACTTGTGACCTATCTTTGTTAGAGGTAGGTAGACTTTTTGCTGTGCAGGAGTTGGCTGCAACAGCCTCTCCTCAAGAAGAAAACAGCAAGTAAGGAGAGATTCAGGGCCAGTTGGGAGTAGGGTGACCAGGCAGCAGTAGGGTGACCAGACAGCAAGTGTGAAAAATTGGGAGCGGGGGTGGGGAATAGGAGCCTATATAATAAGCCTTTTTTTATTTTATTTTTTTAAAAATCCCCAAATATTGTGACTGTCCCTTTTAAATCGAGACATCTGGTCACCCTAGTTGGGGGAGGATTGTGTGGCAAGAGAGAGAATCTTCCACAGATGTGTTTTATTAGGAAGATCAAATATTTAGTAGTTTAGCCAAACTGAACCTAAAATTTAAATCTTTTCAGGTTCACCTATAGCCAGGTAATACTAGCTAGTATTTGTCATGCTACTGTGAGCTGTGTTATGCACATCCATCAAGGAGTTCTGATGACATCATGATAAGAACAAGTGATAAGCAATGATCAGTCATTCTGCCAACCCGCTCTAAGATGTGGGCCCAGGCTTCCTGTGATGTACTTAATGAATCATCTGCCAAATGCCTAGGTATGTAAGGACCTTAGCCTCCATGATGAGGTTATGAGAAACCCCATAACTATTAATCATTGCTAAGTTATTGATTTTTCATCATTGCAGTCAAACACAGAGAAGGGGAGGGCTGGATCCACTGCAATTGGGTGCTTACATATTTTTGACGGATGTGTATGTCCAGGAAATTCAGTAAGTGCTCTAGTCACCCAATATTTATTCTCCTTTTTCCTTGCCTTCCTATTCAGTGTAGAAGAACGTCTGAACGTGTAGACAGTCATAAATCTTTCCATTACAACACTTCCCAGCATCTCAGACAAGCACATGCTATGAAACTCATTTCAGATTTTATCTGTTCTGAATAAGAGATAAAAAAATATTATTTTTTTTGAAGTGAATACAATGACTCAGAGTTTTGTGAGACATTCTTTCCACATTCTCAGTTTATTGCATGGTGTCTGCACAATTCAAGATACGAGGTGTTTTTCCCCCCTCTTCTACTTTTGTCTGCAACTTCCTTTGCGTACGCTTGCACAGAATATTGCTCCATGATTCCTTCTCCCAGAATAGCATCTTAGTGACTAATTGATACCTCAGAGGTCCTGAGTGCAGGCAACCAAGTATTCACTGCCACTTAATGATTCCCATTGTGTTGACAATATAATGAGGGAAAGGGGCAGCTATGCTTATCATGTAGGTTTGAAAACACATTAAAAATGTAGCATTTCAGGCAATGTTGGCTATGTTTTGGGGATTGAAATAAGTGCTTTCTGTAAGCAACACTTAACAGCCTCTACCCTGCCTTGCTGTGACTTTTCCCTCAGAAAGTGACATCAAGGCCTGACTAGCAAGGGTAAACAGTAAGCTCATAAGTAAAATCATGGATCACTTTTTAAGGGATGTTTTTCTTCGCTAGCACCTTTTCAGGACACTAGAACTAGAAATGGAAGGTTTGAACTTCAGGAAGATTTTGCTCCTTAACCTCATCTTTATTTTTCGGCTTGGGTCCATCTACAGTTTGACTCACCTAGTACATTTATTAGCATGGCTGGCAAGTTGGCTGACTTGTGAGTGCCACATGGGATTTCTTAAAGCAGTCATGCAGTTTGAATCAAACTATATCGACCATCAGGCATTTCTGTGTTCATGCATATCATCTTCATGGTTCCCAAGAAGGCGGACTTCTCTCAAAGCAGAAACACTGGTTTAAATTTTCAAGATTGACTAGGAATGTTGCATGACTTGGTTTTGTAAGGCACCAAATTCCCACACAGAGCTGTCTGCAATTCACTGCAACTTTTGAAGTTTTGAAATTTGTCTTCCTCCCCCATGTGAATGGAAAACCAAACCTTTCCAACATGGGCGTGCAAACAGAATTGTGTCAAAATGTCCATATATATATCAAAACCTGAGCTTTTTTATTCGATATGAGGTATCCACTACCAGGGATGGGGGAGACCCAGTATACATCTCCATTCTGCATGATTTAGAGGAGAGTTTTTCTTTGCAGATGGCTCTAATTCAGAGTGAATAGAAACTGGAACCTAGGTCTTCTACATCCAGGGCTGACGAGAGGGTAGAACAGGTTGACAATTTGTAAGAGGACTTGGAGGTCCCAAAACATGTGTAACATCTGTGTAAATAAAATGAAATGAGAGAGAATGGGGTCCCAGTGAACGTTATGTACTGGTGTCCCCAAATTCTCTTGACAGGTCTGCTCACATCCCAGGTCATGCCCTAACCACCAGATTACACAGAGAATGAGAGTCTTTCTCATCCAAAATGTTCCAACTAGCTCTAGCAACTGTTGAAGGTTTTTTAGGCCAACAAGGTTTTGTCTCTTGGAATGACAAGATAAAGTGAACCATGCATATCCTGCTGCTCAGTCTTTGGTATCCAGTATGGTATGGCTACAATATTGCTGGTTCAGATAGCCAGCCAGGATTACAGTACAGTTCCATTTAGTTTAGCTTTCTTCTGAAACACTTTAAATACATTTCAGCACATCCCGGAACTGTTCTGGCAAGTGGACTCCCAAAGAAAGGAGTAAATTGCATAGTAGTTAGAAGGAAACAGAAAAGTGTTTTCTGTTTGTTTCTCAATAACATGGAATGACTTTAAACTGCCACAGTTGGCTGCAGTTGGGATGACTAGGTAAATAATTATTGATTAGGAAACTCCTGCCTAAACAACCTCTGCTATTCCAGACTAACACGGCTACCTCTCTGATTCTTAAGAATGTGATGATTTTATTTGATGATTCAAATCAAATCAAATGACTTAACTGATAGTTATTAATCTTATGCGAATGAGGCTAATGGGACCATCAAATATTTACCCATTAGAAGAAAAAATTCTTTATATATCCCAAGCAAATATAGTGTCTTGTAATCAGTGTGTCTTTCAGCAGAGCTGCCTATTACATCTCACTTTCATAGGAGTCCTTCAAGGCTTTCTCTGTGGTCCAGTGGTTGAAGACATTTGTTCACCGGTCTACAGCCATCATCCCTCAAACCTACCTGCTCATTTCTGACCCCTCCCAGCTCCACATGTCAAGCTGCTTCTCTGAAATCTTCTCCTGGGTGTCTTTCACTAAAATTTAATATGGCCCAAACTGAACTCCTTACCTTTCTTCTCTATCTCTCCCCCTCTCCCAATCTCTGTGTTAACAACATGACTCTTGTCATTGACTGTTCCCGTATCATACTAAGCTATGTTGAAATCCTGCTGTTTCTTTGTCCAAACATTTTCCAGGTCCATGCTTTTATTTCTCTCCACACAGTTAAAAAAATCTCACCCAGGCCCTCATCTCCTGCCTTGATTACTATAATTTCCTTCTCTCAGGCTTCTCTGGCAGGCACTTCTACCTACTCCCATCCTTTCATGCAAAAAACCAGCTGCTAGGTGTTGTAGGGGCAGCATTATCACCTGCAAATGTAAACAAACTCATTTGTCTGAGCGATTGGCTGAACAAGAAGTAGGACTAAGTAGATTTTCAGGTTCTAAAATTTTACATTGTTTTATTTTTGAGTGCAGTTATGTAACAAAAAAATTTACATTTGTAAATGCAACTTTCATGATAAAGAGATTGCACTACAGTACTTGTATTAATTGAATTGAAAAATAATATTTCTTTTGTTTTTTTACAGTGAAAATACTTGTAATCAGAAATAAATATAAAATGAGCATGGTACTCTGCGTTGTAATTGAAATCAATATATTTGAAAATGTAGAAAACATCCAAAATATTTAAATAAATGGTATTCCATTATTAACAGTGCAATTAATTGCATGATTACTTTTTTAAATCACACAATCACGATTAATTTTTTGAATTGCTTGACAGCCCTACTTTGTACCTGTATTTCAAATATACTTGCTCCTGTGGTAACACCCACGAAGTATTTAGCCTTGCTCCTGTGGTAACACCCACAAAGTATTTAGCCTTCACATTGTGAAGGAACTATTTGAGTTGAATGGCCCATTAAAAAGCATTTAACTCACAATGGAAGATACCCATCTACACTAAATGGACTTTCCTGCTATGACTAAGTGAAATCATGCAAAGTCATGTGACTTGGCCGTTTGACTCCAGGCACCTGGAGCACTTGCTACTTGTAATTTTCCATTACCTGTGCTGAGGGCTTAGTTTGAAAAAATGGATTTCCCTCCACATGGCAGAAGCTATAAAAGGCCCTGGAAACGTCTCCATTTTGTCTCTTTCCTGCTTAAATCTCTGGACTATGAACTTACACTATTGGCAGCATTCTAACCAAGGGACTGAGGACCTTTTAATGATTTGGAAGCAAACAGAGACTTAACAAACCTGATCCTAGAACTTTGCATTTATTGTATGTATTTGATTCCTTTAACCAATTTTAATTCTCACTTTTCTTTCTTTTTTTTAAATAAATCTTTAGATTTAAACTAAATTAAAATAAATTACTAAAGGATTGGCAACAGCATGATTACTGGGCAAGATCTAATTTGTATATTGACCTGTGGGTGTGTCTGGTCCTTTGGGATCACAAGAACCTTTTATTTGATGAAACTGGTTTTAAGGAACCACTCATATTTGTCTAGTGTTTTTGGAGGCGATACAAGGACTGGAATACCTAAGGATATTGCTTTTCTGACTTTTTGTTAGCCAGTGTGGTGAAACAGAAGTTTACTTTTGTTGCCGATTTGATATGTCATATGGGAGAATAACCACCAGTTTTAGGATGTCTGCCCTATTTCTCAGAAGTTTGTCCTGAATTTGGTATTCTCAGTTGTGGCCCACAGAGGCATGGTAACAGAAGGATACTGCATTATAATTCTTGATGGAACAATTTCATGTTATCCAAAACACTAGATGCACATCTAAAGAACAACTTTAATTCACCTGTACTAGTTGGGGTTCCTTTGTTCCCTACCTCATAAGAACAATGAAGACCAGAGCCCAGAAGGTAATATGGCTTGCCCATAAAAGACTGGAATTGTTCAGAAAATTCACCATCCTTTCTTTGCCACTGTTGCCATTCCAACCCTGGGAACAATGATGGAAGTGCTAAGGTAGGTAGGTCATTGACATTTACACTATATCATATTTTCTTGGTTCCGCCGCAGTGCAGGGGGCTGGATTGGATAACTTTGAGGTCCCTTGCAGCCCGCCATTTTGAAGTTTGTGAGCTTCTGAATGACACACTGGAGATCCCATAGTTACTACCATTGCTGCGGCTGCACTGGTGATAATGCAACAGTGGAATATTTCCCAGCAGATACTACTGTGTTAAAAATTGCTTTGCTGTGATGTTGCTGTGTGCTAGCAGATGCAGTGCCACAATAAATGTTTATAGCTGCTCTGGCTATGCTGGTTGGTTTAGCCTAGTCTTCCAGTTTGACTGTCCTTACTGGTAGTAAATAACAGAGGAAGAACTGCAGTTGCTACAAGAGTAATAAAGATTCTGTCACAGAGATATAAAGTTTGTCTGGTTTTATTTTGGGTTTCAAAGCTCCACAACTTTTCATATATACTGAGCTAGTTTATACCCCCTAATTCCTCCCATGGTGTGCTGGAAATCCTAGGCTAATGTAACACCTTGTTATCAGCCAGCAGACTTTAGACCAGGACTAAGGTTATTCTCACTTTGCCTGATGATTGAAGTGGCCCTGACTTGCACAGGGAGATATGGTATGAAGCCACCTTTGTCCTGCCAGCTCTTGTCCCAAGTTGATTACGCCCCTACTACTTTTCTCTCACAATCATTTTTTCTCCTTGTTCCATGTTGTCCCTCATGTGTGGCACAGCCTTCTCAATTGTATATACTTATTTTCTACTCTTTACTTTTCTTAAAATACATGTCTACAAATCCTGTCAACTCTAATCTTCCAGGGAAACGTGTTTCTTTCTTTAATAAAAGCAATATGCACAATTTCTAGCAAAACCAGTACAGTGATTTAAGCTATAACTAGTGTTTGATTGTACAGAGACCTGCACTGGTTTAATTAAAGGTGTGATTTAAAATCAACTTAGCTAAATGTGTGCAACAGGCTATGTGGCACTCAAATAGATACAAACGTGGCTTGCACTGCGTTAGCTTAGGTTACCCAGGAATAGATTTAAACTAAATTAAAATAAGCCATACTTAAACTTAAAAAAAGTCTCCATATGTGGCTTTGCACCAATTTAAAATAGAGTGGTGCAATTTTTGTGTGTTGGAAAGGCCTGCTTGGACAAGTATACCCAAACTTTGCATTTTCCCACTCTTTTCGTCTATGAATGTCTATTTTTCTTTAATCATGTCTTTATTCCAACTGCACTACTGGGGCCGACCCTGAATCTCCAGTACCTTGCAGTTTGTGTAAACCTATGGAAAATGGGCATGACATGCCACCATTCTGATTTGGTGCCATTTTACACATATTCAGCAATTCACTCTGCAGAGGTTGAAGTTACTACATGAGGTGCACAGCAATGAAGAATCAAGTACTGTCTTTATCTTTTCCTATAAAGTTTTATGCACACCTGTGGTGCTAGATAATTAATAATCTCTCTCACCTATCTGTCCTTCTTTATTATAGTTTCTGCCTGCTTCCAAATTAACATACTTGCCGTGGCTCTGGCCTCTACCACTGCACTGTTGCTTTTTAATCTTCTGGCACCTTTAATGCCAGATTTTCATAACAATTTCCTGCAAAATTGTGCCCCTTCTTCTTCTTCTTCTTCTTCTTTTTTTTTTTTGCACCCACACTTGAATTGGGCTTACAAAGATGGGAGCTTACATCTCTAATTACTTGACTGCCAATGCAAAAGTGTCAATCACAGTCTATTTTATCTGCAGAAGGAGGGCTTTTAAAAAAGCTACTCAGTCTTCAGTCTACTGGTCTGCAGATAACAGACTTTCAGTGGATTGTAACGTTCCGAGCTCTCCAGTTCAATGGAAACTTTTAAAAATGATTGGCCCTCATAGAGGAGAACATTTGTTTTTTGAAAGATTCTATTTGCTTTGATCATCTGTGAAGTGAGACTACAACTCTCTGACTTCAAGTTAAAACTCCAGAAATAGACTACAGACAAGAAGCAAGACCTAAGTCTTTCTGTGCCCGACTGGTTTTTCAATGAGATACAAGAAAGAGTATTTCTCTGTAGACTTTTAAGCCAGGCACAGCATAAACACAGCCATTACCCAGGTTCACAGCTCTGACCTCGGGGAGCTGAATTGGAATACAGAACAATTGCCACCTGCTCAGCTGAAGAAAGACTAATTGCTGGCCCTTAACATCAGACCAGTGATTTCTTGGCTGCAGAAAAGGAAACATTTTTCATGTAACAAGCTGTTTTCCTGCTTTTAGAGGCTCAATAAAATCTACCAAAGACTGTTGTTTTATAATAGAGAAAAACTCTCACTGGAAACATTATGTTTGCTGATCCTCCATAAAAGACTATAATACGAGCTCCTGCATACTATTCCTGGTGACAGAACATTCATTATAGGGTACATTTTCAGCTCATTGTGCATAAAGGAAGCCACTAGGAATAGGAACGTGACTCTTGTTAACAGAAAGTTAATATGGTGGTGTGTGCTGAAATCTATATATGCCTTCCAGAACATTGACCCCAAGGGCTTCATGGGAAATTTTATGGAGTCAGACAGTTAAAAAGGAGAGAGAGAGAATTGAGATGGTGAAGATGTTTCTCTGTCACTGACATTAAGAAGCAGCTCCAGGCAAGGAAAGAGAAGAAAAATTTGCCCCTACCCCCAGGAATCTTCTATCTTTATATATAACACACATTGCTGTGTACTCTCAAAAGTCACTCTACAACTGGTGACCCAAAGAGGAAGGGGCTTCACTGATACAGGAACCTACGATTCTTGCAACCCGAAGTAGCTGCACTATTCACAGACCTGTAATAAACAGCTCAGTGATGTCTAGAGCTGCTTGGCCTGGAAGTATATGGTGCCATCTATTGAGTGTGGTCTGGCAGTCCAGGTCGAGCTTTGACAAGTCATTTTAGATGCCTCCAGTGTGAGAGAGGGTGTTTCAACCTGAGACTCTATAAGAGGGGTCAGATATTCAGAGGGCAGGTGATAAATATTTTCTGAAAATCAGCCTTCCAGAAGGTGTGTCAAGCTGGGCATCAAATAACTGAGGCACGCAGAGCAATTGGTCAACATTTTTCAAATAATTTTTTTCAATCAAAAAGAGGCCTTTATTCACTATCTTAAATAAGAATTGGATTGGGCCCTTAATAATGCCTCAGCAGAATACCAGCTTCTTTAAGTATCAGAATGTGACAGATAGCTGTCTGCTTGCATAAACTTATGTTAATCCTGGTGTCCTGGCCAAATTCAATTTATGGCTCATGTATGACCTTGGAGCAGGTAGAGATCCACAAAAGAAGTTGGGTATTGCAATGCCAAGCATCATGCTGTCTAATGTTTAGAAGCCTAGGGAACAATCACAGAAATTATGCTGAGATCCACAAAACCCAGATTAGGTGCCTAGACTCTATCCAATGAATGGGGAGAGAAGGTGCCTAAAAATGGGATCCACAAAGCCAATCCTGCCTCTTGGAGATTGCACCTACCTGCTTGCCCTCCATACCTGGGAACCTCTCTTCTGGAGCCAGGTGCTTAGTAATTTATCTTGAGAACTTCATTCCACACTACACAGACAGAGGAGGTGCCCAATTTATAACTTTTAGCCCAGCACTTACCTGGGATGTGAGCAACCCAGGTTTAATTCCCTCCCCCACTCCGTGCCTGAAGGGGAGAAAGGCTTTGAACACAGGTCCTCCAAATCATTCAGGAGAGTGCTCAAACCACAGAACTGTGGGATATACTGAGGGTGCACTCATTCTCTCCTGTTGAAGCTGCTCCACAGAAGGTTAAAGAGTCATTGGGCCAGAGAATGATACTGAGATTGAGTGACTCTTGAGCCTGGTGGCTTGGGCACCCATTTGGGAAGTGGAAAAATCTTAGGTCCTGTCCCCCTATGCCAATGACTCTTTATTTAGCCACAGTAGAACAATTCCACAGCAGAAACTGAGTAATCCTGACACCACACTATGGCTAGAGCATTCTCCTGAGAGGGAGGAGACCCTAGTTAAAGCCCTTTTCTCCCTCTGGCAGAAAAGAAGGAACTGAACCTGGGTTTCTACCCCCCAGGTGAATGCAGTAACCACTGGGTTATAGGGAGCACACCACAGCCTCCTGCTTTTCCTATGGCTAGATTTTGAATGGGTCCTGATCTGCTAGGTGACCTCTGAGCAGGCCTACTGGTTAATGCCCCCCATGAAAGTTTGGCAGGTAAACACCTCTCTTTCCCTGGTTCATGGATAGTTCTGTGGCTTAGGCAGGAGCCTGGTGTCTCGACCCCTAGAGTAGGGCAGCATGTTCTGAAGTGGGGACTAGGACTTCAGATTGTTCTGCAAGAGATGGTGCAAGTATATGGCTGCTCAGATGTACATTCTGTATTGGCTCCATCTTCCTGGGTTGGGGTGTTTGTAACTTTACTAAAACTTTAATAAAACTATTGAAAATTCAGAAGGATTTTCTTAAGTGTAGCAACTGTGCACAGTGGGGTTCCCAAATAATCAGTAATTCTAACAATCCTGGGCCTGATCTTGAGGCAAGAACCTACCAACCTCAGTTTGTTTGAGGAGAATTCTTAAATAATCAATATTATTAGCACACATTAATAATAATCAATAGATCAGGAAACTACTGAACCCTGTGGATATGTCTATGTAGATTCCCAGAGGTTTCAGGAGCGTCTTTACTCTAGTTTTCTAAGCAGTGCATCACCATCTTCACTGCCATTTATACACATACTGGGGGTATGTACTCTATGCACCCCTGAAAGGAGTATACAATGTAGATGTACTTTCGTTTTTCCTATCTGTAAAATGGGCATAATTCATCTCCACCTTCCAAGGATTATCCTGAGGATTAATTAAATATATTGTTCTTTGAAGCTGTGAGGTGATATATGTAAATTCAAATTTTATTATTATTGATATTAATTATTTAATCATTATTATATAATTTATTATTATTATTATGAATACACATCCCTATCATGCTACAATATTGTTTGAACTGATTATGCTAGTAATACCTAATGCAAATGTCAGTTATTACCAGTAAACACTTAACTCTGGTCTGCCACTCCCATGAATGGAAAAGGAATCTTTCTTTTACACAATTCACTTTTATGGAGCAAGAGGTTGCCACTATTTGTTCGATTTAAAAATTTGTGAAATTTTGTGTAAATGTTAGAAAAATCTGGAGGAATGACAGCTTCAGAAGAATTAAGGGAAAGGTTGTGGCATGCAAAATGTCACCATTTTGCTGTGAACATTTGTGAAGTGAATGCTGGCAGCGTCTCTCAGCTCTGCTATGCACTGACACATTTTACTGCCAGACTGTTTACTAACATAGCCAGATGCTTGTGTCTCAGACAGGAGACTCCTACAGCTGCATGGACTAGTGCTGGGTAAGGTAATGTACATTTACATCAATCAACACTCACTGGTGTCTCTTAGCTGATGAAGATTTTCACCTTGGGCTTACTTAGGAAGAGAGATTTACGAAGCGGAGTCATCCTGTCCCCCTTAGGGATACAATAAGTGACATTTTGATTAGTCAGAAGAGCAGCCAACCTATGATCTTTATTATTTTATAATTCACTCTTGCTTTGTACATTGAGAAGAAAAAACACATGCACACACACACACACACACACAAAAGGGACAAATCATGAAGCTTATACTCAGGGCTAGATCGTTAGGGTTACTGGAGCTGTACCTACTGCCCTGGTGAAAAAGAGAACACTGCCAACCCCTCATTGTATATGAAGGCTTTGGGTGGCTTCTCCTGGAAGTTTGATGCTAGCAGCAAGAAAACACTGCAGAGTTGGTTATTGGAATGTGAGAACAGTGTTTCAAATATCAAAGATCTCACAGACCATGTGGGAGCGGGATATCTGTAGACTTGAAATCTGGGCACCAATCAGAGCAGATGGGTGGGTGCATATAAGAAGTGCTTCAAGCAAGAGAAGAATGATCTCATTGGCTCAGGTCATAGTGAGAGCGAATACTCAGAGGAAGTAGTGCTCACTATGACTTTTTGAGGGGAAAAAAATCACTCATCAATTGGGAACCTTTCAATCAACACTTCAGAAGCACCAGATTCCAAACCAGATTTTTAAAGACGTCAGACATACAGTGCTATGCTCCTACAGAGGAATATAATGATGAGGATAAAGATGAATTCATCAAAGTGTAATTGACAGAATATCTAAATAGGACGTGGGGTGGCTGACTCTGATGCTAAAGTAAGATGTGACAACCATGGAATAGAAAGGGCATGGTTTGGGAACCATCAACAAAAATGTTGAGACACTCTGAATTGTGCTTAGTGTCCAACATAGTTCTTGCAAGATTGCTGTTGCCCCACAAAGACCTAAGTGAATTCACTAGATGGCCAAATGAAAAATCAAATCAATCACAAGCTACATTAGCTGGAGATTCAGGTCCTCAGTCCAAGATGCCAGGCCATATTGAGCAGCACAACTTTGTACTACTAAAAGGAAATGAAAGTTGAGAAAGATCAATTTTAAACAGAAAGTGGGGAAAGAAAGCCTGTAGACAAAAGATTACTGCAAGAAATTCCAGAATACTAAGGAACTGGTATGATGCACTGCCAAAGGCAGAGGAAGGTGATATACTGACTGGACATGAAGAAAAACGGGCAGTACTCAGAGACAATGTGATTCAAGCTGCAGCAGTCATAGTTGGATGTCAGCATTGACAGAGCAAGAATTGGATAAGTGAAGAGACATGGAATCTCATCAAGGAAAGAAAAGTACTGAAAGGAACCCCCCTGAATGCTAAGACCAACAAGCTATTGGAAAAGGCAAAGGAGGAGGATAAGAAAACAACCAAAGTAAAGCAATGAAAGATTGATACATAGTGATATGTTGAAGTCCCTGCAGCTACGTGGCTGCTGTGATAGGAAACCACCGAACTGTTTACCAAATGATTAAAATTCTGTGTGGAAATTTCAAAACAGAAAATGGGTCAATAAAAAGCAAAGATGGGAAAAATAATTACAGCAACTGAAGTAGAACAACAAGACAGAGGGACAGAACATTTCAAATATGTCCTCTAGAGACCCAGCTCCATCACAGCACCAGGTTTTGATGAAAACATCAAATTGACCTTATCAAGTGACATTAACATGGGTCCAATAGAGATGTCAGAAGTACAAGCTGCCATCAGAAAGCCAAAAAATAACATCGTGGCAGGAAATGATCATATTACAACAGAAATGCTAAAGATACTCGCTACCACAACTGTAACAAACTGACAGAGCTGATCAATTAAGTTTGAGGAAAAAAGAAACCTGTCCTGACCAATGGAAATATGGAATCAGTCAGAATATACAAAATGGATGATCCTGCTGACTGTAACAACTCAAGAGAAGTTACATTATCACTGTTGTAGGGAAAGCCTTCTGCAGTGTGATACCATGCAGGATGAAAGAGGCCGTGGATGCAAAGTTTAAAGAAGAATGGGCTGGATTCATACCCAAGAAATCCTGTGTAAATCACATATTCATACTAAGGACTCTCACAGAAAAATATGCAGAATGGTAAGTTCCCTTCTTCACCAATTTAATTGATTGTCGAAAGGCATTTGACGGCTTACACAGACATACATTGTGGAGTATTCTTCAGTTCTACACAATCCCAGGTAAAGTCATCAACATCAATCATGATCATGTACAGAGAGGAAATGCTCTGTAAGGGTGAACAACTGGATAACAAAGTGGTTCAATGTGGACACTGATGTGAAACAGGGCTTCATTTTATCTCCACTATTGTTTGGCATTGCCATAGACTGGATAATGAGGAAGTGTATTAGCAGCACAGATACTGGTACAGATAGCAAATGTGTAGAAATTCTAGACTTTGCTGATGATATTGCACTGAGTAAAAACCTTGATAAGTTTGCAAAAGACAGAGAGGCAACTCGGCAAAAACTGCAGGCCAACCAGGGATCAAAAATAATTATGCTAAAACAAGCACCATGGAAACCAAGACAACAATAAGTAACATCTGGAAATCAAAGATATGCAGCACCAGATCAAAACTGACAATTTGCAATTCAAATGTAATCTTGGTGTTAAGCTACAGCTACGAGAGCTGGAGACCTACTAAAATGTTAGACAGAAAACAATACACCCTTGAAAATAAGTACCAGTGGCAGATTCTGGGCATTGGTTAGAAAGACTTCACCACCAAAGACATGCAAGAAATCCACAACCAGAATCAAAAGGAAGTGTTTGACATATCTGGGGCATGTACTTAGGATGTCCAAACTCCCACACAACAGGCTTCCACATGAAGCCACCTGGTGTGAGGAAATGAAGGTGTCCAATAGAAACCCGAAGAAGAACCCTGATCAAAGAGAGCAGAACAGTCAATCACCACACCATAGAAAAAATGGAAGTAGGAGCAAAAGACAGAGGAATGGAAAAGACCGTTTTTTCCCCTGTATGCCAACAAACACACAACCCCCCCCAACAAACAAAGCTACTACTCCTGTAAGAGAACAAGGGAGACTGGGCCTATTTGAGGTACAACTGCTAAGTGTCTGGTCTTTGTGTATGGAGGTGAACAGTAAGTTCTATGCTATAGCATGGAGTCATTTGCTGTCCCCCACAGTGTTCCTGCCCTGCTCTCTGGCTTGATGTGAGAGGATCATACCTCCATTCCACATCCTTTTTTTGGCTTGATCTTTTGATAGGACTGAGCCCAGTCCTGAGCTCCCCACCATGCAGGGACTGATTTCATTAGATAAACGTAGGCAGTTGCAGAAGGCGGGGAGAGGGTTTCTTATGTAGCCCTACAGAAAGACCTGTCATCTAGCCCTCAATATTAACACAGCCTTTACTCAAGAGAAACTCTCATTGAAGTCTGCGGGATATTTTTGGAGCAAAAATTGAGTAAGGACCTCCAGATGTGCCCTTCTATATACAAGCAACATTTGTAGAAGCAGCTGCAGCAGCAACATAATGCCTGAGCCACAGGGAAGACAGATGCAGATTGACCATCTCATTAGAGTGATTTATAAAGCTGCCGCTCTCCCCCACACCTCCTACTGTTGTCTTGTTTGGAATACGAGGAGTCATAAGCCAAGAGAGAATCTCCAGGGCTCTGCCTTCATTTCATTTTCACTTGAAATCATTGTAATTACAGAAACTTATTTTCCATTTCATTTGGATTTTTTTACCTTCTAGATTATTGGGTTTTAACTGTTTGATCATTCTTATTCGCTGTCATTAAAAAACCAGCAAAATACCTGCAATACCAGTAACATCCATCACAATGTTTCCTTTATGATGATTATGAATTTGAGAAGGCAAACAATGCTTTTGGGAACTGCTGAGGTTATTTAGCCCCCTATGTGCTGGTAGGCTTCTACCTGGATGTTTTTTCTCCTCTGTTGCAATGACATCCTGGAGATTGGGCCATGTGTGGTAGGTGAAGTTGGAGGTGTGGGTGAGGGAGTCTGCTATTTGTATTTCAATAAAAGAAAGTGAAGGTGGATTTTTATAGACAGAGAACCAGATTCACAGCAGGTATAATTCCATATACCTCCATTGACTTCAAAGATGATAGGCCCGTTTACACCAGTTAAAGATCTGGCCCAGAAGGTTTAAATTTTTTTAAATGAATGTTTTCATTGAGGATAACTGTGTTATCTGCTCTGTATGACTCTGGGTGCCTTGTTAATGAATGTGAATCTGGCCAGTCCTGGAGTGGAAAGGGGCTATGACAAGTTCACAATAGTTAAAAGACTGGCTGGACGGCTGTGAATGTTGTCTGTACTGTGGCTTGATAGACTACATTTTGGTTTGTTAGATGTGCAGCATTGGTCTTATGAGGGTTGTTTAGGGAGTAAATAACATCTGCTGTACAATTGGCTGGCAAAACCTATTTGTAGTATAATTAAACAGCAATCATTTTGTTGGAGAGTAAACAAGAAGATAAACAGTCCAGGAATTAATGACCGGAATATCATTGCTTGTTTCACTGTACAACAGGTACTGCATGCTTCTATAGAGAGCACTAGTGGCAGCAGAACCAGAAGAAAGGTTTTTATTATGCCAAAAATAATGCTGCTAGTTTTTCTCTGGAAAGATCAGATCTTTCTTGTTGCTAACAAATCACCCCCACCACTTGTATTCCCAGACCAAATCACCCCCACCATGTGTTTTCACCAGAAGAACAAGAATGGAGTGATTGATTTGCAAGTAGCAATTTATCTGATGAATCAGGACCCCCTCCCCACTTGCAGAATGTGTGCAAACAGTTCTCTGTTTCCATTAATTTAATTGTTATTGGAAAGTATACAATGAATATTTATGGCAATTTTTGTTAAACTCTAATGATACCCTATATTCACAAACAGTTTTCTGGTTAACTGTGATTGATCAGAAAAGCCACATGATGTAGTTTCTCTTCTCTGGTGGGATGACTGCAGAAGCACTTCTGGCGTGAATACCCACATGTTTAAATTTAAAATTTAGTCTATGTGAATATTTGTGCATGATCTGTGAATATTCAGACAGTACAACTACACTGCTCTGTGCAGATGCAAAAGGTGCTGGGGACACTAAAATAGGAAAGCAAATAATTAGTTTATTTAATTACTTATGTGGTGGAGACCATTTTTGCATTACTTGCTCACTTATATGGATCCCTAAAATCCCTCTAATTTTAATGGTCTTGTACCCTTTCAGCTGAGGGGTGAGTGCTTGTCAAGACTTCATTGTAATCAGATGAACATAAGAGGCTCCCTTGTCTCTCAGGGGCTGGGTATGCTATTTTAACACTATCCCAAACTCTTCCCTACTGGGGAAACTAGATTAAGACAAATAAAATTCAGACTTTCCAGATGACACAGCAGAGCACTATTACTATCCCACCAAGCCATCTTCATCAGACACATTTGATTCCTTTGGTAGTTTAGTCTAGCCATTAATCTTATAGGCCTAGATCCTCAAAAATATTAAGGCATGACATACCGTTGGAAAGGTAAAAGAGGAGTACAATCATTGCTCTGTCTTAGGGTCTCTGCTGGTATGAGATATCTGAAAGGGGCTGGGCTATCAGGAACAGCTCACATACTGTGCTGACTTGGACCTATCAGAACCTGGATGGATAAATAGATCCATGTCCCCACCCACTTTTGTATCAGCCCTCAGAGCTAGTCAGGACTACTCTAGAAGTTTTCAAAGAGTGACATCGAAAGAGGGACATTGCCCTTGAAAGTCTGCTAGGAAGGCCATTGTAGTGCAACACAGCATCTTCAAAGCCATAATTCCATAAAGCTCTTCCTGAAAATGCTACTTCTGAAACAAATATCATCACCTCAAAACATACAATGCCATCACCCCTGAGATGCACTATGGTCAAACACCCAAACACAAACACCCCAAACTTGCCTTCTGATGCGTTATCTGAAACAGCTACAATTAGATGCATCCAAATTTTTCTCTGGGTTTCCACAATATACCGTTATTCAATCACTGAATTCAGACTACAAGCCAAATTCAGACTATAAATAATATCTCTTCCTTCTCCTCTTCTAATTCCCAAAGCAAGGAGCCGTTCAGTGTCATCATTCATTCTTGCCCATATCTTGTTCCTCAGTGAAACTTGGTCATATCTCTGCATATAATATCTTGCCTTCTAGTTATTGGTCAGCTTCAAGGTTGGACTGACCTTGGTTGTGTTTACATATTTTTCTCTGCAATCCTATCATCTGTTTGTCTTCTGCAGTGTCCCTTCCAGCACAATCTTTTTAACTGCAGCCAGTCCCGTACTCTGAGTTAAAATCCTACTCTCCTTCTGACTACTTCATTTGTCTTCAGATCATTCTACTTTATACCTGCCATCTTCCAACTCATCTCTATTGCCTACAACCTCTGTCAAGGTGGGTTTCCCCACTCTGAACTCTAGGGTAAAGATGTGGGGACCCCGCATGAAAGATGAAATCACCCCACAAGCTTATTTTACCAGCTTAGGTTAAAACTTTCCCCCAGAGCATAAACGTCCCCTATGTCTGTACTTGGAAAACGCTGCCACCACCAATTTAAGTCCCCAAAACCATGGGTTAGGGTAAATTGGAACCCCCTTCTTTAACACCCCTCAAAACTCCTCCCTTCCCCTGGGAGAGGGTTGAGAAACAAGAAATCACTTACTTGCTGTGAGACGTGACGGATCCAAACCAGGATCAATCCAATGGAAACAGTCAGAGTCTTAAAAGAAAGATTTTAATAAAAGGAAAAGAAAAGGCAGGAGTTATACTAATTAGTTATACTAATTCAGATGCATTTATTAATCTTCCTCATCAATAAAGCACTTTAAACCTTAGCAAGCTACTACTTTGGAAGATGAGACTTCATTTTATGACTTCAGGGATCCTTTCTTTTGCTAAAAAGCGTTTCTACAGATTTCGTACAAAGCATACAAATTCTACAATAGTGCTGCTGAAATTGCAATCTACAAAAACTGCCTTTCAGTTTACCAAAAAAGTTACACATTTTATTTTAGAAGATCCAGATAGTAATCTGCTCAGAAAAAGTCTGATTATCACAATTTAATCACATATTTTCACTTTCATTTTGTCAGTATAAAATTTGACATACAGTAATACTGTTAGTACACTGGTATGATACATTTTTCACTGTATTTTATCAGTCCATAATTTCATCAGTTTCAGTGCAACACTTGTAGGTAAATCACATCTTCTGTTAGCCTTATCCTTGATGGAACCATTGGCACGGATCAGGCTCCCTAGGTGCACATAAGGCTATTTTTTTCCTGTGAGTTTGCCACTGCTGCATTTAAACACTTTACCATTTGCCCCCTTTCCAAGATGCGAACACTTCTTGGAATTTATTGTAAGTTCAAGTCAACTATACCAATTTTCTGAGGTAGTGAACATCATAGTCATTAATTCTTGTTTGTCAGTTGTACAATGCCATCTGCATAAGCTAAAGAGCTTAATGCTAGATCACCCAGTGTTGTGACCTTCATACTCTGCCTTCACACTGAGGCAAACGGGGCTCACTTAGCATCTTTAGGCAAGGGGTTTTCTACTTGTTTTCATGTCTACAGTAACTGTATATTTGTAATGTTCATATAGATGAACATCTTTGAATGCTACTAAGTTCTTGACCTCAATAATACTTTGCATTGGATTTAACCAGTTAATTAGGCAATGCAAAAATGTATTTTATTTTACCAGTTTTATATTTCTTGCCTTTCAGTTTCATTCACTAACATCTTGTTTTTACATAGCAGCTATCACTGTGCTAAGTACTGCACAAAATTACAGAGAGGGGCAAAGAGGAGTGTTTGATTGACTTTCTCTACCCCCTTCAATTCTCATCATCCCCACACCACTGTCACTTGGAACTAGACACTCTTCAGCTGGGAATGATAATGTTGATGGCAGGTTATCCAATCATTGTCCCTGCCACAAAAAAGTGGCATGACAAATAAGCATGAACACTGGCAAAAGCGAGAACATTAAACCTCCTAGTGAACCAGAAGTTTCCCTCCAGGCACAAACACTTCAGTCAGAATGGAAGAATTGTATAAAGTACAGCATTCAGGAGTCTGGGAATAAATAAACTCTTGTTCTTCATTCCGATTGGCTGTTGATTAAACGGTACTGGGTATTTACAATTGGTTCCATATGGGAGAAAATGATAGAGATGATTTAACCATTGGAATGATTTGCTGAGGACTTCGAATTGTATATACTGATTCTTTCTGACATGCCTGGGTAGATGGCTAATGGGTGCAACTGATATCTATTTTATTGATATGGGGTGTGGAGTAGGGATGTTTTTATATATGTTATATTTTTAATCTAATAATGAAATGACTTTTTACCATCTAGTCACATGATTGCCAAAATCAGAAAAAGAAAAATTATTATTTTTTGAAAGTCAAAATTTTCTTCAGAAAAAACATTCTTGCCAGTGCTAGAGTGGCTGTTTAGCAATAGAAACTCAAACCTGTGTGTGAAAAGGAGCAAAAATTCTTAGGGGAAACATTTTAAAGTGCTCAACGCCACCCTTATATCATTTCTCTTTCAGGTTTCATCTCAAGTGTGGCAGGAAACTTTGCCTGGAACCTTGACCAATACAATATCTCTAGTTTCGTATCAGACATGGAGGCAGCTGATATGGACACATAAGTCAGTAGGTCCCAACAAACTTATTAAAGTTTATTCAGAACTTACTCTGTATGTACAACACTTCGATGGAGCTGACTGTGATTCTTGATGTGGGACACTACCTGGTCTCTGAAAGGCACAGCCTACTTCAACTACTTAGAATATGGGAACACATTAATAATGTTAATATCTATATAATAAATATGTGAATTATATCCATTTTTTAAATCCTCCAATCCCTATCTCAAACAAATTAAATTGATGGAGGTATACAAATGCAACCGTAACTTTAAATGGTAAATAAATAATTAGCTGTTGCTTTAGGATTGGAGAGGAAGATTGATTGTAATCATTTTATGATTTAATTGTAGATTAGCTTTTGTTTCTCGTTTGTTTGTGATTTTACATCCTTTGTGAAAATGCCAAAGACTTAATTGACCCCTTTCATGAGCCAGAGATTTGGGGTGAGGGGGTGAGAAAGGAAGGAGGAGCTCAGCACAGACTGACTGGTCATTTCCTGCTTTCCTTAACAAATTTTATATTGCTAGGGATAGATTTAAAAAACAAAGTGTTCAACTTGATAAACTGTTTTATTTTACAAAATACTTGCATTAATATCTGAAAAATCCTTCAGATTAGTTTCCAGTCGCTTGACTGCAAGACTCCAAATTGACTTAGCTTTTAAGGTATAAAATGGTATTGTTAGTTTTGATTGTGTCATACAGTTGTGGCACAGCGTGATTTTCTCAGTTGCAACTCTTGTGCTCATGCATGACTGACTTAAGTGGAAGAATTATTATGAGGAATGTTTTCCCTACTTAAAACGTCCTACTCTTATAGTGAAAGTGTAAGATATGGTTCTATTTGTAAACAACTGAAGCGTAATATCTGCAATACATCATGTAAAGGTATAATCACTGTCAAAATGACAAGGCAACATCAAAGAAACTGACTGCTGTAATTGACAGAGATGGTGATCAGGCTCCAAAACTGTTTTCTGATTGCATATTCATGATTCTTCTCTATAATACGCTACAGTAACTGTGTGAGTTATTCTAAGTGGATGTTTTAACATCACTAGACTGACATCTTGTATTTTGAGATTTGCAAGTCTAATCTTTAACACTGTTCACTCTACATTGTCTCAAGACATCTAACTCTTGAAATCTGGACTTTGTTGTGTGACACATCAAAGAACTGCGTGCACACAGCCGCCATCATAGCATGCTACCAGTGTCACTGCTGTGGTTAAACAATGGAGCCACTTTCAGTTTGCCTCCATAAGCTTCATTTCTACCAGTACTGGTGTGTAACCTTGAACAGTCAATTTACACACACACAAATCTTCAAGTATTCTTAGGCTGACAATTTCTCTCTGATTCACTGTTTGACTGTGGGAGGAGATGGGAGAATTCAATATGTCCAGGTATTTGCCCTGTTAGGATTTTGGCTGTTGATCCCCTTGACTTCTAATATCACAAAGCATGGCCATAGGCATGAGAATTGGTACAGAAAACTTCTATCTGTGTCCCTACTAGACCTTTGTTCCCTCCCCCCCCCCCCCATCCCCACAATACAAGTGACTGTTGTTGACTTCTGTGGGAGTTATTCATATCCTACAAGGGAGATTAGTCCTTATATCTCTGGCTGGGGTGAGGTTGGCTGGCCTATTTCCCCCATCCTGAATGTTCTAGTACATTTTCTTGGGACAGCTCTAGGTTTTCTAATATAATAGACCTGGATGTTTCTGGGTACAGCTCAGTATCTTGCTGCCAAAATTACAAGGAGTACCCTTTAAAAATGTTTCCACCTCACATTCACTTTGTAAAATACTCTTCTCTACCTGCCCCCAATCCATCAGTTCCCAGATATTTCCCCTTGTACTTCATTCTCTAACTAATCCTCATTCGGTATTCTCTCACCCCACTCCCCAATTTCTTTAGCAAAGAGATCCCCACCTTTTCAGAAGGAAGCCTATGGAAACTGAGAAAAGTCAGAGACTTTTTAAACCAATCAAAAGTCAGGGATTTTTCCCTAGTGAGAAGGGGAGTATAAGGCTGAGGAGACATAGCCTTGAAAGGAAAAGAAGTTCCCAATTTATGAGGTGTATAAAGTCAGTGTGCTAGGCAGACCCTGATATTGACTCGTAAATTCAGGTTTGAGACCAGACCCCCAAGGCAAGAGACCCTTTTCAGGACAGAGGGATTGCCTTCCATCCTCAGAATTGCATGGGTCCTTGACCCAGCCAAGAGCAAAGAAACCGTGAATGACCTAGCTAGCCTGCAAAAGCTTAATTAAAGAGGGTTCCTCAGCCTCATAGGTGGACAAAGACTCAAGGATGTCTGAGGGGTCCCCAACCTATTACTGCTTTTGTCTACCTTATATCCTACCAGAGCACTGGACTCCCTAATCCATGAAAATGGACCCTTGTCCATGAGCCAGAGAGAGCTTGTGCACTTCTGTCTGAGGTTTCCATTAGTGAGTACTGAGTTTACTGAGGTGTTTGAGCTTGCCCTAATGTTGTTGAACAGTTTGTGTTTCCACTTCAAATTGCTGGACATCTGCTCAATTGCCAATGACTATAGATTCATGCTTCTCCCTGTGGACTTAAATTCACTCTTATGAGCTAATAGAATAAACGCAGGCTATGATGCAGATGAAGATTTCCGTGACCACGAAATGGTGTTCAGTCACCACAAGCAGAAGCTTAACCAGTCAGTGAAGTCCTTCATCCAAAGGCTGCCTTTGTGTGGATATCATGTATGCTGATGCAGCTAAAATTAAACTAGGAGCAGGGAGGTAGATAATCAGCTAACACCAAGAGAGCCTCCCTCTAAAGAAGCCAGTGCTAAGCTTGTCTCAGATGGGAAGAGGCCTTCCCTATTGAGTGCTAAAGAGCAGAAACACTTCCAAATATCATTTCAAATACCATCATTCTCTCATTGGAACTCATCTCTGGACAAAACCAATGGGTAGCAAGGTGCTGCAGTCATTGGGCCACTATACATGGATGTACGTGCAGTTGAAATGATTCAACCTGGAACAGGCGAAGATGTGTCTCTGGAGTCAATCCCAGTCTGTCTAAAATATCAGCTTTGAAGACTGGATATGAGCTTGACTGGTGACCACTGAAGTTAGTACACTGCCTTGGTCTCAGTATTTGCACTAGCTAAGCACTTGAAAGTGCAGATTTAGGACTCGGGGTCATGCTCTGCCCTAATGTCACACCCAGGGCCAAGCTTGCCTTCTCCAGCAGCAGCAAGACTCCCTGGAGCCCTCTGAAGGTGTTTCCAGAACTGTTCCTATTGCTGTTCTTGGGCTTATTGCTTGTTGACTCTGTGGCTATGTCTACGTTGCACACCAGTGTTGGCAGCCTGTAGTGTATGTGTAACTGCACACCACAGTGAAAAGCAAGCCGAGTTCACGCTGTGGTGTGCAGCACCACATGTCAGTGAACGCTTCTAGCAGAGTGAAGACAGTGGGGAAAGGCTCCGGCAACAGAAAGGTGCCAGATCCGTTTCATGCTCTGTACCGCCACCAAAGCCTTTGCCTCTTGCCAGAGTCTTTTCCTCAGTAGGGGAAAAGCTCCAGCAGCATTGAGCTGGGAAAGCCTTTTCCCACTGCTGGAGCATCTCTCTGTGGCGGGAGAAGACTCTAGCAGCAGGGAGCAAACAGGGGACCATACTGCTAAAAATAGATGTGTTGATGGGGAGGTACTGGTTGAACATGAAGAGAGCTATGTAGAGTACGTACCAGGGTACATACCCTCAGGCTTCAAGTGTGTACTTGCCTAAGCAGTGCCTCACCATTTACATTGCTATTTATACCCTGATGGAGGGGGCGGGCTAGACATGCATGTACTCTAAATACAGCCATAAGACAGCGTAGATGACCTTGCGGGAGAAGCAGGAGGAATGCTGTTGGTGCTGGTACTGTTGCACCACCGGCAGGATGAAAATGTCTCCAGCCTTTCCCGTTTACTAATGAAAGTGTGGGTAGTTGATCAGATAATCCTGCTGGCTGTCATTTCTACCACCCTCTTTTCGGTAGCTCATGCTGCTTTCTTTGCCACTTTTTCTCATACTGCCAAAATTTCCCCTTATTTCCAGGAGCCAATCAGCTGCTCACATGTTCCAACTTATGTCAGCCAGCA
Source organism: Sternotherus odoratus (assembly GCA_032164245.1). Lineage (NCBI taxonomy): Eukaryota > Metazoa > Chordata > Testudines > Kinosternidae > Sternotherus > Sternotherus odoratus. The sequence goes on along the minus strand of JAVMKO010000007.1, from coordinate 16,807,661 downwards.
AGTTAGCAGGCAGTCATCAATCCTTCCTGGCCCATGCCAGAATCTCATTCAGACCCTGCCACAGTTAATTGGCTTACACAGAAACTTGGGCAAAATAACATAGCAGAGCAGTCCGGGAGCTAGAATTTCCATTTTTTGGGAATGGTCATGTTTTTGAAATTCATTTTAGAATTTGAACAAAATAGCACACGAAATGCAATTTCAAAAAAGTTATTTAAAGTAAATCAGAATGTTTATTTTATTCTTGTTATATTTTATCTATTTTTATTTTTGTAATTACTTTGTTCTTGTCTTTTAGTTTTTAGCCTATTCTTATTTATTTTGCACGTGTATTTTATATTTGTTTTAATTTTTGTTTTTGTACTTTGTAATTTTGTTATTTACATTTTTGTTTTTCTATTTTATTTGGTATTTGTTTTTATGTTCTTACTATATTTTTATTGTTTTATTATGTTTTAATTATCTTTAACATTGTATTATTGTTGTTTAGCATCTTTTGTTTGATTTGCTTTTATTTTTTCATGATTTATTGTATTGTCCCCTCACCTTTTAGCTGGTGTCCTGACCTAGTAACTCCGGCAGGAGCCTGCCTGCTCCTGGAAGTTCTGTAGTTGAACTTACCTCTTCTCGGCCTTGATAAGAAGCAGGACTCAAATTTTTACAGGTATTTAGACATTTCTGCATTCAGCATTGTAACATCTAATTGATTTAGGAGCTTGTCATTTAGGCACTTAGGAGCCTAAGTCCCATGGGAAGGTCCATACTGGGTCTTGAGTTTAGGGACAGTGCTTTTTTGTAGGGCCTCCACTTTAGAAGGTGGCTGACCCTCTATTCCCTTCTGTTTTCTCTTTGCCAGGGTTGGCTTTATTAGGGATTAGCAGTGAGTCTGGCATCTCTCAAAGACTGGAGGACCTGCACACCACACAGATATGACTGCCAGTCAGGGCTAGAGATAAACATGCTATTCGGGGACATGGCTGCATGCCACTGGTGCTGGTATAGGATATACTGAAAGGTCACTGGAGCAATATGCAGTCCTATGGGCATGGTGATTAAATGGAACAGAACAAGTGGGCTGACAAAAGCTGTTTTTTCTCTCCCAGGAACCAGTTATCTCTTGGCAGTTCCCTTGAGTAATTCTAAAGTGGTGCTATATCTAGCCTCTCTATCCAGTCAATAAGCTCATGTACATTGGATAGACATCAATCTGGAAACTGCATTTATTCTTCAGAAATCCATACAGAGGCAAATGCTCCCTTCCATCTTAGGGATCAGGGGAATTAGGCTGCACCAGTCACTGCTAGATTCCTCATTCATCCCTAGCCTTAGTTTTTCCTGGACATCCCAAGTTACAGTCTCACATTTTATATAGAATCCCACTTCTGATCTTACTCCAATCTGCAAGAATCTGATGGGCTAACAGGTTGCTTCTCTCAGACAGGGAACAGATAACCTGTGAATGTCCCCATTAGATTATTCAGTGTGCCATCTAGTCAGGCATCCTGATCTTCAGATAAGGGTAGAATAATCTGTATCTGATAGCTCAGAAACTCAAAAGCCCTAAATCCTCTGGCCCATTTTGGGGCTGTACTATGGCCAGAATTAGTCAACAGATCAGGACCTAAGGTGGGGCTGAGTCATCTCTGGTCTTGGAAGCCAGATCCTTGGACAATCATTAAGGTTTGTGCACATCCTGGGACAACAAAGTCTAAGATAGTTTTCCCCTCTCTTTGGATGGTGGCACATGGATCTTGTGTCCCAGATACAGAAGTGAGACAGTACATCTCTGAATACCTCACAGTCACCCTCCGAGGGAGCAGCTTGGGCTTGGTGTTGGCCCATGAATTTCTCCCCTGACCTTCCCGTCAGAGGCTCGAAATGAATAAACGGTCATGCTGCATTGTTCAGCGACACAAGCTACATAGATGCTGGCCAATGGTATTATATTATTTAAACCTTATTGAAATAATATTTTTGTATCGTTCTGAAACTAAACGTTATGACATTATCTAGAGCAGTGTTTACCAAAGTGTGGTACATGTACCCCTGGTGGTACGCGAAAAGGTTTCAAGGGGTACGCGGCAGAATTTTTGATTTTACTTTATCATAGTTTTTTTTTAGCAGCAGTAAACAATTCACTAAAATTAATGTATAAGAATGGTGTACACTTGAACATTTATTTCTAATAAATATTTAATCCCGAATGAAACGAATTAGGAGTGTGTTATAAAAATGTGGCTAACCCTTCCCCCCAATTATCTTCACTGGAGAAGGGGTACACTGGTAAGAAAACAGTCTCAAAAGGGGTATGCGAATGTTGTAAGTTTGGGAAACACTGATCTAGAGGAAGCAATTTGACAATATTGAAATGAAACTTTGCAATATTTCAGAATCATTTTTTTCCTAGTTTTCTACCCCTTGGAAGATTTTGATATTGTAATTTTTTGTCTTGATTCAGGATTTTTTTTTTTTTGAAGTCTGACTTTCCTAGAGAACAGAAATTCCCTTTTCTGATCAGCTCTATCCTCTTTATCCTTGTGGAGTTGGGAAACACTAAGTAATCTCCACATGGTGTCAGTAATGAGTTGTGCAATTTACAGAAAGGAAATGTACAGGCATTTCATGTCTACACACACACACTCACACATATTGCTATAAAAATAAGAAGTGGGTCTGATAGGCGAACAATCATGAGGATGTACTAGAGTCCTGGGGAAAGTTCCATCCTTAATTCACTTTTTCGTGAATAACTACAGCAACTTATCTGCTGCTATAAGATCATTTACTTTGGTCCTTCTTGATAGAAGACCAAAATCAACTGCAGAGTTTAGGCACAAACATGATATATTTTGCTTTTATAGAAATGTTTATCATTTCAGGATTATTGACATTTAATTCTCAACCAATGACAGAATGTATAGTTTGTATACAAATAAGCACCAGAAATCCATAAATATATTGTAGCTATAAACAAGTCTCCAAACAAACAAAATACCTTGAGGGATAATAAAAGGGGACATAATTAGACATTTACTTAAAAAATTAACATTTATAAAATCTCAAAATAGTGGATCTTGCTCTGATCAACACAAGAGCAATCATGAAATAGATGCTAATCTGTCAAATGGGGATGGGGACCATTATCAGAATTAATGCAGCTAACTTCCCTATTCTTAATGAAAGAAGCCAAAAACATTTTTCCATTATCATAGTCAAAACAAGCAAACAACCTATAATGCTTTTGATCCTTGATTTAATCTAAGCTTGGCAAGGAAGCAAATTGGGAGCATGTAAACGGAGAGCAGCAAATCTCAAGCCCTAAGCAAAACCATTTTCACACTGAGCATGGGCAACTTCAGATAGGTCTGGATTTTCTTATATATACTATCTCAGTTTTTTCCAGACTAGCTGCAGCACACAATTTCTATCCTAAGAAGGCATAAATACTTCTATTATAGCAACAATGGAAAGAGGCGATTTGTCTGAAGATTTAGATAGTGGGATTGATCCTCAGCTGGTATCAATCACCATGGCTTCACTTAACTCACATTTGCAGTGGTTGAGGCTCTGGCCTGGAATCTTTATTGGATATCCTGAAAAATCTTTACAGGAAATGCCAAATTCTTGCTAAGAATTTAATAAAGGCAATACAAAATGAAACCCTGATCTTATAATGAGCTTTACAGAGGCACTCGCATGGAGCGCAGCTGAAGTCAAGATTCCATGCAGAACTCACTTCAGGATCAAAGCTTTAGTTAGGTCCCCCCAGTTATCAAAAGGGACACATGCAGATATCAGAGCTTTTCTAAAATATGAGAGGCTTTGCTGAAATTGTCTAGCTTCTCTATTTCCCAATGTAACAAGAAGTTATCTTTAAGACACCCGTTAGAATTGTGGTACTTTCATTCACTGTTACAAAGTTAACCCCTGTCTTCATATGTGCGAGATACTTGTCTATGGTTTCCAGTTGAGTTTCAATATGGGTGATTTTATTATTATCAGCGTCCGCTTAAGCATCAAGAGCATGGATGGCTGTATGAATTAGTTCAAAATCAGGACTGTGTATAGTAACAGATTTGTAAGGAAATGATTGACTCTCTCAACCAAACTACTTAGAGTGGTGTATAATAGTTAAGGGAAAACATGTCAGGGATTGGATCTCCAGGGAGGTGCTCCTTGTGCTGGATAGTCGTGCCATCGTAAGAATATCATTTAACATTTTTTCCAGTGGCACCCTGTCTCTATTTTTCTGTTCCTACTTTGACGGCATCATGAATGTACGAATCAGAAAATGAATGAAAATTAGAATGGAGGCTAATGCCTCCTTAAGCCAATGAGAGTAACGTTGGTAATTACAAAAACGAAATGAGTCCTAAAATGGTCTGCCCTGAATACTCCAGCCAGATATAAGACTCATTAAACAGCCCCTAGAACAAAATGCATCAAGAGACAAGCGCAGCCCTGCTATCCCATAAGCATCTGCCGGAGAGCAGCAGCAGGTCAAGGGGTGGGGAATTTCACTCCCTGGCGTCACTTCCAGGAGTGAGGAAGATGGTACAGTGGTGGCCTGCAGTCTAGTTTGTTTTTATTTTAAAAAGTTATCCAAACTAGGGCTGGTCAGGAGAGCAAGGCAGCCATTTTTGGGGGGGGGGGGAACCAAATCTGAAATTTGATCAATTTCATAATTTGAAAATTCTGACCACTTTCCCAGACTGGATCCATCCCAATCCATTTTTAATTTAAAATAAATAAATAAATAAGTAAAATAGCTAACTTTCATCTAAGAAATCTGCTAAAGCTTTGGGTGAACATTTTGATAGTCTCTATATGATCCAAGCAGCTATTTATTACGGGCTGCCTTGGGCCCTAACATTCCATGGCTGTACTGAACAATAATTACTCCTTGTTCCCCATCCCAACTCCCTAAAGACTTTCTCACATGGCATGGGGACAGTGAGTATGTGCCCAGTATTTCCTCTCCAGCAAGGCGAGATGGGGGGGTAGAGCCACTGCACATGAGGGATATGTTGCTCCATATAGAGGTCATACCACCCCAGGACCCAGTACAAGAGGCACGAACAGGAAGGACCTGTTTCAGAGGGGTAGCCGTGTTAGTCTGCATCAGCAAAAAGAAGAAGGAGGCCTTGTGGCACCTTAGAGACTAAAAAATTTACATGGGCATAAGCTTTCATGGGCTAGAACCCACTTCATCAGACGCATGGTAGATCAGGAGCAGGTATAACTTGACCTCACACTTGGTAAGGCAACTCCCATCTTTTCATGTATTTATAGCTGCTGCTGTATTTTCCACTCCATGCATCTGATGAAGTGGGCTCTAGTCCACGAAAGCTTATACCAAAATGAATTTGTTAGTCACTAAGGTGCCACAAGGACTCCTTATTGTTTTTACAGGAAGGACTGTCTCTCCGAGGTGCATTAATTCCTGGACAGTGATTCCTGGCATGAGTTTATTTCCTGAGTTTATGTCCTGTTCTTTATTCAGGTGTGTCCAAGGGCTTAATCTATTCCTAAATAATGAAAAGATTTGCTTCTTAATCACTCAAATGTTCACAGACAGTGAACTCAAAAGGGGCACGAACACAGCCAAGGTAAATTTATTAAAAAGTGTGGTTGCGTAGTCATAGAAAAAATGCTGTACCATTCAGGGCTTTTTCTAGCAGTATTAAATATTTGGTGACATAGTACATTTTTTTATTACACATTGATTAAAAGTTACTGGCTACTGCTGGGCAAGATAGTGGAATCCATTCACAATGAATTGTCCATTCTATTTCACGTACTTTGAGTTTCAGATTTGAATGGAGAAAAAAACTTCACAGTGAAATTCAACCAAAATTGCTGAGTTTTATGTAATTTCCAGTTCAAAGAAAACTGTTGAACTCTACATGGATTTTTTCAGCCCAAATCCATCAAATATAACAGGTTTTCTTGTAACTTAGTTATTTTTACTACAACTGAGCGAAATATCTATAGCGGGAAATTGGCGGATAAGATGATAGGAGACAAATTTAATTTAATACACAGAGGGGAAGGCTGCCAAAATGTCCTTTACATCATCGTCTGCCTTTCTACCTCAATGCTACCTCTGCAAACTGTGTTTTTGCCCTTATTGTTAATGATCTACATGACAGTGGCAGCTAGAGACTCAAAGTGAGGGTAGACCCCTTCATGATAGGTCTATCTGAAGCTCCAGGACAACAATTCTGTTTTGTTTGAGGCTTTAAACATTTGTGTTACACATTTGAATAAAAACAAAACCTTCTGAACATTTTTGTGCAATGGAATTGGGTCAAAATGACCATTTTGGATTGACAACTCAGGTTTTCCATGTGGCTCTCTCTCTGGTGAGAGCTTTGGTCCTCAGAAACTTTCCTGACAAAAATGTTGAAACCAATACATCTCTGTTACATGTTTTGGCTTTGACAAAGCACCATATTTTGGATGAAAATACATCTTTTAAAAAATAGTACAATGACCTTTAATTCTAGACCCAGGCATAGTAATACATGGCCCTGTTGTAAGAGTCTACAACCTAAGTAGCCAAGACGGACAATTTGGTGGTAAACGGGAAATAATATTCTACTTTTATAAATGAGGAACTGAGGTACAAAGTGACCAAGTGACTTAACCTAGGTCACACAGGAACTCTGGGGCAGAGGCTAGAACTGAATCCAGTGCTTTAATGGCCAAGTGCAGTGTCTCACAAGACACTCTCCTGTATCATTTTAACTACTACATATTCCTCTCTTCTCTTGTATCATATTAACTACTGTAAAATGTCTTTCTTATATCCACACACTTCACAGCATCCCATTGCAGTTTATTCCTTTGCATTAAACAGGGGATTTTTTTTAAAGTCTAATATTGTCATTCTGTCTGGAGTGGTTCACAACCATGAATGCCAACCTCAGGGCAGACTGCCCTGCTTTGTGATAGACACCCTATACCAGTGGTATGTTCCATAAACAGATTTCAGCAACCCAGTAATAAATGTGAACCCCCCTGAAGTACTATCCTTACCCTGGGGTCACAGATAGTCCCCTTGGACACACCAGTCTATCCTGCCACCCAGATAAGCTGGACTTGGTGATAAATGGTCACTTACACCAAAGCTCACAAAATATTCAGCTTGCTCCCATTCCCAAAAGACCAGTCACTTACATCGGTACTTTAGATCTCACACCAAAGAAAACTCTTGTAGAAAATCCTATAGTAAAACTAAGGATTTATTAACTAGGAAAGAGAAATGAGAGTATTGTTTTCGGGTTAAAGCAGGCAACATATACACAAATGAGTTAGAGTCTATGGTTCAAAAAGGTGACAAAAAAGTAGAAATCTGTCCACACTGAATGTATTTTAGGAGTAACCCAGATGATCTTTGCTTTTGTTTCCTAGACTCAGCCCTATGAGAATCCAAAAAAAGCAAACAGATGAAAAATTTTCATGTCAGAAATCTTTTCCTTTCTTTCCTTCCTTCCTTCTAGAATTCAAGCCGATGGGTTTTCACTGTGAAGTTTTTCTTGCACATAGTACTTTCATGGGTGTAAATGGACTTCTTGGTGAGGGGGGGGGGACCACTTCTCCTAACTGGGTTCACAAGTTCAGAGCAGGAAGTTTTACAGTTATAAAGCAAAAAAAATGTACATATTACCTTATAGCATGGGATACAGACATTACAAGTAAGATTAATGTATGCAGCAACTTACAAGTATTTTTATAATGTCTAAATAATTATAATAACATTAGCATACAGATTAACTGGTCTGGTTTCTAGTTATGAATTGTCAGTGCTCAGCCAATGCCTACAGTCTTAGCAAGAGCTGGCACCAAGTCAACCAGCATCACAAATATGTCCGTTTAAACTGGGAGCACTTCCATTTAATGATGTGTTATTCGTAACCATGTACAATGGGGTCATTACATTTTATTAAGTTACCCCTGTATTGAGCCTAATAACTTGTGTTTGGTTAAATCATATCTATCTCCCAAGAAGGCATCCAGTCTTGAGTGAACCTAACAGGTAGTGATCAAGTGAGCTCGCTCCTGCCATCCATCACCCCCTTTTGACAAACAGAGGCTAGAGACACCATTCCTTACCCATCCTGGCTAATAGCCATAATGGACTTAACCTCCATGAATTTATCCAGTTCTCTTTTAAACACCATTATAGTCTTAGCCTTCACAACCTCCTCAGGCAAGGAGTTCCACAGGTTGACTGTGCACTGTGTGAAGAACTTCCTTTTATTTGTTTTAAATCTGCTGCTCATTAATTTAATTTGGTGGCCCCTATAGTTTCTGCCTCCTACGAAGAGATGACCTACATTTTCAGTGAAATGTAAGCTTTTAATGTTCTTCCACACTACAGTTTGAAGGTCTAATCCTTAGCTGGTGTAAATAAGGTGTAAATAAGGATAATACATTGAAATCAGTGCAGTCAGGCAGATTTACACCTGCTAACAATTTGTTGCTTGGTCTTGGCCATGCTGACTAGCTGCCACTTACTGCATTTTAGGGCCTTCTTGTTCTCTGTAAATTCATTTTTTTTTCTGCTTACTAAAATCTAGATTTTGCTCCCATTGAAGTAATTGAGAGGTGTGGTGTTGACTCCAGTGGAAGAAGGATCAGATCATAACAGTTTACAAATTAATTAACACAGATCCCTTTGACTGAATACACAGGCAAATGCAAAAAGATGCATACTATATCTTTGCCTTTCCTGTGGTATAGTTTGTTTTTCACCAACTGAAGGCAATTCTTGAGTATTCCAGAAATAAAGAAAGAAAATCTGTAAGCGTATTTTGTTTGCTAGAGGAAAACCATACTTTGTAGATGTACTTTCTGATTCATTGTGTCAACTTGATACTGTTTGGATGAACCAATCAAGAATAGGTGGATAATGGAAACACTTGCTGTGGATATTTCATAAATGTCCTGTTTTATTGCATTGATGTGAGCTTTTCTGTTTTTCTTCATTACTGCTATTCTAGATATACCCCAACATGAATAATAAAACATCTCACACACCCCCCTCAACTTTTACTGCCTACCATTGTTCTGAGAGTTTTAGTAAAGGGCAAGCAATGCAAGAGACAGCTGTGATATTAGATGTTCAAAATGGACATAAGAACACTGTGGCTAAAACAAACCAAAGTGGCTGTAATTTTATCACTTTAATATAATTAATCAGGGTAAAATATTCTTCATTATTTAAGAGTCATGTGTCCTGAAATGAACCCTCAGCAACAAAAGAGCAATGGAAGTTACCTAGAACAGTAGCCTAAAATGTATCGTCATTTTTCTTTGCCAGGAAATCATCCATTTGACCCTGGTTTTCTCTCGTCCAAATGCCAAATTGCAACTTTGGGTTTCTTTGAAGTTTGGAAACTACCTCCATTGTACTGAACTGGAGAATTTTCTCAGATTTGCAGCATCTGGACTACATTCTCCTGATAGTTGAACAACTATGATGCTACAGTCTAATTAAGTAAAAGGCATCGCACACAGGTGACAAAGGAGTAAAGTACACGGGTATGGAAAACTCTTACAGTGAAATATTCTTTTATGAGACATTTTTATAAATCCTGAATGTTGGCCAGTGTCACAGCACCTGTTGTGCACTGACATGCAGGAAATGTGGCTCTAGAAGAGACCTTAGCACTTTTGTATCCCTTTCTTGGGACAAAGAAATGTGGCTTGGAGATCATGATCTAGGTTTTCTTGGTACCATCTTGTGGCCAGTTAGACAGTGGAGTAGTCCTCATGGATGATGTGCAGCCCACCAAAGGGCACATAAGATTATTTCGTCATATTCTGCATTAGTAATAGTGGTGTAAGTCTAGAGTAGCCACTCACATCAATAGAGTTACCACTGAAATCCAATAATGTCACTCTCTGTTTTTTGACAGGTGTGTATGAAAGCAGAAAATGTTCTGCTTTACAGATTGTGGTATAATATTGATATAGCTAATAAAGATACAGCTAAATGGATCAATAGTTTACTCTTATATTTGACTTGAGGTGTTATTAAAAGGACTCTTTTTAGTTACAAAAGGCAACAACTGAATATAAAGCACAGTTCTATTCTGGAAAGTGACATGGTAATAATAATGGTAATTATTATCTCTCAATAGCTTCATAATCAAATCTGCTCTCTTTAAAAAACAAACAAAAGCAGCAAGCCCTGAAAAGCCAACTTGGAATCTCAAAATCAAGCTAGTTCTTTTAGCTACAGTCATGAGCAATAATGAAGGATCTACTGTCATAAGTTAGTTAAACATTCTGGTGATAACTTGCAAACCTGAGTAGGATCCAGCTGACTCTCTTACTGATCTGACAGTGAAAAGAGGAGTACACGCTTATTTTATTTTTTTATATTATTTTAGTCACAAAACAGAGCAAACATAATTCTGAATACGCTCAAGGAATAGATCTATTAATTGTGATGAGTAGGACTTCCTGACATCTAAACATTGTATAAGGTTGGTGGTCTACCAACAGATTTTGTACTGGTATACTATGTTGGTTAGGAGTGTGATATTATCCTGAAATAGTTATAGTGGTAAATGCCCTGATGTGGCACAGTAATACTAGCTATAATTGTTATATCGGGATATCTTATTCCTGTTCCCATATGGGAATAAACTATTCTGATATAAGCACTAGAATACTGGTATAACTGCATCCACCCTAGGAGACAGACACTATACCTGTATAATTAAAGAGGTGTAAATGGCGGGTGACGGCAAGGCAAGGCCTAAAATTGTATAGATTCTATACTGTACATGAAAGAAGAGAAATTATTGGAGAGAAAACAATGAAAGTGGCAGCCTCACAATGTAAATGTGAAGTGAGACCCTGCTCAGAAATCCAAAAGTAGGAAATAAATGCGTGTTCTCAGGTTGCCCTGGCTGTTTTGAATGTTATCCCTACAGTCATAAATATGAAAAACGAGTATAAAATAAATTGTCATTGTGCTAACAAAACGTATGGGGGGAAAATCTATAACACATGAAAAGTAGGCAACAATTCTAAGCCCTAAAAGCAGGGCCGGCAACAGAAATTTTGGGGCCCCCTACTCTGAGCGTTTGGGGGCCCCCCTACTCTGAGTGTTTGGGGGCCCCCTACTCTGAGCGTTTGGGGGCCCCCTACTCTGAGCATTTGTGCCCCCTCCCCCCGCCAAGGGCTGGCCCGGCTCTTGATGCAGGTGGGCGGGGGAAGCGCTGCAGCCGGGGGTGCCTCGGGGCGGCTCCTGGGGCGCGGGACGAGTAGTGGCTGAAGGGCTCGGGAGGCAGCCGGCCGTGGCACCAGACACAGCCGGGGAAATGCAGTGCGGTGCCCAGGGGGGACGACTACGAGTAGAGCTGTGTACCGGTCCCCGGACTTCAGGGGGCTCCCCTGAAGTCCGGGGCCCGGTACAGCTCTACCCGTTGTACCCCCGTGGCCAGCCCTGCCTAAAAGTATAAATATCAGACTCCATGAAAGTAAAATTGTGTTTAGGAAAGCCAATTTTTGTTTGGTATATACACTAAATCTGAGTACCTATCAAAAAGGCAGCAGTTTATTGTTAGTATTCAGTATTTGCAACTCCGCCATTGCTTGGTCCCAAGCCCAAGATGTGAAAGGAGGAGGGTTTTGCGTTGGGCTAGCAACCCACCATGTAAAAAACGAATGCTACAGAAACGTCAACCAAATCTTCAGCGAATGGAGAAGAATGGTTGGTGCCTTTGTATTGCCTAGGAGTCCCAGTTAGGAACCTGCACACCTTTGTGCTAGGTGCAGCACAAAACACAGAACAAAAGATACTGTCCATACTCCAAAGAGAGTTTATCAATTACTCTGAATACTGTCAAGTAGAGCTGGTTGAAAAGAAATTAAATGTCCAGTTTTTTCAGTGGGAAATAAGGGCATTTTTCTTGCTATTTATTGTTTATTATTTATTTGTGTCAGTGTGTAAGATAGTGTGTGTATATGAGTGTTTGTGAAAAATGTTTGCATTTTTTTTAGGCAGCTTTGCTGTCAAGCTGGGCCACCCCGAAAAACCAGAAACAAAAAGGATTTAATGGGTAAATACTGTAATTCTGTGTTTTCCTTTCACAACTGAAACTTGATCTGCCAAGTATCACAGCAAAACCATATGAAACTACAAATGTGTCATTGTAACATTCCTCAAAAACAACTTCCCAAATGGGCTCTTTAGAACTAGAGGAAATTGGCTCTATGTAGAGTCTGTTAACGGCATTATCTCCATGAAGTTATGTTTGTTTAGAGGTTTTCAGAAGTTCTTGATCTGTTAAGATCCTCACAGAATAAAAGATTTTAAACTATAAACATTATATGGGAAAGCAGAGTGTTCTGGGGACATACCTGGGAACTCCTGAATTATAAACATTGCACTGACATTGGCTCCTTCTGTGATCTTCAGCAAGACACTTTATTACAGTATTTTAAAAGTACAATTCACTTTTGAAAAACGCTGTCCTTCCTCATATGGTAATCCAGTACATCCCTTCTTAATTATGACTCTTCAGCACTTACATAGCCCCTTTCATCCTCAAATGAAATTTGTACTTTACAATATTTGTACTTTACAAAGACTAATTAATGAATCCCCACTACCTCACTGTAAGGCAATCATGTAAGTACATAGTTTCTCCATCTATAAAAACAGGTAACCCAAGGCCGACTATGTTCTATAAGCAGACTTAAGGCCAATGTCTTGCTATAGTAGGGGAATTATATAGCACTTCTCTTCAAATTGCAACATGGAACCCGTGCCCTATACAGCAAGAGGACTGGGTGTGCCCTCCAGATAGAATTTAGCAGCCCTTACACATGCTCTGTTAATGTCAGCTAATTGTATTATAAATGCTAACGGCAAAGACCACAGTCCTTTGTACTTAAATCATTTAATCCCAGCAGATGTGGGGAGCTATATCGTTTTTGTTGTAAATCTTTTATGGCACATCTAGTAGCATCTCAACGCAAGATGTAGCAAGCACTTCTTCTGGGATAGTCTGTGAAATTCTATTTTGTTAGCAGTGGTACATGGAGCACTTGAAGTTAAATGTCCTAATTCAGGGTTTGTCAGGAAATCTGTCCCAAAGGGTAGGGCCATTGGCTTGGCTGCTTGGGTGCTATTCCTGGCTCTGCCACATATATGCTGTGTAACCTTGGACAAATCACTATACTTGTCTGTGCATCAGTTTCCCCAGCTGAAAAAAAAAGGGCAGTGATACTTCATGAAGAGGGCTGTTGATTAATCATAGTTAACTCACTCGAATAACTCAAAAAAAGAATTGTGCTTAAAAAAATTAATTGTGATTCATCACTTTTAATCACACTGTTAAACAATAAAATACCAATTGAAATTTATTAAGTATTTTTGGATGTTTTTCTACATTTTCAAATATATTGATTTCCCTTACAATACAAAGTGTACACTGCTCACTTTATATTATTTTTATTACAAATATTTGCTCTGTAAAAATGATAAACAAAAGATAGTATTTTTCATTTCACCTCAAACAAGTATTGTAGTGCAATTTCTTTATCATTAAAGTGTAACGTAAAAATGTAGATTTTTGTTGCTGTTACATAACTGCACTCAAAAAACAAAACAATGTAAAACTTTAGAGCCTACAAATCAACTCAGTCCTACTTCTTGTTTAGCCAATCACGCAGAAAAACAAGTTTGTTTACATTTACTGGAGATAATGCTGCCCACTTATTATTTACCATCTCACAGAGACAGTCACATGGCACTTTTGTAGTCAGCATTGCAAGCTAGTTACGTGCCAGATATGCTAAACATTTGTATGCCCCTTCATGCTTCGGCATCATTCCAGGGGACATGATTCTGTGCTGATGATGGTCGTTAAAAAAAAGTGTTAATTAAATTAGGGACTTAACTCCTTGGGGGAGAATTGCATGTTTCCTGCTCTGTTGTACTCACATTCTGCAATAGACTTCATGTTATAGCAGTCTCGGATGATTCCAGCACATGTTGTTCATTTTAAGAACACTTTCACTGCAGATTTGACAAAACACAAAGACAGTATCAGTGTGAGATTTCTGACAATTACAGCGCTCAACCCAAGGTTTAAGACTCTGAAGTGCCTTCCAAAATCTGAGCGGAGGAAGTGTGGAACATGCTTACAGAAGAGCTAAAAGAGCAACACGCCAAAGTGGAGACTTCAGAATCCAAACCACCAAAAAAAGAAAATCAACCTTCTGCTGGTGGTATCTGACTCAAATAATGAAAATGAATGTGTATTGGTCCACACTGCTTTGGCTCATTATTGAGCATCATGTATCATTGGCATGGACTCATGTCCTCTGGAATGGTGGTTGAAACATGAAGAGACATATGACTCTTTAGTGCATCTAATTACTTAATTTGTGATGCCAGCTACAACAGTGCCATGCAAACTCCTGTTCTTACTATCAGGTGACACTCTAAACAAGAAGTGGGCAGCATTATTTCCTGCAAATGTAAACAAGCTTCTTTGAGCGATTGGCTGAACAAGCAGTAGGACTGAGTGGACTTCTAGGCTCTAAAGTTTTACATTGTTTTATTTTTGATACATAATTCAAAATTTGTAAGTTCAACTTTAATGATAAAGATATTGCACTACAGTACTTGTATTAAGTGAATTGAAAAATACTATTTATTTTGGTTTTTAGAGTGCAAATAGTTCTAATTAAAAATAATATAAAGTGAGCACTTAGAATTCTGTATTGTAATTGAAATCAATATATTTGAAAATGCAGAAAGTAGCCAAAAATATTTAAATAAACTATATTCTATTAGTGTTTGTGTGATTAATCACAATTAATTTTCTTAATTCCTTGACAGCCCTGTCCCTAAAGAACTTTGAGATTATGGGTGAGATGCACTGCACAAAGCAGCTATCTATTATTAAGGCTTAACAATGGAGAGGAAACAACAGAGACCAGAACAGACCATGAGCTACAGGGTATAACTATAACCAACCGCTGAGAAAATGCCATTGACCTGGTGGCCTTTGACCAAAAAAAGGCTTTGAACACTGACTGTATTATATTCAGTGTATCAAATTCTGTCCCCAATTAACACCCATGAAATCCCTTAATTTTAATGAAGATGTATATAGCTAAATGTGGGAAATAGTTGGCTCAGTATGTACAGGTTTGCTCCAATTATCCAAATGACTTTGAAGAGAGTCAGACTTTCAGATATTTTGAACAATACAAATGAGATTCAGTTTCTTTCCAAATGTCAGATGTGAGGGACAGAAAAAAATTCCATGTAACTTCTTTCTTCTAGGGGTGGAATGGAGAGGAACCTTTATGGACCTAAATTATTGTGTGTATTTTTTTGGTTTAGAGTGCATTTAGATCCATTGGTAGTCATTGTATAATAATCTCTGAAGAACAGAAAGAATAGAATTTGCGTTGTCTGCAATACAGCTAATTGGGTTTTACCTGTATATAACTATGGCATGAAATGCAGAGTATATAAAATGTTTCCCTGTATATCCTTATTAAATCCACTGCCTATTTGTCATTATATTCAGTAGTATCTAAGTTCCGTTTGAAATGTCTAAACTGGTCATTGAGCTGTGATTCAGACTGCATGGAGCTCTGTGCTTATAAAATGTATTGCTCCTGCTGGAGCTCTTACTATGAAATGAACTCTGTTCCTTACTGGCTGCTTTAAAATTCACTTTTTATGTTGTCTTTGAAATTCAGTTCATTTGTGAGTATAGGGATGCTTTCATGAAGTGTTGATAGGCCCCTGCAAAGGCTATGATCTGCAAAAGAAGGTGCTAAGTTTTTTTGATCAGTCGCTTTGTTTTCTGGTTTGGATCTTGAATTTATTAGCCTTACACGTTGTTTGGTTTTGGGCTGTTTTACTGTTTTTCCTCTTTTATATTAAAATATTCCCATCATCTTTGAGGGTGGCAGAAGAACTCTGGTGTACTATAAGGCTATTTAGGTGGGTAGGGAGCAAGAGCATTTATTATCATAATCTTTCTGATTTTAATACTGTACTTAGTGAATTTCACCGTCACTGTAACATGGTTTTGCATTTCCTTAAGTAAATAAATGGAGGTGTGGATGCTGGAATATGCAGCTCATATGGCGTAGCCATGGTTACCACCAAAATATTATGGATAATTGGCTGACCCAACCCACCTTGTGTTCAGAAAATGTGGGTTGGCTATTTGGTACCCTGAGGAAATTGCCTACAAAGGACCAACTGGGGGTTGCATCTTGTCTCATTGGCATTCAGCCCCATTGCTATAGCATCAATGAGAGAAAAAAATGACAAGATATGACAAGGAAGAGTGCTCAAAGGTGGGGACTGAGAATTAACTGTGTGCTGTGGATTCACTCGCTCCTTGGTTTTTTGAGGTGGAAGCAACTCCTAGGAGTTTCAAGAAAACTAAAGGTTCTCAAATCCCAATGTGCCTAAACAGTATATTAAGGCAAGAAAACATTTTTCATTTGCGGGGTGACAATACAATATGGCTTTTTCTATACCAGACTATTCTACTCCTTACTATAGCAGTATAGATAAAGCAGTACAATACTCTTGGTGTGGATGCAGTTATATGAATCTAAGGATGCTTTATACCAGGATGACCATTTGACATAGGGGAAGGGGAATAACTATACTGGCATTAGATAATGTTATCTCCAGTATAGCTGCATTCTCACTACGCCTTGTACTAGCACAATTATAACGATACGAAATATCGCACCCTTAACTAAATTAGTTAGGCAGTGAAAAACCTGTGTTGACGAGACCTCTGTTCCACTGCTTGCTATAGTGAAGTTAAATGTACCCAGGTATACACACCAATGCCCTGTAAATCTTGCAGGCTGAACTTGGCTCCAATTTGTTGATGGAAATCAACATGTTGCTTATATTATCTTTGCATATGCTCCAATTCATCAAGATATTTAAGTCCATACCCATTTCCCTCTGTACAATAGCCCTATGCACTTAGGGTGAGGCTTGTGGGAGCAGGCAGTCTCCTAAGCCAACAAGAATACTGGGTTAGGAATGTTGCATGGCAGCCACCTTTCCTTAATGTGAAACTCTGAAGCTGTGCAAGAGTCTTTTTCCTCCTTCCCACAAAACAGTGCTATCACTCTCCTTGCTCTTTGTGCCCCCTCTGCTCTAGCTGACCACATAGTTCAGAAAGGCTTCTAGTGACGTGTATGACCCTAGCCTGCAAGGACTAGGTCTTCAAACTCTTACTGTTATTAAGGAAGAGTGCACTGAACTGTATCAGCAACTGGTCTCCAGGTAACTGCATGCTAGTGCTGAGGCCAGCAGAATTGCCCTGATTGTTATATAAGATGCTCTCTTTAGCCTGGTTTGGGGCTGGATTCCTTAGGTGCCTGGTAGTTCAGTACCAGATGGAGCACACTGTCTCAGTAATACTGAGATGCAATTCCTGCTAACAACCCATGACTCGGAGAGGACATGCCCCCAACTGCATGGGGAAGAGACAATGACATCCAGGATTCTCTAAGTGACACAAGGCGGCACCAGACTAGCATGACAATATGTAAGCTGTCTCTATAAATCTGTAGTAGGAAGCCAAGTGATATGGGGGTGAGGAAGATTCCAGGCAGCAGCTCTACACTCAAGCAAAGAAAAAGACAGTAGTTTTGAGGTCAGTTTATTTTCCATGTTTTAATAAAGTTTTTTGGTCAGTGTTAGGTGAAAGCAACTCTTTCTGCAGTGCTTTGCCAATTTCACGACAGCTAAGGCAATCATATTCTCATCAGATATCAGCACCAGCTTCTAAAGAGTCAGAGAAAAAAGGGCTATTTTCTTCTCCGGTAGGGATATGGTTGGATTTTGGGTTTTTTTGGATCACTGTAGTTTGTTTTGACCATTCTCCTTCGGACGATGGTTTGCAATTATGTCGGTTTACCATTTACTATTTAACATTCACATGAATGTAGTCTCCAAGGCCTCGCCAGTCAGAATCAAAGCCTCGTTGTGTTATGTGCTGTACAAACAGCTACCAAGAAACAGCCTCTGCCATGAAAAGCTCAAAATCTATGAAGAAAAATGATACATGAGAAAGGGAGAGAGAGAGACGGATACAGTCAAACATATGCAATTCTGTATAACCATTTTGTTGTTATAGATAATGGAGTCCTGTATCCCCACCTGCCCCTCAGCTTACCCATTATTAATCAGCATAGTTTGTATTGCTCTAACTCTCTATTATGCTCCAGTGAATGATCTAATTTCTTATATTGCTGTGTTATTCCAGATATGAAAAACTAAATAACTTGTAAACAGAGCGATGAAACTTCACACTTCATTGTCATCAAGCTACTCTTACGAGGAGATGAAGCTCTTCAGCATCTCTTAAAGTTAGGGCCAAAGAAACTAATTTTACCCAGCTATGGGATGAGGAATCCAACCGAATGAACATTACACCCGGAACTGTAAATTTGCCTTTGGTGTGCATAATACACTCAAGTGATCATGATTAGAAAATGATAGGAGGACATGGATTCTGCTTTAATATTGAAACTCAAAAAGACAGAGAAAAATGTACATGAGCATGTTTAAGCACTGATATAAATGTCTGAATGACAAAGTAATAATGGGAAACATGAATTTTGATTCACAATGAAAAGCCAGTTTTCAAAAAAACAAAACTTTTTTTAAGACTCATTTTATGGTGCTGAATTAGAAGTTACAAGTATTTGCCTTCTTCCTAAAATTGTCCTCATTTATTAAAGTTCTAAGGTTTCCACTGCCAATTCTTTTAAATAATAGAGATGTGTAAGTCATCAGACCCCCCCGAGGTCTTTATTAGAGTGTAGATGGTTTAATTTTAATGCTGGGTTCAAAACTGTAAAATTGGGACCTCTTTATTAATTCAGTCAGATCTGGCTCTGCAACACTGTGCATATGGGAATATTCCCCTTCATACAGGTTTGCAGTAATGAGGCTAACTAGAACTTACATCAGGCATTTAGCATTTCATAGGAGCTCCATGTTTGGATTTTGATCTTTAAGATTATTTTACGTTACAGTAACAAAGAAAAGCACCATTTGTATTAATCTGCGGTTCCATTTATTGAGACATGTTAAAACTCAAAATTGTTTCCTTTCACTCTGAGAATGGTTTTTTTAGACCCACATAGTTCTCAGAAATCAGGTAGGTAGCCGTGTTAGTCTGGAATAGCAGAGGTAACAAAGTCCTGTGGCACCTTAAAGACTAACTATAAAGTTTTGAAGCATGAGCTTTCATGGGCTAATACCCACTTCGTCGGTGCCTGCATCCGACGAAGTGGGTATTAGCCCACGAAAGCTCATGCTTCAAAACTTTATAGTTAGTCTTTAAGGTGCCACAGGACTTTGATAGTTCTCAGAGTGGGTGAAGTATAAGTATCATTTCTAAAAGTTTCATTGCTACCCTATCCCAGCCATTATTATACAAAGTTCAAGTTTTCATGCTGCCTTGCACATCTGGGAGGTGTTCCCTATAAACATCCACAAAGTTACATCTTTGTTCTCCTTCAAATCCCCCTTTAAACTCTTCTTCGCGGTGATGCCTAAAACAAACTGATAGTGTCAGGCCACTGGTGTGTGGAGACCACTGCCTATTGTGCTGACCAACAGTTGTCTCACTGATTCCTTGCACTCCCTCATCTGTATCCACCTGTTGACTCTTGTCTTACATTTAAACCATAAGCTCTTTGTTCCGAGTTTGTAAAGTACCTAGCATGATGGGGTCCTAGTACATGACTGAGGCTTTGTAGGTGCCACAGTAATAACTAATGTCAATAATTAATAATGAAGTTGGGATTAAAACCTCAACTGTGCATTTCCAGTCCGTCTAGTCATCTCAATTTTTAAAGGTTCTAACATTCTATTAATGTTTGAAAGGAAATATTTTCAGCCTTAACTCCAACAAAATGAAGGTTTTGGTCTAGAAATAAAGCTATGCACTCAAGGATTTTCAGCATCTAAAACTAGGTTCTCCCCCCTCCTCAACAGAAACACTAGGCTTTGCCATATGCATGATATGCAAGATCTTGTGGGCTCATTTCTGCCCTCAAACAAGCAGGCATGGTCCTATGGACTCCACTTGGACTTACATGAATGTATCAGAGGCCAGAACTGGGCCTTGTGTTTTGTTGTCTCATAAGAGGGTTCAATTCAAAAGAAAGATTATTGAAAACATTTTTTGCTAATCCACAGGGATTTGCTAATCAATGGTGTTTGGTTGACTTGGGTACTCATGAAAGAAATGGAACCAGTGGCACTTAGAGCCAGGTTTAGAGATGTGTAAAATAACCCACTGCGCTGACTATAATCCTGACCACTTGCTATATCTAGTCTATCCCAGGCCAAAGACTCTTCTATCTTTTCTAGGTTGCAAGCTGTTTAGAGCAGAGACTACAATTAATTATAAAATTGTTTAGCACTTAGCACAGTGGAGTTCTGGCTGCTGTCTTTTTGTGCTACCACAATATAAAAATGAGTAAATACTAATAATTTCAGACCACGTGTTGAAATATGTTGTGGCTTTTCAGTTGGACAAACGACCATTTACAACTGGTTGAAATGACTAAACTCATTATTTGTGATTGAAGCTAGCCATGAGGTGTGAAGCTAGTTCATTAACCCACTGCACTAAGAAGACTCCACTGTTTTACACAACCTGTATTTGAGGTATGGAAATATAACATGGCTTTGTCTACACTAGAATGTTGTACTCCTTACTATACCAGTATAGATAAAGCAGTACAACACTCTTGGTGTGGGTGCAGTTACATGAATCTAAAGATGCTTTATACCAGGATGACTATTTGCCATAAGGGAAGGGGAATAACTATACTGGCATTAGATAATGTTATCTCCAGTATAGATGCATCCCCACTGTGCCTTGTGCCAGCACAACTATAACGATAAAAAGAAATATCGCACCCTTAACTAAATGAGTTAGCCAGTGGAAAAACTGTGTCGACGAGACCTCTGTTCCACTGCTTCAGTTGGAGCTTGCAATACTGAAGTTAAGTGTACCCAGGTATACACACCAATGCCCTGTAAATCTTGCAGGCTGAACTTGTATTTCATGCAAATAGCAGATCAGTGTCCTTGGAGTTGGATCTAGAGAAAAATGTCATTGCAATTTAAGCAATAGTGATCAAAAATAACCATCTCAAATCAACAGGAGTCAGTTCCAGCCCTTTATACTAATCCAAAATACATAAAGAACATCATGTTCAAAAAATCATTTTGTACAAGACTTGACTTTTAAGTCTTATGAATTTGTGTGTGAAAAATATTCTTTTTGATCTGAGTTCAGTGGTTTCTCCACATGTCTAAAAAGAGTTAGCAGAATATATAATAAATTAGGTTGGAATACAAAATGGGGACAGTATCAGTAAATTTTTGAAGGAACAGTTGCCTATATAAAGAAGGAATCATATTAAGTTATCAGTAGTGTTCTTAAATCATGTGAGATCATGGGTTATTGGTGAAGGAGTTTTATCTACTGGGGGACATTCTCTTATTGGCTTGAATGATTGTTGTTTAAAAGAACCACAAAAGATTTTCCCCTGTAATTTTCCTCACCCAAATTAAGAATCGTCTTCCCTAGTCTAGCTGATGGCTCATACCTCTCCCCTTTAGATTATTTCTGCAGAGCTGCAAATCAGTCTATGTGCATCTGAGAGACAGAAATGCAATTTTTTGTTTTGCTGCATAGATAGGTTGTAAAAGTCAGGTTCCGCTGACACAATTAACAATAATAGATCAGTAACAGTCAATGGGCATGCAGCCTTCCCACAATTTTGCGCCTGTAGGGATTAATTGTCACTGGTACTGTGGCAGCATGGTGAGCCCTCTCCAGCTCCTCCGTCACAGAGTAAGGGAGTGGGGCCACTCAGTCAGTCATTGTTGACTGGACCAGGATAATTTTGAGAGTGGGGGGTGGGAAGCGGTGTAGTGATAACACATAGTGACAGCCGATACAATGGCCCTACACTCTTTAGGGAGGATGGCATTCATCTGTTAGATGCTGGGACTGACATGTGGCTCGGTGACATTAGGGATTGCGTCAGGAAGGAGATGGGTATCAGGCATGGAGAGGGTGAGGTGCGTCCATGTCAATCGCTGGTGTTCCAAGTGTGAAGAAGGGTTAAAAGGGCCATCTCTCAGAGGTTAAATGACACCTGGGATTGCATGGTTGGATCTTAAAGTCTTTACAGACTGATGTTCCCTCCTCCCAGCCTTGTGGCTCCTGTCACAAGGGCCCCTTATATGCAGGGGATGGAGAGAGAAGCAGTTTCACAGTTGAGCAGAGCTCATGGGGTAGACCAGGGAAGGTCAGAGGATCCTCCCCAAAGCTGCTGTTGCTTTGTGGTGAAAACCCTGTAACACACCCTGGAACCAATTAAGTGCCCGGTCCTTGAGAGGTGGGGGTGGGCAAGGTAGTGTCCCGCCCCGTGATAATTAATAAAAGTTGTAGCCTGACTTTAAACCTATCCTGTATCTGTCAACCATTCACCTTCTTGACTGACTCAATAGACTGCCAAGGACTAACTGTTCATGTGGACCCTACTGATGTGCATGAACAGTTCATTAATGCACTTTCATCCAGTCCCATTTCAAAGAGGAGTAGATCAAAGCGCATTAACAAGCTATTAATGTTTGTCAGTGCTGCAGGCTAGTGCAGGAAAGATTCCCATCCCAGTGTTTCGTGAACTGGCCCTTCCTGTAGATAAGTCCTAGTGCACTGCCTCATGAGCTAAGTTGTCAGGATCTGAAATTGGTTTGTGGTGGCATCTACACTTTTGCTAACTGCAACACTTCGCTGGTGGAATGCTGAAGAACAAATCCATTTACCAGACAGTTTTCAGGAGCCTGGGGATGGGTCGGAGGAAGGTCAGTTGTTGTAAGAGGGGGGCAGAACCTCACTGTGACGAGGCGCGGTGGAGGTACAGAAAGGGGAGGGAGGGATACTACTGACACTCAGTGTGGGGAAGAGCTGGCTCCAGGCAGGACGGGGGATCTTGGCAGTTGGTACCTGCTCCCCAGCCTGATGCTGGGTGCCACGGTGGCCATGCCAGCCTTTCCAAGTCCCACTCTCACCTGTGTGTGTGTGTGTGTGTGTGTGTGTGTGTGTGTGTGTGTGTGTGTGCGCGCAGGTTAATGCAAGGGCAGAGCCCCCACAATACAGTATTTCCACTGTGCAGCTCTAGCCCCTCCTGCTCCCTGGTTCTGCCACCTTGCGTTGTTGGTGAAGAGGCAAAGACCTGACTAAATCTGAAGCAGTGCTTGGTATCTGGCATTCATTATCAGATATCCCCACAACCAGGATATGATATTACCAGCAATAATGCAATAGTATACATGTACAAGATGGGGATACA
Source organism: Sternotherus odoratus (assembly GCA_032164245.1). NCBI lineage: Eukaryota > Metazoa > Chordata > Testudines > Kinosternidae > Sternotherus > Sternotherus odoratus. Next base: position 16,784,234 of record JAVMKO010000007.1, on the reverse strand, counting down.
GACCCTGGCATGGGTTTCATCCCTTACAACTTTTACTTCAAAGACTGTGCAAGCATAGCTGCCCCTTCCCCAAACCAGCCTCCTGCACCAGTAATTCCACATAGCAATATTTCCTGGCTCTTACCTCAGAGTCTCAGCCCTCAAAGGCTCTCCAAATGGTCTCCCATCTGATCCATTTGGTTTTGTGGAAACGTTCCTCTCAGCACTAGCATTAACCCCAATAGTAGTCATTTGGGAGTACTGCCCCCCTTTCCATTTCTTGAAAGAAGCTGCAGCCCCCCGTCCCCCTCCCAAGGCCTCTTTTATAAGGTCAGCTAATTAAATTCTGCCATTTTCATCAGGTGCAGCAGCTGGGCTAATCAGACAGCTAGTTCCAGAACACGCCAGCCATGCTCATCTCCAAATATAGCTTTTGTGCTGTAGGGAAGAAGGCCTAGGAACTGTCTCTATGTCTTTTGGGAACTCTCCCATGCAGAGGTAATCAAGCAGGGTTTTTTTTGCCTCATGTGAGTGGTGCAAATGGAGCAGAATGAGGGCAAAGAATATGTCCCAAAGTATTGATTGTGGCCCCACGACATTTTTTAAATAATATGTTTGGTCCCTGGGCTGACAAGCTTGAATATCACTGGAGTAGCTGTAGGGAGAGCACAGTCAATTGACAAACGGATGCAGTTGGAGTTAGTATAGCCTTGGTGTTTTCTAGTGCTTTGGCCCTATGCCTCACAGTGCTGCGTCCTCAGTTTTGCTGAACCTACACACTAAGTAAGCAAATGCTGCTTTAGGAGTGTGACCACTCTTGCATTTTTCTGTGATTTATTAATTTTCAATTTCCTCTTGGATTTTAAATCAACAAGGGTGTACAAATCACAAAAAGCATTTACCTGAGAAAGAGCTTTGAGTTCACATGGGTAAAATATCAAAACATAAAACCTTTGGAAAATATTGAGGGAATGAGGGCACATAAAACTTCACATTGAAGCTGATCAGGAGGGCTTTTTTTGTTTGTTTTTAGCAGTAAAAAACTGCAGCAAGCTGTAATATGCAGCAAGTACTCCAGGAACGAAGCATGCAGCTGACATATCATCATGCCCAGAGTCATTTCACTAGGGAAAACAGCAGTGTTTTCCAAATGGAATACTTTTTATTCAAACTACATTCCATTTCCATTATGTGGGTGACAGTTATAGCTCTCTCCCTGCTATAAAATGCTTCCAATCCATATACAATCCTATCTTTGTTGTAACAACACCTCTTCATAAATAATACCACCAAAGCTCTGGCCCAAAGACTTCCAAGACTGCTATAGAAAGGATGAGATGTGTTTGTTATAGTTTCAGAGTAACTGCATCTGTATCCCCCCCCCCATGATCCAGTCCAGTTGTTTCCAGTCAGACCTCAAATATCTAGTCATCACCTCTCTTTGGATAGGGACTCATGGTCCACTCTCTTCCGACTGGTGTTTTTAAGGCTGCACAGCACCTGCCTTAGACTGTGAAATCCCTATAAAGCCAGTCTGGAAGGTCTGAGATCTATGAACAGTGTATTGCCAGCAGTTACAAGTTATCAATCACCCAACTCTTTTTAAGCAAGCATATTTATTCTTAAAGAAAAAAGTACTACAGAGAAAACAGAGAAAATTATGAAAGTTCCTATACGCATGCTTACAAGAGATCACCTAGCTGCCTTATGGGGCCATAGTAGGCCAAAATCTTTCCAACTGTCCTGCAAGGGTTGGGGCCCATTGTGGACAGAAGGTCCTCGCATTTGCTGGATCAGAAAGAACACTCTGTGTTAGTTCAACTCATCCTTTTATACCAAAAGACCTTTGTATCCTAATCTCTGGAAAGCCCATTTTGAACCAATCTATGCAAACCATTTCAGGGGGTATTACTCTCCGGAGTTGTTTAGTCTCAGTGACTCACTTTAATCACCGTCCACTATTTTTAGTTTCTGGGGGAGCTGTGGTATCCCTTCCCCCCTTGGAGTAGAACACAATCATTCATAAACCATTCATATATTTAATAAAATAACCCCCAAGATACTGCATGGGTTTGCAATATCTGTCACAGTGTTCACAAAGAGAAAGGAGAAAAGGTAAATGGATGGGGTGGAAGGTGGACAGTATGGGTCTTCAATGAACAATTTTGCTCAGAAGAGCAGTGGGGCAAAACTCACAAGGCGCATTTCAGGAGCAAACTCAGGTACACTTGGAATACCATGGAAAATATTTGAAGCCAGGAAAAGAATTATTTAGAACATGAGGTTAGGAGTAATGTGGGGACATTGAGCAAAGGAAATGTTATGATAAATATTAGGAAAAAAATTTAAGCACTAGGTTCTTTAAAGTGTGGAGCAGACTCCCGGTCTCTATTCTAGGAACACAGGAATCACCATACTGGATCAGACCAATGTCCAACCTAGTCCGGTATTCTGTCTGTAGCAATGGCCAGTACCAGATGCTCCAGCAGAAGGTACAAGAAAGTTTCTTCCCATTTCCCCTTAGTTAGAAGTTGTCTGATGCAGGAGGATAAACCCTACTTGTTGTTTTAGTCCTTACGCTGATAAAGATCTAGCATAGTGAGTGGAAGAAGAGATTTATATTTGATTCAGATATGTGGGTGAAAAATCACAAAGAACAATTCTAAACCTGATGGAATTATGAGTCTATTGGTAACTCTCCTGGTGATTAACAGCTGAGAGAAGGTAAGTACTGCAAACAGAACATCACATCCATGGCAACTTGCAGTTCAACTTTTAGCTGTCTAACACACAAGAAGATAATTAGTTTTTCTTTAGGTTTTTATGATTTATAATAGCATTAGTGATCTCCAGGTCAGACATTTCCTGGCAGCTAATAGCTGGTTGGGTTAAGAGCCCTCAGTTTTATATCAGACCCTCTACGCATCCAGCCAGTCATTAGCTGCCAGGAAATGCCTGATTCAGAGGTCATTATTGCTTAAATATTGCTTCTAAAAGCTTTTTATTACTAGCAATTCATTTTGCTTTTGTGCTATATTACCTAAGTAGTAATACAATTAGCCATAATAACAAATCAGGCAAATAATAAGAGTTCTACAGGCAAGGGACTGATAAAAAAAAATCACTTTACTTTCCACACATGTCCAATTTATTGACATTCTAATAAAGACAACTTATCCTCTTCGCTCCTGGTGGAGCATAAGGCGCCAACCATTCTTCTCCATTCGCTGAAGATTTGGTTGACATTTCTGTAGCATCCATTTTTTACATGGTGGGTTGCTAGCCCAACGCAAAACCCTCCTCCTTTCACATCTTGGGCTTGGGACCAAGCAATGGCAGAGTTAATAAAGACAAACTGAACAAAAAAGAACCAGGTAACCAGGCGATTAGGAAGGAGGAAAAGTCTCACTGTCGGAGAAAGAGAGAGAGAATACCGCAATTCAAAAGTTTTAACCATGTTAGTCATGTTCCTCACAAGGGGGAAATCCATAAGTAAGTGATGCAGAGCATCGCTAAAGATCTTGCGATAGATATCTCATCATCAGTAAGCTCTTTGGGACTGTCTTTTTGCTATATATGCGTGACAGTGCCTTACACAGTCAGGCCCTGATTCCTGATTGAGGTCATAATACAAATATTAAATAACTGTATTAAATAATAAATAATAATAACAGGCTCATGATTAGACTTTTTCAAAATCTAAATTATTTGGGGGAGGGAGGGGAATTTCAGCTGAAATTTCCACTGAGAAAATCACAACAAAACATTCTGTTGACTCAACCTGAAACAAAATGTTTTGTATGGGAGTATCTTTCTTCATCTGAGCAACTGCAATGCCTCTTGGGAGTTGTAGTTCCATAGTCCCTCTGGGCCCCATTCAGTCCTATGGGCCCTCCTCGCTAGCTGCATGCCATCACCCAGGATGCACTATGATCTCGCCCTGGGGGCTCAATAGTTCAACTTTTCATCCCAAACAGGCAGAAGTTCTCATTTTTTATCAGCTCTAATACCCAGGAAAAATACCATGTCAGTAATTTAAGGGTAAAAAATACGACAAGGATGTTGCAATTATCCTCAAAACAAGCATTACACACCCAGGAAATTCAGAGATAAGTTAAACTTAAAAGTAACACGTGAAGCTCTGGACATGCACATTTAAGGCATCCAAACAACCTCAGCCCTCCTCTATCATGGGGGGGGGGGAGGAAAGAAAAATGAATCACTCATTAAAAATCTTTTCAATCTAACCTGTGAGCACAAACATTAAAATTCCTTAATCAGTCATATAGTTATTTCATGGCATCATTACAAGCCCCACTTAAGAATGACTTCAGCTGATCTTGTCTATTAGTCTGTAATAATAATTAGATATGTCATTAATAATTTAACTTAATTACTATCTAAAGTCTTCAATATTAACAAGATTTCAATTAATCATCACTATATTGAAGTTTTGAAGGCTATCCCATTATTAAGATGATTTGGGACAAAAAAAGATGTGACATTATGTGCTATATTTCTTAGAGGTTTCATTTTAAAAATTAATTTTAACTCTAATTAAGGGATAAAATACTAAATTATCATAAAATTCATTAAAAAAATCAACAAGTAAGCACATTACATTTGGGGAGGCTACACTGTAGTCTCTGTAAATGACAACAAATACATGAGTTACATGCAAGACTCAGCCCTTACTATGGAGTTGCAGCCGGATCCTCCATAATTAAAGTATTTTGAGTTTAGGCACAGAAAAGGGGCCTGGAAGAGAAAGAAAGCCATTTCTCTGGAGGATTGGACACCTCACAGATCCTTAAATATAGGAAAGGTGTGGCATACCTTTGGGGTGACACACTTGAAGCAGAAGGGGAGATTGCTGGCGGAGCCACTTCTGGTGGAAAAGATTGCATCTTAGTGTTATGGAGATATATGTATACCTAGACAGAGCAGCAGAGGTCCATGAATTTTAACGAATGTGGACTAATTGATTAACGTTTTGGCATAGAATTTGAACCCACTCTGCTTTAGAATGGCTTCAGGTGAATACATTGCATAGACCTACTAATAATCTAATCAGTTCGGCATAAATTCCTTGTACAGTATTTTTCCTTTCATTCTTTTTTCTTTTGCAGTGGCCGACAACAACCCATTATTTTTGCCAGGCACAGTCAAGATTAGCCATTACTCCTCATACCTACTCGTTATCCCCATTCTGAAAAGCAATGAGGAGACTCAAAACACAGTTCTTGAGGCTAAAGAGCCTCAGGCTTTTAGTACTAGCTCTCTAATCTGTAGCACTGTTGTTGTACAGCCTACTCAAGAACAGGATCTTGAAATGCTCTGTTTTGAGTGCTGCATTTGTGGTTACATTAATTTGCAGTTCTGGCTGATGTGTGTGGCTTACTGTAAGTCTGAATTTTTGACGTGTTATGTGCTTCCTGAACATCTAAGCAAGAACTGCTTATTTGGATTTGTTACTGGAATCTGGTTGGATTGCCTAGCAATTCAGGTTTGTATCTTTGCTGTAAAGGGATTTTGAGTTATAAATCTGTTATTTCAATGAAAGCTCTGTTGACGTTTGCTGATTCATTATAAGAAAGAAAAAAACAACAACACGTGTGTGGGCCTTCTAATTATTGTGCTAGTCTTCATGATAGGAGTTGGGACCATCAGTTTTGTTACACTCTCCATATTACACATTGTCCGTAATACAGAAGATTGAAAACCAGGAGGGGGAAAAAAACAGGCTTTGATCGACTATATGAGGTGCATTATACATTAGTCTGTCCCTGTGTTACCCTGGCTATTGGAGAGTCAGTGAAAAAAAGTTGTGGTGCCAATATAATAATGACTGTTGCCTTTTCTCTCTTTATCAGCCTCTGAATGCGTTTCTGAGTGTACACCGCAACTCATCATGGTCTGTTATTATTATAAAACATTCTACATGGTAAATCTTAATTTACTTACAATTATTAATTATGAATTAATTGCATTATACTAGTGCCTGGAAGCCACAATGAGAGATTGTTATGCTAGGCTCTGTACACATATGCAGTAAAAGGAAAGTGCCTGCCCCAAGGAGCTTACAGTCTTAGCCAATGACAAGACACAATGGGCAGATGAAACAAAGGGCTGACTATAGTGCATGCACAAAAGAGCTGAGATAACATTAGGTATGGTTGGGGGATAGAAATAAAGTAGGGTCAAAGCAACGGACAATCCCCCAATCATAAAATACCCTTGAACAGTATGCTTATGAGGACTTGCTAAGCCAAGAGCTCATATTAAAAGCTTAGAAGGGCCTAACATTTGGGACAGATAAGATAAATGCAATTTATAGCTCTTAAAATATAAGATGTTAAAGAGGAAGTTTCAGAGTGTTAGTCTGTATCCAAAAAACCCTCTCGGGTCACTCAGTAACAAACTGAAAAGTGGCAATACTTCAACAAAAAACCCTCCTAAAACAGACTCCAATGAGAAACTGCTGAACTGGAATTAATTTGGAAACTGGATACCATTAATCTAGGCTTGAATAAAGACTAGGAGTGGTTGGGTCATTACACAAATTGAGTATTTCCCCATGTTAATTATTGTCCTACTGTTACTCACACCTGTCTGAAATGGGCCATCCTGATTACCACTAAAATAGTTTTCTCATCTTAATTAATTAGCCTCTTAGAGTTGGTATGGCAACTTCCACCTTTTCATGTTCTCTGTATATATATATATATATATATATATATATATATATATATATATATATATATATATATATATAATAAACTATACTATATTTTCCATTCTATGCATCTGATGAAGTGGGCTGTAGCCCACCAAAGCTTATACCCCAATAAATTTGTTTGTCTCTAAGGTACTGGTACTCCCTTTTAAAGAGGAAGTATTATTAATAATGAATTAATAATAATAATCTTAACCTTCTCATGGACCAGAGAAGTTAGAAATAAAAAAAAGACCTATTAATTTGTAGAGCTGCAGACACAGATTATATCTAGACAACAATTAACAAACACAGATTACATCTACACACCTCTGGCTGGCCCAGTTCACCTGACTCAGAGTACAGGATGTTGATGGGGGCACTGCATCAGGCAGTGTTCAAGTATTTGCCTCGGCTCTTAACATTTACATTTGGGGGCTGTTCTCAGCTTCCACTCAGTCATATTGTCACCAGTCTTTGCCACCCCAGCTTTCCTTCAATTTAAACTACACCAGTGTTTTTGTTTGTAGACAGTGCCTGCGGATGGGGAGGGGCAGTTGTTCCGAGAGAACCAGTGTATCCAAGTTCGTCATCATTTCCACAGTGATATTTAGGGGGAAGGAATTTTCAGAGGCGAAGCTCTTTCTGGAAATCAGCCTCTGGGGTGTTGAAATGTGTCTGTACAATGGGTGTCCTATATCGTGCCCCTGTTTTTGGTGTCTTCCCACCTCACTGATGGTGGTGCCATCCCTGTTAGGCAGTATAGAGACAGCATGGGAGTCAGTTTCAAAGTCCTTGTGATGATCTACTGGATTGGTTGAGTTCACTATTAGTTTTCTGTGCATAGTTTGGGTATGACCATTCAGGGGAACAATACTCAAATACAAAACAAAATAGGGCATGATTGGTTGCTCGGAGTGTTTTGGGGTCAGCTCCCCATTTTGTGTTGGACAGTTTTTGAAATACTTAATTCCTGGAGTTTGTTTTCTTTTTCAGCTTCTTGATGTGTTCTTTGAATGCCTGCATTTGGTCTCATGTAACCCGCAGGCACACTGGATGTTCATAGCCCTCAAAGATTGTGCCATCCCATAATGTCTGGAGTTTTTCCTGGCCTGATTGAGTTTCAAGTGGAGGGTGTACATTGTGTCTTGCTATCGTTGGCAAGGACATGAGGATTATTTCTTACTCTTCAAAAAATTCCAATGGATCTTGATTTAACATGTAGCGCAAAATGTGATAACATTAACAATCCATCCTCACCCCCTAAGACCACACTAAAGTATCAACAGAACCCTACTTTCTACTTTGGAACTTGAACCTACAACCCTTTTGCTTTCAAGAAACTAGAGAAGCATCATAATGTCATCTTGGTGAAGATACACTGAGATAAATTCATCCCTCCAAGCCCTGGCATGTTTGTTATTTTTTGCATATATTTCTAACATTGGCAGGACATTAAATACATATACTTCTTTGATTTGTGGTCTAAACCCTCAAAATAGCGGCATACCAGAAACAAATTTTCATTTTCTAGTTCTAGTCAATTAGCTTTAAGCATTTGTTTATATTCTTTCCTAAAACATTTACATTTAGACTTAATTGGCGTTAGTGTCTCCACAGAAAGAAGAAGAGCAAACTTTTGAGAGTGATGGAGGTAAGCAGCATCCAGAACAGGTCCAGTTTAGAAAATCTGTCTGGAAGAGATACCACTGCATATCTAATCCTATTTAGGGATAGTGTGTATTCTTTTGGAGTTTTGGCTAACTTGGAAACTATCATTTAAGGGATACTAGCAAAGTTACATGGGAGAAAAAGGCAGATTTATAACTTTCAAAAATGTTTGTGGGCACTTGGAGTGACTCTTGTTTTAATCTGCCAGTAGATTTTAAGGCAGGGTTTTGGAAAGCATGCAAATTCTATAAAAGGCAAAACATGCTATTCTGATTATCTAAAACATAGTAAATGGGTTAATTTGTATTTTGAAAGCCTCATGCAGTACACTCAGTCGTGGCTCACATTTGAATTCAAGCCATCTTTGCATATCAGCTTTTGAAGCCCCAAGAGCTTTTGCCATTTGTTCCGATTAGGTCTGTCTTCAGTAGATAAGTCTCTCAGGTAATTTGAAGCACTGGCACAAAATGAAGTCCGTTTGATGGTCTGAAACTAGAAAATGTCTCTTACCCAATTAATTAATGCTGTTCTTTTTAAATTCTTGTTCATGTTTCATTTTATATGCTGTTCTCTCAGATGTGTGAACCCCGATGCACTTATTTCAGCAGTTATTTTCCAGAGCTTGTAAAGAGTTGCTTTTTATGTGAGCAGTTGTACTTTTTGCCATGTGCTAAATAATGGTCTGCTTTCTTTTTTACATTTGCATGCCAAGGCACACACTCCCACCAGATCATTTTAACTTCATTTTATGTGTGCTGTAGAGTTTAAAGTTAAATTGACCTTTTTTTAGGATTATTCTATATTTTGCATTCGCCAGTATGTCTTGGATTATTTAACACCGGAAACAAGCACATGATCTGGAAGACTTTGGCTTTTGCTTTCTTTAATATTATCGTTGAAGTTGGATAATTTGAAGATTTCCTTTAAATTTAACTTTTTATGGTTTTTTTAATTGAATCTGGGACTGCTTTCAACTACCCTTTCACGGGGCGCACACTCACCCCTGCGGTGCCTCCCGCTGGTCAATCGGGGAATTAGCCTTCAGCGTCCGGAGCACCCTCTGCAGGTTGATGCTCCGCTCCTTGTTGGGCCCCGTGTCCCTCCCGGACCCCGGTGCCCTGTGCCTGAGGGTGCTGCACCCCTGCAGTACCCCCTTAGATTTAAGGGGTCTCCCCTCCCTGGGGGAACCCCTCACCCCCTAGCCCCCTTGCCTCAGAATGTGCCACTGCCAGTCACCACTTGCCCCCGCTCACTAAGGCAGACTGCAGTATCATGGCCTCTCATCACCGGCAAGGGGGGTTGGCCTGCTGCTTCTACTGCTAGCCGTGTGCTGCCCCCTTCATCCCCAGTACCCCCGGGTCAGGCCTTCTGCCAGGCCTTGCAGCCTGGGGCTCTCAGGCTAGAGCCTTCCCAGCTCCCTCTGCTCTGCCCTGCCCCAGCCCTGCCTTAATCCCAGTACCTTGCTCAGCCCCAGCATCTAGGCCTGCCTTCCTCTGAGGACAGAGGAGACACTCCTTCTCTCTCAGCCTCCCAGCCCTTATATCCTGGCTTGGGAGAGTTTGGGGCGTGGCCACTTAGCTGAGCCTACTCCCCAATCAGGCCTGGAAGCCTGCTAGTTCCCGGCCTTAAACCCCCCCTGGGCTATTCCAGGCCCCCTCTGAAGGGAGCAGGTGGTCATCCCGCCACATACCCGAAGGGAGTTCCAAAGGGGATGGATCTAAACTGTTCTTAGTGGTAGCAGATGACAGAACAAGGAGTAATAGTCTCAAGTTGCAGAGGGGGAGGTTTAGGTTGGATATTAGGAAAAACTTTTTCACCAGGAGGGTAGTGAAGTACTGGAATGCGTTGCCTAGGGAGTTGGTGGAATCTCCTTCCTTAGAAGTTTATAAGGACAGTCTTGACAAAGCCTTGGCTGGGATGATTTAGTTGGGGATTTGTCCTGCTTTGAGCAGGGGGTTGGACTAGATGACTTCCTGATGTCCTTTCCAACCCCGATAGTCTATGATTAATATTGAGCGCAAAAGAGATTTCTAACTGTTAAAGCACTGTATTCTTAAAACTCTCGTCTCCATTATGTAGTTACTTTATTAATACTCTGCTTATGATCAGGCCTGAAGTGAATGCTTAAAACAACCAAGACAAATGTCTCGATCATTGATGTGTTTCCCCACTGTAGAAACAGAGAAATCGCACCTGTTCAGCTTAGCCCACAAGTGTGAAAGTTCAAAATGTAAGAATCATTTCTCAGTATAAACAGTCTGTGAAATGTGTTTGCAAATGTCAGTTCTGCAGTTGGCAGCCATTTTGCAAAGCAGTGACACTACTTGTGTATGGCAGGCAGCGTAAGATATTTTCAAACCAGTGCTAATGCAGAATGGGTGCTGTTTAACAAACAGAAATAGATGTGATTGAAAAATAAAACAATGCTTGTAAAAGAGACTGGGAACTTATGTATTTAAGGGAATTCCTTCCCCACCTTTCTTCTCTACCTCTATGAGCTGATTCCAATTAAGTGGGGAGTATGATAAAGTAATCTATTGGTATAGGACTAAATTTTGACTTTCCCTACACATTCTCAAAGGAACATAGGGAGGAGCAATAGATTTACTAATTGAATATTTTGAGTATCTTTAACTAGCACAGTGTAATAATTTATCAGCATTGATACTTTAAAGCTTTTAAAATACTCTGGGATATTCTGAAGTGAGTGGAGTGCACCAATGTTTTTCATTGTTTAACCATGAAAGAAGTGGGAGGAAATAGCAATAAAAATGTGACCCAGAAACAGAATAGCCAATGTTGTCAAAAACAGTTGGTGATACTTTAGAGCAGACAAATAGTTGTTTAATGCATTTTCCCCCAAATCAATAACAGAGATTGGAAATTCTCTTGTACTTATTAGGTACTGAAAGGAAGAATTAATAATTGCATCAGTATTATACCTCAAACGTTAAGGCATTTTCTTCTGCCTTTATAATTTCAGTTGCAGAACAACCTTTTTCGTATTTTCATGCTGTAGATCTTTGCTTTGTTATTGTAAATTGAGTGTGTTTGTCCATCTGGCTATCCAATTTTTCCTAGTTTTTGGCCAGACAACTGATTATTGATTGTTTTCAATCCTGTGTACAGTAAATGTAAAGGAACGAGTGTCTGACACACTGCCATGACCCTAGAGAGGGAAGTGAAGCTGAAGCATCTACTGAACTGTACAGCCAAAGCAAAAAAAATTATATGAAACAGTTTCGGCTTAAAAGTTGCTCTTATTACTCAGAGGGGATGAATCTTGATCACATAAACACTGGGAAATACCCTTGTGCTGTCTCTTCGGTACAAAGTGAGTTGACTCATTAAGCTAGCATAAGCTCAAAGCAACCCATGAAGACAGAGTTTAGGAGCAAAACCTCATTTGGTGGCCTATGATTCCACATCCAAAAACATATTGAATTCATCCTAGCTTCGCAGTAGCGTATTTCCATCGGTTTCAGTGGAGTCACTCCTGATCTAGACCCACATAAGGAAGAGTAGAATCTTGTCCATTGTGTTAAAATTCACTGTGTACCTAAACACACAAGTAGAACTGGTTGGGAATTTCTGGGGGAGGGAAGGAGGAAGACCAAGCAATATAGCCCCACATCCCAGAATACCCAATAGTGTGGTTGTTAGGACACTCATCTAGCACATAGGAAACCAAAGTTTACATCCCTGGACTGTATTAGGCAGAGCAGAGACTTGAATCTGGGATACCACTTTGCCTAATCACTGAGCTATTGGCTAGTCTGCGCTGTGTCTCTGACTTTCTTTCTCTTTGTGAAAAACATGCATCATCCAAAAAATATATATATTGAAATTTCAAAAATATTTGCAGAATGGCAAAAATATTTCCCGCCAAAGTCTAGTCACAACCCATCTATGAATGGGAACACATTTGTTTAATCTTTGCACCTAGTATTTGGGTGAATAATGCATCGTCCTTGGGCCAAGCGAAACCTGCAGCTTCATTTGAATCATGCCACCGAACAGCTCCTCTAGAAGCGCTGTGGATTATGTTCAGCTGTCCCTAACTTGCAATGTAAATGTCTTGCATTATATGATGCTGAGAGCATCCTAATTGCATCATTCTTTTTAATTTCTAAACTTCCTTACACTTCTTACTTTTTCTCTATGGTCACTATTTCAGCCTTCTTCATTTAAAAATTGCTGCAGTAGTACCAACCCATTCTACAGTGTAGAAGACAAAACTAAGGACTCTCATGAGAAAGTTGTTCCATTTAGATTCGGTGCGAGTTTTAACATGTGATACAAATTAGAAAAATTAAGATGATCTCTTGTCATTTTGGACAAGACAACTGCATCAGATCAGTCTAGAGACTGATATTGCATGTGTCTCACTTCATCCCTTTATCAATTACTAGAGCAAACCTATATTTTTGTGTATCCATAAAGAGTATATCAGCAAAATTCCGAAGTCCCCACTTTGATCCACTTGATTTTAAGATGGATTTTTGTATTAGTTGTGAAACTCATCTTATATTTTTGAAAAAATTGTGAGCAGGGCTGTGATTTCACTAGATCCTTCTTTTTTATGCCCTTGTCTTTTATGTGAAATCACCTACCCCATGTAGAACAGGTTCATTGTGAAGGTCTGTGGCACAGATCACTGCTCCCCAAACCTAAAAGGTCATGCTGGTGTGCGGCATGAGCAGGGAGCCCCTGACTCATGTTGCTGGTTGGAGACAACACTCAATATGGGATTAAGAAAGAAGCCTCATAATCCCTACTGTTTAGTTAATATCAGAAGCTAGGTAACCCTTGTGAGTTTTCCAGTAACCACATATAAGGGAATATGAAGACCCTATGTTAAATAGTTGATTAGTTGAGGAAGCAGGACTTAGTTGCAGGTTGCATTCAGCATACCCAGAAGAGCCTTCATAATTTGAAGAGAGGGGACATTGAAGATCTTGCTGCATGGAGGATGAACAAAGTATGTGATGATCCCTGAACACCAGGGAGGGAAGAGGAGTTAAATTACCCCAAGAACCTTTGGAGAATATCAGAGGTAAGGTGGAGGGTACTTGAGGGGTGTAAGAAGGAGAGGAAACTATATAGGGAGGGGAAAGAAGAGTCCATTTTGGAGTTTCACACTTGTCAAACTGAAGTGTCCTTAAGGAAACAGTAGCAGTCACAAAGCCAGAAAAGGAGGTAATCCAGGAATGAACTAGATACCCAAAAGAATATGAAAGGAGTTTCAGAGCACTTTTCTGGCTCCCTGTACAGAAGACACCTGAGATAATAAAGGACCAATACTTTATGCTGTGTAGTACATGTCATGAATAAGAAGAGATTGTAGAAGAAGTGAGATCTTTAAAAATATGGCAGCATTCGTGTGAGAGAGAAATGATATACCAGTAAATATAGAAAATGTGGGAAAAATCTCAGCAAAAGTGGGATCTTATAGTCCACCAGAGAATCCATAGGAGGGAGAGATCCTATCCCTTAGCCAAAAGCAGAAGCATTGTCGTGTCTTACTGGACACCAGAGAATGTACACGCAGGAAGGAGTCCCTATGCATGTCCTCCAAAACTTCAGTCAAAAATCAAATTGCCACTAGAAATTTGCCACTAGAAATTGCCTCCATTCCTGCCCTGAACGTGAGAACACTTTCAGTTAGCGATCAAAGTTACTGCATACTAGAGCAAAAGAGAGAATCCCTATACCTGTCCTCTATGTTAAAAAACTTTAGCCTATGTTTCTGGTCTCCAAAAAGTGGCTTAGAGTTGGCTTATAAAGTTGGAACAGTGTAACTAAATCAGTTAAAAATTGATAGTTTATTAATCCATCTTGATTTTTAGATTCTAATTTACTGGATTAATCTAAATCTATGTAAATGAGGCTTAACATGGTGTAAGTGAGGTTTTCACGGATATAATTAGATTAATTTAAAATTGATTCAGTTACACTGGTCCAACTTTTCTAATATAGGCAAACCTTTGGCAAAAATAGTACAGTGAGGATCCAATGTTTATTGTCTTTTGATTACTTCTTTTTATGCCTAATTTATAAATTAAGAGGGAAAGCCTATCTTCCACCCATGGAAACCGAATGTACAATCAGAAAATCAAGCTGGGTTCTTTCCTGCTGACCCAACATTAGCAAACATTCTGTCACTGGAACTTAGTTAATAGGTGTGATGATGAATGAGCCAGCACAAAATCTAGCTTACTCTTTCAGAGATGTGTTGGCTCTGCAGAATTAGCAGAAGCATAAAGTAGAAAAACTTACTTTATAATTATGCTCCTGAATACACACTGAGAACAGTCTAATCAACTGAAGCCTTCCTAGGTAACAGTTACAATATCAGCAACAGAACCACCCCAAGGGTCACTACTACAGGGGAAACAAAGGACATCTAAACAGACAAAGGAGAACATGGCTCTCTGTTTCTTGAGGACATCTAAAATGGTCCTAAGTAGTGCTCCTGTGCTGACAAAAGTATCTCATGCCCACCTTGTCTCTTACAGTGAAAAACATGAACCACAAATACAGAATATGGGTAGATGCATTTAAATTGTGGAACAAACCACTGCTGAAAGAATTATTTTGAGAACAAGTGTCCCTGTAATCAGAAAGACATCAAGGTTTGCAGACAATAATTGCTGAGTGATTTGTTTGTGGTTGATGTGTTCTTTTTTCATTTTTTAAAAAGATAGTAACTGATACTGACCCCCACTATGTAATTCAATATTAACAGCTGGAACCTGGACCTGTGATAGATGAGTAGGGCCAGGAAATAGAGTTCAGTCTGTTACCAGCGTTTCCGTGTGTTATATCTTTATTATACAGCTGTCACCCACCCCAGACTCTCACATGCACTTGTCTCCTCACAATTTCCTATCTAATTTCCTAACTATAAGAGAGATGGGTAACTATCTTTCATTTAGAGCAGTTTGGTGTTAGTCCCCTTGAAAATAATGAGAGCTGGTGGTCCTTTTGAGGAGGGGCAAAAGCCTGCAAGATTGCTGCTGAGCATTGGGACATCATCTATTCCAATTTCTGCATGTGGCACAACAGTTTAGTCTTCTGAGGGCTGTAATACTTTGGTCCAGGTTTAGCTGTTGGGCTTGGAGCGGAAATGTCTGGGTAGTGTTAGTGACCGGTGTAGATCAGAGGTCAGACTAGATGATATTTTGGTCCTACCCTTAAGCTCTATGTATGACTATGACTTTATTAGATGCTTTATAAAAAAAAAATCTAAACTTGTGAGAATTGCAACACTGTTGTTCGAGTTGGCACCTCAAGATACTTTGAAAGGCGAACAATTCATTCCAATCCATGCAGACAGATCCTAGATGATACTTGGAGTAAACATAGTAGTGCATACATCGTTGTCACATCTCCCAACTTTTTCATGAGACTCAAGATTTTAGGAAGTGTTATGGGTTGGGTTAAACTGCATTCAAAAGGATGGGCAGCCACCCTCCCATTCAGGCTAAATGAAGGATCAGGAGCAGTTAAATGTCCATTTGTTTCATCATAGCCCAAACAATAGATCTTCATGCCAAAGCTGAGCAGAAGCCATGCTATGGGGGCTGAGGCATTTTCTGGGGACTAATATAACACATGGACCAGGACATTCATTGGCAGAGCTACATGCTTGAGAAAATCAGGGAAAAACAGTGCCAAAAAAGCCAAGGACAAAATTGGCACAAGCAATGGTAACATGGCATTTAGAAAAGCTAAGGAAAAGGTTTTGACTGGAAAGGGACTTGGAACTGGGAGCAAAGACACTCTCTTGTTTGATTCCTGCAGTGTTTGAGAAAACAGGACTTTGGATGGATAGTCAAGTGGATAGCCAAATTCAGGGTGCTGGGGTTACATTAGGAAGAGAAACTGAAGATGGAGTCAGGGGTTTCTTTGATGCAATGCTGTTTATTTCCAATCCAACGGTATTTCAGACAGCTGGAGTTATCTTGTGATCCCTGCTCCTTATTAAAAATGGCTTCCATCTGCAAATATGTGTAGTGGGACTCAATGCAACCTGCCCTCAGTTATGAAAGCCAAGGTTTCCCTTCACCCATTTTGAGTGGAAACATAGCTTCCCTTGTGGGCAACTCCATTTCTCCTTGTGTTGAAGTTAGGCAGGAAATAGGGTGAGGGGGTTGAGAAATGTGAAGGGACAGGGCAATTGAATGAGAAGCAATAGGAAAAACACAGGAGGGCAAAGTAGAGGAATAGTAGGGTGGCAGAGAATGATACTGTGAGGGGTCAGGGTTGGAGAATATGGAGTGAGAAGTCAGGGGGCAGAACACTGGTGGTTCTTGGCTCTGAGTGACCTTTGTGCTGTTCTAGCTGTACAAGGGCACTGGAAGGCATCTCAGGCAGGCTCTGAGCATTATCTCACTGCCAGGAAGTGCTACACCAGCTGTAGATCACCCACTCCTCTACTTTACATAGAGAGGACAAACCATGTTAGAAAGGAGCGTGGAAGGGCTCAGCTCCAGCCCTTAGGATTCTGTAAATTATAGCTTTTGGGTCCCCAGAGGCCCATGATAATGCCATACTTCCCCCCACGGGCTGTTCTAAGAGAGAGCTTGGCATGGCTCAAGTTCTAGCTCATAATTTTTGAACTCTGAGGGTTGTTAGCCCTGTAAGCATAGACGTGCCAACTGTCAAATATTGAATTGAAAGAACAGGTACAACTTAGCTGTCATCTTTGTGGTACACTCTGTGTGCCATTCTATATGGATTAACAGAGATGAACCAATAATGCAAAAAATAAAAATACCTGGGACTATTTGACTGAATTGTTTCAATGAATTCACCTTGGTTGTATTTATAGCCTTGTTTTTGTTGGCTTGCTGGGGATGTATATGTGAACAGCATAAAGGATTAGAGAAAGTTTTCCGCCAGCATTTGCCTTAGAAATCTGATTAAACGGGTTACATTTGTCCAGTAAGTGAAAAAAATTATACTATGTCACTTAAACGAATTACCACTAACCAACTCAACTTAATTGTAAATAGAAAGCTTTTGAGTTAAACAATTGTAAAAAGATAATCAAATATCTTTGAATAATAAACAAAACTGAGAAAATCGCAATCCAATTGAAGGAGTTCTGATGAACAGAACAAAGGCAAAGTCTGTAGAATTAATCTAGTGATTACATCGTAAGTGCTCAGATACTGTTGTGAGGAATGCAGTTTAAACACCTACACACATGAAATCCACCATTAAATAGAATGGCCGTGGTTTTGTTTTTGGTTGCTTAGTATGTGTTTGGATTCTCTCAGTGACCCATGGTGCCTGTGGCAGCTCTCTCTGGAAATGCCAAAGTCAGGGCAGGCTGCAAAAGGCAGAACAGATACTCCCGTGACTGGTGGGTAACACTCAAATTAAACTTCCCAACCAGTAACAAACTGTGCTTCTGATCCCCCACACCAGTTAGAGCACATGGGGGTGGGGGGAGGGGGGCACTGCATATTCTGGAGGAGGTGGTGATGGTCCACCCTGGAGATATTGTTTTTTGTGGTAGGCAGGGGATCCATTTGTGGAAGGGATCCTCAGCACATGTATTTGGAGGCAGAATCTCAGCGAAGATTTAGCTGTATGTGAGTAGTCCTACTGAAATCAATGGGACTACTTACGCGAGTAAGGACAGCTTGTGTGAACAAGTACTGTAAGATTTGACCTTTGATTGTAACCATGTTGGGTTCATTCAATTACAACCAGTGACTGAGACAAACTTTAGTAAAACAGAGCATCTCTAGTGAACTGCTGCACACAGCCATGTGGTGTTCCAACCCTTGGCTCCAGGGCAGATTTCCAAATTACCACACTCACAACACAGTCCCTTATGAGGGATCATCTCCAAATTGCAATCTCTTATAACCATATCTCTTCACTAGTTGTATCAAGATTAAACACTGGGTTCTTTAAAATCTCATCCTTAGTCATGAGAAATACATCTACACTGATTTACTAGTACACACTGTATTCTTTTCAAGCTGGATACCATAATCTAATTGTCTTTCTAACTGATCATCTCATTAATTTCAACTCTATGAACAAACAATATCCACATCATAATAATTTTATATCTAGACAGGAAATAGTAAACCCACACATGGCCAGCATTCAGTAAGCAGTAATTGTTTGAATCCACACAACAGTTCATATACATGTTGGATAATGTTAAAAGGTACTTATTAAACAGGTGACAACAAACATTTTAGATGGTCTTGGAATGAAGGTTCTCCTAATAATTCATTATTAATAATAATACCTACCTTTTGTTTAGATTTTTTTCATAGATTTCAGAGCACTTTTCTTCAAGGGAAGACTGGAAAGGAACCTCTTTTCTTCTAGTAAGATGTCCAGGATTTGAACTTAAAATATCCTCTGAGTCACTAATTAAATTGTCTCGCTTCTAACTAAATGATTTCTCTTCTTGGATCTTTAAAATGTCTTTGTTTAAGTTTAAGTCAGGACGGGCTTGCTCCACAAATAGCTATCTATTGGCAGACCTTAATTAGATGGGCTGTTCATAGTTAATGACCCAGTCCAAGGAGTGATCAGCATGGGAGGTTGTTACTTCATCTCAGTGACCCTTCTGCCTCATGCAGTATAGACTCTTTCCCAGCCAGACAAAGAAACCTTTGCCAGTAAATCTATTATCCCTTAAATGTTTCAACAAGAGCACAGTGTAATGGAGCTTGGAGCTGAAAGCTGAAGCTCTTGGTAGCATCTTTTATCATCTTCCTATCAGGGGTTGAATCCAAGGAAATCACATCATTCCTGGCACCCTTTGTGGTTTCTGTGGCTTTCTGTCTGCTAATTATCATTAGGAGAGCAAATGAACTAAGTTCAGCTTAAGGTCTATACTATATTCAAGGCCAAAAAGCTGTCAGTGAGCATTTGGAGCGGCAGAACCTGGCCTTATCTTTCTTTCCCTCCTCTGTGTAACCTGCAGTGGCTAGAGCGGCTGAAAAAGTGGGTGGTGGCGGCAAGGAAAATGATGAGGCCAGGGCATTTGGGAAGGGGCTGCTTCACTGCATCCCTCAGCAGCTTCCATCAGCAGGAATCTTATGGTATCCCCTTGCTGATTTCAAAGCTGTCTTCTCTTGGCAGAAGCATCAAAGAAGAGTAAGAAGCAGAAACACCTTCCAGCCCTGTCTCAGGGTGAATCACATCTATGGTGGAAGGTGCAAATTATATCTTCATGTGCCAGATTCTGTGAATCCAACTCAATCTGCATAACAATCTCAGAAGTAACTGATGTACCTGTTGCAAGATCCTCATGTAATTGCCTCATTCCATTTAAACATTTAGGAAGCAAGCCTTGGAGAAAATATGTCAACAACTTAACCTCAAAAGCTAGTTTGGTCTCAGCAACTTTCATCAGATGAAATATGACCCAATGACATTTCCTGTAGAAATGAATGCCTGCTGTTCAACTACTGCAGATGTCATCTCCCTCTGAGCATTCTCATCTCAAATTAATAGATTCCAGAACCAAAAGGACAATTGCGATCATCTTAATCTGATCTCCTGCATAACACCGGCCACAGAGCGTCATCAGAATAACTCCTATTTACCCCAACTGTTAACAGTTCACACATTATTTCTTAATACACACCTAATATCTGAATTTGTTTAGCTTCAACTTCCAGCCACTGGATGGTGTTATACCTTTATTTGCTAGCTGAAGAGCCCATTATTCAATATTTGTTCCCCAAGTAAATACTTATGGATTACAGTCAAGTCACCCCTTAACCATCTCTTAATTAAACTAGATAGTTTGAGCAACTTGAGTCTCTCACTATAAGGCATGTTTTCTAATCCTTTAATCCTTCTTGTGGCTCTTCTCTGAACCCTTTATAATTTATTAACATCCTTCTCAAATCGTGGACACCAGAACTGGGCACAATATTCCAGAAGAAGTCACACCAGTGCCAAATACATAAGTAAAATAACCTTGCTATTCCTTATCAAGATTCTGTTGTTTATGCATCCAAGGATCGCATTAGCTCTTTTGGCCACAACATCAAACTGGGAGCTTATGTTCAGCTAACTCTCTATCACAAGACCCAAATGTTGTTCAGAAATCT
Organism: Sternotherus odoratus; assembly: GCA_032164245.1. Lineage (NCBI taxonomy): Eukaryota > Metazoa > Chordata > Testudines > Kinosternidae > Sternotherus > Sternotherus odoratus. The sequence continues at coordinate 16,763,765 of JAVMKO010000007.1, read as the reverse complement.
CATTTTTCATATATTTATGTTGTTTCTCTAAATAATCAGACTTTTAAAATGAAGCTCTTATTTCCCCCCTTCTCCTCACACACAAACACAAATAATTAAAACAATTTGTTCTTGTGGGTTATGGGACATAACTCAAGGAGTCTACTGTTAATCCTACTGTTGAAACCAGTGATTGTATCATAGTGTTGAGAAGTGTTCTTTAAAAATATTTACATTAGAAATTAGGAAACCAGCAGAATCAAATCTAGCCAAGCATTTTACCACTTGTGTAACATTGAAGTAATTGGGACTATGCCTATTTCTATTAAAGTTATGTATGTGCTTTGATGGATAAAGGCTCATCATCAACTTGAAATCTAGTTACTTTAAAAAAAAAAGATATTAAAGTAATTTTAGGTCCTGAAGCTGACCCCCCTCTCCCATGACCATTTTGTTGGAGTCATTTTCAAAGGTTTAAAAATGTTTTTCCCCTCTCCTAATGCTATGTGGAAGACCCATACAAACAATAGGAAAATCTGACTAACCCAACTGACAGGAGAAATTGTGAAACTGACTATGTACTAGATTCTGTCAACTGTATGAAGTAAATACACTGGGGAAAAAAGATGTTTTTTCTTGTCTTTCAATTATTGTAATTGTAGGGGTTACTTATACCAAGAGCATATTAAAAAGAAATTTTGGATAGAGTTGTAATTTTTAAATTAAGTGCATTTACATTAATTTAATGTAACTCACATAGTCATACAGTACGAGTAGCCAACAAAGAAACTTCAGTTTTATTATGGTCAATATGAAGAAGTTACTTAACCGGCTCCTCAAGAATCCTTTTTTTCTTGGTGCTCATTACATCATTTATAGTGGTTGGTGATTTTTTATTTTTTTTTACTTCAGCTACTCTGCAAAGTATTTTGAAAGGTGGACTCGGGCTTAGTGTCTTCCTTAAAGATTTTGAAGTGAATGACATTGAGCTCAATGACATGACAAGCTGACATTGCTGACTGTGTAATGGCACTTATCACCATCTAAAATCATTATCAGTTTATTTTTATAGAGGAGTATAAATTGTAGCATTAGTTTTGATACCTGCATTTAACTTAATTACATTGATATACTGATGCTGTCAGATATCATTACTAATACTTTACAGCACAGTGTAAACCCATTCACTGTGTCTGTACCTCAGAGAAAAGGCTTGATGATGTTCGGTGGCCATCAAATTAGTTCTTGAAAACTTTAAAAACTTCTTTTTGAAATGTGTCATATGCAGTAAACATATTGTTCTTGTTTGGGAAGTAGAGTTTTAATTTCATTTTAACATAGTGAATGCCAGTGAAAATGAGGTAGGGTCTGAGGCTAAAATAGGGAAAGAACAAGTCAAAGTTAGATGTCTTCAGGTCACCAGGGCCTGATTAAATGCATCCTAGAATACTCAAGGATCTGACTGAGGAGATATCTGAGCCATTAGCAATTATGTTTGAATAGTCCTGGAAGACAGGAGAGATTTCAGAAGACTGGGAAAGGGCAATATAGTGCCAATCTATAAAAAGTGAAATAAGGACAACCCAGAGAATTACAGACCAGTCATCTTAACTTCTGAACCAGGAAAGACAATGGAGCAAATAATTAAGCAATACATTTGCAAACATCTAGAAGATAATATGATAAGTAACAGTCAGCATGGATTTGTCAAGAGCAAATCTTGTCAAACTAACCTGATAGATATTTTTGACAGGGTAACAAGCCTTGTGGATAGGGGGGGAAGCAGTAGATGTGGTATATCTTGACGTTAGTAAAGCTTTAGATATTGTCTCACATGACCCTCTCATGAACAAAGGAGGGAAATGCAACCTAGCAGAAGCTACTTTCAGGTCGGTGCAAAACTGGTTGGAAAAATAGATAATGTACATATCTAAGTAATAAAACTTCATTAATTTTTTTAATATTTTTTATTATAAAAGTAAAAAAAAGAGGGCAACATAAAACTAGTGGGATATCTGACATTGTTTTTGAGAAACTAATGCTTCAATATCTGGTTCGATTGAAGTAGTTGCAATTCTCAGTGAGTTCTCAAGGTGCTCATCAGATATTTTGGTTCTAATTTTACTCTTCGTGTGCTTCATCCTTGAAAATAGCTGCTCACAAATGTAGGTGCTCCCAAAAAACAATGACATGAATAAGGCATGATTGTGAAGCAAGGGATATTTTTCTCTGGGAAGATATGTCTTATAAAAGTCTAGTAAAGAGACATGATCAAATTTTTCTTTAAGTTGAATGTCAGATTGCAGCTCTATGCATTCCATTTGAAAATTGGCAGGTAACATATTTATGTTGACTGAAAATGGAGTCGCAAATATACCAAAATATTGATTATTTTTCCGGAAATCTTGAAACCTGTTCTCAAATTCCTGTATCAAATCGAAAAGCAAGGCTGCATATTTTTCGCTGTTCACAGGACCGTGTTTAGCCAACGTGTCGAAATGCATGAAATTGTTTGCCTTAATTTGAGATTGCCATAGTTTCAGTTTCATTTCGAACGCTGTTATGGTTTGAAACATTGTATTGATAAGTTGGTTTTCACCTTGAAGACGCATGTTTAACTCATTTAAATGAGCGGTCAAGTCTACTAAAAATGCTAAATCTGTGAGCCAGTTTTCATCGTCAAGTTCTGGCACAAATTTTGTTTTTGATTCCATAAACGACTTGATTTCATTTCGCAAATCATAAAATCTTTTCAACATTATGCCTCGACTTAGCCATCTTACTTCCGAAAAGTAAATGATGTCCCCATAGTCAGCATCCATACTTTTAAGAAATTCCTGGAATTGGCGATGATTCAATCCCTTAGCCCTTATGAAATTCACAGCCTTGATGACAATTTGCATGACGTCCATTTTTAAAGCTTTTGCGCATACATTTTCTTGGTGTACTATGCAGTGATATTTCATCAAATGTAAGTTTTGGGAGGCAATTGCATCATCTTCTATTAATTTTACAAGTCCCTCTCTTTTACCTACCATCATTGGGGCACCATCAGTAGCTATACCAGATATGTTCACAATGGACAAAGAAAATCACTTTAACGTATTTTTCACTGCTTCGTATAAATCTCTTGATTTAGTTGTGTCTTTTAATGGCACTAAAGAAGCCATTTCTTCAGTGACATTATATTCGTCATCAATACCTATAATAAAAATTGCCAATTGAGCTGTAACTGTAGCATCAGTGCTTTCGTCCATCGCCAAAGCATAAAATTTAAAATTAGCAGCTTTACTCTCCAAACCTCTTTTGATAGATTTTCCTATTGCATCAATTCGCCTGGCTATAGTCTGGTGAGACAAACTGATTTTAGAAAAATCCCCTTTTTTATCGGGGCAAATTATATCTGCCACGCTTTCCATACATTGCTTAATAAACTCACCATCAGCATATGGTTTTGATTTTTTTGCTATCAGATTTGCTACCACATAACTAGCTTTTACAATAGAGTCCGTTTGAGTTGTATCTTTTTTTAAAAAACTTTGTTGAGATGATAGACTTTTTTTCAGTTCCGTTATTTTGTCTTTATGACACATTCCTTGATACAAACTAAATTTTGCAGCATGTTTTTGCATATAATGCCTTTTAAAATTGTAGTCTTTGAAAACTGGCACAAATTCCCTACAAATTAAGCAGAGTACCTTAGTATTTGCCTCGACAAAAAAGTAGTCATCTGTCCACTTTTCATTGAACAATGTTCCTTCTTCTATAATTTTTCTTTTTTCGGGTTCTGTTTTCTTTTGAGACGCTGTGAAAGCCATGCTGGAATTAAAAAAATAATAATAAATATGCAATTATATTTACTTTTATTATGAAAATTAATAGATAGAAAATTAGAAAGCAAGGTTTAATAATCAAATAAGAATTCTTACATGTCTTCTAAATAACAATAGACGTCTATCGTTTACAAAGGTAGGTTGAAATATTATCGATAATCGCTGCGTTTTACTCGCCAAATCGCCACAAGCACATGTAACGTGTGCACCTTTCTACAGTGTCAATTTGACTGTCTGCGCATTGGAAGCCGTACACCGCCGAAAAACTTAAGCCACACATGTGTACAAATAGCGAGAGCATACGGCACGCGGCGGTGTTATGCCTAGTACACACGAATTCTTTGTCACAATTCATTTTACATGACATTAGAGTCCTCTCGCTCTTTATTTTATTAGTCAATTTTATCAGTTTTTTGGTCGAACTGTTTGCAATTATAATGCGAATTATGAATAATACTCCATTATTTGTGGACATAATCTCATAACGTTGTAAGTTTGCAATTTTGTGTTGGGCCGCATTCATAGCCGTCCTGGGCCGCATATGGCCTGCGGGCCATGGGTTGGACTAGCCTGATTTAGATAATAGCACAGAAAATACACTTAAAGTTTGCAGATGACACCAAGCTGGGAGGGGTTTCAAGTGCTTTGGGGGATAGGATTAAAAGTCCAAATGATCTGTACAAACTGGAGACATGGTCTGAAGTAAATAGGATGAAATTCAATAAGGACAAATGCAAAGTACTCCACTTAGGAAGGAACAATCAGTTGCACACATACAACATGGTAAATGACTGCCTAGGAAGGAATACTGAGGAAAGGGATCTGGGGGTCATAGTGGACCACAAGTTAAATATGAGTCAACAGTGTAATGCTGTTGCAAAAAAAGCAAACATCATTCTGGGATATATTAGCAGGAGTGTTGTAAGCAAGACATGAGACAATTATTCTGCTCTACCCTGCACTGATTAGGCCTCAACCGGAGTATTGTGTCCAGTTCTGGGTGCCACATTTCAGGAAAGATGTGGAGAAAGTCCAGAGAAGAGCAATAAAAATGGTTAAAGGTCTAGAAAATATGACCTATGAGAGAAGGCTGAAAAAATTGGGTTTGTTTAGTCTGGAAAAGAAGATTGAGAGGGGATGTGATAACAGTTTTCAAGTACATAAAAGGTTATTACAAGGAGGAGGGAGAAAAATTATTCTTAACCTCTGAGGATAGGACAAGAAGCAATGGGCTTAAATTGCAGCAAGGGAGGTTTAGGAGGACATTAGGAAAAACTTCCTGTCAGAGTGGTTAAGTGGTTAATAAATTGCCTATGAAGGTTGTGGAATCTCCATCACTGGAGATTTTTAAGAGCAGGTTAGACAAACATGTGTCAGGGCTGGCCTAGATAATACTTGTGCCATGAGTGCAGGGGACTGGCCTAGATGACCCTTTGAGGTCTCTTCCAGTCCTATGATTCCATGTTTTATTATGACTTTTTTGTATTTTCCATCAAATGGCACATAAAAGGAGTTTTATAGGGTTGCAGGCCCTGCAGAAATGTGGATGTTTGTTGAGCTTGATTATTCTGATTATGTCATTTACACCAGTGAATGCTGAAGCTTGCAAATTTACTGTGTAACACAATACTCATGATGTTATAGACATAAATCTAAAGATTTTTTTTCAGGATCTTGAAAAGAAAAAAGGCCAGAATTAAACTGATATTAAGATTACTTTGAAAGTAAAAAAAAATGATTTTGGTGTTTATTAAGCACCATATCTTACCCAGTACAAATAAATTGTTCACGGGCCCATGAGAATATAAGAACTTAGATGTGGAAGAAGTTGAGTATAGGACATTCTACACCCATGGTACTAGAAAGAAAATGGGGTGCCACTTACCACATAGCTAAGGATAATTAAAGCAGTTATTTAGCTCACAACAGTACTGGACTCTGAATGTAATGTATCAAGACATACCGTATTTTTCGCCCTATAAGACGCACTTTTTCTTCCCCAAAACGGGGGGGGAAAAAGTTGGTGCGTCTTATAGGGCGAAGGCAAAAAAAAAAAAAAAAAAAAAAAAAAAAGCGCATCGCTCTCCCGTCCCCGCCGCGCGGGCGGGCTGCCGGGGTTCCCCCCTCCCCGCCGGACCAAAAAAAAAAAAAAAAAAAAAGCGCCTCGCTCTCCCGTCTCCGCCGCGCGGGCGGGCTGCCGGGAGCGTCCCGGTTCCCCCCTCCCCGCCGCGGGCGCGCTCCCGGCAGCCCGCCCGCGGCGGGGAGGGGGGAACCTCGGCAGCCCGCCCGCGCGGCGGGGACGGGAGAGCGAGGCGCTTTTTTTTTTTTTTTTTTTTTTCCCTCCGGATTTTTTATTAAAAAACGAGGGGGCGTCTTATAGGCCGGAGCGTCCTATAAGACGAAAAATACGGAAACATGAGAAGAATTTTTTTTTTAAAAAAAAAATGGGCTGTTCCTAATATTTTACAATTTTATGTAGAACTTTTTATGATCTCCTCTGCTTCATTTGGGGCTCATTGTTGCTCAGCTTGTTGCCTTACATAGGGTGAAATTCACTCCACCCATAGAAAGCATGAATGTTCAGGTGAAATGCACAGGGTTGGAGAGATGAAACCCAATCGCCAAGTCAGGGCCAGAGTCCAGAGCTTCTATGTAGCTCTCTGCCCCAGAGCCATTCCACATTATGTTATCCAAGCTCACTGTGTGGATCGTTGAAGCTACTGAATCCCCATAAACGGGGATTCCCAGACTTACCGTGGCTCAACTGTTCTTGTGGTCTACCATGCAAATGAAAGGCCAACATGGAGACGTTGTCATTGGTGTGCAGGAAGTGCATAGTAGTTCTGCATAATCACTCACCAATGGCTGCATTACAAAGCCACTCTGTGGTTCCTAAATGGTGCACTAGCTTTCTTCACAAGGGTATTTCACCTTACTTTGAGCATCACTTGAGTATTCTTTGGTTGTTGTTTTCTTCAAGGCTTTTTGTGAAGAATTTAATTTAATTTAATCAAAAATAGTTTTAAGGGAAATATTTCAACAAGCCCTAGTCTTCATGTCTCTCCGTGGTGGTGTGTGGTACAAAACCCATGGTGAACCTGGCCTACTTCTTACCTTTGCCATAATGTATAATCTCTCCCCTTGGGCTTGGTTATTGTTGGTTTTCAGATTCTGCAATGGTGTCCCCAAATTACATATTTTCTCTCTGCTGTTATCTAATCTCAATAATATTGTTTTGCAACATCAGTGAATGTGCATTTTTGTCTTCTTGTGTAACTGATTTGAAGACTTCCAAAGACAGCCTGCTCTAATGTTTGAATAAAGTTTTGCAAGGGCAAATTTACTTTCAAGTTGGTACAATTCAGTGAGTTTCTATCTTCCTTAATTTGATCCCTGCCAGTCCATGTCTCTTCATTACACTTGGGTCAGCAACTTTATCTCCCACTTTAGAACTGAAATGCTTTGTAATCAGAAGCACACTGGGCAAATTCATCCCCAGCGTGATTCCACTGCAGTCAAAGGACTTACACCAGGGATGAATTTGGCATAATGTCAATGAGTTACTGTTGTTGGCTCTCTAGCTCTTCATTTTTATCATCCTTGGCTGCTCCCGTTGGTATTTAAACTTGAATGGTTGTCAGATTTATTGATGCTGTTTTGAAGGGGGGGTTAAATAAACTTGACACTGGCTAGATTATGTCCAGAATAAATGCCATTCTTTAGTCAGCTCTCTCTTCTATCTTCACATATAGAACCAAATGTGTAAATCCTGAATGTGAGGTGTGGGGCTAAGCACATACAATATCCAACAGAATAAAGATGAGAGTGGTGTGGTTTAAACCGCATGCCCCAAATTAAGAATATAACCCATGAGCTTCCTTCAGTGTAGCGGTGAAGTGGATGCAGTTGGTTTCTGAAAACACAGAAAAGTTTGTGATGTTGATGTTTCTATTATATAATTCCCAGTTATTACAGGGTTTGGCTGTTCCATACTGTGATCTGATTGTACGCCTTTGCACTTCCTTTTCCTATGCTGACATCATCAGGATGCTGACATCATTTGGTGCTGCTCTATCATCTTGGCAAATAATTTTCAAAAATAATCTCACTGACTTCTATGGGCACTATCTAGAGTTCCTAGGACTCTTTCTAACATAGTGGTTAATGTAAACACAGTGCCTATGACATGAAGGGGACCTTGAACCCGCTCTAAAGAGGCAGATGAGAATTCCTCTGATGGAGAGGAATCCACAGCTAGACTAAATGAGCTTTACAGTGGTCCCTTGTTCAAGGGGCATGTCAATGGTTGGAAGTATAAGAGGGGCCAGAAGAGGTTGGGTTACAGGGTAGTGTACTCTGCACATCCTTGGCTAGCAGAATGGTGCCCAAAAGGCCATTCTAGCCAGTGTAAATTGGAGCAGAGCAGTAGCAAATGTGACAACATGCTATAGGATCTATAAACACACACCACACCGTGGGACCTCAGGATAGTAAAACTGAGTAAAGTGAATATCCATGGATATGGCTTGATTGTGACTTGAACCACATGAGGGAGTAAGAACCCCCTTTACATCCTCCAACATGGGGAGTGTGAGCCTGAGCATGCAGGAGTAAGTGGGTGCAACATGCCTGCTTACCCTCTGCCCTGGTACAACTGGCTAAGGAGAGAACAGTAAGGTGTTGGGCCTAGGCAGAACCTTCTCCCTATGCCCAACCCCCAATCACTATCCAGCCGAGCTCAGCTAGCACGAAGCTGTCATAATTTGCTGCTGCCGATATAGGCCACCACTAAATTGCTACTACCTGAGGTGTACATGAGGCACAGTGCCTCCTGGGGTGATACCCCTCACACAGCCCTTTAGCTCAGGGCTGTGCTGAAAATAAATGAATAGTATGAATTGTTTCAGTGCATTGCAATGTGCAAATTGAAGTTCTAGGACACCTGTTTACAGTGATGCTGTTCCATGGAACACCAAAAACATCACTAACAGAAGGTTCACTGTGTGTGTGTGTGTGTGTGTTCTCTCTATATCATACCCACACACGGAAACAGTAATGACCTTGCTAAGGGAAAAATACAATTTCTTCATAAATATTCACTCACTTTATAAACAAACTATAAAAACAAATTTAGTTCAGAAGACATAAAGCATGTTCTTACAATAGATTCTATTCCCTAAAATAGGTCAGCTTTCTACTTTACCTTTCCGTGTGGTAGAACAGTGGAATTTTATTCTTTTAACTAAATTATTAATGTATTTGATATTCATGCAAAGGAGCTTTGTTGCGTTTTAGTGAGAGTTTTGTTGAGCTAACAGAAACAGAGTTCTTCCTTTCACAGAGATTTTCCTTTCATAGTGATTCTTCATAGTGACTATATTCTCCTTCTTTAAATACACCCACCCAAAGTATATTTTATCCTTTGGGGGGAGGAATGTGTATATGTGTTTATATGACACACACACAAACACACACACTCTAAATGGTAAACAGTGATCATTTAAAGCCATAAAATAGCATTTCAGGGGAAAAAATAAACATTAGTGGTGTAATTCAAGAACCTCTACAATAGCAAACAATTATCCACTGTGTCTGGAACAGTAAAGATGGATAATATAGCAACGTGATTTAAACATTGATCTTAGCTCCACTCAGCTGAGCATAAAGGAAAATATATGACCTGCTGAAGAGACATAGTGAGCCTGCAGCATATAGTATATCACTGCCACACGTTAGAAAAGGCTTTAAAAGGACCTCCCTACTAAGACTGTAGTTTTCTTTCCGCAGTAAATTTCTAGCTAGACTTTTCTTGACCTTGAAAATCTAAAAGTGTAATCAATGATCATTGACTAACAGCTGTATAGGCACAGTGCATCACATACTTTTTCCCACCATGTACATTTACAGATAATGCAGCAGCTAGTATAGAGGTATGTCTGTGACATCTTCAGATGAGCAGCAAACTGTCTTTTCATGATGCCACAGACCACAGCTGTGGTTATTTCCAATTATGTTACCACTGCAGACTACTAGTGGCTTGCAGCTGGTAGGCTATTATTTCTGAAGGCAAACACAGATGGCCAGATTTTCAAAAGATCTCCGTGCACGGCAGTTCCCATTTAAGTACCTGAAAATCCAGGATTTGGCCCGATTTTTAAGTGCCCTTTAAGTGCCCTTTAAATTTGTGATGTTGTCTAAATATGTATCATTATAAATAATAATATTAGAAGAATGTCACTGAATCATTAGTAAAGTGTAAACAATATTTTACCACATTTGACCCAATATGCTCTCTATCTGCTACTGTATGTTCCTATTGTATGAACAGAATCAAGCAGACAGTACAGTATGGTATTTTTAGTAACCAAAGAATGACACTGAACCAAATAATTCACTACTTTCCTGCTCTCAGCACAAAGAACCCAATGAGAATGTCAAGATTTCACATTTTTCACTTCATCTTTTATGCTGATCTTTACAAGTTAAGTGGCCATCCTTTCCACATTTATAGAAATTTCACCAAGCTCCTATTTTTTTTAATCCCTATTTATTTGTGGATCTAAAAGGACAATATATATTATAGATAGTATACATTGGTCTTTTATGAAAGACGTCTACAAAGCAAAGGTAACTTCATGGAAAATACAGATCTTCACAGCACTTTCATGCAGCTCATTGTCATACAACTGTGTTCTATTTTCTATAGTCTTTTGTCAGAACTGAAAAAGAAAAAATCTATCTTCATCCAGATTCTCTACACCTCAAATGAGAAATCTATGAAGGAGTCTACATTCCATTAGTTGAATAACCATTAATCAGACCGGAGCTCACATAATGCCACAGAAAATCTACAAAAGAAACCAAGCTGATCTTCAAGGGTCAAATTCTGATGGTAGTTAATATTTATTTATTTATGATTTTTAGTAATACTTCCAGCAGCAGAATTTCAATGCAGGATTACATAGGTTTAACTGGGAGTAGACTTTGGCCCCGCGTCATTATGTTCAAAAGCTTCATTTGATCACTGTTTTCTTTCAGTTCAGCTCACCAAGACAAAGGATTTGGACTTATCTCCTACACAAAAGTTCCTTGGTGACTGACAGAAGCCATGCCACAACGCTGGGTAACTTGTAGGTACCGGTCTCCCACCCATGGGAATATCTCTATCCTACTGAGACATCCTAAAGAGAGCTAGGTCTAACACTGTCTCATATCTGACCTGTTTGCTTTTCTTTGGAACATACATATCCCACAAGCTTCATCTGTTAGTCAGTCACTGAATGTTTGACACAAATCTTTCTTTGTTAAGGAAAATGGAGACATCTTGTCCATTTCTAAGCACTTGAGCAAAAGAATTTTTGTCCCCAATAGTCCATCTCTGATGAATCATTAGGAATTCCAAGTACTTTAGATGTTTTACTTAAACAGGGCAAAAGACAATATTGCCACTTTTAAACTTGTGCAATTCTATTGAATTCACCAGAGTTACATTACTATAAAACTGGTGAAAGTGAGCTCAAAATCAGCTCCAATTTCTTTTTGAAAGTTTTCCCATGTACAGCAGACTGAGTTATAGCTGCCTACAGACAAATGATTAACCTGACTGCTAACCCAAACAGAATCGTCCAAAAAACAAACAAACAAACAACCCAAAACCACTTTTGGAAACACTCCTGGAAAGCTCTATAGAATTCAATAGGGATGACACCAGTAAGGTTGTGTAGAAATTGCTCTAAACACCTGTACAATTTAATAGAGAACAAAATAATTTCTATATGATTTTTTGAGCTATCCTACTATAGTCACACCAATCTTTATTCAGTTCTGTAGGGTTTTCAAAAACTTATTCAAAGATGATCATTTTCTATTAATGTCTCTAAGGACTTATCCATAAGGGAAGAAATTGGAATTCGCACACAGTAAAGCTGGCAAATTCAGTTCTGCAAGTTTTCCCTCAATATTTCCATCTCCCATCTGTCTAGTTCTTTTTCTGAATGGTCCAAAGCCCTTCTGTTGGCAGACTTGTTTCAAAACACGCAGAAAGAACTCTCTCTATACAGTTTGTAGGTGTTAATGTTAGTGTAAGGTAAAGTAGTAGTATTGTAGTTCCATTGTTCCTAATATGATGGGTGTAAGAGCCACTCTAGAGTGGCTGACTGCCTAGGTCATTCTCCCCAAACTACCCGATCTGTGTAAAGAGAGGAAATGTAATTTTCAAGCTATCTGCTCACTTGGTTGGAGATCTATGACTGATGCATTAGGAAAAGTATTCACAGCTTGGCTTTTTTATACAGATCACTTCATAGAACTATTCTATATCCTGAGGATCCCGCTGTGGAGCCCTTATTTTGGAGAACTCTGAGGATGCAATCTTGCCCCATTAAAGTTAATGTGAGTTTTGCTATTAACTTTGATGGGGCACAATTTTATCCTAAGGGCTTCCCAATGAGTTCAATGAGATTTGGACTAGGTCTTTCCAATATTCATGCAAGAAATCCCACTGACTTCAATGGGAATAGTCGTGCGAGTAAGATATAATTCATTATTCCTATGTAAAATCCACTTCCCTGACTGCTATTTGAAAAAAAGCTAAATGGGAAGATCTTCCATGCACATGGTTGGACAATTCAGACAGAAAGGAAATCGAGAAATGGCCTAAGCATCCCTACAATCCTCCCATTGTCTTAGCTACTGCCACTTGCGGGGGCTGGAGTAGTTATGTCAGTGGGAGAGTTTCACCTGCTGACACAGCACGCTCTATACTGGCACTTAGGTCAGTGTAACTTCTATCGCTTGGGTGGTGGTTTATTCACACCCTTGAGCAACATAAGTTATGCCGATATAACCTGAAGTGTAGACACAGCCTAAACATGGCAATGACTGAACCACTATAAGGCTTGTTTGAATGCTGTCTTTTCCTCTGAGATATGAGCACACAGCTGCTGCCTTCAATAACACTTCAGAGGTGGCTAGGGGTCTTCTCAGATTTCAGTTTCTGTTAAAGAGTCAAACCACAAGTGTTAAACTGCTTCAGATTTAGCATTCCTTTTAAGAGAAGCTAAAACCTGAAAGGAAACCAGCCTCCTCTGAATTGCTGTTAAATAGGGCAGCAGGGGATGGGAGCAGCAAAGGGATGAATGGAAAGGGAAGTGGGCTGTTGTGTGTGCTCTAAGAGACCTGCAGAGTTTAGGCTGAATGTGTTTAGGCTCCACCTCCATTTTGGTATAGTGGGGGAAGGTTTTTCCATTCTTTTTCTTCTGTATATGCTTGGGGGGGATGTAAAACAGACTTCTTTATATTTACATTGCTTGTATAAATAAGATGATCAGGTGATGAATCTGTTGTGGCAATGGAATCCCCTGAGAGAGATTCAAATCTTCCTATTTAGTTTATATTTTCCAACAGCTTTAATATTTAATTCTATGTGTTTACTTCATTTAACAAATTTATTTCCATACACATTTATTTAGCACACACCACACTAGCATCTCAATGCCATGAACTCGTTAAAAATTCAGTTGTTACCATTTAAGAAGGATAGTCTTGGTCTATGACTGCCTGTGGCAAGGTGCTGCTACCGGAGCCCCTCATCAGCTCCTGTTACTCTAGCCTCAATCAGGGAGAATGGATTGGGGCTGGGGGAACCACCCTATGTTTGCCTGGTAACTGTTCACACTTGCCAGCCTCATTAACAGGAGCTATATGACTGGAAGGAAGTGCAAGAAAAGGGGGTCAGAGTGGGAGGTCAGGTTCAGAGGGAGGAGGAGCCTCCTAATTCATTGCTGGCCTGGCATAGGCCAAGTTGTTGTGAAGCCTGTATATTGTTGGAAACTGGTGATGGGAAACTGTTCATGAATAAAGAACACGGGTTTTGCACCAGACTGAAGTGTCTCTGATTCACAGAGGAGAGGAGCCAAGGGGCTGAATCCAGAGGTGCACAGTGTGAACCCCGTTACAATACCATACAATGGTATGTAAAATATCACAGTGTTATCCTATATCTAATCCAGGATATAGCAGTGGTAAGTGTATTGTAACTGTTGACTTTTTAAATGTTTGGTACATATAGGTTCTGATAACACTTAAACCAGTGCCTCTCCAGAGTATTACGCTAAATGGGCTTACAATGATGTAAATCAGAATCTGGCTATAGAACACAAAATTGGTAAACAGAATGAAAACCTAACTTCACTCCAGCTACCATGAACAATTCACTTTGTTACACGGCAAGGATTCAGGAAGGGGCCTGAATATGCCACCAGTGCTGGGAAGAATGCCTCAGAATAAGCCTTTCATCGTAGCCTGAATGTCACCAGTCTATGAGTAAATTTGCGTTCCTCCACGGGGAATGTCCAGCTACTGTCTCTCATCAGTTGAGCCTTAGAGAATGAGGGTGGGAATTTCAAAAGCACCTCTATAACATAGGCACCTAACTTCCCTTTGAAAGTCAATGGGAGTTAAATACCTTTGGGGATACTAGTATGTAAATTTCCACAATGAAAGTGGGCACCTAAATACCTTTGGGGAATCTGGCCTAAGCACCTAAATCATTTAGGCAAGTCTGAAAATTTTGCCTGGAGATACAGTGCACTGCAGCTCAGACGTTGTTAAAATGACCTGCCCATCCAATGAGAACACAGCCACAAACAATGAGTGTCCAGAGCCATATTATAATCCAGACATCTGGAATGGTAACACATTATAGCCTAACATTTAACAAAAGACAAAAAAAGTTACATGACATTTTATAAGTGCATAGGCACTGACAGTTGGATAAAGAACTTCACTCTACAGCTGTCAAGGCGTGACATTTGGGGTAGCTGTTGTGTAGGAGGCGTGCTCTTTGTTCCAGTGTAGCTGAGGAAGAGGAGGAAAAAGATGAATAAAAATATGCCTTTAAGCAGTAATAAGAGAAATTATTGGATTCCCTACAACAGAACATGTTCAGGTCCACTCCTGATGAGAACAGGAGCAGTGGACTGAAGCACCAAACCAAACACAGCCTGTTGTGAATGAGTTCAGCACACAGCACAATGGGCAGACAGGGAGCTGAATTTGATTCCCACAGAGATGACCCATAACAAGACGACGTAAATAGAAAAATACAGTAGATGTGTCAACAGCAGTGTCCTGCCACTGGAAGCATTGGTCCACATCCCTTGAGGAAACCAGATGCTGAGCTGCTGTAGCTCCACTGATGTCAATTTGCAGTATGAACATTAACCACACTAGTTACTCTGATTTATACCAGCTGGGGCTCTGGCCCTTATCCTCACCTCTGAGTCTTTGGGCCTCATTTTGATTTCATGTATCTTTTACACCGTTGTAATTCCAATGATTTCATTGGCAATACTTCTGATTTCGGAGTATTGCCAGAATCAGGTTTTAGATACATGCACTTAATAACATGTTTCATGACACTAGCTCTGCCCCCTTGGGTATATATCTTATAATATAGTCTTTAATAATATGACTACTGATGTCTCACATAATACAATATATTTTTTCATTGATGTAACTACATGTGTGTAACTTGTTTTGATACTTCTTTCATTCTTACATATTAAGAATTATATTGTACAACAACTATTTTCATTTTTCTAGTAGTCCAGGCAGGGGTTAGGGATTTAGCTCCAGAACCTAGACTGGGACAGTAAATCATTGTTGCTCAATTGGCTACACACATTTATCTGGCTCATACACTTTTCAGTCTAACTTCTCTTTTCTCTAAGGAACTATATGTATCCATTTTAATAATTTGGTCAATAGGCATATACTATTCAATTTCTTTCCAGCATCACACAGCCTAAATTAGGTGCAATTGCAGGGATAAAGCAGTTAACTACAAAGTTTATTTACCCCTTCCTTCACTCCCTCCCTGGTCTTCCCCTTCCACCACTCTGCACACACACTGCAGCCTTTTTTACGTGCTGTTCAGAGGATGAGGAAGTTAATTAATTTAGCTAAAAATTTAGATGGCCAACAGATTTTCCTTATTACTCCATGAGAGTTGTTTGCTAATTAACTTTAGTTATCAACGAGTTTATACACACTAGTGTGGCACATGCCACAAACATTTGTTCCAGGACAAAAAAAACCCCAAACAAACCACCCCAAATCTCTGTGGTTTACACTAATCTGAGCTACTTTTCTGAGAAAGGGTGGTAGAATCTATTGCAATAGTAGTTTATAGCCCTCTAGTCTATTGTATAACATCACTGACTAAAATTATAATGGATGCTGACAACTGAATCCAAGTCTGCATTCCTTTTCAAACTCTTCTTGACTTCAATAACAGTTAGTCATGCATATGAGCTGCAGGATTAAGCTCTAGAGGACAATTACATGGCTTCTCTGATATAATGCTGGTTAAATTAGGCATCATAATGCCATCATAACCCATTATCAAATTCCTCTTTATAATATGTAAACTTCAAGAGGCCTATAAATAGCCTCTTAAATTTCAACATGCTCGGTTGTCTCCTCTTTTTAAATTCAAAACATTTTGTTGATGAAAACTGGCCTTTTTCTAAACAACTGTGTGTGTGTGTGTGTGTGTGTGTGCACGCACATGTGTGTAAAAGGAACAAAAATGTTTTGTTTGTATAAAAGTTTCTGGTTTTCAAACCAAAATCCCAAAGTTTTCTGGTTTTTGTAAACCAAAATAACCAAAACAGATACAGGAACAAATTATTAAACAATTGGTTTGTAAGCACCTGGAGGATACTAGAGTTATACAGAATAGTCAGCATGGATTTGTCAAGAACAAATCATACCAAACCAACTTAATTTTCTTCACTGATAGGGTTACTGACTTAGTGAATGGGGAGAAGCAATAGATATGATATGCCTTGATTTTAGTAAGGCTTTTGACACAGTTCCACTTGCCATTCTAATAAGCAAATTAGGGAAATGTAATCTAGATGAAGTTACTACGGTCTGTGCATAACAGCTTGAATGATTAAACTCAAAGAGTATTTAGCAATGGCTTGCTGTAAAATGGTGACACTAAATCTAGTGGGGTCTACAGGGTCAGTGGTAGGTCCAATACTATTCAATATTTTCATTTATGATATGGATAATAGAGTAGAGTATGCTTATAAAATTTTCAGATGACACTAAGCTGGGAGGGGTTGCAAGCACATTGAAGGACAGTTTTAAAAAAGTCAAAATGATCTTGATAAACTTGGGAACTGGTCTGAATTCAACAAGATGAAACTTAATAAAGACAAGTGCAAAGTACTTCACTTAGGAAGGAAAAATCAAATGCTCAACTACAAAATGAGGAATACCTGTCTTTGCTGCTCTGGGGGTTCTAGTGGACCACAAACTGAATGAGTCCATTTGATGCAACTGCAAAAAACAGTTAATATTAGTCTGGGTTGTATTAACAGGAGTGTTTTATGTGAGACAGGAGGAAATTGTCCTACTCTTCTTGGAACTGGAGGCCCCAGCTTGATTAGTGTGTCAGATTCTGGGTACCACAACTGAGGAAAGATGTGGACAAATTCAAAGAGTCCATAGGAGACAGACAAAAATCGTAAAAGATTTAGAAAACCTGACCTATGAGGAAAGGTTAAAAAAACTGGGCAGGTTTAGTCTTGAGAAAAGAAGCCTACCCTTACTGGAAGACTTATCAAGATGATAGTGATCAATTGTTCTTCATGCCACTGAAGGTAGGACAAGAAGTAATGGGCTTCATCTGCAGCAAGGGATATTTAGGTTAGATTTTAGGAAAAACTTTCTAACTATAAGGATAATCAAGATCTGGAATAGGCTTCTGAATGAGGTTGTGAAGTTCCCATCACTGGAAGCATTTAAAAAAACAAGCTGGATAAATACTTGTCATGGATGGTTCGTTTAGTCCTGTTACATCGCAAGGGGCTGGACTGGAGGTCTTCCCTTCCCAGCCCTACATTTCTATGAAAACTGACAAACAAGAAACATTTGTTTTAATGAAACCTGATTATTATTTTTTTAATTCTTTTGTTGAAAAGAAAAAATAATGGAAGTTTTACTAAAGAAAACTCTTTTCTGGGCAGCTTTAGAAAATAAGCACTGAACTAACATGTATCCTTTCGAGGGGTGTGCAGTTTATTTAAGGTTACAATTTTTTGTAGCCTCTATGGAGAGGCTTTACAAACTACTCTCCAGTTGCCATTCCAGTCTTTACTCACCTTTACATGATGTGGCTTTTGAGCATATGTTGCGGAAGAAAGCCAACCTGCTCTGTAAGCATTGTTTGATCTGAGTGGGCTTCACCAATGTTCTTCATGAGGCCAAGTGTGTAATGGATTAATGAGAACTCCTTTAAATCAAGGCAGAGAGACCTGAGAGTGCAGAACAAGTTTAATCTTATTTATGATACCTTCTGTAACACTGAAAATGTAACAGAAGGTATGCCCTAGAATAGGGAATACTGCTAGTACCATTAACATTTTACTTCATAGTAAAAGTATACAAGGAAATTCTCCCCCTCCAGCACCTGCCCATGTACCAAGGGCATAAGCTTTGTTTATTATGACTGCACTGTAAGGGTATCCCCCAGCACTGAGTATATCTTGCCAGTTTCCATCCCCATAGCCATAGGGCTCAATGTAAGAAGGGTTCTTTATGGAAGGTCTTCTCTAAGGCTGTTCCAAAGTAATGGTAAGGAACTATAGGGACCTTTGCTAGGGTTACATGATGGAGTACCACACCTAAAAATGAATCCAGTTGTTTTCACCCCATTCCATCTATCATGTGTACATGTGTGTTTGTTCATAGAATCATAGAAGATTAGGGACCTCAGGAGGTCAGGAGGTCATCTGGTCCAATCCCCTGCTCAAAGCAGGACCAACACCAACTAAATCATCCCAGTCAAGGCTTTGTCAAGCTAGGCCTTAAAAGACCTCTAAGGATGGAGAGTCCACCACTCCCTACCTAACCCATTCCAGTGCTTCATCACCCTCCTAGTGAAATAATGTTTCTGAATATCCAACCTAGACCTCCCCCACTACAACTTGAGACCATTCCTTATTATTCGGTCATCTTCCACCACTGATAACAGCCTAGCTTCATTCTCTTTGGAACCCCCCTTCAGGTACCTGAAGGCTGCTATCAAATCCCTCCTCACTCTTCTCTTCTGCATACTAAATAACTCCAGTTTCCTCAGTCTCGTTTGTTCAACAGGAATCAAAAGTTTCATTGCAAAATCAAAATATGTAGAAGACTTGAAACCTTGTGCCTTTCCACAGACAGCAAACACATTTTGTTTTAGCTTTGATTAGAGGTTTGAAGAGGCCTAAAAATGATTCAGATGAAACTCAGCTATAGTCATTTTGTTTCTCGATTTGAACCTAAGACCAAGATTTAATCCTCTGAGTTTTGGTATGAAACTTCTGCACACTGTTACTATTTCCTTCTTTAATTTTTCTTGTGACCAGAAAACAGAACTTTTGTTGCGGTCCATGGTTGCTCACTGGGTTCATTTGACATATCCAAGTGTTTAACCTCTTAAACAATATAGAGCTCTGCAGGCAGGTCACTTGGAATCTGTCTTCTAAATGATGCTGCTGAAACAGGAGAGCTTGTGGGAGGGGAGAAGTGATCCAATGAAACTTTGTTCTATAGTTCAACATTTCAGACCTGATCTGTTGTAGCCCATGGGATGGAAAATACTTTATTTTAGGCAGAACAAACTTTTATTCTGGGAAAGCCATTTCAGACAGCTGTTGCCGTACCTGTGATATTTGAAATATGAATTCATAAGTCTCAGCTTATCAATAAAAACACATTGACTTTCACAGAGGTTGTCTGGTGGATTCTAGTACAGCAGTACAAACATTTACTTACATCATGTTCGCAGCTGATAAACTGCAGTTGCTAACAGTTTGTTAATTAAATCTTAGTTAAGCTTTGTCCTTCCTGCTTTTGAGCAAACCCTTAACATCTGAGGTTGCAATTTGCATGCATCAGTCAACACAACCGCTGAACAAAGTGCTTGTTTAAGTAATAAGATAAGGAGGTACTCTCTCTCCACATTTCAGCTTTGACTGCCTCAGAGGTACCGTTTCCCAAGATTCCTAGCTGCTGCTTGTTCAGGCAGCTCTGTGGTTTGCACTGCATATTAATTTCTGTCCAACACGGGAATTCAATTTGTACTGTACATTTCATTTCTTCACAGATTTAGATTTATTTCATGTTCTCTGCTTTTAATTAACTCTCTGGCACAGCTGCTGGACAGGATATAAAAACTCATTGCTCTCCCTGTGTTATGAGTATACCACCAATCATTTACCACTCAGATGGTGGTGCAGTAGCTATCAGTTTCTATGGCAACCAGAGCCGTGGTGATTGATTCCTTGCCAGTATGGCATCACCACAGGGAGTGAAGCTTGTGATTTTTGTATGCTTGCAACATCCATCTAATTAAAATGGGATTAGAGAATCATCCCAGTATATGTTCAACAACTACACTGCAATCCATTTATGTAAATGTCAACACTATTCAACACAGTAGTCAGAGTGTTTATGAAGAAATAGTTGCTTTGCTCTTTGGTATTTTGCAATGGGTGAGAGAAGGAATAAAAGGAGAGAAATGTACACAGCATTATTTTGGCTAGTAATAAAGGGAATAAAAGTTGCCTTTGATGCTAAAGCTTTAAACAAATAACATTCCATTTCTGAATTTGAATCGTGAATGTAGGAAGCAAAAATGACAGGGCTATTATGGCTCTACTGACATCGTGATGGCTAACCTGGAAAACCGCACTAAGCCTGTCTTGGCAATTGGTTAATTAATTTAGCATGAATTATTTATTTGTCAAAAGCTCTTAATTCATATGATTGATTTTAGTTCAGTGGTATCCCCTGAGAGCAAAGTAATCTTTGTGCTCTCATAATTTCTTTCATACAGCATTCCTCAAGTCTTCTAGCAGTTACTTGGAATTTTGTGAAGCCGTATGTATCAGGTAAGATGACAGACACACAGTATGCAAGGAGACTCCAGATGAAAAGAGAAGCTCTGGGATTTTGTGAAGGACTAAAAGTGAAACTAGGTTCTTTGGAGGATTGTTAGGTGTAAATGCAAAGAAAAAAGGGAAAAGAAAGGACAGAGGGTAACAGACCTGTAAGGAATTTTTCTCTCTCTATCAGTGTTTTTTCTACATAACACTGACAAAATAGTCTGTTAACATGAAATATGGTAGTTTGCAGTACTTAATGGTCTCGTGTCAGTGTGGATTTCACTTTGCAATGTATTTCTATATTATAAAACTTAGAAACATTTTATAAAGTATAGATAAACCTAATAACTCTTGGGACTTTATCTAAAATCCCATTAATGTTGGTCACATGGTCAATTTTAAAACATAATGCCATTTACCTCAGGCAGCAGGAAAAGGATTAAGTCGAGGTCAATACTGTACAATACATGTCAGCACTCCCATGTCAGCACACAGCTGGGTCTAGCCCAAGATAAGAATCAGTATAGGGGAGGGAACAAAGCGGCACCAGCTCAAGAGCAATTCCAGCCTCAAGTCTGGAGGCAGAATGCACAGTCGGGAGAGAAGAAGCACTGCTGACTCCTTTGAAGGGATGACTTTGGTGCAGGTAGGATACAGAAAGGGGAGCAAAGTGAAAGCGGGGTTGGACACAGAGCTATCAGAAGGGAAAGAGTTGTTTGAATTTTAAACAAATGCATACAGGCTCCAGGTGTTAATATACTAAGGTGAAGGGCATGGGGAACTTGAACAGAGTAGGGAAAATAGTAATTAAATGCATTGTCCCCCAGAGGAAAACAGTTCATTGGACTGTACCTACCACTTCCCGTTTCCGACAATGTACCACAAATCCAGGAACTATTTTGCCAAGCACTGCTGCCTCAGAACAATATTAACTGCTCTTGCCCATTGCACCATGAATATTTGTATTTTGTAGGTATGCATTAATTTATATATATAAAAATAAACTGAACAAATGGCTACACCCCACTGAAGTCAATAACTGTCTGCCCACTGATTCCAATGGGTTTGGATCAGGTCCAGAGTGAGTATCTAGAGACTATGGATCAAATGGCATCAGCTATTTGACACCCACAGGAGACTGGACATACCTGAAGTATGGCCTGGGAAGTGTGTACAGCTTAGAGTGACTGCTGGTTGAAACATAAGAGACACTTTCTACAAGACCAGCTCTGCCCAGTGGGGTGGGTGGTTACAAACCATGCCTTCTTCCTCTTCTACACCCTGCTCACTCCACCTTAAGAGAAACGTGTTATTTCTGCTGTTTCAAACACATAAGGAAAAGTTACAGGTATACCTCATTTCCTTATATTTTATGCTGTGTTGATGTGTTTTGGCCCTATGTTATCTATATCATCCACGATTGAATTTAAAAGCTTACATTGTAATTAGTTATATAAAACTCCCAATTTCCATGTAATGGCAATAACTTGAAATCTTGTAGAAAATTAACATAATTTCACAAAACTGAGAAAACATTAAAAATGAGAAACCCAACACCACCAGTGTGTAAGAAACTGGGCCATGAGTATAGTTATGTTACCTATAGAGCTCGTTAAAGGTTTTTTTGCACAAAAATAATTTCCTTGAAAAATATCTAAATCATTTGGAAAATGTCAATTTCAATTTTTTTTCATTTTCCAAATAGAAAATTCTAAAGAAATATTTTGTATTTTCAATTGACATTTTGAAATAAAATAAGAGACTTTTTGCTTTGTTTATATTTTAAGATGTAATTTGAATTTGGTTTTTGAAAACCAAACTTTTGTCATTTTCAAGTTTTTTGGAATTTTGGTTTCTTCTCTTTAAACACACAGTGGAAAAAGGAGAGATGTGATTTAAAAAAAAATCAAAACCAGAGAAGGGAATCCTGAACTTTTTCCATTTCCAAAAGCCTTAACAAAATGACAAAACAGAAATGAAACTAAAAGTTTTGTTTCATGTTGACAGTTTAAGATGAAATAGAGTCCTTCATACTGCACACATACAATCAAGATGAAAAGTGATGAGAGGGCATGTTTGCAGTAGAAACCAATCAATGCCTCATAAATCCCAGCACTGATGTGACTATCATCTTTCTATGGTCTGCTAATAGGAACATAGTGTCTAAGAATTGCTTAGATCTCTTTAACCTTCATCCAGTGTTGAGAAAAAAAAAGTTACATTAACTGTGGCAAAAGGCAATTTTGTCCCCCAAATAGCAAGAAACTAAGAACAATTCTTTAATGTTTTAAAACTGTAACTAGGCAATTAAAAGAATTAACAGGAATCTCATTCAGTGAGAGCCTCTATGCAATTTTCACACATCATCATCAAAAACATGAAGCGCTCATTGCATACAAATTCACTGCATAGTCCACATTGCTTGGAGCTCTTCTAGTAAGCCAACCTTGGGTAAAAATGGCAGCATCCACTGCCGAATTTTCTAGGTGCCCCTGTGGTGGCTGGTTTTTAATGATAGCCAAGGGATGAGAGTGCTGCTTTGATGGGCATCCAGGATTCTTCTTTTTAAAATGTGCATCTCCATGTTGTTCTCCTAGATTGACAAGGAACAAGCACCATCTTTGTCTTGGTTGAGTGGGGTGCTAACCAGGGTTCTCACTGACGACCTACACAATGAAACTTGCAATGCCAGCAACAAGCATGTTGAAGAAAAGAAACGTCGGCTATGGATTTATCTTGCACCTGCAGGAGTACATTCGTGCAAGATTTTGAAATAAAATAAGAGAATTAACAGGTCCATGTTATCAATACCACTTTTAGGGTCTCTGTAGTGGAGAATTGTAGGGTTTCTATTTATTCCCTTCTACAACCTTGTCATGATGTATTGTCAATAGCATTATTAATGACTTGCTCTTCTTTGGAACATAGGAAACCAGAGTGAGTTGCCTTGGAAAACCAAAGACCGATGATAATTTTCCTCTGCTGGAATTTGGATGCATTTCATTAGATATATCTAGCTCTTTTCAACTGATTGTTCCAACACAGGTCAAATTTTCATTCAGCAATCTGAATACTGATGAAGAAGTTATCCCCAAATACATCTCTTCTAGTCTTGTGTTAGGGCTGAACATAAGCTTTTCTTTGTACATCAGTTTCACCTTCAAACATGTTTTTCCTGCTCATAGGAACTCCTGACACCATCTGACACAAAGCCACTATCATCTAATACATTATCATCACATTATGACTCCATTTCAGAATTGAAAATCTTTTTTATGTGGTCAGAAGCAGAATATAATGCCCACATGTTCACCATATCAATTGTACAACAGAGAAAATCACCTCAAAAGTCTCCTGAGTGTGCAGTATTTGGAGCACAATACCTAGACCCAAAATCCCACACAAGTGTTAAGCAAAGGCTACCAGCATCAGTCCACTGAGTGTTGAAGTTAAGCCTGGATTTGAAGGTACCAACCGCTGTGAAGTACCTTCTCCCTTAGGGTGACTGTATGCAGCGACTAATGTTGCTGCAATGCATTGTTAATTAGCATATGCTAAGTATTCCCACTAGAAGAAAATGTACACACAGAATCATTAAAAATAGAGAATAACAGTGAAACCCCACATACACTTGATTAGAAAAAAATGTTTTTAGTGTTTAATTTTTTTCCACTGAATTGTATTCATCTGCTTAGATGACAAATGCCACCCCTACCTCAAAAGATGCAAGCAAATAAAAAAAAAAGCAGAAGAGATTTGGCAACCCCAAGGGGGGTCTCCTGGGTATCCAGCCTCCTGGTTAGCCTGCTCCTAAGGCCTTCCCTGCTTGTGGAACTGCATGACGGCAAAGGACAATCCCACTGATACCCTGCGGGTTCCAGCCCTGACTCCGACCCACGCTCCAACACCCAAGCCAGTGTCCCCAAAGCCTCTGCACGTAAGCGGGGACCAACGGCCAACCGAGGGAAATGTGACCGCTATCTCGAGGACTGATCGACAAGACGACACCACCAAAAAAACCAAGCCCCATGCTGGACCCTGCCGTGGGGGGGGATTGCTGCCATCTCACAAGTCAGCAACCTCACTAGATGCCTCAGCGACTTCATAGAGTCCGTCCGGCAAAGTACGGATATGAGACAAGGCAGCGCTCCCCCGCAGGTAACCTCATGCCACCTTGCCGTAGGGGCAACTAACACCACCCCCGGGTCATCCAGAGA
Organism: Sternotherus odoratus; assembly: GCA_032164245.1. Lineage (NCBI taxonomy): Eukaryota > Metazoa > Chordata > Testudines > Kinosternidae > Sternotherus > Sternotherus odoratus. Next base: position 16,738,790 of record JAVMKO010000007.1, on the reverse strand, counting down.
TATCCAGCCGAAGCAGGAGCCAACCGCAGTTCCCAGGTCACACGGCTGGACCCCACCTCCACGACACCCAGCACCTCCTCCAAGGCTGCCCAGCAAGACCCGGATTACCAAAAATTCCATGCTCCTCTAAGGACCACTCAGCCGGATACCACCTGCAGGAGAACCAGGACCATACCTAGCGCTTCCAGACATAAGACTGCCCCCCGAACATCCAACACTGGTGATTCCAGGACCCCACTCCCTCCCAGAAGACGCAGCACTGCCTCTGAGACACTGAGAGCTGCCCACACTACCACAACAGGACCTATACCCCAAGACTCACCTCACCATTGTTCCCCAGCCTGAGAGACAACAAGGCCACAGACTACCCCATAGCACCTGAACCTGTGGAGACAACACGACAGGAGGAGCGACAGCCACAAGTGAGGGTCGCCGCACTGTGGCAATCCACCTGGTGGAGGAGCTGGCGAAGGTGGACAACTTCGAGGACTTCGACACCCTGATGGACAGGCTGACCACAGAACTGTCTGCAGGAACCACCGCCAGAAGAAGGGAATCCCAAGAAGGCACCCGGACCACAACCAAATTCCATGCACTGAGCCGTAACAACACCAGACAAGGCAGGAGAGGGAATGCCAGCTGCTGCTTCGACCCGGCAGCCGCATCCCGTATCCAGAAGCTATACAGGACAAACCGCCCGAAAGCCATGAGGGAGATTCTCGATGGGACCTCCTCCTACTGCACCATCCAGCCCCAGAGACTCTACTCATACTTCAAGGACATTTTCGATCGTGAAGCCCAGACCGACACACGACTCCCAGAGTGCGTCCCCCCCGTTACCCCGGATCGACCTTACCGAGGACCTGGAGCAAGACTTCTCCCCGCAGGAGATGCTAGCAAGGCTTACAAGAACCAAAACCACCGCCCCTGGAAAAGATGGCATCCGCTACAACAAGGTGAGACTCCAGCTGTTTGGTGCTTGCTGCCATTTTCAACAAATGCAAGCAGCTCCACCGCACCCCCTGCTCCTGGAAAAAGTCCATGACAGTTCTCATCCACAAAAAGGTGAACGAGACAACCCCAGCAACTGGAGGCCCATCTCCCTCTGCTCCACCATCTACAAGCTGTACGCTAGCTGCCTTGCGGCAAGGATCACGGACTGGTCGGTCTGCGGGGGCGCGGTCAGCTCAGCGCAAAAGGGCTTCACGTCCTGCGAAGGAAGCTATGAGCACAACTTCCTCCTTCAGATGGCAATCCAGGAGGCCAGGAGGGCCAGGAGGCAGTGCGCCATAGCATGGCTTGACCTGACCAGCGCTTTCAGGTCCATACCCCACCACCACATCTTTGCCACCCCGGGAGAGTTTGGGATGCCGGAAACCTTTCTCCAGATCCTTTGGGACCTCTACAAGGACTGCACCACCACCATCCGCACCATGGACGGAGAAACGGACGCCATCACCATCCGCTGCGATGTGAAACAGGGCTGCCCCCTCAGCCCCATCATCTTCAACCTGGCCATGGAACCGCTCAGCCGAGCTGTCTCCAGTGGCTTGGCCGGCTTTGACCTACATGGCAAGAAAATCAGCATCCTCACCTATGCTGACAATCTGGCCCTGGTTGCAGACAGCTCGGAAAGCCTCCAGGGGATGCTTGACATTGCCAGCCAAGCCACCGAGTGGATGGGCCTTTGCTTCAACCCCCAAAAATGTGCCTCCCTCCACATCACGGGCAATGCCAGGGCTCTGGTCCAAGCTTCACGGCTCCTGATCCAGGGTGAGCCCATGGCCTCCCTCGAGGAGGGAGAGGTATACTAACACCTAGGGACACCCACAGGAGTCCACGTCCGACAGACCCCCAAAGACACCATTGCGGAGATCCTGCGGGACGCGGCCCAAATCGACTCCTCCCTGCTCGCCCCCGGGCAAAAGATCAATGCCCTCAATACCTTCCTGATCTCCCGCATCTCCTTTGACCTCATGGGATCGGCCATAGCCAAGGTGCCCCTGAACAAGGCCGATAGCACCATCAGACAGCTGGTGAAGAAATGGCTTTACCTGCACCAGAGGGCCAGCACCGACATCATCTACATTCCCCCCAGGCAGGGTGGTGCCAACGTACCTCGGATGGGTGACCTGTGCTACGTGGCGGTGATCACCCATGCCTTCCGCCTCCTGACATGCCCAGACCCAACGGTGAGGAGCATCGCGGAAGAAGCCGTACGGAACGTGATCAGGAAACGAATCATCAGGGTCCCCTCTGAGCAGGACATCGCCACCTACCTCAGTGGCTCCCGGGAAGCCGAATTTGGGAGAGAGGGGGGAGACCTGTCCTCTCTCTGGACCCGTGCCCATAACGCCTCGAGATGCCTAGGGAAGAGGATCGGCTGCTGGTGGAGTTGGTGCAAAGAGTGCCAGGAGCTAGGAATACTAGTGCCGCTCATAAAGACCCTGGACCACACCATCGTCACCCTAACTGCCAGAACGATGCTGGAAAGGACACTGAAAGACACCATCCGCTTCTACTACGCTTAGAACCTCAAGCGGAAGCCAGACCAGGGCAAGGTGTTTGAGGTGTCCAGTCAGTGGGACGCCAGCAACCACTTCCTCCACGGGGGCAGCTTCAACAGGTTCGCCAACTGGCGGTTCATTCAATGGGCCCGACTCAACTACATTCCCCTCAACAGAGCTGTCCGCCATGGCAACCCAGACATACGCTGCAGGAGGTGCGGCTATAACAACGAGACCTTGCCCCACGTCCTGTGTGGATGCAAGCTGCACTCCCGAGCCTGGCAGCACCGCCACAACACCATCCAGAACCAGCTGGTGAAAGCCATCCCACCGTCCCTGGGGAAGATCACCATCGACTCCACCATCCCCAGGACAGACAGCCGACTGTGACCTGACATCATTGTGACGGACACAGAAAAGAAGAAGGTCCTCATAGTGGATGTCACAGTGCCATTTGAAAACCGGTCACCAGCCTTCCACGAGGCCCGAGCACGGAAGATGTTGAAGTACACCCCACTGGCCGACACCCTGAGAGCGCAGGGCTACGAGGTGCAGCTCGACACCCTGATTGTAGGAGCCCTGGGCGCATGTGACCCCAAGAATGAGCCGGTACTGAGAGCATGAGGAGTCGGCTGGCACTACGCCCGGCTCATGCGACAACTCATGGTGTCTGACGCCATCAGGTGGTCTACAGACATATACACTGAACACATCACGGAACATCGCCAGTACCAGGTCAAGTAACCGAGACCACCAACCAGGGAAATAAACCACTCCTCCCTTCCCTGACAAACAGAGGGATGCACCCTACCCATGTACTTATTGCCTACACCATCACGGACTTGGACTCTTACTATACCCCATGAGTGGTGTACCCAAACACACCTATACACAGATGCTTTAAAATACTCCCACACACCAATCTGGATCTGTGCTGGATATGAAATATGTATTTACCTTGTAAACCTTATACTGGATACTTACAATTGCCCATTACCCCAGCCTGACTCCAGATGTCCAGTACCTTACTTCTTAACTTGTATATAGTCTCATTTCAAACATTAGTTTTAATAAAATTTTAAAACTACAGGGAAAATATACATCAAGTAATGAACAAACTGTTGGAACAAAATGAAAATTCTTTAGTGGTGTAAGCATGATTCACGGGGGTATCACTTCTGAAGATGATTCAGCTTTGCACAGACATTTCTGCATATTATGTTTGTTGTGCAGTTTTATGCATTCCATAACAATGAAAATAAAAATCTGCAAAGGTCCCACAGAATGTACTTCTGAAGTTTTACAATGTTCCACCTATGAAGCACTGGTTCATAGACTGGGAAATAAGATATTTTTATTAAAAAATTGAATCCTTGTAAAATTTAAAATAGACTGTTTCTTTCACTTTTACCCCAGCTTTGCATCTCAGAACCGGCTAGCTTGGACCTCTGTGCCTCTCCAGACTTTGGTTGTCTCCACAGAAGTGCAGCAATCTATGCTAGTGGATTCTGATGCTGGATCAGGCCCATATTTATAAAATCATACTCCTGGCTGTCTGTTTGTATACTGATTTCAATAGCTATTTAAATGCTATTGATCTAATCAGGGAGCAGAAACAGTCCAATATACTGTAGGTAACCAATCAGAAACAATAAATGAATAGTAAATTATCAAATAGAACAATCCATGGGAGGAAAATCATTTGTTCTGATTATGTGTCTAGTCCCTTCCAGTAATGAATATATTAGCAGAAATGAGGTTCAAATTGCAAATGATTCATTAACATAAAATAAGGGTAATGAGTGGAGCTTCTGTAGCAAATGTTGCTCACAAAGAATAATCTAACATCCGCACTTACCAAGAAAGTTAGGCATATTCCCTCACACAGAGAATGAAGACTATCTCCCCACATATGGAGCATGCAGGGACCTGGAAACCATCTAACAGAAACACAATGGCCTGCACCAAGTGGTTTTTAAAAAAAAAAAAAAAAATCACAGCATAGTCAAATTGTCTTTCCTCCACTACTACCAACTACATTTAAATGATTGTTAAAAGTGCCAGCTAGAAAGTCTCATAAACAGAAGACTTCTGTCCACAGAAGCAAGTCCCGAAGGATAACACCAGTACAAACTTCCATGTGTGCCTCCTCAGTGCACCTCGGACCATGTTAGATCAGTCTTTCTGCTTATTCTGTCCTCAGCCTCTCTGCTGATACTAGAACACTTTTTGTCTGCAATTAGTGGCCAACGGGATAGAATTTTTTATCCTTTTTCTACTCTCAACTTACCTGAACGCAGCTCATTTCACCCAAGGCACCAAATGAGCAATAGATAGTAATAGACCATCACTACTGAAATCCTTTTTTTTTGACAACATATTCCACTCTGCTGGCAGCCTCCCACTGTCTCTTCCCAGAGCATTCTAATCTCTCACACAGGTAGAATCTGAAGTAGAATCTGTTTATCTTTTTTCTTTTGAACAAGCTTTCACTTCCTATAATGACAGAGTATCATTCTCTATAGATTCTCTACTCTCCTTTTGTGTGTCTCTGGAACCAGTCTGAATACAGGTTCACTAGCCATTATTGTTAATTAATGGCTGGAAATAAATTGCTAGTGAAGTGAAACTGCTGATCTCAGCTTATTCCCCAGTGTGGAAAGTTATTGAATATTGAAAGAGTCTCCCTTCTTCCCCAGAGGTTAGTTCCTCCAGGACACGGCTGAAATAGAGAAAAACCTAATGCTTACATTGTAAAATTATGTGGTTAGAGTAGAGGACTGGCCAGGAGCATAGCTGAACAGAAGTTTGAGGGAGACTAACTCCTTGTTTATTTTTTGCCCCTTGGCTCTGCATTGCTTTTTCTTAGCCATAGAGAAATCAAAGGCTGAGCATGTTGCTAAACTGGGATGAAAAGCCACCATAGAAGGGATAGAACAAGTAAACATGGTCCTCGCTGTGAAGAGTCTTACAGTTAATTGGAAACCAGACTAAACATAACATATGGCCCTTCCACACAAACTATTAGGAAATATCTCCAACAGCCAGAGATGGGACACTAGCTAGGGAGGACTCTGAATTATGCCAGAGAGCTCTTCCCAGGCACCGGGGTGGTGGCTCTTGCCCAAATATTCAGGTTCTAGCTGATCATCATATTTGGGGTCAGGAAGGAATTTCCCCGCTTGTCAGATTGGCAGAGACCCTGGAGGTCTTTTGACTTCCTCTATAAGGTGGGACATGAATCACTTGCTGGTTTGAACTTGAGTAAATGGTGGATTCTCTGTAACTTGAAGTTTTAAATCAAGATTTGAGAACTTCAGTAGCTCACCCAGATGTTACAGGCCTATTACAAGGTGGATGGGGGTGAGGTTCTGTGGCTTGTGATGGTCCCTTCTGACTTTAAAGAGTGAGCCTATAATATGCTCAGCTTCTGAAATCTGACAAGATCACTTCTTGAAGTAAAAGGCTGCTGACAAAGCCTTTTGACCAACTTGTAAAGTACAATAAACCTGAGAGAGATTATATTTTATTAAATCCACTTACAATAAGCCGGGCAATAGTAAAGGTAGGGGTCCTTCTATTGGCCTCCTATCCTGCTGTTTGCCTTACTTGCACAGGGCATTTGATAAGAGCCATTCTCACACATTTGTAAAGCTGCCTGAAAATTATCTGGAAATACAGCAGCAAATGCATTTGGGACAAGAATGTAGGTTATAAGGCTTCATCACATATCATTGCTCAACTCATATTGCCCAGGCTTAAGACCGACAATGCTCAAAGTATATACAGTGAAGATTTCTATTTTTTTTCTCATTTGGGGTAAGAAGCTTGATCCCTTAATTTTAACCTTCTCTGATAGCCCTTTGCTCTCTACCCCACCCACAGTTATTCATTTGGTGGCATTCTTGAGTCTTAGCACCCACAGTATTTTTAGGGACTATTGTATTCTTTTGACCTACAAAGCACAGTAAGTTATGTTATGTTGAATAAAAAAAAAATCAGAGCTTCCTGTTACTGTTTTTCCATATCTTTGTCAAAAATATGACAAACAAATAAAAAGGTGAATATAGAGAAAAAATTGGCCATTAGAATCTGCAATGCAGAGGACCATACTGTTTACATGACCTCTTTGCTACCTTATCTCACTGTATATGTGCTTTGACACTATCTAGTTATCAAATGTTCCTAGAATAGACAATCAGGATGAGGGGGAAGGGAAAGGTTGTTAAAAAAAATAGTAAGTCCCAAGAGTCTTTATTAACTACTTAGCTTTGCCTTAAAGAGATTATACACTAAATATTATATGTGATAAAACAGGGCATTTCTTGATGGAAGAGGCAAGACTGCAGAGAGATAATACAACAGAAATAGACATAAGAAAGAAAAGCTGATTTAAATCAATATCCTTGAGAATAAGGTTCACGCTGGCAAAAAAAAATCTTTCCACAAACATATCAGAGGAGGAGTTAAATTCAATAACTTTGTATCAGGCAATATTCAGTCACAACTGCTATTGACTTCAATGAGTGTTCGCCAACACTAAAGTACTTCACATAGAGAGTGATCCAAAGCTCACCCAATCAGAGAATAGACTCCTATACATTCACAAGAAACTACAGGAATAGTGAAATAAGTTAATATTTACAGTACACCAAAGTGTCATTGAAGTGTCCACTCATGTTTACCCTACTCCTAGTCTCATTAACCTTAAGGGGAATTTTTCATGAATAAGGACTAAATATTGAGGATTTGGCCCAATGCCTGCTGCACAGAATTATATTTCAAGGAGGAAAAGACTCTCCTCAAATTACTCACGCAAGACTTTTTTAGGACTCCTTTATGCTGCTACAGCCCTTCTACATGATGCAAAGGGGCCAGAGTATGGAGAAAGGTCTCACCTATTTCTAAAGCCATTTTACAAGTTCCAATCTTACACCTGTGTTCCCATTCCATAAATAAAAATATATACATAGTATTTTCCTATCTCTAATTTGGTTTTGGAAATGGGAGTTATACTAGTGTGTTTCTTTTGTTGAGAAAATGTTTTGTTTGAATCTTGGCTCCAGAAGTAGTATTGCCAGAATAAGGACAAAGGCTTGGGCCCTTTAATATTTGGGTATCAAGACACTTTTATTTTCAAAGCACATCCAAATATTTCACCACATAGGCCAACCCACACAGGCATTTAAAGTAAAAAATGAAATCTGTACAAAAGGTAAACCTGTGATAAATCTTATATATTTTACTCTTATGTGGGTGATAGAAATAATTACCTCTAGACATATCATTGCACAGCACACAGTTGGCACACAGGAGATAGCCAGGTGTTGGATGTGATAGGAAATGTGCAGCCTGATTATATGAACTAGAATCCAAGTGCTGCAAAATATCTCTTAAATGAGATGGGGGCAAGAATGTAAAGATACCACTTAATTTTTCCATCTGCAGCTAAGTTATGGTAGTGTTTCAAGATGAATTTGTTAATCACATGGGACTTGGGAGTGTATGTGATAATAAAAGGCTAGAAAAAATTTCTAGCAGGCAGCAATAACTATCCTAATATGTTTAAGTATTTTTGCTTCTTCCTTTGCTAGTCTCATTTTCCTTTCCCTCTCTTCCCCAATTTATTTATGGGTTTTAAATTTAAAGTCAACACGCTGCTTGTGAAAAGCTCTAGATTCATGTCAGTGGAAGCGGAAGTCTTTCATTCTATGGTTAAATGGAATTCACCCCTATGCAGAGGGCCCAGGCAAGATTCGTACACAACTTTAATTAAACTTACTCCCTGTGAGAAGTGCACAGGCCTTGGGTAGTCCCTCTCTACATGAGAGCGGATTACTCAGTGTATTCACAGTGGCAGTATAAGCTTCTCCATGCTGTCCTGCCAATGTCCTCATCACTTTCATGCAAGGGTGGGAGTCTGATAATAAAGCTCACAATTCTCCTCACCTCTCTGATGAGATTGATTGTATGGGTGCTAAACACTGTTGATTAGGAGGCTAGTTTTAAATAGATGGGCGTTTGTTCACTGAGACCATCAATTCTTTGATAAAGACTCCTGAAGAACCATCAGATGGCAATGTATTTGTATATCTACTATATTTAAATCATAAAGCTATCTTGCCTAAGTCCACAGCTAATTGCATACTTTATGTATTATTGAGCAGCAACAAGGTCTAGGCAATTAAACAGAACAGGGAGACAAAGCCCACCCCCCCGAGACCTGTGTTTGCATGCAAACAATGTTATCCGTGAAGGAACAAGAGTTATTCTTGGTTATAGCCTCTGATGTTCATTTTTAAACAACTTTCAGCTAGACAACGAAGAAACAGAAATGCTACCATATAATTTAGGTCATCCCAAATAATGAACAATAGTCAAAGTAAACCATTCACAAACAAACCCTATTGTGAAATGTGCTTGCGCAAATTGTTATTATGAATGGGCTAAATAAGGTCCTGATCTCAAAATGATCTTTAGTATGGATACAGAGGTTCACCCACACAAAACTCATAGTAATGTTGGGGCCTATATGTGTAAAACTCTGTCCATTTCGATTTGTGAGCAGGAAAATAAGGGATAAATTGATCAGATCATTTATTTTCAATGAATAATTTGACCAACTCCAGTAACATTAGTGCATGTCTCTCTCATGGGGCTCACTCACCGCTAAGGCACTGCCTCCTTCAGGCCCCTCTGGGGATTAGATGCTTCAGATACTGCACCCTCCTCTGGTGGTCTCTCCACCCATCCCTGCAACTCCAAGTGTTCCTTCTTCACAACTGGTCAGATCACTGTGTTTCTCCCTTCTGGGGTATCAGAGTCTTTTAAGGCAAAATATCCCAGGCAGTCTGCTCTTCGCTGCCTAGTCCATGCCACTTCCCCAGTGGCTAGTAGGGGAACCCCAGACCATCCTGTACTCCAGCTTTCAGCTCAGTGATCCTTTACTTAGCAGTCAAAGTTTTTTACCTCCTTGATCTTTCTGTCTTTCCTTGAGTCTCTTCCATACATTCTGGCTCTCTGGGTTTACCAACCCCAAGTCCTTTCTCTCAGGGAGTAACTGCAGGCTATTTGCCTCCATAGCCCCCAACCACCCTACCAAGGAATGATTGCAGACTGCTTCCCTGCAGCTCCCTCTGCTATCAGCCTTGTGCCTTTATAATCAGAGCTCAGCTCCTTCCTCCTCCGCTGGGCTCACTCATTCCAACAGAGAATTACTTAATCCGCCAGCTCCCTTGACACCTTTAAGGAGCAGTGGGTGCTGTCTGGGGTTCTCTGCTCAGTATCCCCGTCAGGTTCCCTTCATTTAGCCCTGTGACCTCACTCCCATTCCTGTTATTTCCTTAGTTGTCCCCCGGAATTATTTAGTTTCCCTGACCTGTGGACCCTCCTCTTAGGCAGGGGGGAGGTCCTTTAGCAGGGGGCGGAATTGCCCGCCCAGTTCCTGCATACCTGCAGAACAGAGGATTACTTAAGCCACCTGATTCCCTTCAGTTGTGGCCTGTTTGGTTAAGTGTCCCCCTTCTTAGCTTAAATTAACCCTTTCAGAGCAAGTGTGGGGTGAACACCCCATCACAGTCTTCCATAGTATATGTCTACTACCTCTGTGATAACTAGCCAGATGTATATTTATCACAGAAGAGTGCTTTACATACTGAGTAGATTGTAAGGAATGAAGATCTATGTATTATACCCCTGGATTCTATAAGCATCTAGAAATTAAGCACCTCACCCAGCAGCTGTTGAAGTCGATGGTAGATTTCAACATAAGTTCTGGAACTGGCATCCTAGGGGTGCTACTGCACCCCTGGGATTTCAGTGGTTTCCATCATATACAGGGTTTGTATTTGGTTCTGCATCCCCACTATACAAATTGTCCCAGCACCCTATATTCCGATTGATTTTAGTGGCATTGTAATAGGCCTGGAGAGTCATTTGCAGTAATACACGCATTCCTTTTACATCTGCAATTTTAAGTTTATCTAATTTTCCTTCAGTTTTTACAACTTAACAACACTTCTCAGATGACCTTGTGGCAAGTAACATCAATAACAGTTTCCTTTTCATATTGATATATTTTTGCCACTCCCTTCTTGTGCTCTGCAAGAGACCTTCCTTTCTTGTTTTGTTCTAAATTCTGTTTTATTTTTATCTGACACTATGAAATACAGGGCATATTTTATCCATGATAACTAGGAATTCTTCACAGTGCAAATCTGGGTTTTTGTTTTTCATCTTTTTAAAGAGAGACTTTTATTGATTTTTGCATATCAACAAGTACAGAATGCTTCAAAGAATGTTATTACTGAGATAAAAAGTAAGGAAATCAAAATCACTGTGGCTTTGAAGAACATGAATAGAAAGCCACAAATATTGTTTGGGTGAAACATTATACTAAACATTGACTATAATATCACTAGCATAGGTCAGGTAGTTAAATCCAATGGAGTCAACAACCCAGAGAGTCAATAATCAAATAGCAAAAAGCTTGGAAATCACACTGCCAAAAAGACGACAGGACAGTAGACTTTCATTTGTTAAGGGGTTCAAGGGAGAATTAAGTGTTTCATGGCTAGGACAAAGGCCTCTAAGCAGCAGCATCCTTCCCTTATGAAAGAATCAGACTAGGCCTGACCAATATTCCACAGTGAATAATGTATCCAAAGAATTTAACCTATTTCTGTTCACCATGAATCTGTGTATAAATTTCAATGTACTTGAAATTATATGTTGTTCAGTCTTATTTGGGGGAGGGCTAGCTTGTCACAGATCTTATTCTGTTTTGCAAGGGAGCAATGGGGAGTAAAACCCTTCTTTGCTTTCCTGCTCAGATTCTGGTTCTGGCTGTGAAGAGGAGGTCAGGAGCCATTTGCCCAATACTATTCACCATATGCAAGTGGGCAGATTGGGAAAGGGATTGGGAAGTGAAGGAGTGAACTCTCTACTCACTGATGAAAGTACCTGGCTATGAACACAGAGGAGAGAGTTAGCCGCTCCACAAAAAAGAGTAAATTAAGTTATTCACCTACCAGACCCAGGGGGCAGCCAGAGAGGAATTGTGTCTCTGAGACAGTTTCTTCTCTGCCCTTGTTGCCTGATCTATTAATTATGTATTAATTATATTGATTAGTCAAGAATTTCTAATCAATACTCTGAGATCTGGTACGTTCTTGTCCCAATATCAGACCCAGTATTTTAGCTGGTAACCCTAGGGTGCACAGTTGTAACACTCACACTTAGGAAAAATCCCTTCTGTATCTACAATAGTTTTATTAACAAAATTAGCAAAATTTCAAACATGCCAGCTCAGCAAGGTAGGTAGAGACAATACAGAACATGTGTCTGAGCGTCCATATGCTCACACCATCCCTTGCAGAAGAACCTGAAGTATCAGTCATTATCTTCCTCACCATTGCCTGTGGTTGCCATCCTGGCACCTTCCAAGAGTTACATCTCCCAAGGCACACAGGCCAGGACACCACTACAACCAGTGCATATTCAGTAGGGGTTTCATCCCCATTTCCTTATGTATAGTTCCTTACCCTACTACTATTGGGGGCCCTTCTCCAATACATCACTAGACTGTAGTGAGGTGGCTTCCCCACTTTGGGAAAAAGTGCGTAAAGCAGCCCAAGAAAGGGTTGTGGCTGGGAGCAAGCAAGCTCCAGTCTGATTGGGCTGAGCAGCCACAGCTGTGGCTGGTTCAATTTAGGCCCAGCTGGCCCTGATAAAAGGGCTCAGTTTGGTGCACAGAGAGAGAGTCTCCTCTAGCTATAGAGAAAGACAGGCCTGGCTGCTGCGAGCTTGACAGAGTACCTAGAGTGAAGCAAGGCTGGGGCAAGGCAAGAGGAGCTGGGGAAGCTCTGGCCTGGAAATCCCCAGGCTGCAGGGCCTAGGAGAAGGCCCAACAAAGGGATACTGGGGTTGCAGGGGGAAGCTCATGGCTACAAAGGTAGAAGCAGCAGACCAAACCCTCCTTGCCGGTGATGAGTGGTAATGATACTGCAGTCTGCCCCAATGAACGGGGGCAAGTGGTGACTGGCAGTTGCCTAGACTGAGGCAAGGTGGGGATAGAGCGTGGGGGTTCCCTGGGAGGAGAGACCCTAAGATCTGAGGTGGTACTGCAGGGGTGCAGCACCCAAGGGAAGAGGGCACTGGGGTCCAGGGAGGGACTCTGGGCCAGAGCAGCAAGCGGGACATCAGCCTGCAGAGGGCGCTCCAGACGCTGGTGAGCTAATTCCTGGATGGACAAGCAGGAGGCCCCGCAGGGGTGAGTCACCACCCTGCTACATAGACCTTTTACCTCAAGCCTATTCACATATACAACAGTTAGTTTCCATGGCACTTCTGCAGTCAGATATCCACTAATGTTCCTAATTTAAAATATCCCAATATGCTGGTATAAACTAGCATCATGTGGTTACCTGTCAGCAGTTTAGTCATTACAGCATTCTATCATGTGATATCTTATAATCTCCTCGTTAACGGCTTATGCCAAGGCTTTTGAGGCATTGTATCTTGTTTAGCGAAGCTTTTATCTTACAGGCCTTGTCGGCTCATTGCCCTTGCTGTTTTAAGTTATACTCATGCCAAACTTAGTAAATATCTCTACCCATAGGCTATCCTCTACAAGTGGGCTAGTGATACTGTGTCATCCCTAAATGAGGGTGGATTTTATATTCTCCAAACCCCATTCAGCTATTCCCTAAAGGGAAATCTGATTTTTTTAATGCTAAGAAGTGATTGCCAATATTCAGAATTTTTGAGTTGTGTCTCTTCGTTGTGATTTTGCAATTAGTCACCTGCTATTTTTTCTGTTTCCTGATTGGATGAAACTGCAGAGACTTCTGAACCACATGCTCGCCAATGCATAGTTTTGCAAATAAAATGATCACTCATGTTTTTGCATAAAGTAAACATGAAAAGGGGTGTGAAAATGCTTGCCAGAGTCATTTCAAAATATGTTGCTTTTATTCATCTGACTGAAAGCAGAGCCGGCTACTGATTTTTGAAAATGTAGTTTAGTTTTGTGAATCAATGTGATTGCAAATAAGATTTGCTCTGATTTTCAAAAATAAAATGCATTTAAAAAACAAAAACAAAAAGTTTCTGTTCCTTTAAGGATGTTAACCCTAGGTCCAGAAATTTGTTGTCTAGGAATGGGACATTTCCTCTTTCTTTCAGACATGGGTTATATATTTTATTAGCTTATCAGTGGTCAAACATTATTAGAGTGAAAGGCTTTGAATCTATCAAATGTATGGGGCTGTTGTCTAGCATACTAACCATTATGTGGGATTCAAGCACATCTGGATTCTCTGGGACTGGTATATGGAATGTAAAGAGGTAATGTATCATGCATGAGCCCTAAATGATAGTGTGATGCGTTAGCCACCCCTTGCTGGCAGAAAAGGGAGGCAGCCTATTAGAGAATGGCTGAAGGGAGTAGCCAATCAGAGCCAAGAAGACCATATGAAAAGGAAGCTGTAGAGGAAGGCAGTCCTCTGCTGGGAGCCCAGGAAGGATGGACAGTGGCTTGATCTACACTGGGGGAGGGGGAGGGGGAGGCTGACCTAAACTGAATAATGTAGCTGAAGTCAGCGCATCTTAGGTCAACTTACCTGCTGTCCTCACGGCAGCAGCGATCAACAGCGGGCTCCCCCATCGACTCTGCCTTGTGCCTTTCGGCGAGCTGGAGTTCCGGAGTTGACAGGAGTTCCTCTGGGGATCGATTTATCACGTCTTGACGAGATGCGATAAATCAATCCCAACAGATTGATCACTACCTGATCCGGCGGGTAGCGAAGACATAACCAGTGTCTCTGGAGGGCCGAGAGAACTGTCAGCACCCTGGACAGAGCAGTGCTGCTAGCAAGAAATGGGGGAGCCAGAGACAGCTCCTTGCTGGCTGCGGGTGTCTGCAGGCCGAGGCCCTGAAGCAAGAGCAAAGTGGATGCTGGGGCCATGAGGAAGTGGCCAGACAATTTGCTACAGTAACCACTAAGGGAAGCGAACAGTGGACTGCTGGTCCCCCAGAAGGGAGGAGCACAGTGTGTGGCATGGCCGGAAGGCTGTGTCTTTGAAGAGGATGCTGCAGTCCTTGGAAAGATGTGAGCCCTAGGGCAGAAATGATGGTGGTGAAGCGCCACCTAAAGAGGAAAGACTACCATGCAGAGCTAACTCCCAAGAAAACCAGCAGGAGGCACCCCAGTGGTGAGGGAACCCCATTACAGATGGATCTCAAGAGTCCACAACCAAACTTAAATCTCATTTAATGTCAGCATCCAATATCAAATTGGTCCTTTGACCCGAGCTCAGGTAGCATGAAAGGAGTTAAATTTCTAACAGTGGTCAGCATCTATGAGACCCATTACCATTAACCTATGTGGGCACCAGTGTATTTGAAAAAAAGTCTTTGTGAATAAGCCATAGTCTCAGTTCAATAGATGTTTTTAAACATTAGATATATGTATTCCATTGGTCAGAGATAGTTGTGTAGCCAGATCTCTATTCTCTCTCTAACTGTCACAAAGGTGCCTTCTGAAAAAGATTCATAGGCGTCAGATGCCCCCAAAACTACTCATCCTACTTCAAACAGTTTTTGGTTGCTGTGGACAAATTAAATAAAAATTGACTTAACTAGAGTATGTGAACTAGAATCCTTCATTGGTATTTCATTCAATATGTAGGAAAACTGTGAGTGAAGCTGGGCAAATACATAAAAATATTCTGCAAATATTTCCTCAGATAAAACATGTGGGCCCTAAACTTGCAAGTTGTTTCATAAGGTCAAACTCCTGCTTCCACACAGATGTCAATGGGGCTCCATAACAGTGTAGGGTCCATTTAGATAGCGCATTTTTTAGGAGCAGGGTCTTAATTCATTTCCATTTCATACATAGCCCTTTTGTGCTCACCTATTTCTATGAATATTCTATTACATTAGTTTACTTTGCAGGAATGTTTGCTGAAACAGATAAAATGTTCTCTTGCACCCGTTTAAAATTATTTCTGGGGAAAAAACAATTTTTGAATTCATAATCATATATGCACAGGAAAATTGATTGGCAGCTAGTTGCTTGCAAATAATCTATAGACCAAGTACTATAGAATACATTAAGTGAATATTTTTTCACATATTTTTCACATATTTTCAGATAACAAGAATGAGAAAATTGTAACCTGCTTTCAGCCAATTTGAAAACAGGAAAGGAGACAAAATTGAATAACGTATTCACTGCAGAGTAATCAGAGGCCAAACTTGGCCATGAGAAAAACTGGCTCAGCTGCTGGATTACTAATCTAGGACTTGAAATACATTTGGTTCAATTCCTGCTCTGCCACAGACTTCCTGTGGGACCTTGGACAACTCACTTCATCTTTTTGTGCCTCTGTTCCCCATCTATATAATTGGGATAATAGCACTTCCCTTCTTAACAAGGGCTGGTGTAAGGATAAATACCTTAAAGGTTATGAAAACATGCTTTGGTAATGGGAGATGTATACTTATGCTAGATCAGGGGCCAGGAAAAAACATTTAGTCATACTGCAATGGCAATTTTTGGCTTTATGAAGTAATGGGATAGATGATCAATGGGTGTAAATTGGTATAGCACCATTGACTTGAACAGAGCTATACCAGTGTAAGCCATCTGAGAATCTGGGTAAGAATCATTGTGTGCTGTACCAGCAAAGCACTAAAGTATATGAATAGCCCCAGTGAAGTTAAAATAGGTCTTAAGGAACACAGGCAGCTAGTAATGTTTATGTTCTATGAAGGGATAACTTTTATTCTCCATGTTCTGTCTTCATCTCACCTCACCCCACCTCAGTGCCTGGAAAAATCATGGAGCAGGTCCTCAAGGAATCAATCCTGAAGCACTTAGAGGATAGGAAAGTGATCAGGAACAGTCCGCATGGATTCACCAAGGGCAAATCATGCCTGACTAACCTAATTGCCTTCTACGATGAGATAACTGGCTCCGTGGATGAGGGGAAAGCAGTGGATGTGTTGTTCCTTGACTTTAACAAAGCTTTTGATACGGTCTCCCACAATATTCTTGCCAGCAGGTTAAAGAAGTATGGGCTGGATGAATGGACCATAAAGTGGATAGAAAGCTGGCTGGATCATCAGGCTCAACGGGTAGTGATCAATGGCTCCATGTCTAGTTGGCAGCCGGTATCGAGCAGAGTGTCCCAAGGGTCGGTCCTGGGGCCAGTTTTATTCAATATCTTTATCAATGATCTGGAGGATGGTGTGGACTGCACCCTCAGCAAGTTTGCCAGCAGATCGAGGGACATGATATTTCTCCTCTATTCAACATTGGTGAGGCCTCATCTGGAGTACTGTGTCCAATTTTGGGGCCCACACTACAAAAAGGATGTGGAAAAATTGGGAAGAGTCCAGAGAAGGGCAACAAAAATGATTAGGGGCCTGGAGTGCATGACTTATGAGGAGAGGCTGAGAGAACTGGGATTGTTTAGTCTACAGAAGAGAAGACTGAGGGGAGATTTGATACCTGCTTTCAACTACCTGAAAGGGGGTTCTAAAGAGGATGGATCTAGACTGTTCTCAGTGGTAGCAGATGACCGAACAAGGAGTAATGGTCTCAAGTTGCAGTTGGGAAGGTTTAGATTGGATATTAGGAAAAACTTTTTCACTAGGAGGGTGGTCAAGCATTGGAATGGGTTACCTACGGAGGTGGTAGAATCACCTTCCTTAGAGGTTTTTAAGGTCAGGCTTGATAAAGCCCTGGCTGGAATGATTTAGTTGGGGATTGGTCCTGCTTTGAGCATGGGGTTGGACTAGATGACCTCCAGAGGTCCCTTCCAACTCTAATATTCTATGATTCTATGATCTTTTTGCTCTGTTTACCTTTTTGCATTTCATTCACCTTACATAGAGAAGCTAATATGGCTAGTTTCACTAGCTGTTTATAATTAGCTTTCACTGGCTCATGTGGGATGGATTGGCTGCCCACAGGCCGTAGGGGGAGGAGCCCCTCATTGAACCCTGGTGGGCGGAGCCATGCCATGCTCAACCCTCATGCTGGATGTCAGTGGGCAGAAGCAGAGGTACAAAAGGCAGCCCGGAGAACTCAGTGGGGAGGCAGCTGCTGGAGGAGCCAGATACCCATGTGAGCTCCTGAGCTGGGAGCTGGCCAGGACCATTTATGGACCCAGGCACAGAGGAGCTGCAAGCCCTGACAGAGGCCCTCTTCCCCAACAACCAGGACAACCCTCTACAGAGCCGGGGGCACCTGGAGGGGGGAGTTGGGAAGTGGCGCAGCGGTAGCCGACCCCTGTCTGGCTCCAATGCTGACAGTAAGCGTGTTGCTCAAAGGCCTGGGCTCACTGACTGTTTGCTTCCCAGCCTGAGTACAAACCTGAGCATGAGAGTCTTTGCTGCCCTGCCCTGACCAGGGGCTGGTGCTCCATAACGGTGTTTGTTGTTTGGCCCTGGTCCACAAGCCCAAGCCCACGTCTCCCATCTCCCCACTGATTCCCCATGTCAGGCAACGCCCGGAGGCATAGTTGGGCAGATTGGCCACCCACAGGCTCAGAGGGGGGGGACCCCCCCACCCCCATTGACTACACTCACATTAGCACAATGTTGTTGTGTTTGGATTTCCAACACTATGGGAGTAGGGGACTATTTGAATGTGATCTTAAATTAAACCATTTCCACTGTTCACATTTTCATCATGTTTAAACTTTTCTACAAAGAGTAGATTTGTAACTGTACTTTAGAGCTTTAAATGACCTGCCAGTGTCTTTAGCTATTTGTGAGTTCTTCTTCAAAATGCCCTCTTTACCTTAGTTTTGTTTTCCCTTCTAACATGGCACAATCTTATCCAGAGCTGTCGATTTTTAAACAGAACCTAGAAAACTATGATGACAGCAGTAGTTGTGTGCCCTGGGTAACAGAAATATATACATTTCTGGTACATGGGCTGAGTTTTGTAACCGTTCTCTACTTACACTACACCCAGGTAATATGAGACTTTGAAACTAAATCTGGAGACAAGATTTAATTATTTCCTCATCCCCTCAGAAGACACATTCTTGAGACTGCTCTTAAGATTTTGATGGGTCAGTAGTTTTAAATTGAGGCTCTTAATTGCTTTTTGTTTAGTTGATAAATGAATAAGGCAGAAAGGTTAACAACTTCTTCAGTGCTCATTGCTTTCTCTTATCTGCAATCCTGAAAGGCAGGAAACCCTGATAGAACATGTACTGATGTTGGGAGGAGGCAATGAGCTTCTACAAGAGAATTTTGCAACCAGTTAGTCCTTAGTCTGTACCAAGCACTGCTGATGTTGTGGGCTGGGGACTATTTGGCAAATATCTAAGGAAATCATATTTGTAAAATAGCCATTAAGTTTTTACCTGTGTACTGTAATTGTGCTGCATCTGATCCAGCTCCCACTAGCATCAACACAAAGACTCCCATCTACTTCGTTGGGATATGATTCACCTTGTCTCTAACCAATGAGGATTTTACACATGGGCAGATATATTAAAGGCCAAATCCTACTGGTTTTATTCATGAAAGTAATTCTGTTGCTACACCAACTATGCCTACTTTGGGGTTAAGGTTGCTCAAGTATATTTCCTATCAATGCAACAAATATAAACAAGGAACTGGCCAATTAAATCACTATTAACATCCACACCAACATCTAATGAAGTGTCTTATCAACCAAATATCATCATACCGAAATGTAGTCAGGGTCAAACCCGCAGCTGGTATAACTCAGTGAAGTTCCCTTGACCTCAGTGAAGCTACGCCCATTGGCCCCAGGTGAGAATCTGGGCTCCAGTCTCCTCACCTCCACAGCAAACTCTTTTTCAGTTCCAACATGGTGACTTATATCGCACATGTCCAGTTCCTCTAGATCAAACATAATCCTTCCCTCCTTCAAAAGGATGGTGAGGATAAATTATTTAACATTTATAAGCTGCTCACATAATACTGTGATAAAGACAGGAAAACATATACAAAAATATTAATTTGCTGAAAAAGGTTAACAGTCTGGGTTGTATTAACACAGCGGTTCTCAAACTTTTGAGAACCGTGACCCATTTTTGCTTCCTTGGCTGCCGTGGCAGACCCTTTTATGTCCACCAAAAAGCTGCTGAATGAATTACTTCTGCATTCTGTGGCTTTTCGGTGGACATGTCGAGCGCTCCCAACCGCAACCAAAGTGAGCGCTTGGTATGTCTGACGAAAAGCCGCTGAATTTGGAAGCAATTCTTTCGGCGGCTTTTAAGTGGTGCTGGGAGCTCGCAACCCCCCTGGAAGCACTCGGCGACCCCCAGGGAGGTCTCAACCCCTGGTTTGAGAACCCCCATATTAACAGAACTGTTGTATATAAGACATGGGAGGTAACTGTCCAACTCTACTCTGCGCTGGTGAGGCCTCAGCTGAAGTACTGTGCCCAATTCTGGGTGTCACACTTTAGGAAAGAGTTTGACAAATTGGAGAGTCCAGAAGAAATATATAAAAATGATTAAAAGTTTAAAAAAATCTGACTTCTGAGGAGGAAAGGTTAAAAAATGCTGCTTGTTTAGTCTTTTAGGGACATTTAGGTTAGATATTAGGAAAGATAGGGAAAACACTTTCTAACTATAAGGATAGTTGGAGTCTAGAATAGTATTCCAAGGGAGATCATGGAATCCTCCTCAATGGAGGGTTTTAAGAACCGATTAGACAAATGCCTGTCGGGGTGGACTAGATTTACTTGGTCTTGGCCTCAGCACAAGGAGCTAAACATGACTTCTTGAGGTCAGTTCCAGCCCTACTGTTCTATGATCTTAACTCTAATAGAAACATGAAATTAGCTCTTACTGATGTAAACCTGGGGAACTCCATTGAAAACAATGGAGCAATGCTGCTTTACACCAGCGAGGGATCTGATCCATGATTTTCTACTCTTGAGCATGTACCCTTCTCGCATTACACTGACAGCTAATTACCAGAGAGAAATAAAACAGCTGGCAAAGCAGTTTTTCATTGATTATTTCTGCTAAAATGCCTTAATATCAGACTTATAAAATGTCAGTAAGTGTAACAGCATACACATCTTTTGATAATTTGATCATTTCTTACTGTAGCAGAGTTAGACACTATGAAATTTCCTCTGGTATAAAGGAATAAAAAAAACAGCCTAAGAAGTTTGTTCTTAGTGCTCATCTCTCTAATGAGAGTTAATGGGAGTTACACACTTACACAGAACAAAGAATAAAGATGTCCAGAAAAATATCCACAAAGTTAAAAAAAAAAAGGTCTATATATTTATGGACAGATTAGTCTCACCTGGAAATGCACTGTGAAATGTGTGAAGTTAACTGAACCATAAATCATGTTTATAGTTAGCACTGCTGTGGTAATTGTTAGAATTGTTTTTAAGCAATAAAAACAGGTTCATCCTATCCACCGATAATAGACAAAGTGACTGCCTCGCAGCTACACAAACTGTTTGTGTCAGTCTAATTGTGAAAATAGGCCTTTTAATAGGGTACAACGGTGGAACCAAGCCAATGCTCCAGTTACAAATATTGGTTTTGACCAACAATGTAGAATGTTAAAGCAATTACTTGGCTGCTATCAAACCAATGACACTGGGCAGTTAAGACACTGCAGCTTTAAATAGGCATGGATAAACCTGAGAGGAGCAACACAGCCTTACAAAAGGCCTGAGCAGAAGCCCATTGAAGTCAATGGAAAAACTCCCTATTGACTACTTATTTAATTCTATTGAATACTATTGCTTTCAACCTTCTTAATTTCTACAGCTATTTTCCATAAAGTGGTATTTCTATCCCTTGAGAGTCTGTCATAGAGTTCAACTCCATCCCTTTCTCCTCCTTTAACTCAGATACCATAACTATTCCCAGTGCTGAAATAAATCCCCCATTTTAAAAGAAAAGTGAGAAATGTATTTTTACATCCACCTAGGTGTTTTCTCCACTGTGGTGTTTTAGATGTTGCTTGTAATTATTAAGACTGGGGGACTGTAGGACAGGAAACAGGAAGGAGGGGGGAGGAGTTGAGCCAAGCTGAGTTAGAGCGACAGATGGGGTGCAGCAGCAGCTCTGTAAAGAGGTTTCACTGTTGTTAAATAAAGTCTGTTAAAGTGTTAGTATCTTGCCTGCTTGATACAACATCCACCCAGATTTCCTCCCTGCCACTGCTGTGGCTCGCCCCAAAGACCTCTGGATTACATCCATCAGTAGACAACCATACTTTCAGTATACACAACAGGATCCTATTGCCCTAAATGGAAATGTCCTCACTCATCAGCTGTTCCTTCCCTGACTGAAGATTCCTTAGTCTTAGGCAGAACTGCCTTTGCATAAATCCCTCTCCCTGCTATCACCCATCTACCCCCCTCTGGTTATTCACTCAAGAGTCAATTTTCCCCAGTATAGCCTTTCTCCACATGTTAAACTCCTAGGGCCATATTTAACTGGCATAATTCCACTGAAATCAATGCGTGAAACTGTCCCTTATGACTTTGTATCTTCTGCCTTCCAAATAACTGATCAGAGACCCTGAAGTCTATCTCCATCTTCTGCCTTCCAAACAACTGATCAGAGACCTTGAATTTAAGAACTATGAAGATGATATTTTCAGAAAATAAAGGAGGAAGAGTGGTATGCAAACAGGCCCTCACATTTTGGGGGGGTTGCCTTTTAAATACCATCAACTTGTTGCACAAATGGCTCTGTTTCCTTTGGAGGTGTCCCAATTTACCTTCAAAGAACAGGCAGGCCTTGGAGAAGCTTGAATACAAAAGTTTATTCGCTAGCGAAGTGAAGCCACAGAGATAGCTCTCAAATTATGGCTTCCCCTCATACATCATTACAAGACTTTTTATATGGTTCTTTACATGGAGGAGGAGGCAAGAAGGGCCTCATGCAAATTAACATGACGTTGTTTCCTATCTATTTACTTATTTGTCAGGAAAGAACAGAACATCTAAACAAAAAGTCCTTGCCTTGAAATGGTACATATGGGGTAAAACAAACAAAAAAATATACAGGACAAGGATGAGTGAGGCCCAGTGGCGCCTCCAAGAATGCATAACACAAGATAAAAACTTACAGCAACCCAGAGTTAGTTACACAGCTTCAGTAAGACATTTTCCTATATTTTTAACTTTTCCTTACAAACTGACCAACTTTTCCTTTCATATGATTACTCCAAACTTCTGAAGGATCTTCCTAACCTTATTATTACCATCAATTGGTTCTCCTGCTATTGGAATTACTTTAAGCAATTTCTTTATTGACCTGGCCTTTTAAACCTCGTGATCATTGGCTTTTACATTTATATTCTCATACAGCAACAGACATGCTGGCACTATGCATTGTCTGTGTCTCCTTTCTTCTGTGTCCATCCTCTTATCCCCCTTTCTCTTCTTTTGTCCTTGTTTCTTTCTCTCTCACTGTTGAATTATGCCATTGTTGATCACTGATTAATGTTTGCACAGTTTTAGCTTTTACTTATCCTATATCAACATTTTCACTAAAAGATTCAGAAAAAGGGTAGAGAATGAGACCTAGATGAGATTACACATGTACAGGTGCTGAATCAGCAAGATACTTAATTGCAAGTATAAATTTAGTTTAGTTGGTACTTCTCTTATGCTTAAAGTTATGTGTGTCCTTAGGTTCCTTGCTGAATCTAGGTCACAGATAGGGGTGGGGGAACTGTGCCTCATGATTACAGCTGGCCAATGATTCCAAAAAAGAATTCAAATATTTATTTGAATGGAAACCACACATCTACTTCCACTGGGTTTAGAGCTCCTTTTATTTGCCTCTCTCTAATGTGAAAGCAAATTTTTATTCAGAAGAATATTCACTGAAAGGGAAAAAATATCAGAAATGCTGGTGTGAATGCATGTTTGTACGGACAGTTTCATTGGCGCTATCTACATAGCCATCTGTATAGCTCTGTAGGTTTGGGAGTTATTAAAAAACCAACATGTGACTTGGGGACCAATTACACAATGCAAATAGCATGTTACAAAGAGCTAATACTTTAAGCAATAGCTACTGTGATTAATTCAAGAGCAAACCAGAGGTTGACGTTTCCTTTTTAAAAGGACAGATCTGGTTGTCCTTTTAAAAAGATTATTTTTTAGATTTGGTTGATTTTTTTTTTAAAAAAAGTTCATAATTTTAATAAAATTTCCTTATGCAAAATTTTTCATGATGAAAAGTGTCACCATTTTTGAACCAGCTCTAGTTGTTACAAACCATTCATCAAATAACTTTGAATATCTAACAAATCCATATCATTCTGAACACCATTCCTGATCTCTCTCACTTTGGCATAAAGCAGAAAGAACATCATCATCAAAAGCACTACACAAGAGTGAAACTGGTGTAAGCCCAAGTAGAATTACACTGAAAGACACTTTGCAGGAAATTCAAAAAGAGGAAAAAAATGGGTTAATCAAAGAAATGGTTTCCTACAAACCCCTTTTCATAGACTTACTCATGATGGCTCTAGCTGGATAAGGAGCGCTCCTGTAACCAAATAAGCAGATAGATGGAATAAAATTGGGATACTCACATTTAAAAGGGTTTAATGCTACAAGTACACCAGTAGAACTATACTAGCAAATCCCCCTAGTGATGACACAGCTTATACCAGCAAAAGATCATGTAACTTATATCAGCTCCTCAAACAGCATAAGCTCCGTACGAGCAAAAAAACTTTTTTGCGGTATATAGTGTCCACAATAGGGCTTTTTATTAGCATCGATATGTTGGTTGGGAGTTTGATTTGATCACACTCCTTAATGACATAGTTATGGTGGTATAACTCTCTAGTGCAGACCAGGCTTAGCAGAGACAGAGGCAACATCTACCATTTCAGGGAAGCATCCAAATTCATGAAGGATTCCAAAGATAGAATAAAACGTTGTGATGTTCACCCATTGCTAATTTGAGAGTTCATCTCAAAAGAGCCCGGTTCTGGTTATTAGAGGCTAAAATCATTGTGGTATTTGGCTTCCTAATCAGTGAGCCCTTACCAACAAAGTACAAAAGTCAGCTTAGTGCTGCATTCATCACTAGTTACTGCATCTGTGTTTGTGTCATACTGCAGAGAACAAACTCATTTTTCACAAAAATACACTATATTCAGATAGAGCATGACTGTGTTACATCTTAGTTAATTTTCCACTAGGGCTGGGAGCGGTTGCTTTAGTCATTTGGTCATGGTGAAATGAGTCTTGCTAAATGGAAGCTGAATCATTCCATCACTGGAATTGGCAGAATTTTTTTTCCCCATGGGAAAAATGGCCTTTAAAAAAATTGTTTGTGGATGGAAATGTCAGCATTGCTTTTTTACTTTGTGTATGTGTGTGTGTGTAAGTTTATGCCCTTTGCGCCTTGCTATATTTTTCAAAATGTTTAGCCAAATCCCAGTTTTCAGTTAAAAAATAGAAAAACCTTATGAAAGGCTTAAAAAGGGCAAAAAATTATATCAACTTGAAATGTCAACTTTTTCATGAAAATAGTATTTTGTTTTTTGACTAGGGCTATGCATCATTAAACAGGCTCTAACTGGCGTAAACTCCCGAGATTCAGTAGTTCCTGAAGTAAATGACCATCCTTTCTCAATCCAGTGAATATGCACCCCATCTTTGAACTTGCATATGTGTACAAACCCCAAACTTGTAAGTGGTTTTTGCAAGCATCTTCCACGTGCAGTGTGTGCCTGCTCTCAACGTTAAAAATGTGAAACAACTCCCAGTTCTGCACAGCAGCACACACATTTAGTCATTTTGAAAATATATCCCTACTCCGGAGTAAATCTTCAAGATGATGCATCAGAGCGGTTTCTGCAAACATGCAGTTCTGAGGAAAATGTGAGCTCCTTTATATCTATATATATAAAAGTCAAATGGTGTATGCGTGTGTGTGTGTATGCGTGCATGTATGCTGCCTTACTCCTTCCACACCGTTTGAGCTAGACTTGAAATTTGGTGCAGTTGTAGGCTTTAGGGTCCTAATCAGGGTAAGAGTCGAAAATTTTTGAAATCTCACCTCTGACGCCCCCTAGGGGTGAAATTCTTTAAAGCCCATTTACATCAGCTGGGCAGCAGGTTAACACCTGCTGTTCTCTGTGACATAGTTATGATGTAATAATACCCCCCTCCAACGGACCCCACACTTGCTCATCTCTCTCCCCACTCTCCCCTCCAACAGACCCCACTCTCGCTCAGCTCTCCCCCCCCCCAGGTAAGAATCGAAAATTTTTTAAATCTCCCCCCCCCCACTCCAACGGCCCCCCCACTCGCTCATCTCTCTCCCCCTCCCCCCTCCAACGGACCCCACACTCGCTCAGCTCTCTCCCCCCTCTCCCCCTCCAACGGACCCGAGCAACGCTGGGTATTTTTGCTAGTTTTCAATAAATGCTGCATGTGAATGTAAAACAATTCCGTCCCTAAACGACAATGCACAAATGGATGAGCTAAGGTGCGAGGTCATTTAGCCAAGGGCCAGTTTTGAAACCTTTACTTCCAGTAACAAGCACTTGTGCAAGAAGTCCATTGTCTTTAAGAGTTCCACAGAGAGACCTTTAATCTCCCAAGTGGATTTTCAACATAGTTATGGGACAAATTGTGGCTCTGAACTAGCCCCAGCATAAGGCTTTGCCTTAAACAGTACCATAGAGCTGGAAGTGTGAAATGCCTCTCTCTGTATTTTGAAGAACAATCTCCCGTGGGAGCCATAGAAGTCATCATAGTTAAACTTCCCATAGGAGTATCAAATGGTTCCTTGTGCACTCAGCCACTTTCCTAATCTCTTTGGATAGACCAGTAGTCATAGCAGTGTTCGGATATGTCTACACTACAGTGGCACAGCTATGGCACTACAGCTGTAGCACTGCTGTGTAGATGCTTCCTACAGAAACAAAAGGGGGTTTTCCATTAATGTAAGTAATCTACCTGTCCAAGAGTTAGTAGAATACTTCTGTCAACTGAGCTGCTTCCACAGTGAGGGTTAAGTTGACCTAACCGTCTTGCACACGGCACAATATTTTTCACAGCCTTGAACGATGTAGCTACGTCAACCTATATTTTAGGTGTAGACCAGGTCTAAGTCTCACCTGCTTCCCACAGGATTGCTCTTGTGCCTACAAAGGGCTGAGCACCCTCATTCAACAAGGCGAATGAACTCAAATTAAGGTGGCAATTTGAGAAACAGCCTACGTCCTGGGTTCAGATACAGTTGGATGGAATGAGAGCTAGGGTCAGTAACAGTGGGAGGAGGCGGAGAAGGATTGAGTCCAAACAAGAGTCAGGAGAGTCTCTCCTCAAATGCCTATTCTGGAGGGAATGAAGAAAAGAGAGGGAGACATAGAAATGTGTTCCAACTGGTTTGCCCATTCCTGGCCGAAAGCTAAATTAAAACTGCTACAATTAGCAATTTTCGTGGTAACAGTGAATACTTGCTCAGATGAGGGAGTTAGTCACAAGGAATGGCAGTTTAGAACTGTTAATTTATATGTTAAAAAGTTCTTTTTAATTAGAGCTGGATGAAAACTTTCCCATGCAAAGCGAACCTGACACATTTTGGCTTCTTTCCATGCTGGCAAAAAGAAAGTGGGTGGGTGGGAGGGGGAATAAAAATCACATTTTTTCACATTTAGTTTAATATGGGGGTTAAAGAAAAAAAAAGAAGAGGAAGAAATGGCCAGGTTCTCCTATTAAGTATATCAGTAATATATCCAGTATAAATCCAGTGATGCTATGAAAGTCAATGGAGTTACACAGGGGTAAAACTGGAGTGAGGGTGATGAGAATCAGGTTCAAAATGTTTGCACTCCAGTGAGGGGAAAAAGTCTCCAGTTTGGCCAGCCTGGGAGCAACGTATCAGATGCTGTGCTTGGGGTAGGGACAAAGTGGGAAAGTAGGTGGGAAAATCAGAAAGAAGAAACATTTGAGACTGGATTCACTGGTCTGCCACAATCCCTTTGTGCCATTTTGACCAAATGCACCCCCATATTCATGTCCTACACACCACTGTAATAATCTTGGTACAAAATATGCCTTGTAAGGCCTCATTTGAAAACCAGTAACTTGCTGGTCAGTAGTAGTATGGTGAAATGTATGTAGCAACATTATATGTCAAGTTATGAGACCGCCCTGAATGATTCTGGTAGCATATGTTCAAACCCATGTGGCCCCTATTAGGCAGGTCTGGTCAAGTAAGTCTTAAAGGAATGTGTGTTTACCTCAATTTACATATAAAGTAGTAAACAAGGTCCTGGAAACAGCAAGAGGGAGCCAAGGCAAATCTGCATTTTAGCAAAGGGCAGCATGAAACTTCTTTAACCACAAGACCCCATGTCTCTGTCCTCACTGCTGGAAGGAACTTTATCTAGGGGTTACCCTCAGGAAACTATAAGGGTATGTCTGCTTTGAAATCAGACATCTGTGACTGGCCCATGCCAGCTACTTCAGGTTCTCAGGCTTGGGGTGTGGGACTGTTTATTTGCAGCATAGACTTCTGGGCTTCAGGACCCTGCAAGGTGGGGAGGTCCCAGAACTCAGGCTGCAGCCAGAGCTCAGAAAGCTACATTGCAATTAAACAGCCCCACAGCCTGAGCCCTGCAAATCTGATTCAGCTGACATGGGACAGTTGCAGGTTTTTAATTACAGTATAAACATACCCTAAAAATGAGGTACAAAACCACTTAAAGTTCTCTCTCCCTATCCATCTCTCTCTTTTTCGCTACAGATGACAAAAGAAACAACCTATGGACTTTGGGGGCAGATCCTGACCTGAAATTTGGTTCGTCCTGTTGCTGGGAGCATGTGGTAAGAATTTCTCCTTGAACCAAGTCTAGTTTGGCAAGCATTTTTATCTCGTAACGATTTCTGACTTGAATGCCTTATACTTGTACTCACTTCAAATCTATTCCTGTAATTAAATAAACTTGTTTTATTCTTTCATTAAAACTAATCCAGTGTTGTCTTTAAACTGAACTGTGTGAGTAATTCCATTTATGGTAGCAAACTGTTGTGCATTGATCCCCTTAGAGGAGAAATGAACTTAATATATCTGGACTGTCCAGGAGAGGGCTGAACAGTGCAAAACACATTTTGGGTGGAAAAGTTGGGACTGGAAGTGCATTGGGATCACCTGATAAGTAGGAACCAAGGCTGCTGGAAGTCAGAGTATGGCTGGTGTCGCTAACAGGCTGCTGGTACCAGAGTTACTGGACTAGGGCTGGGACTATACAGATACTGAAGGTGTAACCTTCCTGCCTGTAACAGGGCGGACACTCACCCCTGCAGCACTTCTCACTGGTCGATCCAGGGAATTAGCTCTCAGCGTCCGGAGCACCCTCCGCAGGCCGATGCCCCACTCCTGCTCTGGTCCCGTGTCCCCCCCGGACTTCGGTGCCCTCTAACTGTGGGTGCTGCACCCCTGCAGTACCCCCCTTGGTCTGAGGGTCTCCCTTCCCTGGGGGAACCATCTACCCCCTATCCCACCTCACCTCAGAATGCGCCACTGCCAGTCACCACTTGCCCCCGCTCACTGGGGCAGACTGCAGTATCATGGCCTCTCATCACTGGCAAGGGGGGGTTGGCCTGCTGCTGCTATCTCTAGCCCTGGGCTGCCCCCTGTAACCCTGGTACTCCTGGGCCGGGCCTCCTGTCAGGCCCGGCGGCTTGGGGCTCCACGGCTAGAGCCTTCCCAGCTCCCTCTGCCCTGCCCCAGCCATGCCCTAACCCAGGTACCCGGCTTAAGCCCCAGCAGCTAGGTCTGTCTTCCTCTGGGTACAGAGGAGACTCTTTCTTGTCTCTCAGCCTCACAGCCTTTATACTCTGGCCTGAGTGTTTGGGGCATGGCCACCCAGATGAGCCTACTCCCCAATCAGGCCTGGAAGCCTGCTAGCTCCTGGCCTTAACCCCTTCCCGGGCTCTCCTGGGCTCTTTCCAGCCCCTTCCAGTAGGGGGAGGGTGGTCACCCTGCCACACTGCCATTTGGCTGTTTGTGAAGAGTCCAGGTTGGGAGCTATAGCAGCAAAGCATTGTGACATACCCCAGGTTGCAGAGCAGAGAGAGACAACCCCTCCATGGTCTGAATTGCATGCCAGAGTGTCACAGCCACTTTCCACCCATTTTAGTATCTTTCTAGCTTGTGTGAGTACCCTTGGAGTGAGTGAAAAGAGGAGACCTGTCACAGATGTAAAGGGAGAGCTGGAGCAAGGCTGCATTATGCCAGATTCTCTTCTGTTGTGGAATCTCACTCCTGTAGTGTCAATTAGAGGTGTCCCCCTTCCATTTAGCAGCAGCAGGGGCAGCTGTCTAAGAATCAGAATTTGATTGCAGTGAAGAATCCATCCCATTGCCTACTCTGGTAAAGCTAATAATTTAAATCAGGTGAGAATTCGTGTTGGGCTAGATGCTCGGCTGGTATAAACCAGAAAAGCCTCACTGACTTCACTGGAACCACCCCTATTTAGAATGGTAAAAATGACTTGCTAAGTTGTGTTTCATTCAGGGAGGCATAAGCTTCTGAGGTGACCGAGGCACCACTGCTAGGGCTAACCACATTCTGACAGGTTTTTGTTATTACTTTAAATAAAATGTACTGAAACTCAATTACTTCCTGCTACCCACCTCCAACAAATATGCTGGCCAAAGACTCTTGTTTCATACCTATCCAGGAAAGTACCCTACCTAAACCAACGCCATGAAGTAATTCCTTTCACTGAGAATCTAATCTTTTGTATTTATATCCATCCAGCTGCTCTTTTCATCAGGAGACCTTCCTTTGACTTGAATACAATGTTCTGTCACTTCTCCTGTTTGGCTATCCACTGATTCTCCACTATTTGCACCATTTATGGCTGTGCAAAGCAGATGTGATGTGTCACCGTTCTGTTTTAGTGGATTTCAGCACCCACTTTGCACTGGTGTAAATGGCTGCACAAGGAATGGAAAATCATGCTTTCATCTTTTTTAACCTAGCCTTAGGACTTCATTCTCCATTAAGTTTCTTTTTGTTGATGAAACTCCACAGAGAAAATCAGGCCCTTTCCCCCTTTCAGGAAAGCTTTTGAAAGGCACAAAGGACAATAGGCACAGAGTTGGGTGCCTAACTATCGGTGCCTTTCCGAATCTCCCCTTTAGCACCTAACTATGGAACTAAGGCACCCAGGAAGAGCTGGACAAAATTTCTTCTTAAAAAAGAAAATTTGCCAGAAAATGTTTTTTCAACTACAGAGAAATGTTCATACATAAAACATACACAACCAATTTTTGTACAAAATCTTTGTTGAAAAAAACCCAAACCCATTTTTTTTCTTCCAAATTTCAGATTTTTTCATTTTTCAATGGAAAAAGAAAGGCAGTGATTGTTGTTTACTTAAAAAAAATTATGGGAGGAGGGAAAGGGAATGTCCTCACTAGCTCTACCCTCACATTTGAAAAATTTGGCCAGTGTTTTCATTTTAACTTGAAACAATGAAGACTTTGACGGCTAAGTACACCGGTTTCCTTTTCAGTAACTAACCGTAGCAGCCTTTGCAAACACTCATATAAATGGTGGCCACTCTTTGCCCTTTATCCGTGGATCCCTGCTGCTTAGCGTCAAAAAAAGTGTCTTTTTTTTATTCTAGCCTTTCACTGTGAGCTAAGTGTTTGCTTTACAGCATTGCTTCAAATTTCTAATCTGAGGCAAATTAAATGTCGTCACTTACAAAAGCCATGAGTGTGATCCGCAAAGAACGCAGCAGTTCAGTGAGTGTGTGAAAAATGAAATCAGACAATGAAAATAGCCGACGGCACTAAGAGCTGGAAGGCCAAACTATCTGCCGGTATCAGTGCACGATGTTGGTGGAGTTGTGCCAGCTGAGAATTTGTCTCAAACAGTCATTTGGAGAGCTAGTGAACTATAAGCAAACGAGTATTAATGACCGCTTAACATATGACGTTGGGAGAGTTAGACTTGACTGACCCTTGTTCAGTGTGCTATGAAGGTCACGAGAGGCCTTCTCCCACTATGCCCCCTACGAAGGGTAAGTCACAGTGGCTGGTCCTCCTACCTCTGCCTGGTATACTAGTCCCTCCACTCCAGCCAGCTGCAGATAAAAGAGCGGGGGGGTGGGATGGGGGGGGTGTGTGCAGCACCCACACTCCTCTTTTGCTTGATGGCTAGGGTGACCAGATGTTATAGGGACAGTCCCAATATCTGAAGCTTTTCTTGTATAGGCTCCTATTATCCCCCCACCCCTGTCCCGGTTTTTCAAACTTGCTGTCTGATCACCCTATTGATGGCACAATCCTTCCCAGAGCTCCCCTTGGGGTGATGCAACACCACACTCTCCCTAACTGGGTCAGTGTCCTTTGGGCAAAATCAGTCCCTTAAGTGTAAACCTACTCCCCAAAGAGCTTGAGATCTCATGTACTGTAGTATGACAGTAACTCTGAATTATACTTCCAGCAGGTTACATTAGGGTTCTTCTGTCTTGCCTCATGCAGGAAGCAGTAGCTACTCTCCATTTAATTGTTTGTGTTACATGAGTTCCCTTTCACCTTATTCACTTTGATTCTCTGGTTCTTAGACCCTCAAAGTCAGGAAAGGGTCCTGTCCCTGGCATTGTATATGTGCATCCCCAAGAAACTTTGTGCATTCTGCTCCTTTAATTACCATGTCTCTCCAAAATGAAGGCTTTTGTTAATTCGAGCTGCAGTCCTTTAGCATTACAGGAGAAAAGCTTTGATATGGAATAATAAAAGCTACTGCAGATCTGAAATGCTGGCGCTCAATCTGTGGTAGCAACATAGGAGATTTGTTTTCTCTGACCGTATCAGGTTAAGTGAATAGTCTTAGTAAAATTAATCTATAGTTTAAGTTTTTAAATATCTCATCAAAATTACTAGTAGTTATTTCCAGCCTGAGAGGAGAACCAAATGAGAATTTAATTTTTAAGAGAATTTCATTTTCTAGTCAAAGGGGATCACAATTACAGAGAATCAGCTGACTGGCTTTTCTTCCTTAAATTCTATACAGTACACAGGGGACTCTGTACAATGGTTTGGCAGCAGCATACGGGAAAAATGTATTCAAAGGTCATTGCTAACAAAAGCCTGAACTGGTTTACTGTAGCTCTATTGGCAAAAGAATCTCCTTCCTTCCCTGTTATGCAGAGAATAGGAAATGGCACAGTATGTGCATGCATGTATGTACTGTCTGTGTACAGCAGATGAGCAACGGAGATCATTCACTATCTCTGAATAATGAAATGCAGCTATTTGAATGGCGATCCGTCTTTTCCCCCCCCCCTGTAGCAATATTAGCCGCATGACTTCAAACCCTTTCTCCAAAGTCATGAAACAGCATTTGGAACCGAGCCCAAGGAAGCACAGATTCTATTCTTGTTCACACAGCTTCACACATTTAAATGTAAATGTCTCATCTGGGGGAAGGGACGGGGGGAATAGGAAACTTTTCACTTAGCATTTATTTTAGTTAAGGCCATCTAATCAAAGTACGCTTTGGAAATAAGGTCAATGACAATAACAGATTATATAAAGGGTGTCTGAAATCTGTGCCCACTCTTGCTCAAATCAGAACACCCACAGTGAACTGAAGCCTGTATTATGTACAGAAAGGGTCATCTGCTGGCATCAGAACACCCTGTGACTTCTGGGAAGCTATTTCTTTTATCTACTGTGCGTGGGCGTGAAGGTGGGTGGGAAGAGATCACCTCTTTAGTTAATGATGCCATATGAGGCAAGCATGAGGGTTACACAGGCATATTGAAAAACTCTGCTTTGTATAGTATACTTCCTAATGAGCATAATCATGAGTGCCCAACATATTGTCCGCATTGGAACTTGTATATGCGGCACACGGCTGCTATTGCTCAGAGAGTTTAAAGGAGCATTCACCAATCCAAAGGAGATTTATGGGTTTCTTCCATATGCATCTTATCTTGCTTATGCCCACATGGACACAGAAATAACCTTGTATACATTTTTTTCAGCACTTTGCCCTTGTCTGTTCACCACTAGCCTTGAGAGCCCTAATTTATGTAACTAATCCCTTGATGTAAAGTACGTATAAACCCACACAAAATAACTTATAACATCTAATTAAACTAAACTGTAATCAACGGACTTTATCTTTCTACTACTGTGTACCGGGGAAGCTTTATCTGTTGAAAATTAACTGTAAGATTGGCGTGACTTTTTAAGGCACTATGTGAGTTTCTCATTAGCCTTATTATCATTTCTGAATCATAAATATGTAAATGATGAGTTTCACACGGGAGATTTAATTCTGTGCTCTTATTTCTGATTAGCTGGAAATACACTCTGGCTCTGTCAGATAATTGGTAACACTGCACACCAAAAGGCATTTCCCTACGCTTCATCAGAAACAGCTGAAATTAAAGAAGGCAGCACTGTTACATTTTTGACAGTTTTGTAACACCAACTTGTTAAAGTTTTAACTCAGCCATTAATATGGTTTATGAATTATTAATACAATTTCTATGTCATGAATTTTAAAAAAAACACTGGAGGTTTGAGCCGGGAATATAAACGCTCTGGGAAAAAGAGATCTCTCCCCCTGCCTTTTATTTTTTGATCTGCTTTTGAAACAAAACACACCCATTTAATTTGAGTAAAGGGGAGGGAAAGTCTCCAGCTAGTATTTGCAATGAGTTTGTCTAAAGATTGCAAGTCCCAAACCAAGCTCTTTTTATTGGCAACATTTTTTTCCTCCTGAGCTGTGGAGATAAATGTGTTTGTTTGAAGTAATAGCCTTACAAATTGATGGAATGACAAAGTGAGTGGAAGTCTCAAAAGTAAATGTTTGGTGAAGCTCTGTAAAATATTCACCATGACACACAAACCCACGTGAAATGCGGATGACTTCGAGTTTCATTAAAACACTCAATTTAGACCAGGGTAATTGAAACATTCAGGGATTAATTTACCCAAAACTGGGCTGAGTTATGGGTTTGCATCAAAAGCATGTCAGGTCCACAGTTTTGAATGATTTCAATATAAAATAAAGTTGTTTCCATTAAGTTTTGGTTTTGAATGCAGAACAAAATACAAAATTTGAAGAGGTGAAAAAGTGTAGCCTGGAGTGAAAGTCTGGAAGAAGTCCCTCAGCCTGGTTAATTCTTGGCCTTCCATATGAGGGAGGGTTCCAGTTGTGATTTTGTGACAGAGAGAGTGAACTGACACATCTGCACTAAGAATGGGACTGAAGCCAAAATGTCTACATTGCAGAGTTAGGCCTGGGGGGCAATCATCCAGGTTGAGCATGTGGGGGCTGTTGTATCAAGCAGGAAAGGTACTAACAAGCTAACAGACTTTATTTAACAACGGTGAAACCTCCTTAAAGAGCTGCTGCTGCACCCCTCTGTAGCTCTAACTCAGGCTTGGCTCAACTCCTCCCCACTCCTTCCTGTTTCCTGTCCTACAGACTCCCAGTTCTAATAATTACAAGCAGCATCTAAAACACCACAGGGGCTCAGCACCCTTATCCTTGGAAAGCCATATCTACCTTACTGTGCCCTCAGTGTTTCTGCACTCACCCGTCTGTGTCCGGGGCATAGGGTTCTTTGTGCTGAGACACTTGAGGATTCTTTCCCAGTAAACTGGGTCAATTGCTGGAGAACTTCCAGTCTTCCACCAATTCCCTGTTTGTCTCTAACCTATACTGTGTCAGTACA
The DNA here is from genome assembly GCA_032164245.1 of Sternotherus odoratus. Taxonomy (NCBI): domain Eukaryota; kingdom Metazoa; phylum Chordata; order Testudines; family Kinosternidae; genus Sternotherus; species Sternotherus odoratus. The sequence goes on along the minus strand of JAVMKO010000007.1, from coordinate 16,703,546 downwards.
TCTGAGAGGCTAACCACCCAAGTGTGTACCTAGGGTCCTGGAAAGGTTTGTACAGCCCATTCTAATGCCAGTACTATTGCAGCTTTACTGCTAATGGTACTCAATTTAGCTGGAGTATGTCTGCAATTACACCTCTGACTGCAGTGTAGACATATCCTAAGAGCCTACACAGATAGGTAAACGAGAAAAGACTGCTGCTCTAGTGTTCAGGGAGCACAAACACCGTTCTGGCTCATCCCTGTGTGGGATGTTCCTGGAAAGGGACTTCCTGGTTTTGTCTCTCCCCTTTTCACTGTTCCTTATGGTCTGAGCGGAGCAGACTGGACAATAGCTTTTAAGGTGCACCTGAAAGAGCCACACCCAGTAAACAGCTTGTGTACTCAATTTCTCACATTCTCAAAACTGTGTACACAATGAAACAATCAATACCAATGTTGTCTAATACTAATCAGTGATACTTTTGCCTTCTGGATATCTATGCTATGTTCAAGGCAGAGCTGGTTTTGGGGAACAGTGACAAATTTCAGACATATTTTTGAGCATTTTAATGTTCCTCCCTACCCCCAAAGTTTTTCAAAAATTTAAAATATCAACCATCTTTATGGGTTGTTAGCAAACTGAAAACAAATTCCTCACATTTTTTTGGAATGTGGGTTCTTTGTCAAAAATTAAAAATATTTTGACCAGCTCTAAGTAAGTGTGACCATTAGTAAAGCATATTGAAGGAATGAAAGTTAATATATAATGCAAGGTTTTGGCATGATATGAAAGGACCCAATGTAATCTGAAGGCCAATGTTTTCATACTTGGGTGCTTAAAGTCACTGTAATAAATGGCCTACAGTTAAGAGGTGCTAAGCACTGGTAGCCTACATTGACTTCAGTGAGAGTTACTAGTGTCTTTCATCTTGAAATGGCCAATTAATTTCTTAGGGTGAAAATCAATTGCTTTTTATGTGGCTTCCTTTCTTTGGCCTTATACTTTGGTAATATTTATGAAATGCAAGTATTTAAAAACAGTAAAATAGGGACAACCATAAATTATTGATGAAATATTGACTTGCTCCATAAACTGCAGAGGTATTAAAACTGGGACTTTCCTATTCTTATTTCTACTGGAATAAAATTTGCAACCTTTCAGATTATATTTTTTTCCATCACAATGTTTCCTGGCTCTCAAAGCTATGTGAGCCAAATTCACCCCAGTAGAGCCAAACTGAGTGTAACTATTTACTTCAACCGTGAAGTTATGATTGGGTTTATTGAAATTCACAAATCCAAAGTGTTGGGTGCTGAATTTGCTAATTGAACTTCCAGTGAAGATACAATGCTGAGTTTGAAATCTCACTATTATTTCCATGGGAACAAAATGCAATGTCACAAGCAGAAGCTTATTGGCATCTTTGCTGCTTGGCATGCTGCCTCCAGGGTTGCCTAGCGTCATATGCGCTATGGGGCTACTTTGTGATTTCAATAGAATTTGGGAGGGAAGAAATCAATATAATGGTGCCACCTGTTCATTAGTTATGGCTACAGTAAAGGACCAAGTACAACAAGCTGCAGCTAAGCTGTGAGAGAGCAAATGCAATCATCATCACCAATAGCAATATTTCGGTATGGATCAGGTAATGACAGACAGGTCCAAGTTATGGATGCAGCATAAAATAGATGCTAGATAAGGGATTCTCAGTTTTATTCATAGTGTGGCCCACATGGTGACATCTCCCTTCCAGCTGGTGACCTAACAACATTTTTGTTGGAATGACAGAAATTGCTTACATAGAAAACTAATATTAGGCAAGTATTTAAGGTATTTTAGCTTTCTTTGAATTCAGTTTAGCAGCTGGAAACCAGTTAAGGCACTATCATGTGCTCTGTCTGCTACTGGCAAGTGCTCCATAGACTGTAGTTTGCAACAAACCATAGAGAGCGAGGATTAACAAGTTCTCTTTCTAGTTGACAATGATGTGTTAAATGTCTGTGTGACACCAGGGCAGCCTCTGAAATTGTGGCAAGCAATTTCACAAGCAATTATTTGCTTACAAATGAATATTTGTATATGCAAGTTTTGTAGCTTTGGAAGCACAGAAGCATAAAATTGTGTGTACAATTTTACGAATCAATGTTACAAATATAATCATTTGGGGAGGTTTTTAAAAGGAGGCCTGAAGTTCACATACAAAAATATGAGTAGAGAGTTACCACAATTCAACGCACAAAAAAAATAATCAGACTTCTGGGAATACAAATGAGTATTTAAACATCTAAATGCTCTATTTGCACTCACAATTGTGGTTATTACATGCACAAATGTAGAGATGCAAATACAAGTTCATATTTACAGAAGATCAGGTTTTTCTATCATCAACACAATCACTAGTAAGTCAAGATTTGATGAATGTTCATGGAGAATGAATGCCTGGAAATCGGGGTGGTACCAAGGCAGTACAAGGAAGCAATAAAGAGACAACATGCAACTACTGTCTCAGACAGAAACAACCTCACTGACTTAGTCTGTGGTCTCATCTTTCAGCTGAAGTCATTTTTAGCCACACTAAATCTAGAACACAGATGGGAGCTCTCTTCTGCAACCTTGAGTTTTCATGGCATGCCCTGCCTTTAGTTCAGATCCCTAGAAAATTACTGCCTCGACTCATGTTGCAATGTTTTCCATATGTTTACTACTTTCACCAGTGCCATTCTCTAATATACATTATCTTTTTTCCCCTGTAGCCTTGTTCTTTAATCTTTATTCAACAGATATGCATGTCATTATTTCAGAGAAATAGCAATCTAATTTTAGGGAACAGAGAGAGAGATGCACTCACCAGTCAGGTTCAAATGGAAGAGACTTGCTGATAATCAGGGTGACATGGAATCTCTAGGTCTAGTCTCAAAGTATTTTGATGTGGACTGCCTGTGGTTGAAGGATAAAAGAGGACATTTGTTTTATGTCTGTGGAAATCAGTTTATGCTAGGCTTAGTCTCTGTAGTTTTTTTTTTTTTAATTCATCACTCAACATTTTTTTTTTAACATCTCAAGCATAATTAGCAGTCAATGTGGTAAACAAAGCCAAGCAAAGCCCTGCTTTTGTCTTGTATTACATTTGTTTTAAAATCACAAACCAGCAGGGGCTGGTTCCCTCCTTCCACCCCTCCCTCTGACTTTCAGCATGCTCACAATTTTTCTCTCATTATTCAAGGGAACAAATATATGGCTTTAGTAGGATACAACAACAGAAATACCCAACACTTCAAACTAGTGTAAACCCAGATAATTCCAACTTGGTGTTCACTTCCGACCCTGAATCTCACTTCAGGGAGAATTTCCTCAAACATAAGAGAGAGATACGTTTGCCCTCTTTTGTTTTCTGAGTCACACAATGATGATCATGGATTCTGGTGTTTCTTGCATAATAATGGCACTTATGTAGGCTGACCATACGTCCCGTTTTGAACGGGACAGTCCCGTTTTTTTAATGTTTTTTAACCGTCCCGTCTTTTTGTCCAAAATATCAATTTTGTCCCGTTTTTGGGGCAGGACTCATAAAACGTGGACTCATAAAACAGGACTCATAAAACATGGAGTCATAAAACGTCCCCCCCCCCGCCACCGCCAGCTCGCTCGGCCCCCGGCTGCGGCTCCTGACAGCTCCGATCTGCCGCCTCCTCCAGCCCGCCGCCTGCTGCCGCCTCCTCCTCTCTATTCCTCCTTCCCTCCCTTCTCTCCATCCCTCCCTTCTCTCCATCCCCCTTCTCCATCCCTCCCTTCCTCCCTGCTCTCTCCCTCCGTCCACTGCCTCCTCTCACTCCCTCCATCCCTTCTCTCTTCATAAAACCTGGCCGGCAGCCCCCCCGCCGGCGCGCTCGGCCCCTGGCTGCGGCTCCTGACAGCTCCGATCTGCCGCCTCCTCCAGCCCGCCGCCTGCTGCCGCTGCCTCCTCTCTATTCCTCCTTCCCTCCTTCACTCCATCCCTCCTTCACTCCATCCCTCCCTTCTCTCCATCCCCCTTCTCCATCCCTCCCTTCCTCCCTTCTCTCTCTCCCTCCATCCACTGCCTCCTCTTCCATCTCCCTTCTCTCCATCCCTCCTTCTCGCTGTCCCTTGCCTCCTCCATCTCCCCTGCTCCCTACCCCCATCTCTTCTCTCATCCATCCTCTCCCTTCTCACCTTCATGCCTTCTCTCCCTCTGTCCCCTCCATCATCTTCATCCCTCATCCCCCCTTCTCTCTCTCCCTCCATCCTCTTCATCCCCCATCCCTGTTCTGCTTATTCCTCCATCCATCCCCCCCGACCCCCCTCTGCCTCCCCCCCGCCCAGCGCTGGGGGGCCCAGGTGGGGCCATGCCCCCCCCCCACACACACACACCCTGTCCCGTTTTTGCCATCCCAATGTCCCGTTTTTGTCTAAAGGAAATATGGTCAGCCTACACTTATGGCAAGTTTATTTATTACAATGAGGGAGTGGCCTCTCCAAAATTAAGACTTACTGTCCATTCTAAGCCCAGTGTTGTCCCCCACTCTACAAACTTTTTAAAAAAGCTTCCATTTCCAACTGTGCATATGTGGTTTGTGGACAGTGGTTTTTGCCCAAATGTAAAGACTATGAATTTGGAGGGTGGGGGCAGGGAGGAGTAAGGAGAGAATATTCGTGTATTGAAAATGATTCAAACACTATTTTTGACATTTTTTTCTTTTAAAGAAAGAAGGTGAAACTTATTTGTAAGACCTTAATGAGATCTAGAGCCACATTCTTGATCGTTTTCTATTCTGTTTGTGCATCCTTGGTGGTGCACAGGCCACAACGAGCTGTCTTAACTAGGAAGGAGGATGATTCCCCTTGTTTAGGGCTTTCCCCATGTAGTAAAAGTAGTGTAGATGTCCTTACCTGCTGTGAAGAGAGAGAACCTCCTCTTACTCACAACACTGGGGTTCAAGTGAGGGGGTCTCTTCTATGACCCCTTAAATATAAGCTGCTTCCCAGCCTAAGTTAAAGCTTTTTTCTCCCAAACCTCACACTCTACCAGTTGGGAAATTGGGGTACCACTGCCACCATTCATGTGAATATCCAATACCCTGGAGGGGGCCACATGAACACCCCAAACTTCCCTTCCCTCTCCCTGAGAGATCGGGACACTCACAGACTGCTCCCCCTCCCTTTCTAGCCTGAAGGGAGAGAGAGACGCAGCACACCGGCTTACAAGCTGTGCCTGCCAAATTCAAAGCTAGGACTACTTTATAAAAATAACCAAACACTCTTTATAACAAAAAGGTTTAATAAAGAAAAGAGAAAACTTACTCTAAGACAACTTCACAGATATAAAGCTTCCTAACCCCTCCCTCAAGAGAAGGTTAGTGACACTTTAAATCAGGTACAAAATTATGAAATCAAAATGTTACTTACAGTTAGTTTACTTAAAGCTTATGAAGGAAAAGTAGGAAGTTGTCTCTCCATAACTAGAGAGAAGAGTTGGGCAGTTGTCCAAAGCTGGGACCGAAGAGAACTGAAACTAACCCTCCCCCTCTGGGATGGGAGCTCTTACGTCACGCCCTCTCAGGTTCAGTTAACCCCATACAGGTAAAACAACAACTCTCAAGCACTTCACACTTATGACACCTGCTCTCTTGGTCATCCCACCACATGTTTTATGCTGGGGCAGAGGAGGAAGTGATTCCAATATAATGACCTACTCCTGCTGTCTTCTCAAACACCAGTGGAATCTTCATCACCTCTGCACGCCTTCTCCAGCTTCATGGCTTCTGCATCTAGGACAGCGCAGAAAATCAAACCTCTCTTCTTGCCAGCTCCACTACTGCTGTTTGGAGAAATGAAGTCATGCTGCTGCTGTCACCTGGAGGCATTTTGGGGCAGTGAAAAGGCTTCAGAATGCCCCCTCTCATATTTGTGTGTGAAGCAGCTCTCCTTTACCACCATGTCCCTGGCTGTACTACATCACATCTCTTTCCCACTACTGGCTGGGACCTTCTCTCTGTAGGGATCCCTCAGAGGCAACATGTCATGGATGCTTCTCCACCAGCAGAATCTTCACTAACACTTCCTGCAAGGAACTTTACACTTGGACCTCTTATGAAATACTACAAATACTTGCCCTTAAGTGTGTGGCTACATAGCACCTCAGGCTCAAGGGGCTTGGACTGAGGGGCTATTTCATTGCAATGTAGACGTATTGGCTTGGGCTGGAGCCTGGGTTTTGGGATTTTGAGGAGTGGGAGAGTGATATATAAAGTTACGAGTTTGGGATGGCTTTATTACTCACAAGGAGCAAAGTGACTTGTGAGTTGTATGGTAATCCCAAGTAGGTGACAAAGGACAGTCCAGTGATTAGGTCACTAGGTGATTTGGGCACCTTTAGTTCAAATTCCTACTCCTCCACACTCTTTCCGTATGACTCTGGGCAAGTCACTTAGCCTTTTGGTGCCTCAGTTACCCATCTGTAAAATGGAAATAATAGCACTCCCCTACCTCATAGAATTTAGTATATATATAAAGATTGTGAGGAATTCAGATACTACAATAATAAAGACCAAAAAAACAGCATAGCTAACAATGCCTCAGATGTGTTAAGTGCTTTACTAAATCAGAACCCAAACCTTTAAATCAAGCACATAGGCTGCTATTTTCTATATGCCACACAGTCTATAAACATATATTTAGTGATGTTTTAGAGGGTTTTCAGTGGCTTTTTTGTTTTTAAATTAAGATCACTACTTGTTTTCCTCCATCAAGAAAGCCCAGTGACCATATAATCATGAGTCCAGTGCTTAGAAGAAAGTGAGGGTGGGTTAGAGAAGATTAAAACTAGAGGCATTCTAAATAGCTTTTTATACAGAACAATGCCATGTGTTATTAACAGGATGATTTGGACAACTCATGGACAGAAGCAAGTGCAGTATTAGATAGAAACAAGTACTGTATGCAATTCACTTCTCGACAAATGTGTAAAGTCCTTTATCTAGATTTGCACTCTTATAAGATGCTGGACTTTAAACCTGTCACTGGTCTAGGAGTGAACATTCCCATCTGATACCTCCTGCCACTGTAACTTTTGGGAGGGATGGGGGAGAGAAATTTCATATCTGAGTACATTGTTGTATTTTTTTAAAAAAAAATAATAGCTGTTTGAAGTAGCTTATAGGTTTTGGATGTTATAGTTCCCAGTGGAGACAGCTCAGCGGGCAGAGTGCAGGTGATGCACTTGAAGAGGCATAGTTAATACATTTATCACATCTGTTGCCTATGTATGTATGTGGTAGGATTTTCAAAGGAGCCAGGCACCCAAATCCACTGACATTTGATACACATATGTATTATGTGTGTATGTGACCATACACAAATATGTAATGTAGTTCTGTGTTTATCTATATACTCTATTCAATGCATGCCAGTGTCAATGTTATTATTTTGTGTAATGGTGTTGTTGTTTACCTAGGTCACTTTTCTTTGAATTCTCCTCTTGTCATGCAAATTGTCAGCATGATCCACAATTATGAAGAATCCCTGATTGTAAAATAATAAGAGTAAAATCAGTAGGAGACTGCCAGGGGTGAATTTATAATGCATTTAAAGTGTGAAGCTGTCCATTTAACCCTTAACAATATTCATTTTCTTCACAGTGTGCAAACCTTGTCAGTGGTTTGAAAAAGCTATGAATTTAAATAACCTTAAGCAGTCTGAGAAATGAATAATTTGATAGGTATATCTGGCAGACATTTGAAATGTCTCACTTTCTCCCAATCACCACCACACAATAATTTGCTTCAGAGTTTTTGCCAAATTTGGGATTGCAAAGAAATGGGGGGGGGGGGAGGGAGCATAAAGAGAAACTCCAAAAAAAAAACAAAAAATCCGGTTTTTTTTATTTGCCAAACACCACCTTTAGAATGGATTCAGAATTACAGACTCAGCCCTCTCTTTCCTCCTTCCTGCATGGATTGATCTGAAAGTTAAAGGAGTGTTAAAGAAGAAAGGGGCTTTTTTCCCAGAGCTTATCATAATGAATATTTAATCTGATTCCGATTAAATTGGTGAGTTGTTGGCACCTCGCAAGCCAGTCTTTATTGTTTTGTGAAGCTTAATGCTTATTTCAGTATTAATGTAGATAGTGACATCCTTGCTAAATCACTTTGACTGACAGCTCAGAGAGGGGGGCTTTAGTGTGAGGAATAGAACAAAGCCTTCCCCTCTGGCTGCAGGCGGTGAATGCAGAAAAACCTGATAGCGACAGGTGAAGTGTTGTTGCCAGGCTCAGATCAACTCAACCTGCCTGTGTATGTGGTGATTTGCACACCAGGTTATCTTTGCTGAGTAGAGGGCTTTTGTCTCAGCAGATGCAAGACTAAAGCGTAGCTGTCTCCTGCTGAAAGTGTTCCCACTACAGTACAGTTAAAGGTTTATTAGAACTGGATACACAGGACAGAGTAGCCAATGCCAGAGTTTGCAGAAATGTGCACAGCATAAACTGAAATAAGTATAGCCGACCACTCCCTGCTCTAAACTTTCATCTCTTTATATCCAGCAGGCAGAGTAGGTGTGAAAAAAAGACGATATAAGTGAGTGTAGGTGGAAGCCAAGGTTCTGCACAGAGCTGTGAAAGCTTCACAGAAACCTACTTTTATGAGATGCTAGCTTGAAAAAAATAGTAAATTTGAGGCATGCAGTATGTCAAAGGGAAAGTTACCAGCATGCTGCAATGAGACCAGGTGGAAATTGTTGACTCCCCTCTTACAAGGAGGTGGAATTAGCACAGACTCTTCACTAATATAGCAAACGATCAACCATGCAGAATACATTGGGTCAGATTCATCACTGTATGGTTCCATATAATGCTAACAACCCAGGCGAGCTGTCAATTGTGGGGACTGAACCTTGGAGTTCTGAATCTTGATGTGTAAGCCTTTACTGCCTGAGCTAAAAGACCTACCACTCAGCTGAATTTGTAGCAGGCTCATTCATCTCTAGGAGACATAGCCACTACCAGCAGAGGACACTGCCATATGGACTTGGCTTCCATCTAGGGTGACCAGATAGCAAATGTGAAAAATCAGGACAGTTTTTCGATGGGGGAGGGGTACATCTGCATATACAAGACAAAACCCCTGGTATCAGGACACCCTACTTCCATCCAGTTTTAAGCTAATGCAAACAGTGATAAATTAGTACTATTGAATGCTATCAGTTTTATTTAGCTCACTGGTTTGATTCCCAAGCCTTTACAACATAAAGGAATATTAAAGTAGTGTAGTAATAGTACTAGTGTAGTGTAGTGTTCTAATAGAAGGCTAAGCGGGAGAAGACTCAAGCCCTCTGATTGGCCATCTTGCCAGAATTAGCTGGAAGCTTTGTCTCACAAAGCACTGAATCTTGTATAGACATTGGGGCTAGAGTTTTTTTTGTAAATGAGGTTCTCTCCCAATGGAAAATTTCAACTTTTCACCAAAAACATTTATCAACTGGAGGGTTTTCACCCAAAAAGCTCTCAGTGAAACACTTGGTTTTCATTTTTCTGATGAAAAATGAATTTTTTGAGGAAAATAGATAATTTGTGATTTTTGATTACATGAAAAAACAACAATAGGTAAATTTGGGAAATGCAAGAAGGTTAAATCAGGAAAAAAGCAAAGTAGGAAGGACAAAACAATCTCTGACTAGTTTTATATAATTTTCATCCAGCATTTTGCAAACTAATTGTGTTTGAGACAGATCTCCTATTTGTACATTTTAAGATAACAGCCATCACTCCCTCATTCTATTGCTGATAATGTGATAGGAGCAACACTATCCCATTGCTGTTGAGAACAGCACAGTAATTAAATATGCAATAGGAATAAATATGCAAAATGTACATAAAAAACATTTGGAGTTCTGTAATGGCATGGCATCCACCTCTCACCAGCACCCTTCCTGATCTGGTGGGTCTGTAAGTCTTTAATAGCCCCAGCAGTGGTTGTGGGCTGTACCCACAGGGGTTCCTTCCTAGCAGCAACAATGGCCCAGCTGAGGTGAGCAGGTGCCACAGAAGGCAAAACCAAGTAGTTCAGCTCCTCTTCTGGGGTTTATCACTATCCAGTTATAGACCACTTTCCCAGAAGCATATGGGGGAGTGAGGGGGGAACCTGGGTTCACCCATTACTCCTCGTCGCAGTCCAGAGGCCCTAAGAATAGCAGCGTCCCTGCCACTGTGTCCCTTTAACAAAACTGCTTTCAGTTCCCAAGGCCACTTCTCCCCTCTGCCCTTCCAACTCAGCCTTCACCAAAGTTTCCGCATTACCTCAGGGCTCTTTATATTCAGGCCCAGGCAGGCAGCCTTCCTACTCCTTTATTCCCTACCAGCACTGAGCTGTCCATGGTGCTGCAATTCCCTTTGGCCAGCCAGGAACACCATCTGTACTCCCGACTCCAACAAAGAACTGACTGAAAGCTACACTACAGCTCCTTTTAAACTATCCTGCAACTCTCTGATTGGCTAGCCCCTTGTAGCCTCTCCTGGATTGGCTGCTTCCTGCACAGTCTCTCTAGGCTGCTTGGAGGACTTAGCTCCAATGCTCCTTTCCTGTGAAATCCTCAAATCATTATTTAAAGACTTCAAGTTACAGAGAATCCACCATTTACAGTAGTTTAAACCTGCAAGTATCCTATGCCCCAGGCTACAGAGGAAGGCAACCCCTCCCCCAGGGAGTTGGCTGGTTTTAATCAAACCTTTCCACTAAATATCTTTTGTTTCCTCCTCCCTGCTCTGGGGCCAGCAGGTTGGTGCACCAACCCACTGAGATAAGATGCTTTCCCATTAATATGCCTTAAATCTAGTCCTGCATCCAGAGAGGAATACCAGAGCAGTTGGAGAGCTGTGAATCTATGCAGTACCCAAGCAGTTGTTTCACTCCTCAGGTCAGCCCCATCCCTACCTATACATTTTGTTTTTAATTAACAAGGTTCATGTGGCCATTTGCTATTATTTTCAATAGGCAATATAATACTTTTGGAAATAATTTAACTTTCTTATTCACAATTCCTTTTAACATTAACATGTATCTTTCTATAGAGGACTAAGGGCCTGAGCCAAAGCCCACTGATAGCAATGGGAGACTATCCCTTTCCTTCAACAGACTTTGAATCAGACCTTAAATGTGTTCCCTGAGCTAGGAGTAATACAGGGGATGCCAATCCTGGTCCCAGTCTGGAGAGTTCTGAGTGCCTTCAGCTACTGAGAATTAAGTTCAAATCAAGCAACTTGCAAGATCAGGTACTCTCTGTGATACAAGAAACATGGACGTAGGATCTACACTTCTTCCTCACTTTGTATATTCTTGTTTCGGTCAGTTTCTGTCCAGTTCCACTGGATTCATACTAGGAATCAGGTCTGTTTATATAACATTCACTGGTTGTATTTTAGTGATTTTCATAAGCCTGAAAAGGAAAAAAAAAGTTTGGCCTCTGAACAAACACAAGCCTGATGTTCTCATGGCATGGAAGGGATTAAGACTTCATCCCCCTCCTTTTGAAATAAATGAAAAGAATGGCTACAATGGGAGTTGGGTAATGGCCTCAGTTTTACAAAGTTCACTTGTGTGTCACAGTTTGCTCCAGGCCCTTGGCTGTACAGTTCCACTTGAACACTGCATGCAAGTCCCTATGACAGAGTTGTTCCAGCAGATCAAGGACAGTTTATGGAGTCTAGTGAGTAGTTCACAGAGCCCAAAGTGAAAGGACAGTATTGTGGACATTAGACAGACTGCATTTGTTGAATGAACCTTGCTGAGCAAGATTTTTCCTCTTTTTTCTTTTTCTCCATGTTCATTTTAGTTCACCTTGCATATTGGAGACCTAAGACTTAATATTGTTTAGAAGAAAGTTTACTCTGAAAGGACTAATCAACTGGCTGCTATGCATGTAAGAGGGACTTACTGCTTAGAAATGCTTTGCAGAGCTCCCAAGAGCTAATCTACAGAGAGGTTTCTTTATAACTCATCCTGTATAAACAACCCTGGCTTCAGTTCTGCAATATGATCTAAGTGGGTGGACCTTTACACCTTTGACTTTAGTGGGATTTCATGTAGGAGCACCACACAATTACAGATGTCTGTGCACATAGATCCAATTGCAGAATTAGGGCCTATGAGAGTTCCAGTCCAAGTCTTAACTGTGCAGGTGTGTAGACTTCACACACACAAAAATTCGCTCTCAAGGAACAGGCAGAAAGCTCTTCAAATCAACTGGAATAAGTAAAAATAAGTAGATTTTTTTTTACTTAGCCAAGTGCAGCATCGGTACAATTATTTTAGAAGAGAAAAATATCTCTGTAGCTTCTCTATGGCATTTGCATGGCTGAAAATTCAACTGTAATAGAAATTATGCTGCAAGACTGGAAGTGACATGATGTTTGTAGACCTAGCCTACACTTAGATCAAGCCTGCATTACAATTAAAGACAATACCAATGTGCATTCTGCACAATTTAACAACCGTTGTTCAAAATAAAGTTATAGTGAACAATGACAAAGGGTTGATATGCTTCACAAGAGAGTTTGCCTTTTAAGTCATAGCTGAAGGAATACAATGCCAGGGAAGCAATCTTTATTGCCAGCCTTCCAAACAATTTCATCGGGGGACAACAAAAAGAAAAATACCTATAGTGAATTATTTTATTTGTTGACTCAATTTTCAAAGCATCTTCCTTTCCAAAAGCTGGCTCTTTTCTTGCAATAGTCAAGGGTAACGGGAAATCTGTCTCCATTTTATGTATGCTAACAACTGACAAGAGTTACATGTGCATTAGGTCTTTAGAACAGACTGCAGCATATTCTTTATGCTGGGGTCTACTTAAGTACAGTGGTACATATGAATCTTTGATCTCCAAGAAATTGTGGGATCAAAGTATTCACTGTTTTGGATATAAATCTGTGCTAAAATCAACTGATTATAGTTCTGGCCAAGGAAAAGAACCTGGTACAAATGCCTTTGAACTCATGTCATTCCAGGTAGTCAGTGCACTTTTGAGTTAAATTAGCATCTCTTTGAACTTAATGTTTTTACTGTTGCATGGTCTGGAATAGATATCAGTCACTAATAATCTATTTCAAATTCATTTTCAGTGCTGGTATTTTGCAAGCAGAGGATGAGATATAAGCAGAAATTTGCTGCTGTGTAAAGCTAGTCCCCTAACAGTTCCTAATGTGTAAAACTGTACATAGTCCCCTAGTTCTCCACTATTATTAATTGGAAAGCCTTCATCCTAAAGCATCAGAGAGGTAGCCGTGTTAGTCTGGAATAGCAGAGGTTACAAAGAGTCCTGTGGCACCTTAAAGACTAACTATAAAGTTTTGGAGCATAAGCTTTCATGGGCTAATACCCATTTCGTCGGATGCAAGCAGTGGAAGTCTTCCACTGCTTGCATCCGATGAAGTGGGTATTAGCCCACGAAAGCTTATGCTCCAAAACTTTATAGTTAGTCTTTAAGGTGCCATCCTAAAGCAAACACTCAGGACATGTCTACATTGTAAAATTAAGTTGTTAGGTCAATTTACAACAATGTTAGTGACCACACTATCCTCCTCCTCTGGAGTGCTTCCCTCCAGGGCCTTCTCAAATGGCAGCTGCTCATTCCAGTGTTTTTTTTCTGGGAGGTTCCAGCTCTTTACACTGCTTCCTCCCTCAGTCTGTGACTGGTGTAGAGTCCTCCACAGATACCCTTCCAGCAGCCCCTCTCTGTCTGAGTTGAAACTTTTTATCCCAGCTGTTGCTGGTCAAATAATTAGCTGCAGGTGGAGAAGTAGCCACTCCGCCCATTAACCCCTTGGTGGCTGTTACATCATCAGGTCTATGCATCCCATCACAGGCACCACTCTCTTTCACCTTCCCCAGACTCCTTGAGACCTTGGGGCTGCGTTACAGAAGTACTGAGCACTCGCAACTGCAGTTGAAGTACATGGGAGCTGTGCTTTGAACATATGAAGAGCTATATAATGCTAAGAATTCTGAAAAATGAAGTCCCAGGTGTCTTGGGCAACCAAAATTATTCCTTGGCAACCAGAATTAGTGGGTGCTTTTTGTCCTTAATCTCTCTGTACCTCAACTCCCCAATCTGTAAAATTGGGACACAGTAATTGTAAAGATAAATTAATGAATGTGTATGAAGCACTCAGATACTATAATGGTGAGCACCATGGAAAACCCTATGAAGGAATTAATAATTCTGTCTTCAGAACAGAGTTTGGATAGTGTGCAACACGTAGGACATGGAGCTATACATCAAACTTACAGGATAAAACAAAACATTGAATAGTTGCTTATTAACAGAGTAGTCCATTCTGTACACTGAATGAAGCCAGAGGCCTGTGGAAAAAATTATATATAATCATGTAATTAAAGACTATCATAATTCATATGCACAAGGAGAGCAAATTAAGGTTGCAAAGTCAAGAACACAAAATGTTTTATATATAAGTGCTATAATTATTTATAAACAGTCTTAATAATAAGTCTTTTACCAGCAATTATAAAAAGTCTGAACAACCTTTTTTATAAACATAGAAACCAAGCATGGCACTATTTGGATTTATTCTGTCCGCATCTCTAATGCTTCTCGATTAATAGTTTTCATCTTTTCTGGACTAAAATCACTAATTTCTCCAGAACAATATTCAATCATAAATAGAACAAATCCTAATCCACTGGGATGGGTCAAACATATGTCTTGCAGAGTAATTCAGTCCAACCCATTACAGGAATAGAAAACAGGTTCAAATCATATAACATGTATGCTAGGCAAAACTCACATGCAGTGTCTGCTCAATGTACTTGGCATGTCCTTTTTGAAGTAGAATGTAGCACTTAAAAGGATGGTGCTTGAAACTGCTGTGGTGAAATTCTGAAACAAGTGGGTTCATAATTCTGTGGAGAGAGCAAGTTGGAAGAAGGGAAGTTTTCCCTGGTAAATATTTACCATTCAAGCCTAGTGATATCAGAATCTCTCCTCAAGGAAAAAGGGTTACAGGAACATTACGACGATTTTTACTCCCTTTGAAACAAACACACAACTTCCCATAGAACTGTTGAATTACTATCTCTGGATCCTTAATGTTATAACAAGGTGGAGGAAGTATGTAGTTCCTATTTGCTCAGAACTTGGGATACTCCGTTGTCAGCTCCGGGAACAACGTCAAGAGGAAGCAATTAAGCACATAGAAAAAAAAAAGATTTATGCAATATTTTAGACTAAGGCTTTGTAAACAAGCCATTAAATATATGATTCATGTACCTCATTCATCTAGAAATGTTCAACCTATGCCGACACAGTTCTGTAACACTGAATAAATTAGTAGTGCATTTGGCATGTGTAACAGTCCCCTTCCACCGCATCTCCTCAATAAATAAATAAATATACTTAAGAAACCCCTTGGTTGAGCATTCAGTTTATTTCCATCTATTGTCTGTCAAGAGATTTTATAAATTACAGGAAAAAAAGGATATTTAGACAGAATTTAAACTAACTGAATTATTTAATAAACAGATGCCAAGTGGATGCATAATTTATTTTAAATGTGTGTAACGGAGCTTTAAGGATCCAGGACTCTTTAGTCAGGAAGCCTCTCTTCCTTGTTTGTAGCACTCAGTTTCTGCCCTACAAATACATCCACCCCACCATTATGTAATACAGAGATAATTCAGGTTCTCCCTCTTTAAGGGCCCCTACCTGTAAGATTTTGAGAGCTGCGCATCCTCAACTCTCACTGTAGTAATTGAAGGTTGAGTGTGCTCAGGAGGCCGGCATGCAGCACGTTGCAGGATCATATTGTTAGTATTGGCTAGTAAAGGATACAACAACTTCCCCTTGCAAGATTTTACTATTGTGGAGGAAGTAATGCACGTGTGTGAGAGACTGCGAAGGACAGAGAAAAAGGGAGTTATGGGAAAGTAAAATGTGATTCGTTTTTATATTTACTTTGCCATCTTGGTGAGGTGTGAGTGAGTCAATTTTAGTCACGATTTTCAAGAGGGAACAGTGAATTTGGATTCTTCAGGGTTTGGCTCTGATATTGATAGAGTGCCAGATGTTCTCTGAGTGCTCTCTGAGTATTTGACCCTTTACAGACATCCAATTAGGCACGCAAAAACTGAGGTACCCAACATGTTTCACCCCTTAAAATTACGTGGCCTCTCTGTTGGCCAATCTTCATGAGAATTTTATACGACGGTTCCAATCTTGCTCTTGGTGCCGTAAAAATTCTACTGACTTTAATGGGAGCAGGACTGTGACATTTCATAAGTCTTAAAGATATGCAAAGAATGGCTTTCAAAAGAGAGAAGCTTTGCACAGCTTGAGTGATCTGTTTGTCAAGTGTCTGTGTATGTACGGGGGAGCAAGCAGCCTAAAAATATCATGGCTTATGTCTCAGTTGCAGTAACACATAGTATCTCATGAACACAAACAAGCCCAACAACCAATATGGGAGACGCTGATAGGTAATTAAGTCTGCTCTAATGTGTAGACACAAATAGAACACACACACACATGAGTGGGCCTCCCTTTTTTCCATGTGTCTCCATCAGAGTTGCTCATTTACAGTCTTGTTTTGGGAGAAGATACTTATCCCTAGGCATTTCTTGTTCTGGAAATACAGAAATATGGTAGCAATAATGCTTCTCTGAGGCACCGTCACCACCGATCATGATCAGATGCAGGACACTGGCTGAGATGGCCCTTTGGTCCGATCCAAAAACAAATGATGGGATCGCAAAAGTTGCCACGAAACAGAACTGTCATTCTCTGGCCAGCCTCTGACACACTCATCTGTGCAGGGACTGTTTATTCCTTTATGTAGTATAGTACCTTCCCCAGGAATTCACCCAGACCCCAGTATTTAAATCTGGGAACTGGCAACCAGAGCATCCAAGTTGATCTTCAGTCTTGAGAAGGAATAAGAGGAACTCATATTGAACTAAATGTATCTTCTGATTCATTTGAGACCCACGGGGCTGGTTAAAACAGCTCTGCCCTGGATCACGTCGATGCCATCCCACAAAGAACAGGTTGAAAAGCTAGTGTGATGTTTACTGCCTCCTGTGCCAAGGAGCATAGAGTAGAAGCTGATTCATGCCAACTGAGAACCCAAACCATTGAGAAGAGCGTGGTGTCTCCTCCTTATTGTGGTCCTGACTGGGATATAAGGGCGGTTTGCCCCTCTACCTGTTTAACAGGAATTCCCCATTCCCCAAAGTCCTTCCCACAAACACATGCAGCAGTTTTGTATACATTCCCTGGTATCATCTCTCCTGTAGGTCAAAACCGTTCTTCTTAAGGAGTGTGGGCTGGAGGAGGTGGCACGCTGAACCTCAGTCCTTATAGAGAGGGGTGCCACAGATTTGCTTGAGTAGTTGAGGAAAACAAGCAGAAGCCTATTTATTAAAGGTGCCGTCCTTTGGATAGAAATACCACAATCTGTCTGCCCTCTCTTAGCTTTCACAAATGAACCAACCTGGAGATGTTTCCACATTGGTTATATAACAGGTAAACAAACCCTGACTTTAACAGAGGCCTTTGGCAGGAGTGAGTTGTTGCTAACAATACAGTACAGTGGGCAAGGCTAGCTTGCAAGACAGTCACTTCTTGCTAACAACCATTTGTAAAGCACCTGGCTGAGAAGGAAAGATTTCTGCAAACATTATACCCCATGTGAGCTCATCTACCTGGTGCAGTGGATTTCAGTGGCTATATATCATCATTTTCTGCTTCCATTAGAAAGGAACATGGGCATTGACACTGATTGACATGCATACAAAAAGTCATATTTTGTAGGCATTTTAGCTGGTAACTCAAAATAGTCATCTCACTATTTCCATTCCCTCACTAATTTCCATTTTCTGGTGTAATTTTCCATATCATTATCGCTCTGTTTTTCTCTTTATACACTGCGCTCACTTCATTTCTTCCTTTCATTTTGTTTCCTTTGATACCCTAACAGCTGGGTTTAAGAAAGTGTGGCTTTTATTTTTTGTCACTGGAGGCAAGGAAATTAGCACCTTGATGGGGGACATATTGCATGGCACATCTCAGCATAACAGATCTTAAACACATTTCACTTTACTGTGATTACAAAAACTTAGAGCAGGCATCACAATTTTCAGCCATTTTACCTCCTTTCTCCCCCATCACTCTTGCAGAATGACAGCCATAAACATATATGTTATAAAAAGCAGGCCAAGCCTCTCCCTTGACATTAGCAGAGAACGGCAGCAATGGCAAAGCTCTCCCCAGGCATTGCTGATTTTAGAAATCCTTCATAGGGCTAATACATTTATTGAACGTGCTCTCTCACGATGATATTGCAACCACACAAAGGCTACATACAGTGTTGTCCCATTAAGCGTCCTAGAGATTAAAATGATACATATGATTCTGTATGTCAGAAGATGGCTCGTGAGCATTATGAAGGGAGGGGACAGGTTAGAAAGGTCCCCGCCCCCGCCTTTGGAGATGCTCCGTATCAGGGACAAAGCTGCTGCTTGTGCTTGCTCCTGTTCTCAGGGATCATGGCTCTGAAAAGGGGGCTGGGAGGGGTTTACAAACCTGCAGAACAGGGCGTGAAAATGTGATGGAGGGAAAAGATTGCCCAATTTCACATTGAAGAAGCAGCCTTGTTGGAGATTGTGCATCTTTTCTTTGCCCTTCCTGGGGTGGTTCAGCTCCTCAACATTCCTTATTCAGGGCTCTGGCTTCAGCACCCTGACCCAGCTCCCACAATACACACCTCTCAAGAGAGGGAGGAGTATCTGAGCTCCAAAGGTCCTCAGAAGTCCTAAATCTCTGGAGGGGAAGCCTGCTTCTGAATCAAAGACTAGAAAAATAAAGTCAGCAAGCAATATCATTCTTGTAGACCAAGGTTTATCTAGTCTGAAAATAAATGTCCACTACAATAACTTCAGGCACTGTCTGAATAGTAACCAAATTCACAACACCCTGAAAACAGGAGCCCAAAGGAAACCATGTGTCAAACAGTGATCCCAAACCATAAACTAGTAATATGTAAAATCACAGTAACCACGTCACACTTATATGTGCATAGCAGCTTTCACTCTGGAGAGCCCCAAAGCATTTTACAGATTTTGTGCCATAAAGAGAGATCACTCGCCAACCAATGAAATGTAGCCAGCTCTGGGGAAAATAGCAGCAAATCCTGTACCCGCAGCCCATATCCAGCCAGGCTTGGGCTTTTTTTAAGATGAGAAGCAAAGAATTGTATTCCAAATAATGCTCTGGGGGAGAATTAGGGAGGTGGAAAGTAATCAGCCAAGTTGAAATTTGACCAGGATGAGTTCTTAAATGACAAAACTAGTAAGGACCTTGGGGTAACAACTCACTGGGGCTTTGGGGCAAAGCTCCTCCCCTAACAAATTGCATTGCAACATCAAGCAAGGAAATTAGTTCAGTGCAAAGCAGAGAGTGACTCTGTAGTCCTCATAGACATCTTCAGCATTCAAGCAGCAGCTTCTGCAAATATAGGGCCCAGTTCACCTCTTGAGTTTTGCCAGTGCAAAATAGAAGAACCTTGCGTCAGGCCACCAGCAGCAGAAAGTCCATCAATCCCTTACCCTCAGTTCTCATTGTGTCATGGGGCTTTGCGCTTTCTGACACAGACCTATGCAGGTGAGGTAGACCTGAGAGGCGGAAGGGCCAGGCAGGTCGCACATTGTGCTGGCTCATCTCCTCTCTTGGACACCTCCACTGACAAAGCTCCTATACATCCCTGGCTGGAACTTAAATCTTCTGTCGCTGGCAGAATTCCCAGAGTCAATACTAAGACCTGCCACTCCACCCTCCCTGATGGGGCAAATCCACCATTTGGTGCAGGTGTGGTAGATAAAAACTTCGTCCCCATTGTGTCCATGGGGAGAATCAAGTGCGTGCTTTGTAAATAGGTTTACCCAAATCACAGAAATTCCCCTCTTTTGTTGGAAGGAATAAGCCCACAGAAGTTTGCTTTCCAATCCTGCACAGAAACATAGGAAATGATGCTAAATTGTTACCTGGAAACCAGGGGGTTTAGTCTCTTTTTTTAATGTGCAGATGACAAAGCTGTGATAAGCAGAGGCTCTAAACTAAGCATGACCCGCTCAGGATATAAATCAGAGGGGACTGCTGGTGAAGCATTCTCCAGGATGGCCCCTTTCTTTAGGAAAGTTCTTCCCACTTTGGGCTAATATAGTCCAGAATTGTAAAGGTTCAGGTTACGCTTCAAGGTTCATAATTTTAAGGGAGGCATAAGAGGTTTGGAAGAATGCTGCCTGAGAGATGTTTTTAATGTGGGCTGGGTATTCAACTTTATCTGTGCAATATGTTTTATCTGGTGTTTGGTTCCACATTAAGGGCTAACTGCTGGGTTTCTCTTGTGTGCAAGGAATTGTGCTTTTAACTGTCTGGGTGCCTAGAGCATTAAATAGGTGCTCTGTTTGGTCTGGTTTTTATAAATAATAAATAAGTAATGGTTGACTTCCCTCCATGCATCTCAGGATGCAGCTAATTGCATGCAGAAGACCCAGCAAAGCAACTTGGTCTAGATCAGTAGTTCCCAACAAATAGCCCTGACTCAACTAAGTACTTAAAAACCTGAGTTGACCCACTGATGCAAGCAAACTACTCATGTGCTTAAAGTCAGGGCCGGCAACAGGAATTTTGGGGCCCCGTATGCAGATCGTGCGGGGGCCCCCCGGCCATTCTCCCGCCGCCCCCCCCCCCCCCCCGGCCATTCTCCCGCCGCCCCCCCCCCCCCGGCCATTCTCCCGCCGCCCCCCCCCCCCGGCCATCTCCCACGGGCCCCAACCCCCGCATACGCTTTGGCTGCGTGGCCGGCCAGGAGAAGCAAAGGGGGGTGGGAAGAGGCTGCTGGGGGCCGGGGGAGGGGGCTGACGAGTGCTGCAGCGGCTGCCCAGAGCCGCGCCTTGCTCACAGGCCCGGCGACAAGGGGGTACAGCTGTGTACCGGGCCCGCCTGAAGTCCGGGGCCTGGTACAGCTGTACCCGTTGTACCCCCCTGTCGCCGGCCCTGCTTAAAGTTAAGCATGTGATTAAGTGCTTTGCTGAACTGGGCCTGTTTGAGCACTTGTACTACTTTATCCAACTAAGACCTCTATTGGATCAGGCACCATTTCTTATTCAACTGCTTGTAAACTCCTGACTTTCACTGGAGCATGGGATAAAACAACAAGACTGGAGCCGGGAATGTTCCCAGCTCCATTGTACAAGTCTACACTGTGCAATAAGCCTGGACTCTGACTCAGGTTTGAGCCCAAGTCACCTCTTCTGTCCACACACAGACCAGTCTGACTCAGGTCAGCAAGCACTCAGGTCCTAGGATTCGCTTTGTAGAGGAGGGATTCAGAACCCAAGTCAGACTGAGACTCAGTTCCAAACCCTGTCATTTTTCAGTGTGGATGCCGCTCAAGCTGCGGACTCGTGTCGGAAGGCCCGTGTAATGCAGTTATGGCTGCATTAGCACAGCTGAGACACCCAGGTCCAGCAACTGTGAACCAAGATTTACAGTGCAGTGTGGATGCTCAAGGGCAGGCTAAGAAACACCAAGTCCAAGTTTCAGAGATGTGGGTTGACAATGCAGTACAGACATATCCACGGACAATTCGGGCATGTAGAGGTGAATGGGAGATGGATAGTGATCACAGACCAGCACAGAGTATCAAGACTCATCATGAAAACTAGGAGAGGAATCTTAAGGTTGTCTAAGGACAGGTGTGTCACAAAGGCCGGAAGCACCAGTACTGGGATGCATATCAAGTGGTAGTCATTCCTATACTGTACACTGTTAAAACCTGGGGTTCACCAAGTCACTTCTAACACTTTTGAGTAGAATCTGGAGGTCTTTGCTCTTGTGGATTCTGACTCCCTATTTCAATCCCAAATTCCTTGACTCTCTATTCCAATCTAAAAAGGAAATTCCTTTTGCAGCCTTTTTTCTTCTATCCTCACACAGAAAAAAGCATCTTCTTTTCTGCAGCATGTTATGTATTCACAATTTTGGAAGACTCTGTCTGCAATTCAGCATCATTTTGGCTCATTAAAAGGGCACACACTGTACTTCATTATCAGGGATGCTGTAAAATTATGAAGCATTTTAGAGAAAATTGCAGGATATTTAGACTCATTTCTTGCTGAAAATATGCAAAATCCTTTGGGGAAAATGCAAGCAGATGGTGTTCGAGGCATTCATTGTTTTCTTATGTAGCTATAAACAAATACTGTAAATTAAAAACCACAACTGATCTTTAGGAAAGCTAATCCCAAATAAATAGATCAAATGATTCCCAACAAAGGGAAAGAAACTCTAAACTCTCAGCAGTTTTAGCTCTTCAATGTTTTCTCTCTCTCGTCCCCATTCCTAAGAGCACTTTATTTGGGGGTCCTTCAAGTTTGTGGATGAAATTCTTGGAATGGATTGTCAGCTAGTGGAAACTGCCATAACTCAATGTGACAATTGACACTAGGTGAAGATATGCCCCATTGTGGTGAAGGCAATAGTGCCTCTCTTGTTCACAAGACTGCCACACTTTTGATCAATCCATCATACCCATCCTTTTTTTTTTTTTTTTTTAGTAAATCATGACTCCTGTGTTCTATCTCAACTCTGTGTGGCTATGACAATTCACTAATAGATCTGTGCCTCAGTTTACTGGTCTGTAAAAGATGCATACTACTACTTCCCCACTTCACAGGGTTCTGAGAGGCACTTGGATCACAGTCTATAATATCTGTAATATTAAACACCTATTGACTTCAATGAACAGCATCAGGTACTTCATAAGTGCAAAATACTATCAACTTTATTATTTATCCCATCCCTCTTGCCTTTTGTGCCTGGGCAAACCTATGGTACTCAGCAAAATAATAATAGGAACAAGAATAGGACTCTTTGCAGAAGAGAAAAGGAAGGGAAGCTGGACTTGCAAAAGTTCTTTATATTGATCATTTTTATTTTCTTTAATAAAGTGCTTTTGCAAATCAACAAATTGGTATACAGAAGTCCAATAAAACAATTAACAACAACTATAAAATTTAAGATTCATAGGATCGAATTATTTTCTCAGTTACATTCTTGGATGTATTAGCAGGAGTTTTGTAAGCAAGACACAGGAGGTAATTTTTCCACTCTACTCAGCACTGATAAGGCCTGAACTGGAATATTGTGTCTAGTTCTGGGCACCACTGTTTGGGAAAGACATGGGCAAATTGGAGAAAGTCCTATGGAGAGCAAAAAAAAAAAAAGACTAAAGGTCTAGAAAACATGATTGATGAGGAAAGCTTGAAAAATTGGGTTTGTTTAGTCTGAAGAAGAGAAGACTGAGGGGGTGGATCATTGTGACTCTCTTCAAGTATACAAAAGGTTGCTATCAAGAGAAGGACATAATTTTGTTCTGCTTATCCACTGAGAAGTAATGGGCTGAAATTGCAACAAGGGAGATTTAGTTTAGACATTAGGAAAAATGTGCTAACTTTAAGAATAGTTAAGCTCTGAAAAAAATTACCAAACAATGACTTCAACAATGACATTACTTCATGTTTTAATCTGCATTCCAACCAGTGTAATGGAGAAGGGACTTTAATCCATTGTGAATGGGGAAATAATGTTTTATTTGCATAATAAAACTTTGGTTACTATCTGATTAGTGAGACCATTCCAAATGTGGGAAGAATACAGGCAACACACTAGTACTTAGATTCAATAAATGGCAGTAATAGAGAGAAAAGATTGCCTTGAAGTTGCAGGCACTGGATTGGGAATCAGGAGAACTGAATTTAATCCCTAATTCCGATACAGGCGCCCTACAGAAGGTAAACGGATCTCTTTGTGCCTCAGTTCCTTCTATGCTTTCTGCTACACTGTCTATTTGGGGCCAGATTCTGATACCTCTACTCCTGTTGAAAAGTATCTTATTATACTAGTGGTCCCACTGAAAATTAATGGGACTTTGTGGTGTGGTGTCTGCCGCACACTGGGCTCTAAGGGATTAATGCTGCCCCTAATGAGGATGTGCAAGAGGCAGCCAATCAGAGAAGGACTGAAGCCAAAATCAGGGCCAAGCAGGCCCATATAAAAAGGGAGTTACAGGGCAGAGGAAGGCAGTTCTCTGCTGGGAGCCCAGGGAGGAACAGTGTCTCTGAAGAGTTGAGAGAACTGCCAGCACCCTGGACAGCACAGTGCTGCTAGCAGGGACTGAGGGAGAGAGAGACAAGGAAGAGGATGCTGGGGCCACAAGGAAGTGGCTAGGCAATGCAGTGCAGTAGCCACGGGGAAGTGACTGAACAGCAGACTGCAGGTCTCCTGGAAGCGGAGAGCACAATGTGTGGCATGGCAGGAGGGCTGTGTTGCTGAAGGGGACATCATGGATCTTGGAGAGATGTGGGTCCCAGAACAGGAGTGACGGTGGCAAGACACCACCAGAGGAGGGTGCACTGGTGAACAGAGCTAATCCCCAAGGCAACCAGCAAGAGGCACCAGAGTGGTGAGTGAGCCCCATTACAGACATTGTAGTTGAATGTACTACCCAACATGAGTAAGGGCTGCTTTATATTTACAGCTAAATCGGCACTGTGTGATTAATGGTAAATCAGTGTGTCAGCTCCCCAAGAAGTGTAAGGCAAGTTGGTAGGAGAGTGCCTTCCATCAGCGGAGTGTGTGTAGACACTGCTGTAAATTGACCTAAATTATGGTAACTTAGGTCGAATTACACCGTTAGTGTAGATCAGCCCTAGCTGTATTAGAATCTGGCTCTTACATGGTAAACTCTTCAGCATTGGGACTGTCTCACCATGTGACTGTACAATTCTTAGCACTCTGGGACCATGATTTCAGCTGGGACATCTAGATGCTCCAGTAATACAAATAATACATTACAATAATAGGAATAAAAAAGACATTTCAAAACAGAATAGAGGTTCTGAGCAGATGTGTAAATAAACAGAAATCAGGGACCGGCACCCCAGAATGCTAGACTTAAAACTAGAAAAATTAATCGCGATTAATCACAGTTTTAATTGCACTGTTAAACAATAGAATTACACTTGAAATTTATTAAATATTTTTGGATGTTTTTCTACATTTTCAAATATATTGATTTCAATTACAACACAGTATATAAAGGGAGAACAGACGTTCACATGGCACTTTTGTAGCTGGCATTACAAGGTATTTACATGCCAGATATGCTAAACATTCGTCTGTCCCTTCATGCTTTGGCCACCATGTTGCTGATGCTCATTTTAAAAAAAGCATTAATGAAATATATGACTAAACTCCTTGGGAGATAATTGTAATGTCTCCTGCTGTTTTACCTGCATTCTTCCATATATTTCATGTTATTGCAGTCTTAGATGATGGCCCAGCACATGCTGTTCATTTTAAGAACACTTTCACTGCAGATTTGACAAAATGCAAAGAAGATACCAATGTGAGATTTCTAAAGATAGTTACAGCACTCTACCCAAGATTTAAGAATCTGAGTGCCTTCCAAAATCTGAGAGGAATGAGGTGTGGAGCATGCTTTCAGAAGTCTTAAAAGAGCAACACTCCAATGTGGAAACTGCGGAAACACAGAATCCGAACCACCAAAAAAGAAAATCAACCTTCTGCTGGTGGCATCTGACTGACTCAGAAGATGAAAATGAACATGCATTGGTCCACACTGCTTTGGACGGTTATCGAGTAGAACCTGTAATCAGCATGGACCCATGTCCTCTGGCATGCTAGTTGATGCATGAAAGGATATATGAATCTTTAGTGCACCTGGCACAAATATTTTGCAACGCCAGCTACAACAGTTCCATGTGAACACTTGTTCTCATTTTCAGGTGATACTTTAAACAAGAACCGGGCAGCATTATCTCCTGCAAATGTGAACAAACTTGGTTGTCTGAGTGATTGGTTGAACAAGAAGTAGGACTGAGTGGACTAGTAGGCTCTAAAGTTTTACATTGTTTTATTTTTGAATGCAGGATTTTTCGGGACCATAATTCTACATTTATAAGCTCAACTTTCATGGTAAAAAGATTGTACTACAGTACTGGTATTAGGTGAATTGAAAAATATTATTTCTTTGGTTTTTACAGTGCTAATAATTGTAATAAAATAAATATAAAGTGAGCACGCTACACTTTGTATTCTGTGTTGTAAGTAAAATCAATATATTTGAAAATGTAGAAAACATTCAAAACAATTTTAATTTTTTTTGTTCAATTATTGTTTAACAGTGAGATTACTCATAATTAATTTATTTTAATTGCTTGACAGCCCTATTTAGGACCTTTCATTGAGTTCTTAGCATCATCCAAACATGCATATCAGGCTGATAACTAGCAACAAACAAATCATGGCATGAGCATAAAGAATGCTGGAGAACACACGTAACTCTTTCTTGAAGGTGGGAGAGTGTCACAGTCTTAAGGATCTTAAAAATCAGTAACATGACCTTGAAGTTAATTCTCAGTTTAATGGGCAGCCAATGTAATTGAATTAATAATGGCATAAGTAAGTCGCATTAATTTGCATAGCCGAAAGTGTATGGACACAGGAAAGAGGGAGTCCAACAAGCTAGCAGATACTAAACCATTCCCTTAATTTCCTCTGCATTGTGCATTTCCAACCCTCCAGATCCCATATGAGTCTGTGATCAATTGTATAGAGGCTGCCAATTAGATATAAAGCTTTACGAGTTCATTGTTGATAATGTCAGTGCCATGAAGAAAATTCAGGCCAGTTACAATGTGTGGTACAAAGCTATCTAAAATTGAAAGTGTGGGCGTTTCAAGCATGGGTCTGATCTCATTTGAAATTGAAATATGTTTGCAATGCTTGAATGTGGGAAGATTAATTATCACCTCTGTTTCAAAATAAGAAGCAGTAGAAACCCATCACAGGAAAAAGAGGAAGTGACATTGTCGACAGCTAACAAGAAAGGATTTTTTTTTCAGCTGGAAAATAATGCACAAAAGAAACAAATGCATTAATTTCTCTAATCTGCAGCCATAGGAAAATGGTATTTGATAACTGAACCCTCCAACACAATCCCAAGACCACATTTTTGTTAATTGACAAATAACAGCAAACTAGGATATTGAGCTCATTTTCATAAGCCTCTTGATTTAATCACATTTCAGGCTTTCTACTTTCCTAAATTGATTCCAGCTCCTGATTCCTCCAAGCAGGTAAAATGGATGCCTGAAGGTATCACAATGCCAGTTAGAAGGTTAAAAAAATACACATGACAGTATGTTGCTCTCTGATGTATTTCAATAAAAGACCAGGATGCAGCAAATGTTCTTGTGTACTGTTTGAATACAGCTGACTTTCAAATTATAGGTAAAAAATTCCCTCTCACGCTCCAGTAGTTGGGATCAGACCCCTTTGATATTTCATATCCAGGGTCACTTACAAAGATGCTTCTCTATTTTTTTTAAGCAATCTGAAGACATCCATAATTAGTATTACCCTAATTCAGTATCAAAGGTTCCTCGTATAATTTCCAAAATGGCACTGAAAAGCATCCTTCTCTTGGTTTAGTTAATGGGGTTTGAAGATAGCAAGGTCGCTGCCTGCATCATATTACAATAGCAAGATGAAAGAGACTTGCATTCAAGACCGTGGAAACACTTTCCATCCCATCTGTGTTTCTCTGTCTGATTTCTGGGTGATCAGTGACAATAAGGTACCATTTCAGAGGAAAGTCGACACAGTAATTAATCAGAGTGTAACTGAGCATGGGAGTAACTTGTGTTAAAAAACTGTAATGATTTCAGCTGTAAAAAAGAATTTAATAAAAAAGGCCTTGGTAAATTTGCATGTACACTTTCCCCATTTCATTTCACATAACCTTGCACCTACACATCCTTCCCCCCCCCCCCCCCCAGTTTGCTTTCCTTCCACCTCCACGTTTTTTGGAATGCCCATTTTTGTACAAAAATGCTCAATTTTGCATGTTTACAATGGAAAGGTCACCTTTGCTTGGAAAAAAAGGGTCAGTTTTCAACCCAAACTCATTTTTACGGGGATTTATGCACACCTTCGTGACATTTCCCACATAAATGGGCCTAGTTTTCAGTTCCTAATAGCAATGAAGAACCTTGAGTTTCAAGTCATTTTTCATTTTATTATAAATATTTCACATACCTCTAGTCATGACTCAGATGAATCTATTACTTTTGTCCTGTTCACCTTCCTTTTGTAACTTGGTATTTGGTATTAAAAAAAGAAAAGAAAAGAAAAGTTAGTGAAATGACGTTGTGCATATGTACTGTCTTTTGAGTTTTCCTGACTTCCCTGTCAAGTTTTTTCAGAGACACTCTAAGCCCTACAGGGGCAATTTAGCTTAGTCAAAGTCAAGCTGCCTTCTATCAGCCTCTTACATCTTCAAGAACAGTAATCATTCCTGAAACTCAATGCATTTTCTGATATCTTGATATTGCTGATGTTGAATGAGGCAAACAAAGTCAGCTTGATTCTCTTAAATTCAGATTAATCTGTAATGCATAAAGTAATAAAAACATTATTTTGACTATCAAACTGAGCAGATATGACAGCAGTCGTCAGGGGAAAACGTGTGTCATACACATACATAAACATGCCACAACAACAAGCTGTAATGCTTCATAGCGACTCTGCTTTCTTCGCAGGAACACTTTGCTGCAAAATTGCCTCTGGAGGGGGAAAAAAAGTAATGGCTTCTATTGTCTAAAAAAAGATCATATGAAAATGGATTGTTTAGAAAAATAAACAGCAAAAAGAGGCTTTTACAATGAATCACCTGAATGAACGTTGCCAACCTGCCATCAAGCACTGCATCGTGAGTGGCTGTGTGCATGCAAAACAAGTTGTCAGCAATGCAAATTTAGGGGCATATTGCGAGAGCTGTGAAAAATCTACAGCTGGAACCCTGAGCCCAGCTGAAATCAAGATTCTAGCAAAACCTGTGGACAATCAGCTGAGGTTCTAGTTATTGTTATTCATGATTTTGGTTTATGAATTTTGCACCAGCTAAAGTGCAAAAGAGTTACGAAGAGAGGCCCTAATCCTGCACTACTGAGGTCAATATGAGCTTAGCAGGGTCAAGGATGGAGTCATTTTTGGTGCCTTCTGGCTTTTTGGGTGAGTAAAGAGTAACTGCCCGTCCCCCTACAGAAATTTATTAGACTTAAGGGCAGTGGTGCTTACCTGGTGCTTGCAACAAACTTAATAGATAGGATAGTGGTCACTCAGGAGAGGTCCTACCTGACCAGATGCTCCTATCATTGTGCCCCTGTCAACCAATAAAAGTAAGGTTGGGAGAATCGGAGGATATAGTTCTGACCCTCGATAGATGGGATGGTGTGCAGGTCACTGGGCAAAGAGTGTCACACTGGGGAAGAAATCCCCCCACAGTGGGGATTTTTGACAGTCTGGGAACTATGGAACACTCAAACTGAAGTTTACTCACAGTTCACCCATGCACCACTTTAAAATGTTACCATGTGGCTCTGCAACATATCACATGGATGTCATTATATGTATGATGACAGCTATAGACATAGATAAAGTGAG
Source organism: Sternotherus odoratus (assembly GCA_032164245.1). Lineage (NCBI taxonomy): Eukaryota > Metazoa > Chordata > Testudines > Kinosternidae > Sternotherus > Sternotherus odoratus. Next base: position 16,673,957 of record JAVMKO010000007.1, on the reverse strand, counting down.
AGAGAACATGGCGTGTCCAGGATATTAAACTAGACCATAGGTTCCCACTCTGAGGATCATGATTATTGTTCCTTCCTCATCCTGCTAAATAGGAGTCGGTTCCTGTCCAGACCCTGGGCATATATGGGGGGGGGGGTGGAGTATCATGCAGAAAAAAAGATTGAGTACCAATGAACTTGACATTCAGAGCACTCTTCTCTAATGAGTAGGCTCCTATTGCAGTAAGGCTTTTGGATGTTGGGGGGGGGGGGGGGGGAACTAAGGCCCAGGGGCCACATCCGGCCCTTCAGATGTTTTAATCTGGCCCTTGAGCTCCGGAAGGGGAGTGGGACCCTGGGCTTGCCCTGCTCCACATCTGCCATGGCTCCGCGTGGCTCCTAGAAGCAGCAGCATGTTCCCACGCCGGCTCCTATGAGTAGGGGCACCCAGAGGGCTCCGCACGCTGCCCCTGCCCCAGGCGCCACCTCCACAGCTCCCATTGGCCAGGAACCAGGAGCATTGATGGCCTGTCATACAAACTTCCATACCCAGATATTGCCCTTGAGCCAAAATGTTTGCCCACCCCTGCTCTTGGAAATTATGTAAGGGGTTTGGATGAATTTATAATCTAATAAAAACAATATGTGTGTAACAACATTTTAAAATCCTTGCTACTTACTTACCTAGTAGACCATACCAAAATCATTAATCTTTAATCTTTAGTTGAATTTGTGAATGTAGATAATTTTTAAACATGCATTGTGTGTCACATGGAATAATTCTAAAGAAACCATTATATTTTTGCACTTGATTTGGAGGAGAGAAATGGGGATTTACAGGACACAGGATTATGTCACTACTTCCTTTAGAGCCATACACTGTTCTGTATTCATTTCACACATGGGACTTTGTTTGCTAAAGCTTGTACACTGAATTGCATCTCTTTGCACCAGTGAGGTCCCCACATCTCCGGAAGGGCAGGTAGCATTTCCATTGCCTGTAACAGCCTCCCTGAGGTTTTATGCTGAAGGGCCTTTATCTCCTGATGGAGGGACCATAAGACTTGAACCACGATCAGTTGTGGTGCACCTCAAAGCAGGGAGAATCCTTAAGTGCTTGGAAAGCATCTATCACATAGTAGGCACCAACATAAAGAAACAGTGACAAGCAATCAATATACTCCTCACCTACATTTCCTTTCCAGACAATGACACCCATTCTTTTGATTGCCTTTTTCTGCTGCAGCCTGATCTGCCTCAGGGGAAGAGAGGTTGCAGTCATTTTAGAGGGCTGGGAAACCATGTTATCAGCTTCTTATTATAGGTTAATGAATAGTTTATTTCCAGTTGTTCAGAAGACAAAAAAACAAGTTTGGTTTTTTTTAGGTAGTGACACGTACATTAACAGAAAATTAACAACAGCCAACCAAAATGGTAAGCTGTCCCTCACACTTTTCCATTAAAAGAAAGCTGAGTGATAAGGCAGCACATTGCTACAGAAGGTGTTCCTGGAGCTGGAGGTGCAGGAGCAACAGCATTTGATTTGGAAGGGTACAAAGGGTTACGGATCATAACCAATTTCTCAGCAATACTAGTTCTTTTAAAAAGGGAGGAGGATGAATCGATTTAGAAGAAAGGCAAAAGCAGCATTGCATCACTTCTCCACCATTTCCCCATTTTATTCACTGAATAACCACGAACATCCTGGAACACGTTTGGGTCCTTAGATTGCAGACGTATTAAGTGAAGTCCTGGTCCCACTGAAATCAGTGAGAATATTGACATTGTCTTTTGTGGGGCCAGGATTTCACCCTGTGTGTTCAGTACAGAGGATGTGAAAGAACTTTTTTTTTTTAAAGTAAGCTTTGTTCCCTTTGAAAGTGGAGTTAACAGAATGGCTAGTCCCCACTCCCAAAAGTGACTCCTCCGGATTCTCTTTCTTCAGTGCCATTTGGTTGAGCAAAATTGTTCTAATGCAAGTGCACACTCACATTTTTTGCAAAACCCCATGATGTGCAAAGAGTCTAAGGATGCCAAAGTGATCCATGCCCACTGACAGAATCAATTTCTGGGCATATTTTTCACCAAAAGAACTATAAAGTAAAGTGACCAAGTAAACGGGCCAGAAAATGTACTGGGTTTGATGACGGAATATAAAATCTTTCATTTCCAATATAAGTCAAATCCAACCTAGATGGTAATGGCGAAAAGCTGTCACTGTTCAATGGCTGGATGATATGCTATATGAAATGAGTTTGGTGGCCCAGTTGCAACTCATTAAATGATCACACCAAAGAAATCACCCCATCTATTGGCAGCCATGGTAGAGGTATCAATAGCGAGGCCAGGGACTGAACAGGCATAGTCAGAGGAGTGTGGTACAGTGTAGAGGGAGTAGGCACTAGTTGTTGTTGTACTTGTTGTGCAATGGAACATAGGTTTTCACTTTCCAGGGATGTCAATCCAGCTCTCTTCAGGAGCATCATGTTCACATAAAATGTTAAATTTGCTTTTTTTAAAAAATAACCAAATAGATCTGTAAAATAACACCACCACCACATTTTGCTCCTGATAAGCCACATTTCACCTCAGAGCACATTTATTTTACAGATGAAAATAAGGGCTTACAGCACAGTGGAAACATTGTCAGAACCTTAATTATTGTTTTGAATAAACAAGGGATTTTAACAAAGCTAGTGGCTTCGGAAGCAAATCTGCACAACCTGACAAATATCCATTGCATTACAGTGTGTAAAACATGGCTACAGAACATCATTTGAGGTAACAGAGATCTCCTTAAATACCCAGAAAAACCATGGTTTTGCAAAGATTTTATCATCACACAGGCTTTAAAAATTGGCACCGTGAAACAAATGTACATTCTTATCAGCATCATGCATTACAGAGATTCTCTCACATGCAGTCCTCATCTGTTCTGAGGCAAGTCACATTGTGGTTGTTTGCGACTTTAACCCAACAACTGCTATTTCAGCAAATGGTCCTGGAGGGACATCTTGGAGACTGGAATGGAATGAATAATCTGACTGGAGAAATAATCCACTACTAAATAACCCACTGCCTGGAGCAATTCAAATAAAACTTCCTTCAGATGTCATTTACATTACTGCAGACTTCTACAAAGATAAAGCCTGACCTATTTTTTTGTTTTAAAATTTGTTTTGCTTTTTTTAAAAAAACTTTTGTATTGGAAATTGCAACATAGCCAATTTTCTCTTCTTTGTTTTGTTCATTATTTTCATATGTTTATGCTGTGCTTTCACCTCCTGGACTCCATTTCCTTAAAGGAGTGTGACAGAACCTGCTGAGAGTCTGAATCTGAACCAGCCAGAAGCTTCCCAGCACTCAAACTTGCCAGAGACAGCACGGTGCAATGGTTAAACATCACAAGATGAATGCAAGTTCTTGTCTAACTGGAGCAAACACGTTCGCCTTCACTAACACAAGCCAACAATATATACATGAATTTTCATCACATATTTGTTTCCATGCTGAGCTGTGAATTCTCTGAAAGTAACAGGCCATTCCCTAACTTAGCGTATCATGTGTGTATTGAACGACAAGCAGATATACACAATATGTGCCACTGTAATAATGCATATGTGGTGGTGTACATACATGGGAAATACTGTTCCAGCTACACAATATATTTATGTGGTAGGAAATGTGCTGTAGCATTCAACCAATAGTGTTTAACAAATTTCTGCATAGACATTTCACCAATGACACTTGTTTGGACTAATTCACCCTTTGAGTTATTTTCTTTATCACCTAGTCCTCATTGCTCTTCCTTTCTCTTTCCCAGTCTTTTATGTGCAGTCCATATGCAGTGCTGAGATGTTATTGAATTGAAAATGTTTTCATGCAAAAAATATTGACTATAGTTTTAAAATTCCGGTAAATCAGTTCTTTCTGAAGAAGCTCCTGTTTTATATGAGCTATGAAACTGGCCACGTTAGCCAGTTGAATGGCAGAAAAGGAAAGGTCCTTAAAGAAAGTACATTTTCCTCTTGCCTATAGATTCAGTTAGAAAGCGGTGCTTGTCTGCCCTATAAATAATGACTTTGTGTAATCTCACCTATGGGAAAAGGTCTTAATTGATTATTCTGAGGAAAGTGGCAGGACACTCAGCCTTTCAGATGGTTCATTCTGTTATCTTGATTTGTTGAACTGTATATTTGACATGACAGTGGATTATATTTAGTGCTTCACACTGTTTGCAGAAAAATTTGTACAAGCTTTTGGCACAGGTACGCACTCAGGTAATGTATAATTAAATTATAGCAAAACTAGAGGACTGGGCTGCTGTATGCATTAAGAACATTTGCAATGACATTGAATATCTTTGCTTCTCTTCCCATTCACTTCTTGCTGCTGCCATACACAGAAAATCACTGTTCTTTTATTGCATACAACTTAGAATTTATGACACAATGGGTCAGATTATTCCACTCTCAAAGAGGGGGGACAATCTGCATACACTTACACTGCCACTCCCTCACCTTGATTCTGCACGCTGTCTCCATGGCAACTTCAGCACCCCTGGTGGAATTCCTCATCAGGAGTGGTCAGACCATGTTTGAACCACCTCCCTCAGCCAGGCATCCCACTAGCAAGGCTGCCTTTACATAACAGAGCAGCAGAGTGGAGGATCACATCTTCATACCCCTTCACTTCCCACTGGGGCAGCAGAGCCCAGTTTTGGGGATGTGCTGATCAGCCGCATACACACCCTGTACAGAACAGGGATTGTAGGTTTATACACTGCAGCACCTTTTCCCTGGGTGGACTCTGCTGCTGTAGGCATTACACCCTGAGTTATACCGACAGAAGCTGGTCTAACCTGGGATGCTTCTTATACACTATTATGCATGCCTCATTATCCTTTTATTTACACCAGTGTAACTCTCTTAACACTAATGACTTACACCAGTGCAACTGAGAAATGAATGAGTCTCTGTTTCTACCTAGTTACTATGGTGATGGTGCATTAGAAATGCAGACAGGCAATAATATAGAAATACATAAAGAGTAAAAAAAAAAAATCCTCTTCCACACTTTTACTGGCTTCACTGTCCCATAACAGGCTTTGTGTTGACAAATTTCCTTCTGTTCACTAAGCAGAAGCTGGAAAGGATTTTAAAACCCCATTTTAGAGCATTTTCTTGCTTAGCAGGTGCAAAACAATTCAAATGTAGCTCTTATCAATATCTGATTTCCTGTGTCTAACTCCCATTTGTGCTTTTGAAAATCTCCACCTAAATAAATACCTGACTCACCCATAAATCACCATATAACTTCATGTCCAGAGCTCAAGGTAGTTTTGACTTTCTCTAAATATTATATCATTTAGAAGAAGAACAACGTAAGAGAGAGAATGCTATTATATACAGGGGGAAATGAGGAAAAGTCATTTGTCAACTCCAAATAAGGGTAAACCTCAATAGAGCAAATCTGGTAAAAACAAAAAGGTAGCTAATAGGAAGGAAGGGCAATCATGGTTTGGGTAGAATAAGAACCTTCCTTCCCTCCTGAACCATCATCCAAAATATAAATTGATCCATTTTTAAGATTAAAAAAAGGCCATTTAATAACTTCCCCACCGTCTTCCCTCCATTCTTTTTCATTCCTCTGTTCTGGATGGGAATGGACATAGAATTGTTAAAAAATGAGGAGAGAAGCTGTTCTTAGGTATTCCCAGCTCAACCACTGCAAGAGCCACTGGAACTCTCACAAGATTGCAGAACTCCTTCCTTCTCCCAGCTGACAAAACCAAGGTAATAAGCCTCCAGTTTAGGTGCTTATCACCTAATCAAACTCTGGAATAGATTAAAAGCATTCAACAAATGATATTACAGTAAATCTCTCATGAGATTTGTGGTGCAATTTTTAGTCATTGATTAAATTAGCCTCTCTACGCTCGTGGAAGAGGGGAAGTTTAGTAGCTCTATTTTAGGCTATGCACAAATAACAGGCCATATAAGAAAAACAGTTACAAGGGCTGAAGAATACAATGTGTATTTATTATTTGTTATGCATCATTTATGTAGGCCTTGATTCAGCAAAGCACTTATGTGCTTAACATTGAGCACTTAAATCCTATTCAATAAGAGACTACTCATGTGCTTTACTTTAAGCACACGCTTAAATGCTTTGCTGAATCAGAGTCATAGTACCCTTAAGTATTTTAGGCACTAATAAATAATACAGGTCTCTGTTCCAAAGACCTGACAATATATATTGACTATATACAGACTAAATGAGGGAGATCCTGTTGTGATTCATAACAATACCTATTTATTTGTACCATTTTCCTTATTTATTCCCTGTGTGAAAGGCCATGCATTTGAAAATAATATGAAGTGTTAATTATTAGGGCCAACATCTATTTCTTGTAATGTTCTAATAAAACCTGAAACCATGCACAAATCTCCTAAATGTAGATGCTTACTACAAACCCAAGAAACTTAGCTGGAGTTGTCAAAAGGGATGTCAAACTTTCTCACACCTCAGGCCACTTAAGACCAAATCAGAGGCAATTATGTATTTGGCAGAAAAAACAGATGAAAGTCAGAATCAACTGAGCCAACATATTAAAATAAAATTCAGGGGTTGCAAAATGATCTGAGCGGAGGCTTTAGAATGTGCTTGTATGGACTCCTGCAAAATGAAACTGCCAAGTTAAATTTGTAAGGACATCATATTTATGGGCTTTTGGATAAAAACCTAGATATACATAGAAGCATGCTCTTTGCACTCATCAGCAATACCCTCTGATTTATAGGCCTGCGTGTTAGAATCTCTCTCAGATACTTCACTGCCTTACAGGTGTGCATGGCTTCATTTGAGAAGAGTGTGTTTTGGTATCCAAATGCATAACAGACAATGGAAGGGAGCCCTGGCTTTCTAGCCTGCAGAGATCATTGTAACGATTCTGCTTATTTAGGTTGAGATTTTCAAAGTAATCTTAAGAATTTACACACAAAGATTCTACTGAGATGAATAGAGGATATGTGACCAATCCCACTAGATTGCCTTGAAATTCTCCATTTTACAGGTTAATGAAGCCAAAACATTATTAATTCTGCCCAACAACATTTAGATAATGAAAAGCTTTTTTTCTCTCTGTAATTCTCAACTACCTCAGGGACAGACTTCAACATAAGATGATGGATGGACAACTGTACTTAGAAAGTAACATTTACTAAAATTAGCATTTCTGAGACTTCGGCTGGCAGCTAATCATTCTTGCTAAAAACAGGACTTCGATGCTGGGAATTAAAACCCAGTATCAAAGATGCAAACCACTTTCCATCTTGCTTAAACAGAATTTTAGAACATTAAGTCCGTTCCTCTGCCCACACAAGCTTGTTCCATATGAACATTTCAGCTGCTTCAGCTGGACTAAGTATGAATAACTCCAGTGATGCAGTTTCTGCCCATTCCCCTTAGGGACTATTCCATATTCTAATTGACCACATTGTTGAGACATTTTACCTGGTGTCCAAACTCCCTTTTCCTGAGTTTCATCCCATTACTTCTAGTTATTCTTCCCCGAACTGCTCTAAACAATTCTTCCTCCTATTTTAGTATGCAGAAAAAGAACGTTGCTGTTCTAACGTTAAACATTTTGTTTAAATATTAAACAGTGATGTTGTTCTTTTCATGGTTAAGCCATTGATAAGGCAGAGTTTAAATTGGTTTACAAATCTCTGACATTGAGCTGCTATACAACTGGTGTCACAAATGATGCCATTCCCCCACATGCTCCAGCAGCATGAATACCATGCTGAAACTTTCACATAGGGATGGTTTCTTTATTGACAGGACTGAGATTATGCTAGAGTCAAAGTGACATTTTTACAGTGCTGCCTTAGAACTTTCAGAAGCTTTGTTATTTTGATATTTATTTATTAAGAAAATGACACGACGTGCATCTTTCAGTTCATAATCAGTCACCCGGTGATTATTTGAGAGAGCTGAGATTCTGAAGTGTTAGAATATGAATATGAGTGTGCTATTAACATTTTCACGCAGACTCTGAGAATACCCACTGAGAGCATTTCCTCATTTTACTGTTTCTGAAAATGAATCCTAAACATTTAAATACGGATTACATACAGAATCTTCCGTCTTAGCCTTTGAAGATTTTAGAAAGTCCCCAGATCCAGATCCATCCCTGTTATTTAAATCTGGATCTAAACAAAGAAGGAAGGAGACAAGTTTCTTGTTCTTTTTCAGATGTGGTAGAAATCTTTCAAGAACCATTGTTTTTACAGTAGAACCTCAGAGTTATGAACACATTAGGAATGGAAGCTATCTGAACAAAACATTATGGCTGTTCTTTTAAAAGTTTATAACTGAACATTGACTTAATATAGCTTTGAAATTTAAATGAAACAAGCACAGAAACAGTTTCCTTAACTTGTCTATTTTTTTAAAAACATCCCTTTATTTTTCAGTAGATTATGTCTAACAGTATTGCACTGTATTTCCTTTCCCTCCCCCCACACCCACTGGTCTCTACTGGTACCTGATTGCATACTTCCGGTACCAAATGAGGAGGGGTGGGATTCACTGGTCAGTTCTTAACTCTGGTGTTCACAATTCTGAGGTTCTACTGTATAAGATTTCTACTGAGCTTCATCAAAATCTCAAGATTTCAGCTTCTTCTAATATGAACCCAAAATTTTGCTCTGATTTAGTCACAAACCCAAACCTAGCCTAAAACGAATCTGGATTTAAAAATGACTTCTTCAAGGGCTCAATTCAACTCCATCTAAAAACTCCCATTGACTTGAATGATGTAACATCAAACCCCTGGAGAGCTGACCAAATACCAGTAGGGAAAGGAGGGGGCTGGCTAATATTTCTCGAATACTGGGGCCTTGGCTCTATACCATCATATTTAAGCTCTTTAGTATTTGAGAATTTATGAAGCTTTGAAATTGGGCTGCAGGATTTCGACAAATACACACATTCAGCTTTAAATAAGTGCATTTGATAGAGAATAGGCAGATTTAATGTTAAATTCTTGTTAAATTTAACTTCTGACATAACTGGCAATATTTGAAGCTTGGATACCAATCTCTGATTACTTTACAAAGAATCCATAAACTGCCATTACTACTTTGGTGATTTGTGTCACAAGTTCTCAAACACTCTTTCAATTCACAAGGAGTGGCAATGGTTTGCAAAAGCTTCACAATAGAATGCAAGATCTTTGGGGCAGAGACCAGCTTTTTGTTCTGGGTTAGTACAGCACTTAGCACAATGGGCATGACTGGGGGTCCCAGAATACAAATAAAGAAAGAATAGTAGAGAGAGAGCCAGAATTCACTGAATTTTCTATTCTGCAAATCCTATTCTACCAACTCAGCTCCTCGTTACAAGAGAACCAAACAAACAAAACCAGAAACAACAACAACAACAACAACAACAAAAACATGAGATGGAGGGAGACATACGAAACCCACCAAAAAATGCACACACTGGGCTTGTTTTTGGCTTAATTGGCTGGTGAGGTGCTTGTTGGCTCGGTTTTGGCTTGCAGCTTTTTGCTTCTTTTCTTTAATCTGCTCCCAGCAAGCAGGGGCAAAGGGGGAGAGAGTAAGGGTGCACAGCAGGCCCACCACAGTCCCAGACTGCACGCCAGGGGGATCTATTCAGAGTGTTGGGGTTTTTAGGGATTGCCTTGTTTTGGCCTTGTTTTCCAATGGGATTAGCTTGATTTTTGGCTTATTGTGAAAGTCGGGGTGCTTATTTACCACATGAAAGTTAGCAACTGTGGTTCTATTCTCAGCTCTCTTGTTAATTCAGGCCAAGTCACAAATCTTGCTCTGACTCAGATTCCCCCTTTATAAAAAGAGTGAAAACACTTCTCTAACTCCCCAGGGTGTTATAGGGCTTAATGAAGTATTTGTGAAGTGCCTTGAGACTGTTGGATAAAAGGTGATTCATATGCATAGGTATGATTCGTGAGGTAATGGGTGCCCAATCTGGGTTCCCCACATACAGAAATCCAGCAGTTTTCCCCAATTTGTCTTCGTACAAAAGCACATTTGGAGAAAAAGGCTGGGATTTTTAATTCTTGAAATGGCTGCTGCCACATAGCATTGCCCTTTAAAACTATAGTCCAGCCATTTTGTTAACTCCATGGCCCACAACCACTCCCCCTCATGGTGGTTTCCTCTTGCATTATGTTCTGCATCTTGCACTGCTCATCCATATAACCCCTCCACTACCCCAACCCAGCCACCATTTCAGCATAGCACCCACTCACTCTTACTGCACCTCTGTTAGTTTCACCAAAATATACCCCTTGTCCTCCTTCCTATCTCCATTGCAGTGGCCATCAATTACCATATCATCACTCTTCACACCAGCTCCTTTCCTTTCTCCTTACCTGTATTCATATCTCAGACTCAGTATCCTTGATGGATACTAAAGCATAATAGTGGATGCTTGATGATTCCCAATGTTGGAAATCATTACATCCTTGTTTATTATTGCAGAGGATGGGAGTTTAGTCCTAAGCTACATCAAGTACCACATATCTTTTGAAAGACCTACCAAAACAGCTTCAGCCTTCCACAACAGTACAGATATCAATGGAGGAGGACAGGAAATCTTTACAGCGTTCTCGACAGATAGCCCTAGGTGCTGGAACATCTCCAAAAGGAAGTTAACAGTCCCATTCTTACCCTCTTCGGAACCTGCTGAGAGTCGCATCTTTATAGCAAAACATTTCCCAAAGTATCCAAAGAAAATAAATACAACTTACCAAAAAAAAGGGGGGGGGGGAGCATATATCTAATGGATCAGATCCAAAGACCATTGATGTCAACAGAGAGCCTCTCATTGATTTCAATATGATGTTTCATATTAGGAGTTAATTAAGGAATTAATTTTCCCCTGGGCAGTTATCACTGGCTTTTATAGCCTTTATGCAGTCCCTAGATATTATGATGATAGGCACTTTAGAAGTGGGGACACAGATTTATTTGTTTAGTGACAAAAAAGTTCTCAGTGCTGTACAACAAACAAATCCAAAAAGAATGTGTGCCCAGACGTGTTATTACCAATGAGACATTTGTTTCCTTTAGTATAAAACACAGTAAGTGTGTCTGCCTACAACAGCAGAATCTGATTTACTTGTTTGAATTTACTGTATTTGCTAATCTTTGTTATAGCAGGTTCCTGACCACTTTTGTTCTCTTGGCTACATAAGGTTGGGTTTTGTTGTTGTTGTTGTGTTGTTTGGGGGGAAGGCAGGGTGGGCCAACTGCAGGATATTGTTGCTCAGCAATTTGTCTTCAGTAATCAATGACCTTTCGCTACACTGAATCTCTGCCAGCTATTGTATAACATTGTGTGGGGGTTCTTGAGGCGAGGGGTGCAGAGCTGAAACGGAGTTGGATTAACACTCCTGCTCTGCTGCTGTTTGACCTGTCCCTAGCATTTCCCTGGGTGGGGGAAAGGAAAGCTACAGCTGCTGCTGGATGGAAATGAGTGAACTCTGGTTTCACGAAAGAAAATTTCATGAATTTTGCTAGGACTAAGTAAAAACAAAATTAGACTGTGGAGTACTCATTAATAGACTGTCTAAATGGGATTTTTAATGTAGTGACAACAATGCAGTCAACAGGAAGATTTAAATGCCTGATTAATATTGGAGACTTTATGCAGTATGAGTGACAGATATTTTCACAGTGTTTGCTTCCTAGTGTTTTCTTGCTGTGCTCTAGTGTCCTGCTGAAATGTCACTGGATCCTTACAAAGAGACATCTCTTTGATCAATCATCTTCGAACCATCAAAGACATGCTAGAAATTTTGTGGGAGATGGACGCATGCTGAAATAAACCTGATTATTTATTCTGAAAAAAACAACCACTCCTGGTTGTCACAGTTCAGGACAACTGCACCTGTATTCCACCCCCCTTGAGCCCATTGAGGGCAGAACTTAAATTTTCAGAGATTATTTCAGAGAATAACAGAAGATTAGGGTTGGAAGAGACCTCAGGGGGTCATCTAGTCAAAGCCCCTGCTCAAAGCAGGACCAATCCCAACTAAATCAGCCCAGCCAGGGAGGAGGTACCAGGGCTTTGAAGCTATTTACTGGCACCCCACTCCAGATGCTCCAGCTGAATTTAAGCCCTGTTTGAGGGCACACATTGTAGACTCCAGGCTTCTCAGACATTGTGTTTCTTCTGTGGAGACCTACATCTCTCTCGATATTCCCAGTGAGTCAAACTGACTAAACAGGCCAATCTCTGCGCTTTGCTTTCTCTTCAAAGGCTATGAAGACCACGAATTCTCACCACACAGCTCTTTAGAAGGAAGCACATTTATTCTTAAGGTGAATGCATCATATCAAAAATATTAAACACAATGGAAGAACCTCCAAGTTCCAACAATGGAAGAACCTCTAATAAGCTTATCAGAGACCACACACCACTCCAACCTGCTGAAACTGGCGGGTATGTACTCGACATGCCTCAATGGGCCATCGCTAGGCTGACCATATTTCCTTGTGACAAAAACGGGACATTGGGATGGCAAAAACGGGACAGGGTTATAACTCCCTTCAGACCCCAAATATAACCCTACAATGCCCCCCCATATCCATAAAGTCACCAATATCCAACCCTCACATAACCACCTCCAGCCCCCCCCCACACCATCCCACTACCAACCCCCCAGCCCCTTACACCCCCGCAGCCTTCCCTACACAATCTCTCCCCATAGCCCCCCACTAGCAACCAATACACCCCCCAGACTCCCCCCAATGGCCTCAAAACACAGCCCAACCCCCCACAGCCTTCCACCTCCCCCATGACCCCCCAGCTCATCCCACCCCTGCAGGCCCCGCCGCTGAGCCCCCCTCCCCAGCCCCTACCTACGCTGGGCTCCGTGTTTCCTCCACGTGGAGGGGGGACGGGGGGAGCGAGGCACCAGGCAGCCCCTGCCCAGCCAGCAGCTCCACTCTGCCGTTGCGCCGGGCTCTGCTGTAACCGGCTTGCGCGACAAATGGAGGCGGCCCAGCCAATCGCGCCGTGCGGGCTCTGCAGCGGCTGCGGCAGAGGGGAGGGGAGAACAGGCCGGGGAGGGGAAGGGACTGAAGGGCTGCGGGAGGAGGCGGGACACGCCGTGGGTCCCTGAAATAAGCCGCGTCCTGTTTTTTTTGTTTTGTTTTGTTTTTTTACGAAAAATGGGACAAATTTGATATTTTTATTAAAAAGACGGGACGTCAGAAAATATGTAAAAAACGGGACTGTCCTGTTCAAAACGGGATGTATGGTCAGCCTAGCCATCGCTGTCATGAGGAGTTCTACCACTGTTACTTACACTCGCACTAGTCTAGTGAGTGCTACTGTGAGCATATGTATATAAGCAGGGAAATCACTTCCCTAGCTCACGGTGTAGGCCTAGCCAAAGAGAAAAGGTAACGTTGCCAAAGGCCTGATGCTCATAATGGGAATTCCCAAGGAGCCAATAATGAACTGACTAGCTGAAGGGCAGCATCCCTATGCAAAGGTGGTTCCCATCAGAGAGGAGAGGTGTAGAGGCAGGAGGTATGGCCACACTTCAGTGAGTGTCTGTGAACCTGTTATTGGTCTATTGAAGGGGACCTTGCTATGTTCCTATTGCGGCTCTGGCTGTACCATGGTAGTGAATCCTGCCGGATGGAGAGTGCACTATGACCCAAGCACAGGCTAAAGGGTGCTCGGCAGCCATAGGCAACTGTTTGTACAGCATCCAAAGATGCTTTCTCATCTAATGGGAACAGTAATTCACTTCAAAAGGAGCTTGTTTGTTTTTAGCTAACAAAAACAAAACATGAAATCTAAGCACAGTAATTCTGCATCTTATCCTTCAGCCACACAGAGTAATCCAGAGATCAAGTGCTGGAGTACAGTTCTACCCAGGTTAATTCATTTAATCAAATATTACAGTTCACTGTCTCCTAGGTCTTAGCCAGTATTTGCTTTCTAGGAGGAGAAAGTTTTAGAAAAGTTTTCTCTCTTTTCTTTCCCTGAAAAGGTGACTCAAGCCAGACTTTGATGAAGTATCTGGGTACTGATTTTCTGGGCATACCATATTTATTTATGACTGTGTATCAGACCTTTTCCCTCAGGTTATACTAGCTTTATAGGTGACATCCAAAGTATAGCCAAAACTACACTAAAAGAATACTAAGGTTCTAAAGTAAAATATTCAAAAGTTAGGAAATGCCAGAATTTGGATTTCCTGTTAAAACCAAAACCACAAACCATCCAAACCTTGCACTGGATACAAAATTATTCATTTCCTCCTGGTGATTTCTATGGTGTTTTCACAACAGTATCTGAGATTTTCAGAACCATTAATGAATTTACCTACACAGCGTTCTGGTCCCTGCTCAGTGCCCGTGTTGCCCTGCTTCATGTTTCAGGAGCCCCATTATTTCCTTGTTTCTTTTGTGGCATTTTTAAAAAAGCCTCCTGCTATCTGGCTGCTTTCCCCACCACATTTACAAACAAAGGGAAAGGGAGCTTCAAAGGGCCCAGGGCTTACGGGGGAGGGGCAGACGTCCGTGCATCAGAGCAGTAGAGATGCTGGCCAGAGCAGTCGCTTTTGGAATTGTGGGATACCTTTTGGAGGCCAAAAGGTGTTTACACTGATAGAATGTGTCTTCACTTTCACAGCAATGCAAAAGAACAGCAGCAAGAGCTGTATGCCTCTCGGGAAGGTGGTTTTCTTTTTGCAGTGAAACTTCGGAGTTCACTGCAAAAAGTCACTAACAAGTATGCACGCTCCTGTGGTTTTAGAACAAAAAAGGGACTTTTTGCACTTTAAATGGTAAGTGTAGACATGCCATAACTTGCCCAGTGTTGCACAGGAAGCCTTCAGGAGAGTAGAGATTTGAAACCAAGTGCCATAACTTCCCGTCAGTATTACTAAACTATCCTGCTTGTCTGTATTACAAAACCATAGCCACAACCTACACCTTGTCAACAACTTCAGCAGAAAGACCAAAGACTGTGTGGACAATGAGACTGAGCTATCCCCTCTTACCTCTACAAGAGGGCTATCCAGAACACAATATGGGTCTATTGCTTGAGAGGTGTAGGCAACCTTGACCCACTAATGGCCCTTACCAACACCGTCACACTTGTAATCTGGAGGAGAGAGAACATAATAATCGGAGCTATAACAAAGTCAAGAGCAAAGAAAACCATGAAGCCGTTATCCCAGTAAATATAGAACAAATTGAGACTTTCTTCTACTCAGGGCTTGATTTGCCTTTATGGAAAAGTCAGTCAGTCAATACTGTTTATTTTTCAAATGTTAGCAAATATTGGCATTTGAAAGTGAATAGATGATTGATTAGTCTAGTGACAATTACTGACAGAAAACTAGTGTGAATGGATACAAATCAATATTCATGAAGTGCCAGAGTTCTGTAAGTATAGAAATTCATTTACTATCACTCAAACATTTCATTATTTATTGACAAAACTTTCATATTTAAATGCAAGGTGTCCCCTGAAAAGATCCTGTGTAGTTTTATCTGTATAACATTATAGACAAGAATGTCACGTTTATTATAACAAAGGGAAGGCTCCTATTTGTTAAATCATTTAAAATACTACTACTTAGAATTTACCTAGTAATTCCAATCTTCATGTTGCTTTACCAATACCAATTTACCCTCTCAGCACTCCTGTATGGCAGAAGCAAAGGAGGGTGTGAGTGTTTCAGCAACAGGAGTTAAAACTGAAGATGATTCTGTCTCCCAGTCATGTGTTCAGACAATTAGACATGTCTCTGAAAAGTCAGCCCCTTCTTCCCAAATACACCATATTACCACCAGATACAACTCTCTTCCAGTTCAGATATCAGATTCTTCTCTAAAGAGAGAGGTGCATAACACTATATGTCAGAGCATCTACAGTTCTATTCACTTTATGTTGCAAGTGCCTTTTAACAATGCCAAGGCTCTGTCTACTCTGCATGAACGTGAAATAATTTTTCAAATGGACCCCAGTGTTCTCAGAAAATGATTTTATAGGGACAGTCCCAATATTCGGGGCTTTGTTTTATATAGGCTCCTATACATCCCCACACCCTGTCCCAATTTTTCACACTTGCTATCCGGTCACCCTGCTCTGCACTAGTTTATGTATATAAATAAGACCATAGCTGCCATTACGTAACTCCAGCAATTTCCAAGGTTCTCAATACCATAGTCTGAGTGTGCAGGTAACCTCGCTAACCATTTTGCATGCAGATGCCTATTTGTGTATACAAATACGCACTTGCACATGTAAATAAAGATTCACTTTAGAGACATGTTAGAGCATATGGTCATATCCTCCCCTTCACTTCAATCTCATCTAGATTGAGTTTCACACAACTAGCTTTCCTCCATGCCCCAATATCAGCCCAACACTGGACCAAACATTGAACGGCAGTAAACGGGTCAGATAAGATATAGATTTGAAGCACAGTATCATCAGCATACTGAAAGCACTACAGTCCTTACCTCCTCATTAGCCATCAAGAATCCCATATACATGTTGAATAGACTAGGAGATAAGGAGTTCCAAAGGATTCCAGACTATGACAGCTCCCTTAAGGATAAACAATTGCCCTACCTGGGAATGCTTGGCATTGGTTCAACAGCCGTATGCACTCCTGCTAAATTCCACAGGCAGGTCAAAAACACTTCAATAGTAATGAAGGCGGCTGGTGGCTGGATCTAACAACATCAGCATGGATATCCAATCTTCTTCCATCTCCAGGAAGACCATCTACCAAATCAGAAATACCACTTCTGTGCTGTACCTAGGAAAACAAGGGTCAAGGAGATACACAATGTCTAGGTACACTGTCTCACTACAGCCTTCTCTAAAATCTTTACCAAAAAATGATTGGATGTTGGACAATTATTAACCACATTTCCAGATGGATACATTGACTGACAAAGAAAGCAACTAATTATAAAAAATTATGTGGGAGCTGGTCATTAACAGCAAAGTTAAAGTGAAGCAGAGTTTTCAGTTTAATAAAAAAGTTTTTAATTTTTATCTTTGTAAAATCTCTTGCAAACATTAGTCCAATGATTGTAATCCTCCAGTATCATTTGAATTTTTCATAGTGATTTGAGGAAAATCGGGTTAATAAAATAAAAAGACATAAGAAGAATTCCAGAACGCCCTTTTGGAACTTTTTCACTGGTTTGTTTCACTCTTTTTGCAAATATAAACAAACTTGAAAACATTCTGGGATCTGTGCTTTGCTCCACGTATTGCTCCCCATGTGCTGAGTGATAGAATTCCAGTTATAAATATATAGCATTTGTCACATGCCATAACTTGTCACTTTTTCTCCATAACTGAAAAGGCATGTGCCAAAATGAACCTACTGTATTCTAGTCTACTATCACCTATAGCAATTCAGTGCCAAAAAGTCTCTTAAGATTTACATGGGTCACGTATTGTTTATATAGCAATATAGCTTTATTCACTTTGGCTATTGTGCTTGATGGAGGAAGAAAGAACCTGTGTTTAAAGGAAATATGTTTCCCTATGTACGGTTGAATGGCTCATTTTTTTCATTCAAGTTGTGCAAAATCTCTGATTTTATTTAATTAGTTTAAAAGTCAGGCACATTTAAAAATAAATATATTAGCACTTGCTGCTATAGTCAAACTTTTTTGAATGAAAAATTTAATTAAAAATGGCCTTTTTCAAGATGGGATTATTTGCAAAATGTTTTTTTTTAAATCCACTTTCATAACGAAACTGGTTTATGAAGGTGGGTGAGCCTAATTTTCCCAATTTTACAAATGGGGAAACTGAGGCATAGTGTGGTAAAATGACTTGCCCAAGGTCACACAGTGGAGCTTTGACAGAGCCAGAAGCAGATCCCAGAACACACCTGAGAAAGCGTGCAAATAGAGTTGCTAGGTATTTTTCAATTAACCTGTTTTTTCACCCCAAAATGCCAAGTAATCTAAACCAAATCTGTCTGACAGTTTCAACAAATGTCTTGAGGTGACAAAATTTTTGGAGAAAAAAAAAAGTTGAAATTGTCCATATGTCCTGTTTCAACACTTTCAAACCAGAAAGTTGGTTCTTCATGTTGAAATAACTTTTCATTTTGAAACTTTAGTAAATTCAGACAATATATCAAACAAATTTGCAGGATTAGAAAAAATGACTCCCAGCAAGCTCTCTACGTGGGTAAGAGAATGAGTGAACTTAACAAGATGGAGGAAGTCCAAGAGGAAGAGAGTGCGCAAGAGTGAGTGAGTGAAACAAGTGGAGGAAAAGGACAGTGTGAGTGAGATCATGCATATCTGCCAGACATGTAGAGATGGAGTCAGAGCCTGAATTGCCTTGATACTTTTCAAAATGAAGAACATCACACCTAGCATTACAGTATTTTCCTGGGTAGAACCCTCCTCTTTTCCCACCTCTCTACCCTCCTCTTGTTTGCTTCCCCACTTCTGTTTGGCTGCTTGCTTCCAAGCACATCCCAATAGCTCAACAGTACATGCTCCGCCATGGATTATGGGTACTTCCATCACACAGCAGTTTTTCTCACTTCTGCTTGACTTCGCTGATCATCCTTGTAATCAAGGCTCTTTTCATTCTCTTTGGCAAATCACCATCTGCAGTGGGGGGGGGGGCATATACGGTGTAGCTCCAAAAATGGACTTTTCTTCAGCTTCAAGCTTAACCCTTGATTAAATTCTGTGTAAGTCTAAGAATCTTAATCAAGGCAATTACCTGACACAGGATAACTGGCTCAGCACTCACTTCTAGTGACTGACTCGAATACCAGCAAGATTTGGAATTGGTTGCAAAATTCCACAGAGAGGAGACTATGCATGAGCAAGGCAAGTCCTGCAGTGCCTGTGTGCCGTGCATCTGATTGTTTGTCACTTGTTTTTCTCTTACAATCTCTGTTACATGCACTTCTCAACATTCTGCATAGGCTGCTTATGTTCTTTTTTCTAATTCACATTCTGCCGTGCTAGAGGGAGCGCATGCTCTCACAACATGAATCAGATCTTATACCTTTCTTCTCTCCTCACAATAGAGTGGGAAGAACAGCCTACACATCTCATGGCTTCTTTGTTTTAGATTTATTGATAGAAGCAAAAATGAAACCAGCAGCCAAACGCTGCAATAGTAGGCAAGGCTGTATGGTTCCCTGATCAACTCCTCTTTAATGCTATAGGATATTGATCTGAGGGGAAAACCTAGAGTGAGAGGTAAAACAGAATTCTAGAATTTTAATCTGCATTACATATACAAGAAACCTAGAGATATAGAGATTAACATCTAGCACAGATATCGTTGGTCTGATCAAGTATGTTGCCAACTGCATCTTTTAAAGATTAAATGCATTTTCAAACTTAAATAAACTAAATTGAATACCCTTCAGAGATACTTACTGTAAGCCCGGAAGAGTATTCACTGATTAGTGTGATACAATACTTTCACTCAGGTAATCTGACAAATATCTTGGCCTGTGAAGGTTCTCAACATTGCACACCTCATCAAAGGGCCAAGAGCTCTGAAAACCTTTTATATCTGTATATTACACTTTGCAGTACAACTCCAGAGGCAAAATCCTGACCCAATGAAGTCAATGGCAAAAATTCAGTTGATTTCGGGGGGGGGGGGTGGAGGAAGGGGAACAAGATTTCACCCTGGACAAAGTGCCTAGATTTTAAAGTGGTCAGCACATTAGATGCACTACAGAGACACAAATCAGCTTTCAATATGGCAACTACTTAAGAATGACATTATGTCTTGCAAGCTGGAAAACAGGCCAACTCCAAAAGGGGAACAGGATGAGGAAGACAATGGGAAAATTGGTTTATTTTGAGCACTGAGTAGGATAGCCAGAACTAGGTATGATTTTCCCATCAGGACTACTGGAGAAATTTCCCATGCGTAAATGTTTGGCCAAATTTGCTTTTAATGTTATCTCAAACTCACACGCAAGACAACTTTAGATTGAAAATTGCTCTGCTTGAACAGTTTACAGAATGATAGATATTATTTAGTATGCATAGCTGTGCATAGAGGCCCAATCCCTGACTGAGGACTACAGATGCTACAAATAATTAAATAAAAATAGAATAGAGGCCAGACTCGGCACCCATTAACTTCAGTGGAAGCAGAAGCAGGCTATAACTGAAGGAAATTCTCTTTGTCTCACAAGTGGCCATGAACCACACTCCTTTCTCATTGTTCTATACAAGTACTTTTTGTGAAAGCATGATATCGAGGTATTTGTCATTTTTTCGTTCATATATTCCTTCGATTAGAACAAATTCAGTCCTGGTGTGACTGGGAGCAATTCATTGTTTCTCATGAACCTAAGACTTTTTTTTTCTGTTTTAGACTGAAAAAAATCCAAAAACTCTTGTAGTAAAGCTCAACAAAAATGTATTTACATATCTATTAAATTAATTAGCTGTCCACATGCCTCCACTGGGTCACTACATAATCTTATTAACTGTGACTACAGTCTTTCCTCCTCCACTCCCTTTTGACCCTACCAACTTTTGCCCTTTCTTTACATGGTGTGAAATTAGGTCTTGGTATTGCAAAAACTTACACGTGCCTAATTTTAAGGGGACTAATCATATACTTAAAGTTAAGCATGGACATGATTCTTTGCAGGATCAGGGCCTTAGGTTATAAACTTGTCATGGTTATAAAACACTAAAGAAGAATAAAGAGTTGCTTTTGCTCACCTTTATATAGTGAGAGAGAAGAAAGACAATATAAAAAGTGTATTATCTAAAGTTATATACTTTGGGATAAATTCCTCCCTTGTTATCTTGGCAACTCCTCCATTGACTTTTTGCCAGAGTACCAGTATCAGCATGTCACTTTTTCCTTGTGCTATGAAGGAACACAGATTTGCACAGATTGTTAGTATACTTTTTGTAAAACTAAAAAGCAGCAAACATTGGGTTATATAAACCCAGATTACCAGAGGATATGGAGAGAGTTAACTTTCCAGACTCTGAGAAATAGTCTTTGGCATATATTTTGAAACAAGGATATTTTTGGCTAATTCCATTAGAACATACCAGATGCTTTCTATTTGGTTTAATATTGAATAAACCCAAGTTTCTGCTCTCATGCTGGATGTTTTGCTTTAGACTCAACAACTGTTGAACCCAGATATTACAGCAATTAACAAAGATTGTCAGGGCCTAGGTTTCAGTACAGTATTAGAAACAAATACATACACATTTAGTGTGCATGTTTAACATGGGGTTTGCATGGAAATATGGCTAGACAGAGACCTATGAGGCTATGTATCACATGCATGCAGAGTGATCATACTGCCTCATGCTGATCCTAAGGGCCAGATTTTTGAAGGTAATCCACTTTCCAAAATAATTTTACTATGGGCCAAATTCACTTCATACATTCACATATGAAAATCCTATTGAAATTCATGGAAGTTGCAAGTTTGCACGTGGGGGTAGGACTTGGCAGAAAACTAGATGCATACAAACACAAAGGCAGCTCACATTGTCCCATTGCAGATCATCGTTCTGGAACGAAATAAAACATCAATTTTACAATGCTCTAAAGTATTTCTTCTCTATGGGCATATGTTTAGTAGGAAAACTAATATGGGCAGCAAAAATCTTGAATGTGCATCAGTAGCAGGCAGACTGAACTCTGAAATAAGACTCAAAGATATTTCATCTCTAACGGGTGATACGTTTCTTTAAAAAAAACTGATTTGGGAAGGAAGGGAGAGGAATAATTTTAGACCCACATTTGGTTATTATTGATTGTGACATGGAAGCGAAAAGAGAGAAACCAGATTTCTCTCTTTCCAAGAATCAAATCCTAAACTTAGCATTAAGTCAGACAAGTCGATTGCATCAAATACTGATGGGTTTAGGCTGAGTCATAGACACATCTGAATATATACTAAATACAACAGCTGAAGACATAGCCATATATCCTGAGGAGAACACCTCACACCCATATGATGAAGCTGTGTGGAGTTTAAAGAGCAGGACTGATCCCTTAAGGGACTGACCAACATAACTTTTTGTATATTGGACTTATTGAGGATCACATTTATGTTAGTTTATCCCCCTAAATAAGGAAAAAAGTAAGCTAGAAAGGAATGGGATAGGGAGAGAAATGCAAAGAGGCTGGGGAAGAAGCAAAGATCAGGAGAAAGATTCAAGGGGAAGAGTAGGCGGAAGACAAGAGACAAGTCAGACACTTCATGAAGTCTATTGAGGATATTGCTAGTGCTACCAATTTGACATGAAAGATATTGGAACAGAGTACTCCAGTATTCGGTCTCCAACTGTGGCTAGTAATATTTCATTTATGGGAAGCTCAAGAGCATTGCAATAAGCTGTTGTGGAATTTACTCCTAACTCACATTAGTTCAGAGCATAAGCTTGTCCCCATATATCCATTCCTAAACTCTTGGGTTTTGGGTTTTTTCCACTTTCCTTTTAATCCTTAATATAATTGGATATTCTTAACCACAAATATCTAACCCCCTTTTTGAATCCTACAAAGCACTTCATAGGAGATAAATGAGAAAGGAAATGAAGATATACAGTACTAATTTCAGAGATGGAGTTGGGCATGGTGACAAGTCTAGGGTGCAGACACTAATATTTTTCCTTGGAGCTTCCAAATTTATAAAAGATAGCTATGGAATTGTGATTATGAGAGCACAACTTTACAGGTATAGGACATATCAGTAGAAGGCTATGAAAGGTGATGAATAACTAGGGTTATTATTACCATTTCCTTGTTTACTGACTTTACGAGCATTGTTTTTCTTTTCTTCATATTCTTGCATCTATTATATCAATACATTTAAGTACATAATTTTTTTTTATTGGAATTTGGCAGGAATCCAAGAAAATAGTTCTTTACTTGCCTCACATTACACTATTCTCTTCATTTAGAAGATTAAGGCAAATCTTTCAAGGGACAAACTGCTCTATTTTGGTTAAAAATAACTTTATTAATCTGTAGAGATATCAGCTGTTATAGACAAAGGGCCGGATTCTGTACTCAAGACATATAAGCACACAGCTCCCAAATGTGCATCCAAGATTGAGGTCAGAATCTGTCCACAAGTAATTTGAAACATACACTGAACATATAAAAGTAAGTAGAGTGATTAGGCTGGAAGCACTAACCCAAAGATCAAGTTAATATGCCTGATTCTGTTATTAATTCAGTGAGACCTTATGCAAGTGACCTGCAACTCCTGAAGTGACCAAGGAGGAGTACTGCCAGGTGTGCTGAGATCTATTTCCTGAAGGCTGCTCCCAGTTGGCAGTAGCTTCCGTTCCAAACATGGCCACTGAAACAGCCAAATTCAGCCCATTTAGGCAAATACAAAGGGAAACACTTTGTGTTCTAGATGACAATACACAGATTAAATTAAAAATCAAACAGAGGATGTGAATGTGCACATAACATATGGGAAATACCTAAGTTAGACACTGCTCTTTGGATATCAAGTGCCTTTTTAGATCTAGAGAGAAGAGTGGAATAAACATGTCAGGGAACCAAGAGCTATTGAGTTCTAATCATTACTCTAACTCCATCTTTGGCCTTGGGCGTCTTAACTTCTCTATTCTCAGCTTCCTCATCTGGAAACTGGGGTAACAGCTTCTCTCGCATGGGAGTTGTAGAGATTAATTAGCAGGTGTTCATAACATGATTTCAGTGTAAGTGCTAAGTACTAAATGTACCACCACAAGAATCTTCCTCAAATCCTGTTCTTTTAAATGGGTAATTTTCACTTCAGTTAAATATGGTTCAAAATGATATGGAAAAAAGTTCATATTATTCAGTTGACCTCTTTCTGCCTGGTGCTTAGAGCCAGGCTGATGAGCACTAGCAGTGACCACATCAGATCCACCTCAGCTAAAAGCAGAAGCTAAAAGCAGAGCTTCAATAAGATTGTGGTAATAAGAGTCACAGTGGCAGAGGATTAAGTGGTCCCAGCAAGAGTAGCGAATTGGAAAACATGTCACAGGGCAGGGCTAAGGAGCGGAAAAAAGTCACCACAGGGAAAGAAAGGCAAAGACCCTAAGCTTGATACAGACAATAAAAGTATCCCCCTGTAAAACACAAGTACGTTTTCCCTTTCTCTCCTGGAGTTTTGGCAACTCTCCCTTTCACTTTGTTTGCAAACGATTCAAAACCTTAAACGAAGGGAAAGCTACATACAGCAGGTCCCCAGGCTTTTTCTTATCTCAAGGATATTTGGACCAATCTCCTGTCTTATCAAATAGATGCAGAGTGCATAGTCAGAACTTTGCCCTTTTGTTCCTTCCCTGTTGTCCAGGCAGGCTGTGGTTCTCTCAGGCCTCTGGGATTCCTCTAGGCTTACAAGAGAGATTCTCCCATGACCAGACGTCTGAAGGCTGCAACTTCCTTTTTGTTTCATGTTCACATGCGGAAGCATAACATTTTGGAGAGTTTTATAGGATTGAGCCCAGGACTGGCCTGATCCTGAGGCGAAATGAGGCAGTCACCGCAGGTGCCAGACTGTGTGTGGAGGGAGGGGGCGCCACTAGGACCCAGAGTGTAGAAAATTGTGTCTGCTGCTGGTGCATATGAATTCTCTCTGCTCTACAGGCACAGAGATGGTGGAGTGCTCTGCTGGAGGAAGGAGGGCACAAGAGACATAACAGGCAGGCAGGAGAAAAAGCAAGAGGGAATAACAGAAGGCAGCAGGAGCTGCAGGGAGAAAGAGGAGGAGAAATCTCTTATGTACCTCTCTAGCACCCCAGGAGCCTGTACCATTTAACATCAGCTACTCAGGGAGCTTCCTCTTTCCTGCGGCTTCCCTGAACCCACTTGAGAACAGGCAGTCAACTGAAGTAGTAAGAGCCAGTTAGGCCCTTAAAACACGGATATCTTCCCTCACTCAGACCCTGCCACCAGCCTGCTTATTTGTCCCCTTCAACTGAGTGTTGAGAGCCACTAGAGCTGACACAGAACAGCAGTCATGAGTGAAGAAAATGCCCTTCTGGAGCAGCATTCAGAGAAGAAAAAGTAAAGGAAGTTTTTCTATCTAAGCAGAAAGGATCTCTCCTGAGATACATAGACACAAATGTTCACGGTGAGCCTTCAGGCCCAGTGAGGATGTGAGTGGTGAGGAGATACCTGATCTTCCAGTCAAAGTGCAGGTGATGTGGCTGCTACTGCAGCATCCATATCTCCATCTCAAATGGATGTAAACATGCACATTCCTGAAGAAAAGTGTAGAGAGTGGTAGAGGCACAAGAAACAGCTGCTGCTGAGTTCAGTTCCTTAAGTCTAGATGATCCAGGACTGTGGACCACTTGAGCAGTAGCCTGAAGACTCTTTGTACTCAATGGGCCACAGCAAGCGAAAAACTTCATGTTCCCCAAAGACAATGAAAATAGAAGTTTCTGTCCAACACATTACTGGCGTGAAATCTTCAATGGTGACAAAGTGGAGAGGCACAGGATAAGACCCCCGAAATAACAAGTGAAAGATTAATTCTTTAACCAGGTGCTAGATTGTGCAAGACAGTCAGTTGAAGAATGTTTCCATGCAGCTCAAGGAACACAGCAGTATATTTGGGATGTTTTATGATATTCCAAAACTCCTCACTATACCTGAAGAAGACCTACACCAGTAATGCAGGGCACTAGAGACAGTGTTGACACATGATGACATGCACAATATTGATGCAAGGGATTTAGGTGATGAACTGAAAGCCCTTTCAAGATACATTTCATCAGGATCAACTCCAAAAGCTGTTCTGGAATATATGCGCACAAATAAAAGACGACCACTCTCTCTCCAAATACTTTTGTTGCTCTGTGCATACTTCAAACTTCCTGTAACAGTTGCCAATGGAGAACACAGCTTCTCCAAGCTGAGGTTAATAAAAACATATCTATGCTCCACAATAAACACAGGAGAGGCTGGTCGGCCTTGCAACCATCTCAATAGAGCATGAGCTGGTCCAGACTGTGGACCTTCAGGAATCAGAAACAGTTCAAATCTTTCCAACCAAGTCAGCATGGAAAGCGCCACTTTGATTATTCAAACAGATAAAAATGCCAGTGTTTACTATGCAGACAAGAAAAGTAAAATTTGCTGTTCAGGAATTTGAAAGTTAAGTGTTACTTAAAATTTTTGAACAAGGCATTTTAAATTGTTAGTTCTCCTTTATTGGGGTAGGTAGCAGAGCAGTACCATGAGAGGAGTGGAACAGGAAGAAGGCAGAATTGAGACCTTTCAAAGTTTTGGCCCAAGAGAGGAGACATGGGGGCTTCGTTTGAGCGCCTCGCCTCAGGTGTCAAAATGTTGTGGGCTGGCCCTGATTGACCCTATCTGCAGGCCCTTTCCATGAGCGAGTGTGTGGCACTTTAACATCCCAATCACACTAGGCCTTTCAGGCGGGAGAAGTAATATAAAATAAAGGAGCAGGAAATGGAAGGTCTTACAGGATGCATTAATTAGGAGGAAAAAGTAGTACTAGAAAGTGGTTGCTATTAGACAGAGAATCCCAGTTGTTTGCAACTAGTGGTGGATTGTGATACACATTTAATAAACATCATGATTAATTTCACGGTTAGAACTACATGCTCGCTTTTGGTGTGGTGGGAGGAAGGTACACAAAGCGATTATCACTGTAAAATTTGTATTTTTGAGTCGTGAAACCTCTCTAAGACAATTTATTCTCCTGATATTGATAACAGATGCTTGTGATCAGAGTGCCAGACTGAAGTCTGAACTGTTAGCCAATGGAACAGCTATTTTTTTAAAAAAATAATTAGCCTGTATGCCTGATAACTCCATAATTCTACAGCTAATTTAAAAAGTGATTTAAGCTGCTTGTTTGGTTGGTTTTTGTTTTGTGTTCTGAGAGAAAGAGAAGCTGCCAGCTATTTGGTTTCAACACATTAAAATTAATCAACAGTTTCCAGTTTGAAACAAATGCATTTCCTTTTCCAAACACCTGCATTTTATTTTCTGTCAGACACAGGCACTGTGCGTCATGTAGGACCTAAAAGCATCACTGTTCTTACATTTAAATCCACTTCTTCCATTGGTATGTAACACAACAATGTCAGCCATTATGGCTGGAGAGCTGAGAGTTGTTTACTGAGAGAGTTATTTCTAATTAGTCAACCTCTTAATCTACATTTTCAGAGAGACAAATACTACCCACCCATCTCACTGCTATGGGGGAGGGAGAGCATGCATATCCAGTGATGTTCAGCTACAGAGCAGACACAGCACTGGGCGCCCCACACAAGGTGGCCTCTTCCCCCCACTCTATGTGATAGCCTTTCACATCACCCCAGAGGGAAACTTTTGAGGTGCACCAGATGAGAGGTAGATCCATGACTATACAAATCTACAGGTCACTCTACTTTTCCATTTAAGAGGATCTCCCAGCATCAGAGAGGAGGGTTCTATTCCCTCCTAACTCACACAAAACTCCCCCTTGCACAGCCTGTTTACCCATTCTTACCCTGCTGCCCTCCAGATAGGACACTAAGGTCCTAATCCAACTCACAATGAAGTCAGTTGGAGTCTTTCCATCAACTCCAATAGCATTTAAATCAGAGATTTAAAAAAGAACAGCGGCAAACCAATCCATCAACTATCTGCTGATACCAATACAGCACTTCCAAGCATATTGAACTATTCAAAGAAAAACCTCTGAGACAGAGGAATGAAGAAACATGCAGAACAATTTTTCTCCAGTCTAGAAGTTGGAGTTATGCATGTACAGTATGCACATTATCTCTAATAAGCTGTGTCTATATCTTTACTGCATCTGAAAGCTGCAATCTAAACAGTACTATACTTAGTACCCATAAGGTTATATTATATGGGAAAAAACACTGCATTTGTTTCAGCTTATTTAAAATGCACCTCTCCAAAGCTCTAGATTCTCAGGCAAAATATTTATACAACATCCAAATCAAACCTGTTCAAGTGGACAGGTAGGGCTCCCTATTGTCAGTAGTCACCACCATGTGCAGGTGAATCCAGGGCTATCTGCAGCTGGCAGAGGTCAAAGAGAATGGAAGAAACTATAAAATAATGAGTTTAGGAGGTAGTGGAAGTCAAGATATTTAGCTGCAAGCCATGAGGAATGAGTAGGTATCTACAGAAATAGGCAGGCAAGTGGGTGGGTCCATTTGAACCAATACCAAGCATGGAAAATGTCCATTGTTCAGAAAGTTATGTGCATGCCAAATGGAATTTGAATAGACATTTCTCTCTCTGTAGCTCTTTTGCACCCCACAAAGGGAAAGACTAGTGGAGGAGAGGAAGCTAGTGTAGCTAAGAGTTCTCTTTTCCTGGTCCACCTCAGGGGATGGGGCTATCTTCATTGCTACGTGCCCCTATTTTATCTGTGTGTGGGAGGAAGGGAGTATAGTATTTGCTCAAAGTTTCTCCATACCGCTGCCTGAGGGAATCCTGAGCAAAAGCATTCATTTCCAGCTCCACAAACAAATTGAGCAGGACATAGAGCTTCCTCATCAGGCACATACCCTGACTAAAAAAACAGAGTGAATGAGCTGGCTTTTTGCATTTCATGGCAGGTACCCAATACCCCTATTAGCAGGCTTAGTTGAGGTTTCAGACAGAGAATGAACAACCTTGTCATAGGGTCCACTCACTTCTAGGGGCGCCTCCTCCTGGTTTCTCTGGGGATTAGGTCCAGAGATCAATTCTGCTGCTCACTGCATAACCTACTACTTGCTGCTCTCTCAATCTCTGGGATTCCAAGTGCTCCTTTGTCATGACTTGGCCCTCCAGCCAGGTCACTGTATGTCTTTCCCCCTTCTGGGGCATCAAAGTCTTCCCTCACTAGCAATCTGAGGTAGTCTTCCCATTCACTGCCCCTATTGTGCCACTTCCCCCGTGGCTGTCAGGGGAACCCAGGCCCACCTTTTACTCTAGGTTCCAGCTCAGAGACTCTCTAAATCTGCTATCTCTTGGACCGTACTGTTTTCACCTGAATCTTTGTTACCGTCTGGCTCTCCCCCATCTCTGGGTTTGCCAGCCTCCCAACAGCTAGTAAGTGTAGCCTACCCTTGTTCTGCAGCCCGCAAACCTTCCTTCTCCCAGAGAGTGATGGCAGCCTGCTTCCCTGCCGTGTCTCTCTGCTATCAGCGCCTTGCCTTTATAAACTGAGCCCAGCTCATTCCTCCTCAACTGGGCTTTCACATTCACTCAGGGGATTAAACCACCTGATTCCCCTCAGACATGACTTGCCTGATTAATTGCCCCCATTCTTAGTCTACATTAACCCTTTCAGGGAAAGTGTCGGGTTAACACCCTATCACAAATCGTAATATATTTTAATGTAAAGAGAAAGAATATTTCATAGTGTCTACTGGCATTGTATAAACCCTCATGCCGCAATAAACATATATGGGCCCAAAGTTCCACCTACAAGGAGCACAGTGCAACACTGGGATTTAAAGGTTTTGTGGACATGAGTTTGGGACATAGCTTCATTATTTACGAGTTATGCTATAACTCTGTTTTGCAGGACATCCCAGAAAAGTAGCAGTAAACTCTTTATATCACACTGTCATACACACACAATTTTTCAGTATATGGCACGTACTTTTTTTTTGTAATTCCCCCATCTGTAAATCTATGTTATCTTAATACCAGATGCCCAGCTGTTCAGTTAGAGAAATAGAAGTATTGGTGTTAATACGCTCAAGAACCACTAGTATAGGAAATAAATTAACCCTGGTGCTGTTCAGTCTCTCAGTAAAATAATCACTAATCTGTGTAAACTATTACTGAGTACAAAGGCACACTTATTTTATTACCAAAGCTAAAAATACTGTGTGATAGCTTGAGTTGGAAAATTGCTATTGGCAATGGCAGATTTACATGTTTGTCTCTTATTACTGCCATTGAGAGTGGAGCATCTAAATCTTCCACATTTGTCTAATACAATCAATATCCCAAGATTTTTTACTAGACTTTAAATCCCTAAAAATAAAAAAATTCAATGAAAGGGACAAAAAAAGTTGATGCCCCATATGTAACCTTAGAATTGTATTTATGGTTGTGAAAGACACTTTCATACCTAGATTGCACTGTGATTGGCACATTAGAGACATATAGATGACCAAAATTGCATGTATTTGTTAATGTCTTTAATTATGAGAAGCCTTAAAACATTCCTTGGAAAAGTCTAACCATTTTCCACATATTGTCTATTCTAAATACCTCTTGTCAAAGACAGTCACAGAAAAAAAAATCATCTCGTGAATCTGGCAAACATTGCATGTCAGCTAAAATTTATAAAAAGAGGTGATTATTGATTTTTCGCTCATCTTTTATTAATCATTCCTCAAACTACGTGTCATCCCTTAAAATAAAAGGCCAATTTATATTTATTGGATTTGAGATATATTTATGATATGTTCATGTAAGGCTATTCTAGTTTTATAACAGAGTTATATTGAAATGGCTGGAAACCGGCACAAAGTAACAATTTTTCCTGACAGATGTGACCTTATCAAGAAAATAAGAATCATACTTTTCATTTAAATGTTCAATGGCACAAAGTCTGTTGTTGTAGATTGCTGATTCTATTTATTAACGAAAACTCTATTCATGGACTAGCATATAAGAGAAGTTAGATGTAAGGGACAAAATTATATATATATATTAACAAAACTACAATTGGATCCTGAAGCCAGAATGTTTAATTGCAAGGTAGCCCACATGAATATATATCAAGGGTATGCAATTACAGGACATAATTCTAGCTTCAACAAATATAACCCATCCAAAGGTTAAAGAACCTCCCAATTCTGTTTTTTTTTACTTGTGTTATATTTGGATCCAAGCAGTAAGAAGAATCAAAATGGAATTTTTTTCTCCCACATCTGCATCAGCAGTACCTGTTTTGCTGAGATTTTCAAAGACACATATGACAAGCACTTAAATCCAATGTTTCCCCTTGACTTTCTTTGCTACAAACCAGTCGGTCTGCAAAAAAGCGAACACATTTAATCAGAAGGTCACACTTGGAAATCACTAAATCATACTGACTAACTAGTAAGAGACCTGCAGGTGATAATGGAGAGTGTCAGGTACTTGTAATGTGATGTGTCAGCAAAGAAAGCTAATGCAATTTTTGGCTGTGTGCACATCATGGAGCACCATTTACCCAGTGGTGATGAGACCACATCTAAAATACTCACCAAGCCAGATCATCTGAAATTATTAGAGCAGGGTACATTAAAAGCTTTGTGATGATCTCAGTGGGGAGGGAGACTGGATTACCAGGAGCTCCATTCCTGCAAAGTTTAGAGGCTTTGTAAGGCTCAAGCTAATCTAAATTCTTGTGGAGCTCTTTATCTTTGCAGCTGTGGCGCTCAAGGCATGGAAGGGGACTAGGTGGGTCCTCATCAGGGAGAGGTGGTGGAAACGAGACTGACACAGAGCTGCTGACGAAGCTGCCAGCCATGCTAGGTTTTGTGCCTCCACTTCTGTAAAGGTTAGATGCATTAGCTTTCAGCAAGTGTTTCTAAGCTTTTCAAGATCAGAGGCATTGTGCTAATGACACCTGCCCATGCTCTGCTTTCCTTACTGGATGCAGGTAAACTCTGTGGTACATTTAGTTAACTGAACAATTTGTACCTATAACAACAATCACTGGGAAAACTTTTTTTCTCCTGAGTTTTCCAGCCCACTTGTACAAACCAAAGAGGTTTGGATAGTATAGAGAAGGTTCAGAAATGCATCTGGACTTTAGGATATTTATCTAATGTTTATTCATCCTGAATAATAAAGAAGCCTTTTGTCCCTACTTATAAAAGTGAAAAAACCCCTCAAAATATATAATTTGCATGGCAAGCAGACAGGTTTTTAACACAGTTTCTTAGCATTGTGTAAATGTTTTTCTTTAAAGCACTTTAAGTTATTGAGTCACCTTATGGACTAGTTTCATCTGCCAAATTTAATTGTTTTTCTTCCTCGATCAAAGCTGGTTTTGTACAATACAAATATAACACACTTTATAATGAATCACAAATTTCTTCCAGCTCTTGTAACTCAACACCATGAGTCTTCACTGAGAATTCTTTTCTACTGCTCCGAGGAGTTTAACCCTAGAAACAGACTCTCAGAGCATTGCATCTGATTGGAACTGCCACAGCATGGCAGAAAGAGAGAGAGGGCCTCAGAGGTAAACATGTTCCAGGCTAATTAGGTCTTTACAGATTATCACTACCACCTGCGTTTGCAAATGAATGTGGATAGGAAGTTAGACCAGGGCACAAAGCACAGATATGTTTTCACATCGACTTACCCTACTCAGAAGGTAGGTGACTGTATTATGTACTATCTGAAGCTTCCAGATGATAGCCTCAAGTAAAATGCTAAGTGCATCATGGCTGTGAGAAACCGAACTAACTGCTCTCCAACCTCAAACTTTAATTCCCCACCAAGCTCATTTTCAAAAGCTACTTTCAAGCTTAACCATCCAAAACCTATCCTAGATCCTGTGCAATCTCTAGATTTGGACCAGGAAGGGGTATGGAAACAGCATTAGTTGTGCTGATGGATTATTTTGTGTTGTAAATGGATGGAGGGTAGACATCCATTCTTACACTCCTGGACTTTGCAGCATTTGGCATAGTCAGTGACAGGAAAAGAACTCATTTGCGCAGGAGACAAAGCTGCCTAAGGGACAATTCGGAGTTTGGGGAATTCAGGAGCTAAGATCACCTCCATCCTTTCTGTTCCAAATGCAAGGCACACTTCCATGAGAGATCAAAGTACACAGCACTCCACAACCGCCACCAAATATCCAGACCCAATTCCCCCTCCCCCCCAAGGAGAGAAGAGGAAGGGATAAGGTACCAGGTGACAGATGCTAGTCACATTGCATAGTGCATCTCTGCAAAGTCCTCAGAGACCATAGTGACAGGTGTGCTATGACAACCTGACCCAGGTAATAAGTGTGGAGATAATTGCCATGGAGATTCTCACTCCCCACCCACTTCTTCAGAATTTTTTTAAGGATTCCTGAACGAGTAAGGATGCTGTCGTCACACCCCCCTTTAACTCTCAGGCCCCAGGTGTGGAGAGCGGATGAGCTTCAAGAACACCCCTTCCAGGAATCTTGCTTTTTATAGGCCATCAAGGTTTGCAGTTGCTGTAGCTATGTCGCTGAGTAACAAATATCCCAAAGGTACATACCGTATCATCAACCCTTACTCCACAATTAATGTGTCACTCTGTGGAAAGGTCTACACTTTGGAATTACAGTACTTCGGTAGAACTACATCGCTCAGGAGTATGAAAAATCCATACCCCGAAGTCATACCAACCTTAGTGTTGGTGCCGACAGTGATCCGTCAGCAGGAGAATCTCTCCGCCTCTAACTACTGCCTCTTACTGACTTGGATTAATTATGCCAACAGGAGCGCTCTCCCCCATTATCTTAGAGCATCTTCATTAACATGCTACAATGGTGCAGCTGTGATGATGTAGTGTTTTAAATGTAGACCTGCCCCAACTTTGATTTCTCTATCCCCTTGAGTCAGAAAGCTCACACTCCCTCACCGACAACCCCCAAACACCTCATCTTTCACCATTGAAGCAAAATTGCCTTGATACTGACCATCAGTAGATACTGGTGTGTCATATGGTGTTTTAATGTTCCTTTGTGAGTAGCTTTGGAAGCCAAATCTGTGCTGAAGTTAACAAAATGGGTGTTAAAACTTACAACTTTTCTTCTTATTTAGCTATTGAATAGTCTTTTGCTTGTACGCCCGAAAACAGTTATTTTATTACTTAATTTACATGCCACTGTCACTGGAGAAGAGAGTCATTAATGCATATTTAGATACAACATGCCTAAACTCCTCATGTCATAATAATTTTAGTAGTGCTAGCAAGCCTACCCTTCCTTTAGGAAATTAAATGCCACTGGATTTTCACACTTAGATTTGATTCTATCATGGGTGTCCATTTTGAATAAAGTAAATAATCCAATTCTCCTTAGGTCATTTTTCTTTGTCCACTTGGAGAACTTACAGTTTTGCCTCATTCACATTTACATGTGTTATTTGCAACCCAGTCCAAGGTCTTTAGGAAACTGAATTTTCTGATATAGCAGTTTGGGCTCAGTCACTGCAGTGGAGAGAACTTTATATAAATAAAATGACCATATATTGTTTGTTTGTCCTCCCTTCGGGGCTGTTCACAACTCTAATTAACATTGTTAGGAGTTACCCAAGATACACACCAAGAAGAAACTAAATTCTTCTAATTAACTGGTCTCAACTGCTAGGGCTGGTTTTCAAAGGGTTTTCTTCCTCCCCCCCCCCCCCCTCTCCATTAGATGATTTCAATCCCCCTGTTTTCAGAGATGAAGGATTCTTCAGAGGATGAAACAGATATTTGTAGCAACAGCAGCCCAGGAAATAAGATAAGAGCCAGTGCAGAGTCCATCATTTACATTTACCTAGGATTATAGAGTGTAACTAGCAAACAAGAATAAAAAATAATAGTGATGATAATAAAATCTAGCAGAAAAGGACTGAAAATGTGTCTGCTAGTAAGCAGGTTACTCTACACTTCCTGTACTCCAGAATCCATGTGGGCTGTACACTCAATATCACACACACACACAAAGTACTTAATAGGATGAGACTGACTTTTGGATGCAGGACTATAGGACATATTTCACCATTGATTTTCGAAGCAAAAGTCCCCACTGAAATCAATAGTCGCCTCCTTTAGGGTATTGCTAAAATAGTATAGGTCACAACTGAGTTCAGGGCCTGTTGCAGTGGGGGGGGGGGAGGGAGGGAGGGGGGGAGAGAGAGAGAGAGAGAGAGAGAGAGAGAGAGAGAGAGAGAGAGAGAGAGAGACCGACCATTCCTGCCTTGGGGAGTTTACATTCTAAATAGAAATGATAAAACAGATTATTATCCCTATGTTACAGATGGGAGACAGGCATGCAGAGATTATATAGTTTACCCAGCACCACACAGAAGGTCTTTGGGAGAGCCACAAACTGAACTCAAATATTCTGAGCCTCAGTTCAGCATCCTAACCACAAGACTGTGCTCTCTGACTGAGCTTTACAGTGCATAAGTTCCTTTGTGGACCTGGGCGTTAGTCTCCCCATCTCTAAAATGGGATAACACTTCCCTACCTCATAGGGGTGGGGTGTTATGAGGATGAATATATTAAAGATTATGGGGTCCTGAAATACTACAGTAATGGAGGTCATATAAGTACCTAAGATAGACAGAAGTGGATCTGCGTTGGCCTCGAATAAAAGCCATAATGGACACTATCATAAGGTCTAGTAAGCCAATGTTCTTCATTGCCTACCATTTACAGTCAGGTCACCTGAGTTTATTTACAGATCAATATATGTACATCTAAAGGGAGGCCAAAGGAATTATGTAAAGATGCTACCGACAGAAAGGGGGGGGGGGGAATGGGGAAGAGAGAGGGAGAGAAAATCCTGCAGAAAGAAACAAAGACAGGAGCCCAGCTTTAAAAATATGAGCATTCCACAACTGAATTGAGGGGTTTTACCATACTGGAGAGATGGGTGTGCAGTCAAGATGAAAATGGGATTGTGGATGATGTCCAGCAGCTACAGCCCATTAACTCAAACCACTCTTCTGCATTATGATTTTTTAAAAAACAGTATACTTAGAAACCGTTAAGCCTAGAAAAAACATGTGTACCAAAAAGGTTTCCCTTTATATCCTTTAATGGTGGTATAAGCTGACAAACAAATGGTGATATACAGTGAACACTGGATAAGGCATATATACAAAGTGAGTGAGAGCTATTTTGTGTTAGCTGGTCACTTTATTCTACTCAGGGGCCCCAAATTATATGAATGGATATTTTGTAGACAAGATATAAGACCTACACAAATGCAATATAGAACAACTAAAAAGCAAAGCAGATTTCAACAGAGAAAGCGTTACTGAAAGAAGAATGCCAGATTGGTCATTTTGTAGATTCAGGATCCAATCCCACCCTGCTGACATCAATGGAGTGTCCTATTAACTTCAATGGGGTCAGGAACAGACCCTTAATTGATGGGAGAGAACAGCCATCTGCTAGACTAGGATATAAAACAAACCAAGTAATGTTTTTTTCCACCATTTCAAATGAGAATAACCTCCAACAGTATAGAAATCCACACAGGTAGGTCAAGATTCATATACATGAAACTGCATATCTGTTACTAACTGTGCATTACTGCACCTGACAAGTTAGAGATAATGGGCCAATTATTACACTAGATGTAACACCTACTGGCTTCAGTGGAAGTTCTACCTTGACAACAGAGTGCAGGATTTGACCTAATTCACATTTTTCTTTCAAAAATAACCTATCAAGGCATTCACTAAGCAGGACCACAGAAAGCAGACAGATTGTTAAATCTGTGGGTAGAAATTATAGACTAAAATGTGGACTAAGCACCGTTGATTTAGACATTGTAGGAAGGATGCAGACAGAAATAAAGAGAGTTGACATCTGCTTCTTGAAATTAAACTCATTCATATGGAGGTTTTTCAAAAATAACTATTTAAGCACCTAAAAGTCCTTTAAGGTGCTTAAATTCTGGCCCATTGAAGTCAACAGCAAAACTCCTATGGACTTCAATGGGACTAGGATTTTACTCATTGTCTCATCCCCAAAGATCTTATAGGGTAAATAAAATAAGATACAAGAAATTATTGCAATACACAATGTGATGGAAATAGCAGAAAGGAAGGAAGATGGTTATTAATGTATTATTATTGTTATTGATTGTAATGTATACTTTAGTAGTGTTTGCAGACCCCCAACATAGATCAGGTCATCACTGGGTATACAAACACACAGTAATATTGCCTACCCGCAAGGAGCTTGCACTCCCTCTGTCTTTTCTATGTAGATTGTAACAGGATGTTCTCTTTTTTAAATGAAAATAAGGAATAAAGTTTCTAGGCATGTTTGGGAGAAGCATTACATTGTGAAAAGAAGGGAGTCAGGTAGCCCCTAGAGCACTAAAACCCCTAAAGCACTAAAACCATAGCAAAATGTGTTTGCCCATCATAGGGCAAAATTTCTTAGGAACAAAATTTTTTACTTTCAAGCTTCTAAAAGGGAACTTCCCCAAAATTGAAAGCAATGCAAAAAAGCAAATGAACCAGCCACGGAGTCATTCAGGTCAACTATGGGTGCACCTAACAGTTTAATAGTTTTATATAATTAAGAAAATCCTATCCAATTTACATCTAAAGAGAAAGTTTCTTGTCCTCAAATATAGCCTAGATTTTAATGCTGCCTAGCTTTACCTAAAATCTATAAATTTCTGTGCTCTTCATAGGAAGAAAATGATCCTGTAGTTATCATACACCAAGCAACTGTTGCAGAAGAATAGAAAAAGGTTGTGAACTGTGATGAGAAAACTTGGTTACTCTTTTAATTCTGTTAGTAGGCGTGGGAAATATTTGGCAGGAACTCATCCATGTTGGCCTTGTATTCAATTCACATTTGCCACTCTACATAGGCATTTCAGACCTTTGGACAAACACAAATGCTGAACATCCAGTACACAGAGTGATATGCAGTAACCTGATCAGCCAAGTTGTGTTTTGATTGACAGAACTGTGCTTGATCATGCCACTGAAAAGCCAAGGGTTGTCCAAGTACTTGGTGATATTTGAATGACTGTGGCTACCAGTAATTTTCAGTCACCTCACCAGTCTGCTCTGTATACATGACCCGACCTGGTCACTGATGAACATCCTCCACAATGTATACAGGCTGGGAGAAGACAGAAAAGATATAGTGCCTTGAGGCCAATATGCCTCATCATAGACAGATGTGAGGTATAACTACCAGCCTCCTGAAATAAGTTCATCAGCTAAGAAAAGAACAAATGAGACTTGACAATATTCTTGTCAAGAGAATTGATAGAAAAGGCCAAGCCTTTGCCACATGAGTACACACAGATTGTTGCTTGAGGCTTTGGGAATGATGAGCAAGTGGAAGCTTTATCAGAATATGTTAGCCACTTGCATTCAATTCATGAAAAGGCAGACAGAAGAAAAGTCTTGAATACCCCAGAATGTCACAAGAACTGGGCAAAAGTCCAGGTGCAGATCTTTTACAGCAGATAAGGATCTAAAAAATTTTTCAGTGTGAAGCTGAAAAAAAAAGGTTAAATTTCACCAAAAAATAAATGAAGTATAATGTCAATTGGGACTATCATTAAAATTCCCAATTTAGCAAAGCAAAACAGACTTCTTGCTGTAATCACTTGTAGCAAAAATTTGAAAATCTTTTATGGCCAAAGACTTCTTTTCAAAACTGGCAGCAACCAAAAAAGAATTTGTGTGTGAAATGTTTATACAGTTATGTGACCCCCACAGCCTTTTTATGGGCGGGTTACCACAAACATGCACAATCTCCAAAAACTGACAGCATGCGTAAGTTTAATAAAAAATTAACCATGCCTCTTTATTGTTAAAAGGGGGGAAAAAAGGCAACTTATTCCCTGCTCTTGATAGAACACTCCATTTTGTGCCACACGTGTAATCAATAAAAGCCTTTTGAAACCAGTACAACCAGAAGGGTTGATGTCCACAAATTTGCAAGAATATGGTAATGTGATCTCATGCTAGTGGGGAAATTAATGCACGTTAACACCACATCCAATATTGTCAGCACGCATTAACTTCTCTATTAGCATAAGATTACCACCACCGCAGTCTTGCCGATT
Organism: Sternotherus odoratus; assembly: GCA_032164245.1. Classification (NCBI taxonomy): domain Eukaryota; kingdom Metazoa; phylum Chordata; order Testudines; family Kinosternidae; genus Sternotherus; species Sternotherus odoratus. The sequence continues at coordinate 16,635,134 of JAVMKO010000007.1, read as the reverse complement.
CATGGAAGTCAGCCCTTCTGGTTATACTGGTTTCCAGAAGCTTTTGTTGTTTACACATGTGGCCTGAAATGGAGTGTTGAAAATTGCATCTTGCAATTGCAGAGGTGGGAGAGGAACTGTACGTCAGCATTCCAACTGGAGACTCCCAATCCATGTTGCAAATCGAGGTCCATAACATGTTGGCCTGCCCAACCCCACTGAAATAGGGGATCTTGGTGATGAATGGAAGCCATTCTCCTGTTTTACATTTAAGAAACACAATATACCACATCACCGTTATATAAATAAATAACGGTATGCATCTTCTATGCAAAAATCTTCTGGAATTTAGCAGGAATTGGAACCCAGAGATTGGAACCCATGGAAATACTGTAAATAGGGGTCTACAGAAATTATTGTGACAAAAAGCTACACAGTTTAATAATGCTGCTCTTTCTATGGTTCCCCTGCTCACACATCCATCTGCCCACCCACCCACCCTTATAGAACTGTATAAAGTGAGACAGAACTTGTATAGGCTGTCTCAAACAATATATGTAGCTCAACAAAGAGAAGGTTAAGGGGAGGCTCGATCATAGTCTACAAGTACCTACATGGGGGACAAATCCTATATAATAAAAGGCCAGGAGATGTTTGTCCAAAGCTGTCATGCGCAGTAGAGACAAACAGCATGCTGGGAGTTGTAGTTCGGCAGCACAAATTGGCCACCACGTGTGCGCCGCCATGAGTTGTACAGACGGCCCAGACAAACAGCATGCTGGGAGTTGTAGTTCGGTGGCACAAAATGGCCACCGCGCATGCGCCGCTGTGAGCCGTAGAGACGGCCGGACAAACAGCATTAAGCACTTTGGCCCGTGTACACGGGCTGTTACACTAGTCTTTAATAATGGGCTAGTCAGTATAGCAGAAAAAAGTACAACACTATCCAATGGCTGGAAGATGAAGCTAGACAAATTCAGACTGGAAATAAGGCATACGTTTTCAACAATGAGAGTAATTAATCATCAGAACAATTTATCAAGGGTCAAAGTGAATTCCTGCTAATAATTTTTAAATCACAATTGTAGTTTTCTTTTCTCTAAAAGATAGGTGCTAATTCATATGGATTTATTTTGAGGAAGTTCTCTGGCATGTGTTTACAGGATGTCAAACCAGATGATCATAATGGTTCCTTATGGTCTCCAGCTGGATATCCGAAAATTAGAGCTGATCAAATTTGGAATTTCCATTGTGCAGGAAATTCTGACCTTTAGAAATTTACTTTTGTCTGAAATTGGAACAAAAGTTAATTTTGTTTTGCAGGAAATTTTCCCCCCACCTCCAAAATTGTTTCATAAATATCAAAAGAACCTTATCAAATCTGTGCCTTTTATATCATTTATAATACAAGACATTTATTATAGCATAAGTGAGGTGCTCCAATCTTATTAAAACGACACGTTGACCTTATCAAAACTAAACATTTCAATATTTTTTTTTTAATCAAACTGACAAAAGTCAATGTTTTTTTCAAAATGGTTCGGTTTAGTCAAATCAGCATTTTCCAAAAGAAAACTGTTCCACTGGAAAGTTTTCAACCAGATCTACTCCTAATCTCTAGTTACTTATGCTAATCTTGTCCAATGAATCTTACTATATCTGAAGCCAGACAAAAAGGGAAAGGAAGGAATGTTCTCTCTAATCTTTTGAAAAAATGGTGTGTTTTTCAGTGTAGGCTACACAGAGTGTAGGCACCTTCCCCTTCAATTGTCTTTTAGGCAACCTAAAACAGAAAAGGGGTTTCATGTTGTGTGTCTGTTTCCTCGGCCTGCAGTAGTCAGTACCTTAATTTAAAGCTTCTGGGACATGATCAGTTTTCTAAAAATCTCTGAGTGTCAAAAAGCGTAAAATAAATCAACGCTGATGTAACAAAGTCAGTCAGAAAATGAGGGGAAAATGACATCTTTCAAGATCAACTGTTCCACAGAGTACAGTACAAGCTGGCAGTCTGAATAACACTATACATTAGCTAGCATAAGATCTGAAAAAATTCTGACTTTTAATGCATATTGGAGCTAGGAGGCAAAAGAATCAGTTGTCCCCAGGGGCTGGTGTGTTGTGATGTTACAGTAGGAAATCGTTTCTGAATCGCAACAAAAAAGTCCCATTCTGCTGCTGTCACCACAGTCCAGATTTTATGTCTGTATGTGCAAAGTTGGGAGCTAGTTCTGTTTGGCTAGAAAAGTTCAGGCTAATTTCTAAACCTACTATTCACAAATGGAACAGGGCCGGCGACAGAAATTTTGGGGCCCCCTACTCTGATTGTTTGGGCCCCCTCCAGCCCAGACGGCGCTTCCCAGTTCCCCCCCAGCTGACAGCGGCTGGGGGGGGGCAGCCCAGCTGGCGGCCCCCCCCTACAGCCCCCTTGCCTGCCCCCAGCCCGCCCAGCCACACCGATGAATGAACCTCCCGAGGCAGGGGTGAACTCACCGCAGAGCCCCCCCGGAGCCACCGCCCCCCGAGTGGGGCCGGGCCCCCTGCCCCCTTACCTTGGCGAGGCTGGCTCCCCTTGACCCCTTTTCGGCGCCTCCGCTCCGCCACTGTCAGCGCCGCACACCACCAGGGTGGCGGGGTGCGCTTCCCTGGGCCCCCGCTGTGGTCGGAGTCTGCCGTCAGCCTCAGCCGTGGTGTGTGAGGGCACTTGCCGCGCTACAGCGCAGCGCTGGGGTGGCCGGCGGCGCCCAGGATTGCATGCGGTCAGCTGCGGCTGCGCGGCGCATGCGCCGCGCCTCTTTAGAGGTCCAAGCATCCACACTACATCGGGGGCCCCCCTTAAGTCCGGGGACCGGTACAGTTGTCCTACTTGTCCCCCCCCCCCCGTCGCAGGCCCTGAAATGGAAGTTAGTGCATGTCATAGTAATTCTTTTCTGTCCACACATTTCATTATTCTCATTTGACAGATGGGAAATCTGAAACAGAAGCTGAGATCTGCCCAAATTCACAAAGGGACACATTGTCAGAGCCTGGATTAGAATTTAGAAAATGTTGGCTGCTAGTCCTGATCTTACACTGAACTCTGAATCATTGAACTGTCAGTCCTTCATCAGCTGAGACTGAGGCAATCGTCTTCCTGTCTTCTCTCGCTCTGCCCATCCTTCGCCATGCTTGTCCATATCTCCTTGTTAGGAAATAGTCCCACCTCTTTGGAGGTCGACTGGGTGGCCATTTCAGTTCTCGTGGATACCACTCAAATACAGCTGCAGTCCATCCGTTGTCGCTGAGTCAGGCCACGTGTCCCACCCACCGCACTCTAGTGAGCCTGCTTTCAACAATGTCTCCCACTCCAGACTGCTGCCTAATTGTTTTGTTGGGGATGTAATCGCGGATGAAATGCCCAGAAGTGTTCATTCCATCGCCCTCTTGTGACAGACAATTGATGTTCTTCAATCTTCATCAACGACCATGTTTCACTCCCATATCATATCTCTGGAAGCACACTCAAGTTAAAAAGATTTGCACGAGTTGTTTTGCTGACCTTCCTGGGAGGAGGTCCCTGATGCCACTGAATCCACACCATCCAGCGGTTTTTCCTGTGTGACAGTTCACCTTTCTGATCGTGGCACATGTTGACTTCCTGGCCCAAATGTATTTTTCCACCTCTTGGATCAGCTCTCCTCCAAGAGTTATTGGGTTCTTGACAGAACATCTGATCTCATGCATCCGTCTTAACTACTTTTTGCGTTCAGTTCTTTAAGTATTCTCTTAAACTGGACTGTATTTTCACCTTTCAATACTATATCATCTGCAAACCTCAGAAGGTTTAGCCACTCGCTGTTGATGTTAATCCCGCCTTTCAAGTCTGTTCATTGAAAAACCAATTTGAGACAGGCTGCAAATAATTTTGGTGAAACGGTGTCTCCTTGTTTCACACCTCTCTTGATGGGGATTTGGAGGGCAGTATTGAAGAGCAATATATCTGTGCTGCAGCCAGAGTTGGCTTCCTTTAGTAATGTGGTATATTTCATGCTGATGCCCTGTTCTGAAAGAGCTTCAAGAATGGTGCTGGTCTCCATGCTGTCAACGCTTTCTCGTGGTCCACAAAGGCAACGCACAAAGGGAACTTGTATTCTCTTGAACACTTTAGTAGTGGGTTTAGAGAGAAGATGTGGGCCATCATGCTGTAATTCCTTCAAAAACCAGCCCGCTTTCTAGGTTGCTGCTCATCCTGATCTTTTTCAGACATGTCAAATCCTGACATGAGCATTCCAAATATCTGGGGATACAGATGGGTTGTCTCATAAGAGAGGAAGTTGCTTTATATTAGTGATTTTTCATATATACTACACTGAATATTATACAGGAGTAGCAAAATCAATTTCAACATAAATTGTTATTAGTCACAACAATGGATAAATTTCTAGGACCATGCTGTTCTTTAAGGTAACCATATTTTTTTGTCCATCTCTTAGGTATTAAGCACCTGAGCAACATTTTTTTCATGTACTAAATTTAAGCAACCTGATAACCTTGGGTGTTTTGGTGATATTTCTGAGTGCCCAGGTAGGTATGATATTTAATTACCTATCCATCCTTTTGATACTAATCTACTTGCAAGGTATTTAGTTATGACTGACAGCCTGCAGTCCAGGAACTTTTCTTCCTTGTTAATGTGCTCTGAAGTGACAGATTCTCAGTTGAAAGGCTTGGAGTTTTTTTAAAAACAGATTTTTTAGTTTGTTGGTTGTGGGGATGGCAGATGGACAGATTTTTTTGAGGTGGGGTAATTATTGTTTCAAGTTTTAGCAAATTTAATCAAGTTCTAATCCCTTCTTTCAAATTAAGTTCATCCGTATTCAAGAGAGCACTTGAGCACATGCTGAACTTTAGATGACTTAAGTATATACTCAAAAGTTAAGCAAGAGCTTAACTGAATAGGGACAGACTGCTGAATCAGGGCCTAATTTACAGTCTGATGCGCAAAGTCACTGAGCACCTACAGCTGCCACCAGACTTAGCATTACTGAAAATCAGGAAATAAAGCCTTGCATTTTAAAATGCTCCTTTTATGTTGTATAAATCATTCCTTGAAGATAAATATATAATCTGCTTCCAATTCTCTTTGCATATAGTTCTTGTGACTGTTTTGCCAAGAAACTTTACCATGCAGCAAAGAAGAGTGCCAGTCTGGGAAGCTGGCATAGATATGCCATTGTTATTTTGGTCTTTCATTTTCTCCAAGGCTAGCTAGGGAACTTTTTCTTTACCTCACATAACACCAGCTCAGCTGCGGAGATTATCTTATGGGCATAATAAACCCACACACATCCTACACCAGTTTGCTTTCATGTATGTATTCTTTTTATCCTCTCCCATCTGTGATTCATTTCTGTTTCCAATGTGTAGAACCATGGCCAGTTCTGTAATCTCTACAGCCTCGCAAAGCAGTTTTGAGATGTCAAAAGCTAAGAACAGGTTGAGGACTGACAGAATAAGAGGGATATGAACTGAGCAATACATTAGAATTAGGGACCTTTGTCAGGGATACAGCATTTAGTACCCAGGTCACTCGCTTTGACCTATTTATTGCAGAAAATCAGGTGCTCTGTAAAACTGTTTGGGAATCAGAGCTACAAGAGCAGAAACACCATTAAACCTCTAGCCAAACAAAACTTCTGATTTCACCTGACACATGAAGATAAGCTTATTTGGCTGCAAAAGTTATTTTTGCTTTCATTTCCAAGTTAGTCCAGCTCTGAACTAGAGAACTGATAATAATCAACAGTCAGTATTAGATTAAGGAAGTCCAGTTAAAAAAGAAGTCCTTGAAAAGTTTCTAGTTTGGACCGCTATCCATACATAAATAAGACTGACTGACGGCCTACATTCCGGCCGTGGGTCTCACGCAAAGGGAACTAGAGAGGGTTAGATGAGATTATAGGTGCTAGAACTAGAAGTGTTGCCACACCCCCTGGCTTGAAGTGGTTTCTATCATATAGAGTGGTCTCCGAACCCCACTATACAAATTGTTTCAGCACCCTGGATGAGACAGCAATGCAGGTTGCTAAATTTGCCATCTCTTCATCATAAAAACCAGTGCTCTCTGAAAGTAATGCCTCATTAATATTAGTTGCTCTTTTTTCAGTCACATCACTCCATGAGTGGATCTGGAGCTTAGATCACCACTGGTCCTCTCACATCTAGTTATCTAGCCTCTTTCCTGCAGGTCAGAGATGAGAGATATCCTGTTTGGTGGATAAATACAGGACTTCACTCTCCAGGCCTGTCAGTTTGAACCTCTAGGCACAGTCTGTTTAAATGGCCTTGTCCACTTCTTCCCTGAGGCTAAACACACACTATTGCACCTTTCACCACTACTAATTTCATAGAAAAATGTAAAAAATGTTAGAAAATGTCTTTCACTTGCTTCACTGACTCCCTTCCCCCTAAGACCAGGGCTGAGAACAGATTTTGCTGTGATCCCTTTGGTGTATTTGGCTGCCTTGAAGTTAACAGAAACATTTATATTCCAGTATCTACAGAAGTTGACAAAAGTAAAAGGTAACTGGCTACCTGAGGATTTGCACAATTGTATAAATAAAACCATGACAAAAGATTATTGAGGTTGGGATTTCAAAGAGGTGTAAGTCAGTTAGGCACCCAGCCCTCACAAAGTCAATAGAAGATGGGTGGCTAACTTCCTTAAGCCTCTGTAAAAATTCAGCCTTATGTTGTGACAGCACCAAAAAATGGCCTTGGCATTTTCCAAAGAGCATTAGACACAGTACTTGTCCTAATGGGGGTAGAGTCTATAAAGAAAAGGACATATGGAAGTAATGGCTAAAATAAGACAGGACCTGAATCTTCACCCAACATTCAAAGCAAATCCAAAGACGACAAACTACAAACATGGAAAACAGTTTGGCTTATTCACTTTTTTTTTTGGTGGAACTGTAGTTACATCAATACCCATGATGCTAACCATCAGCACTAGAATCACAATGTCTCACCACAAAATATGTCCAAGCATCTGTCAGAAATAGCATTGACCAATGGGGACCAACCTCAGTTCTCCATGGAGGAACCCCCGTATGCTAGCCAACTCTTCATATGAGGGCACCCTCCAAGCCCCCAGTTACCTGTGTCAGGGAATGGCCACTTTCTGGTGGTGTTAATGTTAAACCTCGTATTCTTTATTTGTATGTTATTTTACATTAAAAGTCTATTTGATCCAGATAATCAAACGTGATGGCAGTAGGAGAAAATTTCGTTTTCAGAGAACATCTCATTCCCCTTCCTCAGGCAGAACGCCATCCTTTTTACTGGTTATATGCCAGGGGAGAGGCTGCAGAGACTCTTGTTACAGAAACCGTGGGGAAGCCAGTTTCTACAATGTCTGAAAGAACTGTCAAGTAGTAGGGACATTCCAATAGTCATCGGTGACCATAAGACATGTGATTCTTGTATATCCCAGTAACAACTTCTATCGTGGATCACTGCATACCACGTCAGGCTCTTTTTCAGAGCACTCTTCCCCATGCATTAAAGCCCTAATCCTGAACCATTAAAGTCAATGGGAGCTTTACTGTTGACTTCATTGCATACACTACTAACAACACTGGTTCATTTCCTTGCAGAGGAACAGAGTCTATGCATGGCTTTGCCCATGTCACCTTATACAATATTTGATATTCTGTACCACCGTTCTTAAACAGATACCACAATGTCCTAAGCAGTGCCAAAAATTCGGTAACGTATTGTTAAGCTATTGGTGAGGTATTAATGGTGTTTCCGATTATACTGTGCATACATTCAATTAGCAGACTGGAAGTAAGACAGACTATTTCATAGTGTGCATAGTCCGTGAGATGGATGTCCCTATGAGAGTATTAGAGGGGGAGAAGATAACACTAAAGATATTAACTAGGTGGTGTGTAATTAAAGATTTTTTTAAACGGAGTTTTCTGTGGTTCTGTTGGTTAGAAAGCCTCCTTAGTTTTGCATTTGGCAAAGTTTCACCAAAAGCTTTATGTGTAAAAATGTTAAAAATCACAAAATGTCATGTTGTTACTTCAAAAACAATTTCACTTAAGAATTGGCCAGTCTAGCTGAAGATGGTTTCTTTTTAGCACAAAAAGTTACAGAAAAAAATAGATCAGTTATAAATATACAATGAAAAGTGAATGGGTTCAAATGACATTACAAATTGCATTGCAAATATTTCACACCATTTCCATTAATAATCCACAGTTTTTCTGCAACCCCTCAGGTATCTGGAGATGTATAAGCTCTTCCAGGCAAACATATCTTTGTTTTCAAGGCTGCATTTTCACGCTATTATGCACAATTGAGCTGTCCTCAGCTTTTCCTAAAACACTGTACATGAAATTTATAACAATTTCACACACACAGGTTTGTTTTTTTCTCAACTATATAAGTAAGCATGTTTGTTTGACACAGAGGAGCAAGTGTAACATTAGAGGTCTCAGCGAGTAGGCGGAGGATGAAAAGCAATCCTGAATATATTGTCAAAATAAAAGAAGACTTTGAAGTCTTGTCTAGCTATTCTATTTATATACAGTGCCATATGCTTTACCTTGATTACAAAAAGGACACATAGGAAAGTACTTCAAAATGCTCATTGCTATAAGCCTGTGAGAATACATTTGTCAGCTATTTGCACAATCACCTCTGTGCCTTCTTCCACATGGTCTTCAATACATGGTATGGCCTTTCTGAATGCATCTACAGGTTTGTTCCTATCCTGTCTTTAAAGGCCTATTTCTGTTGCACTGCTTATAATGTTTCAATTTTACTTTATATATATATAAAAATTGCCTATAGTTATTCTCATCCACCTGACCATTTAATCTGATTGTTTTAGATTGTAGGCTAGTTGGAACAGGGAGCATCTTTCTTGGGTGTTTGGAAATCGGCTCATGGATGCTATGATTGATAATTAACAAATAAGTTTAATTAAAGATATTTCTCTACACTTTTGCTATTGTTTTGACACTTTCAATTTTTAAAAAATGAATCTAACATGATTTTTTGTTTAGTTGGTTTTGTCTTCCCTTTCCCAGCCTCCCTCATTCTTTCCCCCTCTTTTTCAATGGAGAAATTGAAAAAAAAGGGGGGGGGGAGGAGGGAATAAAAGGGAGAGGAAAGGAAATGAAAGAAAGGGGGGGAAATGAAAAATAAAAAACTGAGTTTTGCCCACCTCTTTAGTTTTTCTGCTTTCTTACTTACCCCTCTTGTCCTATTCCAAATCCAATACCTGTCTCTGGCTACCAGAGTGGAGTCGCATCAGCATCAGTCAAAGGCCATACAGATTTTTTTCCCCCCACCAAAAAAAACAACAAATAAATGAGAAATGCTTTTTGAACCTCTCAAATGAAATGATTTTTAAGAGACAAATTATTTTGTGAAAAAATCTTAACCATATTTCTATCAGCTAATAAATAATCACATAGAATGGTTCTTTCTTAACAGAAAAATGAAGGAGCAGAAAAAAGATTTTGTACATGGCTGGCTGAGTTCCTCTGAATTGATCATTCTAAAGCTGCTGAGATTTAATTGTGCTATTCATGGTGTGTCATAGCATCTACAGCTTTGGATAAGCATCTACTTTGGTTATTTATATTAAAATAAAACACAAATAAGTACAAAGCATTAATACCTCTGCTAAATATAAAATACTTAGAATTTATATCTCGCATTTTGTGGGCAAAGTACTTTACAGATATAGACTATGTAATTACACCTAACTGAGTACATACTACACACACAAATATGCCACATAGGTAAAAATGTGTGTTTTTATATTATACAATATACTGTATATTTTGTTACCTCTTCAATGGTAATTCCTACTGTGCATTGTTCCAAGAGCTGGGCAAAATTTTTGTCCAAAATTTTGTTCCCCAAGAAAGGCAAAACAAAAACATTCTGTGAATTATTTAAAAAAAGTTTGGTTCTGCCCTTTCCTAAACAAAATGCCTATTTTTCAGTTTGAAAATTATGTATTGCTTGAGGATTTCATTTAATTTTACAGTAGACACTCTATTATCCAGGATGATAGGGGGAAATAATTCTGGTTAATAAAATCCCGGATAATCACCATCCATAGGAAATATGGAGAGTGGGGGTTGGTTCACCAGCCACCCTGCATCGGCTGGAGAGGGTGCTGGTTCACTGGCTGCCCTGCGCCCTGGTGGGGGTTTTTTTGTGTGCGCTTGGGGCGGCAGCAAAGCCAGAGCCGGCCCTGCGAGTTGCGTGTATTTTTTTTACATCCTGGTTAATCCACATCCTGGTTAATCCAATCCTGGATAAATGAGTGTCTACTGTATTTTTTAAAATGTCAAAAAATGGTCAAAATTCAAATAAAACATTTTGATATTGTTGAAAATAATGTTTTGTTTGACTACGAAATTATTTTTTCTACTTTTTGATTTGATAAACATTTTGAAAATTTTAATTTTTGAGCTGACCTGAAATTATTTTTTCTCCACCTTTTTGAAAAATTGCCAATGAACCAAAAAAAAAAATCAGTTATTCATGAAGTTCTAATTGTTTCCTCATTTATCCAAGCTGTGTTTCCCCACAAATCTTTATCTGTTGTGTTTGGAAATGGAGGAACATGAAAATCATTTGTTTATGTATGATTTCAGACAAACCTCCAAGCCTTGGGAGGTTGACCCATCTCTGCTATCCACTGGCTTCTGGTTTTACTGAGGGTGGACATAGTCTAACTTTTACAAAGAACAATGCCTGAGTGTAAAAAGGTTTTATTTTAGGTGCATTTATTTTAGTAATTATTTCAATTCATACATTTCTTATTATGAACGAAAAAACTCCATCATTCCCTTATGTCATTTCTGTACTAACCAATATTTCCCTACCTGTCCTGCTTTCACTAGTAATGCCCATAAATCTCTAGAAAATGTCCATTAAAAATAGAAATTTCAGTTCCTCATCACCAGTAAAAATGTATTAAATATACTGGTTTGGGAAATGTTTGCTTGTACTCTTTGGCCGGCTGATTTTCTCATTTCCATTTTAAATGCAACACACTATTTAATCCTGTTGTTGGCAGGAGAAGAGAAGGTGCTTTGGATGTTTGTCTGATTTTCCATTTAAATATTTTCCCTAAGGGGGGGGGGGCGGGGAAGGGATCAGCGACTTCTTCACAGATAAAGAACAAGACCAGTCTGTCTAAGTCCTTTCCTCCTTATGCCACTAGTGCCTCATTGCAAGTTCGGCTAAGAAATCATAAAAAATAATTTTACATTTGTAGGCTTGAGAAAGCATCAGCCTACATTACAGATGATGCCTTAGCCCCTGCTATTCACAAAGAAAATATAAACAAAGAATTAACTAAACTCCACAGAGAAATGGCTATCTAAAGAGAGTGCATTTTCTATCTACAGGACCGACAATGGAAATATAATACTTCAGGTGGCTGGAGACCAAGTGTTCTAAGCATGGAGTTTTGCCCACCTCTTTAGTTTTGCTACTTTCTATTTTCCCCTCTCTTTCCATTCCAAATCAAACTCCTGTCTCTGGCTACCAGAGTGTAGTCACATCAATGTAAGTCAAAAGCCATAAAGGTATATGGCTAGGCGGTAACCTGGCATAAAAACAGTAATGGCGCTTCCCCAAATTCTGCCTGCTTAGGGTGCCAAAACAGGACACCACTCACTGTATACCGATGAAGATAACTTCATAATCCGTTCTTTCTTTGTCTGTTCTGCTTACCATGACAAAAGCCTGATTGGGACCCTACTTGTGAGGCTTGGATCAATAGTGTCGAGACTAAAATATCCATCATTAGGCTTCAGAGTTAAATATCCCCAGTGATCTGCACAGGAGCAGTTCAAACCTCACAGAGCTGTTTCATGAGACTTTATTACAGTTAGTTCTTAATTACGGTAATTTCGCCATTTGAAGGTCACTTTATTGCTTGGACTAGGGCATTTTTCAAACAAAGGAAAAAACAGGTCCTTGCCCTGAAGAGTATACACTCTAAAAAGGTAAAGATAGATTAAGGACAGGGAGAAAAGGACAGAGTGTACAAACATAGTGATAATAGGCACATGTAGGGTCTGATCAATTAGTCACAAAGATGACTGTTGGGGATGAGGGAAAATGAGGCAACCGGACTGTGGTGTTGAAGGTGACAAGATAAAGAATAAATAAGTCGGGATTCACAACTCTTTTGTACTTGACACACTGGTAAAGGGGAAGCTAGTGGTGTGATTCAAAAGGAAGAGGAAATAAAATGATCAGCTCAATGGGCAAGGAAAATGATCAAAACCATAAGGCCCTGATCTTGCAATGAGCTCTTGCCAGACAGAGCCCTGGATCCATCTGGAGCATACAGAGAATCACATGCATAGAACTCATTGCAGGATTGAGACCGTCATCTGATATTTTTCAGAAACAGCATGGATATGTAGTGGAAAGGCTGATCAATCAAAGGCATCTGCAAAAAAACAAACAAACCAAAACTTCCTATTACATTCTATTTTTATATCAGATGTGAAAAATATCATTGCTGAGCTTCTGTTCAGGTGGGGATTTACAACCTGCACATCAGGGGAAAATACCCTGCAGGAAGTCAGAGTCATCATATTTTTCATATCACTCTATGCAAATTTCCCCATGCTACACATATTGGCAAAAGCCCTGTTTGCAAATGTTCATCAGCCTCTACTGGTAAATGAGACAAGTGGCTGTCATAACCCAAAGGCAAAGAGGAACATAAAACTCATCTTCCCCAAATAAAGACACATTTCCTCTCCTCCTGTTCTATCTAAAGATTGTATAAAGCATCTGGTGGGACTGGAATGCGGACACAAAGCTGCACTGGAAAACATTCCAAGGGAGTGGAAGTCAAGGTAAGTCTCTCACACACACACTTCATAAAAATATGAATCAAAGCTATTTTTTTTCTTTACCCAGTGTCACAGAGAATTTTGGGTAAATCATCTGTCATTGTTGACTGGCAAGATAATGACCCCATGTTCGTAAAGAGAGTGACATAAATGATGTGTTGTGAAGTAATAACATAAAATTGCTTAACAGGTATGTGAAAAATGGCACTAATGTCTACAGAAACAAACCTAATATGACAGCAAACTAAATGTCAGTACATTGGTGCTACAAGAACAATTTTATTTTTTCTGGACAAGCAAAGAGACAGTTTTGATCATATTAGAATCTCAGGATCTAATCGATGTAAAAATGTTTGCTACAGCTTAGCTGGCTTTACTCCTTCCCCATCCCCACCCCAGATGTACGAGTTGTTAGAGCATTGCCACTACAGATCTGTTCTAGTTCCAAGAGGCCATGCTGGTAGTAGGAACCAGCAATGGGAAATAAAGTTTGGGGGTGGGGGAACAAGTAATGGGGCTCTGCAACTATTTTTGTGGACAAAACTTGCCAATTCACTTTGCTGTTATTCCTCAATCTCTTTTCTCATATGCCCTAATCTCCTTAATTCAAGAACACAGGAGTGACTGAGTTTTTATTCACTAGAATGTTTACAGGAAGCAAAAGCAACACACATCAGAACACAAATATTCACATGATTTTTGGCACAGAGAGGGCTCCTTGGGGCTTTTGGCAAGCTCTTTGTGGCTTGGATGGTGGGAGAGGGAAAGAAGGAGTGAGACTGTTCCAGAGGAGCATGAGGAGGAAGAAATTAAATAAAGAAATCAGAGCCATTCTAAAATGAGCAAATTCGCAATGGATATTTTCCTCAAAATATATTCATTTCAGACTTTTTCCTGAAATAATTAGCCTGTTTTCCCCTCAACTTATAGACAGGTAAACATTTGTCAAAAATTCTAAGTTCAAATTATTTTTGAGAACAGTGGTTTTCAGTTGCTAACCAGCCCTCAAACACACACAAAAAGCTACAATATTGTGTGTTTGCGCGCCCTCTCCCCACACACAACCAAGGTTCTAGCTGGCTCATCCACATATATACCTGGAGTGCAACAAACGCAACGAGAAAATGGTCTGGCTTCTCTGGAAAAGAGGTCTCCTACTGATGGCACAACCAGACGGGAGTGTAGTAGGTAGTCTGCAGGACCAGAAGAGGAATGGCTGAAAATGCAGCAGTAGGCAGTGGGATGAAGAGGGACCTGCATGCTACCATGGGACCCTTGAATGGGGAGTGAGCAGCACAGCCATCCGTTCCTGCAATGGCAGCTGGGCAGAATTCTGGGGTTTGTTTTTTTCCCCCAAGATTTCCTATGAAAACTTTTCTGATTTTTGTCAAAAAGCTGAAATAGGAACTTTTTTTTTCTTCTCAAACTCTTTTAAGCAAATGTTTTCAGGGTTTTTGTTAAATGTTTCACTTAAAACTAAAACCCAAAACCTTTGGACAGAGCACCAACATTTTCTTTGAAAATGTTTCGGTCAAATAGGTATTTTTTCATTTTAAAAGCATTCTATAAAACATTTCTGACCAGCTCTACCCATGACCCTTCCTGGTTCCAGGCAATAATAGGAGTTCAAATATTAAATGCTATGGGTAAGTCTACTCTTAAGCCATCTGTAGTCTGAAGAGAAAGCAAGCAGTAATGGAAATATTTCAAGAAAGCCTGTTAAGTGAGATTTTCAGCAAAATCGAGTACGTCCGGTTTAGAGAATCACCACAAACTGCGAATGCTTGTCTGAAACTGAACATTTTCAGTTTGTCCATCACTAAAAATTATATCCCATAGCCAGAAGTGCTAACTTACATGCACTTAAGCCTTTCCAGAAATGATGCCTTCATAAATTCACATGATCAAAACTGACGCTCCAACCAGCAGGACTCCTGGATAAAGAGCATACCACAGAATGACCATGTGACTGGTATTTCATTAGCTGTACATCTTCAGGGGCTTTATTTCACTAGGATTTGTAATATGAAATAAAATACATCTGAACAATAGATTTCATACAATCACCCTTCTCTGGTTGTAGAAGGTAAGTACACTTTCAAACAGTTCAGATGAAGAGGCTTAATAGGCTTCATTCTCTTAAGAATCAGAGAGGTAGCCGTGTTAGTCTGGAATAGCAGAGGTAACAAAGAGTCCTGTGGCACCTTAAAGACTAAAGTATTGAAGCATAAGCTTTCATGGGCTAATACTCACTTCGTCAGATGCAAGCAGTGGACATTAGCCCACGAAAGCTTATGCTTCAATACTTTAGTTAGTCTTTAAGGTGCCACAGGACTCTGTTACCTCTTCATTCTGTTAGAATCCTTGCACTTTGCAGTTAATAGGCCTGGTTCTGATCTCACTTGCATGTGGTGTAAATCAGCACTAAAGTCCACTGCCATCTGTGGAGTTATGCCAGGGTAAAATTGGTGAAAAATAAATTAGAATTAGGTCCAAGATCTCTGGGCCATTTGACTTCCAACATGTAGCTCATTTGGGATCATTCGACCAACAGTCATTCTTGAGGGAGAAAACTCACTCTGCTGGAAAGAGGAAATATTCATTTTACAAGATGAGAAATTTTGACTTTTCTGTGAAAATTCAAATCTAAGAAATTGCAGCAAAATTCTACTCTCTGGTCCCAGGACAAATGCTCACATAGGCCATTAGCGTTGGCTGAGGGACATCGCTTCTCTGTCCGACTGCAGAGTATCAGAATGTCATTTTATGACAAAAATATATATTTCCTGTACCAGGACATACCAACTTGGATGGCTGATCAGGCTGTCTTAGCTACTGATCATTCAGACACATGGATGGCAGTTGAAAAATGAGCAAGCCATATGAGGCCAGACTGCCAGTGTTAGCCGCAGGCCGCGTTGTACCAACAGAAATACCCATCAATCTGGGGAGTACCACCACCATGACCCTCCCACTTTGATGGATACAAAGCACTTGTTTTTATGGTTGGCCAGCATGGAGGAGGTCAAGGGTATGACCCTGGCCCTTGTAAGGCATCTTTCACCTCACGGATATTTTAGGAATCACTTCCTTAGCTATTCTACAGACATGAGACTTCCAAAATGAAAAAGAAATGCCTTTATGGAACTTTCTACGTACATTTCAGTTCAGTTGTAGTCACAAAAATAATTCCATAAAAATTATGTGCAACAGCTTCCACATGTGTTCTACCTCAATGTCTTTCATACCTAACCCAGCTCATTAAGCTTTTCTGTTGGTGGATTTGTATGCTTGTGAAGTTAGATAGATTGTGGGAATTGCAATGAAGTTCCTCTTCTTTTTATCCACTTCTAGTAATTTCCAGCTCTTTGGATCACATGGTGATTACTGGTTACATTCATTCCCTCTGGGGCACCTGACATTGGTCACTATTGGAAGACAGCATACTGGGCTAGATGACGTTTGGTCTGACTCATTATGGCCGTGTTTATGTTCTACCTAGATATTCCTTGCTAAAGATCCTAAGCCTGACTCAAGAAGATCTCTCATTTTAAGGTGAGCGCTTATGGTAAGCAAACTATTGCAGGGAGAATTGATTGTACAAAACTGTTGGTTGTATCTTGTGCTTGTAATGGTTCAGTGTGCACACACACCAGTGCTTAGGAAAATAAAGAGTTTGGCTTATTCACACCCAGCAGAGTTTGCATTGCCGTTGCAATACAGTAGACTCTCGATTATCCAGGATTGGGTTAACCAGGATGTGGATTAACCAGGATGTCAAAAAATAATATGCATAACTCACAGGGCTGGCTCTGGCTTTGTTGCCGCCCCAAGCACAAACAAAAAACAACTCACAGGGCGCTGGGCAGCCAGTGAACCAACAGCCCCTCCCCCTGGCACAGGGTGCCTGGTGAACCAACTCCCCCTCCCCATATTTCCTATGGATGGGGATTATCCAGGATTTTATTAACCAGGATTATTTTTTTCCCTACGATCCTGAATAATCGGGAGTCTACTGATTATCTAACGAGTACTAACATTCTGGGATACTTCAGCTTATAGTGCCTAGAACCTACACTGTGAGCAGGTAAAAAGGTAATTTCCATATGACTGCATTGGAGTGAGAGGTAATTTACTCCCCTGTTCACTCCCGGACAACAGCTGCCAGGGATAGTGTGTGGTGGGAGGTGACGTCTATGTATGTGAGTTGGGTTCTCATTACCTAGAGATATGAACGGAGACCATACAATTCATTTTCCTTAGAAGTTCAAGTTAGATTTCAAACCTGGTTCTACGGATGAAACGTGAGCATTTCATCCATTATGCCACAAATATTTGAAAGTGTTTTCTATAGTGTGCATGCCCAAGGTCAAATTGGGCTGGCTCCCAGATCTTTAGCAACCTGGTATTTTTCAATGAGGTTATCATCTTGTGCTTCTAATTTCCAAAACAAAACAAAACTAAACTTTCATTTAAAAAAATATCAAAAGTTTCAATCTTGGCTAAGGCAAACTCTGCCTAAGAGCAGACCTGTTTATTTTGTGCCTAATGGATGTAGGGGTTCCTAACTTTAGGAACCCAAGCATGGAAAAGGTGTCCAAAGTGTATATTTTTGTGAGATACCATTAACAGATTCATTTGTAATATTATGACTGAATATCTCATTGTACAGAGAGGAGGCGGAGGAGATGTATCTTCATAGAAGTATGTAGGGAGAGGATGAGGGGGAAAATAACTGTACTGCCCTTGTATCCTAAATATGTGCTCCAAAAATAAGGGGCCAGTGTAAACCAATGTAGCTCCATTGATTTCAGTGGAGCTATACCAGTTTACAACAGTTGAGGATTTGATCTGTGAATTCTCTTTTTCAATTTACCAGTTGCGTTTTTATCATGTTCGGTTAGAGGTGGGAGGGAAGGGAACATTATGAACAATGTATTGCTGACTACATGGTTATAAACAATTTCAGTAAATATCAGAGGAGGAAAACATATACTATAAGGGGAACTTGAGGTGCAGGAGATAAAAAAAATTTCTAATGTCACATTCTATAAAACAATTCCATTTTCCCAAGCATGACTTTTTTCCTTTGTTAATTTTCAGTAAAACAAAGCTTGTCCTACAGGTATTTTTTTAAAAAAAATATTGCTCACCTCATCTCAGTGGACTCCAGAGTATTCACGTCATGCGTTAATATGGAAAATTCATAAATGCCTGTGTTAAGAAAGGTTCAAGAATAGCAGCCGTGTTAATCTGTATCCGTAAAGAAAGTGAGGAATACTTGTAGCGCCTTAGGGCTTGTCCTCAGTGTGGCAGGGAAGCATCAATCTTTTGGCGATCGATTTATCACGTCTCGTCAAGATACCTTGATACCTGCCCCTGGACACTTCCACTGCTTGCATCCGACAAAGTGGGTATTAGCCCACGAAAGCTTATGTTTCAATACTTTAGTTAGTCTTTAAGGTGCCACAGGACTCTGTTACCTCTGCTTTTCCAGACTAACATGGCTACCTCTCTGATTCTTGATTTCATCTACGTTATTAACATATCTATTAGCATATCTAGTCGATTTGCGTGCCCCCCCCCCCCCCGTGGAGACCAACCCTTAGAGACTAACTACTTTATTTCAGCATAAGCTTTCATGGGCTGCACAGAAAATATGAGACCATTTTTCTGTGATTATAGCCTGCACAGAAGGTTCTTTTACGTGGGCCCAATGCACTTCAGGCCCATAAGTTATTAATGTCTTGTTAGCTGCATATTATGGAAATTTACCTAGGCTCAGGCTGCCACTAGTTTCATTAAAATAGCAAATGGTTAAAGGGGGGGGGGAATGAGATCTCGCTAGTTTAACACAGTTTTTGCTGTTTTTAGCCTAAAAAGCATAAAACCTCATGCTAGGGTATCAAACTTTTCAGTTAATAATGGAGATGAGCTTAATTGATTCTTTACAATTAAATTGGTTTTGTAGGAATGGTAGCATCCTACCGTTCTGCAATTTCATCAGTTGTAATTTAGAAGAGACATATGACATGCAGACTGATGAAAAATTCATGTTTCATTTATTAGCCTGCTAACCCTATGGATAGTTTCATGAAAATGAAGACTTTTTTTCTCTTCCCTCTAGGTACTGTAGAACTCAGTATTGTGAGGGTGTGTGTGTGTGTGTGTGTGTGTGTGTATACACACACACACACACACACACAGGGGTGGAGTTCATCTAATGTTCATTTACTGTACAATGCAGATACACACAGTTTATAGATACAAACATCGTGCATGGGTACTACAAGGTAACACAAGGGTAAAGCTTGTCTGTGCATGAGGCAGAGCTTTCTTGGGGGTCTGGGTCCTGGCTTGTGGATCAAATTTCCAGAGGAACTAAGGCCATCACAAACCTACCGCCTTCACTTCTTTGGCCTTGTCTGCTCTAATACACACAGAGCAATGGGCACATTTAAAAAAAACATTACACTGAACACAAACCTCGTCCTGAATAGAGGATATGAGAGAGTCAACAAACTATGCATCACTTAATGACCTATTGGAAGGTATTCAGATGTTTCAGTGTTGAGGGTGATAGAAGGACCTGCAGAACAGAGCAGGCAACTTGCAGACAATTAATACTACCTGAAGTCAGCACACTGAAATGCCTCTTTGCTTCTTCAGTCATAACAATAGACCTGATCAGAAATTTTCCAGCAGAATGAATCTCATTTACAAAATGCTGATGAGTCAAAAGCAAAACATTTTGTGGAAACATGCAGATTTTGGCAAAATTTTGCTTAAAAGTAAAAATGGAAAGAAGCGTTTTGATAAAGGTGAAAAGGGATCTGAAATGGAATGCTTTGATTTTCCATCTCAAAATGACTTTTCATTTCACATTATACATGATCGGATATCAAACAATTTAAAAAGTCAAAATCAGAATGCATTTTCCCCCAGAATTTTGTTTTGCAGGGAAATTCTAATTTTTGTTTACATTATGCTTTGCAAAAGAAAAAAAATCCTGATATTCCCCACAAGACAAAATGATTCTGCATGGGTGCCCATAAAAATAATGGCTGCACTCAGGAACGTGGACTATGCAATGGAGAAATGTCATTACAGTAAACCCTCGATTTAACGGACCTCGATTTAATGGACTTCGGATGCAACGGACAACATTTTTGAGAAAGTCTGATGCATTCCTGATCCATTTCGGGCGGGCTGGCTGATGGCTCCCGGCTGCCGCCCGGGTCCAGGCAGCGGGCGGGCTGGCTGATGGCTCCCGGCTGCCACCCGGGTCCAGGCAGCGGGCGGGCTGGCTGACGGCTCCCGGCTGCCACCCGGGTCCCGACAGAGGGTGGGCTGCGGAGCTGTCGCCCCGACCCTGTGGCGGGCGGGCTGCTGCTCCGACAGCTCTTTTTTTATTATTATTATTAATAGGCTGACCATACGTCCCGTTTTGAACGGGACAGTCCCGTTTTTTTCATGTTTTTGAACCGTCCCGTCTTTTTGTCAAAAATATCAATTTTGTCCCGTTTTTGGCGCAGGCCCCAAGCTGCTTTCTAGGGGGAGGTTCTTTCTTTGCAGGACTCCCAAGAGCTCAGGTGAAGAATCTTGCTACCCAAGGACAAGTATCAGATGTCAAAATCTCCGATGAGCAAACTGCGCTCATCGGAGACTTTGACATCTGATACTAGTCCTTAGGTAGGGAGAGGAGGCAGCGGACGGAGGGAGAGAGCAGGGAGGAAGGGAGGGATGGAGAGAAGGAGGGAAGGAGGAATAGAGAGGAGGAGGCAGCAGCGGGCGGTGGGCTGAAGCCGATGGCGGATCGGAGCTGTCCGGAGCCGCAGCCGGGGGCCGAGCGCTCCGGCGGGGGGGCTGCCCGCCGGGTTTTATGACTCAATCACATAAATTCAGTTATGTGATTATGAGTCATAAAACGTCAGGCCGGCAGCGGGCTGAAGCCGACTGCGGAGCGGAGCTGTCCGGAGCCACAGCCGGGGACTGAGTGCGCCGGCGGCGGGGAGGGGAGGACGGACGTTTTATGACTCATAATCACATAACTGAATCTATGTGATTATGTCTCATAAAACCCGGCCAGCAGCCCCCCCGCCTGAGCGCTCGGCCCCCGGCTGCAGCTCCGGACAGCTCCGCTCCGCCATCGGCTTCAGCCCGCCACCCGCTGCCACCTCCTCCTCTCTATTCCTCCTTCCCTCCTTCTCTCCATCCCTCCCTTCTCTCCATCCCCCTTCTCTATCCCTCCCTTCCTCCCTGCTCTCTCCCTCCATCCGCTGCCTCCTCTCGCTCCCTCCATCCTTCTCTCTATCCCCTTCTCCATCCCTCCATCCCTTCCTTCCTCCCTTCTCTCTATCCCTCCATCCCTCTCTTCCTTCTCTCCATCCCCCTTCTCCATTCCTCCCTTCCTCCCTTCTCTCTATCCCCCCTGACCCCCCTTTGCCTCCCCCCCCGCCCGGCACTGGGGGGCCCAGGTGGGGCCATGGCGTTGGTCACCTCACCCACCGAGCTGGAGTGCCTGGCCAAGCCGCTGTTCTGCCGCAAGGGGGCGCTGCGCCAGAAGGTGATCCACGAGGTCAAGAGCCACAAATTCACCGCACGCTTGTGCAAGCAGCCCACGTTCTGCAGCCACTGCACCGACCTCATCCGGTGAGATCCCCCTAGAGCCCCCCCAGCACCCCTCAGCCCATGTTCTGCAGCCACTGCACCAACTTCATCTGGTGAGACCCCCCTGGGACCTAGAGCCCCCCCCCCCCAGATTGCCCAGAGCTCCCCTAGATCCCCCCCAGAATCCCTAACCACCCCCCCCCAGCACCGCTCAGCCCAGATTCTGCAGCCACTGCACCGATTTCATCTGGTGAGACCCCCCCCAACCCCATCCCGTTTTTGCCATCCCAATGTCCCGTTTTTGTCTCAAGGCAATATGGTCAGCCTAATTATTAAATAACGGACTTTTTGATTTAACGGACACCCCCTCGCCCGAATTAGTCCGTTAAATGGAGGTTTTACTGTACAACTATGTGAAATAACCAGTATGTAACTGTGATCACTAAGGTCCCAACCTTGTACTCACATACACGTGGCGCAGACCTCAAGATCAGATTGCAATTTTAGCCCTAAATTCATTTAACGTGCAGAGCCCCTACAAACATACATTTCCTATGTATTATCTCTTATCCCTCTATTTCATGTTAGCCCGAATACCTTACAGGTGGATTGTGCCTTGAGGCTAATTCAGTGTAAGCAATAGAGTGTAGGCCTGTGCAAAGCCAGGGGGAGCCCAGAGAACAAATTGTGACTCTAAAAGGCAAAAGTTCTGTGTCTGCTGTGCCTTGGTTTCCAAAAGGAAGTAATCTGGTACTGTTCCTTTCCAGGGGAAGATCATTTCCCTCCTTCTGTAGCCAGCTCATCTGTGTTGAGCAGAAGATTAACAGAGGCAGAGTCAAAATCCTACCCACTCTCCATTCATTGCATATAGGGCAGAAAGTACTAATCCTATGAAGCCTTCTCTATCTCCTACCCACAGCAGCAATCCAGGGGACCGCTCCAAAGAGTGAGGAAATATGTCACCCTCTTAATGGTCCCACAGGGCCAAGTAAATCCAGGCCATAATCCAACTCCTAATACTTACTCACAATGTGGCTATGCTACAGGGCTGTGGAAATCATAGTACTGACTCTCCTGGTTATGTACTATTAAAATGCTTACCTTCATTTTTTAATTATTTTTTTCTTTTAATTTCCTGTTTTTTAAATTAATTTTAAAGCAATTAAAATATATTTAAAGGAAGGAAATTATCTCTATTAAATTTTATTTCAAAATGGTCAAAACCCCCAACATTTTTAAATTTCTCTTTTAAAACGCATAAGAAACTTAACTTAGAGCCTTTGCCTCCAAAGTAGTAGTTTCCTATTGGGTGAAAAAGAATCTGCTTTCTTCTGTTAGCAGTAATGCCATCACTGATATCCAACTCACTGTGACATCTATAATTTATTCATCCCATTATACAAGCACAGTATACATTTTTTGTGTTTGCTACACCATTAACTTAGAACACGTACTGACTGCTACCAGGTGAAAAGTTTAAAAGTTAAGTAGAGTTGTTTCAGGAATAAAAAGTATGTTGAACAATGTTCACCCTGTACAGAAAATCCTAACTTTGTATAGGCCACATATATTTGATTTTCAACACTGAATTAGGTCCCAAGGTTCTTTTCCTCTCTCTTTCTCTCAAAAATCACACAATAATAATAGTGATGAATAATAGATGTCAGCACCCTACACCCCAATTCTGCAAACATTTAGACACGTTTTACATATCTGTGAGTTGTGCCATTGAAGTCAGGAGCTTAAAGTGTTTGAAGAATGAGGGCCTTAGTTTTGCAGGGTTTGTACAACCAATTCCTTTTATTTTGCTCAGTGCAGCACCCGGTGTAGTCAGCTCATACCTGAAGAGTAAGTGCAAAACTCTACCAGATCAGAATGGTGGTTTTTTATACCCATGTTGCACAAGATTTAATGGCCGCACAAGGTGTAAGACAGAAAAGAATCAGACCCCTCCTTAGTTCTGTTTTAAACTTTTAGTGGTGGGATAATTCAAATGAAAAGAAAGATTCAGTAAAAACCAGTGGGAATAATGGGGACGTTTGTGTGGTTCCTATGCAAACCCATATTTTGACCAAGATTTGCTACAAAAGGCAGCTCAGATCAACTGAAGGGCTAGCAAACCTTTCAACAAAACCGAGAGGAGTTTGTTACAAAACCAGTGAAATCAGGTGAATCTCATGTGACCCCATCATGAATATTTTTCCACAACGCCAATATAAATTTTTTATGAACACTGTACATTTAAATGTAGCCGGTACTAGACACCGCATGAGGCAGGATATTGACTAGCTGGATCATTGGTTTTATCTGATATGGCAAATCCTATATTCCCTTTTTTTAAAATGCATCTGCTCTCTTTTAAAACCCCTGGGTTGTCCCTGAGACTTGCTGATGCTGCGCTGTGAAAGCTCTGTTTGAGCACCAAGAAATTCCTCAACATCTTTAGTATTAACTTAGGGGATTCTGATGAGTAGGGTCTCTTATTTGCTGTGCTCTGATCCCTTGGAATTCTTTACTAAGATATTCAGCAGTCTGTCTCCTTTGTGGATTTCCAGTCCAGACTGAAGATTTTGATTTTGCCTTGCTTTTTGGCAGGGATGGTATTTTACATACAGAGCTCCGGGACCTTGTGCGAAGGGCACTATATACATATATGGATTGGTTTGGCTGAATAATTCTTTTTGACTTCCTCAGGCTGTTAATCCTGCATGCCTGTGGTGATAAACCCAGAAAATCCCAGATAATCCTATACAGTATTCAGACAGGGCTGGTAACAGCTATAAATACATATCAGACTGTCAAACACCATTATCATTTAGACAACTCTGCTGTCCCTTCCAAATTACATTAGAATATCCAGGCTTGACTTTAAGTCTCCCCTCACTATCCCTCTTTCTTCCCCCCTTAATAAGAGTAGCACAAGTTGCTCAGGTTGTGAACAGAATAATGCTTGTTTACAAGTATTCCCTCTCATTCTGCTATGGAACCATATTTATTCCAGCCCTGCTTCCATATGACTCACATGCACAGTGAGTGGTTGAATTTTCTTACATAAGCAAATAACTCTTGGCAATCTTAAAACTAAAGCATTCCACTGCCAAAAGAACTTCTGTTTACCACACAGAACAAATGTTGTTACTATTGCAATTCCAAAAAAGCATCTTAAATATATCCCTTCATGAAAATGCTGTTGTAGTCTTAATGCCTAATTAGATGTATAACAAAAATAACAAAAGATTCTCTCTCTTTACAGTTTTAGCTTGGATAATAACCAGAGATAAATAACAGTTTAGTCCCTGCTGCGTTCCACAGCAACACTGCATTGCATACAATTATAATTACCGTTTAACTGCAAATCCCTGAAATAGGATGCAAAACCCAACCCCCATTCTGCCCTCCTTCCCTTTTAAATTTTCCCTTAAAAGAAAGGTAGTGACAAATAGAAGATATTCTGTAACATATAAATCCCCCCAGACTCCTTTTCTTCTTAATTACACCAGTGTAAATTGAAAGTAACTTCAGTGAGGTCAATGGAATTACACCAGTGTTAAATGGGTGTGATGGAATGGAGAAACAGGTCCTGCCCCATGTTTAAAAGACTCCTATTCTTTTGGGGGCTAATGTTTAAAACAAGAAAACCTGAGTTCTGTGTATGCTATAAAACACTCCTAGATTTGCACACCCAATTTACTGCATGAAAAATCATACAACATAGTTCTCTAGGGATCTAACATGCATGCAGTCACCCAGTTTGGATGCAGTCACTGTAGCTGCACACAGCAACTGGATACTAAAATGTACGCTCTTGTATATAACAATGGCCGTACTGGGTCAGACCAATAGCCCAACTTGCCCAGTATCCTGTTTTCTCACAGTGGCTAATGCCAGATGTTTCAAAGGGAATGGACAGAACAAGGCGATCCATACCCTGTCATCCAGTCTCAGCAGGATACGGACCCTGGACTTCAGAAAAACAAAATTTGACTCCCTCAGGCAACTGATGGGCAGGATCCCCAGGGAAGCTAATATGAGGGGGAAAGGAATCCAGGAAAGCTGGCTGTATTTTAAAGAAGTCTTCTTGAGGGTGCAGGAACAAACCATTCCAATGTGCAGAAAAAAATGGCAAAAATGGCAGGCAACCAGCTTGGCTTAACAAAGAAACCTTCGGTGAGCCTAGACACAAAAGGAAGGTTACAAGAAGTGGAAACTTGGACAGATGACTAGGCAGGAATATAAAAATATTGTTTGATCAAGCAGGGGTGTAATCAGGAAGGCCAAAGCACAGTTGGAGTTGCAGCTAGAAGGAGTTGTGAAGGGTAACAAGAAGGGTTTCTATGGGTTTGTTAGCAACAAGAAAAAGGTCAGGGAAAGTGTGGGACCCTTACTGAATGGAGGGGGCAACCTAGTAACAGACGTTCTGGAAAAAGCTACGGTACTCAATGCTTTTTTTGCTTCAATCTTCACAGACAAGGTCAGCTCCCAGACTGCTGCACTGGGCAGCACAGAATGGGGAGGAAGTGAACAGCCCTCCGTGGTGAAAGAACAGGTTCTTAGAAAAGCTGGACATGCACAAGTCTATGGAGCTGGATCTAATCCATCCAAGGATGCTCAGGAAGTTGGCTGATGTGATTGCAGAGCCATTGGCCATTATCTTGTGTGACAAAGTTCCTCCTCTGCCTTGGTGGGTCCTACACTTAGTGGAGGATTTGCTCAGCTCAGAGGTTCATGGCAGCCCTCAGTTTGGCCACTTTTGTGGTTCAAATCTGCCATTCACTCAGCTAACCTCATCACTGGCCAGCATGGAGAAAAAGGAAGGAAAACAATCCTCACAGACTCTGCTGATCCACCTAGTGGGTCAGGGGACAGGCCAGAGACCTTCCCCTCTGGTGGGATCCACAGTCCAAGTCAACCCTTCTTATATCCAACAGGGGAAAGAGGGTGGGGAGGAACCCAGGCCCGCCCTCCACTCCAGGGTCCAGCCCAGGACCCTGTGGATCACAGCTGTCTACAGTGTTTTGTGTAACATGTGTGACAGCTACAACTCCCTGGGCTACCTCTCTATGGCCTCCAAACACCTTCTTTATCCTCACCACAGGACCTTCCCCCTCATGCCAGACAGCATTTGTATTTCTCCATCCTCCAGCAGCACGCCCGCTCACTCTCAGCTCTTTGTGCGCCCCTCACTGACTGAAGTGAGGTCCTTTTTAAACCATGTGCCCTGATTAGCCTGTCTCTCTTGATTGATTCTAACAGCTTATTAACTGGCTCCAAGTGTCCTAATTAGCCTACCCACCTTAAATAGTTCCAGCAAGTTCCTGATTGTTCTGGAACTGCCCTTGTTATCTTAAAAAGCATAAAAGCAATAATAGGATTCTGATGTCCAGGTTACCTCTGTGGTAAAGAAACTTGCAATTTAGTATGGGTTATGTGGGAAATAGTGTTTCTATTGTGGGTCACATTCTACAGTCTGGATGGCTTCATGGGATGGACGAAACGTTCACAAGGTAAAGGACAGATGTGAATTGTGCCATATCAGAATAATTTCTATAAAATGCTATGAGCCCATGGCCAGGAACCCTAAGACTATGAGACTTGAATGGACACTTAAGGAAATGGTGCTGCTTCGGTCATATTCTCCACGTTAGCCTTCAGTTTGTAACAGAGATACTGGATTGAGCAAAGCAGAGGGAATCAAAAGATCACAGGAGTAAGGAATAACAGCAGTGGTGGTTTAGGGTACTGGTGGAGCAATGAAAAAGGCTCTGAATTTGCCTCCTGAAATGTTAAAAGGCCTTAAAAAGTGCCCCTGCTTTGAAGTATTGTTGGTTAGAAAAGGCTGGTCTCAGAAATGCTGCATTCTTCCCAAGCTAGTGCATCTTCAAAGAGCCTGCAGAGAGAGTGACAGCCACTTAAATCTGATCAGAAAGAAGAACCAGGCTATGGCTGGCTTCAGGCACTGCAGGTCCTAAAGCAGATAGGCCTTCATATTCATGGTCATTACTTTCAAAGAATCTTGGAGTCATTTCAATGAGATAAAGAGAGGAGGAAATAGCAGGGAAAAAAATCTGTTTAAAGTTTTGGCCCCGCTACTCCTTTATGCCTTTACTTTAAAGTTATATATGGATATGGAAGGGGACTGATGTTGAGGTTGCACCTAAGGAATTATGCCATATTCACTCCAACCTCATTATTTTGGGCTTAAATTTCTCATGCAGACCAGAAATATTTGAGTTACAGAAATGTTAGCCATTTTGGATTTAACCAACTATAATTAATTTACCTGGTTTCAAAAAATGTCAGAAAATATTTTTTCTTATCTATGCTTGGATAATTTGGCCTGTAGAAAGGCTACACTGGCTGACCCCTCCAGCTAGATAATGCTCATTGTGTGATTGGTGGCTTGGTGTGCAAATATCAAAGTACATTTTTAATAGCTACTGTACTTCCATGGCCTCCGTCACCAAAGTATCTGGGCCAAAGTATCCCAGTCTTTAGTATAGATACACCCACAACAATCCTGTCAGACAGGGAAGCACTATTATCCCCATTTTAGTAATGGGAAACAGAGGCACAGAGACTAAGTTACATAGGCAAGGTCACACAGGAAATCTGTGGCCCAGCAGGGAATTAAACATGGGTCTCCCAAGTCCCAGGCTAGTACCCTAATTCCCTTCCTTACTCTCTAAGAATTTGAAAGTAGCATACTGCATTTTCAAAATACACATTGTAATCTATGGAATTTATCTGTTTATTTTCTCTGTACTATACCTTTTAATTTCTAAATCTGCCTGTCTGTGGGACCAGCTGCCATTTTGTAAACCTTAGTGGATGCACCATTTTAGAGAGGAAACAAATCCTCATTTGAGAGCACAGTGTCTATCTATTGTTACCTCCTAGTTTTGATGTTCCCTGGCTTAAAAATAATCAATTCAGATTTACAATATATGATTGCTTTTTTTTTTTTAATATGTAGAAATACTTATGCTACTTACCCTTCTTGATTTCAGTGCCCATGTCCAGTAACTGCACATTTTAAAGAATGCCAGTTTTAACATTTGATGCTTTGGAATTACAAAAACCTCTCCTTTCACACCATATATAGACTATATCTGGCCAATTATCCTGTACTATATAGGCTAGGAAATGAAATGGAAAGAATAACTTCTCAAACACTATAGGAGACCAAGTATGTGTACACACACGTTCTTCGAAAAAATATACCTTTAATTACAGATTTAGCTACAGTTGTAATTAGTATCTGTAACGATGCAGAGGTACTGCCTGGTCTCCAGTGAACAAGGGGTTAATTCCAGATCACTTCACAATCCACTTTTATGTGCAATAGTGGAGAAGACGGGTGAACGGGCAGAATCTTCCTCACCTTGGCGTGAGATGGCACTGAACTGAACCCCACACTAGATAGATTTCTATTTACTCTTTTCTGTAAGTGTTAACTTAATTTTATTTCTTGCTCCAGATGTGACCTTTATGGAAGAGACCTTACTAGCTGTTTTCTTCTGAATCAATCCGCACGTTTACTTGGACATAACATAATCCAGCCACTTTCAAAGAAATCCTGTAGCCAAATATTTTGTGTCAGTCAAAATCTGAACAAAAATCAAACTGTGAGCCAAGGTAAATTCTGGGAGAAAGAGGCACACACACAGAGACAGAAAGAAATGCGAATCTTGTTTAGTCCCCATGACAAGATGAATAGAAATTTGCCCAATTTAAAGGAGTTGCATTTGCCCAGTGGGAAGACCAGTTGAAAAACAATATTGTTCTATAATCCAAAAGCAAAATATAAAGTAAACACAATTCTTCACTTTATGCTGGTGTCTGTACTTCTGACTTCGATCTTGTTATACCTCTCAAATGAAATCAGTCATGTCTAATAATGGCTTAAGCATGCTTCAGAAAAGAGTTGAGTCAAGAATATGACTTTTTATTTTTTCTTGTGGAACCCCTGCCTTTTGGCTAACACAAGAGAGTATTTATTAAATATGGGCCCACACTTTGAAACTTGGCCCCATCTCGAATATCAATTAGCGAGGCAACAGGCCCAACCAAAGAGAATGTTGCCCTATTTAAGTTCCAGTGTAGGACATTCTGTCCATCTGTGCAGTGTAGCTAAGGAGAATGATAAGTGGAACAGAACGACAGTTTATATGTATGGTGAAATAAAGAACTAGATCATTATGTGATTTTTAACCAATACAGTCTATCTGCCAATAATGTCTTCTAACAACATATACTGTACATAAAAATGAAATCACCAGTTTATGTACAGAGTAGTTAACCATCCCTTCAATGAATCCTTAGTCCTGGGCAGGACACAGGATACCCTGTTTGAAGACACTAAGGTAACACAAAGTATGACTAGAGAGGCAGGATAGGTCTGTGTTTCCATTGGCCTCAATACAGTAGTCCCTTTGCATCTCCAGTTATAAAACCAGATCTTATATTTGCTCTACCATGAAGAGTACAACACTATAGAAAACTAAGGTACCTTAAGAAAAGTAATAGCAACTGGTGACTGATGATTTACAGACATGACTAAGAGACCCAAATTCCACTCCTAGGTGTGTTACAGTGAGAGGTGTACATGAGCATCACTTTGAGCAAAGCCTCCAGCTTCTGCAGTAGGGGTCGAATTCACTCCTGGCAAAATGCCATTGGATCAAATTCAGCCCTGGCGTAAATTGTGTTTCTCCATTGCTTTGATCTGACTTAAACCCCTCTGAATGTTTCCTAGATTTCAGAAGGTTTATATGAAGCATGAATTTCACCTGAGCAATCCTGGCAAGATTAAAGCATGAGCTAAACTGAACCTCCTAAGACAGAAAAAGAAAAATATAGGATATAGTATAAAATGCACCTTTGGCTCTCTGGAGATAAATTAGACTCAGAGTTCTTGGTTCCTAGAGAGGACCAGGATATGTTGTAGGCAGAATTTGACAGACTTCCAGATAGGTCATTCTCCACATCTCTGCTTAAACATACATCTCTCTGCTAACACAACAGGTTCTAAGTGGGAAGGGAAACTACGAGTCAGCCTACTGCAATATCAGTGTTGCCAACTCACTGATATTTCTATATAATATAATATAATTCTATATAATATCTTAGGAGCTCTTTTTGTCTAATGACAATGAAGAAATTAATGTAGTGTACAGTTTTAAAATGTACCATCCAACGGGTTACTTCTTCAGGAGCTTGTAAATGTTGTTTCACTCTTGTGAGTGTTGATGCTTGCTTGCTTCAAGTTCCTAAATTTTTATCTTCAGTCATGTAACGTTTGGTGTTTTCCCTTAAAGTCCCAGATATTGGAGTCAGGTAACTTCATAGTATCTCAGCATTCATTCACTTTCTTTTGGGGGGTGGAGGGGGAAGAGTAAGTTTTTAGCCTTGGTAATTCTGTGAAAAATTTTGGAAACATTACCCGAGTGACTTCTAAAGGCCCAGAAACCAAAAAAGGCAAATAAAAATAACCTCAAACTTAATTTTGAAATTCTCACAATTTTTAAGCCAACCTCCATGTTGAGGAGCCTAACTCGTGATTTTTGAGCACTCTGGGTGGCAATACTTAACACAACACATTTAAACCCTTAGACCAAGGAACATTTTTATATTAACATCCACAACAAAATAATCCAGCCTCCCTTCTACAACCCAGCAGTTGAATATTTGCTACCATCACTCCCACACCAAACCTCCTCTGACCTAGATTTTGAACCCTTTGTGCTGTTACTCCCAAATGAAGTTCAAATGCACCAGGATTCCAAAATTGCATTTTCCTTGGACCTACCCATTAGGACTGATCAAACTTCAGAGTTTGATCTGCGTTTATGATAAACCACTTTGCCCTCAGCACAAATTGCCACTCACAAGTAGAATTGCAGTTCTCACTGAGCAAGGCTGCAGGTGGAACTACCTTTGTCTATCCCCCATACCACTAAAAAGGCAGATAATGGAGAAAAAAGCAGCTCTGGGTTGCAAATAGCCTGATATGCCCCCATTCACCTTCTCTAATACATCATAAATTATACTACACACACACACACACACACACACACACAATCTCCGTGCTCCATGTCTTTCAGAGCTTTTTAATTTTTTTAATAGGAAATGCTTAGAACCACTTTAACCATCATATTAACAACATTAATCTAATCAGCTTTTAAATAAGCCAATTATCCTTTCTACAGATTAGGCCTAAATATTAATTAAATGATGTAGCTTAGACATGTCTTTTTTCCAGAAAAAGTGAAAAGTGAATATTAATGCCTCCCCGTATATATTCACTACTGATGGATGTCCTTTTCTGCTGACTGTCATGAATCACTTTAATTTTTTCCCTTCCCTATTTCCTCCCTCCTCCTCTTTGTAAGGTAATATCTCTTCAGCTTTCTAGGGTGAATATACTCAATTTTACTAATGTGCCTCACATGAGAGCTTAAGTAACAAAGAATCCTGTTTGTACTTAATGGACATTAAAAAATGTACAGCATTCATGGTAAAAGTAGTGAATTCTTGTCCAAAAGTCCTCTTCTCCCACTCTTGTGGAATGTACTAGTTGGGCTGCCCCTTTCTGTCCCTGAAAGCTACATTTTCATTGTGTTATGTGCACTCTGGATTTCTTTGAGAGGAATGTATTTTAGTATAAGGTATTATGTTATAAACATTGTCTCCAAAATGTTCAACCCACAAGTCTACTCACAGGTAATGGCAAAATGTTTGTTTATGATCTGGTAATATCCAAAAGATGTGTAAGTAAATAATCAAATACCATCAACACAAATTCCTTTTAAAACATAGAAAAATGAAAGGGAGAAAGAGAATCTGCATGTTACTTATCTCCCTGTTCACACCTCCAGATCACCTGCTGGAAGTGCCCCCTCCTCCCCCATTGAATTTACCTGGCTTTCTTGCCTGCATATTTATACCTGCCTCTGGAGATTTCCACATTTATCTGATTAAGTGGGTCTTAGCCCATGAAAGCTCATGATCCCTAAGATCTGTTACTCTGTAAGGTGCTACAAGACTCTGTCTCTTAGCCAAAGAGAAACACTTTGACTGTCTTCTTTCCAATAGCCTTTTATAAACTTTTCCTCCTTTTGATTAAAATTTCTAAACACACTTTTCCCAACTCGATAACTCTTGTGCATCTGCCTCAAGCACTGATGATCTACTCATCTATTTCTCTGTTTACCCTTCTCCCTGACTATAACTTAGAAATGGTCTCCACATATCAGTGAAATAGTCTGTTTTAGAATTTCCGAAGACCATCCCACCAACCTTCAAAATGTATTATTCTAAATATTCATTAGGCTTCAAGGGAATGCATTACATGATCATCATAACAGAGCCCTTGCAATTGTCATGCAGTTAAAGAAAATATTAGAACATAAGATGGAAACAAATTACAAAAAAAAGACTGAATTGCCTCAAGGGGGAAGGAAGATGGGCAATGGCCATTAAGAGATACTTGGGGAGTTACATGCCAGGATAGGGAGTCAGGGGAAGGGAAGGGAGTCTCCCACAAATGGCACAATCTGGTCCTATGCATATTGTGGCCTATAAAATATTGTACCAAATCAGTGTTTTTTTAGGATACCAAACTGCTTCAGTAATCTGTGATTGCAATATTTACCTGTGTAGATAGGTATATACTTATATGTACTCTGCCCTGTAAAAATCCCTTTGAGACACAAAAAGGGACACAAATACTTCCCTGCCAGCACACTAAATTATTAGCTGATCAAATCTCTCTAAAAATACAAACTTAAGTGCCAAATACATAACAAACAAGGGCACACTATAACTAATGTATTTATAGACAAAGTGTTCATGTTCTCACTGGATTATATGGACCATACATATGACTAAACTTTGGGAATTTGGGAAGATTTGGTTAAGATTTAATTTCCCCCCTCAAACAGATTGGCCTATTCCTAGCTAAAAACAATCCTCCCTCCCCCGTTTTTAGTGTATTTCACATTTTTGCATTCCATTGTGTGGGTGGGTTCTGTGTTTGTTTTGGGAGAGCAGAGCAAATCACTAAAGACGACTCCCTGATCAATCTAAAATTTATACTATATTATTTAAATATTAGAATATAAGAAACAGTTCTTACATGACAGCCATTGTACTAGACCCCTAACATCACATGGGAGTAAAAGGACCTCTGAATATTCAGATTTTCCCAGTGTGGTATAATTGCAAAAATGCCTTTACTGAATAAGAGCCTGACAAAATCCATTGATTTCAATAGGTATTAGATCATGACCTAATTGTGCCCTGGTAAAATTCACTGTGATAAATAACAATGGCTAACATTTACATAGGGCCCAAATTCTGCACAGAGTTATAGTGAGTGCAAACCCACTCCACTGAAGTGAGAATGTGGATGTGAGTGAGTACACAGTTAGCTGCAGTAGAAAGTACAAGGGGACACTGGCTGAAGCCATCTTCAATGACTTCTCTTACACTGGCTGCAGCAGTGATCAGTGCTGCTTTATTGATCTGCACACATTCCTTCATGACTCCCATTTATACTTAGCACATTTGAAAAGGGAAACCTAGCTTTTAAAGGTGATGCTGAAACAGTGTAATTAAATGCAAATCTTACCCTCATGCAACCAGGTAGAGAAATCACAAAGCACAGAAAGTCAAAAAATACAAGGTTCCTATAGCAATGACAACTCAGCAGGATACAGAGAACTAGCACTTATGCTATAATAAGGTCATTAAAGAAGCCATGTAAAGAGAATAAGAACTTCTTCACATGATGGAACAAAGGTGCTAGTACCAGGCTGTCTTTGAACGTAGGTAACTCCCACAATGCAGTCCAAACTGTGTTTTTAACATGCCACGATACCCTTCACACAAACAGCTGTGACTGAGATGAGTGATGGCAGATCTGTCACCATAATACATTCATCCAAAGGGGACTTCTGCATCTGTAATATATTTAAGTATTTTTCTGGCACTTTTTGAGCTACTGAAGTAGGTGAGTGTCACTTTCAACACCTAAAAGTCTGGAAGATGAGAGAACTGTTTCAAATGAAGTTAAAAAGCAGTGACCAGTAGGCTCTACGGAGTTGATAAGGATGAAACCAATAGGCTTCATGGAAACAAACTAGGTGTTTCATACAGATTTATTTCCCTGCTACAGAATGCTATATGCAGTCAAATATCATGTGAACAATGGGTTTTCCCAGTAAATGCTAAAGGAGCTCTCCATAAACATTTGCTCAAACTCAGACCATATCTCTGCAGAGGAATAGGTACAATTGTTCATCGTATGGTCTGACTGAGTGAAGTCAATGGAAGTCTTTTCATTGATTTCAGTAGGATGTGGAACAGGTTCATAATTTCTCATTTAAACTTCCTGTTCTATATCAAGCCTGCTGTTGATGCTGATCTCTCTGGCCTTCTGCCTGCCTTAAATGCCATCATGCTTCTCCTCTTTAACACAAATACCATCACTTCTTCAGTTTGCTTTGTAACAGTCATCTGGACATGTGGTTAGAAAGCCAAGTAAGAGAATGCACTGTATTCTGGAGAAGGAATTATGGACAGAAACATGAGGGTCAGTGGCACAATAAATGCCTGAATCTATGGCACCTTCATCTCCTTCCCCACAAAATCCCAGTAAAAAATATTTCACACATATGCTTGAACTATATTAAGCCCCATGTTTTTTAATATAGGTCTCTTTTCCCATTACTGCATGTTTAAAATTAAATAAATAAATAACAATCCAGCTGCTCCAATTTGACCAGAATGTGCTATTCCAGTGACACCGGATGACCTGAAATTAAATGGTGAAAATATCACTGCAAAAATTGTCACCGCTAATGCACAGATCTATTTACAAGGAGTTGGCAGAACACCCACAGAGTTACTGTGCAAACAAGCTCAGATAAAGTTACCTTAAATCTATCACTTCCTCATATTGTTTATTGGAGAGTACCAGTAAATAATGCAGAGTTTGAAAAATACAAGGTAGTCTGCAAGTTGACTACAGTTAGAAGGCATTTATTGAAGGGAAGCAGCAGGGCAATATAGTCTACCATTGAGAAACCAGGAATGAGGATAGGAAAAGGTTTTAGATTGTGTCAGCATCTAGTCCAGGGTAGCTATGGACCACTCATGGAAGCAGTTCCCCAAATTTCCCAAGTCCAGACTGTCAAAAAGCAACTGATTTTGAGTTTCTCAGTATTTGAATGTCCAACTTGAGACACTTGGGGGGTCTTGATTGTCAAAGTTCTGAGCCCCCACCTGCTGAAAATGAGGCTCCTTTGTGGTGTCCCAAATACGGAGACACCCAGAATCAGTAGTCACTTTTAAAAATCTTGTCTTTAAAATGCAAATTACGACTACCTCATGGGAGTATTGTGAAGCTTAATTCAATTAAACAGCAGAGATCATTGGAGGGCAGTCACTATAGAAATGTAAAGTTTTATTATTATAAACAAAATCTGAAGCATGAAGCAGCACATACAGCGGAACTACTAAAAGACTAATCTGCTATCAAAAACCACCACCTGGCACTCTCTTTTAGAATCTCAATTCATCTCATCATCAGCCATCTCAGTTTTTTGGTTTGGTTGGGGTCTTTTTGTTTGGCTGGGGGGTTGATATTGTTTGTTTTTTATTTGAATTAGGCACTCAACTGGCACAGGATTTTTTCTTTCTTTCTAAAGCCCAGAGTGATTCTGAGTTGGACGATTACAATGGAGCTCTGCAGCCAGCATCATATGTTTTGGTTTTTTTAATCAAGGCAAAATTTCTTGCAAAGGTCGATAAATCTTCAATAACTTTTTCCTTTCTTCATTTATTTAAATCTCTCTCAACACCGGTTGCTATTTGAAAGATGAATTTCTTCAAGTTCTCTTCACTGAGCCATGTTGAGTTACCTTGCCAGGTATTAGTCTTACTTATGAATTTTCTTTTTCAGCATTGGATTTTTCTCTAGTTCTGTATTTATAGATTTCCCTCCCCCTCCTTTGTGAAAATTGAAGTCTTTTGATCCTATGTAATTAATTCACTTCAGTTATTTCAGCTTTTATTTGCTTGCAAAAATATTCTCCTTCCCCAAATGCGAAAGCTGGCCCTTTGTGGGTAATCAGAGGGAAAGAGCAGCAACTTGAAATTTACACAGATACCGTAGACTCTCGATTATCCAGGATGATAGGGAAAAAATTATTCCTGGTTAATAACATACTGGATAATCACCATCCATAGGAAACATGGGGAGGGAGGGTTGGTTCACCAGCCATGGTGCGCCGGGGGGACGGGGTGTTAGTTCACTGGCTGCCCTGTGCCCTGGTGGGATTTTTTGTGTGTGTTTGGGGTGCCAACAAAGCCAGAGCCAGCCCTGCGAGTTACGCGTTTGTTTTTGATGTCCTGGTTAATCCACATCCTGGTTAACCCAATCCTGGATAATTGAGAGTCTACTGTACAAGGAAAGGATCACAGTATGGTTTCCAGTGGAATTCACACGTGGTGATTTTCTTCTCTTGATGCATCAAAGAAGAGAGGTGGCTCCAGATATAGTTTACCTAACATTTCAAGTAATGGCTTTATCTTTATTTTCACTGGATTTGTTCTCTGTATAGCTAGACGCATGGGTTGACTGCAAAGTGTTCAGCAAAGAACCATCTGTACAAAATAAATAACAGTACGTGCTCCATTGCACATCTGGTGAGAAGGGATTCTTTGACTCTGGATTTCTCATGGATATCAAACAAGGGCAAGTGGCAATCTTTTTTGATTGTCTGAGACAATTGTGTACTTCTGCTTGGCTTGCAGACTTCACACGGTATTCAAACAAAGAAATAGCCTCTTTCACTACTGGTTCGTGGTGGTGCCCATATAAATGAGAATTGCCTCTGTCATACACTCTTCATGCTGAGGCTTATTCCTCTATTGCTGTAATAACTGCCTCTGATGCTCCCACATCTTTCCTGAGCCATTCTTTTCAGCTGACAAATCTGAGGAAGTGTCCCAGATTGAGGTATCATTAGAGGTGGTTTTGGAACAAAATCGATAAACTAAACAGTAATAAGTCACCAGGACCAGATGGTATTCACCCAAGAGTTCTGAAGGAACTCAAATGTGAAATTGCAGAACAACTAACATCATTTAAATTAGCTTCCAAATGACTGGAGGATCGCTAATGTGCACCAATTTTTAAAAAAAAGATCCAGAGGTGATCCCAGCAATTACAGGCCTGTAAGCCTGACTTCAGTATTAGGGAAACTGGTGAAAATTATAGTCAAGAACAAAATAGTCAGACACATAAATGAACATAATTTGTTGGGGTAGAGTCAACAGGTTTTTGCAAAGGGAAATCATGTCTCATCAATCTGCTAGAATTCTTCGGGGGGGGGAGGGGGTGTCAACAAGCATGTGGACCAAGGTGATACAGTGGATATAGTGTACTTAGATTTTTCAAAAAGCCTTTGACAAGGTCCCACACCAAAGGCTCTTAAGCAAAGTAAGTTGTCATGGGATAAGAGGGAAGGTCCTCTTATGGATTGGTAATTGGTTAAAAGATAGGAAACAAAGGGTAGGAATAAATGGTCAGTTTTCAGAATGGAGAGTGGTGAATAGTGGTGTCCCCCCTGGGGTCTGTACTGGGATCAGTCCTATTCAACATTCATAAATGATCTGGAAAAGGGGTAAACAGCAGGGTGGCAAAATTTGCAAATGATACTAAACTACTCAAGATTGTTAAGTCCCAGGAAGGTGGCGAAGAGCTACAAAAAGATCTTTCAAAACTGGGTGACTGGGCAACAAAATGGCAGATGGAATGTAATGTTGATAAATGCAAAGTAATGCATATTAGAAAACATGATCCCAACTATACATATAAGATGGTGGATCTAAATTAGCTGTTACCAGTCAAGAAAGTTCCCTGAAAACATCCACTCAATGTGCAGTGGCAGTCAAAAAAGCAAACAGAATGTTGGGAATCATTAAGGAATAGATAAGACAGAAAATATCATATTGCCTCTATATAAATCCATGGTACACCCACATCTTGAATACTGTGTGCTGTTAAAAAAAAAACCTAGATAATTCATGGCGGATAGATCCATCAATGGCTATTAGCCAGGATGGGCAGGGATGCTGTCCCTAGCCTCCGTTTGCCAGAAGCTAGGAATGAGTGACAGGGGATGGATCACTTTATGATTACCTGTTCATTCCCTCTGGGACACCTAGCATTGGCCAGCGTGGGAAGACAGGATACTGGGCTAGATGAACCTTTGGTCTAACTATTTCATTTCCCTTCTTAAAGGAAAAACCTGCTGTTGCAAACAAATTGGTCCAAAGGAATTGCTGGTGTTAAGGGGGAAGACATATCCACCTAAAGATGGGTTAGATTTGAAACCAGACCCTGTACTGAACCTCAGAATACAAGAGTGGGCATGGGATATGGAATGCAAAGAGAAATGTACTTTTGACTTCAAAACAGACACACATTGTATGTATGTATATAATTTCATTACAAATGAAAAGAGGAACAAAAAATGCAAGTATGTTTGATGTTCAAGGGGAAAATAAGGATTTTTTGTTTGTTTGTTTTTTGCCAGTACATTAGAAACAGTGCACAAAATCATCAATGTGTTCATCCTGGAAAAAATACGATCCTCTTATTCAAACGAAGCAACACTTTTTGTTGGTCTTTCCTCTTTCACAAATGCTTCTGATTTTCCATTTAGGAATGTTGCCTACTCAGTTCTACCATTTTTTATTTCTTTCTCCCTACATCCCCTCCATTTTTTTGCCTACAACTTACTTTTGCCAAGTCCCACACATAAGGAAATTCCATGTTGATAAATACTGGGTCAGGAGCAATGTTCCCTCTATTTATTTCCACCCATGTGCGGGATAAATTTTGTTCTGTGCACCAAAATAATGTGCATGTGTGCCACAACCAGAAACAAAAACCTAGATATAATATACAAAAAGATTAAAAAGTTACCAGTAGGGATAATTACTCCAGCCAGCACAAGATAAGCTTTTTAGAACTCACTACTCAAGCAGTTTGTTTCTCTGTAAGAGAAATAAAAACTGTGAAATGCATAGATCAGTCAAAAAACTAAAATAACACACTTTAAAAGAACAAAACTACAGAGATATACACATATTTCAGGAAGCACATGAAGTAACAACAACAAGTGTTGGGAGCTATGTGACACAGAGACAGAGACAGACACAGTGTGTGTGTGCTGGCTGCTGGGGACATTGCTCAGGGGCGCCCATCCATGCATTGAAAGTTCTCCTCCTCCTGACGGGTCCCCTCAACCCTGCTCTGCAGAGATGGGGTACACAGGCTGGGAGAGAGGAGAGCGTGTAGGCTGCTGGGGAAGTCTCTGATAGACCTTGCACTGTCTCTTTAAGGCACTTACTCACCCCAAGGCTTGTTCAGACCTCAGAGCTGCTGTGAGTCCTAAGTCCTGCCCCCTCTACTCTGATTTGTGGAGATGGCATACAGGGGTTGGGGGAGGGGGAGGACACCCTGACACCAGGACCCTCCTTCTGTACCACCACTCTTCACAGCCAGTGGGAGGGTCCCAGGAGCAGTGTGGCTGCAAAGCAGAAGGTTGGAGAAGGGGGACCTAGACACATGCTGCTGGCTGAATTTGCATGGCTCTGCTAATCAACTGTGCTGCACTTGAATCTCTCCTTGGCAGCCACCCAACCATTCAGCTTGCAGGGAACACAGGTCAGGAGGGTACTCAATATATGCCACATAAGTGAGAAACAGGAGACACTATTAGGTCACCTGCTTTGCCATAAACCATTGTTCCCCATAGTACATATTTTTTGGTATTGTATCCAGAATAGTTTTTAATGTTTCAGGCAATTAGGCACCCACCATTTCTCTTGAGAGACGGTGAACATCTTTAGCCATTCTAAGCAATAACACTTCCTTATTGGTATAGATACCAATCTATTTGAAGACTGCTGGATCCCTTCTTTAATACTCTCTTAGCCAATAAATTCATGCTCAGCTCCTTCAGGTTAAAATTTTTGCAAGTGCACATCCCATTTAGCTGCACTAATGCTACAGTGTGTGTGCGTGTGTATTCAAAATGCAGTTTGGACACACGTGTGTGTATGCAATCACTGACTTACACATGTGCATTGGAGTATTTGCACACCTCCCCAGGGGGTACACAAAAATGAACATCTACTTTTGGATATTTGGTCTCAGTCTTTCCCCATGGGTCAGTCTTTTTCATCCTCCTACCTCAATCTAAGTGGGTATTTTTTATTTCCCTTGAGTTTGTCTTTACCTTTCCAGTGTAATAGTGCCCAGAATTGAGTGCAATGGGCTAGGTACATTTGCATCACAACAAGAGAAGACCACTAACACCTTCTTTGTTTTGTAACATGGCATTTCGGGATATGCCACGCAAAACTACATTCACACTTTTTTTTTTTTACTGCCATATCACAGAGCATTCATGTCCAATTTCTTGTCCACTGTTACACACAATGCCCTTTCAGCACTACTGGTTCCCAATGCTTCTCCAATTCATTGTGTTTTTTGCAGGGCTTGAATTGAGCAGATGTAGCTAATGCCAGGATACTAACCTTTTTTCATGCTCTCTCACATTCATGAGTGAGTTGGTAATAGCTATTTTTAAATACATTTTTGGGTTAATTTAGTGCTCAGGAAAGATCCTATTTAGAACCCTGGTGTTTGCAGTCTTCTGTCTATTCCCTATGGGCTTGTCTTCACTACGCTGGGGAGGGGTCGATCTTTTGGTGATTGATTTATCGCGTCTCGTCAAAACGCGATAAATAGATTGCCAGTGGCTCCCCCATCGACTCCAGAACACCTGCTTGCGAAAAGGAACAAGCTGGAGTTGACACGGGAGCATGCCGCTGACCGCCGCCACAGTGAGGACGGCAGGTAAGTTGGTTGTAGATACGCCAATTTCAGCTACGTTATTAAGGTAGCTGAAATTGGGTATCTACAGCCGATCTCCCCCCC
This sequence comes from Sternotherus odoratus, assembly GCA_032164245.1. NCBI lineage: Eukaryota > Metazoa > Chordata > Testudines > Kinosternidae > Sternotherus > Sternotherus odoratus. The sequence continues at coordinate 16,593,632 of JAVMKO010000007.1, read as the reverse complement.
CCCCCCAGTGAAGACCAGCCCATGACACTAATGTTCTTCTGCAGTGGGGAAAAGGTAGTCCTATTATATGGCCATTCATTCTTATGCTTCTCTGCTGAGGCTGCTAATGATGGTGTCAGTTACTGTCACAGGTCAAGATTGTTTTACAAGTATACAAGTCCAATGGGAACTGAACTAAGACCATGGGTTTCTGATCAGTGGCCAGATAGCAACAGCTTTCAACAACAACCAAACAGGCTCTGGATTGAACTCATGACCACAGTTGCCACAATAAGCCAAAAATCAAGCTAATTCCATTTCAAAACAAGGTCAAAACAAGCCAATCTCTAAGAACCCCAACACTCTATGTGACTAGATACCCGTGGTGTGTATTCAGACTGTGATGGGCCCACCGTGCACCCCTGACTCTCTCCGCCCCCCTTGTTCCTGCTTTCTGGGAGCCAATAAAAAAAGCAACATGCTACAACAAGCAACAAGCTACAAGCCAAACAAGCAAGAAGCAAAAAACTACCCAACAAAACTCACAAGCCAATAAAGCCAAAAACAAGCCCAATTTCTGCAGGTTTTTTGCAGGTTTGGCATGTCTGCCCATAACCTAGACATAACAAGGTTTGTATCACATTACCAAAACCCCTGAGCAATGAAGGGCCAGAAAGCACAAACTTACTCATTGTCAAAACAGGGCTTAGTCTTGGGTAATGGAGTAGCAGCATTGGCTTCTGGTGGTGAAGAATACATTTTCCTATGAAGGAAATATCTATTTATAACCATAAAATAACTCTTTACTAAGCTTTTTTTTTACAATTTCAAAAGGTTCAGTTCAGCTAAGGGCCCCAAGTTGAAGTGCTCACTCATCCTAATTATCTGAACCTCTTGGGCCTACATGAATTAGTGGCCAAAAGAACCCTTGAGGTTAATATTTTGACATTAAGAAACCAATAGCTCTGTGTAACAGAGGGAAAGAAGGGATTGCAAATTAATTATTAGCTTGACATTTAATCTGAATAAATGAAAAATGCCAAAATGATTGAAGTTTATGTACCTAAGACAAAGCAGCAAGAATGATACAAGGCGCCTAACTCTTGGGGATTCAAAATTGTTTTCATTCCACATTTAAACAAACACAAAACTGTTCAAATGCTTTCACAAAAACAGAATTTGTCTTACATGTGCGCCCATGTTATTCACCTTCCCCACTCCTGGTGCCCACTTTTCCTATAGTCCCTCAGGGCTATGATAGTCATTGCCCAGGCTAATTTCTAAGAGCTGGACATACACCACCTATTAATTGACCAAACTAGTTTTCAATAAATGAAGACAGCTTTCATTAATGCTTATGAAACTGTCTAACAACTTTTCTTTCTCTCTTGAGCCTGGCTTTGCAATGAACCTCTTGATTTTTAAAAAAATCCACTATTTGCTACTCAAATATGTTGCACTTTTTCCCTCTGCCTCACTTTTTAAATCCCACAGACCGATTCATATTAATCCTGCCCTCTGTAGAATTTCTTCGGGGGCACAATTTATATGAATTTGCTTCATCCTCTGATGGCTGATGTGGATTGGAGTGGACGGAGTCTCTGATTCAACCTCTCACACACTTCATCTTTATCCACTGGCCAGGCTGTAATAAATGGGCCTTTGTCAGTAAAAGAGGCCATGCTCCTTGAGCTGAACATGCTTCGACTTTTAACCCAATAAAGAGAGAGATTTCCTCTCCGAGTGGAAATCTGTGCTAATATTAATGGGCAAAGTAGCTTACATTGGTCAAGCTCGCTCTTCTGCAGATGGCTCCACAGGATGACACTTCATAAAACATCATTTCTCTGCTAAGCTGTACAGCATCGCCGGGGCTCCAGGCATTTTGTTTACCTCACAGAGAAGGGTGTTCTAAAGGTAGAAATCAAGGATGGGCCATCTCTGAGGAAAGAGCAGATGGCACGTCCACTTGGGGTAACATTCACCATCTGAGTGACTGCATCAGGCTCCCAAGCAAACCGCTTGCCAGTTAAATGTTGATTTGGCTGCTTGATCTGTACTTTTCTGTGGTATGTTGCCAGCATTCTGAATTGTCAGGTTCCTGCACAAAACGCTTTACTGAGCAGCTGCTGCCTGAGAGAATTTAACCAGTTGCCACAGAACAAGCCTCACCTGCTGCTCTGATAAGCTTGATTGCGACGATGATGTTCACTGGCACCCCTTTCTGTATATTTCCTCCTGGCTGACTCATTCCAGTTACTGGACACATTTCATTTTAAAAGCTATTACTAGTCCTCTCAGGACAAGAAAGATAGGAAAGTTAGACTTCTATCACCCAGAGAAAGTGCACTGAGGTTTATGAATAAACTCCAAGGAAAAAGCTTTGCATTGGGAAATGCATGATTTATTCAGGATTATTTCCTCTATCAGAATTATAGAAGTACATTTAGAAACCAAGGCCAAAATGTGCAAACCTGTGCACCTCAAGTTAGGTTCCTCCTCCACATTTAGGTCTAAATAGAAGGGACCCAGTTTTCAGAAGTTTCAAGTATTTCCAATAATTATTGATATTTAATTAATCTATAGTTAATTAAATATATTTAAATTATATTTAAATAATCTATATTTCAGTAGCATGTAGGAACCCTATTCATGGATCAGGACCCTATTGTGCTAGGTACTGAACAAATACATGATAAAAGGCTGGCTCCTGCTCCAAAGACCGTATTCTTACAATCTCAGGGCTGGTCTACACTTTACAGTTAGATTGACTTAGGACAGCTTATGTCAACCTCATTTTGGCAGTGTCTACAGTAAAGCCCTCTTTCTGCTGGTGTAATTGCCGTACTACATCGACATAACTCCACCTCCACACGAGGCGTAAGGATTATGTCAGTGTAATTAGGGAGATGCATTGTGGGTGTAGACCGTGGTGGGCAAACATTTTTAACCGAGGGCCACATCAGGGTTGCAAAACTGTGTGGAGGGCCAGGTGGGGAAGACCCCTCCCATTACCCACTCCCTCAAACCTCCCTCAAAACCCCCGACCCATCCAATCCCACTTCTTGTCCCAACTGCCCCTTCCTGAGACTGCCTCCTGACTGTAATGACCCCCCCCCCAGAACCCCAACCCTTATCCAACCCCTCTTCTCCCTATCACCTGACTGCCCCGACCTCTATCTACACCCCCGCCATCTGACAGGACCTCCAGGACTCCCACGCTTATCCAACTCCCCCACACTCATTCCCTGACTGCCCCCCAGACTCCTCTTCCCCTTATCATGCCGCTCAAAGCACACACTGGACATGCTGCTGCATTGATCCATAGGAGCGCGCCACCCCACCCCACCCCTCCAGAGTTCTGCTCATATGGTGCGCTAAGGCTTCAGGAGAGCAGGGAATGCGGGGGAGGCTCCGGGGGGGACCTCCCCAGCCAGGAGCACAGGAGCCACGCAGGTCGGACCTGAGGGCCGGATGTGGCCTGCGGGCCATAGCTTGCCCACTCCTGGTGTAGACACTCCATCCCTTACATCTGCTATTGGCGGTCTTGTCAATTTCACAGCAGGCACACTGGTGACTGCAGACCCTGCTCCCAACTGGGAGTCGGGACAAGAAACCCTGGGGCACCCCACCCCATGCCTGCCTGCACCCTGCCATGAAATTGACAAGACTGCCTGGCTCCCAGCTGGGAGTGGGGGGGGGGGAGGGGGAAGAGGACGCCAAGGCAGCTGGACCCCGCTCCCTGAGAGTGTGAAGCCCCAGGCTGCTTTCCCTGGCTCCTGGTGGGGAACAGGGACCTGATGGGGAGCAGGGAGGGCACGTCTATAAGAATACTCTCCACTCCATTATCTAAGTCATTCATGCAAATATTGTATAGTACGAGACCCTGGACAGACCCCGTGGGATCCCACTGGACACATCGTCCCAATGTAACAGCGAATTATTGATAACAACTCTGACTACGATACTCTGAGTATGATCTTTCAACCAGTTATGCACCCACTTTATTATAATCTATATATATAAAAGTCAAATGGTATATGTATGTTCACTAACTCCTTCCACACTGTTTGAGCTAGAGACTTGAAATTTGGTACAGTTATAGGCTTTAGGGTCCTAATCAGAGTAAGAATAGAAAATTTTTCAAATCTCACCTCTTACACCCCCTGGGATGAAATTCTTTAAAGCCCATTAACATCAGCTGGGCAGCAGGTTAACACCTGCTGTTCTCTGTAACAGTTATGATGTAATAATACCCCCCTCCAACGGCCCCCCCGCCCCCTCAGCTCTCGCCCCCCCCCCCCGCATCCCTCAGCTCTCTCCCCCCACCCCCCCACTCCAACGCCCCCCCCACTCGCTCAGCTCTCTCCTCCCGGCCCCCCCCAACGGACCCCACACTCGCTCAGCTCTGTCCCCCCTCCCCCCAACTGCCCCCGCACTTGCTCAGCTCTCTCTCCCCTCCCCCCCACTCCCCCCCCCACTCACTCAGCTCTCTCCCCCCTCAGGTAAGAATAGAATTTTTTTAAAATCTCACCCCCCTCCCCCCTCCAACGGCCCCCACACTCACTCAGCTCTCTCCCCCCTCAGGTAAGAATCAATTTTTTTTTTAAATCTCCCCCCCTCCAATGGCCCCCGCACTCGCTCAGCTCTCTCCTCCCTCCCACATCTAAATTCAAGAGAATGAAATTAGACAAAATGAGGCTTCTGAACAAAATTTGTATTAATAAAAGTCTTTTTAGTCTTTTTACATCCCAGTTTCCAATTACAAATACCCCGAGTAACACCAGGTATTTTTGCTAGTTTAATCTAAAGCACATAGCTTTTGAGAACATCATGTGAGACTGTGTCAAAAGCCTTACTAAAGATCAAGATATAGCACATCTACTGCTTCTCTACAGAAACAGTAACCTTGTCAAAGGATGAAATTAGGTTGTTTTGGCATGATTTGTTCTTGGCAAATCCGTATTGGCTATTTATTGCCCTATCATTCTCTAGATGCCTACAAATTGATTGTTTAATATTAGTTCCAGCATCTTTCCAGGTATCAACGTTAGGTTAACTAATCTAGAATTCCCTGGGTTCTCCTTGTTCCCCTTTTTAAAGATAGGTATGTTTACTGGTAACTAGTCCAGCTGGCCTCACCTGTCCTTCATGAGTTCTCAAAAATAATCTCTAACAGTTCTGAAACTTCGTCAGCTAATTCCCTACATATCTTAGGGTGAATTTGGTCAGGTCCTGCTGACTTTATTACATCTGACCTTGTCTACATTTTATTTAACTTGTTCTTTTCCCTACTCTAGCTTGGGTTCCTTTCCCCTTGTTAACATTAATTGTGTTAAGCATTTGGTCACAACTAACCTTTTTATTGAAGACTGATGCAAAATAGGCATTAAACACCTTAGCCTTCTTGATGTTATCCATTAACAACTTTCTTTCCCTGCTAAAGAGTGGACCTACACTTTCCTTCATCCTTCTCTTGTGCTTAATCTATTTACAGAACCTCTACTTATTGCCTGGTATGGCCCATGCCCCTTTCTATACATTCTTAACAAGTTGTCCATGTTTCCATTTTTTGTTGGATTTCTTTTCTGATTTTCAGTCATTAGAGACATTCTAATGGAGCTATATTGGCCTCTTACTATTCTTCCTGTCTTCCCTTCACAGCAAGATAGTTTGCTGTTATGACTTTAATATTGTGTCTCTGAGAAACTGCCAGATATCCTGAACTCCTTGTTCTTTATACTGACTTGAACTTTAGAAATCCATGTAATAAACAAAACAATTTTATGCATGTCAAAATTATACACTAAAGTGCTGCATTCATATAGCTTTAAGAGCTTATTCTTATCTCAGCTACAGAATTTAACATTATCAGAGCCTCTCTCATTATAAAAGCTAAGCCCTTATGAACAGTATTACAGTGCTGTAGTGTTTATGATTATTATTTTATCCTACTCATTAATAATTGCCATGCACATACCTTGCTGTGGTAGCCCTGACAGTATATTTCTGTTCTGTTTATTTCTGAGCAAAATTAAATTAACCTAAAGTTTAAGAAACTCAATAAATATCAATCACATGAATACCAGCCAGATAACAACAGCAATCCACAAATGCCAGAAAGTTAATTATCAAAATATTTTCAGATTTGTAAGATGTCAGAAAAATAATAGAATTTATTGAAATGAAACAGGGAGCTAAAGAGAGAAAAGAGAACATAAAGCAATTTCAGAGGCATTCAAAATTTGGACAATGTTCACATTTTTCACATGAAACTTAAGAATTAATAGCATGCTAGCTTACCACTCATATGATTTTACTGATACAGATACCAGCACCCTAGAGCTCCCCTTCTTTTTATATTCAAGGATAGTGGAATGAAAGGTCATTTTCCATGGCACCAGGAGTGTCTGAGTCTTGGGAGATAAGGGGTGATATCTGGTGGTAAAGAGTGATATTTGGGGTGGAAGAAAATCTCCCACCATGAGATAGCCTTCTGCAGATGTAGGACCATTGTAGGAGCTTCCTGTGAAAGACCTGAGAAGGCAATTTCCTGCAATGTTTTTGGGAGATCTTACTGTATTAAATTTATGCGTCATTGTGGGACAGAGATTGTATGTATTTCCATGGGAAAGGGCAACCACAGTTCTTTGAGGAATAAAGATCACCTCGGGGTGATTAGGCAAATTCAGTCAGGTTGTAATACCTCCAGAGAAGTATCACCACCTCGAGACACCCACCTATAACTAGCTCAAATTTCAGAGACCAACAGACCAAGAAAGGACTGCCCATTACGTACATACATCCTTCCAGAAGATAAAATAATCCCTGAAAAGATATTTAATATAGTTGGCTACAAAATCTAATATATGTTATTATATATGAGTGAGATTGTTCTCCTTTACAGCAGAGTAAATCCATAGCAGATTTTAGTTGAGGTTAGTGAAGTTACACAACAGTTGAATTTGGCTCAGTGATTCCAGGTCAATCATTCAAACTGTTCATGGCCCATCTGATCCATGTCTTAATATTGTGCTCCCTCTGCGTGTTCTCATAGCAGTTTTTGCCTCTGTTTTCATGAACAATGTTGCACTGTGAAGCACAGCATGGGGAGGAGGTGACCAACCCCCTGTACAGAAAGAAGTGATTCAGGACTATTTAGAAATGCTGGACGAACACAAGTCCATGCATTGCATCCAAGGTGTTAAAGGAGTTGGTGAATGTGATTGCAGAACCATTGGCCATTATCTTTGAAAACTCAGGGTGATCGGCAGAGGGCCCGGATGACTGGAAAAAGGCTAACGTAGAGCCCATCTTTAAAAAAAAAAAGGGAAGGAGGATCTTGGGAACTGCAGGGCAGTCAGCCTCACCTCAGTCCCTGTTAAAATCATGGAGCAGGTCCTCAGGGAATCAGTTCTGAAGCACTTAAAGGAGAGGAAACTGATCTGGAACAGTCATCATGGATTCACCAAAGGCAAGTCATGCCTGACTAACCTAATTACCTTCGACAATGAGATAACAGGCTCTGTGGATGAGGGGAAAGCGATGCACATGTAATTCCTTGACTTTAGCAAAGCTTTTGATACGGTCTCCCTCAGTATTCTTGCCAGCAAGTTAAAGAAGTATGGGCTGGATGAATGGACTAGAAGATGGATAGAAAGTTGGCTAGATCATCAGGCTCAGTGGGTAGTGATCAATGGCTCCATGTCTAGTTGGCAGCCAGTATGAAGTGGAGTTCCCCAAGGGTCAGTCTTGGGGCCTGTTTTGTTCACTATCTTCATTAATGACCTGGAGGACAGCATGGACTGCACTCTCAGCAAGTTTGCAGATGACACTAAACTGGGAGGAGTGGTAGATACACTGGAGAGTATGGATGGGATACAGAGGGACCTAAACAAATTAGAGGACTGGGCCAAAAGAAATCTGATGAAGTTCAACAAGGAGAAGTGCAGAGTCCTGCACTTAGGACGGAAGAATCCCATACACTGCTACAGACTAGGGACCAAATGGCTGGGCAGCAGTTCTACAGAAAAGGACCATGGGGTTACAGTGGACGAGAAGCTGGATATGAGTCAACAGTGGGAGACTAATGGCATTTTGAGTTATAAAAGTAGGGGCATTGCCAGCAGATTGAGGGATGTGATCATTCCTCTCTATTCGGCATTGGTGAGACTTCATCTGGAGTACTGTGTCCAGTTTTGGGCCCCACGCTACAAGAAGGATGTGGAAAAATTAGAAAGAGTCCAGTGGAGGGCAACAAAAATTAGGGGGTTAAAATTAGAGGATACCACATAGCAAATGTATTATATGCTCAACAGATCGCCTATTTTAGGCTTAATAAAACACAAGAAATCCATAATGCAGCTATCACACAGGAGTTAAACTGAAAACAGACTTAAAACAGGTCCTTCCACAAAAAGATAAAGTTATCACACTTCACTTCAAAGGCTTTATCTACCATTCAAAACAGAAAAGACTGCCACCAGAATACGCCTCAGACTTTGAACTAATGGCCTCTCTTGTCTGCTTAGCATCTTTTTTGGTAGAAAATTTTATTACATTTTCTGTAATAGATCATACAAGACACCGGTGTAAGATTATTACAAAGTAGAAAGGTTAGTAAATATTATATTACACTGTCATTTTGGCCCAAAAATCTCTCTTTGAAAGGTTAGTTTTAAACAATAAATATATTAGGTGGTGAGGAAGAAAAAGTACAAATGTAAGCATAAAGGCAGAAAAGAAAGAGGAGAGAAGGATAAAGTTATATTCTTTTATCATTAGTACCACTAAGATTTAATTAAGCTGACCTCCCTCATGGCTAGGTACATGGAAGTGGCAAATAGGCCCCATTAGTACTTTCAGTAGATCTCCCCTGTACACATTGCTATTATTTTTACTTAGCAAGTCAAACCCATACTACAATAATTAGACTACAAGATTACATGTACCCTTTGCACTCTTTACAAGTCAGAAACATAACTGTTATTAACCAGTCACTTGGACTCAAACAGTAGAGAGAGGGGGAAGGGCCCACCACAGACTATGTACAATGATTGCCAAACGCCATGGAATTTTAGATGAGAAAGCAATTTCAATAAGAAACTCAAGCAGCAAATCTCTCCAATAAACATGAGAAGCAAGGTCATCTTAAGGTTTGCCAGAAGATGTGCAATATTTTGTTGACAAGCCAAGAAAGTATAAACCTGGCATCTTATGGAACACCAATATTTGGGAGGGTAGCTTCAGCATATTAATACTGATCAAAGTAAGCATCTACCTAACAGAACTCTTGATAAGCATATACAGTTAATATAATCTTATAACAGTTATATAATCTTATAACAGTTATATAAGCATATACAGTTCATATAATCTTATCACATGAGGTACACGTTATACGTGAGATTACTACATGCAGCATCCTTCAAGCATTTCATAAAGTCGAAACTTCAAGGCCACACACCATTTCTAAGATGGGGCTTAGTTATACCCTTAGCTTCTCCCTCACAATAGGCTTTGAGTGTGAACTTCGAATGGCAATTTCCCACTATGTGGGCATTATACAAAGACTGGCGATATCACAGGAAAGACTACCAATGACTTAGTCTTTGGATCAGGTCATATTCCTGTCTCAAAATAGCTGCTATTGTTCACTGTCTTCCGGGAGCACAGAAGTCACTCCATATTTTTAAACAGAAAAAAAAATCACTTCATATACATTCCTTTTTCATGTAAAAATCATTGTATATATACACAACACATCTTTTACCAGTTCTTGGATTAGAAAGCAGCATTCAACACAAGCAACTAATTATTTTTGCCCACCACTCAACTGAGGGTGAAGGAAATATAAAAATGACTGCTTTTGCTGTTTTATTTTCCCTCACTTGTCACTCCCTATGTGCCCTGTAAAAATGCTATCAGCTGGCACCTCCTCCACAACTGAAAATGGTTGAGTTTTGCTGGAAATTTTAGGACAAGAATGTGGGATATTTTACACTTGAATAAAAACAGGCACACTAGATAAGTCTCAACTCTGTGAGGCTTTAGCTATCTCAATCTTTAAACAAGAAACAAAAAACATTGGTGCTCTTCTGCAGAGTTTAGCTGAAAAATACTTCAAAAAAGTGGCAACAGCTCAATTCTAGCCATGACTAGAACAGGAAATGTCAAGAAAAAAAGACTATTTTCACAATATTTGTTGCTGTTCTCTAGAGGACTGTAGGGCAATTAAGCCCATCAGACTGCCCCCTGAAGAGAGAGAAAAAGAGGAAAGAGCCTGCTGACCCCATATGAAAAAAAGAGAGGAAGAAATGGGCTTACAAAGCCTCCACAAGGGGTCTTATGACTGGAGGTGGGAGAGGGGGAAAAAAAATCAGGTCTCAGGGGAGCCCTTGAACATGCCAGAGGGGAGATTAGAGTCACTGGTTACTGCTGCAACGTCTTGCAACAGGGTACAGGCCATTGGAATTCCCCCAAGGCAACAGAGGGGAGCCAGCGCCATTTGTGGCCAGAGAAGTTGTATGAAGGTAAAAGGAGAGTCCGAGGATCTATGAAAGGAAGGGCATTGTGTAGCAATGTCTGAAAATACCCTTCCATAGTTTTGGATAATCCAGGTAAAATTTGCTTACAACTTTAGGATATTGAAGAAGCACACATTTCCATCCCCTGACATTGTCTGAAAGGGTCCTTATCAGTCTGCCCGCAGAAACTGAGGCAGGGACTTCCATTCATGTAGGCAAATGTTACTCAGAAATCTCAGAGCATTTTCATTCATTTCACAACATTGTATTAAAATGCCTGCTATGAACTCTTCAGGGTCATCCTGACGTATATCTTTTCAAATGGAAAAACAAAGCAAACAAACAGCTCCTCGAGGGATAGATTCCATTATTTGCTTCCAGGGCCTCTGCTGTTAAGAGCTGGCAATGAAACATTCCTAAGCCTGCAATTTATTTTTCAGGAGGCTAGGGTCACATGATTTCTAACTCTCAATAATACATGCCCCTCCTTCTTAAAGAGCAAGACCAAAAGCCCAACCTCAAGAGGTATCCTTGTTAAGTCAACAGCAGGTAGTAGTCTAATAAAATATTTTCCTCACTTTCAGATGCAGGGCACTTTAGTCAACTAATAAGTGTTTTCAAAATGTACTTTACCTTTGCTCAATGTTTCTTATTGTGTGATAATAGGTGCAGTTTTGGGGGATTAAGGCTTTTTTATTTGCTTTTGGTTTTTATTTACATTAATGATTTCCATTGCCACTGCACACACATAACCATGACAACTGATTTCTCGTTCAACATGTGATCTCCCAGTGTTCTATTGTCTCAGCATGATATAGGACTGGGTGAAGATACTGAATGTGAGCACAATCCTATTCACTTCAAAATAAATTGTAGTAGTTGGGGAAACAGAATTTGACCCCTTAAAGTTTGGGGCTTTACTCATTCACACCATACTCTAAATACAAATCTTTTGAGGTTCATCCATCATTTATCAGGATTGCCTCAATACTTCATGTTGAACAAAACTCAGATGTTCTGGTGATTTTATAGGGAAATGGGTTAGAAATTAGACAATGTCTCTTGCACATTTTCTAGTATTCTCCAATTTCAGACAAAATCATAAATACAAAGAGGACAACTTTTTTCCCTGGATGCTCAGTGATGGATGAAAGATAAAGTACTGAAGGAACTGAGTGAGTGAATGTGTGTGTTCTGGATTCGGTTCAAGCTTTGGATGAAGGTTCAGGACAATTCTTGTTTTAACTGAATTGGTTCACTGCTGAAGAGTCTGAATGCAACCTGAAAACAAAGGGGCTGACTCACAGTGAAGATGAATAAAAGTGAACCGAAAGGAGAATGACAGATGTGTAATGATTGATAAGCTGGGGGGTTTGGTGATGGCTCTGTGTGTACAATAAAATTAATGATTAAAATGCATAATGAACAACAAAATATGTATCTGCAAGATCACTAGCTCTTTTTGGATAAACAGCAAGAAATTTATAATGTTGTAACTACAGATTTACCCAATAGACTTTGAAGGAGCCGTTTAATCTCTGTGGTAGACACTGCTTTCTAATGTCTAATAATATATGTACTTGAGTCACTAATATGCATTTTACAAACTATCTTCTTGCATATTTATTTACCAAAATGGTCTCTTCCTTGCTAGAGGCACAGACATTCCTCTGAGGAAGAATGTGGGTGGCAGGACATGTATACACAAAACTTTTAGTCATGCAGTAAGTTATGTTCTTGAATTCAGCTGATCATAAATTCTCCATCCATGCAGGAATATTCCAACAGACTAAGCATCCCTAGCAGAAGGTTCATCTGCAACAGTCAGTCTGTACTAATAAATCAGAAGCATTTGTAATCTTGTGTAAAGAAAAATAATGAAAATTAATGGAAAGCCAAACACTGACATAATATTAACATAGTAACAAAACCCAGAAAATTCAAATTTAATACTCTCACTATACAATCTAGGGCTGATATACCAGTGGCTTGCACAGTGTATGGTCATGCCCTTTTAGGTAAAGTGAGTACCAGAATATAACATATTACAATTAGTTTGCACTGGTATAAATGACTACATATGTAAGATGCAAGACTGGCAACAAACTGAAATGTTAAAACTCCTTGTCCTCATCCAGAGCCTGGCCTTGGTGAGGTACGTTGAGAGCAGAGCAAACAAACAAATGCATATCACTAAGCTCGGTTTTCCAAACTTGGGGTGATTTGCAACAGTCACATAACCTCAACATCGCTTAAGTAATTCTTATGTTTATTTAATACTGTGCATAAGAAAGCAGTTTTTAAACCACAGTATGCCGATACCCTAAGTATCTCACAGAGAGTTTATACTGCTAAATTCTTTAAGTTTAACTTAGTTTGTTTATTATAATTATTATGTGAATCAAAGCATCCTAAGTCATTTATTATTTAAATTGCCTCGTGGTGATCAACAGAACAACTTCAGTTTCAATTTTTCCACCCCTTTCCATTTCTTAGAACAGCAACTGGAGTTCAGAGGATGAAGCTCTTGGGAGGGAATATGCAGAAATATTGAAATGTGACCAAAAAAGAAGCCACACAAAGGCCTAAAGTGATTCACTTAACAAGTATGATCTTCTGAAAGAAAGAAACCAAAGAACTGCTAGGCCATTTCAATATTAAATGGAAAGCCCTGCTGTTTGTTGGGGAAACTTGCAGTTGAAGAACAACCGCTGACTCTCTGATTTGACCAAAGAGAGTAAAGCTATGTTTCAAAACAACTTACCATCACTTCTTAACATAACAATAGAATACGTAGTATAATGTGTACATAGGAGGTATATGAAAGAAACTCATGTTGGTGGGAACAGACAAGCAGCTGCAGCATGGACCTTCAAGTACTGATGATGCTATCACACTGCTTTCTACAGAAGGATATTGTCCCTCTGTGCTCATAGGTCATTCACTGCCACCCTCTATCTCATAGTCTCTTTGCTCACTCCACCTGCCCTTTCATACTCTTTTCCTTCAGTCTCACTTCTACCATTCTCTATCCCCTTTCTATGTCTTCTTCCCTCCTAGGTCTTCATACCTCCTTTCCTGTAATGTTCTCTCTCATTTATCTCTCTCTTATCAATTCCCCAACAAACCCGCCCCAAACAATTAAAACACAAAATAGTGGCTCTAATATGCCATTTGCAAACCAACACCCTATTCACTCCGGGCAGGTTATATTTCCTCTCCTGCCTATGCCTATCTTGTCTACTTAGATAGTAAGCTCTTCGGGGTAGGATTCTATGGTATTCTATATCTGTACAGTGCTAGACATAAAGAGGTCCCAATCTCGGTTTGGAATCTTAGGTGGTATCTTAATATACCGGTAACTAATAAAAATTGTGAAATTGTTAAAGTTTGAAAAAGTTAACATGTCACCATCCCACTGCATGTATCTATTTGGGTGTATATGAACATACCCATAATCTATAATGGGAAAGGCAGTAGCCACTAGAGTTAACAGTATATCATATTTTCCTCTTTAACATGGTTTACAGTCATTCATCTTTTTTTGAAACTTTAATTTTTCAAGGTAAAATTTTCCAGGCTTCATTCATATCTGTGTGAAGTTTAATCTGGTTTTTGAAAGTCTGAGCAAAAATTATTCAGCTAGGGTTTGTTTCTTTATAGCATGAGGATAAGGGGAAAAATCTAATTATAAAAGAAATATCTTGTAACCTTTTTTGATCCGTTCTAGATTTGAAATAGCTTGAGATAGGAAGCTGAAACTTGGCAGTCTCTATCTACACGTTGCCTATGATTAGGAGACAGATTCTTTATTCTTAACATCTACTCCATAAAACCAAAATTTCCAACCCAAACATGCAAAGTTTTTCTTTCATTTGCCACACATTTAGTAATATCATTGAAGTTCTACAGGTGATAACTGAGCTAAGAATGAGGATAACATTTATTTGACTAGCAACAATATATAACTTTTAAATTTAATCTTGTCGGGACGTATAGTCTCTCTCCAGTTGGTTCTCATTTCTGAGCATGACTGTCTGTAAGAGCTCACAGGAAACGTGGGAATCTACGGTGTCCTGCCTAACCCTTTATAGCACATTGCACAGTTCATCGTACACCAGCTGAGGTTATGAACCTACATGAACCACCAGACAACGGGTCTTGGGCTCGATGGATTCATTCCTACATTGTTCAGATTATCCCTATCCATTTTCTATCATGGAATTGCCTTCACACAGAGTGCCTAGGTGCTATCATTTCCTCTCAAATGCATAGTGAAACCTTAAGTGATTTTCTCTCATTTCCCAGGAAATCTTTGTAATTCAGTCTATAATGTTACGAGTTACAGCTGCCTTATCATCAAGACTGCAACTTCCATTGAAGTTTTGATGTTATTGTTGGCCACACACAATATAATGTCACAGTAGCTACAATGAACTGTAAAGCAGTATGTGGTGAGGTTCCAGGGATAGCTGAGAAGGAGTTACTATAAAAGTTTTTGTCCATGACCATCTAAACTCCGCATGCTTGAACCTTATGCTCTTGGGCAAATTCTGCCCCCAAATTGTGAACAAGTAAAGCTGAACTTTGCATATAACACAATGTTCCTTGGAACTGCACCATGCAAACAGATGTCTGAGCAGAATGTCGACACAAGGACCAAGTTTTCAAAAGACATTTTGGGGACTTTTAAAAGGGCCTGATTTCCATATGGCATTTTTTTAATATCCTTTAAGGTGTCTTTAGCTTGGCATCCAGAATCTGTAATCACTTTTGAAAACTTTGCCCAGAGGTTAAATCATAAAGAGGGAATGAGGTCTCCTTCATTCCAGATCAAGTGAGACTAAGTAGGACTCGATCAGTTGCAGTGATGAGGAATTCAGAGTGGTAGTCATATTAGTCTGTGTCAGCAAAAACAACAAGGAGTCCTTGTGGCACCTTACAGACTAACAAGTTTATTTGGGCATAAGATTTTGTGGGCTAGAACACACTTCATTAGATGCATGGAGTGGAAAAGCTTATGCCCAAATAAATTGCTAGTTTCTAAGGTGCCAGAAGAACTCCTAGTTGCTTTTGGTGAGGAATGAAATAAATGAAAATTGCAGGTGTCCATCACCTGTCCAGGGAGTTGAAGTGTTCTCTAACTGTTTATTTTATGTTATAATTCTTGATGTCTGATTTGTGTCCATTTATTCTTTTGTATAGAGACTATCCAGTTTGGCCAATGTACATAGCAGAGGGGTACTGCATTCAAAAACCAGTCGGAGAACATTTCAACCTCCCTAGACACTCAATAACAGACTTAAAAGTGGCAATTCTTCAATTAAAAAAACCTTCAAAAAGCAAATTCCAATGAGAAACTGCAGCACTGGAATTAATTTGCAAACTGGACACCATCAAATTAGGCCTGAATAAAGATTGGGAGTGGATGGGTCACTATAAGAACTAAACTAATTTCCCAAGGATAAGTTTCCCCTTAGTATTACTCACACCTTCTTGGGCCATCCTGATTACCACCACGAAAGTGATTTTTCCTCCTGTTGATAATAGCCCACTCTAATTGAAATGCCCCGTTAGAATTGGTAAGGCAACTCCAATCTTTTCATGTACTATGTACATAGATCTTCCTACTATATTTTCCACTCCATGCAGCTGATGAAGTGGGTTTAGCCCACAAAAGCTTATGCCCAAATAAATTTGTTAGTCTCTAAGGTGCCACAAGGACTCTATTGTTTTTGCACGTACTTTCAGTAAAGCAAGGGGTGAAAGGAAAGAGATCAGTTCTCTTCAAAAAAGACTACATTCTTGTGACCTCAGGACTTTTAAGATCACACCATCAGTGCCCACACGGGAGAGTTACAGTGCAGAATTTGGGTGCATGCTGCTATTCACACCCCTATAGTTCAAACTGCAGAGCAGTATAGATATGCCCCTCGTTCAGCAAAAACAAATCTAATACAAACACGTCAGCAAAGTTGACCAAATATTCAGTTAATGTAATATGTTGCATAATTTCTTGATTTCTTGATCATATGAGCCCGACATATTAGCAAGTAATATTTTCTTTGAGAAGCTACAACGAAGCTCCCCTAGAGTACAGCAGACCTCCCACATTATTATTAAAGAGATATGATGAAATGGGACTGCCCTGTATTCACGGACGCTTACAGGTAAAACAATGAAATAAAGGTACTCCCTGCTCCTGGATAATACAACCCACATTTTATTTGCAACATTATAAGTCTGGAAGAACTGACCAGAAATATTTTGCAAATAATTGGTTCCTTGTAAAGTAAAAAATAACTGACAAGTGCTGTACTAAGGAAAAATTAATTAGTTATGTTTAAAATCTGCAGTGCCTTCCCTAACAATCACTAATCAAAATGACTAAACTTTCCAACGCTTATTAGGATCACCTTGCAACTCAACTGATCCCAGGCTGTATTTCTTGTTGGCCCATCATTATGAACTTCGTGGCACTGCTATAGACAAAGTTTGCAATAATCTGTTTTGACAAAACAAGAAGAAAATAAAGCCTGATGCACTTTGCTCAAGAAAGTGGAATTTATATTTAGGACAACCTCAGGGAAACAGGAGAGCTCAGAGAGGGTTACAGCTCTGATGATGTCCTGGGCTGACTGGGCTTCCTTTCCTTTCTAGGTCATATTGATGTGAGGCACAGAGACAGCTCTGAAATCTGCCAAAGAACCACCCAGCAAGTGCCAGTCTGTAACAGAAAATTGCACACTCCTGTAGTATGGCAGCCCACTCCGCAGCAGAACAATAGACGCAGTGTACTGTGACTTTAATAAAGTTTGGTTTCATTTAACCCTTTGTTATTTCCCTAATCAAAAATAAACCCACAAACAGCGATCCTTAAGCAGATGCATAATACCATGTTCCTAATTACAGTGTTTTAGGATATCCAAATATTTTGTGTTTTATGAGTCTTTTCAATAGGATTCATTCAAGTTGGATATGGCATTGATAGTTGTTCACTGAAATGCCCAAACCACATTGGGAACCACCCATATACCCATGAGTATAGCGATAACTTGACCCATGAGCCTAAAAAAAGAGCAATCCAAGGAACAAAGCATGGAAGACGGAAAACCGCAAAGAAAGAGGAGAGGAAGGGTGGGGAAATAAAATATACTTCTCCCCTTGTCAGTAGATCATGGTTTTCATTTAGTGGAAGCTAGAAACGTCCTAACTTGTTTTGCATACAGGAGATCACTGGTTTGAATTTCAGGCATTATACTAGGAATGTCATTCATAAAACTGACATCTTTTCATGCCTGGATTATTGGCGCTAATGTCAGACAAAATGGGCTCAAGAAAAGCCCCAGTTTAAAACTGGTGATGCTACTGCTGCAATCACTTGACCACATTCTGATATTTTCCAAACTCATATGGGGTGTAAATCCTGGCTTCATTGAAGTCAATGGAAATTTTGCCAATGACATCAATGGGCCAGGATTTCATCCTGAACATCCCTCTCAGCACGTTCCTTGAAGACTCTTGGTTCACAGGACCTGTGCAGAACTGGTAGGCATCAGCCGTGATGGACATGGCCACCATTTGGGTCCTGGCCTGGAGGATAATGTTATGACAGGAACAGGTCGTGGGAGAACAGTTGCATAGGGAATGGAATCACCAGAAACATACATAACTTCAAATTTCTGTGTGGCTTAGTGTTGTGGCATGACATACCGTTCGAAATAAATGATGTAAGCAAGAGACTCCAAGGTATATTTGGGATGTTGTAGGATATTCCAAAACTCCTCACTATACCTGAAGAAAACCAACACCAGCAATGCAGGGCACTAGAGACAGTGTTGACACATTACGACATGCACGATATTGATGGGAGTCATTTTGGTGATGAACTGAATGCCCTTTCAGGATACATTTCAGCACGATCAACTCCAAAGGCTATTCTGGACTATATGTGCACAAAAAAAGATGACCACCCTTTTTCCAAACGCTTTTGTTGCTCTGCGGATACTATTAACGCTTCCTGTAACAGCTGTCAGTGGAGAACACAGCTTCTACAAGCTGAAGTTAATAAAAACAAATCTACGCTCCACAATGACACAGAAGAGGCTGGTTGGCCTTGCAACCATCTCAACAGAGCATGAGCTGACTCAGACTGTGGACCTTCAGGAAGCAGTTCAAATCTTTGCAACCAAGGCAGCACGGAAAGCACCGCTTTGATTATTCAAACAGATAAAAATGTCAGTATTTACTATGTAGACAAGAAAAGGTACATTTGCTGTTCGGGCATTTGAAAGTTAAGTGTTACTTAAAATTTTTGAACAAAGCATTTTAAGTTGTTAATTCTCCTTTATTGGGGTAGGTAGAAGAGCAGTACCACGAGAAGAATAGAACAGGAAGAAGGCAGAATTGAGACCTCAAAGTTTTGGCCCAAGCATGGGGTCTTCATTTGAGCTCCCCACCTCAGGTGCCAAAATGTTGCGGGCCGGCCTTGGCTGAAAGCACCCTTTGGATCCTGCCATTTCTCAGAATCACTCAGGCCTGGGCTACGCTAGCTGGGGGAGGGGTAGGAGTTTCGAACTAAGGTACACAACTTCAGCTATGCTGTTCACATAGCTGAAGTTGAAGTACCTTAGTTCGACTTACCTGGCTGTCCCCACGGCGGCGGGTCGACCGCAGCGGCTCTGCCATCAACTCCGCTTACTCCGCTTGCTGAGCTGGAGTTCCAGAGTAGACGGGAGTGCTTCAGGGATTGATTTATCGTGTCAATAAATCGATCCCTGATACATTGAACATTACCTGCCAGAGGGACGGATAGTATAGACGTACCCTCAGAGCGTGTCACTCAGTAGCATGCTTCCCTGAAACATCAGATTTCCAGGTCAATCTTTGCAGGAGGCTTGATTCAGCAAGATACTTAGTAACTATAGGTATCTGAGCTGACTGCAATGGGACAACTTGTACTTAAATTTAAGCATCTACATAAGTGCCTCAGTGAATCAGGGTTAGAATGATTAGCATGATTAGCATAGTTCAGGAGAGGCTAACTAATAAGTTCAGAGTGTCATGAACCCTAACAGTTATCTGGGGTAATATGAATATCCAAGAGTCAGAAGCAAGGATCGGTCCAGTCCCAAATCATTTATTGAGCGAGTGGGAAAGTTATAACAGGTTGCTCAACATTGTGGGGAGGGGAAAGCTGTTTATAATAATTTTGCTGAGCTCTTGTTTGGTTAAAATCCCAAGTCGGAGAAGACTTAGTGAGAAAAATACCCTGATGTTCAAAATCCTTACAGTTAGCTGGGACTTGTGCATTTTTCTGAAGTGACTCAGTGCTATTGATCACCAACTGATGTGAACAGCCCCAGATTTTAGTTGAAGGTTTTGGGAAAAGAAGAATTGTAAAATGATCAATACCACATCAAACTCACACAGTTTTTAAAAGCTCTAGAGGCCAGATATAGTAATAACCCATTCAAAATAAACAGCCAGATCCTACTGCATGCTCCAGTGATGAGCCCGAATGCACAGATTACACAAGCAATATCCTAAAAGCATCCATGTGGAAGCCAGCCACTTGGATATACAGATTAATTATTCAGTGATGCAATCCCTAGGACATTCATGTAAATTGGTCACCAGAGTGAGCCAATCAAGCCTATGAATCAAATAGAAACATAAATATGAAGTTAATTAATCAATTCAGTTCTTGCAAATGTACAAGATACATCTGGGAGATGCACACCTCCTGCATTGCCAAGTGTACCTGGCAGGTTTTAAGCAAATTAAAATGTCATTTAATATGCTACTTGAAACACTGACAAAGAATCTGGCAAGTGAAGGGTAGCAATTAAAGGGTTAAGGCATTTTATCTAAGGATTAGTGTTTGAATGATTTTTTTCTAATGGCTCATATCAACTTGAAAAATCAGACCTCATTTATAAAATTTCCATTTTTCAACAAAGTTTTGTTAAAATATTTTATTCAAATTCAGTCTGTTTTGAGAAGGATAAGGATAGTTCAGCAATAAGGAATCACCCATCCAGATTTCAGAGATAGTTTGACATTTTTAACCAAAATTTTAAAATCTCAGAATGAAAACTAACACACACAGACACACACTCCAAAATGCCTCTGTACATATCAAACAAATTTTTAACTCTCTGAGCCCCAATGATCTTTTCAGGAAAGCATTTAACGAAGTAGAACTCAAGGCAAGGGGCAACACATTTTTAGTACAAACCAAAATCCCACACAGATAGATGTGCACTGCCATCATTTTCTTTATGACCACAGAGATCATTATTTTTAAAAGTATTTAGCATTCGTTGTCTGTGCAGGATTTTAATTTTGCTGTCCATTTGAATTCAGCCAAACTAGAAGGCACATCTTTGACCACAAGTCTGCTTCCCAGTTTCCCACCCAAAACTGCTGATGTGCAGAAGTTGTTATAAGAAATTCTTTCAATGTTTTTTTAATAAGGGGAAAAGTTCCTCCTATCATTTCCTCCTCCTCCTCCAAATATAGCTGAATCAATTTTATTCAGTTTACACACACACACGTGCAAAAATTAACTTTGAGACAAAAACCAAGCCTGAAAGACTTTCAAGTCATATGTTTCACAAAGTTAAACACATTTAGGAAAAGGGTCTTTATAACACAATTAGACATCCTTAACAATAGGTTTTGCTATCCATTCCACTTTTAACATATGTTTAATAGACATGATGCTGGTAGAAGGGGGAAAGAAGTTTGAGGATCTGGCAGGAATTCTGACTTCTGCTTCCACTGAAGGGGTTTGCTCTCCAGTTGTCAAGGTAGAGCACAGCCTACAAGTCATGTTGGACTTGCTGCTGTTTCTATTCACCCAAACATTACAGACAGAAATTCCAAATTTTGTCTAAGTAGGAATCTGAGATTACACCTATCAGACATGGACTTAATCATGAGAAACCAGGTCTCCTGCAGCTCAGACCAAACATGGAACTAATGGTAGCTGTGGGAACATACTTAACCTTCACCTCTTCAAACACGCAAATCTACCTATTTAAACAGGAAAGGTACATCACATGGGCTCCCAACCCAACACAGGGTTCTGTTGCTAGCAGGGCCGGCGACAGGGGGGTACTACGGATACAGCTGTACCGGGCCCCGGACTTAAGGGGGGCCCCCTTAAGTCCGGGGAGGCCGGTACGAGCTGTACCCGTAGTCGTCCCCCCTTGTTGCCAGGCCTGGGCACGGGACAGCCCAGGGGTGCTTCTTTCCTCCCTCAGCGGCAAGTGGGGCCCTCACCGCACCCCGGAGCGGGAGAGCTGCAGCTATGGCTGAGCTGGGTCCAAGGGGGGCGGGTTGCACGGCAGGTGCCTGCCCGCGGGAGAGGGTAGGCGGGGAGCACAGCAAGGCACAGCAAGGCACAGCTGCGGCAGCGCTCGTCATCCCGCCCCGGCCCCCAGCAGCCTCCCCCCACCCCCCTTTGCTTCTCCTGGCTGGGCCACGTGGAGCCGCAGCGCGCGGCGGCTCTGCACCCACAGAGGGGGAGAGCGCGTGCGGGTGGGGAGGGGGGCGTGTCCTGCCTCTGCCTGGGAAGGGGGCTGCCGGGCTCCCTCCTCCCCACCCAGTGGCATTAGTAGCAGCAGCGAGGGGAGCAGGTGCTTCTTGCCCGCGGGTCCGCTGTCCCACATCGGGCAGGGAGTGAGCCGGCCACGCTGCCGTGGGGGCGGGGGGCACCGTGCTCCTTGCGCGCCACGGGGGCAGAACAGGGCTGGGGAGGCCGCGGCAAGGTAGGGAGCGAAGCGGGACGGCGCCAGGCTGTGTTAGCGCCGCACCCCCGGCTCTGTGGGGAGCCCCCCCGCCCGGTCCTTCCCGGGCTCGATCGGAGAGCGAGCGCCGCTCCGAGGGGGCGGGGGCCAGCGAGCGGGGCTGGGGAGACCCGGGGCTGGGAGCCAATGGCAGCCCAGCAGGTGGAGGCGGAGGCGGGGCAGCGCCGAGCCCACCGGAGCCAGGAGCGAGGCTGCGGCTGCTGCTGGCGCGGGCGAGACACCTGCGGGCCGACCCCCGGGGAGCGCGTTTGGCGGGGGGGCATGGCGGGACACAGCAAACACCGGGTGGGCACCAGGATGCTCTGGGCACCTCCCCACTGCATTCTGGGTGATGCCCGGCCCGGGCAGAGTGCCCTCCCCCACCTGCACCCCACCGCTGCGGAGCTCGCCCTTGGTGACCCCGGGTGCCCGGCCCGGGGGAGGGGGGGTGCTGTGTCCGCGGGAGCCAGAGAGTCTCGTGTAATGGCAGCTCCACGGAACCAGTCGCACCCCCTCCCCCCAGGTTATGTCTGGTAGCCGGCGGGGAGGCCAGGCTGGGCGGGTAGGGGGGCAAGAGAGGAGACTAGGCTGGATGGGGTGGGTGAGGCGTGGGTGCAGGAGGTTTGGGGGGGGGGGGGAGACTGAACTGGGCGGGTCAGGCATGGGGGCAGGAGGCTGGGTTGGGAGTGGAGGGGGGAGGAGGTTAGGTTCGGTGGGATGGGCCAGGCAGGGGTGGAGGAGGGAAGGCGGTTAGACGGGGGGAGGCTGGGCGGGGGTAAAGGAAGATCACCTCTTTGCCTCTGTAAAAGTGAGAAGACTCATAGTGTTTTTAAAAAATATTTATGTTCATCATTAACAATAAACAAACTAATGATTCATTATTTTAATTACCTACCAATAATACCTGTCTAGCTATGTTCAGAGGCGTACTATATAAGTACATAGTTACTATTAGGCAGGCCCAGCGACAAGGGGGGGGACTATGGATACAGCTGTACTGGCCCCAGACTTAAGGGGGCGCGTCGCTCCATCTTCCCCTCCCAGCGAGTCACGTCCGGAGCAGCGGGACCCAGCGGGCAACCCACGTAGGCCCGGGCGGGGCAGGGCGTGTGCGGCAGGAGACCGGCCGGGGGTGGGGGCCCACAAACGATCAGAGTATGGGGCCCCAAAATTTCTGTCGCCAGCCCTGGTTGCTAGACCCTTGTGTCTGAGTTGGGGCAAGCTATCTCCAAGGTTGTCACTGCCTGTAAAACCCATATTGACAGCTGTGGTCAATGGAAACACTATGGATGACAGAGGTAAGAGTGAAATACAGCTGATTCAGTTATGGAACTCCGCCACCAAGGTTAGTCCAATTACCTCCCACCTGGTTCTTGCCTACTTTTCTATACCTGCCTCTGGACACTTCCACTGCTTGCATCCGACGAAGTGGGTACTAGCCCACGAAAGCTTATGCTTCAAAACTTTATAGTTAGTCTTTAAGGTGCCACAGGACTTTGTTACCTCTGCTATTCCAGACTAACACGGCTACCTCTCTGATTCTTGAAACCAGAGAAAGAACTTTGAAATTAAAGGTCCTCAAAATCTATGGAAGACTGGAATGGATTGTTCCTTTAGGCTACTTATTTTTTAAATTGTGTATATGGTGTCTAGGTGTCATGGTGTCCAAAACATTTTAAATGCATACTGTGACAGCTTAGCTAGATGAGACAAACACAGGGTAATTTAATGGTATGCAACAAAGCAGACATCTTTTTGTCCTCTGAAGCGCAGGTTGGAAAGCATAGTGGTACTATATATTACTATGTGAACTTAATCTAAAACATATTTTGGTTATTTTCTCCAGCCTCTGGTTCAGGAAGCTGAGGGGAATAAACTCAAGCTGACTCCACATTCACCACGAACATTCTGCTTACATTTCTATCACGGTTTTTTAATTATTTTGGTTCCAGAGATAAAACAAAAAGCAACACCAAGGGGTTCTGAAGTGCCTGCCACTGCCCAACGGTGCTGTTGAGTAACTGTTCTCGCTTTGTCAAATGAGTCAAACCCACCTAATTCCTTGTCAGATTGAATTTGTTTTCCAACAGGTGAGAGGCAAAACTTGGTGTCTCAATAAATATATACATTCTCCTTGTAAATAATCCTCAATTTTGCTTGAGAGAACACAGCTGCATCCACTTAGTCTTCTATAAAGATCTGCGTAAGCAAGGCTACATCCTCTCCCCCTCTCCCCAGCTCTGCTATAAAGGGCTTAAGTCTGGAACAAAAATAAGGATTTTGTGTCTTTTATACAACATATTTCATTTCTGGCTGGCTTCAGCTAGCAGAGGTTGTGGACCAAGTGTCTGCCACAGTCCACTAGCATTCCTGCGCCTTCCTTGCCTGTTTCAAACCCCTGGCTTCCTCACTGCTATACTATCCGTCCACCTTTTCTGGGGAAATAGTCTTTCCTTTGTACCAACGAATTTGCAGAAATGGTGTCCTGGTTTGCTGGTACCTAATCCTCAAAACATGTATTTGTATTCTAAGAGCTATTGAAAGTGCTATTCTATTCTGCTGGAGTCAGGCATCATCTATCTAATCCTTTCTCCCACATTGCTTTTTTCTTTTTAATTTATACCAAAAAAAGTGAAGCCCTCAAACAAAACATCCTATTACTCAAAATACAAACCCAGCTCATTTCAAATTTACTTATAAGGCCTCATTTGCCTTGCTCAAGCCCAAGGGGTTTCTTTATGCCAGCTTTAACCAACTGAAAACAGGGTTTTACACTAGAAAAGCCATCTCAGTCCTTATAGTTAGAATTCCTATATATTATTAGAGTTCCAAAAGAGCTAGAAGAATAAGAGGTTACTATGCTACAACCATTTAGGACACTGATTGATTGTCAGCTCCATAGCCACCTGAATAAAATACCTTTTGCTCATAGGTAAAAATCACTGTCCCCTTCCACCTTTGGTCACACTGAGGAGTACTTTACTCCACAGGTTCAAAATCAAATTCAGTAGCAGAATCTGGTCCTAAGCAAACCCTGAAAACAAAGCAGTGGAAGTTCAGGTTAAAAGCTGGAAAGACAGCCCTGTAATGCAATCTGCTAGCAGAGACACCCTCATCCATGTAGAGTGCCTCTGACTTCTCTACAGCTCAGCATGGACACGGGTGTAGGAAAACAGCCTGCAGCGCAATTTTAGAGACTGATCCACCTGCAGTTTGCAGCGAACAATTTAATGTTAAAACCATCAGAATGACCCTTTAATGGCACTAGCCCAGTGTCACATTATCGCACTAGTGCATGATTCTAAGCAGTGCAGTGTACTGCTTTGCTGATCCCCTGGTCTCTTATCAGACAAACAAGAGAACACACAGCAAAGTTTAAAATGAAGAAGTGCCAGATTTATTTACAGAGCTTTGCCACTATGAGAAATACTTAACAGGGGGAAAGGTGTTAAGAATACAAATGACCAGGAGGTGGGGGGGGGGGGGAGAAAAGAGAAACAAAATTGCTACATACTATATTGAAAGGAGTGTGCAAATATTCCATACTCCCTCTTGCTCATATCCTATCCAGCAAGTATAAGGGTGGAGTTAGGTTTTATAGGACTCTTGGTTTCCACTACATACATTCACAAATCAAATAATTTCCTTTTAAAAAATATAAAACATTAGTGAGCTTGTTCCAGCTTCTTCTGGAATTAGTCCTTAAGGGCATTTTTACTTGGAGGAAAAGGGGAATGGAGAACTCCTCAGTTGTCTTCAAATCTCTTCAATTTAAAAACAAATCAATTCTCTTTTCATCACCAGTTAAACCAATGAGATTCTACTTGAAGCAAAGGTTGCAATTCAAAGTGGATAAGATAGGGACTCTAAGCCAGGTTGCCATCTTCCATGGGAAAAACGCACCAGGGGAGTCTAACATTTCATACAGCTTGTTCTGTCGGGAGGGCTCAGATTTCACACAGCTGCCCTATCTGCTACAGAATGGGCAGGGCTTCAACCGCCAGAATTACTGGGATCTGTTGTAGGTCTGCTCTTGCACGATTCTTTTAGAAATGTCATCCTTTCCCCTCCCTATATACTCTGTCCACGGGTGCGTGGGATGTGTGAAGAGACTGATGGTGCCATGGAAGCAGCTTGTTGTGGAGGAAAAGAGCTACACACCGATCCAAGGTCAGGGCAGATAATGTGCCATCAGGACTGTTCTCAAATGGGTTGAGAAGACTGGACAAAGCATCATAAATGGCAGTATATTAAGTCAAGGGAAGATGACTCTTGAGTAAGCCCAAGGATTCTTGATAAGATCAGCTTTAACTTTATGAATCATCTGGAAGAATAGTAAACTCCACAGAAATGATATTGAGAGAGGGTATTAAGCTGGGAGCCGTTACAAATACCTGTTAGGACAGAGAAAAAATGTAAAGGAGTCTAGAGAGATTAGAAACATGGGCAGAAAATAGCCAAATGAGATACCATGGGAAAATGCAAGCAAAATGCATTTGGTAACAAGCAGGAAACAAAACTTGATAAGCAGTTGCATTGAAAGAGACTTGGGGGTGATGCAGCACAGCAAATTGGACAAAAGTTGGCTATGGAATGTGGGTGCAAAAATAAATCAATGTACTCTGGGGCTGCATGCACAAATTATCACATCACAGAGCTGGGAGTTGATAGTCTATTTGGCTGTGGTGAAAACACAGATGGTATTTTTCTTTCAGTTCTGGGCACCACATTAGAAAAAAATATTTACAAACTGGAAGGGATTCAGAGCAGAGTCGGTGTAACCACGAGGTGAACTGGGCGGCCGCCTAGGGTGCCAAGATTTGGGGGCACCAAAAAGCAGTGCCCAACTTTTTATTTTTTACACTATTGCTGGAAAACGAATGAAGAAAGAAAAGATAATGCACTTGTCGTTCTCTCGTACATTACAGCTATAGCCTACACCAGCTCTGTGTTGTGGGCACAAGCGTACTTCTCCACTATGGTACAACGTGGCAATGATGTCATTTTTCTCATCGTGTGCAGCCATTACCCGGTCTGACACGCTGTTTATAATGCTAAGTTTACTACTTTTCAGAGGCTGTCGACTGAGGCTAACTATTTTTGTTGAGTTGTTTCAGATCTAAGACTCTGGCAAGTGCTGCTGCAAAAAAAATAACTGCATGTACATGGAAAAACAGAGCCACATGAATCATAATGGACAAGAATATGCATGACATGAAGGAGATTGCAATATAATTGTGCATGAGTTAATGCGATGATGAAAATGTCTTGCAGACATGGCATGATTGGATGGGATGGAAAACACACTCATGCAGTAATCTCTACTCCCCATACCACTCCTATGTGACTTATTCCTGACCTGATGGACCATCCTCTGATGATAAAAGTAAGCTTGAGAAAGCCAAAGTGCAGTAACATGGAGACATTTCTCTATTAAGCATTAATTTGATACCGTAAATTCGAGTCACAAAGGTCAAACATTCAGACAATAGTGAATTCTTGTCACCATCATACCTAAACTACACTCCGACCGTGACCTTGGAGATGCAAGCTTCAATATACCTCCTTATTAAACCTGCAGTATAATCAAGGGAACTTCTTAGAAAAAGATGCAAAGTTGTTCTGCTGATCACGGTCATGGTGAACAGGGGGAAAAGTCATGAAAATACAATATTCAAAAAGTATTATAAACATTGTTCAATATCCCCCAGATAACCTTATGTTTCCAGTTTAGTGCTGCAGCAATGGTGTACTGGCTTTAACACAGTCTGTGCCAATTCAGGAGTGACCCTTGTAAACCCAACCTAACCTGTCCAAAATTGGAAGAAGCAGAAACCTCATCACCCCAAAGGAAATTGAAACACTGAGAATTCACTACCTCGGTCCCCACAGTGTTGTTGCTAAGCTACTGTTCTCTCTATTAGCCTCACATATAACCTAAGGTTTAACTTGGCACGGCTCAAGGTTCTCAATGAATTGGTTCAGCCGTTACCATCACATCCACCCACCTAAGCACAAGAATTCTAAACAGTCAGAAAACATGGATATTAGTTTAAAAAAACAGATAAAAATCATAGAATCCATGATTCCTGTGACAGCCATGTCAAAAATGTATTATTCCCTATTATCAGTCAATCCCCCTGAGCCAATACCCCAAGTCTAGAACATTTAAAAATTGTATTTAACTAGCATTTATGAGTGCACCATATTTAGGTACTTATCTCCACTTCCAACTCCATAGCATTGGAGCATTTTACATTTTTTTTATTAGTGGGTGAGATTTTTGGAAGCACCTAAGAACTGGAATACTAGCCTCACTGACTTTGTGGGACTCATGCACCTAAATCCCTTAGGCATTTCCCCTTCTCATAATTACCTGTATTGCAGTAACACCTATAGCCCCCCCCACTGACAAGAGCCCCATCGTGCAAGACACTATACAACACAGGTAGAAAGAGAGAATCCTTGTCACAAGGATCTAGTGCCCTAAGGATCAAAGTGTACCCTGGCCTCCTGGTTATTCTCAAAGGACAAAGTGACGTTTATAAAACAAAACCACTTGGAAAAATGCTTTTTAAGTCTCATTGGTCTGCAGCATGAAAGCATAAAACTGGGTTTTATATTCTAAAATGATTTTTACATTCTGATAAATGCCTTCCTTGGTCTTGTCCATAAAATCTCTACCGTCAAGTGCCTCCTCCAAACCCACATGATGTCTGCTAGAAAACCAACTGATAACGGCTACATAGAGGGGCTGTGAGGATTGTTGATACCCATTTAAAAAGACTATAGTGCTTTCTTCCACTCTGCTCTTCTTCATATGTTGCTTGTCACCTTAGACTATGAACTCTCTCCAAACACATAACATCCTGCCCCAAACAGTGGATAACACTCAAAATAGTGGACAGACCTATGAATCTGCCTGTCAGCACCACCTACTTCTCCTCTGCCACAAGGCCAACAAAAAATCTCAATAATAGTTTGGCTGCTGTTGCTCATTCTCATTGAGGGTGGGAACAGGGACAGATAATGAAGAATCCAAAGCACCAGCCAGAGAGGGAGCTCATCTAATGTTTCCAAAGTTTTCTCTTCTCCTGTTTCTGTATTTGTTCTGAGATTAAATGATTATAACATTGGTAACTGATTTGAATGAAAGAGTTTTACTCTAATGAAATTGTCAAAGGATTAGGTACTTGCTTTTTCAATTTCTCACCAAGAAAAAAAAAATCTAGATGAACCATGTTTAGAGAACACTAAAAGTCACTACATTCTCCCATTTTTATCTAGTAAAATACAGCCGATTACATGCCTCATGCAAGCATGCAAACACAGATACACAGCAACATACATAAGTTACCTGGATCCCTTTGGGTATTGCTGCTATTTTAGTTCCCTCTAACTGGTGTATCAACACTACCCTCAATCCAGATTAGAGATAATCTGGTGCAAATGGCTAAAATAACCCCACCCCCCAAACTTTGAGAGAACCTTTAACTTCTCTGGATTGTTAAAAGAAAGTTGAGTTAATCATTTACTTTTCATTGATCCTCATTGCTGTAATCCTTAGTTCTGTTTGGAACCAGAAGCTAAAATGTCATGATGCTGTGTAAAAACCCTGGGTTCTGGGGATAATTTTGACCTGAGCAGAAACAGGAACAACAGAAATCTTACCAAAAAATCTGTTTGCACAAGATTCTCAACCCATCCGAAGAGTGAAGAATTCTGGTCAAAGTTTGGAGACAAGTATCCTGACTCGTGAGTTTTCCCTAACTGATCCTCTGAACCTCTTTAAAATTGACCTATTGCTCCTCCAAAACAGCTGACAGGCTAAGCAGCTTTAATTTCAACTCTCCATTCTCAAAGTTGATTGATCTAAACCTCATATTAATTTAAACATTGATTTTTTAAAAATTCTGGTTATACTTGGGAGAAGAGAACAAAGGGAAACAAAAAAACAGCTAATCATCTTTCTATTACTGGTATTTTCTAGACTGCCAAACAATTAAACCTACAAAATTCAAAGGATTAAACTGTAAACTATAAAAAGATCAAAAACCTACAAGGAGATGGGATAATTTATGACCCCAAATATAACATCCACCCAGAATAAAACACACAGGCAGGTCCGTGAGACAGCAGGCTATGGACGAGAATACCCGCTATTCCCTTTTAATCAAGGTTTCTTTCTTCCAGAGCAGAATTCTTGTAAATTTCAATATCTTGTCTGATTTCATGAACATATAGACAAGGGAGAATGGGAGGGGTGACGACACATGCATGTCTATTCTGGCATTTTACTTATGACCATGTCAAAACAAAGATTTTATGATAGGTCTACTTTTAGGTCAAACATAGGGTACGTCTTCACTACCCGCCGAATCGGCGGGTAGCAATCAATTTTCTGGCGATCGATTTCTCGCGTCTGATGAGGACGCGAGAAATCGATCGCTCGTGGCTCCCCCGTCGACTGCGTAACTCCAGCTTGCCGGGGGAGCGCGCCGCCGACTGCCGCCGACGTGGGGACGAGAGGTAAGTCGGCTGCAGATATGCAAACTTCAGCTACGTGATTCACGTAGCTGAAGTTGCATATCTGCAGTCGATCCCCCCCGTAGTGGAGACCAGCCCTTAGAGATGGTGTCTTTAACAGGTATAGCAAAATCTTATTGCAGGCTTGTGAAAAAGACAACCTCCTTCGAAGCCATAGCATGTGGGAGAGACAGTGAATGACATTTTTACAGTCATCATCCCCACACCTTCATGAGATTGATTGAAGGTCTGAAAAACATGATCTCTGGGGAAAGATTGAAAAGATTGGGTTTGTTTAGTCTGGAGAAGAAAAGACTGAGAGGGGACATGATAACAGTTGTCAAGTACTTAAAAGATTGTTATAAGGAAGAGGGAAAAAATTGTTGTTCATAAACTCCAAGGACAGGACAAGAAGTAATAGGCTTAAATTGCAGAAAGGGCAGCTTAGCTTGGACATTAGGAAAAACATCCTGTCAGGGTGGTTATGCACTGCAATGAATTGCCTAAGGAGGTTGTGGAATCTCCATCGTTGGGGCTTTTTAAGGGCAGGTTGGACAAACACCTGTCAGGGATAGTCTAGACAATACTTAGTCCTGCCTTGAGTGCAGGGGACTGGACTAGATGTCCTCTCAAGGTCCCTTCCAGTCCTATGATGCTATGACACTTAACTGACATATTGACTATACTGATATTGCAATGCCCCAACGATAACTGAAAATCAAAAGGGTTGAAAAGACAAACAGGAATCTGATTCCAAAACTCACCTAAAAGGACTTCAGCATACAAGTCAATTTAGTTATAGATTCAGAGATTTTTATGGTCAGAAGGAACATCACATGATCATCCAATAGGACCTCCTGAGTAACAGGCCAAAGCAACTCACCCGGTAATTTCTGCTCATCATACAATTTCCATGTGAGCTGAAACATATGTTTAAGAATGTTTCAGAGGGGAAGATATATGTATTTTGTATATGACTGGAAAAAACATGTGCCCTAAATATGTGCATAAATAAATATGTGCCCTAAATCAAACACCATTCTGACCATATATTTTACATTTTAAAACATAAGCCAATTTAGAAAATGAAGGATATTAGGTCTACAGATACAGTCACATTAGACCAGGTTTAGCCAGTTAAATAGTCTAGCCAATTATGGAAGGGAATATGCTACCATAGAAGGAAACCAACATATATTTTTTGCGCTGCAGCTTGACTTCAAGACAAATGTGCAAGTGTTGTGTGAGAGGACAATGACATCAGAGATAACTCACAATGAGCACACTAGTTTGTTTCCATACTTCAGCCACAGTGGATTAAGATCACTTCCATGAAATATCACTTTCACCATCTCTTACAGGGCACTGGACACTTAGATATTTGCTGTAGATGAGTGCATGAGGCACTGTCAATTTCAATGGGAGTAAATGGATAGTCACCTCAAGCCAAATCTGGCCCTGTATTATTGCATATTGATTTACATATCCCAGCTCCTAGACAATGATTGTCTGACCAGATGTGCCTATGCAATTTTACCCCAAGATGTCCTAAGATTCTGTAAAGTTATGGTTACAACAATGGGAGAGGTGTGGGCAAGGGAGAATTATTAGAAAAGGTGCACAGAATACATTTTTTTGCTTTTTTTATTCCAGAATCACATTGCCCAATTCTCTCAAGCACTCCCTTTCCCTCGCCTGTCTTTCTGTTGATCCCTTACAGCAGTAATGCTGACCACACATCTGCTCTGTAATGGTCTTAGTTATATTAAGAGGAAAAGAGAATGTGGACTTTCCATGATGACTCATTTTGGTTGAATCATGTAGCTGGATACTGTTAGCTTCATCTTCAAAGAGATTATTTGATTTTAACTCCCTACCTCCACACACCCCCAATTTCACTGGTAGGACAGTTTGCCAACAGGCATTGCTAAATTATGCTAACTGTAAGAATTGCTTATTGCTGAGCCTGTAAGAGTGCCACAAAGGAGAATGATGCTGGATCAGTTTTGCAAAACCTGGGGTAGAGAGGTGTTTTAACCATCCTGGCCTCTTGCAGACAAGAATCTGAACATCTGAGCCATATAAATCTATTTCTACACTTACAGTGACTTCAGGAACCATAACTGTGGTTAAGCGTTGTGCTCATCCATCCATTGCCTTTGGAAAGAACACCAAACACAATGAGGAATTCCAATTGGAATGTCAATCCAGGCAGCAGGTTGACAGGTTACCAGATCCATAGGAAAAACTTGAAAACACAACATTTGAGTAGTCAACACTGCTTAATTTTAACTAGTTTCTTGAAGTGAATATTAAATATTATTAAATCTTCAACATTACAATTCTTACCCCCATCACGTCTGGGCTCTATTATCTCTGTCCAAAGTAGAGAGTTATTGGAATGTTTCATTTTATAGCCCAGTTAAGGTTCCCTAACAGATCATAAGTTTTATTTAATTAAATAATGGTCCAATTAATTGATTTGTTTGCAGACATTCTTAATTTAGCAAATGCCACAGAGAATGCTAAAAATACCATTATATTTCTGACAGAGGTACCATTAAAGTCTGATAATTGATAGCTTTGATGTTTTCTCTGATGGCCTGAAA
The DNA here is from genome assembly GCA_032164245.1 of Sternotherus odoratus. Lineage (NCBI taxonomy): Eukaryota > Metazoa > Chordata > Testudines > Kinosternidae > Sternotherus > Sternotherus odoratus. The sequence continues at coordinate 16,560,197 of JAVMKO010000007.1, read as the reverse complement.
AGCTTTTAAAGCTAAATTCTGTAATCGTGTTCATCTTTGGAAATTAGTTTTGTGAAACCACACATTTAGTTCTTGCTGAGAAATCCCATTTTAGTCATTTTTAACATAATTTATAAAGCATAAACTAAATTAGCTTTTGTAGCTAAGCCAGCACATTTTTCTTTAATTTTTATATCTTCTTAATATATTTTTGACCTTGAAAACTGTAATGTCTGTTGGATATTGAAGCCTCTGAACAAAGAAAATCATTTCCATTCCATCACTATGGTTACACTTTCTTCTGTCTCCAGCACTGAGCAGCACTGGAAGTGTTGAATCTAGATTCCTCAGGAGGGCAAGAGAAAGTTTGCGCATTATTTAAGTCTGATTAAACAAACAAATATATAACAAAACTCTGAATGCAGCAAATGACTGCATTCAGTTTACTTTGCAAATGATATATGATCAATAATAAAAAGCAATCTCTCAAACCACCATCCCTTTTGACTATTTTCTGATCCACAAACACTTGTGCATGTTTGTTTCAGACATTTCAACCAAAATGTTGTATGAATGTAGACACATTGAGTGTTGTTTAATTCAATGGACATCTTCCTTTCTTACTGTGACAATGAAGACAGATTAGAATTGTGAAACATTTCTTTTCTTTAACCACCAGAGATTTGTTTGCATGGAACAATATGAAATGTCTGCAAATACTAAAATGGCCACAGAGCAGACATATATGGACCCAGATATTCTAGTGCATGTGAAGCATCCCCTGGTTCTGGACAAAAGGAAGAATCTTTCCACAGATGGTTTTGCCTCAAACACATTTATCACAATGCTAGTCTGCTACAGTTCTAAATATCATGGACCAAATTCTCCTCCCAGTTACCCCAGTGAAAGCCCACCAAAATCTATGCATTGGGGTCAGCAGAACTGAAAGTGGGCCAATGATTTCATTTGCTCCTCTCGCTTTCTACAGTCTGCCATGAAAAGCTCATATTCCATTAGTTAAAAGATAGATATCAAATATTTGTGCAAACTCTCATGGAAGACATTTCTCTTCTTGAAAAAAATAGATTTCCAGCTTTAGCAGTACATGGAGTTCTGTAAATGCACTCTACACTCTCTTTGAGCCTCAAATCATTAGAGACCCCATCCAGAACTAGGAAATGCCTATCAGTCAGCTGGACAAGGAAGAAACTACCCCACTAACACAAGGGGAAGCATTGAACATAGCCTCTGATTCAACAATCATCTGTAGTCAACCAACTTAGGAACGTGCTTTATCTTTAAACTCTTTCTTCCACTACAAGATTCTCCTTTTTGTTTCAGCTCTTCCTTGATCCATTCAGAATCATAAATTCTTTGCTCTGCAAAGCTGATTCTAAAGAGTTACACTTATCCATTCAGAGAACAGAAATATACCATGCCTCTTGTGTCCAATCAAAAGAGTTCACATTTCAACCATTGAATAATCACAGTGACTTGTTTGTGAATAAGCTATACAAAAAATTATCTAGGAAATGAATTTCTGGAAAAAAGTTGAAAAAATACTTTTGAAAAAAATACCACAGTGGGCTTGGGTATAACCCATAAGGAGAAAAAACAGCAAAATGTGTTAAGTTACTAATGGCATATTATTTAACCAGCTCTACCAAAACCATTACAATTGTGTTGAGCATGCTGGTAATTAACATACAGAAATAGCTAGTGCATCATCCAGTACAAATGGAGCAACTTATTCTTCTAAAGAGTAAGGGAAAATATTGGCATAATCCATATTCATGGCACAGAGTTATCAGCAGGTCAATGCAGTGACCTGGTCTTGCACCTCTCATTCTATCTAAGCACCTAAACAGAATGAGCCACAACACCAGAAAGTTGCTCAACACCTATTTAGGTAAGCCTTCCTCAAACAGGGAATCTAACTCTACCCAGGGCTGGCGACAGAAATTTGGGGGCCCCCTACTTTGATAGTTTGGGGGCCCCCCAGCCCAGCCAGCCCCCCCCAGCCCAGCCGACAGCGGCTGGGGGCCCCCCCAGCCCAGCCGGGGCCCCCCCCAGCCCAGCCGACAGCGGCTGGGGGCCCCCCCAGCCCAGCCGCCCCCCCCCAGCCCAGCCGGTGCTCCCCTCCCCCCACCCCAGCCGACAGCGGATGGGCCCCCCCCCCAGCCCAGCCGCCCCCCCCAGCCCAGCCGACAGCGGCTGCCCCCCCCCAGCCCAGCCGGCGCTCCCCCCCCCCGGGCAGCGGGAGCTGCGTGAGCCGCCCTTTCTCTCCCCCCTCCCCCAGACAGCGCTGCTGCTGCCGGCCGGGCTCACAGCTCCTGCCGGGGCCAGGCTCACTTGTCCGGGGGAGAGCCGCGCCGCCTCCCCGCCCCTTCCCCACTCTCCAGGTCCGGCGACAAGGGGGGACAACGGGTACAGCGGTGTACCGGGGCCCCCCTAAAGTCGGGGGGCCCGGTACAGCTGTACCCGTAGTACCCCCATCGCCGGCCCTGACTCTACCCAATCACACTGCCCAGAGTGGTCTGACAGAAACATGGCAGTCTCTTGGGGAGGGTTGAGAGAGGCATCAAATGAGGGAGCACTTCCCCAGCATTCCAACAGGGTGATGAAAGCTGGGTTCTTACCCTTGATTGACATCCAAGAACTATGAATAGTCCAATCGAGTACAGCAGTTCCACAGAGTATCTATCAGACACGCTTCAAACACAGCTTCTTGGGCCAGACAACTCCTCCCAGCAACTAGGGGGGTGGCTGAATAAAGCTCCAGCTGATTCATGGATTTTAAGGCCAGAAGGGACCATTACAGTTGTTTAGTCCGATCTCCTTTGTAAGAGTGTGCTACCCAGTCTCTGTGCTCTTGAGTACAGAGAAGAGGACTCTTGTATGCCAGACCAACCACTTTAGCTGTTTCCCAGCTTAAGTTAATACTCTACACCCCCAGACTCCCACACCTTACCAGCTGGGAACTTGGGGACCCCTGGCTGCCACCATCTGAGCAAATCTCCAAAGCCCTGGAGTGGGGTAGTCAGACTCCCCAAAACCCTAACTCTGTCTCCCTCCCTGAGAGCCAGACACTTGGAGGCTGTTTTCCCTCCCCCCTTACCCTTCTCGGCTGAAGGTAGAGACAGACTTTGCTTCTCAGCTCCTACCCTGAGCTGGTCCTTTTACCTACTCCCTCCCCTTCTCTCTTCCCAGTCGGGAAGCAGAGAAAACCTTAAGGGAAATAAACCAAATGCTTTTTATAACTAAAAGATTTAATAAAGAAAAGAGATTAGAACATAGGCACAATACAACTTACAATTTAGAGTCCCCTAACTTCCCCCCTGAAAAGGATAGAGACACCCCAAATAGGTACAAACTTAGGAAAATCAAAACTTATTACTTACAGTCAGTTAATTAGGAATATAAGAAGGAAAGTAGAGTCATTCTCAATAGCCAGAGACGCTCCGGGACCCTTGCCAAGCTACATGGCCAGCCAAAATCAAACTGAAAACTCCCTCCTTCCCTCTCTCATGGCAGGGAAGCTCTTACGTCACTTGTTCTCAGGTAACATTAACCCCCTCCAGCACTTTACACTTATGACATCCTTCATAACACAGATCCTAAAGCTGATAGACCAGGACCACACATCTGATCCATTCCCCTCCACAATTCCTTCTATTGGAGCTGAGCAGTGGTTGGTACAGCCCCGGTGCCTTGCTGATTTTCACACCTTCCATTCTTTAGTGGGCAACAAAAGAACTGGGATTCATGCAGGGCTTCTTGGAAACAAGGTGTATTATCTGTTACACTGTAGTGTGTAGGGCTGGACCAGGACCCCATTGGGCTAGGTGCTATACAAACAGAAGAGCCCCAAAGAGCTTACAATGATGTGACAGTCCCAGGGCCGATCCTCTGGAATTACTCTGTATGAAGCCAGCCAGGACTCTGGGATAGTGACACTCCCATCAGGGCATGCTGTCCAGGACAAAAACCCTCCTCCATTTCGGCCTTCCTGGTCTGACCTCAGAGCATTCCGCATCCCTGTTCACACCACACACTTCCCCTTCGAGGGGGAAGCCAGAGGGCCTTGCACCCCAACTCCACAGTCAGTTGAAACTCTCCACCAGCGCTGTAAAGCAGAAGGGCTTACTGGTTAAAAGGTACACAGTGTAGAACAGAGGTGGTTAACATAGAAGTCAGTGACTTTCCTCAAGACTCTGGGCCAGACTGTCTGGACTCCCCCTCTTCCAGTCCTTTACTACAGACTGCCCCGGATCCCCCTGCCTGGCCTCTGACATGGCCATTGCTCCTCTCCTAGTCTGTCCTGCTTCCCAGGCAAAGTGTCACCTAGTCATATCCCCCTCCTGGTTCTCAGGTTACAAAGTGTCGGCCACTGCTGAGCACCCTCACCTGCCCCGAGGACCTCAGCAAAAGTCACACACCCATATTCCCCCCACCTAGCCATTCCCCCCACCTAGCTGTGGTGCTATACACAGGGAAACTGAGGTACACACCATATTAGTATAGGACAGCAAGAGTCACATGCAACATAGCAAGGTCCCTAACACAAAGAACTTATAATGGCATGAGCATCTTGCCCTGGGGAAGGTCTAGAGTTCTCAGTCATGGACATTCTGAGGCAAGCTAAGACCTCATCCTCCCAGCTCCATTCAGTCTGCCTATTTTGTCCACCTGCTGCATCCGAACATCATGAGCTCTCTGCGGCAGGCACTGCCTTGTTACTTGTTTGTCCAGCACCTAGCAAGATGGGACCCTGACCCCTGATTGAAATTCATAGGTGCTAATGTCATAACAAACATCCCAGCTGATTAATACACCATTGGTCTGACTACACAATATTTTGGCGAAAGACACCCAGTTGGTGTCAACAGACTTGGGCTAATGGGGCTCACTAGCATTCTAAAAATAGCTAATCTCCAGCCTAAATCACCTTTCTAGGCAGACATTTTTAAGTACTACTACAAGCCTTGATGGATTGAGGCTGTCCACCTGGTCTGGGAGGCTGGTTCCAAAATGCTGTGTAGATGTTTCCTATCCAGGGCTTACACGCATCCTGCTGCCAGATAAACCATGGCCAGGATTTGAGTCCTGAAGACCAAACCCAAAAGCCTGAATGATAAAAGAAGACACTTTACAAGAGAGTAAGACACTGGTGGAAAAAGGTCTCTCAATTCTAAGTGTGAAGCAGCAAAAAAGCTGCTGCTCTTTAGATCTTGGCTAGGTTGGAACCCACTGGAATTGCTTTTAGAAAGGTTACGAACCCATAATGCGGTATGATGAACTTTAAAACAGAACTTAAACTTTTGCACTGGATTGAAACCACTAGGCGAGTAAGAAATCTTTCGTGTAGGAAAGTAGAGTGTCTGTAGTGTCCCCCTGGTATATTTTAGAAACACAAAATCAGTCTTTTATAGCATCTCCTTAGCCTCTGCCTTGGCATATTTCCAGCCGGCACTTCTAACACTGTCAAACTGTATTTCCCATTTTCTTTTCTTTTTAAGTATTTTAAATTTCTAACCATCATAATTTAATTTGAAATTATCTTCAGACACCCTACGTGGGCTGGGAGTGAGAACAGTCTGGGGAGAAATGGTAATAGCAATTAGCAGCAAAGGAGGTTCTTGCAAAAAATGTCATTTTTTTTTATAGAAAAAGAAGTGTAATAAGTATTTTCTGTCAATATGATTCTTCCTTCTATCAGTAACACACATAGGGGAAAGTGGTGGAATTTATGTATTGACAAATCAGTAGCAACTATACTTACAGAAACTATTTTTATTGCATTCATTATCTAATTATCAGACATTTAAACCCCGCTCCGCGCTTCATTATTGTAGATTACCACATATGAATATGAATCAGTTCATTATGTCTCTGACAGATGAATATGAAGGTATAATAGTTCTAAAACTGAGCTTAATGGTAATTTCCAGTTTTGAAGATATATCATGCACATACCCTGTTTCCCCGAAAGTAAGACATACCCCGAAAATAAGACGTACTTCAAGTTTTGCCTCTCGCTGTAATATAATGTAATGTAATTTTGGGAGCAAAAATTAATATAAGACACTGTCTTATTTTCGGGGAAACACGGTACTTGTGTATAAATCCATAAATGTGTGTGCAAGTATGCACATGTGCACAGAAACACACTATATGTGAGGCTGCAAATTCTGCCTCTTAAGATGGCCTGACATGTCCCATGATAAGACACTATTTCCAATTGCTTCTAATTTTGTCAGACTTTAGCCATTTTCATTATGGGGCTCTGCCTCAGGCTTGTTCTGGAAAAAATCAGCCAAAATCGTCCAACCATTTCTGAGACTGAGGCTAGAGCATAACATTTTGTCCATGTTAAATTCTGGTGACCTTTCCTCTGTTAAGCTCTAGCATCACCATGCTTTGGAGCACAAACTTGAAATGTAGCATAAGCCCCTTTTGGGTCAGGGATTGCCTTTTGCTCTCCCTATGAAAATCCACCCAAATTTGGCTAAGTTATAAGCTTTTGAAAAAATTGCACATACTCAAAGTCAGATTCTAACAGCTATATTCCCTGAAATGTCCTAGGGATATATTCTCTATTACACAGAGACACACACATATATAGGTAAAGAAATAGGGTGAACTCCTGGCCCAGCAGAACTCTATGGTAGTTTTGCTATTGACTTCAGTGGAGTAGGATTCAGTGGAGCTGTACTTGGCGATCAAGCAGTTTATGGGAAGTTAGGGACACCTCCATTTATTCCTGCAAACATCCCCTACTGTCAAAGTAGCATAGCAAAAGGAGATCAGGGATGATGTCCTGACAACAAAACTAGTCAGTTATGGTAAGCTGCCATTAAAATATTAAAATCAATATACTGAGAAATAAAAATTGGAGGACTTTCCCCATGTGATACAGAACACGCCTGTTGCTGCATTTTGCGCTACTTATAAAACATGCAAGAATTGTTGCAGTAGAGCAACAATTGACTTGTAACGCTCTAGACACTATCCTAGAGATGAGGAAAAATTAATATAAATGGATTATTAAGTGACTTTTCGGCAGATAAAGTGTCTACTAATGTTCTCTGGAAGCTGATGGAACAGAAAATTATGCAGAATGGCCTCTAGTAGATATGGGAAAAAAAACCTCTTAAGGCTGGATAATCTAAACACATTTGTACACTTGTTGATAGCTTATCCAAGTGTTTCTGAATTCCTTTGGTCTGTAAATGCTATATCATCAGGTTTCTCATTAGGTTTTCTGTATTGCTTCATTTTATCCAGCCCATAAGCACAGTAAAAATAATGTTTTAGTGTTTGCACACTTCTACTTCCAACCAAAAGCTGGGAAAACAAGGGGAAATGATACTTAATCTGGCATCTTTGATATTGAGTCTACTACACTGTTATCCAGGTTTGAACCTGGAGCCATGAGCCTCTATTGCGTGAGGAAGGATTAAGGGTAAAAAATTAGATATACGCTCCTAAGTCACTTGGATGGTTTTGAAAATTCTACCCAACTTCCCGTAGCTGGGAAGCTATAGGAAGACTCAGACCTCTTATGGACCAGCCATGACCCACACTGGTTCAGTGTGGATTACACCTGTAAGCAGCTGTCCGGGACATCAGCAGGATAAGAGAAGATAGATGTACACAAAGGAGACAAGATGATGACATCTAAGCAGATCCTTGGCTTCCGTGGGGGGAGGGGGAGAAGACAACTAAGGAACACAAGAGAGATGAGCTCACTCATCTCTCTTCCTGGGCTTGAGGGCACAATACTCTGCAACAGGAACTGGGAATGGGAGAAGATCTGTTAGTTTCCAAAGGCACCAGGCCGGTCACTGCACCAGATTAGCCTGCTGCTCAAGCATGTCGACCCAACATGGAGAAGGAGGTATAAAGTGTAACTACCTGTCCACCCAGTGGAGAAGCCCTGAAGGTTTAGATCCCATAGGACTCTCATAAGAGGACCTCAGGGTTAGGCTGTTTGTCTTCCAGATAAATGACCATTCCGTCTGTGCCACATTATACTCCGTTTCGCATTAGCAAAAAGCATCACAGTCAATGTTCACATGGTCAGAATGATCACGGAGCGAAGTCAGTTACATTATGACAATGACTCCCACTAGCACCACGTGGGCTCAGTTGTGCCAGCTGCACAGAGGCAGTGCTGAACCACAATACCCCTGTGGGGAGAATCAGGAAAGACTGAGCCTTTGGCAGCTAGGTGCTCCTGGGTGTTCACCTACACCACATCTATTTGGAGGGTGCAGATTATTCTCCAATTGCCATCCCAGCTCTGAATCAGAGAGGTAGCCGTGTTAGTCTGGAATTGCAGAAGTGACAGAGTCCTGTGGCACCTTAAAGACTAACTATAAAGTTCTGAAGCATAAGCTTTTGTGGGCTAATACCCACTTCGTCTGATGCTACGTGAGCTAGTGGGCATGGGGAGATATGGCCTCACATCCTCTTTGCCCCTTGTTCAGTGATTTTCTCCCTTGAAGGAAAAAAACTTCTCACAGGAACGTTCTTTGGCCATGACGAACAAGGAACAGGGAGGGAAAGGAGCGAGGTGACTTAGGCTCCTTGCATAGCTGCTCCTCCTGCACAGGGCAGATCACAATATTCACTTTGGAGATTAAGGACCAGATCCTGCAAGGTAACAGGGGGGAGGGATAGCTCAGTGGTTTGAGCATTGGCCTGCTAAACCCAGGGTTGTGAGTTCAATCCTTGAGTGGGCCATTTAGGGATCTGGGGCAAAAAATCTGGCTGGGGACAGTACTCGATCCTGCTAGTGTAGGCAGGGGACTGGACTCGATGACCTTCAAGGTCTTTCCAGTTCTAGGAGATTGGTATATCTCCATTTATTATTTATTATTATTATTAACACAAAATGCCTATCATAACAAATAGGATTTTCCAAGTGAGAAAATCTAGCAGGAGGCAGGCGACTAACATGTAAAGGTAATGTAGCACTTTTATGAACCATTTGTATTCGGATACATTAATATCAGACTAAAATGGGAGAAATAAATACACTGTAGATTCCAAGTTCTATAGTACAGGCTGTAAATAGCCTGCCTATTTCAATTCCTCTGGATTTCAATATATGAATATTTTATTTGCTACAGATTAATTTCCTATCCCAGTTCCAAATGAGGAGTCTTATCAATCATATTTCATGTATAGTTTCTAGATGATGCTCAGTGTCCTGAAGAGACAAATAGTAATTTGCATTTCCAAATCAAATTTGAGAGTTCTGCAGGAAGGGTTGCCATTAATTTAATATGAAGATCAGCCCAACTTTGAATCTGTTATTTAGGAGACGATTCTATTCCCACTGAAGTCAAGTGGAGAGGTGCCACCTATTGTCAGGAAGATGGGGCCTCTTAAAAATATATTTAATGGAAAGGTCATTGAAAGGCTGGCCCTGTATGCTTGGTGAACCCATGTTATCAGTGAATTTAATGGACATTTTGGGTGTATAAAATTATTGGGGTCAGAATATACAAGCAGAAGTTAAACAGCAGTGGACTGTGGAGGAAGGAAACAGAGGAAAGGGCTGTGAAGGCAGAGGTGCTTTCTGTATTGTCTTCTCAACACCATCTCTTGGGCACACAGGAGAGAAGGAGGTACCGGTAATGCCACTTCCTGTTCTAATTTGTTGTTGGGGTTAGATATCTCAATGCATGAAAATGCACCAAACACACAAACAGTAGCAGAAAACCATCTGGGATCAGGCACCTGTGAAGCCCCAGCTGCTGTACCTCTTATGTATGTAAGTTCACTTGGGACCTGGTCCCCAGCATTCAAGTAATGGGGCCTGCCAAGAAGATTCCCTATAGACCCGCATAGTCAAATTTATGTATTCCCATATGCATATTAACCTACATTTCAACAGAAATGAGCATTAAACTAGGATGGTTAGTGGAAACTTAATACCAGCTTTGCTCCCACCTTTAACACACACACACACAGCTGTGATCTTCTACTTTTAGTTGCAAAGTACAAGTGCAAAGGTTTGCAGAGCCAAAATTAATTAAATACCATAATACATTCATATTTATTCATTAGTATTTGTACCAATTCTATTAAGATTGCCATAGAACATTAGTTCAAAAGAGACCCTCAAACTCTAATACTTTATTATAGTGAGCATGCACAAAGCATGTGGTAGTTAAGGTTGAATTCTCTCTTCTATTTTAACCCTAATTTTGTCAACCATAACCTTCCCATATAAAATATTATATAATAGAGTGTGAGTGTGAGTGTGAGATGAATATGCATTCACTTTCCTGTATATATTATCTATGCACATATCACACTGTGCCCTATTTCGCATAAACTGCAGCAGTCTAATTTACAAAGTCTGTCATGTAGTTAAGATTCGAAGATTGAAAATATGACGTGTGTTCCATACAAGTATAATGCTCTGTATCTTTTCTGAATTTATAAGCTAAAGTGCAGCTGGTTTTTACTGCACTTGCAAATTATCCACAATTTACACAGTATCATATATAATGCTTCTTGCTGGCATATATTATATTCAAGTTATCAAGCCTGGGAGCTCTGAGAAAAATAATTGCAAGATTTAGTATTAAGGTCTGTTAGGTGAAATTCATCCTCACAGAACACTGGCCATTGATCGAAATGCTGAGAAGCTAAATGGGCAAGACCTCGCTAATTCTCATGCTTAAGGAGGTGACACGGGGTGGGATATTAACTTTGGAAATGGGCCTGCACAGCCCTGAACCTTTGAAAAGTTCTGATCTAGATGCAAGCTTTATAACTCAGAACCATACCTAGTCAAATAAAACACCCAAAGGCAATTTGAATGTTGTGTGTAAATTGCTCAGCCATGAGGAGATCTGACACATTGTTGAAATAAAGAGAATGCTTAGGGGATTGTAGCTACTACTGCTATGGGGAAGTCACAGTGAAAGGTTGCAGGCTACTGGGAATTACACCAGCTGTTATGTCCCCACCAGCAACCATGATGATCTATCCTAACTGGAAACAGCTCAGATGTTTGGCTTTATATCACACCTGACTGCAGAGAAGCAGGAGTGATTATTAGAATTTGTGACTCCAGAATTAGGAGGACAATTACAAACTCCCTCCTGCTTTTCACTATGATGGACTTAGATGGAAACCATGATAGACCCGGGAACAAAGGGACCAGGCAAGAGATACATTTGTGATATAGCCCAGGGACAGAAGGACCCTGTCGGAGTAGCTACAGAGAAATTAGCCAATCAATGAAAGGGTCAAAGGCATAGAGCACAAGAGAGCTGTGAAAGAATGAACACAGTGAGCAAAGGGTAGATATGCCTAACTCTGTACCTGAGGACAAAACCCAAGTAGAAGTTCCAGGCAGTCCTGCCTATGAGACCCGACTTCCACTGTATCTTCTGGATAAGCACAAATCAACCAATTTGTCTAGTAGATGAATGACTGGAAATAATTCTGAGTGGTTGCATTGCATGTAAACCATAAGGACTCAAATACTAAGGATAGAAGCTCCTGGGTAGGGAGAAAGGGACCAAGAACTGAAGGGGGAGAGTTGGAACATTTATATCATGAGCCAATGACCAGCTGTTGGGTAGTTGCCTAATTGAGATTTGCATTTGCCCTATGATTGTAATATTCATCACTTGTTTAAAAGTGCTTCAGAGAACTCCAATCTCTCTCTCTCTTTTTGCCCATCACCCCCCAGCCGGGTTATGGGCCACCAAATGGTGTTGGTGTTTCAGTAGCAATTGGTTCCCTTACGGGGTGGAGTGGCTAGCCCCACGTCCATGTTAAGCCTACAGCTTCTGGTATTCCCAAGTCTCCCATCCAAGTACTAGCCAGGCCCGACCCTCCTTAGCTTCCAAGATCAGACGGGATCGGGTGTGTTCAGGGTGGTTTAGCCGTATGAAAACTCCAATAGGAGTATGTAAATATCATTCAGTATCAGAGGGGTAGCTATGTTAGTCTGGATCTGCAAAAGTGATGGAGTCCTGTGACATCTTATAGACTAACAGACGTATTGGAGCATAAGCTTCCGTGGGTGAGTACCCACTTTGTTGGATGCAATGTATAAATATCATACTTTCCTTAATGAGAATTTAATAACTTTTCTTAGTACATATATAATTTTGCTCTGGACAGCTGTAGGTGACATTTTTCAAAGCTGCCTAACAGGTTTTGAAGTTAATGGGCATCCAATAGGAATCTGATGTGCAGAAACCTTAGCTGGCTTTGAAAAAAAACTCAGTTTGTGCATCAAAATTATTCAACAATAGAACTAGTCAACAAGTTTCTAAGCTATATTTTTTTTTAAATTGTTTAGTTTTGAAGAGGCAAACACTCACTTGTCTACTTTGTTCCCCACTTGCAAAAAGGGGCAGAAACATGGAGTAGAAAAGGGATGAGTAGAAAACAAATCAGGTATGAATAAGTTTTGTTGTTGTTGAAAACCAAAAATTTTAGGAAAAATATTCATTTGGATTGAAAAAGCATTCTACACCAAAGAAGTTAAGGAAAATTTTCTACCAGCTCTATTAACCAAAAAGGCCCTTCTAACATATAGGAAACTCTGGGGGAAGAGTAGGGAGGGGGTGGAAGGATGATGGGGTTGAAAATCCTGGATATTTCCTTTCCAAGACGAGAAGGTGAAGATGGGCTACTCTTATTTATATATTTTTAAGTATCTTGACTGCAATTATTATTGGTCTCCTGAAGCTAAAGAAAAAAAGACAACTGTCCAAAGACAAAGGCTTCCTTCTCTATTAATTGTTTCTGATTACATCCACCTGGTGGATGGCCTACCACTTCTCTGCCCAAATGCAAACACTTGGGCCAAAATTTTCAGAAATGTTTGGGGAAAACACAATAAAACTAATGAACAAAATGTATTGTATTTCAAAGTTTTGAACTTTTTCTTCTAAAAAAATGAAAATTTTGGCTGGCTCTATAGTAGGTTGCAGGGGGTGGGAGTGGAAAGGGGGACTATGAAAAATCCAAACACACTTTTACCAGCTCTAATGACTAATGAATTTGGGTTCTTCAAGTTCTGAGCGCTCAACTTGAGAGATTTTAAAGCAGCCTGATTTTCACATGGTGACCCTTCAGCACTTTCTGAATATCAGGCCTCTTCAAAGCATCTACAATGGGCACAGAAAAACCGAGATACCCCAAATCACTAGTCACAGGACCAAGCTTCCAGAAAACTTGGCAAATGGCTGTATATGGTCTTGTAAATGATTATTAAAAACAGTGGAACAAACTTCTCTAGTGAAAGCCCCTATTGTTCTCTGTGTATCAAGTCTTGAATTTCCTTACTTAAAGAAGGCCTGGGTACACAGACACTAGCCCTCCTTGACAGCCATTATTACTCTTCTGGTTCTATGTAAAAATTCACAAGAAACAGATGGCACGTGTTTTTCTCTTACCTCTAAATTAAACTATTTTAGTGAAATTCAATGGAAATTTCAGAATGCAAGATAGAATGGAATGAAATAGCAAATGTTCCTCAAAGAGCCTTCAAAAATGTTTGCTACTTGCATACAAGACCTACCAAAGGAAAATAATCATCAGTGGCTGAATCAATTCATCATCAGAAGCAATCACTGAATATGGAAAAACAGAATCCAGATTAATACACTACTGAAAATCTAATTTTCACTAATCACCCTCACAGATGCAATTTGTTGAGCCTTTTATGCGAAGGATTCCAAAATTGGTACCTAAGCTGCACCTGCAAAATATGGCTATGAATATGCCAACAAGTATATGCACAAAACTGGTAACTATGTGCACATGACAAATTTTGCCACTGTAAAATGTGTGAATGTGGTTTAAGTACTAAGTTTTTCAAATAAAGCTATTTCTGGATAAGGAATAGAAAGGAGACAGGAAAATGGTCAAAGTAAAAAGGAAATATTGCTGACAGATTATGGATCATCCACAATGGAAGAAAGTGACTGACAGTGAGTTAGGGAGCTAAATTATTTAAAATATGAAATATTTGGGAATGGGAGAAGAGATTACTCATTCTTACACATCAGAGAACTGCAGTCAACAAATATTAGCAAATCAGACTGAATGTTTATAGTATAAAGGAAAATCAGAACACAAGGAGGAACTGAGCAGAGTTCATTAGCAGAGTGTAAACAATCATTAACAGAAACTAAACTGCAAAAAAGAACTCTAGGGTCAGACTTCAAGATAAGAAAATCTCAACCCTACCAACAATAATATATAGAAATTACAGGTAGGAATCTGGAATTAAAGTAGAAATACAGGGAAATTAAACAGGGAACACAATCATCACCTTGATAGCCTATTTCTAAGTACTTGCATTCTGTGTAATTCATATTTAGCCATTGCTAACATTTAGCCAGTTACAAGGTAATTGACACACAATTCACTGTGAAATGTCAGTTTGACATTAAGTGCCATTTATTGTAAAGTGTGTGCTGGGGAAACAAGAGCTGGCCTTGTGGGAGTGAAGCTTAACTCTCTGGGTTACTCTTCGTAGGCTTCACCAGAAATGCTATACAACCTCACAGAGTAATCAGGATCCCTCTTCTGATCCACAACCATTATAAAAATGCTAACTTTGCACGTAACAGATTCTATGAAAGGAAAAACAAAAGCTCTGAAAGGTTTATTGTTGCCATATCATCCAACATATCCTAGAGGACTGATTTTTATTTATTTTTAGATCTTTACCTACTTGGGCTACAAAGGGATATTGAGGGTGTGCGTGTGTGTGTGTGTGTGGGGGGGGGGGGGAATCTAAATACATGCTAGAGAGAACTGAAAAAGAGACACAATAAAGAGCAAAGCTATCATAAGCAGCCATACAACAAAGCTATCATAAGCAGCCATACAACGAAGCTCTTTTCATTTGTTGGCAGAACTCAAGGTCACTTCTTTTTCAGGGGAATTAAATCAGGAAGAAGTTGTTTGTAGAACCGTCTGACAGATATGCTGAGAAGCAAAATCATCTAAGAGGCCTAATAAAGCAGAAACAACATCTCACTACCCACTAGCAGGGGGTGAGAAGGAGGAAATGGCCTTCCTAGCACAACTACAGCAGGGGCTATTAAAAATGGAACATTCATCTTTGTAAAATGGACCTCATTGTGGAACTGCATTATAGGAATACAAAAATATTACAATTTATGGAGATAAAAAAACAGTACTGTGGTGCAATGTGTTTCTTTCTAATGACAGCCACCCTGTGACTTTTCTGAAAGAGTGTTTTCCAGAAACTGCAGTCTCTAACTGTCCTTCTGCAGAATTACCTGCAAGATCAGGGCCCGATTGTGCTAGGCACTGTACATACACATTGCAACAACCCAAGGAGCTTAGAGTATGAACAGACAAAACAGACAGAGGTTGGGAGAAAGGAAGGATTTGTTATTCCCATTTTATAAAGGGGAATTGAGACAGGGATATTTACTCATCTAAGATCAGAGAAAAACCTATGGAAAAGCCAGGAATTGAATCCACATCCCTAGTTTCCGCCCAGTGTCTTAAAAATTAAACCATTCTGCTTACCAATACCATGAAATAAAACTGTAGCACTTGAGAATGTGAGTAATAAGGGGTGAAGCGGCCATAGAGAAATCATTTTGTAATTTTCTGAAAGTCTTTAGCTCACAGGCAGATGATGTTTTGGTTATGAAATTATTCAGGACTGTGGAAAATAGACAATATTGTGGAGGAGAAGATAAAAAGGGTTAAGAAATACATCACAATCTTCACCACTGTCAGGTAATTAAAATATGCATTGCACAAAGTATGTCTAGTGAGCTATCATTCTAAAAGCCTAAGAATCTGCACCCAGGGGATCACTTTGGCCTTTTTCACTAACAGACCATCCTTCTAGATGGTGTCATAGGCCACTGATAGATTGGTGAAAGCAATACAGGTCTTGAGTTTTCATTGTAATCCAGCATTGATGTTTGTAGTGAGGGCCAGGACCTGGTCACAGCAACTTGTGTGGTCAAAAACCAGCTTGCTTCTTGGATAGGCCGGTGTCCACAGTGGGCCCGGTTCAGTTCAGAATCATACTCTATCACCTTGCAGGTAGTACTCAAGAGGAAGATTAGTTGACAACAAGGGAGATCTGCCCTCCTAAAGATTGGGAAGCCTGCAATGTCCTTGGTTTCTTTCCACAAGTGGGGGATTTCACCAGCCTCCAGGATATTGGTGAAAAGCTACATCTATTTTCATGTCAGTGGACACAGGTTTATATCAGAACTCAAGACACCATCTTTTCCTGCTGTTTTTTCCAAATTTCGTGGCTGCATTGATCTCCTTTCTTGTGGATGGTCCATACCATTGGGGTGCATGTGGACATCCCCTGCCAAAGTTGATGCTGGACTTATCTGTGATACTTCTTGTCCACAGTCTGTTTTAATGTTCATCAAGGTTTAGCAATGATGGCATTGGCTTTCACCTAATGGTGGGTATGGGATTTGCAGCAACCAGCTGTCTCAGGAGGTTCCAGGTGCATCTGCTTGAGTGCATGAAGTTTAGCCCTACACATTCAAGCCACTGTTTCCACTGGCAGCATCTACCAATGGCACCAGGAGGTCTTTTCCCATTTGTGTTCCTCTTGTTTGTGGAGGAACTCTTGGCTCTCTGCAGTCCATCAAGGAGTGTACGATGACCTGCATCCTTGGAGGAGGTTCTTTACAGTGGCGATTAGGAGTGCACTATTTGAATACCAGTGTTGGTCAGTCTTGATCTTTCCTGGCTCTTTGGGAAATCATCAAGGACTATCTACAATGTGGGTATCAGTATGCCTGTACCCTCTTTAAAGATAAGCATCAGGTCAGGGCAGCATCCTCTACCCCATCTTACAGAATGGAAAGTGACATGCTATTTTACATCACAAAGGAGAAGCATATCATTTGCCTCTGCCCAGTGTCAGTTCTTTACTTGCCATGTTATTTTCTGCATAGACACACTGGTGACTACGTTACCCACCAATACAGCAGGGTCATGTGCATTCTGCAGTGGTTGAGGCCACTGCGTACCAGGTGGTTTATATGCATTAATGATGGTATGGTTGCCGATGCATGTGGAGATTATAGTTTTTTCTTCATGCACTGTAGGAAGTAGAATCTTATATTCATTAATCTCCTGCTTCACGTAAATTGGCAGCCTGCATTTTGGGAGGTAATTGCTGGCTAAAAGAAGATAGCCATTTATTTTGTAGCAACAGGTTTTTTCATCATTTGCGACATGGGTCTCCTGGAGAGGGTGAGAACACTGATGTTGGTCATCTTCAGCATTTTCTCCTGGTAGTCATACTTGGACTATGAGATGCCTTCAACTTTCAATTAGAAGATCTTTATCACAGGTCCCATCTGCCTAATACGTTGTCCCTGAAAAGGTAGGCTTATTTTGTTGCTCTTTTGACTGGAAGGTCAACAGTTGATATTTGACTGCCAATTTGTGTTAGTTGTGGTTTCCCACTTAACCAGGTGGACTGAGTGAATGTCATCTTGAACACATTCCTCATGACCAAATGGGTTAAATAAGAATAAAGGTAAATCCAGCTTCTGGCTGCCAGCCCCATCAGTGGCCTGACCATCTCCCAGTACCCATAACCCCCGGCCAAGCCACCTTTTGCCCTCTCAAGTTATTTCTAAGCCCCTGCAGCCTCACTAGCTTCTGAAACATCTCCTCTCATCCTTCCAAATCATTGACATTAGCAAAACCATTGCACTCATATCAAACAGAGCACTCAGAGCAACAGGGGAAACTAGAACTGCCAGAGGTGCTCAGACACTGCATAGGGGACATATCTGGGGGATAGAGTCCTGACAAGACCCTTAAACCATATACCAGCAGGCCTGAGATGGAGAGTATGGGCTTGTCCTGTTCTACATATGAAGTAACTGCTACCTTTTAGTGCACTGCCCCAAGTACCCACGGGGGTATTGCTCGTCTATGTAGACATAATGCCTCAAGATACCACTGTTTGGGCAGTGCACCTGTTCTTTCTCCTCCCTCACAGGTACATAGAGCTAGAATGAGCCCTTCACTTTAGCAGCAAGATAATTAATGAAGCTTTTTCTATTTTTATTCAAGCACCAAGTAATTCAGAGGGGAGTCGTCACTCCTTCCCCGTGACCAGTTAGCTGAATTCCTTTGTCTCAAGGATCAGTTTTCTTTTAATAAATGTCAGGGAGAACTCAGTCAAAACAATATGGTCTCTTTTGAAACACAGGCAATTAACTTCCACTTTTATTCTGGATATACAGTACAGTTGGAACCATCCCTCATATCCACATGAGAGAGGAAAAAAAATGTTAGCAGCATTCACATATTTGAAGTGTCTATTCATCACTAGGAAACAAACTGCTCCCAGTTCAGCTTCTCAAAATTTCACCAATTTAAAATTTTGTTCTTGTGCCTTAACAAAACAGACTTAACACGGCTTTCCTTTTCACTTCAGATTGTTATAGAATAATACTTAATGGTATCAGAAGCTAAACATAGAACATGAGGAAAATTCAGATTCCTATTTCAAGTCACTAAAGAAATGGGACTGTGGTAAAAGAACTTCTCTTCTCATAGATCTTAATTACCACAATCTCCATTATAAAGTCAGCATTTGCCAATGATTAACTTTGAGGTGGCTCCTATTTTGAGAATAGGAAAAGTGTGTGAACCATTGATAACAGTTGGTAAATGTTGACTTCTAAATGACATCTACAGTATATAAATAATAAATATGATGGGGGGAGGGGTCATACAAAACTCATGGATGTTGGCAACTTCAGGATTTACCAAAATAGGTCTCCTCCTGCTCACTATTAAAAACAAAAACATACCAGGAGAAAGACAAGACATTCCGCTCATAAAAACACTATCAACTTAAAGATCAACCTTCCTTCTGAACATTTCTTATCTTCTGATACAGGTGATAGCTGACAGAGGGAAAACACTTCTTCATTTTGCATACTTTCTGCTATTGACAGCATAATGAATTGTTACTTTCATTATGCCCCCTCTATAGTCAATTAATCAGTTTTCCCCATTTATGTGGGTTGGGCCTTTCACACAGAAACATAGGAGATACAAAGAAAAAATATGAATTGAATAAAAACCCATAAGAATTGGCAGGAGAACTCCAGGGCAGATGGAGAACCTGAAAATTACTTTTAACTTAAAAAAAATGATTTTAGGGTAATTTGGTTCTCTGCCTATTCATGTTTAGGGGAGTTTTGCCTGTTTGAAAAATGAGACTTGTATCTGCAAACTTTTCCTCAGGTATTAAACTGCAAAAACATATGAAAAATTCAAAAAAGCAAATATTCCCATTTCTTAGAGGATAACTCCATTATGTTTGCCTACAACAGTATTTTTTTTTTAACCTAGACAGATTTCCATTTGTATTGTTCATGCTAAGGGAAAGTGAACAAATTACTTGCAGATGCATAACATCTCAGCTACTAAAGGGCAGACACACACAGCACAATGTAGAAATATTGACTGTTGGTTTTGTTTCTTTTTCATAATAAAAACAAAAATCGTGGCATGAAGATGCCATTTGCTGCCGTAGCCTTGTTCACTCTGCTGGTGTGTTCAACTCTTCCCCACCCTGTATCTGACTTTTCTATTCAGTCATAAACTCTGTACAACAGGTACCACCTATTATTCTGTACAGCGCCTAGCAAAATCAGGCCCCATTCTTGGTTGTCCCTTAGGCACTACCATCAGAAACACGATCAATAGTAATAGTAGAATTCCAGTAGAAGTGGCTTCCTCCTGCTGACCACAGAATATTGTTTTGTCTGGATCAGAACAAAGCAGCAGACCTACAGTGATTTTCTCTTTACTAGTTTGTACAATGCCCAACGTTGTGGAGTCCCAATACAGTAATAGTCCATAATTATTACAAAAATGCAACTATGAATAAATGAAAGAGAAGGCTGGTATTTGGGGGGCTTTTGTCCCCCAGTGTCAATTATAATGGATACTTCAAGGTGCCCACCACAGATTTTGTAAGTGCAGAAACCAAAATTAAAAAGACAATGTCTGTCCAGAATTACCAAACAGAGAATGTCATTACATGTTGAACAGGAAGAGTAGAATAATCACTAATATCTCCCAGACCAGGTAACTGATCACAAATGTTGATTAAAAAAAAATAGCCACCAATGCACACACCCAACCCCCTAAATTTACATAGTATACATGGGTATATGTAAACACACCATCTTATTCCTTCCTTTTTAAATGCATCCTTAGTCATTGAGAAAAAGCAAGCCAGCTAGTGAGACTTCTGCCTTATGACAGTTACAAAACTAGAAATGATACTTTCATTCAGGGAAAAAAGTAAGTATTGTACACTAGCTCTCTTAGCCTTGCCCTTTAGTAGCTTTAGCTTAAAAATAAAGCACCCCACTGGCCTTTTATCTGTGATTTTGTATTTTCCACGGTTTGTGATATCCTTTTAGAAGCCAGAAAATATTCTTTCCCCCAAGGCAAAATGAGACTTTAGGTGGTGGGGATTTTTTTCCCCCCTGTAGTATGCTCTGAAGGGAGATGAAATTGACGTGGCAGTTTTTATTTAACAGGAACATTATTTGCATAGCTTTGTGGTGCACCAAGCTGCCAGTGAGAGAGAGAATGCATCCCTAGGATCAAATGTCTGTCAGAAGGTGGGTGTGACACAGTGTCTGATGGTGGGAAAGGTGTCAGCCGTTCTGCTGTCACAAAGCAATCCCCAAAGGATAATCATTTGCTTTTAAAAAATATATTTACATAACAGTGCTTGCGTGAGGTATTCCACCGTCTTGCCATTTTCCACCCTTTTGATTTCATTGTATTCATCTAGCCTCAGTGTTGGTGCCATTGGACAGATTGCTGCCATTTAATATTATTTAGAGACTTCTCTTCCTTCTCGCCTTTTCTTAGTCAGCTGAGGAGTTTTGCAAACTTGGCATGACTAGTGGCACAGATGGCCCATCACACGAGAGAGTATGCATGGCCAGGCTGCATTATTAAGATTAGGAATGCTGCAGCTTCTTGGGGTTACTCCATGTAATATCCACCAAGGATTTGATGTACCCATAGAGGGGGAAAAAGCATTTTAAAAAAAAAATAGCGACTTGTTTAACTAAAGACAAAAAGGGTTACAAAAAGTCCTATAGATATACCCCTATGTAGTGTCATGGTGAGAAATGTTGCTTTTATGGTTCCAAAAGATGACTGGGGAGGCAAAAGATTCTGGCTTCCATTTCCAGTCCTGACACGGATTACGTAGCACCACTCTGGGCAAGTCGCTACCTGCGTGTCTCAGTTTCTCCATGTGAGAAATGGGGACAATGGAACCTACCTCACAGGTGTGTTGTGAGGCAGAAGTCAATAAAGACTAGGAGTGGATGGATCACTACAAAAACTAATTTCCCCCTGCTGATACTCTCATCTTCTTGTCAACTGTTTGAAATGGGCCACCTTGTTCACATTGGCCTTATTGGCACTAAAAAGTTATTTCTACCCCTTATTGTCAACTGTTGAGAATAGTCCACTTCCACCTTAATTGAATTGGCTCGTTTGCACTGCTCCCCTCCCCCCCACTTGGTAAGGCAACTCCCATCTTTTCATATGCTATGTATTTATACCTCCCTGCTGTATGTTCCACTCCATGCATCTGATGAAGTGGATTCTAGCAGATGAAAGTTTATGGCCAAATAAATGTGTTACTCACTAAGGTGCCACAAGGACTCCGTGTTTTTTTAATGTCTGCTTTGAAATGAAACACTCAGACGGAAGGTGCTATAGATGCAGAGTAATGTTAATAATAGCTTTTACATTTCCATCGTACACATGGCAGAAATGATCAAATCTAGCTTCCCTACAAGTATATGCATTACAGTAGTGCTTAGGAACCTCAACAAAAGTCAGCGTCCCATTGTGTTAGGTGCTGTACAAGCACAGCATAGGCCATCACCCCTGCCCAAAATTTTTCTACAGTTTCAATTGGCCCTAGAGACAATTGATATGAAAAGGTATTTGGGCATGTGCCTCACCTTATGTACATGCAGATGCCAATTAAGCCACTGAATTCAGCCTCAAGCATCAGCTCCTTTTTTTCAGATGGAAAAACTGAGGCACAGACAGGTTGCAGCTTAGCCAGGATATTACAGGAAACCAATAGATTTAGGTCTGCAATGGAACATACGTCCCCTGACTCACAGTTAAAGAGGCTGCTCATGTCCTTTCTGACCTGGTGTCCAAGTGATTTGTCTACAATCACATGGGAAGTGTGAGAGATCCAGGATTGAACCCAGGTATCCCTAGTGCCAGGTCAGTAGCTGAACCACAAGATCATACTGCACACCGTCCTTTCCCCCTGTGGCCTCTGAACGGTGAACTACGGCCTTGGATAGCAGCTATAATTCCAGGCAAGGTACAGTTTTCAATTGCACTTACCCTAAACTATGCAGAGTAATAACAGCAATCTTTTTTCTTACCAAAAGTTGGATTTTCTCTTAAATAAAATCTGAACATTACCATTGAAGCAAATGAGTACTATTGATTCCTCCCTCCCCCAAGCACACAGAGAAAGACTTCCAGTAACAGTTTTCAATTTATGTTAAACTAAATTGGGTGGTTTTAGTGCTATGTAATGAGAATTTTTAATAAAGGCTAAAACTGCCACAGGTTAGTACAATGATTAGTTACTTAATATTTATACAGTGCTTTGACTGTGTATAGCACCGTATCAATGCTGTAAGGGTTTATTACAATAGGAAAGCAGAGCTAGCAGGCCCTTTTAACTCAGTGGGGCTCATCCTGTGGAAAGCTTTCATAATGGAAGGACTGGATCACAGATTTAGGATTATACCATTTTTAACACAAACAGCATAAAGGCCTCATTATAAGTTGGATTGGACCCAAAATGAAGTTGATGAGTATAAATTATATCGCCCAAAAGACGTCCAAGTGTATTTTTACATTTATTTTATTGTGTTGGGTATGGGATAAATGGTCGACAACAGGTGTAAGGCAAATTTCATTTCGCATTAATGTATGATTTACATTTGAATACGAATGACTGGACTACCTAAAATATTACAAGCTTTAGAGCAGTATATAAAATCAAGTTGTATGTTAAGAGTTCTTTGAATTTAACAGTACAGAACAAATGATCCTAGAGACAAAGGTTTCTCCTCCCTGCCTGTGTGTAACACAAAAATTCCATATACCAAAACGTAACGTTTGTGGACAGGTAATTTGTTTCACAGTTAGAATCTCTCACACTTGGATGACCCACCTATGTACTGGAAAATAAGTTTTTCCTCAACTTGAGAAAGAGATCCTTGTAAACATTTATCCCCATATCCCTCTCTCCCTCACTCTCACATGGAGTTCGCTCTTGTAGGGTTGATATTAAGAGCAGGTTTGTATACAAATTACTCAGGACTGTTGGGCTGCTGCTATTGATGCTGGTTGTTCTATATGTAGTCATTCATGGGTGGTGGTTTTTTTCAGAGATGGAAATAAAATAAAGAACTACACGCAAACAAAATTTCAAGTTTGTGTCCTGTCAACATTAAAGGTAGACCTTCAGTTACTAGAATCATGGCTGTACTAACTGGCGTAAACACCCCATGCCCTCTGGGAGCTCTGATCATAGAACTAAAACTGATTTTTGCATAGTTACCCATCTTAATAAAATGGTATTCAGCAAAACAATAATGTAATGAGACACAAAAACCAGCCAGGTTCATATACTGGGGACAATTATTATTCAGATTCCACATTACTATAATGACAGGCTGTATTAACGAATCTCAAGAGCAACCAATATTTGATCACTGTAGGCTACCTAATCCAAGTAAACATCCTCTTGAGCAAAGATGTTGCTATTGTTCTCTGAGTTAGTAAATCAGTATCACCCCTTTCATTTTTGAGTGATAAACAGCTTTGAAAAAAGTGACTGGAAGGGACAAAAGGAGAGTGCTTACAGAAGCACAGGGTGATAGCAGACATAGTAAAAAGACCTGAATGAGCTGTCACTGAACTAATCTCTGCTTTACAGGCACAAGATGCTAATCTCAAGCCTTTATGCACCAAGCTGTCTAAAATTAACATATTTAGGGAGACATGGAAGTAACCTGGAAGATATAGAATGGAAATTGTGTCCCCAAAAATGACCAACTGTAGAGAACCCAAGGGGAGACAACTACTACTGCCAAAGATATACTGGCCTCATTTGAATAAGGAGGTGAGACTATCCTCAGCAAGGATGTACAATGTACTGCAAAACATGCTGGCAGAGCCATCACAGTGTCATCTGGTACAAACCGTAAATGCTCAGGGAGGCACATATCACAAGAATGACTGGATAAATCAAGGGATGAGACACACACAGTACAAACACTTGGTCTGAGGCATAACTATAAAACTCAACAATTCAACTATTTATCAACTTCCCTATTCAGATCATCATTCTGTTGGAATCAACCCAAATCAAGGAACTTGTTGTGTTCCTAAGGAAGGAGTATGATGCCAGAAAAAGAGATTCTGGTTTTGCCATTGCTATCAGAATAGTCTGTAAATACGGCGAGATACTTATTCTGCATACATTATCCATTTGGGAAGAGCTCCATCCGGATGCCACATTACTGAACCTCAACACAACCTGCCTTCTCCCTTCGTTTAAGCTTCTGCCTTGGTGAAATGGGGATCAGGATGAAAACAGGAACAATTTATCTCCACTATCACCTGTTGTCTCCTGGATATTTGTCTCCATTTGATTTTTGTTGTTTATTTAGGTGAGATAAAAATTAACATCAAAACCAATCTGTGAGCTGAAGTATAGAGAAGAGGAAAGAAGGAATCATAGAATTGTCCCATCTCGGAGCATTATGGGAGAAAAGTCCAGACTGGTATATTAACACAGGAAATCTCTTGTAAATTGACAAACATTGCCTTTTACAAGCACAGCTTAAATGTGAGAAATGGGGACAATGGAACCTACCTAACCAACACTTGTGTTTAGTGTTGGAGAATTCTGTCTGTATCTAGACAGAGTGCTGTAGATAACTTTGAAGTCAAGGTAATTTCATTATCCCACAGAATTCATCACATTACCAATGCAGTCACAAATTAATTCTATCCAGGGCAATTGATAGAAACGGGAAAGTAAACTAATGGGGGATGCTCAAACAGCATACACTCACTTGCACTCTCTAGGTAAAATCTGTAGCCATGACACCAAAAAGGGTAGGGTCAAATCCTAGTCACCTTTGCACAGGGGAATTATACAGGACTAGCTTAATGAGAGTAAGACGAAGTATTTAATCCTGTATTTGGTATGAGTTAGGTTCTTTCTGGGACTACACCATTGCTGCACCATTACAGAAAGGAAAGCAGAAGGGGATAATTTAAAAAGAGCAAATACATGGGATTGACGGCTTGTGTGACTGGTAATGTGATGTAGCCAGGGATTTTCATTACTAGGTCACTGGTCTGAATCCAGGTCAAGTCAACATAGTCTAAAAAATTGTTGCCATCGGACAACATGTCTATGGTCTTATTGAAATGAATTCGTCGTCTTCGTCTACTTCTTAGTGGCCAGATATCATCTAAAAAAATCCCACATCACAATTAGCTCCCTTGCTAACAGCCTCACCAGACAGCCAATATTAAATGGGCATGGAAGCTGAACTGCCCTCCCAGAAATGGTCTGTCAAAAGCAGCTCTGAGGCACATTGGGTAACACCTTGAGATAGCTTTCACCATGCTGTACTAGCTGTACCTAGTTCGCTGGATTGCTTCAGTTACAAGCTTTTGGGGCACAGGCAGAGCCTGTATTCCCCATGTAACACTCAGTACACACCTATGGCACACTATATAGAAATTGAAATAAAATGTAGATAAATGAGAAGATTTTATTTTTTGGTTACGATTCTCCAGCACTAAGTTTTCTTTATAAAAAGAAACATGATCAACCAAGCATTCAAACTGGATCAAGATGCAATGGCAAAAGCAGAAGCAGAATCCCAATCAGTGGCAGGTGCTTCCAGAGTTCAGGGCACACAAACATTTCTGTGCCAGCTCATCCCCTCTCTAACAATAGACTGTGCTCACAAGGCCTTGGGAATTTATTTTCATCAGTTACAGAAAAAGGGATCTATAAATAGCATAAAGCAAGCAACACCTTATCACCTCATCTACACTTCTTTCTTCAGATGACACCCTGGAAGTGCCAAAACAGTTGTAAACGGGTTTGTTCTTCACTGTATTCAGTGGCTCTCGAGTCCCACTTACTTGTTCTGGCAGTTGGGTATTCTCTCAGTATGCATTGCAAGTGCATTCACCGCAGCAAAACCACCATCAAAAGTCTCAGACAAGCCGTTCTTTTATGGAGTGTTATTCCCTGACCTAAATCAGTCTTTGCCTTTGAATCAGTTTATGCTACTAGTTATTTAGCAGATTGATTGCTGCTATGGCAACTGCACATCTTGCAGTACAGACATAAGCATTAGCCCTTGATACATTCCCTGCTTATGTTCTCTCCCCCAAATGAATTCTGTGTAAACTCAAAATTAGAAAAGATTTGGGGAATTAATTTGCTTTGACATTGCTGATATCCAGCTAGTATTGTTTTGCAAAGATAAAATGAGGTTGGAGGTGTTAAACAATGTTTACATTCATCCCAATAGCAGCAAGCTGTCTGGGTGGCACAGAGAACCAACCTCGCCACATCAATCCTCCTTCTCTTAGGGTTGCAAAAATTTCGCCAAATGTCAGACTGGGAGCACAGTTCAGAGAGCTGGGATGATACATTCCCATTTTTAAAAGATCCCGGGCCATCTCTTTGCCCAGACTCCTTACTACCAACTGTATGGCTTCTGCTGACCAGGGTGGATATTTGAGTAACAGTCTCACACACGTTCACCGCCATTGATGAAGGTCAAATGACAGACTATCTAGAAAAGAACCAACACACATTATCATGTCTAATACAAAGGGAATAGGCCAACTATAGGGCCGAATTCTGGACAGAATCTCATTTCTGGATCCATTCTTTTGTCACATTGACTTTAATGGTATTCTGCTCCATTGGTATTCTGTATCAATGATTTTAACAGGACTCCATGTGGGACTAAGGGCCTGTGAATACAGATCTGATTGCAGAATCTGTGCCTTACTGATTATTGTGCTTGAATGTACTGGCAAACAGATGAATGCACAGCAAGGGAAACACTGTCTTTATAGAAAATCCAATAGAATTTGATGGGGATGAAACGAAGAGAAAACAGGTTTTAATAGAGAATATCATCCTTGTTAGAGATTTGTTTAAACCATTCCATAGATTTTTAATAGCAGGGATATACATTTCTACTACATAAAAAAAAAAAACTTATAGCACTTATACTATTTTGTGTTAAAATCATAAGGAGAGGTGAATTTTAACCTTGCCCCAAACCAAACTCTGTTCTCTCACTCAAAAGATCCAATAACTTCCCAACAACCACTCCACCATTTTCTAGGATGTACATAATGTGCAAATATGACTCAATTTGCTTCATTCCACAGCTTTTAGACCTATATTTTCCAGCAAAAAAAAAATCACTTCACAGCTACTGAATGGTAGAGTATAAAGGAGTACTATAAAAGCCATAATACTTCAAAAGTACTTCAATGAAGCACTAAGCATGATGATTTTGTATGGAAGGTTTGTACAGTTTGTTTAAGCAAAAATAGAAAAATGCATTAACACTTGTGCAATTGTTTAATTTTGAACCAGGATGGCAGGAGAAAAAAATAGTCACATTGGTGCACAAGTTATGAGGAGGAATTCTAAAGGAGACGTAGGGAGGGTTATCAGTTTTCAAGAGGAAAACTATTCAGGATACTTACTGGCTGGCTTACAAACTTTTTATGCAAATTATCTAATTTGCATAGATCAAACTTCAGCTTCAAAACAATTACGAATGGATTTAGTGCTGGAGAAGGCATCAGCATGACAGCTGTGGTGAATAAGTTTCCTCCCCCATTCAGTCCCCTGGCATTTGCTTCCTCCTCTCTGGGAAATGCTGCCACCAAGTGGGAGCCAGGCCGTAGAAGATTCCGGCTTCCAGCCTGTTCTCATGTGAGGGACATTCAACTGCCACTCTAGCCTGAGCTCTGCTATCAGCACTGTGCACACATGGCAAGGTTCTGAAACCTCATAGGGAAGCTGCCAATCATCATCAGCCCTGAAGAACATGTGGAACAAACCCCACAACTTCAGTGGCCCTGAAAAAATTGGGTTGGGTGGCAATGCCTTACCCGCAGTCTCTGCTCCAGGAAAGCAGCATTTCATCCCCCACCCCAGCTCCCAGATGTTGCTCCTGCCTCTCCCTGTAGGACAGCAGCTCGCTGGCTCCGGCAGCTACCATGCAAGGAGGGAACCTGTCTGCACCATGTGACCAAGCGAGGCTAGCAAACCTTAGCAGAAATCTAGAGGGCAAAGATGATCTTAGAGACTGTGGTTTCTGTAGACTAGAGAGAAGCGAGGAGATAAGGAAGCCATAGAGGAGGTAATTAAAATAATTAAGCTGAGAAAGAAGGGGGCCCTGGATGAGAGTTTTGAGAGTCTGGCCAGAAATAAAAGGACAGAGATTAGAAATGTTACAGAGGAAAGAGACACCAGATCTGATCACGGTCTGAATAAGTGGAGTAATGACCCCTGGATTCTGGGAGGCTGGTGAGAGACTGGGAGGATGGTGTTCCTGTCAATGGTGTTAAAAGACATGGGGAGGCAGAGAGTTTTGGAGGAAATATCAAGGGTTTAATTCTGGCCATGTTAAGTTTTAACTGATGGCAAAACTCCCAGGAGGAATGATAAGCTAGACAAGTGGAGATGTGGGATTTGGTGGAGAGAGACAGGTCTCATGTATCCCTATTTTATAGGTTCACTGATAGGTTCCTGAGTGTGGGAGGTTTATTTTAATTAGATTCAGAGACATTTTCTCTATATCTTGCTAGGAATCAAACAACCCTGCTTTTATCTGTGGATCTAACTGCAGTGTTTTTGTCAGGTTCAGCTCTGGGATCATTAATAACTTGTGTTCACGCTACTTAAAGTGGTGCACATTCCATGTGCTAAGCTATTATAAAGTGGGCAGTTCAAACGTAACTAACACTTTCATCCCAATTTCAATCCAGGTTTCTAGTCCTACGAACAGCGAATGAAGATTAAATAACTAGAGAGCAGAAAGCTTCATCTGTCAAAAATCGCACTTTAAATGCTTGATCACCACCAAAAGGTCAGAATTCACATACAATTAACATAAAAGGAATATGTTTCTTCTTTATAAGGAAAGTTAATTCATTTAAGAGACAAGGTTATTTCTGTTGGTCATCAGCATTTTTGAACAATGTAGTTCAAGGGCACTTATACAAGACAGTGTCCTGTTCGTTATATACTGGCCTATGCAGCAATTTGATGCTGACAAGTTATACAGACCTATATCATATACAGGTATAGTTACACACCACACACACACACACACACACACACACGTACGTGTATGTGGTGTCAACAAAAAATACCAAAATTCTCTCTCCCACCAATTACCATCACACCTATATGAAAAGTTTAGGTTACAGTTTTAAACACTGGAGCCTGGAAATGCAAAACGTGACTATGTATTACTGTCAAATAGTTAGAATTGTCTTGGTGTTGCAGAAGATACAAATACAAACATTACCTACTTGGAGGAGATAATAGTGACCTTCAATGTATGGCCATGAAGTCATTTCTTTCCCCCCCCCCCCCCCCATTTATTTCCATAAACCTCCCATTTGAGTTATCTTTGGATATCAGGTGGCCAAAATAGGTTCAATATATTTACAAGAAAGTGCGTCACAAACACACTAGGGGAGATTAGATAAGGGAGAAGATTGGTCCAAGTGGTTCATGCATTAGCCTGGAACTCTGGAGACATGGGTCCAGTTCCTGGTTCTACCACAACTTTGCATGTGATCTTGGGCAAGTCATGTAGTGGTAAGTTACACCAATAAAGTTTATTGTGTAGACAAACCCTTCTGTGCCTCCCTACATGAAAGAGGGAGGATAAATACATTGAAGATTGCGAGGCTTTTAGTTACTATGGTCATAAGAACCATATAAATACTTAATGTAATACCTGGTCTGATTCTCCACTACTTTACACCTGTCTTTGCTTTGCACAATCTTTTACATCAGTGCAAAATTTGAATAGTAGCATTTTATGCCCATTATGCACATAGAATCATAGAATATCAGGGTTGGAAGAGACCTCAGGAGATCATCTAGTCCAACCCCCTGCTCAAAGCAGGACCAACCCCATTTTGCCCCATATCCCTAAATGGCCCCCTCAAGGATTGAACTCACAAACCACTGAGCTATACCCCCTCCACCCACACCTGTCTAAATCACTACCCAGAGTGCAGGATGTTGCAAATCAGCCCTCCTTGATCAGAGAGGGAGGGTCCAAATTACTAGGATAACCTTAACTTCAGCATTTCCTGACTTGTGAAGAGTTAAAATTGTAAAGCAAATAGTAGAAACACTTAAGTTAATGCATTCAAACAATAACCTCTTCTTATTGTACGTGTGCACTAGCACAGCTGCATGTTCCAAATTTATAAAAATTCACAGTAAAACAGCAGTGCAAAACCAAATCAATATAATTAAAGTTGTTGTCTGATATTATTCTCTAGTACCATAAATAGCTCTAACAAGTGGCAATTCTGTTCTGTACAGGGGCAAAACTTTTTTTCTATTGATTAAAACTTCATATTAGGCACTCAACTCACATTGAATGTCAATAGCCAAGTAGCCAAGAGAGTCCCCCAGAATGTGGACCAGCTACCTGAAAGGCAGTTTGTGCAGTTCAAACTCAAAAACAGATCCCAGTCCAGTTGTAAAAAAGTCCAAATTGTCTACAGGAAGAAAAGTATTTTTAATTTAATAAAGTATCATAAATATCAAAACTGAACATAAATTCTCCCAGAATTAATAACACAAAAAATTCCCTAAATAATATATGTCCCTTCATTTAGTTCACAAATAATCTCTTACATGGAAATACAATATTCAGCAACCAAAAATATACAACCCTATTTAAATTTAAAAAACCCTTTTTAGCATCTAAAACCGTGAAAATAATAAAGAAGAGGAAGATGATTAGCCAAACGGAAAGGATAAAGGAAGTATAAGACATGATCGGAAGATTTCAGTAGATAAAAAGAATAAAGGTGTTAGGCATAGCATAGGGTATACAATATCAGCTCATTATTAAAGGGCATAATAAGGTTATTTAATAGTATCTTGTACAACGTTCAGTGAAAAATAATTTTTCTGGAAAGTGATTT
Source organism: Sternotherus odoratus (assembly GCA_032164245.1). Taxonomy (NCBI): domain Eukaryota; kingdom Metazoa; phylum Chordata; order Testudines; family Kinosternidae; genus Sternotherus; species Sternotherus odoratus. Next base: position 16,528,835 of record JAVMKO010000007.1, on the reverse strand, counting down.
TCGACATCATGATTGCATTGATATTTCTTGCTTCCACTCACTTATCAAGTGAAATGGTTGGTAGGAGCCTTCAAATGGCTCAGAATTTCCTCTGAAAAGAGCCAAGTATGTAACTCGGCAGGGTTTGGAACTGTTCATGTGCTTACGGTTAGGAGTATGCTGAAGTACCTTGCTGAATCCGGGATTAGAACGGTCATCATTTGGGGCAGATTGTTTTTATTCTGTGGAATGTACAGTATCATGTATTTCAATCCCCAACTGGGGCCCCTTGGTACTACCACAATACAAATGGATGGGTATCATGGATGATCTAGTTTTTTTAATCCACACAGATACAGCCCAAAGAATGAATGGATAACATTAGCAAATAGTTAAAAAACTTATCTTTGGACTCAAAATAAACAGAGAAGATTTCAGCTGAAAAGACTAGGAAGCTATGAACACAGCTAGAATGGATGTTTCCATGTAACATTTGTTATTGCTTTCACTGCTAGTGACAGCCATAGAAGAGAATGCATGTTTAAACCATCCCTCCTTCTGTTTCCAATTCCACCACAGACAATCAATTCCAAGTGTTTCCTCATTTTAATTCCAAGTCCCTGATCCTACTCTGAGTCACGCGAGAGAGCATAAATATGTTAAGAAAACAATAAGAGCACAAAATAAGCATGTAAAAGTCGAGGGCACGGTCAGCTTCACTGCCAGGGGAGTTCAGATCAATGAGCCGAGTAGTTTGGAACAAGAGGGGCTGCTGTGATTGTACCAGCCAGGAAGGAGAGTGAGCACAGTTCCTTCAAGCCAAGAGGACAGTGAAGCTGCACTACCCTAACCCCGTCTCCTAATCTTGCCCTCCATGTTTTAACCCTTTTGTTGGCCAGATGTGTTCATACATACCCTACCATACGGAAATAGTTTGGGTATTTCCCATTTTAAGCCTCACCTCTTTGGCTGCTGCTTTTAACAATCTCCTTTGGAGACAGGTGGCAGCAAAATGCCACTGAAGAAAAATGTCCCTGGAGAAACAGCCATCTAAAAATAAGCAGAGATGCCTGGATATTTTTTTTTCAAATGAAGTCTGGCTGTAAAGGATCTGCTGCTTCAGCAGGAAATTTAAAGTTGCCACACATCCTGCAGGACACTCTACAGAAACACACTTCTTTCTAGGTCCAACTGATTCAGAGACAGTTGCAGAGACTGATCTCAAGAATACAGCTAGGCTAGATTACATTAGAATCAGTCTCAGTTGAGTCCAGCTGCCTTTGTGGAGAAGTCACCAAGTTTTCTCTGAGGACAGACAATTATCTACTCTCCAGGAAATGGAAGGGAGATTAGAATCTGAAAGTAGATGCCTCCAACCAACTTCTTAAGAACATAATCCTTTCTAAAGAACACGATTGTCCCAGGCCAGAATAACCAACAGTCCATCTAGTTTTGAATCTTGTCATCTCACACTGTGGTCAGAGCCAAGTACTTTAGAGGAGGGCACTGACGTACCACTAACAAACTCCCCAATATTAATTTCTGGAATTGGAAGGTTTAAGCAAATTTTTCCTACAATATTACTTGAACCGTTTCAAGTATAAAAATAAAAATGGATTTCAAAAATGGAGGTCTTACACCATTTAGCAAATTAGAATACTTTGCTTTGTACGAAGATAGGGAGCATGGAAAACCATGCTAAAAACTGCTGCAGGGCCATTCATTTCTGGTTTCCATTTTGTTAAACACTTCCTGGAATGTCTCAAGTGTCTTTTTTTAAAAAAACAAACATGAAATTGGGTCTAAATCAGTGCAAAAAGTATCATCGGATTTTCCTGTGTTAATAACAGAGTTCATATTGGGGAAAGTAAGGATCAAAAAAAGCAACAATTAGAGGAAAAATAAAAGAGTACTGAATAACAATACATATACATACGCATGTGCATGGGCATGCAGTTTCCACTACATTGCCTTATTTTATCAGGCAGCCTCCCACTTCCACTTAGACTAATTTATTATTAACATTTATCTAATGTAATATATTGATTTTCTTAACATGTCAGTATTTTCATGTACTTTATGATCCAAAATTTGGTGGGGGGAAATAATAAGTGAAAAAGGTAAATTGCTTTTGTAAAAGCCAGGAATTTTTGAGGTTAAAAAAAAAAGAATCAGTAAAAACAAACATCAGAGGGCCTTATAAAAGTGTTGGGCAGAAAGGAATGGACTAAGCTGGCAGAGACTATAAGTATGAACTGGGATTTATGGGGCAAGTTTTTAAAATTTGATTTGATTTGCATTACATTGGAAAAAGCATTTATTCTCGACTCACTCTATGGCTATTGGTTACACTACTAAGAAGCTAACAATCTTCTGGACAAAAGTACCACCTTACACTTGGTGTTTTTACTTTAGCTACTGGTAGAGAAAGTACATTATGCAAAAGGATTATAATGAGAAAAGATCGTGTCTCAAGAAAACTGGCACATGTTCCTTCCTGTGGCTAGCGCAATAAAACAGAAAAGCCAGTTATTTTGCCTTTTAAAATATGTTTTCTCACAATGGCATGGACACTGCAGTGATGTAGCCTGAAATTCTAAGGCCTACTCAACACTTGAAAATTGTACTACTATAACTATTTTGTTTAGGGGGTGATTAAAAAAACCTATATAGTTATACTAGTTAAAGCCCTAGTGTGGGTGCAATTATATACTATAAAGGTGCTTTATATTGTCATAGCTAGTCGTCTTCCTGTGAGGGATTAGCTATACTACAATGAAATACTTTTATATCTGTGCCCACAGAAGGGAGCGGGGTTGTATGGCTTTATACAGTGGTGTCATAAGTGTGGAGTGTGCCTAGCCTGGGTGGGGCTATTATCTGAGACAAGAATCAGAGAGGTAGCCGTGTTAGTCTGGAATAGCAGAGGTAACAAAGTCCTGTGGCACCTTAAGATGCCACAGGACTTTGTTATCTGAGACAAGTGACGTAAGATCTCCCTGCCATGAGGGAGGGAGGAGTTTTGAGTCAGTTTTCGTTTGGCTGGCCATGCAGCAGGAGCCAGGGTCCAAGTTCATCTTTAGCTGTAAAGATGGCTCAGCTTTCCTTCTTATATTTCTACTTAGCTAAATGTAAGTAATTCTGATTCTGCATTAAGCCTATGCCTATCTGAGGTGTCCCTATCCAGTTCAGATAAGAAGTAGAGAATTCTAAATTGTAAGCTGCACTATGTCTCTGTTCTATAATCTTTTTCTTTATTAAATCTTGTTAGTTATAAAGCGTTTGGTTTTATTCCCTTAAGGTTTTCTCTGCTACCAGTCTGGGAAGAGAGAAGGGAAGGGAGTAGGTAAACAGATCAGCTCAGGTTATTAGCTGAAGAACAGTGCCAGACTCTTCAACTAGAAGAGAGGAGGGGGGGAGGTGAATAGTCCCCAGGTGTTTGGCTCTGGCTCTCGGGGAGGGAGACAGGGTTAGGGGAAGTCTGCCTCTGCCTTCAGATATCTGACTTTGGCTCCCAGGGAGGGGGACAAAGTTAGGGTAAAGGGGAAGTTCGGGGGCCCCTCCAAGGTTTTGGAAGTACACCCGAATGGTGGCAGCATTGGGTAACCCCAATCTCCCAGCTGGCAAAGTGGGGGTGTGGGGGAGAAGGACTTAACTTAGCTGGGGAGCAGTTAAAGTTTTGTTGGTCTGGCATATAAGAGCCCTGATCTCTGTACTCAGGAGGGTTCAGGATACCCCTCTTACAACTGGTATGGTTACATTTCTACATCTTCCCACTGTAGATAAGTCACAAGTAACATTTATGGAAAGATAAGTCACAAGTAACATTTATGGAAAGTATTGAGTATGAATAGCATTTGATAAGACCAAACACAAAGATTTCAGTGTATTCCCAGACAAGTCAATCTCGCTCTCAAAAATGCAATTCAAATTTTCAGATTTAAAAATACAAACGTGATAAAATACTAATCCCTAAAACCCCATGAAAAATTAATTTTTAGTGAGTTTGTCTTCTGCAATCCTTTAGGCTTTTTCCCATTTCTTAACAAAATACCTCTGGATAAATTATTGTAAGTGTAAACCCAGAGCAACTTCACTGAACCCAATGGAATTAGTCCAGTGTAAATAAAGTATGAGAGAATGTGGCCCTAAATTGCTCAAGATTGATAAAAATGTAAAAAAAGAGTGAAGACAGTTTCAAAATCTTCCTTGAAAGATACCTACAAGACTGAATTTGAAGCTGGTTATCGTTCTGCAACTAAGTGCAATAATGAGAAGTGAGAGATCTTCAGAAGACTAGGCAAAAATGTGATTGTAAGGTTTGGGATTGGGGTAACAAATTATCATAAAGGTAACATTCAGTTACCTTTCTTGATTCATTAAAGTCCTCCACAAAGGACAATGTAAAGAATCTGTAGTGGCCTTTCCCAGTTGCACCATCACCTGTTTGCTACAGGTAGCTCAAAGCCATGGTTTCCAGAGGCACACGAACACTGCCCTGCTGTTTTGTTTTTTTTTAAAGAGGTAGGTTGTCACCTAAAGAGAGTTAGGTGTATTTTAATAGTGTCAAAGATTTGCAAGTAGGTAAAGCAACTCTTTCAGGATTCAGAAAGTGAAATGGCACAAAATGGATGAAAGGATTAAACTCACTGAGCATCCTAGCAGGTGTATAAAAATGGTATTCCTTATTAGCAACTGCAGTTCTGTGGATATATTACTTCACACGTATACATGTTGGTCCACACAGCACAGTCCATAACCCCAACAGAGGAGATCCCTGAAAGCAATTCTACAAATTAACATGGTTTGAAGCTACTTGAGAACTTATGTTGTCACTCCTAATAGATCAGCATTTTTACAATTTAAGCAGCCCTAACTACTAAAAAAGGTACTTTGCAGAGAATATCAGAGAAGTTCCAGGAGGGGTTATCAACTTGCTATTTCGTCATCAGAACATTTGACTTGAACCAATCCAGTGTGCACATGCTAGTTTGTGACCTCCATTCTGTCTTGTATTTCTTTGGGAAATTCCCATTCCCTGCACCCAAACCTAAAGAGAAATATGACAAATGGAAATTTGTACAAATATTTAAAGTCTAGATACCTAGAACTGGAAAAGTGGTGTTAAGAAAACAAAATTAGAGTAATTGGCTTCCCTACAAAACATAGTATTTCTTTGCTTGTGAGAAGATTCACACCCACTTGCAGATCTCTATTAAAATATTTAATGCTTTGTCATCATTGATTATCGGTTATAAACATGGTTTAAAGATATAGCTTACATTCCACAGCAACGTTCATGTTTTCTCTTGCCCACCTCACATCCACACTGTCAATATAGTAATTACATAAAAAAAAAATCCAGTGTTTGAAATTTGTGTAAGGAACTGGTTTACCCCAACACCCATGAGATAAAATGATAGAGAAAGCAGATAATTATGTCCTACATTTCTGAGACTGCACATCAAGAAGTGGCACACAAAAAGCTCCATCTGTGTCAACTGCAACAAGGAAAAGCTATTAAGAAAGTAAGGGAGAAAAGTCTGACTCCCTCCTTCTTTGCCAATGGCTGCTGGTCCCTTACCTGGGTTATTCATGGAAATTGCACTTGCAGGGTTTCTTCCTTGTTCTTCCACTGGACAAAGCACATTTGGCCCAGTGGAAAAGTGCCAGAGGGTCCCCCCTCCCAAAAGCACAAAGATGCTGTATTTCCCTTGCATCCTCTACAAAGAACACAGCTACTGAAGAATCCATGATGGACTCCTGAGGATGGCCACTGTCCACAAAATTCTCTGCCTCTTCCGGGAGAGGTTAACATTGAGTGGAGGGACATCTATATAGCATTAGCACAATTAGCATTTGTCCCAAAGGTTCCAACATGGAAGGCAACGGAGCTCTTACAGGGGGTTTGTGTGGATACATGCCATTTTTTGTTCCTCATGCTTGGATCCACTTGTTTTAGGTGCCATCAACTTCTGAAGAAGGGGAATCATTTGCACCAATCCGCATATATTTCCCAAGTGCTAGCAGAAGATATGATCTCAATCTGTGCTTCATTAATGGGGACTGACTTCCTTTTTTTTGTACTGGAGTCAGTAAAACAATAATCTGAGGTCTCTGAACAAATCTGTATAAAAGGAGCAAAACCAGTGCACGAGCCTTTGTTGTTGTTTTAAATAGCACTGCAACTAATTTATCCTTGCTGTAAACAAAGTATAACTTCAATTAAATCAGTTGATTTGTACCTGCTCACACAAATGAAGAATTTGACTTTTACAGTCTAGGAAGACTCATGGCTCATGCAAGACCCTGAGTTATAGGAGCTGTGAGATCTCACTAGACAGCAATATCCAAGGTAACAGCAGCGGTCCCTTCGCTCAGAAGTATTAAAAAGGTCTAATCTGCTGAGGTTGTAGGGGAGGGAGGAATAGGCTATTTAAATAGGCCACAATGTCCTTGTTATCTTGCTAAAACATATTCAAAGGTTTTTTTTAAGCTACCGATTGGCCTGGTGGGAGAAGGTATCACTAGATTGAAATGGCCCCTGTGTATGTGTGTTCACTCCCAGTAGCAACACTGTCACCATCACATTGCACGCTCTCAGGTCTGCTTCTGCATCACCCCTATCATCGCTCCTGCAAGAGGAAAACTAGAGAAAACACAACTGAAATGGAATCAGTGATTCCACATAGCTGCTACCGGTTAGGTTCACTCACTCTGGGGCACCTGGCATTGGCCACTGTCGGTAGACAGGATACTGGGCTGGATGGACATTTGGTCTGACATAGTACAGCTGTTCTTAAAGGAGCTGTAAAGGACCTCTGATCCACTACCGTAGAATACACAAAAGCACTGTGAGGTGGGGGTGGGACACTTTTTATAGAGATAAAATACAAAAGTTACCCTGATCCAAGTCAACCTATAAAAAGATTTACATTGATAAAATCTAAAACATTAAAAACAAATATCCTACTCCAAGCATAGTTATGCTCCAAGAAGCAAAATGTGTCAAAGACACCACATCACTGTTGCTATTGATTTTACTCAATACTCAAGTGCTCAAATTAAGGACATATCAAATATTAAACTGATAAGAACAGATAACATTTTAGATAATGCTTTCTCAGCCAAAAGGCCAAGTACTACAGCGATCGGTGACTGTATAAAACAATTAGACAGCAGCAGGACTTCACAGAAAGTGACTGTACAGCCTGCTATTCACAGCAGAGGGCTGCTAACAGGCATTTTCAGGTGTGAACTTAATGTATTGGCAAGACCACAAGCTATCTCCCAAACAAGAGCGTGGATCACAATTGAATTATTTTATTCATAGGAAGGTTTTGAATTGCCAGTCCCAATTGCTTGAAAGTAGAAGGATGACAATACATTGGGGTCACAGTCAGATGGCACATGACAAAGATTTGTCACCGAATTTGGTTCTCTGATTGGAACGTTAGTATCCGGCCTGGGCCAGGGAAGCTAACAGGTAGCATGATGTGAACACTGATTCACTGGCCCCCATCAAGCCAAGGCCCTCAACTCCATCAAGCCAAGCACACTGGCAAGCTAAGACAACATCTTTCAGGAATACCTCAAGCACCTTACACCAAAGGTGTCACAGTGGCTTGCTACATATGGCTCATTAATGAGAAGCTGCCACTTGGCATCAAGTAAAATTATTGCCACCTTTAAGCAAGGCAAGGACCCCTACAATACACTGAATTACTACCCAATACCCTTGCTGTCAGTGTGTTTCAAGGTGTTTGAGTGTTTGATCCTCCAACAAATTGCTCCGGATTTGGATATCTTGCAGGTTGAACAGGCAGGGTTCAGGAAAGGACACAGCACCCGTGACCAAGTCCTGGCCTTGACCACCTTTATTCTAAATGGTTTTCAAAAAAAACTGAAGACAGGAGCTGTCTTCTTGGATCTGACCACCTCTGAAGACATGGTTTGACACAGAGGCCTTTTGTTGAAACACTGTTGAGTTGCCTCACACTGGGCGGTCAAAGTAGAAAAGCTCTTTCTCCAAAACAGGAAGTTTAGAGTACACAGGGGTGGCTGCTATAGTGTTTGGAAGCTTTAGATCAAATACCTTCCTCAAGGCTCATTTCTTTCACTGATATTGTTCAATGTGTACATAGACGACCTGGCTACACTTTTGTGCAAATTTATCTATGCCAATGACATCTGCTGCAGCTCTTCTCAGGAATTGTCGAGGTCACGAACAATGATATGAACTTGGCAGACTATTGTAGTTGACGGCGCCTGGAGAAGAGTTTTTTTTCAAGATGGTTTCTAATGTATTTCATTTGTATAATGCAAGCGCAAGCCAAGAGTTAAAAATTTTCTTCAACAGCTAACGTCTGGAGCATGATCCAAATCCGGGTTACCTCAGTGTGACGTTGGATCGGTCATTAATGTATCACAATCACTTGAAGATGACAGCAGCCAAAGTCAGCACACAAAACAACCTGTGCAGAAAATTGGCTGGTCCAACCTGAGGTGCAAGTACCCGGATGCTTAGAATATCAGTCCTTGCCCTCTGCTGTTCAAGTCAGAATACTGTCCAGTGTCGCTTGTCTCGCACAAGGTTGGTCAATGTAGAGCTTAAAGCTATGCCCATTGTAACCAGGACTTTACATGCAACTCTGTTGCCATGGCTGCCAATATTTAGTAACAGAGCACCATCCCATATTCATCTTGAGAAGGCCTCTGTCATCCTGCTGGCCAAGATCCATGAGAACAGCAACATGTCTTTGAACCCAGACCTCTTCAGTCACCCACCAGTTTGCCAGTCTTCTCAATGTCCTTTATGGCCATTTATGCCACCACAGGACATATGGGTGAGAAGCAGATTCCACCATCAATGGCTACAATAGCACTGCCTACATCAGACATATCTGGAAGAAATTGGGGGGGGGGGAATATCAATCAACAAGATAGAAAAATGGAGCACAATTGCATAAGATTATTTCAATACCAGGCAAAGGGTACATGAGCGTACAATCCTGGGTCTTGCATCAGAAGGTAGATACCAAAAAATTGCAAGCAGTCTATGTAGAGAAGCTCTCCCTTTTAAATAAGAAGACATTGCAATACCCCTAGACTATTTCTAAGATTATCTGAGATCGGCCCCACTGGGAAACTATTGTATGAACAACTGCTTGTTTTGTAAGGCTGTATTTTTGGTCTCCTGGTTGGACGAAATAAAGGTGGGGTGACTTCCTACATATGCAATTACTGTCTCCTTCCCACTGCTGAACTTGGTCTCAGATCTCTCAGCTTCATATGGATCATTCACAAGAGCTAGAGATCTCTAAGCTTAAGTATTCAAGATTAGAGGTAGTTTGCATTTAAAAGCTATTATTGTCACTAGTGGAAAAATAGTTCGATTTGTGAATTTTTAAAAATTTCCAAGTTATTTGTTTCAAAGTGTTAGAAATAGGGTAACCAGACAGCAAATGTGAAAAATTGGGAGGGGCGATAATAGAAGCCTACATAACAGACTCCAAAATCAGTATTGTTCCTATACAATCAGGACATTTGGTCACCCTACTTTGAAATAAAAGCCATTTTACTTTTTTTTTTAAGTCACATATTAACATTTTTCAATGTAAAATGTTGACTATCAGTATTTTCCTTCAAAACTTTCAATTTGAAGAGGGGTTCTTATTTTTTTAAACACAAAAGCTTTGTTATTCTAAACATTTCAGCCAGCTCTTACTCAGATAATAAATTTCTTTGCCTCGGGACCATAAACCCTGTCAATGCCCAAAACAATGCATTAGCTATGTAACTTTTAATTTTGTTTTCTGTATACTGCATCTTTAAATTTTGGGAAATCAGCAGTTTGCTGGAGGCAGCTGTCATTGTGTGACCATTTCAGATGTATCCTGTCACAAGGACCACACCCGCTGCTTTCTTGTGAAGATTTCACTTTTGTTCTTGTGTTGTTTCCTCTTAATCTAAAATAAAATTATTCAGACAGAAAGATGTTCTTGCTACATGAGGGGGAAGAAACCCAACACACGGATTCTGTTATGCAGTTAAACTGCCAAAGTCTTCTTTAAAGATCTTTGTACAATGAAGAAACATTTCTACAGCATTTAGAGTGACTGATTTAAAAAGTGATTCAGTTAACTAACAAATTAGAGTTAAACAGCTTTGCCGTGTGTTTTGATTTACATGCTTCATCTGCAGTTGCAATGCCGTGATGCTGGGGAGTTGACTTTTCACGATTCAGGCACCGCATGCTGGGCAGCTGAGTCGCATGTAGATAACATGCTTGTCTTGCTCCTCCTGAGTTAAAAGCAGAACTGTTTTGTTTTATGCTTGTGATTGGTTGAAGGGGATGCCAATCTATGGGCCTATAAAAATCATGGCACACTGGATAGTTTACCAGCGTGACAGGGCATTTTGGATAAACAACACTGTTTAAATACCCCATGATAAATTAAAGCTTGCACAGAAAACCACTCGCACAACTTTGTCATAATAGTTATAGGACTCCTTTGGATGCAGTAACTGTGCGGTTTAAACACTACAAGTCATTGAATGGAGGTGGAGAGCGAGAGAGCGAGAGAGCGAGAGAGATACAGTTCCTCACTTGGCATCTGGGTGTTACAGGCCTGCAAACAGTGCATGGCTGAGATCCCAATGTTAAAACTACACTTCAGCAGGCAGCATGTTCCAAGCTTTTCTGGTGCCAAATGTTTGTACTTAATCGGAAATGCCATCCGAATTTGAAAAGCCCTAGTACTGTGGCTATATAGCCAGTGAATACAGCTATTTGAGTGGCTATACTAGTTGCAGTAAAATTCAAATTTAAAACTTGTGAGCAATTAATATGCAAAATAGGATCCAATATTACATTTATAAGAACAGAGAAAGGTCCACAGATGTCCTAATCTGCACATTTAAAAACGAATACCTCAAAAATTACCTTCACTCTTCGTAGTGGTGTACAATGGGTTTGGTCTTGAATCACTTTTGAATATCTGATAGTTGGTGGAATATCGAGGTGTCCTAAGATTCCCTACGTTTTTCAAAAGTGATCAGGATGCAAAGAATACAGTATTTGTTACCTTGGATTGCCCATTTGATAGATACACATATGAACTGTAGAGTTTGCCAAAAAATTTTTTACTCTTCATATACATTTGGGCCTCAATTCAGCAGGGCACTTAAGTACATACATAACTTTACACATGCAAGCAGTGCCAATAAAGGCATTGGGGTTATACAGCTATAAACGCCGGCTTATCTACTTTGCTACTCAAAAACAACAGTAGAACTGTTAACTCATCACTAGCCACTCACAGCTGAACTGAAGCTTCCCAGGGTCCCAGGCACAGCCTCACATGATCCCTCTCCCCCGAAGACAGCAGCAGGACTTTGTTCCACACTGGAGCAATGGAAGGTGGGTCCCACTGAGCAGAGAGCTTGGCTTGCTCGGTGATGGGTGCAAGGAAGCTTCCTTCCTGGCTCTAGTGGCTGCCACTCCTCTCTCCTCTAAAGACTGGCTGCAGACTCAGGCAGATGTCACTGCATTGTCACTCTGTTAACATCATCATAAGAAAGAGAAACAGTAAGAAAACAAGCCAGATTCGGACATCACTGCATGACATTCGGCTGGGGCTCCAGGCATATGCTTTGGTTCTACTTGATATTGCAAAGAAAGTGTTAATTTTGCTTGATTTAAACCAACAAAATAAAATCAACCTAGGTTCATGTGAATCTGGGCCTACTGAGAAGGGCCTTTCCATCCGCCTGTAACAGTCAATACCTGAAGTCAAGAAAGTTTGGTTTCACGTGCTAAGAATATTCTTCACACGGGTAAAGTAAAATAGAAATAAATTTGGGATTTATTTAAGGTCTAATCCTGCCAGGGGGTAGCCCCCTTAATGAATCTACTGGGAGTTGAGCGAGCCCAGCCTCTCCCAGGAAGTGCTCAGCTGATTGCAGGATCAGGCTTTTAAAGACGAAGTATAAAAGTATAATAAATATAATGTGGACAGTTCTAAAGAGTACTGAGGCAGCTGATAGCAAGAAAGTGTTCACAGAGGCAAAATGAGCTCAAAACCCAAGAGGTCACACAAAGTAAATCCATGGAAAGATTGGCCAGCAGAGGCATTGAGGGAAAGCTTATTTGCACAGAGAATAATTGATGCATAGAAACACACTCTTTTCACCAAAGCCTTCAACAAACTACAGCTTCAAATCTGGATGCATCTTGAAAAAGTTAGGAGGAAATAAACCCATCAGTGTCTGTACATTAGCAGGACAAGTGAACTGGTGGAGAGGGGACCCAGGTTTTCTTTCAGTCCAAAAAAACATCAAAACAAGTAACCACAAAAGCATCCTTCCCGTTGCACAGAACACCATTTACATTTGCTTCTACTTACAGATCAGAGTGGGTGAGTTGCGGAGAGCCACCGTTGAGTCAAACGCCAATGCCAAAAAATGATGGAAGGGATAGGTTTGTTCAGGAAATGTTCACCCTCACCTTTGTTTTCCCCTGCTCTTTTTATCTTGATATTTCTGGAACTCTTAGAATACAATGCAAGAGACACTTGACAGTGATACTCTGTACTAAAAAAAATATGGTTAGTTAAAAATATAATTTGAGGATATAGTCCCTATTTTATTTTGACTCTGCCATCTGAACAGAGAAAGGTTTTGTCCCTCAGCAATGCTACATTCCTACTGGTGGTATCAGATGAATTTGGTAGTAATTGAACCATCACAATTCATTTATGTACAGGTTTTATCCCCAACCTTTTTGGCTGAAAGATAAAAGAATTTTAAATATTTTAACCCCCCTGCCCTGCAGATAAAAACAAAACAAAACAAACAGTTTTCATCTTTTGATAGGACCATCAAGAAAGGGCTGGATGAGGGCAGGTGAAGGGTTATGGAGACTGGAAGAATGAGCAGATAATGGGATTGTACAGTCTTATCCGCTACTGCAGCCTCTCCCTCACAATGTAATTTACGAAGCTTAGGAAGAGTAGGTGCATATAATTAAAAAACATCCATTAATTAACAATTTTTTATTTACCATCAGCAAACATGTGAATGACAAAGTTCCCTTCAGTTATTTTTAAAACAGATCTTCGGTGGAAATCAGTTACCTCCACTTTGCCAAGGGGATCCTCTGTGATCTTTCAAGGGAGAGGCTCTTTTATTTTAAAATGTTTACCATAAGCAGCAGCAATGATTATTAGTCTCTAAAACAGGGTTTGTGAGGGAGGGAAGATGGAAAAGAAAATTCTTCAACGTGAGCTGCTTACTGTTTTTTATCAAATACATTATAAAAACACTGAAGAAACAAATAATCCTTTGAGAAATGTAATCTCCATATAGCTTCCCATGATCTGTGACTCACTTCTAGAAAAGCCTAATTTGTTGCTGCTAAGCTGCAAGCAAATAAATAAGCTACGTGGGTAATATTTTTTATAAGTAGATGAAAGTTCATATATATATTATATTTATTTGCATGCAGTTATCCAGCTGATAGCACAAAGGCCATGTAAAAGTTGTCCATGTCCCTCCCCCAAATCAGCTTGCCTTCATGGACTCTTTATACCAGGGTAGCCATGTATAGGAAAAATGTTGTAGATAACTCCCCTCCCCCCAAAAGGGTGGGCATGAGCAAGAGGGTGACAGCATCATTGAACATGACAATGGACAAGGAAGTCGGGCAAAGGAAACAGAACATCGCCTGTGAAATATCTAGTTCAATGGGTTTTTAATGAATTTGCTTCAAGTTTGCTTATGTCTCATGTTTGTTATCATGAACATCCTAGTACTTGTATTACTGGCAGAAATGTTCACTCGGTGAACTTTAAGTAAATATTACAGCATGTTCACGAAAAAAAAAATTGAATTTGTATCTGCAAACATTTGTATGGGAAATGAGATACTTAGAGTTAAACTCCTCCGACTCAGGCAATGGAAATGTACCATCTTTGTATCTAGATTCTTATGGTTTATCACTAAATACCTGGGAGACACTTAGGTACTACAAACAGCTGTAACTAATAGTTTCTCTCTCTCTGTGTTGTCAATCTAGAAGAGAACTCACTTGATTGGGTTATAGCATTTTTGGTTTGCTTGTTTGTGTGAGTGTGCATACTGTGTGAAGAAAATGGACAGTAGAACATCACCTGCTGACATCACCCCTTCCAGAGGTGCAAAAAAAAATGAAGCTTTCCTTCCCCTTCAGGTGAAAATGGAAACCCAGTTGCCACCATTTTCATATCCCTAGCCAAAATCCCAGGAGAACACACTGGCTATGAGTTGAATATCACAGTATATAGTGCAAAGAGGTCAGAAGGAAGTAGAGAGGGTAGTTCCCATTTGGCTACCTGCATGCATGCATGTGCGCGCGCGCACACACACACACACACACACACACAGGCTATCCTCCTTCTTGGGATCACGCAAACCTTGCAGACATTTATTCTCTTTCTCCACAAGTTGGTATAATATGACTTCACCATAGGACGAGGCGTAAGCACACAGTAACACCACAGAACTCCCATAATTGGGGAGCTCCTCCCTCCTGCACCAAGTTATTTTAATCACCATGCTCTGGGGTTCTTTAGCTGGCTATTCTCAAAAGCAAACAGTGGTTGATCATTTCTCCCCTCTTGAGAAACTGCAGTGGAGACGAGAACCAACTGAGTAAGACAGAGGTGATGTTGAAGGGGGAAGCAGCCAGAAGATATAGTGAGGATAACCTCTGCCCTTTCAATTGTGGCTATGAAATCTTTTTTTTTTCTTTTTTTTTTTTTTTTGGAGTTCATAGTTTAGGACGGGGTGGGGAACCTTTTTTCTGACAAGGGCCATTTGGATATTTATAACATCATTCACGGGCCATACAAAATTATCAACTTAAAAATTAGCCTGCTATATTTGGTGAAACATTTAACTAACTCACCCCTAATGTGATGGATGGAACTGCTTCTCTTTGGTGAGGCGTGTGATGTTAGCTGGTATTGATGATTTGCTACTCGCAACTGCTTTTCCAGGTTTGCGTCTGTCAGTCTGGAGCGCAGTCAACTCCGGGGCACAGACCCCCCCGCCCCCTTTTGCACCGGGCACAGCCCCCCCGCCCCTGGCACAGCCCTGCTGCGGGTCAGGGACACCGCTCCCCCCCCCCCCCCCCAAGGCCGGGCACAGCCTGCTGCGGGTCAGGGACACCGAGACTCCTCCCTCCTCTCCCAGGGCCAGGCACAGGCAGCCGTGCCACAGGTCAGGGGCACCTCCTTCCCCTAAACTCCGGCCGCAGCCCCACCGTGGGCTGGGGACCCAGGACCCCGGCTCCCACCTGCTGCCTCCACTGCTTAGCTGGCAATTCCAGCCTGGCTCCCACGTGCTGCCCCAGCCAGAAGTACTGGCGCCAGCTGCCGTTGGCTGAAAGCTGCGGGGGGGGGGGGGGGGGGTTTCCTGCCTGCAGCTCCCATTGGCCACAATGTAGCCAATGCTCCTGGTAAGTGCAGCAGGGAGCGGAGACCCTCCTGCCGCTCCTGTGCCTAGGGGGCTGCAGGGTCCTAGTGTCCGCCTTTTCCTGGAGCAGGGCCAGACCAAATGATTTTGTGGGCCTTATACGGCCCGCGGACCTGACGTTCCCCATCCCTGGTTTAGGAGGTCTGAAAAGATTTCCATCTACTATACATGGTCAGGTGATAGTAATGCATCTCCCCCACCTTTTTATGTATGGGGAAGAAGTTGTGAGCTTCTCTCTGATACAGATGTTGCAACTATCACATCCATCAAGAATCGGCGAGGTAGCCGTGTTAGTCTAGATCTGCAGAAGTGACAAGGAGTCCTGTGGCACCTTAAAGACTAACAAAAGTATTGAAGCATAAGCTTTTGTGGGCTAATACCCACTTCACCAGATGCATGTGGTGGAGGTATACAGAGGCAGGTATAAATAAGTAGGCAAGAACCAGGTTCGAGATAACAAGGCTAGTTCAATCAGGCTGAACTACCTTGTTATCTCTCATGAGGGAGGATAAGGTCCTCTTCTAGCAGCTGATCTGGAGGTGTGAACACAGAGTTCTTCGGCTCTTAGACACCTAGAGCTATTCATTTGATATAAAACTGAAACTAGTATTTTTGAATGTAGTATATTTTGACCAAACTTTTTTTGAGACATGGATTCTGAGATTCTCTCTCCATTAACAGTCTGCAGGTTTGAGCTTTTGGTCTTTGGGGGGAAAAGTAATACTTCGGCAAATTTTACACTTCCTAGAGAGTGACTGTCCTTCCTCAGCAACAGCCTCAGTCTATCCAAGAACGGACAACCTTCAACCCCACTTAGCTTAAGGAGATCTGATGAGATTGTTACCCAAAATGGCATGGCTGTCAAATTCATACTTGGATTAAATATAATAAACTGAAGAAGCAGATAATAAGATGTTGTTTCTCCCAGAGTCACTGCCATTTAATAAAGGTGGTTTGATTAGTTTATTGCATAAATGATTATTTGGCTCCCATTGCATAAATGATTATTTGGCTCCCCTAGGTAGTATTTTGGCCTGGGAGATATTCTAAATTAATGGCAAAAAGTCTTGCCTGACTGAAGTACTTATTATACCAGCTATCCAGCTTCAAGAAAATTGCATATTGTGATGGGATGCAGGCATGCCAGTACCTGTTAAAATTAACGTGTTTAAACTTCATTTACCGTACACGCAGTTTGCTTCATTCTTCCAGAGCCCATTAACAGACAATAGATTTTAATTAATATATTTAATATCTTGTTGCAGAGGAAGCAGAGTGTACTATCATCCCTGCAAAAAAAAACAACCAAAAAACAAACTACAGTTGTGAAATACCATGGGAAAAAAAGGTAAAGGAGTCCCCAGGGACTCAAGCTTTATGAAAAATCCTATACAAAATGGTAGCACACTGAGTTTCCAAACCATCTACAGAATTCCACAGTAGCACTTTAATTATTCTATTATTTTATTGCAATTTCTATAGAGCCATATTACTCTTTACTGAAGTTCCCATCCTTAAATATTGGTATCACAGTTGTGTGAGTGTGTGAGAGAGAGAGAGAAAAAGAGATTCACCTTTAAGTATGCTGACTCTTAAGTACACTGCCTTGCTAATCAGCTTGCAGAGACCAGAGAGCTTGCAGAGCGTCTCTCCCATCATGTGTTCCCCCCGCTCTATGGAAGATGGGGTAAGCGGGGTGCAGGAGTACGGCGAAGGGGGACACCCTGACATTAGCCCCTCCCTCTTTCCCCCACCCTAGGTTTCTCTATTAATTCCTCAATTTCTTCTTCGAAGATGTCAACAAAGCCATCACCACCCACTTGCCTGGCCACCTGAACAATGCGCTTCACTTGTCAATGCTCGGGAAACCCTTAAAATCACTCACATTCTTTCCATAGGTTTCAACAACATGCATTGATTGATTCAGGCTTGATTGCATCACTTATATTAAACAGGCAATGGATGCAATCAGCAATGTTGAAGGACTTCCAACAATCCATCATATTAAGACTGGGATCAGCATCTATAGCAGTAAGGATCCGTGAGAATGTACGCCTAATGTACATGGCTTTGAAACAGTGAATGATGCCTTGGTCTCGAGGTTGGAAGTGGGGGGGGGGGGGGAGAAAGACAACTTCAACGTCATTATATGCAAACCGGAGTGCCTCAGGGTGGCCAGGACCATGGTCTATGATCAGCAACACTTTAAAAAGTCAAGTCTTTTCTTTTCAAGGTACCGCTTGATCTCCACAGTGAAACAATTGTGGAATCAATCCATAAATAATGCTGCCATCACCCCAAGCCTTTTTATTTGATTTCCAGAACACAGGTAGGGGATTTTTGTTCTTGGTCTTTTAGAGCACGAGGATTTGCAGCCCGGCTTTATTAAATGCCCAACCACAAAGCAACACAGTCACATAGTCTTTAGCTCAGGGATCTCAAACTCAAATGACCACGAGGGCCGCATGAGGACTAGTGCACTGGCCCGAGGGCCGCACCACTGACACACGTACACACCCTCGCTGCCCCAGCTCCGCCCCCACTCCACCCCTTCCAAGAGGTCCCACCCCTGCCCCACCTCCTCCTCTGAGCACACAGCTCCCCATTCCCTCCTGGAAAGCGCTAGGCACCACCAACAGCTGTTTGGTAAACAAAGCAAGAGCAATATAGGAAGTCCAGAGCTAGAAACACGCGTGGCCCAGCCAGGCAGCAGAGAAGCCTCTGCTTCTGGCCCCTCCCTCCCACAAACTGCTATGGGGGAGGTGGGAAACGGGAAGCCTGGCGGGCCGCAGGGAAGGGCTTCGCGGGCCACATGCGGCCCCCGGGCCGCATGTTTGAGACCCCTGCTTTAGCTGCTTTGAAGCTTGTCTTTCTGATTTCAAAATGTAAGTGTGGTTGGGCATTTCCAGAAGAGCCAAATCTCAGCATTAAAACTTGTTCTGGAAGAGAGCCCTTTTCTTCTATGATTTTCTTTAATTTGTTCAGGCTAGGCTTTGGCTGCCTCTTCATCGGCAGATGCACCTTCACAAGTACTCTGCATGTTTTTGAGGCTGAAGCAGTTCATAAAACTGTTAAACCAGCATTGGCTGGCTTTGAATTCCTTTTGATCAGAAGGCTGTTCCTCTTTGGTGGGAGGTTTGAAAGCGCAGAGACACTAAGAGCCTTTTCTCGCAACATGTTGCCATTGATAGGCACATGTTTACAGTTCATGGCTTCCAGCCATAAGTTGAATGCCTTTTCAGTCTTCACTAAAGATAAATATAGATAAAGTCTTATCACACACTTGGTTCGTCACCTTATATCACTTGATGACACAGCTTGACGAATTTTCTCTATCTTGATGGCACGGATGCTAGATTCGTTGCGGCCGTATTTACGCGCCACGTTGGAGACCAACATACTGTCTCTCAATAAGTCCAACACCAAGTTTTTCCTCCAGCATTGAGATCACTTTCTTCCTTCAGTTGAGCACCAGATGAAGTAGGTGGCTTGCGTTTAGGGGCCATGTTATATGAAAAATATGCATGTGTAGTGGGGTGACCACCCGCTCCCAGCCCAAAAGGCTTAGAACAGCCCAGGAAGGGGGTGTGGCTGGGAGCCAGCAAACTCCCAGCCTGATTGGGAAATAGGCTCAGCTGGGTGGCCCTGCCCCAAACACTAGCAGGCCTGTATAAAAAGGCTGGGAAGCAGGGGCCTAGAGGAGTCTCCTTCTCGAGCTGAGGAGGCAGACAGGCCTGGCTGTAGGGAGCTTGAGTCAGTACCTAGCGTGGTGCAGGGCTGCGGCTAGGCACGAGGAGCTGGGGAAGCTCTAGCCTGGGAGCCCCAGGCTGCAGGGCCTAGAAGGCCCAACACAGGGGTACGGGGGGGGGGGGGGGGGAGGTTTGCAGGGGGCAGCCCATAGCTATTGGGAGAAGCAGCAGGCCAACCCCCCTTACCAGTGATGAGTGGCAATGATACTGCAGTCTGCCGCAATGAACAGGGGCAAGTGGTGACTGGCAGTTGCCTATTCTGAGGTAAGGTGGGGATAGGGGGTGGAGGGTTCCCCTAGGGAGGGGAGTCCCTAAGACCAGTGGGGGTACTGCAGGGGTGCAGCACCCTCGGTAAGAGGGCACCGGGGTCCTGGAGGGACACGGGGCAAGAGTAGTAAGCGGGACATCAGCCTGCAGAGGGCGCTCCAGAGGCTGGTGAGCTAATTCCCGGATGGACCAGCAGGAAGTGCCACAGGGGTGAATCGCCGTCCTGCTACAGCATGGTATCTTTAAACACTACTGTACATTACAGTAGAATCACCCTCAGCACGACAAGATGTGCACAGTATGAGAGGCACACAGGAACTGAGTACTGTAGCGGGAACAACAGATTTGCATCTCTCATCATGCTCACTCCAGGGCATACGGTCATTGAGTGGAATGGCAGGCAGAACCACACTATTTAATCTGTTGATTTTTTTTTTTTGCCAAGCATGCATAACTGAATTAGAGCATGTTAAATGCATGAATGATCCAACTCCCCTGTACATATACGTCATGACTATGACTATATCACCATCTATTATCCTGTATGTGTGCAAGGCTTGAAATAGGAGTTAAAGCCATTGGAAAGAAGATTTCCATCATCCAATAGTGCCTGAGAGAAGAGACTTTAAAATAGCTTTTGGCTAATTAAATATTTTAGAACCCTAAACAGTTAACACTTGACACCTCAGACAGAAAAATACAAGAAATAGTTGTATCTAATTTATATTTATACATAGTTGTATATAATTTATACACACAGACACAAAATGGAATTAGCAGCAATGGAATTTGTCTCATTTACCTATTGCAATGATATTCTCCTTTCCTTGATGTTATTTTAACTTGATCTCATTTTATAGTAAGAATATTTGTTATTCACTTATTTTCTCATGCAAACTTATTTCCTTGCACAGACACTCAATGTCTGCATTTTAAGCTACAGAATTTTGCCTATCTACACTATCAAAATCTCCTTTTCAGCAGATTTTTGCTCATCATGCTTCATTTGGCTTGTGCGATACCTAGCAAATAAATACCTTCATGTTAGTTCAATAAAATTGCATTTTTTTAAAAAAAAATCTGCAAAACTAACCCCTCATGACAGAATTCTATTTAGTAGTGTTGAGAAAAAAAAAAAAACAGACTAAGCCAAAAATGAGGTAGAGAGGAAATGAAGATAAAGCTTCCCTCTTCTAAAGAAGTTAGTAGAATGCAATTTTATTCAAACAGAAAGAAATGTTTCATCATCCTAGTTAACCGAATTTGCATTTACCTTTGGTAAGACTTCTTGTTTTCCCTAGCTACTCAATTTAGTTCACTAGATGCGAGATAACTGAACTCAAGATTCCTTAAAAAAAATAAAAAATCTTTTTTATGGAAACATACAGGACTATCCCTTCGGGGATTTCAGTGATTTGTTCTTTGTGCTTTTAATCTGTCTTTTCTTAGCTAGGTTTTGGTTCAAGGAAAGCTGCAAAAAAGGTTTATGCCAATTTAGCAAGGGGAGAAAATGAGTTACCACCAGCTGCATCAAGCGAGACTATAATAGCTCCATATAAACTTCAGAGAGATCAGAGCCAAGTGCTACACTGTTGATCAAATAAGATCTGAGCTTTTCATATCCACGCAGAGGTGATAGCTTTAGCTACACCTATCTTTTACACAACACTTAAAATAAAAGTGAGTGTGCTCTTATTAAGATTTCAGAGTTAGCGTGTTGGGTGCGAAGATTACAAGTCATGAAAGAGAAATAAGAGTAAAATCTTTAAATGAGGTACTGAATTTTTTTGAATTCCTAACGAATGAACGTTTCACTTCATATATTCTGTTACAATGGCCTGCCTAGGAGATCCTGATTTCATCAAGAAGATTGATCGTAATCACCCTGGCATGACAGTTACCTGACAATTACAACAATCTATGTAACAAAATATAGGTGATCAGAAAATGACAACATGTAATTCTCAAAAATGAAACCAATGGGTGGTCAATCCTGAATGCCTACTGATGTACAACTATGTATCTAAGGATAAACATGAGTTTATCTATGTAACAGGATAAACATGAATGATATTTAAACGGTTTTACTTAAAAACTATTTAAAATATGTTAAATTACTACAACACATATTAACACCTAAACTTAGCATAAGTTTATTTACATAATTTAGATTAAAATAAGAAAAATAATACGATTGCTGCTAAATTTAAAAGAAAAACAATTGACCCGGTAGAAGTCATGGACAAAGCACCTGGAACCAGAGGTCTGTTGAAATACTAAACCAATTTTTGACAGCATAGCTCCTTCTGCAGTGGCAGAGAGAATATTTCTTCCATTCATTTACTTCAGTTCAATAATGAGTTCATTCAAAGTTAAGAAAACACTGGGAACAGAAAAAGCAAGAAAGTTTGCTTTCCTGTTCTAATCCATGAATAAGAACTAGGTGCGAGAATGAGATCTACTAGTTCTAAAACTTTAAAGGATAGGGTGCTCAGAAAATCAGTTCAATTTACTAAATGCAGATAATACTTCCTCTGTTTAAACCATTAGTTTTAAATACAAGATGGGTTTTGGGTAGTTTTATGGAATATAAAACCAATTTAAAAGCTCTGTATTGTGCATTTTTAATTAAAATCAAATTCCTATCCAAACAGACCTTGAGACAAGTCACAAAAATGCATCCTTTGCAATTTCGTAACATATTAAAAATGTGTAAGTTAAGATTCTGAATAAATGTAAGTTATGCTATGTAATTGCTTAAATAAATGATTATGGATAAAGTGTACCATCCTGGTTAATAGAAAAGGACAATTTAGTGTTCAGTCTAAATTTAGCTGTAAATCGACATGTTTAATCATTACCAATCAATGTCAATCAACCTTTCTTTATGAAAAAGACTAAGTACAAATGCAAAACAAGATTGAAATCAATTATTTAAATCAAGGTTTTCTGCTTGCTGATTTAAATCATGATTAATATTGGTAATTTAAATCAATCCGGTCAATTCTGAAAAATATTTTTCTTACTATTTAAAGTTCTATATTGGGAAAAATACCTAGCGTAAGTTGCAAGCAAATGACTAAATAAATCAATTGCTTTACATATTCCATATTCAATTTACCTATGCAATGCACTCAGTAAGCATTCAACATATTTGTATTTCGGTCATGGAGGCAGCCACCATCAAAATTCGCAATACATTCTAATGATTTCATATCAATTAAAATGAATCATTGAACCAGTAGCTGGATGAATTATCAGGTCAAGCAGCTAATATATTGTTAAATTTTATGGTTAATTCTAAATTATTATAGATCATAAATATTCATGATTAGACTGTGCCAGTTAATTTTCAAAGCATTACCATGGATACAAACAAGACAAAATTTGTGAGTATTTATGGACAACAAACACCTACATGATTACACTGGCATTGTTGGGACCATTCGGGTAAACAGTATGTGATTAGATTTGGCTTTACAAAAATGAGACTGCAAATTTATTTTAAAAAGGACCGTACCACATATTTATTTCTTTAGATTTAATATACAAAAAGATAACTTTACATAAGGCATGTGTCCTTTAACAACAACCAAATTCAGCATATGTAACAACACTACACATCAGTAAAATACTGATGAAAATAACCAAAACACACACATCAGAAAACATACTCCCCCCCCCCCCCCCCCCGTCCAAATCCCTTCACCATCAGCTCTCCCTAGAATCTCTCACAAATATGGCTTTTGCATTTTGCCCAGAAGGTTAAACTTGGACTATTTGGGACAGCTGCAGAAGCCTCACAAAAAATCCTGACCATAGCCTTTTATAGTGAGTTGGTGCGGGGGGGGGGGGGAGGGGGGGGGAGAGAGGATTTAATTTGAATATCTCTGCTGACCGGAACAGTGACCAGTTGTCCTGTTTTTAAAGGGACAGTCCTGGTTTTTGGGACTTCTTCTTAAATAGACACCTATTACCCTTCACCCCTGTCCCGTTTTTCACAGTTGCTATCTGGTCACCCTAGTATGGCATTGTCAAAAAGGCTCTTTTAGGTAGGTATTAAGGCTTTGATTTTCCAAGAGTTCCAAAGAATAACTGTAGACTTTCAGCAAGAGTTGAGCAACTATCTCTCTTGATCCCATTTGAAAACCCAGTCTAAACCTCCAACAGAGCCAGGTCGAACTAATGCATGAGTCTGAGTTAAGTGAGAGACTTGGTTCTGAATAGTGTTTTATCTCCCAAATTTAGATGGTCAATATCTTTTACACAAAGTGCTTTGTAGATCATGCAAGGACAGGAAAACATCTTGCCTACTGACATCCATCCACAACAGATCATAACAGTAAATAATAATCAGGGTAAACATTACCAGCCATAAACATTTATGCTTAATTCTTAGGCTGAGACGTTTAAAAGTCAATAAGTTAAAATGCAATTGCTCTCTCTCAAGCTATCTCCAGATTTTTTTAAAAAACACTTGCTTAAAATTCTACTCTTTTCAGCATCTGGCAGACTGCAGACATTGGGTCTAATTTAATCAGAAGAGTACAACTCAGCTTCAGGCCAAGATAGCACTTGGCGGGGAAGCTGAGAGCTTTCACACGTTTGTTTTTTTGTTTAAAAAGTACATCTGTTCTATTCTGCCCTTGAACTTTAAATCTTTCCCAACATTATTCAGGGTTACATCTGCAAAGGGATGGCTTCTCCGAGTATATAGAAATGACAGTTTACACAGAAATAACACAGGGGTTAATTGGAGTATAGTGTTCTTAACTGTTCATCCCAGATAGATTTCCCTTCTAAAAAAATTCTAAGTGGTGTAACTGGCAAAAGATAGTCTTTAAAAAGTGTTGCTCGTGTCAAACACACAGCTTGGGTAAGTTCTAATTGAATCAATCATAACTTTAGTGACCAACCATCAAGAACTGTAGCTTTTGAGTACTGCCCTTCTGCGTTAGTTCGGAAGTCTGTTATCGGCTAGACTGTTGTCTTTAGTCTTGACTTATATGCATCAAATCTCTGAACTACACAATTCTGCCTTAATTCTGGGATAATTTCGTGGAAAGCTCTCTGCCTTTCTTTTTTGATGCACAAATCTACAGCATGACAGATGCCTTGTCTACAGGAAGCTTTTCATTTATAAATTCTACATCAATTTAACTACACTGCAAATAGCTCTTCAGAAACTGAAAATAAAGTTTTTTGTCTAGTCTGAGGGAGGTGGAGGAGGTACAATTTGTTTCTTAAAAATTTCCTTTAAACATTAGGTAGGAAGTTTCCCATCAAAATCTGTATCCACAAATACATTTA
Organism: Sternotherus odoratus; assembly: GCA_032164245.1. Classification (NCBI taxonomy): domain Eukaryota; kingdom Metazoa; phylum Chordata; order Testudines; family Kinosternidae; genus Sternotherus; species Sternotherus odoratus. The sequence continues at coordinate 16,504,014 of JAVMKO010000007.1, read as the reverse complement.
CACATGCAAATGTAAACTGAAATCACATTATACATATTCGATTTCAGGGCCAGTTGCTGAATTTACATTCATTTACTCATACTGTTTCTGAGTAAATGAATGTAAATGTAATGTAGCTCCACTGAAGTCAACAGTGTTAAGCTGGTCTGATAAAAAATTGGGCCCCTACCAATCTCTAAGCACACAAAAAATACCTGGCTTGCACACTGAACTGTAATAACTACACCCAATTTAGGGATACACTTGAGAACTGGAAAATCATGCCCTGAATGTAGTGCTAGGAATCGCTGCTCATGGTACATATCAATAGGAATGGTCTAATAATTTGTTTTTAAAAGTCACTTTTTCCTTTGTACGTTGTGTTTTTAAATGCAACAATTCCTACACCTCTTCAACCTACTGCAGGTGGCATTCTGAGCTTCTACGGCTCCTTATGAGGACATCAAAGTACTTCAACCTTAAAGGAGTTTTACCTGTGAAAACCTCAGGGTTCAGTTGCAAACCAAAACCCTCACAAGCAGCTCCTTTCTATTCCCCATTTTTACCTTAAGGCCAAGTTTCCTATGAGAGTCTAGTGAGTTTTGAATGGATCAGTTCTTGGGTGTGCAATGCAAGACAAAGGGTCAGAAAGTGCTGAGCACCAATTCTCTCTTTTTAAGTGATCTCCATATGGGCATCAAAAAAATGGAGGCCTCCGGAATCATTAGTCTTTTTGGAAGGTCTTGGCCTACATGTCTGTTGCAGGGTACCCTAGGGAGTTCCGTAGAAATGAGGCTCACACACAGTGGCTAGATGAAAAGTAGTGCGTTTATTGAAGGTCCCGGCCCTTTGGCGCTGGGGGCCCCTCTCAGGGCAACTGCAGAGTGGAGGACCTGGCACATCGGAGCAATGCCCATGGAAGAAGCCCGACACACATGGACACAAATATTCATGCTCATTTGCATCTCATGCATAGCTCATGAATAGCTAATCACATGTTTTGCAATCCTGCCTCAGTTTCCCTGTCTGGTTTCACACAAGCAGAGTTTCACACAGACCAAGTAAACAGCTCACACAAAGCTCTTCTCAGACACACACACGAGAACAGGAACACAAGGCCATTCCCAAGCTGATAACCTTAATTATGCGTTACCCTGGAGGCAACTCAGAAGCATAACTGCGCCCCCTAACGATTGTCGTCACAGTAATCTTCCACATACTACAATGTCTATAGGGATTGGGGGGATACCAAACAGGTAGAAGGACAGATCTGGTCAGCTATGCAAATAAATGGCACAAATTCACTGAATGTTTGTGATGACAAATGCAGACAGAAATTCAAACCAGGGCTGGTTTATTCTTCAGTCTTAAAATACGAATATGTCTACAAGCACACACTTAGGAAGTTGTTGAATATACTGTACTCATTTTACAAGCAGATAGATTGAGATACAGAAGTGATTTATCTGAGAGTACACGGAGTTAAAATGGGCAAAACTAAATTAAGCCCAGGAAAATGGACACCCTTTGTGAATCCCCATTGATTTCAACAGTAAAACTTGCTTTGACTTCAACAGAAGTAGCATTTCACACCCAGGCCTTTGCTCTAACAGTAGAGCACCATTACCCAAGGTGTCAAAAAATAAATAAATCAAAGATTTCCCAGAATCATAGAAATGTCTTCCCACATTGTGATGATGAGTGTTGTGTGACCAATTTCTTCCTTTTCCACTCATTGAACAAATTCAGCACATCTGTGGATGTGCTGAACACAGACAGGTTCTGCATTTCCTTTTCAGCTGTTCACATGTAAAACTCTTCAATGAAAAACAAATACAGAAAGTTGTGCCTGAGCTTAAGTGCCATTCTTTAAGGTGATACAGACTAAAGTGGGGGGCGGGGTGGAGAACCACTCTGGAAGCTCTTCAGTGTGACAAACTACTAAGAATGAGCCATTTCACTTACCATCGTTACTAATTCCTTTGAAAAAGTAAAACATACTGTGGAAAACACCAGCAATCGAAAAAGAATTGCTCTACTTATAAATCAAATTCATTCCACTTAAGTGTTCCATTATCTCCCAGTTGTGCAAAAATTGAAAAAGAAAAAAAAAGTTACTGCTTTTAAATACTTAATTTGAATCTAGCACTTTCAACCATATGCTCAGTGATTTATAACACTGATTGAATTCAAGTTTTTATAGCTTTGAATGCCAGAGTCATTTCACCCCTTTCTAATACTGAAACAACTGGGAGAGTGTTTTTAAAGTGATGGGAGAAACACACAGTTTCATGATAGCATAATGTCTCCTGCAAGCATTGAGAAAGCTAATTTTGCATTACATATAGAGCAGTCGGCTTATAGAGGAGAGTTATATGAAAAACAAGAAAATGGATTAAAGCAAGATAAAAAATTAATAGCACGAACAGATTCTGGAGGCAAGCCACGAGTGACTCAGGTAGACACACTGGATCACCAACACAAAATAAAATAATGTTGTGCAACTTACCACAGCATATCCGCCACTCTCCCACTTTTTTCCTACTTCTGTATGTGAACTGAATAGTGATGTTTAATATTTTGAAACCTACAATTAGCATTCGTAAAGCTAATAGGTTAAAATTGATTTAAATTATTAAAATAAGATGCTAAAAATTAAGGGAGATTTTTAGTTACTTTTAGAAGTAGCATTAATTTAGGACATTTAAATTACAATCCTTTTGTAACTGATGCATGCATATTCTTTAAAAGGGTATAATCATCTGGATGTCAGATACATGGATTTATGACTTAAAAATTAAGTATGGCTTACAATTGGCACTCTCTATGCATAATATTTTAATAGCAAGATTAGATATGTTAAAGTATTAACAGCCTTTTGTTGCACTAATGCAATTTTATTAAAAGCCAACCCTCTCAAAGTTTCCAGTTTTTCCTAGATTTGATTTTCCACCATGACATGTTATACAGTATACAAAAGCAAATACATTTTCTTCTTCTAGATTCCTACAATGAGGCCACAACTTTGCTGTCATGAGTTACAATTCACCACCATAGAACTCACTATAAAAACTACAAATGCTAGATTGACACATCATGGAAGAAAACCAGCAACATACAGCACTACTCAACTTAAACAATACATTTAATCAAGGACACAGATATTTTGGTGTGCCCTTCCTCACCAGGACCTAGAGCACGGTCACAGTGGTATTGTTTGCTTTTTTAAACAAAAACTTCCAAGCACCTGTTGGCTTCAACGGCATCAGAAAGGTCTACTGGTATTTTAACATTTGCTGGCTAAAACCAGATTTTAGGTTTTAAATTTGTGTGTGCATGGACAAGCCTTTTTCTGTTAAAAGTGTTTTGGATCAAGGGCTGGATGTGGGGTTTCCTTTTCTCAAATGGATTGGTTTGTTTCTGATTTGTCATCTGCTTCCACTAGTCCCTCCACCCTTCCGAAAATTTTTAATTTTTACTACTCAGAAGGGAAGAAACACCACGATTATCTAAGGTAAAAACATATTAAGGGCAGGTTAATCTGTTTATGTACCATTCAACTTGCATGCAGGCAAGGCGGCAAAATGTAGTACAGCAGAGATGTCTACCATAATTAACTAGAACAGTAACACTGTAAAACATTGAAGTTGATCCAACAGCTGATCCATAAGATTTCAATCCCCATCCTAGAAATACTGCATTAGTCTACAGCAAATACAGTTTTCGGTGGCTGTGTAAAGCACATATGTAAAAACGTTCTATTCGAGGCTTTCATGTCTATTTGAGATAAGAACATAAGAACATAAGAACGGCCATACTGGGTCAGACCAAAGGTCCATCTAGCCCAGCATCCTGTCTACCGACAGTGGCCAATGCCAGGTGCCCCGGAGTGAGTGAACCTAACAGGTATGATCGAGCGATCTCTCTCCTGCCATCCATCACCCCCCTCTGACAGACAGAGGCTAGGGACACCATTCATTACCCATCCCGGCTAATAGCCATTTATGGACTTAGCCTCCATGAATTTATCCAGCTCTCTTTTAAACCCTGTTATAGTCCTAGCTTTCACAGCCTCCTCAGGTAAGGAGTTCCACAGGTTGACTGTGCGCTGTGTGAAGAAGAACTTCCTTTTATTTGTTTTAAACCTGCTGCACGCCAATTTCATTGAATGGCCCCTAGTTCTTCTATTTTGGGAACAAGTAAATAACTTTTCCTTATTCACTTCCTCCACTCCACTCATAATTTTATATACCTCTATCATATCCCCCCTTAGTCTCCTCTTTTCCAAGCTAAAAAGTCCTAGCCTCCTTAATCTCTCTTCATATGGGACCCGTTCCAAAGCCCTAATCATTTTAGTTGCCCTTCTCTGAACCTTTTCTAGTGCCAGTATATCCTTTCTGAGATGAGGAGACCACATTTGTACGCAGTATTCAAGATGTGGGCGCACCATGGATTTGTATAAGGGCAATAAGATATTCTCCGACTTATTCTCTATCCCCTTTTTAATGATTCCTAACATCCTGTTTGCTTTTTTGACTGCCGCTGCACACTGCGTGGATGCCTTCAGAGAACTATCCACAATGACTCCCAGGTCTTTTTCCTGATTGGTTGTAGCTAAATTAGCCCCCATCATATTGGGGAGATGCTGCTTTCTAAATCATGTGCCCTTCTGGCTTTTTCCTGCAAATTACTATTTTGTACCATCACTAGACAGCTTTATATCCATTTTCAGGACAACTTGAATATTTAAAACTTCACAATACCAAGAATGCAGCTTCTCCCATATGCCATACTCCACCAAAAGACATTTATGTGAGGCTACTATCAAACATCTCAAAGAACGCAAAAGCCATCCCATGTACTTTCTTTAGGTTGATAGCTACATAACTTCAAGTTTGTGTGTGTGACAGGAGGACTGATCTTAAGTTTCTGGGACACAAAAATATCATCATGACTAACCTTCGCATTTCTACTACTGAGCAAGATCTGCACTGTGAATTTTTAATCACAGCTATGACAACAAAGGACATCCTGAAATGAGGCAGTTACAGTTTTCCCTGGTCAAAGAAGGAAATGCATCTTGGGCCAATTATATTCATATACACAAACATAAAAAGTTAAAATGCCACAGTACATCCTTATAACGGAAAGTTAACTTCAACCCTAGCTGTAGACAGATGGCAAGCAGGAATAAAAATGTCAAAGTCTGTTATTGCAGAGATCCTGTGAGAAAGTTCATCGTGGCCAGTGTCCTTCAACTCTCAGTTTGATACAAGGTCCCTCTCACAAAGAGCAGCTCTCTCCATCCAAGACGTCAACTGCCCCTCCCACCATGATCCTTTAACTAGAGCGGTCAAGCTCTTAAACACAGAACTACAGATGGGATTATATACCTGCATCCAAGCACACCAGTATCCTCAGGCATCTTGACCTCAGGAATTTTGAACTGAAAAAAGTATATTTTATTTATTTTAAGCACATAACTAAAAAATACAATTATGTGTTTCATTTCTTTTTTTAGGCGGACTACTTTTATTGAACCACCACTGAGAATAAAGAGGAGTGCTAAGTGTCTCTGTGTATAAATAGTTAAGGCAGAGAGACTAACAATAGGGGCTTTGCCATTGCAAAGCACAGCAAGACAGACAAGGGAAGCTGTGGGTTTTCACTGAACTCCGTATCATCACTAAGTCTGGATTTCCTAATAAGCAATTCATTTTGCATTAAAATTAGAAAATTTCAGCTTCTTGCTAGCCAGGAGATGCAAAGAACCAAAGCAGCAATTGTGGAGATGCCAGTAGACTTGCTGAGAAAAGCAATGCAGAATGGTAGATTTAAAAACCAAACTACCTCCTTGGCAAGGAAGTAGATTTTGTGTTATTAAATAGTACAGGAAACAGGAAAATGAAAAGAGTTAGAGAAACTGGTTTTCCTCCCCCACAGATACAGTGCTGCTGGCTTAAAATCTAACACTCAAAAACTATTCTCAATTTCCAGAGTCAATTCACAGACAGAACAGGAATTAAACTTTACACATTTATTCCTACCTCCTCCCAAAAACAAACCATTATTTATTCCCTGATCTGCATTTCTGATCAGTTCTCTAGATTCAGAATCATTTATCATCTGGAGAGGAAGTCTTCTACAGTATCTTATTTGGTAAGGGGTGAAAAAGGCTTTCTGAAGAGGGATATAAGCTGCTTTAAAACGATATGTAAACATTTAAGGAAAGATACTTCAGCAGAATCAAACATGCCCACCTTCACTGAGACTAAAAATAGAGCAAAAATGGATATAGTGCAGTTATCACTGACCTACAAGATGACCCAGTGTATTTAAAGGAAAATGTCTACTGGTTATCCAAAGTTAACAAAAATCAATTAGAAGACAGTAGTCCACATAATATCTACAAACCTCTCCCCAATTTACCTTCCTGCAGCAAAGGGAATAATGAATTGCTCCGTAAAATAGAGCAACAGAGTGGAGAGAAATAGCTTTATTAGAAGCTCTTTAAATAGCCACTTAAAAGCATAGTTTATCTTCCTGGTGCACTATCATTCGTAATGCTGGCTAAAGCACAGGTCTGGAAATCAGGAAACCTTGATTCTATTCTCTGAAATGCCACTTCCTATATGATCTTGAGCAACTTCTTTAATAGGGAGCTCATGCACAGAAAGACTAAACAGATGGAGATAAATTGATTAAGAGATTTCAAGGCTGTAAGGGATTGATGATGATCATCTTGTCTGACTTCCTGTACATATTATAGGCTGCCATAGACACTCCCCCAAATAATTCTCAGGATATCTTTTAGAAATGCATCCAATCTTAATTTAAAAACTGCTCATGATGGAGAATCTACCACCAATTTTTGGTAAATTGATCCAATGGTTAATTATTCTTACTGTTAAGATTTACATCTTATTTTTAGTCTGAATTTGCCTAGCTCCAACTTCCAGCCATTGGGCTGTGTTATACCCTTCTTCGCCCAACTGGAGAGCCCATTATGAGAGATTTGTTCGTCACATAGGTACTTACAGACTTCAGCTGGTATGACATCAGGACCTGGCACTTTATTGTTCTTCATTTTTTTAGTTGCTTTGCAAACCTCAGGTGTTGGTGGGTTGGCAAAAGTTTCCCAGATTGGGTGCTGAGGGATGCAGTTGATGGTGAGTTAGAAGCTTTTGGTCGTGTTCCTTCCAGTGCTCTTTGACAGAGTCCGTTATCTTTAAGAAGGGTACTATCAGCTTTGGACCTCAGGGGTGTGAGGCCACATGAGCTTAGTCTGTACAGGGTCTTTGTCTCTGTCTGTCTTTGTGATTTGGAATGCTTTCTATGTTTTGGTGCAAATCCTGATGGACATGATTGACCTCACCAGGCAGTCAGCAATCGTCAGATCCTCTCATGACATGAGTGATTTGGACATCTCTTAGATCCTGTGTTCTTACAATGACAGTCTAGGAGGTGCCACAGTTTTGAGCGGTGGTGTTGCCAAGTTGCTTTGTACTTGTTGTTTTGTCTGAAGATTGTGTTTGTGGTCACAATGTTGTGTTCTGCATGTTTGCAGAGTAGAAGGATGCCATTGGAATTGGTGCTGCCCATTACTTCCTTCCCAATGGTGCTACTCCATATGTTAAAATCTCAGCCAACTCAAAGTCCCCTATATGAGGGTTAAATGTAAGAGAGTCAGCTAATCTTTACTTCACACAATGCTGGTGCTATATTCCTCCTTTCTGAATGATAAAGTAACAGTTGCACACATTCAGTAACTACTGCATTTCATACAACAGCTTGCTTCCAAAGCTTCTCTTAAAATACCATAATACATCTATGAATATATACCATACTATCTTTGGTTTTAAAAAAGATTTTAAGCCTATTTAAATAAAATATTTCCCCCTGCTCTATAAGGCACAGCTTAAGCAGAACACACACAAAAATCTAACAGGTTAACAGCCATGTAAAAGGTTCACTGAACTTATGTGCACTTTCAAATATTTATTTTTACACAGAGAGCATATTGGGACAATGTAAGTAAATACTAGAGCTGGTAGAAATATGGGAACATTCTTCATGAAGATTTACATGAAAAGAATGTTCCCGTTTCAAGTTTACAAATTTGAAGTTTTTTGACCAGCTCTAGTATGTATATACGAGCAACATCTATTGTTAAAGTGGTTATCAGTTCTACCTATATTACCAAAAACTCTTTTTAGTAGGGCTGTTGGTTAATCACAGTTAACTCATGTGATTCTCAAAAAAGTAAGCGATTAATCACCATTTTAACCATTTACGCAATAGAATACCAATTGAATTTTATTAAGTATTTTTCACCTAAGTACTGTCATGCAGTCTTTATCATGCAATGGCAACTAACAAATGAAGATTTCTTTTTTGTTACATAACTGCACTCGGAAGCTTCTTTCTACCTTCATGCCTCCAATGCTGTAGATAGCTCACTCCAATGTTCCATAAAGCTTTCACTTCTACTGCCAGATTTCAGACAGCAATATAACCTCAGCTTCATCAAACTTGCAGCCTAACATGCAACCTTAAGTGAGCTTTAAAAAAAAAAAAGTTTTGATTTAAATAAACAAGACAAAGGCTTGAGGTAACAACGTAATGAACCATAGATAAATACAATTGAAATAAACCTCAACAGCATTGATATCAGTTCTGCAGTAACTCTTCCAGACACGTCTCCTTTATCACAGAGAAAGAGCATACCTTTTGGACTTCTCCAGCTGCCCAACCCAACAAGTGTCTATCGCAGGGTTCCCTGGAAGTCACCAAATTTCAGACCACATTTTCACACGCATTTCGGAAGTTGTTCTGCTTCCGCACTGCTGAGATCAACATATAACTGATATCCTAAGAAACAATACATGAGGAGCAAGCAACAAGGTGAACAAAAGAACAGATCCTATAATGCTTTAGATTACTTGTACAAAAGTTCATGTTGTGGGTTTTGACATTTCAAAAGAGATTTTAAAAAGAAGGGTTAAAAACTATTCAAACTGAAATCTGTAATGGAATCTTCATAATGGTTGAGCTACTACTCCACCATAATATATAACCTCACAGACATCACCTATATTAAAAGTAACAATTTACATTATACAAAAGAACTTAAATAGCGAACGGTAAATTCAAATTTTTAATTCGGTTTACTTCTTGCATGTCTTTCTGCTTGGACAATGGAGATGAACTATGCTAGTTTCACCCACGTTTGCATTCAGTTTTAATTTCTACAATGGCAGGGTTGCAGGTAGGCCAGAGTGTATTTAAACAAATCAAAAATTTCCATTGGAATAAAAAACAAATTGGGACTTTTGGGGGGGGGGGGGGGGGGAGGGGTATCCAAAATTTTGGGACAATTTTTTGACTAGGTCTTTAAAATAGCACAAAGGTCTCTCTACATGCACACTTTTAACCTTGTGTAATAAGTGGACATCTGGACATGTTTTGGTTTTATATAGCCATACAAGTCTCCCCTACCTCCCATGCAGATAGGACAGCTCAAAATAGGAATGAGTAAGTCATGTACTTTATAGTAACAGGAGGTTCTTGGAGATGTGTGGCCCTTCTCTGTATAATGGAGGGTGTGCATGCACACTCCATGCACCTAGAGTCAGAACATTCTTGCAGGCAGTGTCTGTTGCTTGGTCCATGCACCCTGACCCTGGCTTTCTTTGTACCTCAATCCGAGGGTGTAAAAGGGCAGAGTGGGCCAATTACCTTTCCAGCTCTTTGTTGTGGGCTGTGTGTGTGTGTCAATCTTAGAATGATCTGACGCAGAGGGGAAGAAGGGCGGGTAATGAAATACAGATAAGGACCATAGATCTGAAAGAAATGCCGATTATTACAAGTAACTTACTCCTGTTCTTCAAGTGCTGGCCGGTAAGTGTATTCCACTGAGGGTGACTGGCAAACAGAACTCGTGTTGGAGGAGGGTGAGGAGACAGGCAGAAGAGCCATTTATGTGCCAGTGAGCAGTCCTATACTAGAGAAAAATGCCTTACAAATGTGTGGAGTGAAGTCCATATAGCTGCCTTGAAAATGTGAAGTAGAGGTACTTCCTGAAGCTGTGCCACTGATGTCATTTGTAGAATGAGCCCTTAGCACAGCTTCAGAGCAGAGGTTTTATGAATTTTTGTGTACTCAAAAAATACTGAGGTGTGGTTGTGTTCAAACCTATCTTGATCCTGCAATCAGTTCTGCATGGGCTGATGGCCCTATTCCACAAGGAACCCCCTTGACGTTAAACAGAACTCTATAGCAGTCAAGAGAGCAGCCTGTCTGGAGTTCATCTACATCTAAACAACATGTTATGTAATATGGTCCTTGAAACACAATACATGGTATTATTCAAGGGAAGTGTGTTTGAACTAAAAGAAGGGTGATTAGGGGTTGCCTGAGCAGTATTATCAATCCTAAGGTTCAAAAACTCATGAGTCAGGACCTGTCTCTACACACATCCCAGCCACAAAAATCACAATTTTCATAGCTGTGTCCTGAGCATTTTAGGTTTCTGCTACACTTCCTACAAATTGTATGTGTCAACAATTCCCTCCCCATTAACCTTATTCCTTTCTCTTTCGGCTTTGACTAATAAGAACCCAATTTGACCAGTCAGGACAAATTTAACTGGCACCACATTGCTGTGATCAATCTGCTCCCCCCACCGAATGCCCCTAGGAAAACAGCCTTTGGTAGTCAGATATTTTCAAGAGTCAGGGAATAACGTTGGGGTCAGGAAGAAGCTAACTAGATCATATGCTATGCCTCTGGTATTTCAGCAACTGAACTCCAAGCAGGATACCTAGTAATTGCATTTTCTTGTCTTCTGCAATTCTTTTCTTTCACCCATTTGGTGCATTTGACTAATTTTGTCTTAAGAAAAAGCAAAAAGCAAGTTGCCTTCTAAATAGCCTCTTCTTCCCCTCCAGGGAAATGGATGTCTTCTGTTTTCAAAACTCTCTCCACAAATATAAGGGAGGAGGGGGCTGAGAAGGATACAGCAACTTGGTAAAAGTTTTCAGTTAAACGTATTTTGAACCCTCCCCACCATTTTTCTTCTCTTTCTAGGGTTAATAAATGTTTGAAATTGTTTCTGGTTTTGGTAGTACAAGCAAAAACTAAGCTTCTGGCAACAGAACTCCAAACTCTTATTAATGTTGTGGCAGTACAAAAACGGAATAACTTAAAAACTACAACATCCTAAAACCTCTATCATACCCCTGTAACAGGGCACTGGTCAGCTCCAAGAAAGAACAGTTACTCACCTCTCGTAACGTTTGTTCTTCGAGATGTGTTGCTCATGTCCATTCCCAGATGTGTGCGCGCACCGCGCATGCACGGTCCCGGAACTTTTCTCCCTAGCGATACCCGTAGGGTCGGCAGGGGCAACCCCTGGAGTGGCGCCCTTATGGCAATGTATATATGCCCCTGCCGACCCACCCCCCGCTCAGTTCCTTCTTGCCGGTACTCCGACAGAGAGGAGGCGGGTGGGATTCGGAATGGACATGAGCAACACATCTCGAAGAACAAACGTTACGAGAGGTGAGTAACTGTTCTTTCTTCTTCGAGTGCTTGCTCATGTCCATTCCCAGATGTGACTTACGAGCAGTCATCTCGGCGGAGGGTGAGGAGTACTCTGAGTCCCTGCTGACAGAATCGCTTGACCCACAGCGGCATCCTCCATCGACTGCTGCACGATGGCGTAGTGTGACGCGAAGGTGTGTATAGAAGACCACGTCGCTGCTCTACAGATTTCCACGATCGGAATGTGTGCCAGGAATGCCGTAGATGCAGCCTGCGCCCTGGTCGAATGCGCTGTCAGTGCTGGGGGAGTAGCATTCGAAAGGTTATAACACAGTTTAATACACGATGTAATCCAGGCCGAGAGACGCTGGGTGGAAACCGGTAACCCTTTCATCCTTTCTGCCACTGAAATAAAAAGTTGTGGAGATTTACGAAAAGTCTTAGTCCTCTCTATATAAAAGGCTAAAGCCCTCCTTACATCTAAAGAGTGAAGCATTCTTTCCCTATTGTTAGCATGGGGCTTGGGAAAGAATACCGGTAAAAACACATCCTGGTTCAAATGAAAGGGTGAGACTACTTTGGGACGGAAGGCCGGGTGAGGACGCAACTGAACCTTATCTTTATGGAAGACCGTGTAGGGAGGCTCAGAAGTGAGCGCCCTAATCTCAGAAACTCTACGGGCAGAAGTGATTGCCACTAAGAAGGCAGTCTTCCATGAAAGATAGGATAGGCATGTGGCCATGGGCTCAAATGGAGGTCTCATTAATGCCGTCAGAACCAGGTTGAGGTCCCACGGGGAAGTAGGCTGACGGACCTGGGGATACAACCTCTCCAAACCTTTTAAGAATCTGAGAACTAAGGGGTTGCTAAATACCGAAGTACCCCCAAACCCCGGGTGGAAAGCTGATATAGCAGCCAGGTGCACCCGAACAGTAGAGATCGCTAATCCCTGCTGTTTCAGTTCAAGGAGGTAGTCCAGAATACTGGAGATTGTAGAGGTCAGGGGATCTCTACCTTTACTCTGAGACCACAAGGAGAAACGCTTCCATTTGGCTGTGTACGTAACCCTGGTAGAAGGTTTCCTACTACCGAGGAGGATATCCCTGACTGAATCCGAGCACTGCAGCTCTTCAGGATTCAGCCATGGATATTCCACGCCGTGAGGTGGAGAGACTGCAGGTTGGGGTGCAACATCCTCCCGTGGTCCTGGGAGATCAATGTTGGAGAAAGGGGAAGTGTTAACGGTCTCGTCACGCACAGTGACCTCAGGACCGTGTACCAGTGTTGCCGAGGCCAGGCCGGAGCTATCAATATGAGAGATGCTCTGTCCTGTCGAACTTTGAGCAATACCTTGTGTACGAGGGGAAACGGGGGAAATGCATAGAGCAGGCCCCCTGACCATGTTACCTGAAAGGCATCCCCTTCCGACCCCGGGCTGAGATTGAGGAGGGAGCAAAACCTCTGACATTTCCTGTTGGCCTTCGTGGCGAACAGATCTATGAGGGGAAACCCCCCACCTTAGGAAAATCGAGTGGGCAACGTCCGGTCTGAGGGACCATTCGTGACCCCTGAATGAACGACTGAGTGTGTCGGCCAGCACGTTCTGAGTCCCTGGGAGATATTCGGCTGTGAGGGAGATCCCTGGAGGAATGCAGAAATCCCAAAGGGCGAGGGCTTCTCTGCACAGGCGAGAAGAGCGAGCACCACCCTGTTTGTTTATATAGAACATCGTGGCTGTATTGTCTGTTAGGACGGACACATACTTGCCTTGTAAGAGTGACTGGAACGTCTGGCATGCTAGACGGACCACTCTGAGCTCCCGAACGTTGATATGAAGGGACAGCTCTTCCTGTGACCATAGACCTTGAGTCCGGATCTCCCCGAGATGCGCCCCCCATCCGAGGGCGGAAGCATCTGTCACTAGGGTCAGAGATGGCTGGGGCTTGCGAAAGGGAACCCCTACGTTCAGAGACTGAGGCTGGAGCCACCAGTGGAGGGAGCGTCTGACCTGCACTGGGAGAGTCACTACTAGGTCTAGCGGATCTCTGCGTTGGTTGTAGACGCCCGCGAACCATGATTGTAGAGGCCTGAGGCGGAGTCTTGCGTATGGCACCACGTAAGTGCATGCTGCCATATGTCCCATGAGGACCATACAGTTTCTGGCTGTGGTGGTGGGAAACTGCAGGAGTGACTGAATAATATCCGAGATGGACTTGGCTCGGGAAGGGGGTAGGAAAGCCCTTGCTTGCAGGGAATCCAATATGACCCCTATACACTCGATCCTCTGGGTAGGAATGAGGGTCGATTTTGGGACATTCAGGATAAGTCCCAACCGGAGGAAGGTCGCCCTGATAAACCGTATGTGCATTTTTAGCAGGTCCCTTGAACTTGCTCTTATGAGTCAATCGTCCAGGTAGGGGTAAACGTGGATGCCCTGCCTTCTGAGGAAGGCTGCCACCACTGCCATGCACTTTGTGAATACCCTTGGGGCAGTCGAGAGCCCGAAAGGGAGGACTGTGAACTGGTAATGTTGATGCCAGAGTACGAATCGCAGGAATCTCCTGTGACTCGGGATAATGGAAATGTGGAAATACGCATCCTTCAAGTCGAGGGCCGCGAACCAGTCTCTGTGATCCATAGCTGGGATTATGGAGGCTAAGGATAGCATGCGAAACTTCAACTTCTTTATGTAGGAGTAGAGGCCTCACAGGTCCAGGATGGGGCGAAGACCGCTTTTGGCCTTCGGTATAAGGAAATAACGGGAGTAATATCCCTTGCCCCGAGATTCTTGAGGAACCTCCTCTATGGCACCCAAAGACAAGAGGGAATGTACCTCCTGGTCTAGGAGTTGCTCGTGAGATGGGTCCCTGAAGAGGGACGGGGAGGGGGAATGGGTGGGTGGGAGGGTGTGAAACTGGATTGAATATTCCACTTCTACAAGGCTGAGTACCCACGTGTCCGAGGTGATATGGTCCCAGGCCTGGTAGAAGCGGGATAAGCGGTTTGCAAAAGGTAGAGAGTTCGAAGGCAGAGAGACTGGTTTGGGGTCCTCGTGCGCACCTTCAAAAGCTTGGTCTGGGTTGGTGCGCACCGGAATTTTGAGACTGCCGTGAGCCAGATCTTGGGCGGCCACGGCTAGCTCCCCTTCCACCCCTCCTAGGTTGGTCCCTCCTAGCCTGGGGAGGTTGGTAAGGTCTAGGCGGAGGGGGAGGGGTGGTCTGAAAGGCCTCCTCTGGGTTTGAGGAGTGTGTAGGCCCAGCGATCTTAACATTGCCCTTGAGTCCTTCATGGACTGCAGTTTCTTGTCCGTATCCAGGTGGAACAGGCCCTGTTTATCAAAGGGAAGGTCCTGGATGGTGGCTTACACCGGGGGAGGGATCCCGGAGACTTGCAGCCATGCCCCTCTACGCATAACCAACCCCGTTGCCAGTTGTGTGGAGGCCGAGTCCGCAGCATCTAACGCTGCCTGGAGTGCCACCCTGGAAACCAGTCTGCCCTCATCGATAATGGCCTTAAACTCCTTGGCCGAGTCCTTATGCACCTGGTTCTCAAATTTATTCATTGCCGACCCCGAGTTATACGAGTACCTGCTCAGAGCTGCTTGTTGGTTAGCAACCCTGAGTTGAAGCGCAGCCGAGGAATATACTTTCCTTCCCATCAAGTCCAGTTTCTTGGCATCGTGAGATCTGGGAGTGGGCCCTGTTTGGCCTTGACGCTCGCGATGATTGACGGCATCGGCAACTAGGGAGCCTGGTGGAGGATGGGTGAAGAGGAACTCGTACCCACTTCGTGGGGCAAAGTACCGTCTCTCCACTCCCCTGGCCGTAGGTAGAATCAATGATGGAGTCTGCCACAGGTTGTCCATTGTGGTCTGTATTCTCCTTATGAATGGTAGGGCTACCCTGGACGGGGAATCCGATGTTAGGATATCCACCGTAGGGTCATCTTCCTCCTGAACCTCCTCAACCTGCAGGTTGAGGTTCTGAGCCACTCGGCGAAGGAGATCTTGATGGCCCCTAACATCCATGGGAGGCAGAGATGTGGATGATCCTGCAACCGCTTCATCGGGGGAGGATGATGAGGATGCAAACTGTTGGTCTCCCGCCTGTCGCAGCTCCTCAGTGTCCTGGTGTGTCTCTGCATGCAGGGTGCCGTGAGCTTCCGTAGTCTCCGGTACCGACGACCCCGGTGCCGATGGACCCGGTGCCGGTTGCCCCGCAGCGGCCTCCATCGGGGGTCTCGTAATAGTGGCTGAGACCGGACCCCGCGGCACCGAGGGGAGCGACATTGTTGTGGAGGTGGGCCCCTGAGCCTGATAAAATGCAAAGGGGGTCCAGAAGGGCCATTGGACTGGACCCTGGGCATCCTCCATCCACACAGACGGGCGTCTGTGGTGGGACGAGCGCCGGTACCGAGAATGGTGTGACCGGGACGAGTGCCTGCTATGTCTAGAGCAGGACCTGGAAGATCTCGTGTCCGATTCAGACGAATAGTCTGAGTGCGACCAAGGGGGCGCGGTGCCGTCCGGTGCCACGACCGGGTGTGACATTGGTTGGCTCTCTCTGTGCCGACGCGTCGGTTGGAGCAGGCCCGGGATAGTCGGTGCCGCGGAGACTGCACCCCCACCAGGTGCCTCTTGAGAAGTGGACGGTACCGCATCGGTCGGTACCGGGGTTGGTGTCATAGGTGGGATGATCGGTGCCGTGGCCCGAGGGAGCGGTGCCGGGACCAGGAACTGCGGAACTGGATCTCTGGTCAAGTCCATGAGATCGGTTGCCGCGTCAAAAGCCTCAGGGGTTGACGGCATGTCCAACCCAGGCTGATCTCTCTCTGGGGAGAAGGTTGCCGCCAGAGAGGTGGGCGCGTCCTCCACGCAGGGAGCCGCCGGTGCAGGCTCGGTACGGGACTTGTGGATATGCCCCGGAGCCGTCCGCACCACAGAAGGGCCACCAGGTGACTTACGGGCTGGAGAGCGCCCGCTCGATTTCTTGGACGGCACCGGAGATTGCGAACGGTGCCATTGGGAAGAGCCGGCATGGTGCCGAGGTGACCGGTGCCTAGAGGCCTTCTTGGCTTTTGGTGCCGCGGTACCGCGGACTGAAGCCGGTGCGCTGGTGGAAGTGGAAGGCTCAGATGGCTGCAGGGCCGATTCCATCAGGATGAGTTTGAGACGATAATCTCTTTCTTTGTGCGGGGTTTAAAGCCTTTGCAAATTGAGCAGTGCTCGGTTTGATGACTCTCTCCTAAACACTTTAAACAATGGGAGTGAGGGTCACTAACCGGCATAGGCTTACCGCACTTTTCACAGTTTTTGAATCCCGACATCCCAGGCATAACCCGGCGTCAGGACAAGCTAAACTAACAACTATATAACAACTAACACTAAACTAACAACTAAACTAACAACTATAACTGCCTAACAACTACAACCTAAGAAACTAGTATCACAACGAGAGTAGCACAATAGCTGTTCCAGCAACCGCCACGGACGGAAAGAAGGAACTGAGCTGGGGGAGGGTCGGCAGGGGCATATATACATTGCCATAAGGGCGCCACTCCAGGGGTCGCCCCTGCCGACCCTACGGGTATCGCTAGGGAGAAAAGTTCTGGGACCGTGCATGCGCGGTGCGCACACACATCTGGGAATGGACATGAGCAAGCACTCGAAGAAGAACTAGCTGCTTTTAGAGATGCATATATATTTTTATACACACAAGCATACATCTACTCATTAGCCAGAAAAAGTTCATTAACATTCTGATTTTCATGTTCTATAGCATAACATTGTCAACAAAGTTAATCACTGTATTATGTTACCAGAACTGGGCTCCTTCTGGACACAGAGTCATCAATGCATTGTTTGAACTGTAGCTTTATACTGCTCTTTCCGAAAATTCAGATGTCATTTTATGGTAACAGTAGCATCCCCGCAATACCTATTCTAATGTCCTGAACCAGATTAAGTTTGTACTTCTATATCAATGAAAATGTTCTGTTTTCAATATGGAGATTTGGTAAGGTTCCAGATTTTTAAATAAACAGCCATAAATCTGAAATTCTAGACTTCGTTGTGGACTCTGACCTGCAAAACACACTTCGGAGAATTATAAATATCAAGGGGTGACTATCTCATTAATATACCTACATAATTATGAAATCTCATGGCTAGGCAAAATTGCGTTTGTCAAAATGAATCCCAACTTGAATAATTTTTCTCTTCCAAATGCTATTGGTCCTTCTCCCAGGCAAGCTTCTTGATGATTGGGAATCTATGATTAACAGATTCATTTGGGTCCAAGAATCCAACTGGGAGCCCTAGAAAGCCTTGGCAACTAAATTGTCCACAGTTTACAACACTGAATTCAATGTTAAAAAACCAAAACAAACCTCAGGGAAGCTTTGAGATCTGGGTACAAGTCAGTATTAAAAGACTTGATCAATTATTCAGAGATGGTAAATGTCTTCAAATGACCCAACTGTAACAGCTTACAAAAGATATTAAAATGCAATTGTACCCAATACTTTTAATTGAGAACATTTTCAACTCAACCTTCTTAGAAAGATAAACCTAAGCAGAAAGCTGACACTGAAAAACTACTCATCACATCTATGAAACACAAGGGTCTACTTTCCACCAGGTATAAAATTTTAAAATAATTATTTGGAAGAAAAGACTACATTCATTAAAAGTGAAATGCAGATTTGGGTATAGAAATTAAAGATGAGCATCGGAAAGGTATCAGGAGCACTGTCCCATGTACCCCAGTATGCAGATTTATAAAATAAAATTATGTTATAAATCATTGACCAGTGGTACCTACCCCTCTGTCCATTCTTTGCCTAACATTAACAGCACCTATGGTTCAGGGACATGAAAATGCTGGAATAAGACTAGAAAAACAGACTAATTTCTTCACATATATGTGCCCCTGTCCAAAAGTTAGGAACTCCATTTAGGAGAAGATGGATTGCCAGCTGTCAGTAGCCCATTGGTGCTTTTTGTTGAGTTTGCCTGAAAATTCAGCATCATATAAAACCCACAAGGAATGGATTATGTTAGTTGCAGCAAGAATCGCAGTTGCAAATTGATAGGGAAAAACCCCCAACCACCATGACTCCCTTTAATCAACTGACCGGTTCCAAAAAGTATGGGAAATACTAGCATTAGAAAAGCTGAACCATCAAAGCAGAATTCTACAGAGAAGAAGGAAAAACTTTGCTTATCTGGAAACCTGGTGGCATTTGCTGGGGAAGAATCATCCCCTGCCACAAAACCTGAAGACAGAAGACTTGCTTTGAATAGTAAGGATGGGGAAAAAATGTTTGTCTGCTATCTTGCTACTTGGCAACCATCCGATATTTTACAGATTTCTGAAAGCCAGTTTATGTACGGACTTGTATTCTATTTGTATTTTATTCTTCGTTGAATTGTAAAAATTTAGTTATAAGAATTTTTGTAACAATTTATTGGATCTGTTCATAAAAATGCAACTAATTCCCTCTTCTACATCTTCCCCATATTCTACTTTTTTTGGCCATTTACATAGGAACTGGTCTGTTTGGACCAAATTCTGCCTTCAGACAAAGGAATACATTGCACACTGATTTTAAACAGAGTTGTAGGAGCACATCTGAATGCCAGGTATTAGAAAGGATGTATTCATACTGTATAAATAAAATATACACAATATATGTGTGTATTTTATTTATACAATATGAATACACACTATATTATATATATATATATATATATATATATATATATATATATATATATATATATATACATATATATATATACACATATATATATATACACACATACATATATACACACATACATATATACACATACATATATACATACACACTATATATATATATATATTATGTTTTATATAAATATAACACACACAGCATGAAGTCATGTTTTCTAGACATGCCGTAACTAGTAAGCAAAAACCATGCATGCTCCTCGGTGCTAGCTGTCTCCCACCTCTGAATTATTTAAACAACCAACCAATATAATTTTTAAAATGCAAAACAGATGAGGCATGCTTGTCAAACACCATACAGTACATATGCGGTCATGAAATGACCCTTTATTTTTCACTTAGATGTAACCTTTGCATACTTTTCTGGTGTGCATTCTCATTTAATAATAGATGAGAAAAGCTGGGTCAGAAAACAAATGTCGAACAGCTTTTCAGATTCAATTCCTGGCTTTCACGCATCCCTCATTTTTGGGGCTGAATGAATTGTCAGGTTGTACCAGGAAACTTAAGCAATTTTTTTTTTTTTTGGAAAGGAGGAAGATGTTGGTCCCTGAGTATGTTTCGCTGAATATATGAAGTGCACACACATTTGTCACATTCAGTGTCAACATCTGTTGCACAAGATCAAAAAAAAGGTTATATGCAACAGATGCCAGAAGAATCCATATTCCCTCTTAGTTCACGCACCCTCCTTTCCTTCCCCCTCTTTCCTCAGAAGGACTTGAGTTTCACAGCTGAAGCATGAGAATACAATGATCTTAAGCACAGATCTGGTGTACCCTTCATCCCTGTAGGCTACAATAATCAGTTCTGTTCAGGCAACAATGCAGTCCTACTTCTGCTATTGCTTTTTTCCCCTTCAATGAAACACCTAGATGAACTCAGTGGTGTGTTTTTGGTTGTGTTTTATTTTTTTTAAAAGGAAGAGGCACAGTTGATATCCTGTTAGAAATATCTTTGGTGTCACTTTGTAATTAAAAAATGTGTCCATAAATGACTTTGCAAGTATATGAACCTCTGTAGTCTCCATGTCTCTGAACAGATGTGTATGAGGCTCAGACTGTTCAGGGATAACCAGCAGGCTTCTGCTCAGATTTCCTTTCTATAGGGTTTTTGGGGGGGATGTAGGGGAGGACAGAAAAGGGAACTAACAGGTGATAAGTTTTTGTACAGCAGTTTCTTAGGCCTGGTCTACACTGGGGGGGGAGAGGGGGAAGAGGAGAAATCGATTAAGGTTATGCAGCTTCAGCTACACGAACAATATACCTAAGTCAGCATACTTAGATCTACTCACCATGGTGTCTTCACTGCGGTGAATTAACAGCTGAGGCTCCTCCGTCGACTCCGCTTGTCGCTGCCCATCGATCCTGAAGGTATTGCAGACAAGCCCTACAATAGTTACATTCACTTGCCCAATTATGACAGGGAACTCTTCACATGCTACAATTTGTGCTGTGTGAGAGAAAATGGGTGGGGGGTTATGGGAACCACAATTTCTGCCACAGCATGGATCAGAAAGAGTTTAAGATCAGAAGGGACCACTAAATCTACTATCAAGAGAGGTAGCCGTGTTAGTCTGGAATAGCAGAGGTAACAGAGTCCTGTGGCACCTTAAAGACTAACTAAAGTATTGAAGCATAAGCTTTCGTGGGCTAATACCCACTTCATCGGATGCAAGCAGTGGAAGTGTCCAGGGGCAGGTATAGATAAGTAGGCAAGAACCAGGTAGGAGGTAACAAGGGTAGTCCAATCGGCCTGAACCAGCTTATCTCCTCAAATCAGGGAGGGTGAGGTATTCCTCTAGCAGCTGAATTGGAGGTGTGAACTCGGAGAGAGGAGAAACTGTTTTTGTAATTAGCAAGCCATTCAAGATCTTTGTTCAATCCCAGATTGATTGTGTCAAATTTGCAAATGAATTGCAGCTCTGCAGTTTCTCTTTGCAGTCTGGTCTTGAAGTTTTTTTGCTGTAATATGGTGACTTTTAAATCTGTAATTGTGTGTCCAGGCAGGTTGAAGTGTTCTCCTACAGGTTTTTGTATATTGCCATATATACAAATATATGGAGTTCCGGAGTTGACGGGGGAGCTCTGGGCGATCGATTTATCGCGTTTTAGCGAGACGCGATAAATCGATCGCCAGAAGATCGATCTCCTGCAGCGCTCGTGAAGACAAGCCCTTAGTTAAACTTTAAAGTGCCACAGGACTCTGTTACCTCTGCTAAATCTACTCTGACCACCTGCATATCACAGGACACCAGTACTACCCAGCATCCACACACTAAACCCAACAATGGAAATGAGACCAAGGTAAATAAGATCCACCAGAGACTAGACTATTACGTGCCACAGGCACAGGACTACCAAATGACAAACTTGTTTTCCACTATCCCAGGCCTTTCTGTGATTCACACAACTATGCCCAGAAACCAGTTGGACAAATATCTGAAAAGCAAGCCAAGCTTTGAATAGCTTAAGTCTATGGACATCAGCAGCTAGAACAAGGCGAATTTTTTGGCCTGAAGGCCACATCGGGGAATAGGAATTGTATGGCGGGCCATGAATGCTCACAAAATTTGGGTTGTGGTGAGGACTCTGGTTGGGGGGGGGGGTACAGACTCCAGGGTGGGGTTGATAAGTAGTTTGGGATGCAGGAGGATATTCTGGGCTGGGACTGAGGGGTTCAGAGGGCAGAAGGGGGACCAAGGCTGGGGCAGGGATGCAGATTCCATCTGGGGGTGCAGGCTCTGGGTGGGGGTGGGAATGAGCAGTTTGGTGTACAGGTGGGTGCTCCAGGCTGGGATTGAGGGATTTGGAGAGCAGGAGAGGAATCAGCACTGGGGCAAGGGTTGAGGCATGAGGAGAGGCTATTGGGTGCAGGCTCCAAGCAGCGTTTACATCAAGTGGTTCCCAGTAGCAGTGGCATGTCTCTTCTCCGGCTCCTACATGGAGGCATGGCCAGGCAACTCTACATGCTGCCCCATCCACTGGCACTGCTCCCACTAGAGAGCTTAGGAAGCAGATCAGGGCCATGCCACAGTTTCTGGGAGCCGTGGCACCAACACTGCGTCCTGAATGGAGGGGGGCTGAGCCGTGTGGTGCGGCCCCGACCATGCAGCCCAGCGGGAGCTCACGGGCCGTAGTTTGCCTACTCCTGAGCTAGAAGGATAAAGAACCAATGCTTTGCTGATAATTTTCTCAACTTGAACAATGCTCTATGCACAGGTGACTGCTTGCGACTGTTCATTCCCTCTGCACAAATGAAATATTGCATTTTATGACAGTTTGCCAGCTAGTTCAAGCTCAGCTGCTGAAGTCCTTCTTCAAAGCAAAGCAAGGAGCAAACAGAAAGTGACCTACACTCCATCATTACAAAACAAAAACAACAAAAAACTAATCAAAAAAACTGGCTCAAAGTTCTGGAAGAACTTTGCCATTTTTGTTTTCTGTTGTTCATGGAAAAGTGTGCTCTGCGGACCTTTTCACTTGTGCTGACTGCACAGCCGTGGGAGCTTATCTAACAGAAAAACCAATAAAATTTGGATATAGACAAAGGAATCTATATGTTAAAGCTAAACAAATTCAGACTGGAAATAAGGCCTACATTTTTAACGGTGAGTGTAATTAATCATCGGAATAAATTTACCAAGAATCTTGGTCAATTCCCCATCACTGAATTTTTAAATCAACATTGGAGATTCTTGTAAAAGATAGGCACTGGGAATAAATTGGGGAAAGTTTTATGGCCTGTGCTGTACAGGAGAGCCGGCTAGAAGAGCAGTGGTCCTTTCTGGCTTTGCAATACATGAATTTAAGGACTGTGGAACCAGGCTATAAGAGAAGGTGTTTTTTAAAAAAGCCTGTTTGATCAACTACCTGAAAGTTAATTGTGCTTGTTCCATCCTCCAATTGTGCCTTCCAGAATCTTCCCTGGGTTTGTCCCTTGTGTACATTTCAGAAATGGAGCACCATTTGGATCATATCAGTAAAACACATATTTGGGCTTACAGACCTTGGGGACCTACAGTGTAGTTTATAGCAGAGAGCTGGAAAATGGGTGTTTTTCCCTGAGAAAAGTTAGACTTTTTGTCAACAACATGTTCAGCTGAAGTTAATGGGAGTTGAGATAAAATCACCTAGTTATGCTTTGAAAAATTCCGTCTACATCTAACTATGTACATTAAATCCACAGATATGAATTGTCTTGCTTAACCAATTACCAGTCATAGATATGTCATTCCTTTAGCAGTGTGTTGATGCATTGTTTGTTATACACCATACTCATCTTACAGATAACTCTTCACTGCAAATAATTGTTGCACTCCAGAAGTAATAGGAATTGTCTGGCACAGAGAAGAAGAAATGTTGAAAGATATAAACCACGCTATTATTACGTTGGGATATTAAAAGAAGTTGCTTAAAAAGAGGGATCTGGTTAATAGTAGGATCAAATGATGAAATAAAATCCTTGAAATGAATCAAGCTGAAAAAGCTCCCGATAAGAAAAGGGTTATGGAAATTTCACCATCTGCTGGGTACCAACAGAAGCAGTAAAGAAACAGGTGAAATTTAAGGGTCCACTTGGCACATGTCCAACAGGAATCAGAAGGTGGCTCTCCAATAAGCCCTGAAACTGGGGTGTACAGTAACAACTGAGGTCATCATGTGCTAAAGAGAGTTGACTGAACCCAACACAAAGTTACAGAATCCTAAATGCAACCAACAGCTGTACTAGCCATGTGGCAAGAACTCTCCTCAACCTAGAGATAAGAGGATGAGATTTCATCTAAAAAATTATTTCAAAGAAAAATACAAACAACTGTAGGTTATCACGGTAAGTCTACTCTCACTCTGAGACCTCAAGTAATCATATTTTGGATTTCAACTCCTTTATAAATCTAGGCAAATTGTCCTAAGAGAGATTGAAAACAATTGCTTTAAGAAATTGCCTTTAATAGTCTGCTCTTGTCCACTTTGGACCCATATACTCAGAGATGTGACAACACTCTTCAAAGTACCTTAAAGACAAATGAACCCTTGGAAGCGCGATAAATGTGTTAAGTGCTAAAAAATTGAGACTTGTTGATTTTAAATAAATGTAATAAGAAAACTTGGTAATTTGCATTGTTCTTTGCTATAACTCATCACCAAAATTAGATATGCTGCAGAGTCTGATGGTATCTCCCTCTGTTGCATGAAGAGGAAGGTTGTACTTGACATCCACAGTTCTTGACAGAGGACATTCAGTGATACACACTACCTCTTCCCTTTAAAAATATAGTAGAGCATCTAGATAAATCGGAAGTATTTACTTCTACACAGAAAAAAGCCCATAAGTGTTCAACGTTTAATAAACAAATTGTGCTAGTAAAAGCTCTCCCTGCAATACATACGTTAAGAAGAAAGATCTGAACAGGAATGATAGACTGTGTGTTTGATTCTGAATGTGACTGCTACATCTGTTAACAGTGCATTTGGTCACTTTTCTGAAATACTGAGAAAGAAATGCAGATCCTTGGGGCAAATGAAAGAGGTGCAAATGAAAATCACACCTCCCTCTCTCATTTTGGTATCACTTCTTGTCTGGATAAACAACACAATCTCACTTGCCTACTCATGGCAAGTAGCCACAGTTAACACTTACCTTGGGATCAATCACAACAAATTACAGTTAAGTTTCATGCTGAACCATTGGGAAGCAGACTTCAGCATAGGAGGCAAAGGATCTCAGCTGTGCTAGGGATTTAGATCAAACGGGTTGGTTATTTTTTGGAATAAGGTCCCCTCCCTCCATTCCCTATCATGAACAAGTGTGGCATGAGGAAGAATCTCTAGCAGTGGTGCTATATCATTTGAGACAGCTCATTGTAGATTTCGTTATGATCCAAGAAGAGAGACTGCTATTTTTAAAAAGGGTAGATTCAGTTGGCAATAGGAATTGTCTACTCACACCCAAATTAAACAAAGCACTCGCAAGCTGGCGAATTCGAAGTAAGAGGTTTGTATTTAAAGTGGGAAATCCCATTTAAAACACTTCGCCTGGTATGTAGTTTAGTGGGTTAATGAAATGCCATATCCCCAAGAGACCTCTGACCTCACAGCGCCCCATTTTGGACAGCACATGAGACATTCATCTAGAGCAGTGATGGCAAACCTTTTTGAGCCCAAGTGCCCAAACTGCAAATCAAAACGACGTGTTTTTTTTCAAAGTGCCAACACCCCCGCTCGACTCGGGACCCCCCCCCCCCCGGCCTCAGCAGCGCGGCTCGCCCCCCCCCCCCCGGCCTTGCCTCGCCTCCCCTCCCCTCGCCTTGCCTCCCCTCCCCCCCCTTGCCTTGCCTTCCCTCCCCTCCCCTTGCCTTGCCTTCCCTCCCCTCCCCTTGCCTTCCCTCCCCTCCCCTTGCCTTGCCTCCCCCCCCTTGCCTTGCCTTGCCTCCCCCCCCTTGCCTTGCCTTCCCTCCCCTTGCCTTGCCTTCCCTCCCCTTGCCTTGCCTTCCCTCCCCTTGCCTTGCCTCCCCCCCCTTGCCTTGCCTCCCCTCCCCTGCCTCCCCCCCTTGCCTTGCCTCCCCCCCTTGCCTTGCCTCCCCCCCCTTGCCTTGCCTCCCCCCCTTGCCTTGCCTCCCCCCCCTTGCCTTGCCTCCCCCCCTTGCCTTGCCTCCCCTCCCCTCGCCTCCCCCCCTCGCCTCCCCCCCTTGCCTCCCCCCCTTGCCTTGCCTCCCCCCCCCCTTGCCTTGCCTCGCCTCCCCCCCCTTGCCTTGCCTCGCCTCGCCTTGCCTCGCCTCCCCCCCCCCTTGCCTTGCCTCGCCTCGCGTCGCCTCCTGCCTCGCGCCTCGGCCCCGCCTCCGCTCTCCTTCTTGCCTTGCCTTGCCTCCTGCCTCGGCCCCGCCTCCGCTCTCCTTCCCGGGCTCCGGCCGTCCTTTCACTTCCTCCTCCACCGCCCGCCCGCCTCTTACTGACCCCGCCCCTCTGCTCCGGCGTTTTGACGGCGTGCCCACAGAGACGGCTCGGCGTGCCGGCAGCGGCACGCGTGCCACGGGTTCGCCATCACTGATCTAGAGACACCAAATGGCAAGAGGTGTGCTTAACGAAGCAGACATACATAGGCATAGACTTGATGCCCAACTGTGAATTCAACATTTACTATAAATAAAAGCATGAAAAAATGGATTTCAACATTACATGTTACTATAGATAAAGCCATGTCTAAATATCTTGTGAATATTTAACCTGTATATTGTTAATTTGCAAGACTCATGCTACATAATTAAGCAACAATTCTTAGAGCACATTGGTATTCAAAAGATATTGTGAAAAAAAACCACCATTACTGAGTTGTCAGATTTGTGTTTGGAGTGAGCATATCCGTATAAATTGCTGCTGTATATGCCAAAGAACACACACATACTTAACTTGAGGGGGACAAAAATCTGTGATTATGATGTAGATACTAGTTAATCAATTACATTCTAGCAGAGTAATCCTTAGTATTTAAGAGCTTCTCATTAATGCTTTGTAGAAAGCTATTCAATGTGCTACATACAACCCTGATATCAACAGCTCTCATTTATAACACATGAAAGAAATGGCTCTTACCTGTAATTTAGATTTCTGTTTTTCATTGCCGCCAGTCTGGATGGACTAGTTTTAGATCAGTCCAATAGACCTAGCAGGCAGCAACATTAATGACAATGACTCCAATTAGTCTCCAAGTTCTTGCTTGATGTTTTGGGCTTCAACAGAGGAATAGGGAATCAGAAAAAGATTTGCAATAGGGATATACATAGGGAAGAGGTGCATATGAACCAAGGGCTGAAACGCTCCATAGAGATACCATTCCTCTTAAGGTAACATTAATTAACAAAATGTATTACCTTCCGCAAAAACTTCAATGTAACAGAAAAAGGAATAAAACTGTGGTAAAGCTAAAACAACACCCATAGTGAAGCTCTCCTCTATGGACAGGTCTACACTACCCGCTGGATCAGTGGGTAGCGATCAATCTTTTGGGGGTCAATTTATTGCATCTAGTCTAGACTAACTGATCCCCGAGCGCTCTCCCTTCGACTCCGATACTCCACCGCTGTGAGAGGCACAGGCAGAGTCGATGGAGCGGCAGCAGTCGACTCACTGCTGTGAAGATGCCGCAAGTCGACCTAAATGTGTCGACTTCAGCTATGCTATTCTCATAGCTGAAGTTGGGTATCTTGGGTCAATCCTCCCCATAGTGTAGACCAGGGCTAAATAGCTAAACAAGAAAAAATTGTATCTTCAGTTCAGATGGAAGTCATTTGAGCAGCCAGCTTTCTTTACATTGTAGCATCATGCAGACCATAGAGGGCCAGTTTCCTTAAGGCGTCAGCTAATTTCTTGAGAATCCAAATCATTAGAGTTAAAAAATCCCATCCTCTAATATTCAGAAGAGGCAGAGGAGAAACTCCCAGGGTGACTGGAATATCTCCCTCTGGCCAGGAGACCAGCCACCACCGGTAATTCCAAAGGAAGCAGCCTTTCAAACATGTTAACAAGAAAGGTGCAGAAGCAACCAGTGCCCAGCTTACACTGTTCAAAAACACACTGAAATGCGGACCATCAAAGAGAGATTTAAACACTAGCACTATGTTTGCGACTTGTGTGCTGACGGTGTGGAGCGGGCCTCACCCTGACAAAGCCCTGTAGGGACAATCATCCACCCACTTCTACCACAAACCCATGCCAGTTCTGGACACACAACTTACATCCCACACATTTTTAGGACTAAACACCTCAGCTGGCTTGGAATAAGAATTTGGGGCAGATGGGTCACAAAATGTTACACACTGAATCTTGAGTTAAACGTTGGCAAGTTCCCTGGGCTCTTTTTAACCTCACCTGACTCTTCAACGAGTGAAGAGTAGCCCTGGAGTCTTCTAGTGTATGCAAAGACTCATACATCTTCTGGTTGAAGAGTTGGGATTCATCAAAAGGGGGGTCCTCAGAGGTGTTCTAGAGTCTCTAGGAAAACCAGAAGCATGAAGCCAAGATTCTCTTTGCATCAGGATGGCTGTAACCAGAATCAGACATGGCGACTGTGGATAAAAAAGCAGCTCTGGCTATTAGTTTCCCCTCACTTGACAAGGGCCTCAAAGCAGGCAGGGTCGTTCTATGGGGGGAGGGGGGGGGACTATTAGCAAATTCCTTGGATTTAGTGTAATTCAGGAAGTCATGTTTAGCCAACAGTGTTTGATAATTGGCGATCTTGAATTATAAACTGAAGAGAGAGAAGACTTTTCTGCCCAGTAGATCTATGCGCTTCCCTTCCTTACCTGCATTTGTAGATAAAGGGTGTTATTGCTTAGCCATCTCTGCAGTAGCCTGAACCTCCAGTGACTTCAGAGCTGGGAGAACAGGAATTCCAAACCTTTGGCCAGGATGGAGTAGCATCTGTTTGCTCCTTTGGTGTGATGGTACATGTGGCAGAGGGCTGTCATGCAGTCATGGCTGGCCCCAGTCTGAAGAATGTCCAGAAACTTAGTTTTGACTCTCTTCCAGCAGGATTGTAGTTTCCCTGCAACTCTTCAGACAATTTCAAGATCTTTCATGAAGTCTTCTGGTGGGGAAGGTAACGATGCAGTAAAGGCTTTGTCAAGCAATGAGGATGGGAATGTAGGAGATTCTGGTGGGACTGCTGGAACTAGGATATAAAATTATTTCTCCACTGTTGGCTCTGTGGGCATACTTGATGGGTCCCTTGGGACAGAGGGGAAGGGGTGAATCCCTCATGGCCTGGGTGGGTTCCAGAAGAGGATGCTGCAATATTGGAGTTCTAGGGGCAACAGGTAGGATTGACAGGTCACGGAGGTCCCCAGGGCAGTGGCTCTGGAGAGCAGAGCCGGAGTTAGGGATGGGTCATCTGGTCGACTGCCAAGGGATCAAGGGGGCGCAGAAGTATGTGCTGTCGGTGTAGTGTCAAACTGCTCCCAGCTGGCAGGGAGTGCTGCATGGGGATGGGGGGGGGGCACCCAGATTTCTCCTTGCTTCCTCCTGGCCATGGAACTGGGTGGTGGAGGAGGATGAGAAGAGTGGAGCCGTGAAACACAGACACTGCTCAACCCCCAGTGTTCCTCTATGCCCACCGTAGGGACTTGTGAGGAGGGGAAACGAGGAGCCAAACCCATGGGGGTCAAGGGCTCCAAAATACAAGTTTGCCCATCATGCCAATTTTCCTAAGGCTGGCCCTGCTGGAGAGGGTGAGAAAGTAGTTGTTCATATGGGCTTGTCGGTCTCCATCATGGTACATAGAAGTGGTTCTTCACCTGTTCCAATGAATCCGAGCTTGGCAGACTCTGGCTCCAATGATGGTACCACTGGAGATGATGGAGAGGTGTATAACATTTGAGAGGGGTGACAGACGCCTCCATACTGTACATATATCCTGTGGCATGAATAGGAGTTCCCTGGAAGTGGAAGGATCGGATGAAGAAGGGGACTCTGGATACAGCAAGGTAGAGATCTGTGCAGCCACAGATCCAGAACTCCCTGGTGCAGAGGGCACTCTTTCTGCCCTCTTGTGTTCCCCCCCCATGCATTGGTACTGGCGCTGAAGTCTTTCCCTGGGCAGGAGGGTCTTGTTGCTTGTGAGATGCCAGAGATCGCGATACCAACAGTTCGCTGCCTGGATTCACTGGATCATACTATTTATGGGTCTTCTCAGGCCTGCGGGCCTTAGAACGGAGCTATTTCCCCTTGGGCAAAGTTGGTGGAGGGAATTAAGCTATTACAATGTACAGTGCAGCATATTCACATGTGGTATTATAAAATGCAAAGAAAATGTATTGTGTTCTAAAATAGTGCAGTTATACAAGTTCTTGTTTGACTGATGGTCCCTATTGTATCTCACTGTGTGTTACACATGAACACCGTGGGTCTGGAATCAGAGAATTTGAAAGTCGTTTCAGTGGGTCCGGGCATGCGCCCCGACTCACCTAGTGTTTCTGTCCGAGGTGATAAAAGGCGGGGAGGACCGACTAGGTCTCCAGTTCCTTCTCACTGCCACATGGTACGAATCAAACCTTTCATGTTCTTGTCTCGGACGCAGTTCTAATCATTACAGTTGTAAATAGTTTTATCTGTAATTTTAATATTTTTCCTAGTTTTAGTAGTTGTCTAATTTTAACAAGTAGAGTTAGAGTATTTGCCCCGTTCTGCACTCTCCTCCCTTCCTCCCCCTCCAGTATTCGGGCACCGGACTATGCCCAGAACTTCAAGCTTCCAACTCTGTGCCTCTTACCAGCAACAACCACCAGTGCTGCCTCTGCCTGGCAGAAGCTCACATTGCAGTTGAGTGCAGTATCGATCTGTTCTTCCCCAGTCATACCTGAAAAAACAGAGCATTTCACCTCTGGAAGCATCATAGAAATGGCCATGACACCACAGTCAGTCAGGTTGGGAAACCACTCTGTACATCGGGCTGATTCAGTGGAAAGCATGCCTCCTGCTGCTACTATGCCAAACTCCCGTACTGGTGGAACCACTCACAGACCCTATGGTAGGGCCCAGTCGGGAGATTAGGAAGTACTCCCGTATGCATGGAAGTCTTCCTCCAAGTCCAAGAAACTGGATATTTCCAACATAATGTGTGCTTTCACTTACACTGTATTCTCTGTGGATTATTTCCCCCCCCACAATGTGCAGCAAGAAACTCATGATGCGACGTTAACAAACAATTATAGACTTTGAGTGACTGTAGATCTTCTCTGCTCTTCGCATACTAACTTCCAAGTGTGTTTCTCTAATAAAGGCAAAATCATTTCTTGCTGTGATCACAGCCCGTTTTAAAGTATACATTAATATTTCTGTAGCTTATTAAAGCAATGCTTTATAAAATGTTTAACATTTAACAGTGTTAGAACTTCCGCAATTTATGAATGTGGAATTTCAAGATAAAGGGGTACTGAATCATAACAGACATTACAGCACACAGACTTACCAGTCTATGTATGTGGGAACTAGGACTCTTGAAAGATATACAAAATTTAAATTAATCCAATTCTCATGAATTTTTGATAGGGGAAAATGTCCATTTTTGGAGCATTACATTTTTTCCCCCTTGCTGTTAATCTAACATGACCTTTCCCAATTGTATACACTTGCCCCATTGAATCCCTTTTATGGGGTTTAATGAATACTTCATAGAATACAAGAGAATAGCTTTTATGGGAATATCTTCATCTTGATACGCTTTAGTTATTTTTCCTCTATCCAGATAAAGATTCCAGAAGATAAGTCATTTGACTAAGTCTAGTTTCAAAATAGGAAAGCTACTATAGTTGACTTGTTGGGGGGGGAGGGAGGGAAAACAAGAAGATGAAACTAATCAAAAGTTTGAACTTCTTAATTTTTGTTGATAGATGACTACTGACTGGTTGTTACTAAGGTCCCCTTACCCCATCCATTTATAGCTATATAAATATTTTGGTTGGGGTTGGGGGTTAACAGATCTATAGCCTCTGGGATAGAAAACACTGAATTTTTTTTAAAAATAACCAATTTAAGTGGGACTTTTCCCAAGATGATCTCACTAAAAGACAACCTAATTCAACCCTGACTGGATCAAAGTCATGACTCCAAGGTAGGCTTCACACCTGAGTGGTGCTATAAGGTTGCTTAAGTGAAGTTTCTTGGTTATCAATCCAGGGTAAGGCTAAGAAGCTTCACTTTTTGGCACAACAAGACATCTAAGGGAAGACTCTCCTAGACTGATCATGTTGGGAGAGGAAGACAGAAACAGGTCACTCTCCAATCTTTGACCAGTCTCTGCATCTGAAGAACTCACAGCAAGAAGAGCTGTGCCAAAAGTCTACCATCATCTGGCCTGTTAGACGGAAATTCCAGCTATTACCTCTATGGGAGTCCAGAAAACTGCAAGAGCTAAAGATTTTTCAAACACCTTCTGATCTTAAGTAGCTTGTTTTTCCTTTTTAAAATTAACTGGGAGACATCCCAGCCTTTGTCATTTTAGGCCATGAAAGTGAAAGCGTGGCTGTGGTCATGCATGAGTGAGTGTGAGCAAGCACCCATGAAGTCCATATGGGGAAAGGCTCCCAAAAGAAGCACTTTCAAATAGCCCTTAAA
Source organism: Sternotherus odoratus (assembly GCA_032164245.1). NCBI lineage: Eukaryota > Metazoa > Chordata > Testudines > Kinosternidae > Sternotherus > Sternotherus odoratus. Next base: position 16,471,610 of record JAVMKO010000007.1, on the reverse strand, counting down.
ACTACCTTATAAAAGTATTCAGTGTATTCTGTGTTCTATATCTAAAAGTTCTAAGGCACAGATTTTCACCTGTAATTTCTGGTAAATAAGAATTATCCAACTTATCAAGCCTGCTCTGTTAAAGTTCGTATTATAATATCTCTGCTAGGGTAGGCAGTGGGAGGAAAGGATTAACCACCCAACAGGGATTGATATAGAAGAAGGGTTTTTGTAACTGGTTTTGAGGTTTTGGTCCAGACTTTGGAAAAAAAAATTGGTTTCAGAATTAAGTTCCTTGACCAGCTTCAAGATGTACATTTAATTGAGTCTGCTCAAGTTGTTTGGTTGGGATTTGTAACCAAATGAACAGCTACCTTCTTAAGTGTAAGAATTATTTTTTGTATTAGGTTGATGATTTAATTCCAATCTAAAATTGAGTCTAATTTGTTGATTTGATAGGTGCATTGCTTGATTCTTAGTGTAGTTTAACAATAGCAACAAAACTTTGGTGATGTTTACTGCAAGAAATGTGACCTTTTAAAAAAAAAAAGTGATGAAAATATTTTAAAAAGGAAAAAAGAAAACAATGTGGGTTCAGAACCTCTGAGGATCTGGGCAGATACCTAAAAGTATTCAGCACCCTCCCCCCCCCCCCCCCAGTTAGCTTCTGGTTCTCAGAGAAAGCAACAGATGTGTTTGCCTGTGTTTTTATTCTGGATGGTGACATTTCAGACTGTTTTGTGTGATATAAAAAGAAAGTTACAATATTGTCACTTTTCTTGTTTGGTGAAATTCCCTTTCCAACTTATTTTTTCCCCCTTTGAATGTCAATAAGGGAATAAGTGTCACAGGTGCACAGGTTTTCTTCCTTTCTCCCCCATGCCCTGGGTTCTGGCTGAGAAAATAAAAGTCCTCACACCTTCCTTTGGTGTTTCACCCCAATGCTTTTATTTACAGTGCCACAAAATGGTTCCCTTTAGCCCCCAACAGTTATCCCAGTGGCCCTTGAGGCAGAGCTGTAGCCTCCTATCTCCTCCCTGGCTCGACTCCAGACTGAGTTTTACTCAGGGCTTTTCTAGCCCTCTCAGTCGTCAGCCCCAGCTGAGGCAGCTAAGCTTGTCATGTGGCTGTGAGCCAGCCCTCATTAGGGCCCACAGCTGGGCTCCTTACTGACTGTTTGGAGCCAGTGCAGCTGGCCTCTGCCAGAAGTCAGGGTTCAACCAGCAGAAGCAGGGCACTCAAGGGGTTTTACCCCTGCCCTGCCACAAAGGGATACACATTTCAGAACATTTTGAGAACTAGACTGGAAGGACACTTCATAGCTCAGATGTTTCTTCTTTGGGACAGCATGCATGGGTACTAACCTTTACTTTTAGCGCACAGTCTACCTCGGTCATTTCTTCAATATCTCATACACTAGTTTACTTCACTGCAAAGGTGATCTGGTGGATATTGGGAGTGAAACCTAGAGCGTGTGTATTACTTTAGAATCATTCAGTAAGTATCAATATCCCTGAGAAGCAGAGAAGTGAATAGCATCCCCATTTTACAAATGGGTAAACAAGAGCAGACATTAAGAGGATTTGGGCAAGACACAGGGGAGTTTGTATCAGGCAACCAATCACAACTAGTCAGAAGAACTTCCTCCCTTTAGCCAGCATCACAAAGCTACTTGTCTTGAGTTGCTTTGAACTCAAACTCTTCCCAGGGACTGAGGTGTGATCCCTTCTCACTGCCCCAGCCCCTTGGGACCAGGATCCTAGTCTCAGAGGTTCAGGAAACTCCAGGAATATGACTGACCCTCAGGATCAGTCCAGTCATTTGCCTTGGGACTGAAATCACAAGAACAGAACAAAACAGAGGCCTCCGTGGTTTCTTTTCTTCTTTCTTCCAGAGCAAGGTATTTGTGGAGCTTGACAGGACTTTGCCATATATAATATGACTGCATAATTGCATAATCTGTCTACCCCAGATCAGGCTCCTTATCACTCCCGGTAGGTGGAACCCCAAAGGTGAGTAAGTGATCATTTCAATGTGAAAAGCTTCCATTGAAAGATGCAGGCTGACTGATTGGATAGAGACTCCATTTACCCTCTTCTAACTCCTGGGCAGGGTGACCTGTAATTTTTTTCCCCATCCAGATCCCCTTCCCCTATTCACTCCCCACAACCTATCTAGAACTTAGCACTTTAGTTTCAGCAAGTTATTTTTTAAAAAATGTGCAAGTCTTGTGAATATAATAAAGTAACATACATATGGGAGCCTGAATCTTGACTCTCATAACTAGCACAAAGTTAAGTTTCACAAATAATCTTTTCTACCACTATCTAGCTTTGAGTGAAAGACTGGAACATTATCCATACCTGCAATGAAATTACCAAAAAGGACAGATTTATGCTCAATACTGCAATTGCAGTAAAAGTAGTTGACTATACTGCGCTCTTACAAAGCCTTTTGAAATGGAACAGTCTAAATGTCACTGTTAAAATAAGACACCTTACTTTTATGTAAGAAAAATGTTAAGTAAAATTGATTAACCCACTTACAGGAAAGAGGATATTGACAAGTAAGTGTGATCAAGCATTTCCATGGTTTGCTCTATTTCCATTGCATTTGTGCTCAAAAGCACTAATCAGGATTGGGGCTCACGCTGTGATAAACTTAATTTGAGCATTTTGTAATATTTAAACTGAAAAGTGGAAAAATTATTTTCCACGCTACTTCAGCTGTGAGCTGCAAATTCTCCTCTGCTTTGCCGCATGCATAAGCACGAAAAAGAAGGTCACACTCAAGGTTCAAATTTCCCTTCACATGAAAGGGGAACTTTTCCTACTTGCCAATCTTACGTGCAGATGCCTGTTCATCAGTCTAGTGACTTGGCTTCTTTCTGACATCTTTCCCCAAACACAGACCTTTTCCCAGTGAGTCGGTGCCCTCCCCACCCTTACTGCTCGCTCACACCCTCAAGTCAAATGTCTCCCATAAATCTTCAAGACGCAACAAAATTCAGCTTAAGAATTTTACTATTCAAATAATTCAATATACAATTTACACTGATTAAGATTTGGCTGGATGTATTTCTCAGATTATTAAATAGAAAGTCTGTAGAAAAGGGAAACTGTGGACAGTTTAAAAAGAAAACTCCTTTCTAATATGTTCCAGTCAAGGGTCTAACTGGTGGGCTTTTAAGTAGCAATTCTCCTTGGCCTACATAACTGAGGCAGAACGTGACAGCTCTTAGCCCAGGCCTGCCAAAGACAATGTTTGCAGATACAGACACATCAAGATTAATTTCTGGTAAAGCATATATGGAACTTCAAGTGATGCTTGATCCTAAAGCAGCAGCTCTCCGCTCTGCCCAGGAGATAAAGCCATGAACCTTGTAGAGTAGAACAGCTTTGAACACCGGAGAGAGTCATTAAACAGATTATCTCCCTGCTAGAAAGGACCATCAGGCAGACCTTGGAACCAAAATAAACTGACTAAAGTTGAGGCCAGAAAACTTAATTAAAATATTGTCTGCCGTCATCCTAGCTCTAATGGGATCAGTGGGATCACCGAAAGCAGGCGGTCTCCCCCCCCCCCCACAGGAGGAAGAAGTTATCTGCGATGGACCCCAGGCTACGATTCATGAAGGAGCAGAACAACTGGCATTTCCTGTTGCTGCATGTGGTGAACAGGTCTACACCTAGGGAGAGTCCCAGAGACGTAAAATTGAGCTCACTATGTCCAACTGGAGGGACCACTCGTGGCCGTAAAAACTTCGGCTGAGACCATCCCCCAGCTTGTTCTGTACTCCGGGGAAGTATGAAGCCTGCAGGTGTATCAAATGCTCTACACGCAGAAGTCCTACAGTACAAGGGCTTCTTGGCACAGGGGAGAGGAGCATGAACCCCCATTTCTCAATATAAAACAGTCTTGGTGTTGTCTGTGAGGACTGAATTGTCGAGAGCCCCCCAAAGTAACTACTACTAATGAAAAGATTAAGAAAACGTTTACACAGTATATTATAAAGACACTGCTAAAGCACTTGCTACAAGAGAGATTGATGTTTCAGCTAGCCATCACCAGCACTATGAAGGAACTGGGGGGGGGGGGCAGGGAGTCGGCAGGATCCTATACTGGGCGCCATGAAGGCACGATTCCAGGGGGGTGCACAGGCTGACCTTATGGACGCAGCTAAGGGAAAAATCTTCCAGATGGCGTGCACATTCCTGGTTAGAATGGACAAGAACAATCACTCAAAGAAGAATTGGCTTATGCCCAGAACCGTGAACATTTAGATTTAGTTTGCAACTATTTACTCATTACGCATTTAAATATAAACTATGCTAATATCTTGGCCTCATGGTATCTTGTGGCAATGAATTCCACAGGCTTACTTGTGCACTACAGAAAGTATTTCTTTTTCTGGTTTTAAACATGCTCCTTTCAATTTTATTGAATGTCCCCTTAATCATGCATTATGACACAAATAATTTACTTTATTAATTTTTCCTAGTCTCTAATCCAGATGCATAAATATATTGATGTCTGATATGCCAGACAATGAAGGATAAAGTCAGTTCTAGGATATACTACTTGCTAGCTTTATCTGAATGAAGGTTTGTACAGATTGACGGCTCTAGACAAGAATAACTTTTGTCTGGCTGTTTCCAAGTCTTGATCAAATTTTGTGGAAGGGGAAAGAACACAATGCCCACGGCAGTTCGTGCTATTCACTAGATGTTTTGCTCTGATCAAGCTTAGTTTTTTATTCCATTCCTCATAAGGGCCCTCAGTTCTGGAAGAGATTTCTCTAGACCTCAGTCCCTTGTTTAATAATGGTATCATTTGAAATAACTTCAGAACTTCCTCCTTTTCGGAGGACGCTGCACTTGCCTTTTTGTATAGGTTTGAGTTTGAGCTTATGGAGGAAAGCATATGTCCTGGAACCACAAACTGGAAGAACAGCTGTTGGTCCTGAGTGGAATGGGGGCTAATCCACGTGCCTACAAAAAACAGAGGGAATAAGGTGGATCTGGCTGCCACAGCTCTCTTCCTGGACAGCTGGAGCTGCTGTGCACTCTGCCTGCTTAGCTGTGGGGAGGATGTGATGGGTGAGAAGTCACCCCATAGGCAGAGTCAAGAGTAGAAGGCAGCCTCGTTGCCTTCTGTAGTAGGGCCTGTTGGCACTGTTAGGCGAATAGGGGAAGGGGGATGGGAAATCTCTATTAACCAAGGAAGAGGAGACAGAATGGACACTAAGGAGTTAAAACAGCCAAAGAGGGAGCTCTCCTTGGCAGGCATATAGTCTGTATGGCCCCTGGAGAAGTTATCAGAAAGAAGCCCCTTTGTCAGGCCAGCGAAAGCACAAGGTGCACAAAAAACAAACTAGGCAAATGATCTATATTCCATATATACCAGTATTACCAGGGAGATTATTCAACACAACCCCCAGCTGTTCAACAGAAAATTAACATGCAAAGTGACAAATTAAAGAAACATACAGGAGACTTCTTGAGCAATGGATCAATGGGCAGAGGGAGAAGAGGCTATTCTGTGAATAAAGCCACACGGATAAGCGGTTACAGCACATTGCTGTGTGACATGAATTCTGCTTCAACGAGTACAAACAAGGTGTTCAAATGATTTCAAGGATACTGAGCCAATGACCATACTAAATTATTTCATTTCAAGTGTACCATCGGATTGCTAAGAGCCTCACTAATGTAGAATACTCCAAAGAATCACCCATTTAAACTCAGATAGAATCTAAATGCACACAAGGCTTTTTGTGATCTCTGCTGGAGCTTATAGTATCTAACAGCTGCGACTATGACTGTTCTAGCTAATTGCTCCCAGCAACAAAAAGAATAAACAATCACTACAGGAAGGAGACACTTTGCCAGTGAAATATTAATGTGTTTTTGAGCAGCCGGAGTTTGTCTCAAGTCTTGGTTAAAATTACACTAATGGTAAAAAGTTGGCAAGTGAAAAAAATTCCATTGAACGGCAATCTTTCCTTATCTTGCGGTTTAATACTGCTTCAAAGAGATTTCCCCTGTAAGAAGAGGAAGGCTTTGCAGTGTCTGTGGTCTCTGTATTCGCCTGATCTCTGGAAGCTCGTTCCAGATCCCCAGAACGCTTTATCCTTCGCTTAAGTGCTTTGTTCTGAACTAGGATCTGAATTGTCCCAAGCAAGGAACACTGCCATTGTGATGGTTCACAGGTGGAAATTTGGTCTTTAATGTTGCTGGGCTTTCATCCATTAGTTGTGTTAGATTCCAATGCCTGTTTAAGGGGCTGACAGAACTCCGGTGAAGGGTCTCTATCACAGGCCTAATGTGCTCGTGGCAGCCTAAGCCACAGAGAAGGTGGCAGCCACATTCTGTACTAGCTGTGAATCACTGTAAATAAAGTCTGGAGGTGACAAATGCACTGAGGCAGGAGCTGGGAAGTGGCTCTGTGCGGGACAGACACCGTGGAGTGGTATTTATGAGGCGGGAACACCTTGACTGACTGCCTTCCTGGGCAAACAGGGGAAGAGTGAAATAGGACAGACATTGAATCTTCAGATGTCTATTGTTGTGTTTATTGCCCTGTGCCTGATTAAGAGTATAAAAATGTCAAACTGTGCAAAGGAGACGTGTGCACGGATTGCTTTACAAAAGCTACATGTCCCTGAGAAAATTAAACTGTAAACTAGAAGTCTCACACATGCAGGGTGGAGTTCTGGGACATGGGTGTGCAAGAAATTGGGGTACCTCCTAGTCATTGGGGTTGACACAGGCAGCATAGGCCTAGGGAAGCCCCATTTCCAGGAAGGGATTTGTGACGGAGAACAGTGCTCAAGAAACATGCCAGGGAGGGGCCAAGTGGAGGAACCAGTCCTATAGCCTGCAGTGGATCTAGAGACTTAATATATCCCGGGGGATTCAGAGCACAGAAGCAAGGATTCCCCTCACAGAAGTCTTAGTGGGTAACCAGGAAGGAAAGCTTGCCAGGATCCCTGAGAGAGGTTATCTGGTCATCCAACCAAGCGTGGTGGAGAACTCAATATAATCTCATGGCTTTACACCACTTTCAGAAATGGAGACTGGATACCTTCAATGGAAGGTGGCAATGTCTTGGCTAGTTCTTTCAAAGGTTTCCCCTTCCCAACCGGCAGCACTTCAGTCTTGTTTGAATTCAGCTTGAGTCAGCTGTTCTTTAACCAAGAGCTAACTTCTGGTAGGCAGTCTGTGACACTTTGATAGTGGCAGCAGTTACATCATTTGAGGACGAGCGTCAAACTAAACCCAGGGCTTATTGCTATCTCCAAGTGAGCACCTGTAAACACTGAAGACAAGACGGCATTATATGGATCCCTGACTGACCATACAAGTTGAGGATCTTCAGAGAAGAGCAGCAGTTACCATAGATCAACTCAGAGTGGTGATGTGTGATTATAAATTTTGTACTAATTTATTGAGGTCTTGATCTCGTATTTTTGTGGATTTTTCCTCATAGGAGAAGATGAAAACCTAAAGAATGGTGTGGTTTGTGGGACAGACCAGCTTTGGTTGGTAGATTCTAATCTGTGCCTGTATGAGGTAGTAGACTCACCAGATCCTTTGTTTCTGAAGGGTACCAACTGCTTAATATTCCCATATATTAAATAGCACATTTTAAATGCATTTTCCCTGGTACCAGATATTAAAGAGCTTTGGGGAGAATTTTGCTATATGCTTTTCATTAAAAATCCACTTTATCCCAACAGCCTGAAAGCAAAATGTCTTTGCATATTAGGCTGTGTAGTGGATATGGGCATTGCGATTTCTGAGTGCACGTAGGTTTCATTAAAGTCTCCTAAAAATATTATTAGCACATGACAAGCGAGCATGCTCAGACATTATTTCACTGAACTCAAAGCCTATTTTGTGCTTTATAGAACATATACAAAAGACAAGAGGAGTGTATTTAAAAAAAAAAACACACACACACACCATCTTCTAAATCCTTTAGTCCAAGAAATAAGTGACCTATTTTCAAAGGAGCTGGCAGCTCCCACAGACTTCAATAAACTTACACCCTAAACATCAGACATGGAAAAACATGTGAAAGCAAACAAGTGGGGATGCGTGAGCGCACAGGATTACCCTGTTCAGCCATGTACATATTACGATCATTATATCAAGAGTTAGCAACCCTTATATTTAGGTTGCCTGACACTCCATTATAAGAGATTCTAGCTGGTAGGTGAGCAGCTTACCCTCTATTGTTTGCAGCAGGCTTTTGAAATATGTTAGAGAGAGAACGTTGTGCATAGATGAGAACAGAGGAGAGGAGAGAGCTGAGCCAGGACCTGTTCCCTCCACCATCTCCACTGGACTCCGCATATGACACTCCGCATATGTTAACTCTGGATTAACAGTACAGCTAACCATATGGTGACAGTTCCCTAGCATGTCAAGAAAAGGCAACATTTAAATTGTGAAGCGACAAAATTAGTTTTCTTACCTATGATTTTATCACTCAGCCATTGAGCGTTTGAAGATTGACTTAACTTTTTCCACCTTCCTCAGGTCAGCCACGAAAATGGATCTTTTTTCACCTGGTGAAGTGTACCTGTTTCTCTATTGCCAGAGATAAGAATGAGAGGTCTAGATAGAAGAAAAACCAAATCAGACCTTGAAATTTCAGCTGAGCATACTCCCTCCCTCCCGGTGAAATAAACACAGATTCACCATCTCCTCCCAGATTTATGGAAAAGGATTGACACATTTTGGAAGGGATGTAAAGTCCCCATAAATACAGCCCTAGAGCACCAGATTTCCTTTACCACCCTGACCACATATGCTGACTATAATTGTTTTCCCAGGCTGAGGGTTTATGACAAAGAAGGTAAAGGAAACAGACTACCTGGAGTGGAAGGCTGTATGTCTCTTGGGAAATGAAGCTGAAAGTTTCTGTAAGCCACAACATCAGGGAAAAAGTGGAAGGTATAGCCGGCATGATGGAAAATATGACTCACCTCCAAGACAACAGTAATGGCCAAAAGGAGGGGAAAAAGTTAGTTAGAAAATATAAGCATGCTTCTAACCCCCGTGGCCAGAAAATTGATTTAGCATAAACATATACTGGTAGTACTAAACTGATACCAAGTGACAGTGGAGCATCAGATGGGGGGGGCGCTTTGAAATGATGCTGCTTTCAAAAAAGCGAGACCTGCATGAAGAGAAGTCCAGAAGTGAAATGACGCATGGCACCCAGCGATGAGACAGGCACTTTCAGGAAGACAGACATCATATCATGAAAACAGTCTAGTAGGAAGTCCAGTTTTTCTGGAAATAACTGCAGCAGGATCATCATCTTCATGCAGCAGTACCAGCTTCCTAAAACGCTGCTACAAACCTCAACTATTGAATGGTGTTCTGGATTTGAGAACCAAGTCATTACAGAGAGTAACCACTAGGAGATGAGAGACACCTGCTGCATGGAAGCTGAACTAACAGTGTTCAGTCTGGGTTAGTCAAGGGGCCCTGATGAATGAGGTCCTTAGAGACTGCAGTACCATAATGGGCATGTGATACGGGGATCTGTTTGGGAAATCAAAAGTAGTCAAGCCAGTAAGAGACTATAAAGATTAATTAAGTTTGATCCTCGCTGATCTTTTCTGGGGACTCTGGCTATAAAGAACCAATTGGGGAAACGACAAGGGCATCCACGCCTAAAAGACTATGGTTGTCAATTCTACGAGCAGAATTTGGTTTTCTTTTGGGCTGGATTACTAACTGGTCCACGTGGGGAAGGAATCACACTTCAGTGCTATCTAGATGAAGATTTGTTAATACAAATGGTTGCAAAACAGGATAATTTTTCACATAAAAGATTCATCCCCTTTTTCCTCCCAATCCAAAAACCAAAAAGTTCAGAAGATTTCTACCAGCTCTATTTGTGAAAACAACTCTCAACCAGCATACAGCAGCTGAGACAGTTTGCTTGGCTGTTGATCCTGAAGGAGATATCTATATACACACAAGAATGGCCACCCTCAGTCTGACCAGAGGTCCATCTAGCCCAGTATCCTGTCTTCCGACAGTGGCCAATGCCAGATATCCCAACGGGATTGAATAGAACAGGTAATCATCAAGTGATCCATCCCCTGTCCCTCATTCCCTGCCTAAGAGGGTAATGGAAAGACAGAATAGCAAAGTGGACAGGGCAGGTAGGAGACATAGGTTCTATTCCCGGCTCAGCCACTAACCTGCAGTATGATGTTTGCAAGTCAGACTTCCCTTCTTTATGCCGCTGTTTTCCCTCCCCAACTCACATAACTGTCTACTTAGTTTGCAATTTCTTTGGTTCACGAATTGCTTACATGGGGCCTTTAGGTGTTATCTTAAAGCCAGAAACATTATCTGCAAGGAAGCTTAAACTGACACTCTTTGGCAATGCTTCACTTTCATTGGGATCAGCCCATCACATTTTACAACAGTGAACTCCCTTTTTTCACTAACTTCAGAAGTAAAGTTTGTCTGTGTTCTTTATTTATACCTTAATGAATCAATGGCAAATGCAAAAAAAACAAACCTCAAATTTCTGTTCTGAAGATACTAGATGGTTCTGCAACAGGGCTGAGGCTGTGGAAACAAAAGGCAGATACTGCAGTTCTTTGTGGCAAGTTTGCAACATGTAGCAGTTTGAGAAAGTCACCCATCCAACCAGCTCTCTGGAGTAAACTTTTCAGACCGAAAATACCAGCTGTCAAATAAGATACATCCTTCACTTCTGGCTGCTTGTGTAACTAAATTGTTTCGGTCCACCAGAATAGCGCCAATGTTAATCAAGGACAGAAAAATAAACAGTCACTGACCATTCTTCACAACTGCATGTCACAGCACAAAGAAATTCAACATTTCAATAAAAGAAAGCTGCTCCTTCCTCAACCCCACAGCACGTCATTTCTAAAAGTATGTTTGGAATGCTTTTTGTCTAAAAAAAAATGAGGGTCAGAGTGAAGATCACAAGGAGTAATAGACCAATCTTGGTCTATTCTTTAAAAACATTGGTTTAAATTATTATGGGACAAACATCGGCACAACACACATGAAAACTTATTTTTCGTAAATGCTATTCACTGTTATTTTTCATAAATGCTATTTACTCTGAACCGAGAAACACACCTTACCATGTACTTTTAAGCACAAGTCCCAGGAAGGTGACACATGGAACTAATCTATATAACAGAACAGTAGAGTGGGAAACAGGATACGTTATTCAGATTTGATTTATCCAAAGTGTAGAATTCATTGTTTTCTCAAATGAGCTTAATGAAATTCAATGCAAAAAGTAAGTTCCCTTGTAGTTCTGAGAGTTCTGTTTATTAGCAAGTTCCAGGTGATTCGTTTTATATTCTGATGTGGTTATTGGTCTAGCTACAAAGGTGCTACTATACAAGTCTGGCAAGGACAACAACTCAGACTGGAAATAAGTATATATTCTCTTAGCCCTGAAGGAGCTGGAACTTCATTTCTGGCAAGTGGCTTTAGTTCAGAACTTTATTTAGATTCTCTCATGATAGGCATAAAGTAAAACTGTAGCAATTTGATCATTAAATAATGCAAGTAGTCTATTGCTTTTCAACTCTGTTAAAGTGGTAACAAATGTACTTCAACTCAATATTTCTAAATATTCATAATCTATTTCAGAGCATAATCTACTATGAAGAGCATGTCCCAAAAACACAGTTTAAAGATTCTGAGCTTCTCCAGAACATTAGTAATAGGAGAGAGCCTTCCATTCTAGGTCACTCATTTTAATCCATTCTAGGGTAGTTACCAAGAATCATTACAGCTGATAGATGTTTGGCAGTCTATATGAAAAGCATTTATAGTCTCAATCCAGTTTCTAGATGTAATGGGGATGCCTGTCTAAGAAGTTACACTCAGCCATCTGAGAAATGAAATGCTTGCTTACCACTGAAAGCAGTTCTCTTCCAGACTAGAGCTTTGGCAGATAGGTGGTAAGCCTGTCCCGCCACTGGCAACTTGTATTTCAAACATCTTCTATACAAACGACTGCACATGTCAATCAGCACAGTTAATCTACATTTCTTAAATCTAAATCCATTCTGTACGTTTCTAAATGTTTTCCTGTATCTGACATTTTAATTGTAATTTAATTTTAATTCTTCATATTGCAAATTCATGAAGGAGAGGATTTACCGGGTGTCTGCAATAGTTAGTCTAGCTTAAAGTGCTATATATACACACTATATGTCAGATATATTTAATAAATATACTTCAAAAGTTATTGCCCCCAACTCTACCCACAAAAGATTTTTTGCATCTCCCATCCTATTTCTTTTGAATACCTCCATAGCTTACATCTGTTACAAAACCTATTTCTGTATAACCTCACATAGAACTTTACATTTGTTTAATCCAGTTATTAACACCGCTAATCAGAAATGCATTGCTGTGAACTTTTGAATCGGTGTTCCCCTGTAAAACTGCATTTAGAACAACAGGCGTTCAGGGTTGTGTCCCCAATTGCAAACTTGCTTGTGTACATAGCCCTTTGAATTACAAATATTTAGTATTAAAACAGGTATGTGTAAATATATTTCACATTATTTACTTAGTTGACCCTAAGCAATAGCTTCACTAAAAATATTGGTTTGAGTGGAACATATAGAGAGTATTGAAGTTATCTTCCGATGAAAGCATGTGACTTGAAACCATAGGTTTTCCTTTCCCCTAGTGTGAAGATCTGTCCCAGCAGGGACTTGAACTCAAAAAAGCAGCATCTCAACCACTTGAGTGGTTAAAAATAATTTTTAAAAAACCTATTTGCTGCCAGGCATAGAAGCTCTTACATCCTCTTTTCAGGTCTCCAGCCGCTAAAGGATATGATCATTACTTAAAAATCAGTGTGTACACATTCTTTTAGCTATAGCAGACAAGCTTTTTCTAACACTGTAGTTATGAATTAATGTACTCAGATGCCATCTACTAAGTACTAATATCTATATCTAACTCTCCCCCCCCCCCATACACACTCAAGTAAACCCCACTTGAACACACAGAATATCGATCAAAGCAGCAGCACATTAAGAACTCACACCATATGGTTATGCACCTCAAACACAATGAGAGTAAGTGGAAAACCAAGGTGAAAAGAACTTGGGAATATAGTATGAATAAGAACTGCAATGGTAAGAAATTTCTGATGCTCAGAGATGTTGGATTTTCATGGAATGGAAGTGAAGAAAACCTCTAAAGTGAGATTAGGAGAAACTCTTTAAAAGCAGACTAGGGGAAGAACGTTAAATACTAATTGGGAATGGTCTCCGCAACACATACTAACAAGAATGGTGGATTAATTAGAAATGTATAACCCTGGTTTTGGATACTAGGGCCAGAAGATTAATACTGTAAAATAATCACTAAAATGACACTATGTAGTAAACTTAGTTTCTTTTCAGAACTGCACTTATCCAATGTGTGCTATTGAAATGATCTAGCTAACATATCTCAGCTTGCTACCAAATAAAAAGGGGAGAGGGGGATATTTGGTTTGTACAGACTGGGCTGAGTTCTGTCCTCATTTACACTAGCACAAACTAAGAATAACCCTAGTAAAACCAATGGAACGATTCTGGATTTACCCTGACTTAACAGAGAGCAGTATTTGGCTCCACTGTTTTCACCCCTTGTTGGACACCCTGTCCTCCAAAGGAAAACTGTTCACCCAATGAGAAAGCATAGCCATTAAAGCAGCGGAAAAAGTTAAAAAGATCTGCTCATCAGACTGTCTTCCCTTCAACTTTGTTTATTGATGTACTGAACATGAAAAAGTACAAAGGATCCAAACACAAAAGAAAACATGTACAGCCTCTTAAATACTAAACAGAATATATTTTCTATTCCAACAGATGTGAAGTAATACTGTACAACTTCAAATAAATACCAGCCTTACATTTTATTAAGTGCTCTGATAAACACCGTAAAGTGAAGCCCAATTTACATGCCTTCTCATCAATGCCTTTGTTTGCTACTATAGGAAAGAAGCATGGAACTACTGTTTTTCCCCGTATTGGAAAGTTTTTATTTTCTAACGTATATACAAGTTTTAATGCAGAGGATTAGCTTCAACAATCTAAGTGCACCTAAGAATGAGAGAGTGCTCAGGAGTCCATTGAGTTTTGAATAGCATTGAGTGGGTCAGCATGAAAACTCGCTTATTCACTTTAGCACGCGCTTCACAGTATATGTACTGTACTATACTGAAAAATTTATAACTACAGTCTAAAAGAAGAAGAACCAAAAGCAACTGCAAAGATAATGTACAACTATGTTATGCATAGCACATTGCTTGTTCTAAGGGGAAGCATATGAGCATCTCAGTTTATACAAAAAGCAGGACGTAACTATATAGTTGTCAGTGCATCCTGGTGAAGGCATTATAGCCCTCAGCTTTTTAAAAAATTTATTATAAGCTAGATGCTAATCAGAAAATATTGTATTTTTTCTTAAATTTCTTCAATACATGGTAAAGACTTTTATTTCCCCAAATAGTGATTTAAGCATCATACAAAGTTAAATTTAATAGTATACAGGTATTTATGATTTTTGTATGAAAAATGTAAGGAAATTTGTTCAAATCCTATGGTTATACTCATTTTTACCACAAACATATTTATAAACAAAAATGTAGCATCACCATAAACAGCTGAAGCTAGACTATCTATAGACAAAATTAGCAACAAATCTGATGCACTGTAAATTCAAGTCCTCAGGACAATGAAAATGAATAAGCAGACCTCAAGTAACAATGTTAATGCCATTTACAAAGGAAAAAACTCATACGAAAACATTCAAAATCTGAACATCACTTGGCAATGTAAGTCAAAAATAAACCAAAACCAAAATCAGCTGAAAGGTTCATAAACGCAAGGTCTTATTTACATTACACAAAGCTCAGGTGTTAGCCTTGAACGTAACTTTCAAAATACTTTCAAATATATCCAACTCAGACTGCTTTTGCTGATTTGCTGCAGTGCAAACCATGTGCAACGTCTTTTCTTAAGACAAAACAATTCTTCAAACAATACTGCAAGTACATCACTAAACACCATGAGCTCTATCTGAAGGGAATTCTTTAGGAAGAACAGATTTTTTCCCCCATCTCTCAGTAATTTAAATTTCTTGCCTGCTCATAGTTTTTTTTTTTTTAATTTTCATTTGTTTCAAAATCACAAATTAATGTGAGCCACCTATCACATAATAACCAGGATGATCAGAGATTTCACTGATGATTACAAAAATGAAACCAACAGTGTTTCCCATTGATTCTACTTCTTAATACAAAGGTCTCAAAAGTATTTCTACATCATAAATCTTTCTAAATTTTCCCCCAACCATTGCAAATTTCCTGGTAAGTTTTAAAAGCTCACTAGGTGTCATATGAAGAGATTTCTCAAAGTATTCAAGTCAAAATATTTGTTCCAGGACCAGTAAAAAGTTTCTCCAAATTTTTCTTTTTTATAAAAATAGATGCTTTTTTTAAACCCACATCAAAGAGGCTCTTATCTCTTTGGCAAGGTACTGCTTTACGAAAAGTTCTCCAGTATTCTTACAATAAGCTTTTATTATAATGTACCCCCCCATCCCCAACCCAAATCATAATTACAAAATAAATACTGTTTATAACTTTTTAAATAAAATGTAAACTTCAAAATACTTTTCTTGAACAGACAAAACAGCAATGCATTAAATGTAAATTAAACACAAAGCTAAATCAGGAAAATACAACATAAAACAACCAAGTTAGGGATTACAACACAAAGCCTCAATATTTACTCACAGGTTCAAGGCAGTTATGTAAAAAGAAAAGAAACTTCTTCCCTTAGCTGAAACATTTTAAAAGGTCCACCTTCTTCAAAGAAGGCAATAGAATGCATTGTGACAGGTAAAAACCCTGTACCTCTTGTCCATATTCAAACATAAAAGATATTTAAGAAGTTTTAATTCAAATACTAGCAATAAAAAAATCTCACATATTCTTAGGATGCTAAGTAGTCATTTTATCCCCATTTCAACACTGACTTACAAAGACATTTACTAATGTATAAAGTTTTTCTTAACTTGCCTTTGTTGTATAGTTTTCATATATAAATGGATTGAGGATAACTCATTAGGCTTTGTGCGTTTTGTTTGTTTTAAAGGAGACCTGCAAGACTCTGTCCCCAAGACGGTATCCATTCAGGCTGGCTATTGCCATGGCTGCCTCATCATAGTTTGTCATAGTCACAAATCCAAAACCTTTGCACTTGTTTGTGTTAAAGTCACGGATGACCTTCACATTGGTTACTGCTCCAAAGGGTCCAAACATTTGCCACAGAATGCTCTCATCTGCATCAGGTGCCAAATTGTACACAAAAATGCACCATCCCGTTCCTGCATGTCCAGGGATATTAATTCCGGCCAAACTGGTCATTCCATCAATGGTCATTGGTGAAAACCTACTAAACAATGTGGGAAACAAAGAATCAAGAATAAGAATAGAGAGGGGCTGTTTACAGTCAGTTCCCCCCCAAAGGTTTTTTTTTTAAGCAAATATAGACTAGTTACAGTTTGCATGAACATTCCAACCAAATTAAATTTAACATTGTAAATTACATTCCAAGTGTACAGCGATTATGCACAATGCTGAATGGCACTACACAAGTGAGGAACAGTGTCTGGCTAGAAGAAATAAACATTTTAAAAAAGAAAAACCATGCCAAAAACGTATGAGACAATGATTAAAAAAAAATCAAGAGGAATTCCATGGAACAGATACAAGAGATTTTCCCTTTAGTGAACGATGAACTGAAAAGAAAAACAGTTTCACTTGAACGTCTCGACATGCAAAAGGAACCCAACATAAACCTTAAGTATTTACAATACTCCAAAATGCTTTCTCTAAACAACTAGCTTGTTGGAAAGTTATCATCAGCCTAATATGATTCTTTATTACCTCTTTACTCCATAAGCCATATTGAGCAGATTGTCCAACCTGCAAAACATTTAGCAAAGTATTCAGTGTCTGGATTTTCTCCTATTCTTCTAAGGAAACTCAGTATATTATTGCCAGTTTCCTTGAACTATATTCCACAGAATTCGTATGTGAAGTCTGAAAGCTGCTAAGAACTGTGACATACCTTACCATACATAATGAGGTTGCTGCAAGAACAGGCACATGTCCTCAAACCTGCACCCTCACATTTCCAGATTAGTGTAGGAAGTCATGCAGTCACCAATGACCACAAGCTCACCGGAGTTCTCCAGAAAATCAGCTTCCATACGAGATTAATCTCTTATTGAGAGACACCAATACTACGTTGATGGGGAGCATAGATGTACCCAGATCAGTGTACATTTATTGACAGTTAGGAGAGCATTTATCTCAAATTATAGAAATAAAAACATGAGAATATTGAACAATTTTAATTCCACTGTTCTGGTCTCACTGGATATTTATTTCCAATGTAGTAAGGAAGACCTATTAGCTTTACAATTTTCCCCCAGAACTCATTAATTCCTCCTTGTCCAGCTGCAAATCCTTTGATAAGTGGAATGCAACAAACACGAGGATGCCAGAGCATCCTTGAAGATTTAAACTTATGAATTAACATATAATCTTGTGTTTCTCAAAGAGTGAGGCTCCATGGAGAGACTCAGACTTCCTTCTGGGAAAACTCATGCATGCCAAGTGGAAAAAAAGCAGAATATTCCCTCTCTTACTTTACAGTTTAGGACTCTACAAAACATGAAGTGCCTGTACATTCGGTAAAAAGGGAATGGTTTCTTTTATGCTGAGAGAGATGTTAAAAAATCAGCCAAACAAAAAATATTAAGTAGCTGTTCTAGTTCATATTAAGACATCCATCAACAGTGCACTCTTCTTTTGCAGAAAGCGAACAAAGATGTGTTTATATTGGGAAGTGCCTGGATAATGCCTATACCTCCGGCAGAAAGACAATATAATGGTTTGTATTAACATCTCATTGAACACCTATTTAAAGGAAACTACCCTCAAAGGGAAAAATGGGATTTCCCCCCAATGTACATTCAATAATTTATCTCTGAGACTGCCAATGAGCACTATTTATGAATATGTTTTGTGATGGAATCCTATCCAATAGAATATGGACTGAGGTCACCAAATCATGTCATGCCACTGAACAGTCAAATTGCAACTTTTCAGTGTCTACTCACTTGAGTTGATTGAACCTGTAATATAAAGGTGAAATCTCAATTACTCTAGAAGTCATTTATTCCCAACACAGGGTATTGTATCTGAGCTGCCTTATTTTTTCTTAAGAGTCCCAAATAAACCTACCCCCACGAGTGCTGTTTGTGAATGGTAAGAAATCTGAAATACTGTCATGTGCGTTCTATAGTTTTCTGAAAACTTTAGGAAAATCAGTATGCTCCAAGCTTCTTCTCTGCAATATATGGAGTTATGATCTTCCTAGAATATATTAGTCAAGCTACGTTTAAGAAAGATTATTAGAGATGTTTCACTTTTTTTGTTTTCTTTATAATAAAACCAACTGCTGTATTAAGTTGAAGAGTAACAGAAGGTATCTCCTAGTAGGTATTATAATGGGAAAGAAAAGGAGGTTTGTTGCTTTCTGTGACTCAAAGCTACACTCATAACTGATTAAAACTAAATATTTTCCAACTATGAAGACTAGATCCAAGGTCCCTTCAGAACAATAAATTTCACTATTATGTCACCAGTTTGATTTCCTATTTCCGATTTTCAGTAACCCAAAAATTCTGGTCAGCAAACATTGCTATAATTTATATAGTTTTCTGAAGTACAAAATGAAATGAGTAGCATAATTAAAAATTGAATTTTAATTTCAAACAAAGCTACAGCCACTGCTGTGGATAGGCTTTTTCATGTGTAACAGAGAGAGTTTGTAGGTTTTTTGCCCACTCAGTACTCACCCAAGAACCACTGGTCTTGAACTTGCATTTTGTGATCATGCTTGCTTTAATTTAGGACTATTGAAACACCAGTAAAACGAAAGGACACCACAATTAAGTACTTCATATTTCTTAGTGTCCCTTCCCCACTCCTACTTCTCAGACAATACACTTCACTCCCCCTCCTTTTATCATACTGTGAAGTGTTTTTAAATAAACTTACAAAACAACCGAAGTTTCCAAACATGATCACCTAAACAAAACAGTGTATATTTCAGAACCATTTGACACTCACCTCCTATGTATTTCTACTGAGAGTTGGAAGTGCTCAGCACATCTGAAACCCAGGGCCACTTATTTGGGTGCTTTAATTTAGGTACAAAATATCCCATGTGTTTGAAAGAACCATACATTTTCAGGATACTACCAAGCTGTTTATCAAAAACCATGCAACTGCACAGCAGAAGCTATTAGAGGGAAATTTATGAGAGCTATTGAGGATTATGGAACCAATATATTAGCTCGATGTTTCTTGTGAAGTAATCAACCAATGAAATAAGAAGAGCTTATATATACAATTATGTCTGCTATACAAAATCTAATATTTATATATTATATAAAAGAGATCTAAAAATACGACAGTTTAAAAGTTAACACTCTATTAAGGCAGCATGTTCTGAAGGAATGAGTCAGAAGGTCCCAAATTCTAATCCTGCCTTTCTGTCAGTGATTCACTGTGTAGCCTTCACCCAGGAATTTTACATTTCTGCCACACCTTCACCACCTGTACAAATGGGGAGGACCATACTTATCCATCTAGCTCACAGCTTGTGAGATTCAATTAGTTAGCAGTTATACAGTGTTTTCAACACTGAAATACTACCAAAAATACTATGCCTTACTGTTGAGTTTGATAGGACAATTCACATTTCCCTCACAACAATTGTTTCAGGCTGCTTTCAGAAACAGACATCACGGCATGTGTTTGCACTCTTTCTGCAACCATATCAACAAGGAAGATTATTTTATATTAAACCTGCAAAATTATGTTCCAGAATCTAAGAACAGGATAAATTCCATAGCTGTGGAACACATGGGATCCTTTGGATAACAGGACTTTGATGGCCAATCTTACCAGAAGGTGCTGAATGCCACAAGACAGAGGCCTTAACAGCAAGAGTTATTTACCTCTGTTTTCAGGTCCGCAAAACAACTCCCCCATGATCTTACTTCAGCACAGTGTATTCTGGGATGTGTCGTCTTAGCAGTGCAATTTCCACTCCTGCAGTCAGCACTGGAGCAGGCAGTCTGCATATGGAAAAAGGGCAAGTCTATTTTTATTCAATATTCAGCGGTTTTCTGCAGCTTAATAATCTTTATACCCTAGTTAAGGAAATCCACTGAATACTGAATTAAACCAGTTACCCTTTCCCCTAAAGACAGACTGCCTGGTCAGTACTGGAAAATAACTGGGCAGGGGGGCACTTCATGTTACCAGCACTGAATGCCAACTGGTTGTGGAGCTGTACGACTGTAGTCACTGGTGAGCTGATTAGTGGAGATGTAAATAAACATTTAGAACGTCTGCCAAAAATGTGGTCTATGATGTTTGTTTGGGCATTCAGCCTTCTAGTGAGGGTGGCCAGCTTGCAGTGTTTGTAGCTGTGTGAACACTTAGAGATATCAGCTGATCCAGTTTTTACTTAGAAAGACTTTTTACTGCATATTTAAGCTTTTCAATATTTAATGCATTCTAGTCACACACCCCAGGAAAAAAAAATCACTAAAAGGAAAACAAAAACCATTGGGTTTATGAATGTAGATAATACAGTATTTGTTTCACACTCTTCTCACCATCTGTCCTTTTCCATACACTAAATACCAGAGAAATGCTTATGGCCGTAAACTCAAAAGCATGGGAAAAAAGATCCACAAAAAAAAAGTACAAACCACACAAGATATGTGGCTACATTTCCAAAATGAAAGTGTAGGGTCAAACAAGGAGATATGGCATGCAGAATTTAGATCTCTAACTAGAAACAAAGCAACAAGTGAAAGGTAGGACAGGAGTGGTGTTTTGGCTGTGGCACACCATATGGTCAAGGAGGAAATTGTCTAACCCAACGTTAACTGAATTGACTTATTTATGAAGTCAATGGTATTCTAAAAAATTAAAAGTAACTTTAAAAATCATGATTCTCTACCAATGCCGGCTTGGGAAAAAATATCCTCGCTTACTAGATATTTAGAAGCTTTGGTCTGGTTAGATGGCAGTACTTTTTTTAAAAAGAAAATTGTTCTACACTATGCATTTGAAAGACACTCAGATATGAAGTCTCATATGAAGGGTGGGGAGAGGGAGATCATTTCAGGAGGAGAATGGGGCAAGGGGAAACTGAAATGAGCAGGCCCATGGGAATTCCAGAATTCAGTGGTTCATCCATAAACACAACATATTTGACTTACCTAAAGCGTTGAGCCTGCTGAGCTAGAGGTCCTGGATACCTTCTGTTTGGAGACTGATACAGCTGGGAAAGGATGGCCTGATTGGTTTTTTGGCTTGGATTGTTAGCAAACTTTACGGTGATTGGCTCTGTGGCACCAGGAGGTTTCTGCCCATTCAAACCTTTGATAGCTTCTTCTGCTTCAATCCGCTTGTCAAATCGGATGAATCCTACCCCTCTTGATACCCCTGCATAGGGTGAAAGAAGCACATGTTTAATTCGGGAGACTCTTAGAATGCCCAACATTAGGAAGATTAAATGTAGGTTTACAGGTTACTATAAACAAGAAATGTCCAGCAGCAGAGATTCAGTTATGGCAACAACAACAAAATGTGACTTTTCTAATACTAACGAATCCTATCAATTACCAATACAACAGACCACACGGTACATCTGAGTCAGGAGGGAGGGAAAGGGAATTCTAGCTGTGACAGGATTCAAGCAGTTAGGGAGGTAAAAAAAATTCTAAAGTAATGTCAGTTGATTCTAGACTTATCTTTACCTGGCACTTTGAAAAAGACTTCAGAACCAGCCATATAGTAGACTAGGTAAGGAGCAAAAGACTCAACTATTTTTGAATTAAAATACTTGTAGCAACATCTCTCTCACTTCCAGCCAATTTAGGAGAGCACTGGAGAAAGGATGCATACAATAATTGTGCCATGTTCAGGACTGAAGTACAGGTTCTGGGTTGCAACAATGGGAATTCCTGCTCTCTCAATATTCAGTGTTCATGTTCCTATAAACTTGATGCATGATTTCAATATTTCACTGCACAGCATTTTAACTCCCTCAACAAAAGAGCCTATTTCCAGATCTCCTTGTCTATAGATTATTTAAGATATATATTGTGGAAGGGAGGGGGAGAGATGGAAACATTTAATGTGGGCAGGAAGCAAGGATACTAACAGTAAAAAAAGAAAGAGGGTAGGACTAAGGAGCACATTAAACCTCAAATAAGTGCCTTAAAATGAATTTAGTTTACTTGGACAAATTAACGTGAATGGAAGGAAAACTGCAATTATTCATAGACCTATTGCATTTTGTTTCATCAGTGAAAGGATAAGGAAAAGTTAGAAGTTTGTCCACAAGCTCCTTTTAAAGAAAAAATATTCTATTAACAATCAATGACAATTTATGACATCAAAATGACAAGGAACAAGAGTAAGGAAGTTTAAAGAGCTGAATGTCACAGGCTCAACTTTGCATTTATCATCTGTCAGTTTGTGTCACAACATTATTATTCAGATCATTTTGAATCTAACTCTTCCCTTTAACTTTAGAACAGTGTGAAAAAGCACTTAGAAGGTTGCACAATACTTCTCTAGGAAGAAAAACAGTTCTTATATTAATTCATATGAGAATGTGTATTTAGGGTCTTCTATCCACTGTATTTAGGGTGTACTACACACTGTAACTTATACATTTTAGAAGTTATTCACCTGTTTATTCTGATACCAAATCACACATGCTGTTTGCACATGAATACTCATAGAAATGTAATATTTAGTGGATTGTTTATAGGACTTGGGACCAGGAAACTGCATATTCTAACTATAGCTCTACCACAAAATTGATGTTTCACTTGGGCAGATTGCAACATGCATATCTCAGTTTTTCCAGCTACAGAATACCTACATGCAATTGTTAACTAATCATCAAAACGTTTGCACACACTTACACTTAAAACATACCACATTTGGTATTAGAACTTTGTTGAAAGCACGAGTTTACTTTTCTTTTATAGCTAACTTTACATCCTGTTTAGAGAACAAATTAGCAAGGTCAAAAAATGTTTGTTTCCCACAATTTTGCCCAACACTGCCATGACAGCTGGAATTTCCACCCACCCAATTGACACTCTGGGGATCAATGGGATTAGAAAGGAAAAAACAGACTTGAAGTGGTCAGGGGGATGGAAGGGACTAAAATGTTTTTGAGAGGAGAATCCTAGTCTATGCCCCACCCCGTGTTGTACATTGTTTAAATACAGTCCATGGAAACATCGCTTTTATTTGATGTTCTGTGCCAGGCTTTATAGGAGAACTTTGGTGTAAACAGAAGATATCCTACTTCCGAAATTCCAGTCAGCCATTTGAACTGCCACCACTATACAGCAAAATTACACACACAGTTGAAATCAGACTAGTAAAAAGATACTGTTGAACATTTTGTGGCATCCAGTCTGTATCGGAGGCACATGCAAATAAAAGTATCTAACCTACCAGAATTCAGAGTTTGCTTTTAGTCTGTGCTAGCACCACTAAGTACAGAACTTATCTGCTCCTAAGGATCTCAAAGTTCATACTCTTCTATGTGCCCGCAGTAGATGATGCAACCTTGAAAACTGTCTTAACAGCAATTACCAGTTCTGATCTTGTGTAATCCTAGCCTGAGAGAACTAGCCGTGCATTACTGCTTAAAATTTTGCTTTTTATAAAAAGCTTGTTTATTAGCATTTTATAAGGAGCATGGGGACTATTTTCATGCAGCAGCTTGGAAATGAAGATTATAGCAGCTGTAAATTTATTACAAGCCATGAAACAGGCTTCAAACCTGCACCTTCAGGGTAGAAATGACTCAGGCTGGCTCACTATACTCCACAATCTATTTTTGTCCATGCATATTTATGAACAATTCCTGCAGAAAATTGCATTTTCTGGCCCACATATACCTTTGATATGTTCTGGAGACAAGTCTGCCGCCTTGGAAGGTGGAATATTTCACAACCTGCCAGTCTGAGAAAGTGAAAGAGACAGTGCAGAGCAGCTGCCTACTTACCAGTGACTTGGTCAACTAGAATACGAGAAGTAATAATGCGTCCATATTGAGAAAAGAGCTGCTCCAGTTCCTTCTGGGTCATTGTTTTTGGAAGTCCACTGACGTACAAATTTGCATCTCTGATAGAAGCTGAACTTGGTCGCGCATAGGAAACCTTGGAAAAGGGAGGGTTATTTATTTTTTTAAAAATCTACTCAGACCAAGATTAAAATGGGACAAAAAAAATTGTGCCTCTCACGTACTGAAAGGACAACAAGGATCATTACAAAAAATACTACTCAGTGAGCTAAAACTTATTTTCAAGTGTCGCCTTAAGTGTCAATCTAAAGAACACCACAAGACAAAGGAATAGGATTTATTGAGTACCCCAGGCCAGTTAAGTTGTAGTTTAAAGCCCTATTCCAGAGCAAAGGAGAAGAGTTGTGTGTGAATGGACACAAGCCAGCTGTTGGAGTTAAAAAAAAAAAAAAAAGTGCTCTTTTGACACTAGTTTAAGCCCGTTTGTGGTAAGATTAAAACAGAAAAATAACCTATCCATTTCTTTATCAGAAAAATCTGTTCTATTTTTATCCATTCACTTCATTCTCCCTACACACTAAAAATTCAAGAATTAAAGTTAGCTTTGAGATCAATGCCATAGATGCTTTAAGAAAGGCAATCTGACATTTGCAGCTTTGCTACTCCAGTATTAAAAGTGTTGCCCTGTTCCTATTGCAAATCTATCTGACTTTCCCCCAAATAAAATACAATGATTCCTAAATGTCAGAACTAGATAAACAGGACTAAAAAGGCTAGATAAGTTTATAACTCAAAAGAATTAGTAGCCAGGGTAGGTGTATGGCATACTAGTTTTTTGCACATTTTAAACAATGCTAGGGATCCCACAACCAAATCTGACTGATAATCTACATTCTCCGGATTCTCTCCGACATCAGATCGGGAATTCTAACCAGTTACTTTGAGAAGGACTACTCCAGACACCTAGTTAAATGGGGGAAAACATTTCTGCCAAGGTTTGCAGGACTACATGCCTAAAATCAGGCTCCTAAATCCTTATGCCTTTAAAGCAGCAGTCTGATTTCCTAACATGCTGAGCATTCAGCACTCCCATTAAAGTCAACATAGTTGAACTGTCACCTTTATTGCTAAAATCACATTAAAATCAAAAGTCTGTACAAACAGGGCATGAGGGGCAGAATGCATCGTTTGGTATATTTCCATTTAACATAGCGAGAGGTGTTCCATTTTATCAAACTTAATGATAATCCCTCTCCCTTCCTTATTTGACATTTATCCAATCCAAAACATCTGCTAGAAATACAGTAGAAGATTCTCAAAAATACATCTGGGTTAGAAACCAGGCAGCTTTGGCTCTTCACTGAGGGGTTTTGGTGTGTTTTTTTAAATCCCATAAAAAAAATGGAATCTGTGCTCATGGTATTCGGCCATTTTCCATTTAAAGGACAAACAGATAATGTTCAGTGTTCTTGTCAACAAGGGGAAAAAATGTAGTTAGAATTTCAATCCTTCACTATTAGTGGCAATTTATCATTGAGTTTTAGAACGAGGCTTAACCATACATTCTAAAATGTGCTGAACTACATTGTGGATCCAGACTAGCCTATGACTAGCTAGATGCTTCATAAGTATCCAATGCAAAGGCGAGGATTCTTGAGCTCCTCATTTGCTAATGAGGGCCATACAAGAACCCAGAATACCCATATTTTCAGGTAGCTGAAAGCACGTGTCCTCTAATTTCCCAGCAAAGTAAACTAGTACATCTAATGTGGTATAACCACATCTTCTGCCATATCATTTCTTCCATATCTACTTTGCCTCATGGCATATAGTACTTTGCAGGTGTTTGGGTTTTTATTTATTTATTTATTTTATTAAGAGTACAAATTTAGTGCTTCTGAACGGTGCTGTATTAGAATTAGAGCCTCGTCCTTTGTCCAGAGAACAGGAACACCACAAGCCTCCCAGACATGGGCCAACTGGTTTTAACTCAGAGCAGACAAGACCATGCTATAGAGCTGTATTTCTAGGCAGCCCAGGGTCTTTGTGACAAGACTGGAAACACAGCTACTCATTCGGTATTATAAATCAGTGATTTTTAAAGCACCCCCTAGGAGCTAGACTACAATGGCGTCTAAGTAACACTACCAGCACCTCAGTCAACTGGAAGTAATTACATTGTACTCTCATTTTGGCATATGTCACATTTTGCCAGCTAGCTGGAATCAACAGTAGTAAGCTGTGTTGCTTTATTGTGATACTTCAGTCCCAATTTGATGTTTCTTTGTCACTAGATAAGGGAATCCCATGCTAAACCAAACATCTACAATACTAGATATATACAGAGAGACACTATCCAAAGTAGTGACTCTATACAAAGTTTAAAATTACAGGTAAAAAAATAAAAGTTTTCCCTCTCGCCTGCATTGGATCCATTGCTCTAGACAGACATCAGTACTCATGGGAAGTAGCAAGAAGGGACACATCATCCATGCACTGTGTAGGGAAAGAGTAACAAAATAGTCTAAAGCACGATAAGTCACTACCAATAAAGGAAAGAGGTGACTGCAGGTCAGATACCATCTCCCATTGACATGTTTCTACAAGCCATAATTAGCCCAATATTTATAAATATACTGTTAAGGCTATTCAATTAGCTTTGAATTCCAGATTATTTCTCCTTCTCTATAGACAGACACATTCTTTAATTATCTACTGCCTGATCCACAGAGAATGACAACTCAATTTTGTACTGAGTAAAAAAAATACTGCATTGACCAGGCAGCACTTTTGCATGGACACTTAACAGGGCTGATATTTCTCCATCCAACACATTTCACATCTCCCATAGTTGTGTGGACAGTGCCCCAATGAGGGAGTGTATATTTAGATTTGTTTGTAGCCTCTGGTGAAGAGCAGAATGGCATTATTGGTTCCAGAAAAACAAAAATAATCCATCACTAATAATAGCCCTATTGCCCTCCTGAGTAATCCTGGAAGGTTATACAAGTCAGCACCAGATGCTACAACTGCCTTTGGCTGATACCCCTCTTCTCCCAACATCCTCAATTCACACTGCTATATATGAGGAGACAACTAAGCTGCTGGCTACAGGAGTAGATCAACTACTGAACACTATGGGGGAAGAAAGAGGAATAAACACGAGGTGAATAATAAGGGGGATTTCAAATGCTAAAGGCATCTGTTTCAAGCCTACACTTCATGCTTCCTAAATGTGAGCGGAAAAAAAAAATGGAGATAAACTAGTTTCCTAGGAGAAAGGAATCCCACACACAAGTCTCAGAGTGCGAAGAGATTTGCTCTATGCCATAAAAGCAGACCCACTAGGGAAGGTGTGGACATTTAGGCAACATAACAGCAAGATGATTTTTCAGTTAAAAAAACCCATCATGTCTGCCTCCCTTTGGCTGGATTGGGTAGAAATACACATTATTTCTGTGCAGAACAGCAATGCCAATTCAGAATAAGGTTTCTCCCCCGTCCTTAAAGGAATGGAAGACCCTAGTTCCCTTTTCTCCTCCCTGCCAGCAAGGCAAAAACCACCACAAAGGCATCATATGCCAAAAGCCAAAGGACAATATGCCCTGTTCATTACATATCTTAGATGTATTTTTTGTAATATTAATAAGAAAACTATAGAGTTATATTTCTTAAAAGTACTTCCTCTTTCATTTATCCTTCCTCCATTCCCTTTACATTACAGTAGAAAACTACTACGCATCTGCCAAAGTATTTTTTCTTTTTTAAAAAGAATTATTTAATAAATAGTTTTCTTCTGCACTTTTTTGTCCAACGGAAACTGACTGGTGAAAGCGTGTTCTTCCATGCTGAACAATCCATTTGAATGGGATTGCAGTAGTGCCGCTAAATCCAGTGAAAAAGGATACTTTTGTTTATGTGAATTTGAGTTTTGGAGTTATGGTTTTATGAGCGGGGGTGACAAATTTCAATCAAAACTCAAATTCACAAACAGAAGCATCCTTTTCATTGGATTTAGCAGCAAAGGCAATCCCTTTCATATAAACTGTTGGGGAAAGAGTTGGCTTGCATAGCAGTCTTGTTCTACCTGTAATTCTTACAAGTTGGCTTCATCGTAAAAATGAAGTGTATTTGGGCCACAAACAGCTACCAAAACTGGAAAAAACACCGAATGAATCCCTTCCTCTAACCAATTATTAACAAAAAGTTATCCAGGAGAGAGCAGCAGTGAAATGCGATCTTGTATCAGACAACCGACAGAAATAAAGGTTTAATGCTTAAAGTGTGCAAGATTAGTGATCTATTCACAGAAGTCAAAGGAGTCATTTTAAGGGGAAAGAGTAAGAGGGTTAAAAAAAAAAGGAGGGAAGGGAGGGACAGGAAGCTCAATTATAACAGAAAATTCCTTGTAACTTTATGCTGAACTGATAATATATGCTTAACAAAACTAATGCTCCTAAAGAAAAATGCAAGACTATCAGATAAAGAAGAAGGGACTGGAATCTACAGACGGCC
This sequence comes from Sternotherus odoratus, assembly GCA_032164245.1. NCBI lineage: Eukaryota > Metazoa > Chordata > Testudines > Kinosternidae > Sternotherus > Sternotherus odoratus. Next base: position 16,442,866 of record JAVMKO010000007.1, on the reverse strand, counting down.
TAACTCCATTTCAAGGGGAGCATTTGCTTACTTTGGATTGCTAATTAGTTTCTAAACCCTACTGACATAAAATCCAAAGAAACTGGTTGCTTTACCTACAATATGTTTAAGTTAAAGTTCAGTGTCTCCTATTCCTTATTCCCACCCTCCATCTCTTCTCCAGGCTTTCATTAGTACAGTAATTACTTAACTATGATTCTATATGCAGTCCATTCATGCAATCTATATGCATTGAATTAACAGCTAAAAATTACTTTCACAGCTATTTCAACTGGTGAATATTTAATGGCTAGAGATCAAGGTTATGCAAGGTTGAAACCACTCAGCAGACAATCTAAGTTGAAAGGCAGCCAGGAAGCCTACAATTTTAATATTTAAAGATGATACACATAATACAACACTCAACCCGCTGCTACTCCGGAGACACCAATTTAAAAACAGTTTTACTGGAATTTTCCGTTATCCTACAAACTGCACCGTAAACAGCAGAGACAGTATCTCTTAGAAAACATCTCCAAAACAATGGCTAAGACAAGACAGGGAAGCTGTGTATTTTTATCTAATTTTTTGGAATACTAACACTCTCCAAATCTCAGTGACCAGTGAAGAGATTTATGCTTTTCTTAAAAATAATTACTAGATTTCAGCTTTGTTTTCTTACTAACACAAATGACTGCCGAAAAAAGTGCGAAGAGAGCACTTTGTCTCCACAAATAAAGCTCCACAAACCAATTCCTTGGCACTCAATGCTGTGGTAATCTATCCCAAGTCCATATTTTCCAGGTGGTAGTGGGGCGTAGAAAGAGTAGTTTATTACCTGAAGACACTTTTAGAAGAATTTCTTTGAAACAGGGATTCCGTCTACTTTTAAAACTTGCTTGCAATTTCACTTGAAAACTGACACCCTTGGATAGACATTTTAAATATACTGCACTGCCACAGGATCCATCAGCCCAACACCAGAAACTGACTCCAGACTGAATTTTGTCATAGATGGGTATCAGTTTAGGAATAACTGCCAATTGGCTTTGAAAATAGGAACAGGTACCAGCTTTGAGACGACGACAAGCAGCAGGTTGTTCAAAACAGAGGGGTTGAGCAATTTCTGCAAGCCACACAGGTGTTTTATGAACTCCCCTTTCTATGCCCGCACAAAAGGCAAAGAAATATTATTTAATATGGTTACACTGTGGTTTTCAAATTCTATTCTTAGGACAGATTCTTTTGGTTCCGATTAGGAATACTTAACCACTTGGATGTCAGGAGTCAAGAACTCTTCCTCTGGGACCTTACTACCAGTAATGAGAGAGATTCAAATCCCAATTGCCATTAGCTAGTTTATCATCATCCTTAGAGCTGGAAACAATGATGAAGCTGGCTGCAATTCCGTTCTGAATGAGCAATTCCTTCCTCCCCCCCCGCCCCCCCCCGAATGTTAAAAGTTGTATTTTCCGGCATTGTTTGCTTTAATTCAGTTTTCAACCGTTTATCATTTGCAGACCCCTAAAAAAATTCCCAACGGAGGTGGTGAACCCCTTTGAAACGCTTAATGTGAGCACCCCCACAGGTCTGCAGACCACAGGATGAAAACCACTGCTTTAAGCAGAAAATCTTCCATATATATGTATCAAGTTACCTTGTTAATAAACACATTAACTTTGATCAATCTCAAGTCAGAAGAGCCAGTTCACTCTAGCATTTGCTTTAGCCAACAGTGCATAAACTGACGACAAGATAAATTAGATTTCCTTCTGTAAAGAGTTTAAACTCAACCTCTGCAAAACTAGACTGTCATTTACTAAATGTTACCTAGCACCATTCCATTCCAGAGTATAAATTAAATGAATGCTAGATCTAAATCTACTATGTTCCAATGCAGACCTTGTATTTACAGCTAGCATTGTAGTGGATCATTTCCATCAAAATATGAACCAGAAGAATCTAGGTAGGACCAGTGACATCTTAAGAGGCTGTCTTGTTACTTTAATTTGGTGCTCATTAAAGGTACCCAGATCGACAAACACTGACAAATGGAGTTAAGGATTCCCACACTGTCCCACAAACGTGTGGGTCAACTCTGACTTGACTAGGATCACCTCTGAGGTTGAAGAGTGTCTGTTACAGCTTTCCCCCTATTCCATTTTGTTTCTTACAGCTGTCCCCTTACTACATTTTGTTTTTGTTCTCCTGTGGCCGCCCCTCCCTGGCTGTTAAATTGTTTACCAGGGCCACTGCCCTTCTCAAAGGGAGGGCCCCTTAAGTTGTTTACCAAGAGCCATTGCCCTTCTCAAAGGGATGGCCACTTGTGCTGTGTGCTAAGTGGGACAACTGCCCTGTTCAAAGGGTTGGTCCTGTTATCACCTTGTTAAACCTGGGCTCAGTGTAGGGTAGGCAATGTCCAAAGCTGTAAGATCTAATGTGTTTTTGAGATCCTGGGCATGAGTCATAGGCCTCATGTGCTTTTGAGTCATGAGGTGGGAACTCACACCTATGGTCCAGGACTCTGCCCAGGCATGTCTCTATGCTCATCTGCAGTTTTTCCCTGAATCTCCTCCCCTGTGACAGAGGGAGCCTATCAGAATTACTGGCGGGGAAACTGCCTGAGTTTGCCTTTAAGAACAGGCATTTTTTAAACAAACATCAGAAAGGTTCCTGCATTGCTACCTGGTCTGATCAGCCAGGGGTTCTGGGGGGTCCTTTCTCCGCTCTCGTTTTATTTTTGAGCATACCCCCGTTTTTAAACCCCCTCCCCTCTCGTTTTATTTTTTGAGCATACCCCCGTTTTTAACCCCCCACCCCACGAAGAATGAATTGCTGCCTGAGACACCTCTTGATTATCAGGACCGTACCGAGCCCTCCTGGCTTCTTCTGATGTTGATTGCTGCTTCTGCCTTTGCTGCTGCCTGGGGACTGGTGAGAATCCCTCTGTGAAACTTTCTATACTTAATTACTTTAGCTGCTGGCTCTGTTTCCCCAACACACAGACTCAAACTAAACGTTGGTCTGTGTCTTAAAACCTCTCTTAAACGCCTTGGTCTGTATCTGTAATCTGTTTCTTGCTTTGCAGCACCTTTGCTGCTAGAAATAAGCCTGTGCCTTCCTGGACTGTACCTGGGCACACACCACTCTGCCCTCTGAAACTACCCCTAGTATAAGGTGCACCCATTAGGTTAGATTTTGTCTTTTAGTCTAGATAAGTTGTAATTTCATTTTGCATAGCTGTAGTTAAGTTAGGTTTAGGAAATTGCTTGCATTGTACCCTGTAAGTTAGCCTTAAAGAATTGTTGCATTGTGTTTTGTTATTTGCTAATTTGTGTAGTTTTGGTTAAGTTAAATCATAGTTAAGATTTTGCTGTGTTTGTATAATTGTGTCTCTGCTGTTTAAACTTGCAGCCTGTCTGCTCTGTCTCCCTGAGTTTAAATCTCCCTCCACCACATGCTCCTCTTCCCCCATCCCGCAACCTTTACTTCTCTGCTGTTTCAACTTACAGCCTGTCTTCTCTCTCTCTTTCTAGCATAAAACCCCATTGGTTACCCCTTTTCTCTCTAACACACCTCACATTTTACATTTACATTTTTACCTAAAATTGTTGGTTATTTAACACACTTTATCCATGCTATTAGTTTGTTATATGCTGCTATGACACACTCTTTACATAGAAATTGTTAGCTACCTGTTACATTTATACTTCAGTGTTAACCGGTTACCAACTGTATTGTACCCCACTATTGAAACCCCCTACCCCATTTACTAAAAGAAACCCCTCCCCAATTGTCTACTTTAACAAACCCCATACCCCTCACTATTGAATTTTCCCTGTTTTTGCATTTTCTTAATAAAATTTATTTTGCACCCTACCTGTGTGGTAATTGCTCCCCAAGATCCCATATACCTGCTGGCAGGGACAAAGAGAACAATTTTTCCATGTCCAAAGACTTGGGACCATCAATAAGGGTCCCTGTTTGTACCAATTACGCCGATTAGATCCTGGGCTAAAACTGCAAACCAGCCATCAGATAGCAATGATTTGAACCAGATCTGGCAACCCAGAGGTGAGAAGTCAACTATCCTTCCATCTGAGAGGAGACTATAGAACACATAGCTACATGGCTCTTTGGGGGTATTAGCCAAAACCTCTAGGGTCCGGCTGAGGTGGAGACTGCAAAATGGAGTGTATGTGGGCTATGTTGCAGTTTATTTCTTTCAGTGCCTCATGCCACACAAAAAATTTTTTAATTGCTGATCATATGCTAGATAAACAGAAGAGTTGTGATAACTTTACCTAAACTGCTGTCTCTTGACCCTTGTTATGTGGCTGCTGATCCAAGTGTAATGTGGCTCTTTGGTTCTCTTCCCTAGCTGTACATGAGCAGAAATGGAAAATCCAAAGTTGGCTGTGTTGCCAACCATAGAAGTTAGCAGAACTATGAGCTCTTAGATGTATCCATACCTTTGTATTACACTGGGCGAGTCCCTCTTGATCTTCTGTATTATACAGACCAGAAAGAAATTTGAATAAAGATGTGCCAGTATCAGTACATCTACTGGGTCTTTAAAGTGTTCTCAGCTGAAAACAGACCAATCAATGTACAGTTTACAGAACACTGAGGCTATCTGGTGAAAGATCTAACAGCTAAAGGATCATTCCTCAGGGTGCAGAGTCCGTTTAGCCCAACTGTCCTGAAAACAAGAAGCCTATTGCAGCTCTAGGTGAACGCCTATCCACTGAAAGGTGGAAACTCCTAGTTTCTCCATTTATTTAGTAACAGCACTATGGCATCACTGCAAGGTATGGTCACACTGAAGAGGAAGCAAAAAGTTAGAGGCTGGCACTGATTTTAAATTAACGCTGTAGGCAGGATCTCAAGTCTCTGGTCATCCACTGGTAGAGGAAGCCCAGAACTATTCCCTAGTATCAACTATTCCTATTCACTATTCCTCGTATTAAGACTTTGTACTTAAATCATGAAGTATCAGAGGGGTAGCTGTGTTGGTCTGAATCTGCAAAAGCAACAGAGTCCCATGGCACCTTACAGACCAGGGATTGGCAACCTTGGCACGTGGAACCGTAGGGTAAGCACCCTTAGCGGGCCCAGATGGTTCGTTTACTTGCTAGTTTGCCGACCGCGGTTCGCCGTCCCGGTCCAATGGGAGCTGTGGAAGTAGCGGCCAGCACCGCTGGCCAGTGAATATGGACTACTGCAACTCATTCTACCTTTGGCTCAGATGGATACATGGAGGAGCTACAACCCCCACAGAATGCACTGATCTCTCTTGGGCTGGACACACAGAGATGCAACACATCACACACACCAGACTGCTTAATATTTCCAGGTGTAAGTTAGTCTCCTTCAATCGATTTCTGAGGATCTAACTTGACCATGGAGTGTGCTATTTCAGACTGCCTCCCCAACAAGAGAACTGAGCTTGTCAGACAACTGTCAAGCCCTATGAGGAAGTAGTCAAGAAGTAGAGAGAGGTTCTATGCAGCGGGACCTCAACCAACATATGTAACGTCCTATTAGAGACTGAGTCAAAATCCCCAAAACAAAACAACTTTTGGTACTGCATCTTTTACCATCACCACCACAAGAAACCCAGCATTTCCAGATTCTCACAAATAATCCTCAGAGTCTATACCTGTATGTAACTGGTATCTGCTAAGCACCATACCAGGTTCCTGCTTTTTGGAAGTTTGTGTCCTTCAGTTTGTTATGGTATCAATACAGTGGTGATGTGCACGTCTAAATACCTTGAAAAGAGGAATTATCCCTGCTTTCACAGTTCAGATAATTATCCACATGTGAAGGTCTCTGTTTCTTATAAACAGAGAATGAATCCACATTCCCACATGAACTTGAGAATTCTGAGGTTGGTAATGTCCTATCGCAAGATAGTTAGGCTCCCAAAATATGTACATGTAATTGACCAGCCAATCAGTGGTATGTTCTTAAAAACCCAAATGGAAGGTTTTTTTGGGGGGGAAATGGCTTTTAGAATGCATCATCCGAGATAGGTAGGCAGGCTTAAGAGTTTGACACACGTAAATTCCTTGGATGAACTCTGACTAGAGTTGAGGTCAGCATCTTCATCCCAAAAAATTATTGTAGTTTGATCTGTCAAGGACCTTTTAATCTAGTGCAGATCTCCCCGGTGGCTGGTCTGTTGACAACCTGGGACAGAAGCCCAATTGACAGCCCTGTGTGTGTAAAAGTGGCTTATTTGAAAAGGGAAGTCAATTTTCTTTTTGCTCCAGGAGGTAAGTAAGGTCTGGCTGTTCGGCCTTCTGGCTGAATTTCCTTTATGTCTTCTGGTGGAAAATCCAATCCCAGGACCAGAATGACAGTCATGTTGCCACTGAAAAATGTCTCTTCCCAGGCAGTGTGCTGTGAGTTAACTGTTTCTGAAGTCATTGTTCCCCCTTCAAGGCATGAGGACAAGTTGGAGAAACACACTGTGTGTGCACTTGCCTAGGACTTTGGTTTTCTTTTACTTTTTCAACTTTTTGGAGAATCTAGTAGCAGGTATTATAGGACAATACATTCTTTTAGGCACCTTCTGGGTGCCTATTTCCAAGATTAACATTCCTTAATTTCTGCAGTCACTAAAGGAATGTGAGTGGGCAATCTGACAAATACTGGCGTCTGCTGAATTGAGCGTGGTTGTGAAGGACACAAGAGATGCCCATCTACTTGTCCACCGTCAGTAACATTCAGGATAGAACCTCAGCGTGAACTTGTGGGAAAGGGGAATTTCTGGGCTTGAGTTCAGATAGTGGCAAGTGAAGGACTTATCCCTTGTAAATTTGATTTAGGCTGAGATTTCCTTTTCTGACGTGCTGTGATTTACTTACTCTAATCAGCAGTAAAAAGGCCGAGATGAAGGCTTGGGTTTTTGTTGCACTACCTCTCTTGGGCAGTCCAGATCTACCAAGCTCACCAAAGGCAGGAAAATAAGAGTGCTTTCAAAAAGAGGACTTTACACAAAATAAAATTGAATAGACACTTTCCTCTCTGAATGTGAACTAGTCTTTTCCTCACTAAGTTGTTAAAATACTAGTTCAAAACCATAGACATTTAGAGAATTCAAAAAGTCAGTCAAGTTAATCTGATACAGTTTTTAAGTTTCTCAGTACGTTCTCTGTGCAAACAATACAAAGTGACTTTAGTTCCCTGGTGCTTTAAATTTCATTTTTGTCTGAAGGGAGGAGCCACCTCAAACGACCTTCCAGAAGGGCGGATGGGGGTGAGGTTACTTTTTAGAAGAAAGCAGAGATTAACCACCACCCCATTTATACTGTCCCACTGATTCACCCAGTTTCTGGAATCAGTCTTTTCAGATTGATGCTGTTTCCACCTTATACCAGAAATGGGAAAGCCACTCTCTTCCCGGAACAAAAGGTTACAAAGAAAAATCAAAATAACCCAAGCAAAATGTACACACACATTTTTAAAGCTGCAAGAGAGTAAATAGTGGGTGTGCTGAAGTGGGGGGCGGGGAGGACAGAAGGGATAGCATATGTACTCCCAACATCTGGCCACAAGACACCTTGAAGGAACATACCATACTTAAGCACATGCTCTAAGCCAGGGGTCGGCAACCTTTCAGAAGTGGTATGCAGAGTTTTCATTTATTCACTCTCATTTAAGGTTTCGCGTGCCAGTAATACATTAACATTTTTAGAAGATCTCTTTCTATAGGTCTATAATATAGAATGAAACTATTGTTGTATATAAAGTAAATAAGGTTTTTAAAATGTTTAAGAAGCTTCATTTAAAATTAAATTAAAATGCAGAGTCCCCCAGACTGGTGGCCAGGACCCAGGCAGTGAGAGTGCCACTGAAAAATCAGCTTGCGTGCCGCCTTCGGCACTCGTGCCATAGGTTCCCTAACCCTGCTCTAAACTTTTCTGGTCACTGCAGCCACACTAACATCAAGTTTGAGCTGTTCCCTGGCAGGCTGTGAAATGTACTGAAGATAGTTCACGCACACACCCCTCACCTCTCACCACCCTTTGTAAGAAACTTTGTTTTCTGGGGCGTGGGAGGTTCTAAATGTTTTTCGATTAAAAGGTCTTAGAGAAATACCTGTCAAGGTTCTGCTGTTTGAAAAACATTACTAAGAAAGGACTTCTTCTACATGAAGTATCTATAGCTTCCTAAGAGCAAGAAAAAGTCACGGGCCTCTGCTCTACAGTAGACCAGGTCTGCATAGAAACCTTACCCGGAATGTTTCCTCACTCCAAAAGCATTTACCATATTCAAGCAACCAAGACAGTCAAAATAACAGGGTTACATTTACCTACTACAAGCCACAGTCAGTTTAGCTATATTGAAGGTTTAGGAAGATGGCACTGAAGATTCTGCTGCTGGAGTAATACGATAGTGTTGAATGGCCCCCTGCAACTGCTAAATATTAAAATTGACTCAGCCAATTAAAAAAAAAAGGTGTGTGTCTGAATAAACATTACTATTTCCTTTCTTTTTATGGCAGGAAGATCATTTTTGTAGCAAGGAATGACCAGATCAGTTGATTTCCTCCTGCATTATTTGGCTGGGCAGAATTTGATTTTCTTAAAATAATTTCAGCAAATAGCAATGTTTATTTTTAAGCATTTTTTCCTATTTAAATTTTCACACTTGCAGGAAATTATGGAGGAGCCAGACAATTATTCAATGACAGTAGATAGTGACAGTTTTAACACAAAGCTTGTATAAAGCTTTGACTTTTTGAATTTCAAAAATCACATGTTAAAATATACAAAGTAAATATCCTTAAATGCAAATGGTAGTAAATTGTCAAGCAGCATTTATTTATTTATTTTTGCTTATCTACAAACACTGATCACCATCAATGGAAATATTTTTTTCTGTGTGCAGTGAAATCAATGTTGACTGATATTTGCCAATAAGCAGCTACTGCTCCCAAGCCTGTATATAACAAACAAAAACACACTTCTGGGGTTAAACGGGAGGTGGCATTCCTCACACACTTTGGCATTGACTGAAATGGCCATGATTGTATGGAAAAATAAAGCAGTACTAATTAGACCTAGAAAAGGATAAAACAACTCAGGCTCAAGGAGAACAATTCCATCTAGGGAACAATCTTCCATTTAAAAAAATACCAATTTAATTGGCATTGAGAGAAACCAGAATGACCGTTTTTTCCCCATCAGCTGAGGACAAGACATCAATTGGGTAGTGTTTTGTGCAAGAATGTCCCGAGGATCTGATTCCCTCCTGCAACTTGTTTACATTTTGATCCAGGAATTCAAGGTACTTCTCCCTCACCCTCAAAGTCAACGGATATATTTCTTTGGGGGAAGGGGTGACACCAGTTGAAGCAGACTCTTCAACTGGTGGCTCTGGGATACCTCTAGCATGACAGTGAAATTCCACTCTTCCACCAGGTTGAAGATTAGCAGCCATGTTAGTCTGTATCCGTAAATAAGATGAGGAAGATTTTGTAGCACCTTAGAGACTAATGAGTTTATTTCAGCATAAGCTTTCGTGGGCTATAGCCCACTTCATCGGATGCACAGAATGGAACAGAAGATGCATTTTAACTCTTCCACCAGTTACTGTACTGTGGATCTTTGAAACAGTTTGAAGAGAATGTGCGGTGTACTTGTAAGGATGCACTGAAGCTAGAATCAGAGAAATTAGGTCTGAATCTTAAACCTTTTTTGGAAGCCTTCAAAAAGACAGATGTATTCAAAGACACAAACATCACAGGCACACTAGTTAATCAGATTCTCAATTCTTTTCATGTCCCAGTTTTTAAAACCAGAAAGCCGTCAGGTCTTCAAAGTAAGAATGCTGCTGTCAGCTCTTCCTCAGGTTTCAGACAGTAAGATTCCTTATTGTCCACGTGAAAGAAAGTCTTCTCCATGCTTTTCCACCAAAGGAACTGGAATCAGTACTTAACTGAATAGTTAGAGGGTCTAGCAAACACTCAGGCCCATGAGAATTTCTGTTTGGGTGACCAGGTAAACTGATCAGATACCAAGGATTATGTGCAGCAAGAACGACATATCATGGATGTAAGAAATTCCACTTTTAGAAAAAAGTGCAAAGGGAAAAGATGCAAGCATAGCCCAGGAACAGCTGCCACACAAGTGACCATCATTCCTAGCAACAGAAGGCAAAGAAAAGCAGATCCTGTAAGATACCAGACACCTCAATATTGAGAGATCACTTCTGGGGGGAGGGGGGGGAAGAGAGAGAGAGAGAGAGAGAGATAGGAAATATTTGTCATGACAACATTATTCCCTAGGTTATCCTGAAGTTGGTTTTTAGATGTAGTTTGTTATTCTAGAATCGAGTTTTTTTCCCACACAATCGTTTGATGACCTGTGCCACCCTGAACGTGAATAAGATATTGAGTTTTCTGGACTGTGATGCCTTTTTTCTTTAGTGGGCATTTTCTCTGGATACAGTCCAAGGATGTTTGGCCTTGCATTTTCTTTTGGGAGAAGAAATCTCCAACAGGGGAAAAAATAGGTTTCTTTATTTATACTCTGTCACCTAGCCTAAGAGCTGGTAGAGAGATTCTGTCCCTGCTGTGAGGCAAGGTAGATAAATAGATTTTTAAAACCAGAAGGGACCATTATATGATCATTTAGTCTGACCTCACTCAACACAAATTACTGGGTGAAATTCTACATGAATGCCAGCATTCTAACTCTAGGTGAACTAGAGAATAAGCATTCAAAAAAGATCTCGATTTTAAGACTTCAGTGATTAAGAATCTGCCACATCCCTTGGTAATTTGTTCTGATGGTTAATTACCCTCACTTGAAAATCATGCATCTTATTTCCAGTCTGAATTTGTCTAGCTGCAGTTTCCAACCAATGGATCTGGTTGTGCATTCTGCTGCTAGATAAATGGCCCTCTAAGTCATCTCCCCACACAGGTACAGGAACTCCTCACTTAAAGTCGTCCCGGTTAATGATGTTCCATTGTTACGTTGCTGATCAATTAGGGAACATGCTCATTTAAAGCTGTGCAATGCTCCCTTCTAACGTCGTTTGGCAGCTGCCTGCTTTGTCCACTGCTTGCAGGAAGAGCAGCCCGTTGCAGCTAGCTGGTGGGTGGCTGAAACCAGGGTGGACTGGCAGCCCGCCCGCCCCCCCCCCCCCTCCCTGCTCTCCGTGCAGCAGCCGAGCAGGCTATCAATTGCCAGCAGTTCAGATGTCCCTCCCTCTACTGCCATGTTCTGCTCCTGCCCTCTGCTCCCCGAGACTCCTGCTTGCTGTGTGAGGGGAGGGGAGGAAAAGGGGGACTAATGTCAGGGTGTCCCCCTCCCCTCAGCTTACTCCATCTTCCATAGAGCAGGCAGCTCCACAGAGCTGGCAGCAGCTGCGGCTCAGCTTGTTGATTTAATTAACAAGGCAGTGTACTTAAAAGGGAAATGTGAGTGTCTGCCCCCCTCTTTTCCTGCTCCTTGTAGACAGAGTTCACCCTTGAGGGCTCAGCCAATTGTTACTGCTAAATGAACTAAGGCATTCCCTGGGATATTTACACCTGACTCCTCCACCAAGTTTCACAATCATCACTGTGTACCAGTATTAGATAGTTTGTTTAAAACTGTGGGGGGGAGGGGGAAGATGCGAGTCTTGTCTGGAACCCAACTCCCCCCATTTACACTAATTATTATGTGGGAAATTGGATTCCCTTAACATTGTTTCGCTTAAAGTCGCATTTTTCAGTAACATAACTACAAGATTAAGTGAGAAGTTCCTCTATTCCTATGCAATGATCAAGTCACCTCTTATCCATACTCTGAGAGGCTATTTAAGCTTGGGAGCAGCCCCTTTACCACTTCCAGGTGGTGAGGATCCAGAGGCATCCATTTCCTTCTTCGAGTTTAATAGACAATAGCAGTGAAGTAGACTCAGGCTCACACTCCAGCACTCCCTCAGACAGTCTGATACACAGGGTTTGAGGAGGGAGGGGAACTGATACTACGACCCTCTTCTTTCCCGCCGGGGCTATGCCACAATTTGGACAATTTACTCAAGAATGCCAATGGCAGCCGTCTTGACTGCCATGTAAACGAATATGCAGGAGAACCGGAGATCTTGCTGGGGGAGCCAGCTCCATGGGGTCCTTCAGGAAAAACTCAGCATAGAACATTCTCCAGCCAAATAAGGAAGCTCTCCAAGTTAAGTAGAGAGAGAGAGAAATTCAGTTTAGAAAATTAAGAGACAAAAGCTGTTCTCCCTGATCAAAGCACTAAGCTGGGATCATTCGCCACAGAAGTAAAGCAGGGGAACATTTAGAACAGGCAAGTACTGTAGAATGGCCAGCATTTTTCACAGAATCCTATGCAAGGAGTTTGATAAATTACAAAATCTGGTGCATTTCAAGACAGTATACTACAGGCCAGTGGGATACTAGACCCCAGACTGGATGGCTCCCTCCTTCCTTCCCGCCCCCTCCACATTCCAGACTAGAGCTGTACTGGAAAGAGAGAAATATTCCAGTTCAAAGCAAACTCCCAATCCTTTGAAGTTTTTTCCCCATCCATGCAGCAAGGAACATGTCCCTCCTACTGTTGCCTTCAGAGCAGCACCAAGACACTAAAAATGTTTAGCAAGTTTCCTTGGTGCTCAAAGCTGCAAAGAAAATGTCAAGATGCTTGCCAGTTTCACACGGCTGTTGCTGTCACCACTTGCTTACTGGATATGGATTTTATTTTTCTTTTTACACAGTAGGACCTCAGAGTTATGAATACCTTGAGAACGGAGGTGATTAGTAACTGAAACACCCCACCATCCACCTCAGTCTGGACCAGTCCACACAGGAAGTCCACTTCCTAGACACCACGGTGCAAATTAATGACTGTCACATCAACACCACCCTCTACCGAAAACCTACCGACAGCTATGCCTACCTTCATGCCACCAGCTTCCATCCCAGACATGCCACACGATCCATTGTCTACAGCCAAGCACTGAGGTACAATCGTATTTGCTCCAACCCCTCAGACAGAGACCAACACCTACAAGAACTTGACCAAGCTTTCTCAAAACTACAATACCCGCACAAGGAAATAAGGACACAGATCAACAGAGCCAGACATGTACCCAGAAGCCTGCTGCTGCAAGACAAGCCCAAGAAAGAAAACAACAGAACACCACTGGCCATCACCTACAGTCCTCAGTTAAAACCTCTCCAATGCATCATCAGTGATCTACAACCCAACCTGGATAATAATCCCTCACTTTCACAGGCCCTGGGAGGCAGGCCAGTCCTGGGCCACAGACAAACCGTCAACCTGAAGCAGATTCTCACCAGCAACAGCACATCACGCCATAACAACTCCAACTCAGGAACCAATCCATGCAACAAACCTCGATGCCAACTCTGCCCACATATCTACACCAGCAACACCATCACAGGACCTAACCAGATCAGGCACACCATCGCTGGTTCATTCACCTGCACATCTACCAATGTCATATATGCCACCAATATCCCTCTGCTATGTACATCGGCCAAATTGGACAGTCCCTACGAAAAAGGATAAATGGACACAAATCAGATATCAGGAATGGCAATATTCAAAAACCTGTAGGAGAACACTTAAACCTGCCTGGACACACAATTACAGATTTAAAGCTCACCATATTGCAGCAAAAAAACTTCAAGACCAGACTGCAAAGAGAAACTGCAGAGCTGCAATTCATTTGCAAATTTGACACAATCAATCTGGGATTGAACAAAGATCTTGAATGGCTTGCTAATTACAAAAACAGCTTCTCCTCTCTCCCAGTTCACACCTCCAATTCAGCTGCTAGAGGAATACCTCACCCTCCCTGATTTCAGATAACAAGCTGGTTCAGGCTGATTGGACTAACCTTGTTACCGCCTACCTGGTTCTTATCTATACCTGCCCCTGGACACTTCCACTGCTTGCATCCGACGAAGTGGTTATTAGCCCACGAAAGCTTATGCTTCAATACTTTAGTTAGTCTTTAAGGTGCCACAGGACTCTTTGTTACCTCTGCTATTCCAGACTAACACAGCTACCTCTCGGATTCCTGAAACATCTGTAACGCTAAACAAATGTTACGGTTATTCTTTCAAAAGTTTACCAGTGAACATTGACTTAATACAGCTTTGAAACTTTACTATGCAGAAGAAAAATGCTGCTTTTAATCATCTTAATTTAAATGAAACAAGAACAGAAACAATTTCCTTACCTTGTCAAAAAAATTAAAAAACTTTCCCTTCATTTTCTTTTTGGTAATTTACAGTTAGCACAATACTGTACTCTGCTGTTGCCTGATTGCATACTTCCTGTTCCAATGAGGTGTGTGGTTGACTGGTCAGTTTGTAACTCTTAGGTCTTGCCTATCTATCTCATTCAATACCTTACTTCAGAGTCATGCACAAGGCAAAACACCATTTTCAATGCCAATTACATTTAACATTCCTCAGGAATGTTTTTACAACCTATGAAAAGCCTGCAATAAAATCCCTTATTGGGCTGATGAGAGATACCCAAAGTCAATATTTAATTAACATCCAAAAACTTGGACAGCCAGGAGTCCACTAAAGGTCAATCAACTTCACTGTCTTTCAAGAGTTTCACATTTTAAGAAGCACATCCCTATTCTACTATAATAAAAATGAAGCATCATCCCTTCTGCAGAAAACAAAAATAATGGATTTAAAGCTAAGCTAGTAAAGTCTTACCCTTGCTTATTGGCTTTGCAAAAAGCCATATCCAAACTTAAGGATTTGTTTTTAGGGCATAGGGGAGAGGAAGAAGGGTTGGTGTTATTGACACTAAGTAGTGAGGTCGTTGCTTTAAGGCAGGGGTCTCCAAACTGCGGCCCGCGAGGCCCTCTCATCCGGCCCGTGGAGATCTTTCGGCAGGGGTCGGGAACCAGCCATGGGGCCGGGACGCGCCGCGTGCTCCGCAGCTGCCGCCGCCGGCCGGGACGCGCCGCGTGCTCCGCAGCTGCCGCCGTCGGCCGGGGACGGCTCAGAGCTGGGGCCGGGACGCGCCGCACCGCCACCCAGTTACAGGCGGCGAAACAAGGAGCCACCCATTGCCAGGCGGCGAAACGGTCTGTGGGGAGAGACCGGGTTGAGCGGGTCAGTTTGGGGGGGGGGGGGGGGGGAGGAGACCGGGTTGAGCGGGTCAGTTGGGGGGGGAGGGGGGGGAAGAGACCGGGTTGAGCGGGTCAGTTGGGGGGGGGTGTTTGGAGGAAAGGAGGTTTTGGGGGGAGAGACCTGGCTGGGGGGGGTTGGAGGAAAGGAGGTTTTGGGGGGGGGGGGAGAGACCTGGCTGGGTGGGTCAGTTGGGGGTTGGAGGAAAGGAGGTTTTGGGGGGGGGAGAGACCTGGCTGGGTGGGTCGGTTGGAGGAAAGGAGGTTTTGGGGGGGAGAGACCTGGCTGGGTGGGTCGGTTGGAGGAAAGGAGGTTTTGGGGGGGAGAGACCTGGCTGGGTGGGTCAGTTGGGGGTTGGAGGAAAGGAGGTTTTGGGGGGAGAGACCTGGCTGGGTGGGTCAGTTGGGGGGTTGATGTGTAGTGTTCATGTGTAGTGAACAGGTGTTCAGGTGTAGTGAACAGGTGTAGTGAACAGGTGTAGTGAACAGGTGTTCATGTGTAGTGTATCAATGTGTTATTAAATAATAACTGAATAAAATAATATTAAATAAATAATTAAAAACATCCATGTTTTGATTCTTTTTTATTTGGACCTCGAGTGTGTTGTCGGCCCCCGAACTGCTATTTGATAGTTAATGCGGCCCTCGGGCTGAAAAGTTTGGAGACCCCTGCTTTAAGGTGATATAAGATGGCAGTGCAACATTGAGCATGTACAGATTTATTTATTTTTAAATTAGTGGCACTAGTCCACTTCACCATGACTGACTGGTTACTCATTCTATCATCTTGGTCTCCTGGTTAGAAAGAACTAACAGTTCTGCAGAGGTGGAGAGCGCTTCTGAGACTAGGAGAAATGTGCCCCTCAGCAATCCCCATAGGCTATTAAGCAACTGCACTGACTGGCTCCAAAGGGAATTCTACCTGGGGAGCTAGAAACAGAAACAAAGGCAGTTAAATTGTGTATATTGTGTATACAAGGGCCCTTCTTTATAGTAAGAACTGCGGAACTTCTGAGAAGAGTTTTTGCTAATTTTTAAAATTCAGTCTGACAAGCTGTTTTATTTTGCTCCAAGTGATTAGACATTGTGGAATAATCACACAGCTTTAGAACAATGCAACAGTTTACAGAAAGTGACAAGATATGCATTCAAAAACAAGACTTCCCTTCAAAATACTAGAATACAATATGAAAAATGCCCAATTTAAGCTGGTTAAATAAAGTCACTCCTGAAGACCTTGTGTGTCAAGTATCAGCTTAGAGCAAATTTTACCTGGGGGATAAAAATTTGAGGAGGGGTTTAAAATGAAAATGCTGTCAAAGCTTTAACTATAGCATAGCAAAAAGACTCTAATTACCATTTATATAACTCCTGCAGAAATTTAAAGGAAAAACACCTTTACCTTTCTTCAAAGATAAATTGTTCTATTGCTTCAGATCTGCAAAAGCACTCCACTTTATCTTGAGACTACAGTCCTGAGGTATTTAATTACCCTGTCAAGACCACTAAATCGTCTGGCACCATGCCCTTTCCCTCAATCTCTGCTGATTGATAGCATCAATAAAATTTACTTGCTTTAATTAAAGCTCCAAATAGGATCCCCTTTTGCTACTCGCTAGATCAATGTTCTTTAATCCTGCAAGAACAAAATACAAAAGTGAGGAGGGAGTCTCTTCCTCACCTTCACAGTTCATTTGCCTCCTGTGTCCTAAAGGAGTTTTTACACAATAAATACATATTTCCCAGTTCTCTTGAGATGGCGGTTAATGGAAAAGATTATTGAAAGCTTATCTACCAAAAGATTCCTTCCTGTTAATATACTTTCACAAAGATGAACAGGTTAGACCCACGAAGAGTAATGCGACTGGAAAATACCCCTCATTGCTACATACATTCAGAACTAAAAGAAGTCTGTCAAAGAGTTAGGAGGTCTGTATACTAATCACATTCTTCATTCTATTATATAAAATGCATATCAACTGTGTTTAAAAACATTGTCAAGCAGGGAACGTTCTTGGGCAAGCAATCAATTATGGTGCAACAGTTACTTTATGATTAGTGTCGCAAAACAGGATAATGGTCTACAACTAACCAAATATCAATACCGATGAAATGAAGCACACATCAATCATTTGCTATGCAACTTATTTCAAAAGGTGTACATACCTGTAGTATGTTCCTCATCTCAAGTCTCCCATTACTATACCGTATGTTATTTCTTGGCACTCAGATAAGTATTCTATAGTGGTTGGCTCATTTTACAGTTTCAATGTTGCATTATATTATCTTTCATTGCTGGACAGTTAGTAAGTGAGAATACCAACGGAAATCTTCACAACACAAGCAAGGCCAAAAAAATTGGCAACTTTCTGCCAACTTCTGCATGAATGACACTCCATTTTAAGCCTGAGGATTTTTTTTTTTTTAATATATGCAAGAGCTATGGAAGAGTGGGAAGAAAACCTACAGATTTAATACTTTTGATTAAATATTTCTTAAATCTATATTCCCCTGACAGGTGATAATTACTCTTGTAAACACTTTAATAGTCAAGCAAAAAAAATGTTTCTTGTAGGAATCATGTGAGAGAAGGAATGTTTAACCAGCCTTTGCCCAGGTAGAAATCAATTGCTAACGTGCAAAGAAAGCCAGAGGTCTGGAAGCTGTATTTGCTGACAAATGCAGTACACAAAGACAGCTGGCCTAGGATTAAGAAATACATGTCTCAATGACAGTGGTGACCTCAGAAAATCCTATGCCTAGTCTTGCATTTAAGTGAACTCTGAATTCACTCGACCTCAGACTAAATGGTTAACCTTTTCATGGTATCTTGCATTTTAGCCCCAATTCAGCTTGAACTGGCATGATGGAAAAAAACAAACTACTAGTCCCAGTGGTATTTCTGTGGGACAGAGGTTCCCCCCACCAGCACATCATCCAGAGATCAGTTTTGCCCATTCCCACATCTAAGGGGTTCACCTCCTCCAAGCAGTGACAAGGTTAAGTCAGATTAGCAGTTACAAGAGCAGAAGTGCTCCTTTCCCTCTCCCATCCATTTCACCTTAAACTACAGCCAGTTTCATTTTTGGCATCAGGGTGGAAAGTTTGGCTCTAGGCTGGAAACGCAGCTCTGTGACAATGCACTAGAGTGAAAAAATTACGTTGTCTGCACCTGCTTCATAGACAGGACATCTCCTCAGACTTTTACCTCAGGGGTCTTGCAACTTGGTATTCTCTTCTAGGTAAACAAAGATAAACTGTTCTTCAGCTCCTACCTTGGATCTAACAAACCCAATAGAAGCCACCACTGAAGATGCCTGTTCTTATTCCAATGTTTCTTGAATTTTTTTTTTCTGAAATGTAAATTCTGTTCCTGCAGACCAAATCAACCTAAGACATAACTGGCTTTCACCATCTTTATTTCGCACCCAGACAAGTCCATCAGTTTTTGTTCCATTAATATCTTCTACTGGCATCTTTTCAAAAAACTCATCAGGTTACATCCCTGGAAGGAGTAATCTTTCCCAACTGAAGAGTAAATACATGTAAGTAAGTGGGACCAGGTGAAGGGGTGAGAAAAAGAGGCAGGACTATACTGATCAGCTCAACCATAAAAGATTCCCAGCTAGCTCATTTTCTATTCAAATGCAACAAATCACTCAGCAATGAAGGGGTTCCAATATCAGGGTCTTCCAAAAAATACCCAAACAAAAACAAAACAACAAAAAAAAAAACCCACAACTTACAAAGATCACAAAACACCTTCTATAACACACCAAGCTCCAATTTTGTGATCAAACTGTAGGGTTAGATGAATCTAAGATCTCAAGCTGTGATTAGATCTACAGATAAAAGTCCACATACACTAAGCTCTACAATTGTCAACTATTTGAGGCAGGGATTATAGTTTTGTTCCGAGTGCGCGCATACTGTGCCTATACACGAGCATGCACAGCAGAGTGGGTCTCGGATCCTGGACTGGGGCCTCTAAATGTTACCACAGTGCAACTGTAGATTTGTCCTACTGCCAAAGGACAATGGACGAATTAAAACAATCAAGGCAGCGTAAGACAAGTTTATAAGATGCTGTGATCATCAGACCGGGTCTGAAAATTTGATTAGATGAATAAAAAATGCCAAATATTTTGGAAGTATTAATAAAATCATTCCTACCTTTTTTTTAAGATGCTGAGACTTAATTGCATTTGTAAAAGTGGCTGCCTGATTTTGCACATGTTGCAGTATAAGCAAATTTTCAAACATCTTTCTGCTTCAAGAAAACAATGGTGGTAGACTCTCCTAAAGATTACAGTATTAATGGCAGCTAGTGCTAGAGGTGGGAATGGAAACCACAAAGTTACAGATGCCTAATCCTGGGCTCAATCCACAGTGCCATGTGGTAGGCACACTACTATCTGAAATGGACTACTTTCACTTCATGGTGAAAGTGGACAAGTGTTCATCCTTTCACCAAACTTGCTCTTCAGTTTTAACTACTGCGAGGTACACAATTTCAGGTAAAAAATGGCCGCCACCCCCCTAAAAAAAAAACAAACAAAAAAACAAAAAAACCACTTTCACAAATATTAAATTTTCAGCCAAAAAAACAACAACACACATCTGTTTTTCAGATTCAAACATCATGACACAATACTGTGCCCAGCTCTAACTGCAGCCTTATTTATAGGAGTCAAACAATGAGGGAGAGCCCCATCCTTTCCTTTTGAAGGAAGTGTGCAAAAACTAAGAGGTATTTCCCTAGCTGATGTGGGAAACCAGCTCTAAGGACCAGCTTTCTAATTGTAACCAACTCAGAAGTGTTATAGTAAGAATACCACATACTAACAGGAATGGAATGAAGTCTTGATCTGCCACAAGTAACTCTGGTATAACTTTATAGGACCACTATGGTCCTAGTTGATCGTTGCTTAGAGAGAACTGGTTTAAGATGACAAACCTTACCCACATGTGAATTCTGTATCAACACAAGTGTTTAAGACTAACTCCACATCAATATGTACAGTAGATATGGAACCTGTGCTTGCCCAAGTCACTAGTTCAGGACTGATCTAGTGACCCAGAAATCAAGACATAAGAAGCTTATTTTAGGTAATCTGTTCTCAGCTGAGAACTTCATACAACAGCAAGTCCCTGACAAAAATCTTATGGGATACCTACCACCATGAAAAAGCCCTGTCACTTTCAAGGATAGTTAAGCAATTGTCCAATGTAGGCAAGTCTTGATCAATCCCCAAACATGAAATATCCTTAGGTTTAGAAGTGACTGTGGAAAAAAAAATCAGTTTCCAGGATCACTCATGCTGGAGAGCCTGTAGCAAGTCACTAAAACCAATCTCTGAACACCAAAGGGTATGTCGGGGGGGGGGGGGGAAGGAGGAGATCCTTTCCCTCTCAAGCCTCAAGACATACACCTATCACAGAACTTTTCTGTCTCCAAGGACAGCTCAAACCTTGTCAATCAGCATCTGAGCTGCCCTAGGATGCAAGACTTCCACCAAATCCTTAAGGGAAATGTACAACACTCCTTTCTTGGTGCCAAATGCTGCCACTCCTCCCCATTCTGTGAAACTCCCACTGAAGTCAGTAAGAAAAGAATTCGGTCCTTAATGCGAAAGATCTGAGCAGCATTTGGACAGTTTGTAAAACTCAGGGGAGAAGGAAAAGTTCATTTAAGTGCAACAGGTCTCAGCATTTAGTCCTAATAAATTGGAATGTTTATAAAAACACTTAAATGTGCTTACAGATTTCAAAGAATATCTCAAGCTTAATGATAAAGCCTAAATGTTTTTGTTTCTCTTAACGTCAGTATCTAGTTGTTGGCTACTTTTACAATTTTTAACTCAATGCTGCCATTTGTTTAACCTAGCAGATGGGCTGTATTGTGTGCATGAGAGGTGAGGGATGAGATACCCGTGTTCCATTTACTGTGTTTTTGCTCTTTCCCTCCTGGTCATCCTCTCCTTTTCCATTGCTCTTCACTTCTTTGCCTAATGACTATCTGCAAGGTGAACAAGAATTCCATATACACTAAGGTTGTCAAGCGATTAACAAAATTAATAGGGATTAATGGCCTTTTTAATCACACCGTTAAATAATAGAATACCATTTTTTTACAGATCTTTTTGGATATTTCCAAATATAGCCCAGAGTTGCAGACTGGGGCTTCATGCTATTAATGTGTTAAAATTAACACGTTAATTTTGTTTTCAGTCACAGGTGTTAACTGTGACAGCCCTAATTTAGTCAGTAACTTACTGTCAACAACCTTGGGGGATCATTTTGATTTTGGATGTCCGGTTTCAGTCACTACATGTACCAGCATCCCCTTCTGACTCTCAAACTGGCGAGGCAGTAATAAGACAGACAGCATTCTATGCAGAACCGTTTTAGTAGGGCAAGAGGTGAACATAAATACTGCATATTTAAAAGTTCACAAAATTGTCAGACCACAAAAAAGTTCTTTTACTTCAGGGACACAATCCAGATCATCAAATAAAAAGGAAAATATCTTTAAAAATTTGCAAATTCCTTGAGAAATTAGCCCCTCTCCCCTACCTTTTTCTTTGATCAGTTCAAGAAAAATCCTTTCAAGAGTCAAAACTTCTGCTAAAGGAACAAAGTTACATCTTTCATGCTAAAGCATTCTTCAGACACAAATACGTGTTTAACAGGATATAGAACAGCAGCATTCAACAACATTTGCAGATCACTATTTATTTTAATAGATCTCACAGGTTAGAAAAAACATGCCTGCCGCCTTTTTCACTTTTCTCCCAGGAACAAAATCTTTGCCTCAAACACCTTCTTAAAATGTCCAAGATTCTCTTTTACTGTTCACAAGCAAACTGCATATCCAAAGGAGCAAGTCTGGCCTCAGTCAAAAGGGCAGAACAGGTTACATTTTGTAGCTGAGCTCTGAAGTCATTAGCTAAAGCACCATTGTCTCTAACCTGAATGATCGTGTGCAGGATGATGGCTGCCATTAGATGCTATACAAAGAATAGAAGATGATCAGCAAATATAAAAGGATAAACAATATTTTACTGACACAATGTATCCTTGAGAGATTAAACACTGACAATTTGTTCTGTTTAATCAGTGTTCCTTGGCTTCTAAAGCTACTCAGAAGACACTAGGATGTTAGCATCCTTCTGACTGAAATACTACTATAGAGACTGAGCAAGTTAGGACAAACTTAAAAGGCCTAGAAAATACAACCTATGAGGAAAGACTGAAAAAACTTAGATTTTTTTAATATGGAGAAGAGTAAGGTAGACCTGATAAGTCTTCAAGTACGTAAAAGGTTATTACAAAGAGAAGAGTGATAAACAGCTCTCAGTTATCCACTGAGGAAGGGACAAGAAGAAATGGGCTCAAATTGCAGCAAGAGAGAGACTTAGGTTAGAAATTAGAAAAAACTTCCCAATTCTAAGGGTAGTCAAGTACTGGAACAAGTCACATAAGGCGTTTGTGGAATCTCAGTATCTGGAGATTTTTAAGAACAGGCTAGAAAAACATCCGTCAAGGATAAATATAGGTAATACTTAGTCCTGCCTCAGCGCAGGGAACTGGACTAGATAACCAACTGAGGTCCTTCCAGGCCTACATTTTTTAAATGGGTCTTAAACACTTATTTTCATAGAGGAGCCCTTGAACTTTAAGAATAAAAGGACAACTAGACTCATTCTCCTCCATTCTTGCCCCTAAGCTCTGAAGGCACACAAGTGCCACCATAAACTGGTTTAGGTGATAACACTCGAGGAGGGGAAGATTGCTCCTCAAGATTACTTCAGTTCTTTACAGAACTGTAAAATTGTATTGTGGCTTGGCCTGCCTGATAGTATTTGGGGAAAAAACTAAATCCAAAATACAACTGGAGGCTGGCTATGAGTTGTTGACTCTTAGGCTATGTCTACACTGCAGTTAAAACCCGTGGCCGGCCCATGACTGCTGACTTGGGCTAATGGCCCAGGAGAAGAGAATATTTCAGTTGCAATATAAACATTCAGGCTCAGGCTCAAGCTCTGGGATCTTGCAAGCCTGAGTCAGGTGGCACAGGCCAGCTGCAAGTGTAATTGCTGTGCTAGGGTTTTTCATACTCCTTATTAGTTTCAGCACATTTTATTTTGAACAGATTTTCCCTGGGACACACCACCGAGAATGTCTTCATAAGCAATATACATATCACACAGAGGAAAAAAAAGACAGGGAAGTGATACACTCTCTCCAAACAAGAAAACCTTCCAGAAATACAGAAACCTCAAAATCACACAATTATGAGGGCCCATTTCTTGAGTAAAATGTAAACAGGAATACATCTGATATGGAAACAACTTGGCACACAGTCTAAGTAACTTCTGTTCATGTTAATGCCTGGTTACTAAATACACTAGTTTATGAATGTAAAAACAAAACAAAACAAAACCTACTAGTTCTGTTGCCCTAAGCCACAGGCGGAAAGGTAAGAGAACATACTATGGTGATTAGGGTCACAAAACGAAGACTTCAATCTCCATTTTCCTCAAGCTATAATTAGCATCACTTACTTTTATTGTTTTGGTTTGAAGTCTCAATCCATTCAGTGTGTTGATAGCCTTCTCAGCATCCTTGGGGTCAATGTAGTTCACAAAGCCATAACCCAAGCTCTGTCCTGATTTAACAGGGGGGGAGGGGGAAGGAGAAGAGAAGAGAAACTAGTTAGTTCTGCTAGTTAGTACTACAATAAGTGAACTAAAGGATTTAAGGCCTTCACCGATATACTGCACAAAAATACCCTATATACTAGAAAGGGTATATCTGATTATTCAATAGCTTACTGCTATCAGTTCTCTCAGACAGAATTAATGTTTATAACTACGTCTCCTACCTTCCCATCTAATGCCCTAAGTTTAGGGCTGAAATTGCAATACCCAGTTTAATTAAGAATTTGAAACATTCTTAGGGGAAATTTGGTCAGACAGAGGCAGAAGGAAATGTAAGAGTGCTAGAAGGTTAAAAATAAATTAATACTGTGCATTTTGACAAATCAACTTTCTGCTATGCTCAATTATAGAACAGTGATGAAATTTTTTGATAGCATTTAAAAGCTTAAATGTTTCAAATGGATTAATTAGAAAATTCCAAATTCTGAACAAAAACCAATGATTTATGAAGTTGTGAAAGCAACCTTTTTATAAGCTAATCTCCTTTTCAGATATTTATTTAGTGTATAAACTGTACTTCTTTTAACTGGTATTGCACCACTTCAAGACTCATTTTAACCTATGTTCAAGCTACTCTACTGCATATAATTGAGTATCAACTAAGGGTATCTTCATAAAAAGTGTGAGAAAAGCATATTTTTAATCTTCAAAAAGCTTTACGAACACGAATTTTAAACAAAGCTGTATGGTAGTGGTTTCATTTTAGAGATAGGGAAATGAGGGTTAGACATCAAGGTAAAAATTTTGACCTTTGGATCCCTACATGTGGACACCTAGGTGGCGGTGCTGTCAAAAGGTGCTGGGTACCCAGAATTCCCACTGAGAGTATTAGCCAAAAATACAAAGATAGCATTCCAGTTTAAAATATTCTGAGATTTCACTTTACAGCAATATGAACACCTCAGAGATGCAGATCATATTAGCATACACGTGTCTGTATACAGCATTGACCAAAGAGTAGCAAAACATCTATGGTTTCTCACAAAAATCCTAATAATTTCAATGGGACAATCAAAGAATAACACCACAAATTTTGGTGACTTTTTAAAGAAAAATTCTCATCCTTCATAGTAGCGTTTTAACAATGGTCTATCCAGTTAGCATCCTACCAATCTTTAGAAAGCCAGTCTTTTTGACAGACAGAGTATCACTGAATACTACTCACTTAGCATTCAAATAGGCCCCTAAACACATAGGCCTAACATCTGAAGAGTACTGTATCAATACAAAAGGTATTCCTGAAAACCAAATTTTTTTACCAAAGTGTTAATCAGCTTCAACCAAAAAACAAATATCAGCTATTGATAGTATACAGTGATTTGTTTATACATAGACAGCCATCTTCAAAAGCATTATTTTGTTATTGCCTCTGAGCAAATGCCAAGGCTAAATGTGAGACTTCATGTTTATTACATGTGGATTTTATCAGGGGGAGGAAAGAGGGTTGAAGTTGAATTTCTTCTGTACAGATATGAGTGAAAAAAAGCTGTTACAGGGTCTTCCTCCCTCCCACCACATAAACACCGTGAAAGTGTGTGTATGAAACAGACATTCCTATTTGGAGGCCCCTATCAAATTCACAGTCCATTCTGGTAAGTTTCACAGTCACCGGATTTTAAAAATCTGAATTTTCACGTTAACTGCAGGGGTCCCAACCCAAAAGGGAAGTTGTGGGCAGGGGAGGAGATTTGCAGTATTGCCACCATTACCTTTGCACCGCGACACTGCCTTTAGAGCTGGCTGGCTGAATCAGGCAGCTGCTAGCCAGGCACCCACCTCTGAAAGCAGTACCGCCGCCAGCCACAGGATGGCAGTACCATATCATGGTACCCTCCAGTGCACAGTAGGAGCCCCCGACTGGGGTGCCCCCAGCCCTGTCCTTCCCCACCTGAGTCAAGCACTCGGGGTTAAACAAACCTTGTGTTGGCTGTCTGCATGCCCGGGAGGTTGACCACGGTGTCCTGGGCCATCACTCACGGCACCTACCCATAAGGCCAGCCCTATCCCTTCAAAAGTAGTGACCCCCACCCATA
Organism: Sternotherus odoratus; assembly: GCA_032164245.1. NCBI lineage: Eukaryota > Metazoa > Chordata > Testudines > Kinosternidae > Sternotherus > Sternotherus odoratus. The sequence goes on along the minus strand of JAVMKO010000007.1, from coordinate 16,416,981 downwards.
CCATGCCACCCTCACTTCTGCCGTGACACCGCCTTCAGAGCTGCACCCCCCTCTCTCCAGTCATCCAGCTCTGAAGGCAGCATAGAAGTAAGGATGACACCACCACAACACCCTCTTCCCACCCCCGCCCTCTCCCCCCCACACACACACACACCAGATTTCATGAGGGAGACCAGATTTCAGTCTGTGATGTGTTTTTCATAACCATGAATTTGGTAGGGCCCTACCTTTTTGTATTACAGTAACACAGAGAGGCCAAAGCAATGTAGCTGAGCTAGACACTGTTGAAACAAGTAGCAAGAAAAGCCATCCCTGACCCAGAGAGGATTTTATCGAAACAAGCAGGTGAAACAAATGTCAGAGGCGGCATCGGCAAGGCAGACATACATGAACAAATTAAATCTAATTTCTCCCAGTAGTTTAAGTCACTTTGTGGCTAGGCAGATGAAGAGGCATGTGAACACATAATATAGAATATGTCATGATACAAAGGACTGGACACTAAATGAACTTCAAAAGGTACAGTGGGGGCAGTTTAGAAAGGACAAGAAGCTGTGGTCTAGCTAATACAATTCTACTCAGAAAAATGACAAAAATAGTATTGAGCGTCTTACCTTCCATATAAAAATTTTTAGCTTACAAATTAATTGCCACCCCTGCAAACTTGAGATCTTATAGACAAGTCATGCAGAAAACAGATCGGTTGATTACTATGTAAAAATGAATCACTCTTTCCCGGTTGTGTATGTGTAAGTCAGCAGCTTGCCAGTGTGAATGTGTGCATCAACCACATTATGAAATAAAGGTAATACACTCAAGTTCAATATGCATCACACTGAAGAGTCTTTCACACCAGCTATGCTTGTCCAGTCCATACTGACAGTGCTACCCTCAAGGTAGTTTTGTCATGATGAATTGCAGCTGATCTTAACTCAAAACCTGACCTAATGTCAAGACGACAACTGTCCATAACAGCCAATTCATTCCAAAACCCATGTGATAACTAAAAAGAACTACCACACCGTTCAGTAGCCATTCCAAAGAAGAATATTCCTCTCCTTGAGAGACTATTTATTGCATGCTATTCTCAGAGTATCATAATATAAATGAAATTCCCTAGTTAGAGTGATTCTATCATACAGAGCCAGACCTCTGCTTACAACCTCTAGGAACATTAGAAAGAAGGTGAGGAAATAGCCGCTAAACAAATGACAAGATTTTTCCATTAAACTTTTTAATAAAAGAAAATAAAAATAATTTAAATCAATTTATTCTTTATTAAGAACAAGACAGTGAAAAGCAATGTATAATCATTAATTAATTTGCATAACTACAGTCTAATTCCAAAAATAAGTCAACAAAAACCAAAACCAAACAACCGAACCAACATACAGACAGGAATAACCATGCAAGTGGATAATCACAAAAGATTTATGCAATTATGAAATTAAAGATGGGCTTGAATAAACTGGTTAACAAAAGTGAATAGTATGTGAAACTAGAAGTAAAAATGTATGAAATCGGAACCTGTACTATAGTTATGATTACCTAATACCTCTCCCAAGCATAGCTAGGCTAAATATTCCAATGTCATGTTTTACTTTGTATTACTTGGATTACGGTACTAAGTGCTTTCCACACCAAAATGGAAGGACCATAGCGAAGCAGGTTTGGCTCTGTTCATGCGGGAGAAGAAAACTACGAGATTGACATATGGAAGCAAGAATCAGAGAGGTAGCCGTGTTAGTCTGGAATAGCAGAGGTAACAGAGTCCTGTAGCACCTTAAAGACTAAAGTATTGAAGCATAAGCTTTCGTGGGATGCAAGTATCTCTCTAGAATTTCAGAACTGTTTTTTAAGTGTTTACTATTCATACTTCCCTTAAAATAACTTCTGGAGCATATTGAAACCAACATGGTCAAAGAGCTATCAATCAGTAAAAATCACCTTATCCACAGCCAGAACCACCATTTAACAGTGTGATTTTTACAGACATGAAACACAGAGAGGGCTCCAGAACACTAAATTATTCCAACTAAACCAGATTCACATGAGTGGTTGCTATATTTATGGTGGCCTCAAAAGGTGGTAATCACCAAGCTCTGATGACGAACTGAAGAATACGGGCAGGGAGAACTACCCTGTTTCCCCGAAAGTAAGACATCCCCCGAAAATAAGACGTACTTCCAGTTTTGCCTCTCGCTGTAATATAATGTAATGTAATTTTGGGAGCAAAATTAATATAAGACACTGTCTTATTTTCGGGGAAACACGGTAAGTCACCTGTCTGAAGTGTAAGCCTCCAAAAGGCAAGAGAGTTGTGGAGCCCATAGACCCCTAACTCTTTGGGCAGATGAGGAAGCGACACATGCGCCTGGTGTTAAGTGGTTGTATGGCAGAGTAATTTCTGGATCTTCACCCCACTCCCACCTCCATCACCACCTGGAGAAGATCTTACCAGTGGAGTCACATCAGAAGACTCGCCTGCTTATGCGTGTTTTATACTCCCTCTTCTATTTCCAGGAGCACGGATGCCAATTATGATCATCTAGTCTGACCTCCTGCACAACGCAGGCCACAGAATGTCACCCACCCACTCATGTAATAATCCCCCAACCTATGTTTGAGCTACTGAAGTCCTCAAATCATGGTTTAAAGACTTCAAAGTGCAGAGAATCATCCAGCAAATCCTCCAGCAAGTGACCAGTGCCCCATGCTACAGAGGAAGGTGAAAAACCCCAAGGGCCTCTGCCAATCTGCCTTGGAAGAAAATTCCTTCCCGATCCCAAATACGGTGATCAGCTAAATCCTGAGCATGTGGGCAAAACTCACCAGCCAGAAACCCTGAAAAGAATTCTCTGTAGTAATTCAGATCCCACCCCATCTAACATCCCATCACAGGCCATTGGGCATATTTATCACTACTAGTCAAAAATCAATTAGTTGCCAAAATTAGGCTATCCCATCATACAGTCCCCTCCATAAACTTACCAAGCTTAGTCTTGAAGCCAGATGTGTCTTCCCTCTCCCCCTCCCCCAGTATTCCTTTTGGAAAGCTGTCCCAGAACTTAACTCCTCTGATGGTTAGAAACCATCTAATTTAGAGTCTAAATTTCCTACTAGCCAGTTTACAGCCATTTGTTTTTGTGTCCACATTGGTACTGAGCTTAAACAATTCCTCTCCCTCCCTGGTATTTATCCCTCCAATATATTTATGGAGAGCAATCATATCGGACAGAATAATGCTTTCACAATACACAGAATACCAACTCAGGCACTATATCTCTCACTGAAAATTTTAGTATCAGTATTTTCTGAGTTCTTGTCATTTTAACCTTACATTGCAGTTACGTTTTCATATTTGATTTACAGCTGCACCTTTGACAAATTGAGTAATTGGTTAGAATGACAAGCACCACGCTACTTAATAGCAAACACTTGTGGATTTGCAGGACCACTAAAAATGCTTTAAAAAGAAGTGCTTTTAAAATGACCTTGAAGGCAGGGTGAAAAGCTTCCCTGCATTCTATCCAAGTAAAACTTTAAACTGTATTCCAAACAGAACTGGTGAAGTATAAAAAAAAAAAATCCCTTCAAAAGTTGTCAAAATTTTGAAGTTTCAACCAGCTCGAATTCCAGATTTGGCATCATGTATACAGTATAAACATTTCATAATCCAAAGTTCAGTTAAAGCAAGGAAATTGTTTTTGAGCCAGGTGCTTGAAGGTTATGGTTCTCTTCAGAACTCTTCCCCCATGTCTCAAAGGAAATTACAGTGGAACCCCGCAATACCGCACCCCGCTATAGCATGAATCCGCTTATAGGGCAGGGCACGCGGGGCTCCCGATGGCGGCAGCGCAAGGCACTTTGATGTGGCACGACCCCGCAATGGCGCGAACCCACGTTTACCGTGATCGGGTATTTTTGGATCCCGACTGTCGCGGTATTGCGGGGTCCGACTGTACTTGCTTAAGATCTCATAAGAGCTTTCCCTAGATCAACACAGACTTGTGTCACTGAATTTGCAGAATCCATGAGATGGCTCCTCCTAAGATTTGGCCTCTTAGGAAATTGTTCCTACCTCTATACCAACTAAGATGAAACCAAAAGGCAGAGACAGCAGAGACTCCCAATCTGTCTTGCCTGGGAGAGAAACACACAGATGTTCAAGACCGTTGGTCTCCCTTAGTCAAGGGCGGTAGCAGCAGCAGCTCCTGTAACTGAGGAATTTGGACAATCAGCCAGACACCGAGGCTCGAGTGATCTTACACAGCAGCGCAGTGATGTCAGACAGTGAGCTTAGATAAACCAGAATCTGTTTTGCTACAATGACACACAGGAAAGCCAATACTTGTTGTGACCTTCATGGAGGCCAATTAGGATTCCCCTACAGCAAAGGCTGGAACAAAGCAGAGTAATTCTACACAGTGCAGTGATATAGCATCCAATATAACCATTTAAGATTCAGGCAGACTTCTTTCAATCATTTCCCATCTTGAGGGCTCATTTTAATGATTTACATTTTCACCATGTTCTATGAAACTAGGATTAATGACAGCCCATCTCAAGCACAAGCAGCACAAATGTACTTTAAAGAAGGGGAACGTAAAAGTCGGGGAGAGGGGGAGTGCACTGGGGGTTGATGCTGTAGCCAAACTGACAGAAATGGGCCCCCACTAAGTATTCAGCCTCAGAAACATGAGGAACCTTAAAACTTCCTATGACTGAGGAGAATCCTGACATTTTTTTTTAGAGCTATCAAACAGCTATCTACTGAACAACCCATGAAAAGCCTATGCACATCAACCAAGTCAGCAGCTTTAAAAAAAGGGGGAGGATAAAGGACAGTACTTAATGTTCAGGAAGTAGGAAGAAGACAGTGCAGTTGTTGCCCAGGTCAGTAAGAAGCTGCAAATTAAGAACCAGTTTGCTTATGCTATATAAACAACCAAAGAAGAATGGAGGGCTGGAGCAGGGGAATGTATAATAAATAAATCATCATCATAATTGTGGTAATATGCATTTGCAAGAGACCCACTATTCCACCTTGACTGTGTAATGTAAAGGGTTTTTCTCCTTTTAAATCATGCAAGCACCAATTCTGTAATTATGAAGAAAAATCCCCAAATGAACCAGCTTCATCATGGCAAATTTGTCTCAAAATGCTTATTATAAAGGAAACCTATTTAAGTACTGCAAACATGGCTACGGGAGACTCACAAGCCCTCTAATAACCAATGGGGAAATAGGAGGAGGTTTCCCAGTGGGATGTCATCCACAAAGAAGTTTAGTAATCAACAGCACAAGTGACATAAGGAATGCATGTTGTCCATTCTTAAAATTCTCCCATTTAAACTAGAAGCAATATAGCTGAAGGTAGAATAAAACACTGAACAGACAACAGAAACCCATTCTTTCCCCCCCCCCCCTCTCCCCCAAGGGACAGAACTTAAAAGTTTTTCAGCAGAAGTTGGCCCTACTATCCCTCTAGAGAAACCTGGGGCACAACCCTGGAGGATCAGGCAGCCAGTGGGTTCACCACATTCCCAGGGTGATGGGATTCAGGCTTTGGGCTGCAGTCACAGTGTGGCAGGGCAGCAGGCTCTGGCCACAGGGCTTTGGGCACCAGCACGGTCTTTCCCCCCCGCCCCCCACCCCTTCATCCTCATTGCCTTTGCCTCCTCCACCCCCCTCATCCAGGGCTTAATTTGTTCCCCAGATTGACAGGACTGAGTAAAACTGCTATGAAAAGTGATACTTGTATGCTTGTTAATATCACTTTCACAACAGACTTATTAGCTAGCAAGAAATAAATTACAATAGTTTGAATGTGTATATGTGCATACTTATTTGTTTTTCCTAAAGCTAACTAAGTACTTTAGGAAGAAGTGTGAGAGCTGACACCAGCATGAGTTGGTGGTTGCAGGCAGAGACTATCAAAAATTTATCCTGAGAACCCAACCTTTGGCATTTGCTGAATTACTGAGTGCTTGAAAGCAATCACTAACCAACACAGTTCACATGACCATGGTTTATTTCTTCAGCAAAACCTCCATGTGAAATGGGGGTGGAGAGAAAAGATAATTTCAATTTATTACAATCTCATTACCCAAACTGTTTATAGCTTACAGAAAAGAGTATTATTTTCAGGGTAGTCATCTAAATACATTAGCCGCTAAAAGATACTCCATATAACGTTTCTAAAACCTAGAAAATCTTCTCTTGAACACTAGTATGTACTTACACTGGCATGCACAGAACAAGCATATCAGACAGACAGCACCTACCCTTCAGGTTGTGACTATTTGGTTTTCTAGAGCCTCCATCTGCCATTGTAAGATTGCCCCTATTATACATTTGCTAGAGTTTTGTCCTTCAAGTTTTAAGTGTGCAAATGAACAGGTCATTCAATCCCTTGGGAATTTATCCAATATATATCTTACCTGAAGTTTTTTTCTCTGATATTCAGCCTGAGGTTTTCCCTCAATTCATACTAAATCCCAATTAACACCTTTTAACTAAGCTGAATGCCACCTTTTCCTTGGCTATTTAGGTGCAAGTTTAAGTCACCGGATGGGCTCCTAGAATAATATTTTAGAAACTCAAAATCAATAGCGTTTGCACCCTTCAACATATTTGCATATTTAAACCAGTACCTGTTACTGCCACAAGCAGGAGTACATGATGGGGGATTAAGAAAGTGGCACTGAAACCAAGGCCAAAAATCGCTTGGACATGCTATACACATTTTCTATTGAACTCTTCTTGAAAGAGGATCTCACTAACCCTCTGTCATGTTTATTGCTCATCTCTAAACTCCCTCCAATTTGTCAGGTTTTCCAGAAACAATGCAACGGACTAGACTACTTGTAAACCACTAATACTGAACAGGACTCTTCCACCCCCTCCCCCCCCCCCCCCCCATAGTGCACGGAAAACTGATGTCAACCATCTCCCCACGAAGGACAGATTTGCAGGTTTCTTCCCATAGAATCAGTTTCATAAAGTCTCCTGCCAGGTGTTACGCTCCCCAGATGTAAATTTCTATTTTTTGCCTCTGATCTCATACCTACATCGGGACACATCTGACTCAATTTCTTCAGAGCAAGAGCACTTCAATGGGACAGTTAAGAATTCCCTTTAAGCTGCTACAGCAGATAGAGATGAGTCATTGTATGGTTATATATGTGTACACACACACTCTGATGTTACTTTACCTCCCTAATGAACTACTTGATATAGAAGAAAAACTGGCAGGTAAAACAAACTTCTAAGACATGTCCACAGACCCTCATGCAAAGGTTGGATTCCTTCCTTGTTGTCTTTTGAGACAACTAGAATCAACCAGTGGTTGATCATGGACGTAGGAGATGTTCTAAAGCCAAGATTATTAACATAGCGACCATGTAACATACACACTAAATAGCTTCACAAAACACACAGAGCTGAGAAAAGCATAGTTTGGGTCTTTGAAAACAATATTCCATATCCCTAAAGTGATACAAAGAGCTTCAGGTCATTGGCCATTTCTTTCTTGAAAAAGAAGAAAATTAACAAGAAAGTCTACCCTTTATCGGCACATTCACTGGACTCCTAGCCGCATGAGAAACAGTCAGCTGCGATTGTTATTTTTACAATGAGTGGAAGAGACTATGACGGAGGAAAGATTAAGTAAATAGGTATGCAATTACCACAGAATGGAGTACCCCTCTGCCAAAATGACATGAGCCCAGGAAAGTCCAGTTAATAAATGCATGGTGAAGATGCATGTTGGATGAGGGAGCTGCAGTACACAGTTCTGTTTCTGGCTATGTTTCAACCCAAGAAACAGCAGTTGCTTGGAAGAAATATACCTACAGGTCTTCCAAGGCATTTCATTCCCTAAAGTCAGAATGGGTCATTTCTGACCCAAGTATAGATCATGTCTCCATGAACTCTGTTCCCTATATCTAGATCAAATGCATAGGCCTAAGCATGTGTGTGAATTGCAGTGTATGTTGTGTAAATTTGATGGTGGTGTTTATTGCACCTTGAGGGAGAAGTCTGAAAGAAGGATGAATGAGTTAAAGCTCCAAGTGGGGCATCTGAACAAATCTGGGATAAACTAATGCTTCCACTGCTTTGACAAAGCATGCTACAGGAAGGGGATGTTCGTTAGAGGACTAAGTGCAGAGAAAAGTAAGTGCAGGGACTTGCTGTTTCAGTGCACTGACTGCAAACTCCTCTTATCAAACCCATTCTGGAAAGGGATGTCTCAAGTTCTAAAAGGAATTTCCTACACAAAGATTGAACACTTTACATTTTGGAATTCATTAATAAGAATCACCATTTAGCTACACCGAGTAATTAGCTCATGTTCGGTCTCATCTGGAATTTCTAAACATTTGTATAATACATACAAACCAAATAATTGAAAATTTAAGGCTCTCTCTTATTTTCTGGATAATAGAACAAAAAAAAAAGCTCAACACATTCCAATTGTTAGAATTAACCAAGCTTTTCAACCCCTTTAAAAAGACTTCAGGTATTTTAAAAGCACAAGTTTTAACTACACAAAAAGTAAAGCAGTGGCTTATGATTTTAAACTAGTTGCATGGTAGATCGGATTTAATACTTTCCTTTCAGGAATTAATTTCAGTATTGGATTTTTCCTAAAGGGAGTTAGTGATCTCATTAACAAGTAAAGCCTGTCTGAGAAACAGGTTCCTCCTTTGGTGTTGTCAGTGTCATCAATTCTTATGAGACAGGATCTACAATGTCATTCCATTACAATGATTTAAGACATTGGCATAGTCTTAAAAATGAAGTTAAAATTAGTAAAACTTCTAAAAATTAACTGTGTTCAAATACTGTCCAGGTCTGGCAGGAGGAGGAGGAGGAGGAGGAGGAGGATAAAGTGTGACTTGAAACAGAGGAGCAGTATGAAAACAAAAATGAAAAGTGTGTGTGTGTGTGTGTGTGTGTGTGTGTGTGTACACACACCCTTTTATAGTGAAGCAACTCAAAAGCCTATGCATTTAGAATCACCTTATTTAATAAAGGTAACAAAGTCCTGTGGCACCTTAAAGACTAACTATAAAGTTTTGAAGCATAAGCTTTCGTGGGCTAATACCCACTTCGTCGGATGCAAGCAGTGGAAGTTAGTTAGTCTTTATAGTTAGTCTTTAAGGTGCCACAGGACTTTGTTACCGCTGCTATTCCAGACTAACACGGCTACCTCTCTGATTCTTGTTTAATAACCAGACAAAAAAAAACTCATCTATTTAAAAACCTTCTAACGAAGTAAAAGATTAGACCATTTCAGTTATAAAAACAGACATTCTAAAGACTGAAAAATGTAAGACTATTCAAACTTATGAAACAACACAAAAAAAATCACTCTAGAACAAGATCAGTACAAACTGAGCCTAAAAAGCCTTTTTTAAAAATGTGCATAAAAATTGCATTAATTTGGGGGAGCTCTATTTTAAATGTGTAGCTCTTAGTTTTAGATATACAACTAAAGACTTTTTTTTTTAAGTCTTAAAAAGCATGAAGTCTAGATCTGAAAACCTGGAGTTTTTAGTTCTAAAGAGAAGCAGCAAGTCTCAAAATCAGTTACAACTCTGCTGCTTTTTCTCTAGCTTTCTAAGTTGTCTTTTTTAATAGAATTACTTCTTAAAGACCTGACAGCCAGTCCATGGTTGAAGGCAGGTATTCTGATCCCAAGTGACTATTAATGCATCCTTTTTTGCCATCCATCACACAATGTTTATTTTACATTGAAAGTTTTAATTTTAATAAATAAATATCAAGATTTGGAGCCAATGCTATTTTCCAGATAAAATACTGTGAGAAGGACAAGCCAAGAGCATGTGAAGGCAAGCTACTCCTAATAGTTTTGCATTTCTCTCAATACAGGGTTAAAACCTTTAAGGTAAATATCAAAATCTGAAAGTCTTCACAGTTAAGGATTCAACACTGACCTTGAGTCTGTCCCCTCAGCTTTGCTTATGGTACACACATTGGTAGAAGAGCCCCCACTAATTGCAAAAAAGAAAGACACTTACAGAAAAACAGGACAGACTTGTATAGCAATAGGGGTGGGGGGTTCTATAAGATTATCTTGCTTACACTCATCCTCTGATCCAAGTCATCCATCAGGAGATCTCAAGGCATGCCTTGTGCTACTTATTGGGTGACTGTGGCCTGTATCTTCAAGGTGCATTTGGAAAAATACTTGACTGCTGGCTTCTGTGCGAAATAGTGTGCTCTCTGACCAGTATTCAGAGGGTGAATGGGTAGCCTTAGTTGGGACAGATGTCTGCCATGCAAGCCAAGGACCCTCCAGTTTTGTGCACCAGTCAGACTGCTTTCATGGGAAAGGAGAGTGACTCACAGCTCAAGAGACTCAGTATTTCTAGAGCAAAGGTGCAAAGTTAAGAGTTGGGTGTGAAATTCCAGTGTTTACAGTCTGATTTCACAATTTTTTTTAAGGTGGTAAACAAAGTGTTCTCGTTTCCCAATTCAAATTTTATTTTATAAAACTTAATACCCTCATGCAGATATCACTGGTGCCTATGGAGAGCAGAGTGATCCTATACTGCTGCTAGCTCATTGTTTTCACCTATGACAGGTGAAAAGTTTTCTGTGGAAACTGTTTTGATGGACGGGTGTGGCATTCAAATTATTTCAAGCCATTTTTGCCTTTCCATGTCAAAGAGTTGGTCTTGTTTATATGCACTATTCACGCAGCACCAGAGATATTTGTTATCCTAATCTTAGCGACGTTGAAATTAATACTGTCCTAGCTCCCATACAGTCTAGAAGAGTTTAGACTTTTGGAGCGGATTAATCCCTTGCCGGGATTGAAGTGAGCAAAGATTGAGATTGGTCCTAGTCTAGTTCCAAACTGACCTTGAACACAGTGAAACACATCAAAAACAGTTCGTTCCACTTTGGAAGTCTGGCTAAAGCACATCTGACTTCACACATCCAAATCAAAAACTGGCAGTGTGGCATGCACATAAGTCACTTCTCTCTAACCTTAATTACAACCCTCTTCCTTTCCACACAGATACCCCAAGTCCTTCTAGGCTTTCCCAGTCTCACCCAGCCTTCATCAACAAGTCCACCGAGTTTCCATGGAAAAATACAATGGGAGTCATTTGCCACCCCGACAAAGCCTTCTTTTAATTTAATAATGCCCCTTTTAGCAGCTGCCTGCTGCTAATAATTCATGCAGTTGTTAGAGCCAGCAAACATATCCTGAAGTCTACTATAATCACCTCAAGTACATATAAAATACTGGGTTTGGACACTCAAACTTCATTTTTAACCCCCTAGGTTGGTTTTCACCTCAGATATTTTGTTTCTAGCCTTCACTACTTTTGTTATGGAGCTGTAACTAACATTAGCAAGTAATGTCCACTGGATGCATAACTATTTGGGGGTAGCAAATAGCAAAGTTAGGCTGCGTAACCCCACAGCCAAATTAAATTGGGTTCTTGCTGACACCCGAGAGAGTTCTGTTAATGTACAAGGAGGAATAAAATCTACTCACTCAGCCATGTTAGCTATGCAGTGCAAATAGTGAAAAACAGAAAAGCTATTAATAGTCAGATACGTACACAGAATATACAAAAGACAGCTTTATTCAGTGTGTCACTTTTATATACACATTTCAGATTAGAGCCACACCATTTCTATCCAAACAAAGGGCAAAATCCATCTCCTGTGAGAAAATAAAATGACAACTTTAGAGAGGCAACTTTTGTGACAAGTGGAATTATAGGAGTGGATTTCAAGATCATTACAACACAAGATAAATTTTCATATTCCATCCCAAAAGCTCTGTAGTTTAAGACTATCCAAAAGCAGTGAAGATTAGAAATGTAGCATAGTCCAGAGTAAATCATCAAGACCTATAGTGGCTGACAGCATACAATGACTGAAGTTAACAGAGACCAACATTAAGTCTGAAAGTTTAAATGTTCTACAGTTTGAGGTATTTTAAGATACAACAGGTCAATTTTAATTTAATATGGAACTTAATGAGCCCAGGACCCAAATTGTATATTAAGTAAGGTTCTTTCCTCCCTCCCTTTCATAAATAGTATGTGCACACCAGCAACATTTTCAACCATAAGAAATTCTCATATGATATGGAGAACCATCTGGGATGCAGTATTAAAGACTTGTTCTGTATTTTACAAATATAACAGAAAAGGAAAACTAGATAGTAATTGGGTAACTAGCAACAACATTTTTACAAATACAAATTTAGGGCACTGGGGAAAAAACAAGACGTTTTGGTTGAACACAGCTTGACATGGACACAAAAATCAGAAACCCTTTGCACTAAATTCTTATCTACAGAACAAGGTCTGTAAGCTGTTTAATACAGCTACACCAATAGCAAACCTATGAAGATCCTACACAGCTAAAAGCTATTTCATTAGACTTCTAGCAAGTATCTCTACTTGAAAATGTACTCAACCTTTGTGGATATGGGCTATTACTAATAAAATCCACATTATTGTGTCTCAGGGGTAAATAGCTGAAAGATGTATAAGTCATTAAGACTGCTAACCATAGGTAGACTGTATTGAAAGAGAAACCTTGTCTATTACAACTGCCTTACCTTGGAGCTTAATCTGACAACATTAACTATTTTGACAGACTAGCAATAGCCTATGCAAATCTGATATTTGATTACTTTTCTCCTTAAAAAAAATAAGCTGCAGAGTTAATACTTACACAGAAGAATGACCTATGATCACTAGCTACATGCTACAATATAACATCTTTACCTAAAACTCTAGCAATGAAATTCTCAGACTAATGGATCAGGTAAGAGATTAATTTGTCTAAATGGCAGGGGCTTTCGGCATATATGTCAGTGGGTGGGAGAAGAGGGTTTACTGGGGAGAGACCAATGTTGGAATCCCTTGAAACTGTCAGAAGCAGGCTGACAATCTTTAGACTGAAGCCTCTTCCATACAGGCCCCGCAAGGTACTGAGGCCATTCTGACAATACATTTCTTTCACATAACCCTCAACTCTGGAATAGTCAGTAATTCCCCAGAGTGTCAATGTATTTTGCATTGATATTATGGAGAATGCTCGAACACACACAAACTTGCTCATCTCCAGCACACTCTTGAAATTTCCCTTATTTTTTCCTGTTATCTTTAAAACACCACAAAAAACCCCGAAACCACGAAGTAAAGAAACCGTTTCCAGTATAATAAATACTGTAGTTATGAAATCACAATCACAGTTCAAGATTTTACACAGGTAGTTACCTTTCAGGTTACAGCAGAGCGCTCTGGAAATCTAAAATGCACCTTTTCTCACCCTCAAGAGTAATATCCACAGCAGGTCCAGAAGTAGCAATACAGGATATTGGCCATCATAAGACTAAGCACCTATCCACATAAACATTTAGTTCATGGCAACCTGGGGTGTAAACCTCCCCCTCATTAGCCTGCTATGCACTGAGCATCCCTGTGGACTCTGCTGCTGTGCACTAACAGTTCCAAAAGTGTGCTCGTTAGTGCATAGTGGCAAGATCCATGACACTTCCTGTGCCGCAGGCTAATGTGGGGGAGATTTACACCCCACCTTGCCACAAACGCAATGAAACATCAAATCACTCTTTCAAGGGGAGGCGTGAGAATAACGAGTTGTGATGATCAACTGCACACCGGCATTTCAAGATCTAACCTTGGATAAAAAAAATCATACCATCATCTAGAAGAGTAGGGACTTGATTAAAACCACCATGGCATGCAGAAAGTGTTGAACTGTAATAAGACACCCTTTAAAACAGCGTTGCGCCTAGGTACAATACCAATTTATGCACTTGTTTCTCTATAAAAGAATGTAACCTATCTGTACTGATAGTACAGTCATAGGCCACTGGATGATTCTGCCACACATTTTCAGAGGCAGATCACCAAAAAGTTTTTCCAATTCACAGGTCTGCTCTTGACAACTCTTTGCTGAAGCATATTATACCCACAAGCAGCCAGCTCTTGTGTGTGTGTGTTTTTCCACTCTTCCTTGCTTTTGTTTTAAGCAAACATCTTCTTAATCCTCCCCCCAAGCCCAAACTTCACAAGCACCTGAATGAATCAAGAGTATGGGAGAAATGCCTGGACTGATGAAATAAAAGCCACGGTTATGGAAGCAAGAATTTCCTACTTACCCAGACCTCTCATTTCTAGAGAACTCCCCTACAATAGTGGAGGAAAAAATGCCCAGAACCATAAAATGGGGAAAAGAAACTAAAATATTTCCAGAACTGTCATCTCAGTAGGTCTCACAATCCAGTCAGCCATGCTGATTATGAAACAGGTATATTTCTCTGTTGCTAACAGGGTAAACGTGCTCATATGGCTCCCTATACTGCTGGTATCATTTGGCTAACTTCAACTAAGCTCTTCTACTACTGGGCACCACCATTATCAAGCTGGATATCTGAATGCACTGAGGACACAACAACCCTGGCTGAAGAAGGTGACATGTCAGGCTGTGTACCAATACATTCTAAACTCGGGTAATTGGTTCATAGATGCTGAAGGGGTTTTGCCAAGAGTAAGGGAAGTTGCTGAGTTGCTTCTTGACCAGATGCAAATATACATCTTGTTTGCTGAAACAGGCAATGATTTAGAGGTTTGCACACTGCTATTTTGCAAGGAAAAGATGGAAACTATGCCTCCCCTGTGTTTCAGAAGATTGATGGAATTCGGTTTGAGTGTACTTTTCCCAAAGTCGTCATTGGTTGTTTGTTTTTTTGTTTTTTTTTACAAATAAAGCAAATTGGATTCTCTTTGGAATGTGTGTGATGAGCAGCAATGGAGTCGAAAGGGAAAATGAAGTCACACAGATTCTTCTGGATAGTAATCTCAGGTCAATGTATCTCCAGCTGTGGGACTGGATCCCCAGAGGGGTCATGCACAGGAATTATAGTGTGAAGTTCTCCCCCCCCCACACACACACACTAAAGGAAAATAGAGAACTGATTGCATGCAAAAAGTGTCTTCCAGAACTACAACAACAATGGGGTATTTCACAGGATGCAATTATTTCCTGCTAAAATATAGCAAAGTAATTATCGCATCTCAGATGCAAACAGATTCAAATCAGCACTTCAACAACCATGACCATTTTTGGTCTGAGACAAGCATGTGCTATAGTTGCAAAGAGGCTACATAAGAGGAGACATTTCTTGTCAAGTTGACTCTTGAACCAAATAGGTACGTGAACACAGGAGTGGCTGAAACGAGCTTGGCATACTGGTTTCTAACAATTTCCCCCAATAAGCTGTATTTTATATAGTAAATATTTACAACTACAGTGGTTTCCATTTTATTCGCCTTACCACAGATTTTCAATGTTTATTTTTTCCAGTTTAATTGCTGCAATTATTATTACGAAAAATCAATAGTAGTACATTCTCTCTGCTTTGACTTCTCCCCTATAGTGCAATAGTCTAAACCAGTTTGCTGAATCAGCTCCAGTGTTTTGAAATGTGTTAAATACGAGCTGCAATGAGGCCATGCATATTTAATAAAATGCACAAACACATAAGGAAGGGCTCCTAATTGAAAAGTTGAGAAGCCCTGTCCAATGTTGAGTTGGCCATGTGCTTATTCTGTTCAGAAAAACTCCAGTAGAATGCTATTTTTATTAAAGCACCTAGGAGCCCCTGTCAAGGACCTAAACATTTTGATGAGCTTTTTTAAATGAATGGGAGTCAGGTTCAGAAGGGGAAAGAAGAGAAATCTACAAAAATAGACATCCAAATATATATGTGCGACCACAGATCAAATACTGAAAATTTGGTATTTTTGTGCCATTCATACCAGGGTTAGACACAGAATGCATTTACAGCTAGTGCCGAATCTTTCCATCTTCCACCACTGTACAAGTCCCAAACAATGTATTAGAGATAAACCCTTAGATTTAATGTTGAGTTCAACTGTTGGCTCCATATCACTTAAAGTGATTAGGAAGAATAAAATTTCAAAATAAAATATTGAATGCAAACCTCTTTAGTTTATATAAACTAAAGGTTAAAATTGTGCCATGTACATAATGGGGAAAAATGATTATCTTACAGTAACTGTGGACCTATTAAAACATACTTAGAAACAGCTATATTTGTTGAGTTGAAGATTCAGAATGCGATGCCAATCTGCTTTTCCCTTTGGGATTTAGAAAGGAGTAGAATCTCCAGCTCTGAGCTACAGAAGGGACTCAGATTCCTTTCTCAGCACTCAAGAGATGTCCACACCCTGCCCCGCACAAAGGAGCGGCTGGAACTGGATGGAGTACCTCCAGGACCCACTTTTCAGAGGTTAAAAAAGGAAAAGGCCTCCCGATAAGATGGTTACCAAACTGGGGTGTGTGGTGGACAGGAAATAATGCAGATCTTTGCCATGCTCAAGACACAGAGGGCAACGGCTAAGGACACATGCCACTATTTGCCTTTCTGCCACTGAGCTTCTATGGGAGACTTTCAACTAACTGACACTCTATCCCCATTCAAGAAGTCATATTTATCCTGGCAGCTCTACTTTGGTAGTTCAATATGCACATTTGTAAACTAGCTACAGAATGTGTCTCACCCACAGAGGGCAAGCTTTTTTCACGCCTTGTACCATATAGTGTTGGCTTGGGCAGTCCCTGTTTAGGCCTCTTGTGGATCACCCCAATACACACACTGGATGCCTGTAAAAACCCTAAGACCTCTTGGAAGAGTGATTATCTGTTATGGGTGCCACTGAGACTGGGGTTTCCCATAGAACCAGCTAGGGGACCTAACAAACCTTCATTTATTGGTACCGACATTGCACCAGGGTCAGAGCAGTTTCACGCGTTCAGAAGTTTGTGCCATTTCCACTAGAGTGTGCAGGAGAATTTCCAGGGTACCCACCACCTGCCATAAGAATTCCTCAAAGACGCAGTAATCAGGCTGGGTTGGAACAGCCAGGTAGTCACTTCACCTGGCAAAGATGAAGTGATCGTAGAAATAGGTTGGTTCTCAGCTTCTTGCACATTATCCTGGTTAACATCTTAGTTTTGGAGGTGTGAATACTGAACTAACTGACCTGCTTGAGACATAGAAAGGGATGGAGACCTAGGTCTTGAGGCAGACCATGATATGCAGTCCTTCTGTTGGGATGTATTCCACATGGGGCCCAAAACAACCAATACAGTACTGGATAGGGAACAAGTGCTGCAGGCTATAGGGACTACCACAGAGGGTGTTACTGTCAAGTGGCCTGATATTCTTATAGGGGTGTGCCCTGGACTACCTAACCAAGTAGCTCAGTTTATAGCATAGCAAATGTGGCAAATACATGGGAAAAATCTTCTGTCTTCTCAGCTGCAAGAGGAGATAGTATGTCTTCCATAGGTGCAGCCATTCTTTCAGAAGTTCTAGACAGTCCCAGAATACCTTGGATCAACAGTGAGATATAAGATGTGGATGGTTCTGGAGCTAACATTCTTAATGGAGACCATAGCAGTAACTGGTTGGTTTACTACCATTAATCCCCTGTATTATGAATCTCAGGGTACTGAGTATGTCAGTTCTGAAGTTGTTTCTTCCACAACCAGAAGCATGATGGTACCACAGAGGATGGCGAGTGGGCTCTGTCAGTGCTCAAAGTCTATGTACCAATGTCTTTCACCGCTGAATACCAGGGTAGAGAGCTGTGATAGCCATGCCAGTGCAAGGTTTTACAGTGCTGAGTGGCTTGAGGGCAGCATAGCAGTATGGGTGAGGAGAAAAGCTTCCTTGAACAGCACGGATATTGTCCGGAGGCCCTGCAGTGCAGAGAAATTAGTGGGATCGGTTTGGGGCCTAAAACTGCCTCCTTTATACCTCTGAGCCATTTATGTTGCTAGTCACCCTGAGACCAGGGATCCATCCTTCGTCTTTCCCCACAGCAGTGGTCTGAAGAGGGGAGGACATCCCTCCGCTGACTCTGAATTCAACACTGAATGAATCCTATAGCACATTGTGAATCACTAGCATATCGGAGCACTCGCTGAAATGGTCCGCTCCTTTTGGCAGTCTTCTCCCATTCAGGAACCAAAGAGGCCCTCATAGTTTTCCAAGAGAAAGCTTCAGGCCCTTCTTCATATAGCATGAGTGCGGTATATGTCCTGACCAAGGCGAAGAGTCGGCATTTTGAGTGTGTCATTGACGAGAATAGCTGCCTTGCAGAATGGATAGGATTTGTATACTGGAGACTCCAACAATTTCACCTAAGTGGTAGGACACTTCCCAGACTTTAAGAGTGCTTCCTACTTTTTGGGGGCCAAAGGGCTTAAAAGTGAAATCTAACTGGACAATATAAATAGAAGTCCAAATACAACAAATAAGCAAAGCAGCAACCATATACTGTGATTGGTGGTAAAAAGGAACTGAAACACAGTTGCAACCTCTATGCCTATAGCTATAGAACATTAAAGGGTATGCAGGATACTGGCACTGCTCCAATGGACAGTGCTATTGGAAGAGATTCCTATCTCAGGCCCAAAGTGGAACACCCATGAGCAATCACTAAAAACAGATACCCAACATGCCAATACATACATTTGCCATTGTCCAATACTTTGCACACACTTAAGAATTTGAAATTTCTCTTTTAAAGAAACTATTATAGCAACACAATTTTAACAAGAGGCACAGAGCAGAAATAGATCATTCATAAAGTGTCCAACAGACAAGTGCTCTTTCAGCAATAGAGTTTGTAAAATGCTACTTTCTGTAGCTCTGTGGCCTTTTATTTTACTAAAGTGACAGTTAAACAGCACGCACTAAAGCAGAGTTGAGAACTATGAAGTCTACATGGAGAAATTATGGTGAATATATGCAGATGCATGATTTAGCAGTAAGGAGCAAGGGGGAAAAAAAGCCATTCCAAAAAGGTACTGCTTATGCAGATTTTAAATCTTACATTTTCCCCACTTACACTCACTCCTTTTCTCTTGCTCCCCCCAAAATAAACTTCAATACAGGATCAGACAGGACACCAACATTGCTTTATCCTACCACCAAGGGACAAATTCACAAACAGACTGAGCTGAGACTGAGGGCTTGTCTACATGGGGATGTCAGTGAAGAGTAAGTTAAGAGTGTGAATTTAAAGCACATTAGCTACTTAACACTAGTTCCCTATATAGGCATTCTTAACTGTGCACTGGAAGTGCCTTTGTGTGGTATTGCTCAGTATACTTTAAAGTAAGAGTGTCCACATGTAGCATTATTGAGAGATAGCAAATGCACTTTAAAATTTACACACTAGCTTATTCCACACTACCTTCCTTGTGTAGACAAGCCCTATGTCTAGCCTTACCCCATTGTGCCTTCCATTGGAAACCCTTACAATACCAAACTGGGGAAGAGGGCTGGTGTGGGGAGTGCAGGCTGCCCCAGGGTTGCAGTAGGGAGAGAGGACCCCCCCTCACCCTCAGCAGGTTGGTGTCTGGGGAAAGGCACCTCTCCCCTGGATGTGGCAAATCCATGCAGGGGGAGAGGCATCTCTCCCCACCTCAACAGGTCTTAAGAGCTGTGCAACCATGCAACTTAGAAGGAACTCAGACAGAGATAGCACTGAACTCAAGTGAGCATGCAGCAATCTATGCCTGTTTGAGTCTCTGCACAGAGCCTGAACTAAGGGTACATCTTCACTATCATTCTATCTGGGATCGATTTATCACATCTAGTGCAGACGCAAGGTAAATCAACCTAAGATGCAGCTTGACTTCAGCTGCAAGAATAGTATAGCTGAAGTTGCATATCTTAGGTTGACCCCTCTCTCCCTCCCCCCAGACCAGGGCTAAGATACTAACAGCCTCAGTCATCTTTCAGTGCTCCATGGACTCCACCATTCTATAGCTGTATGCCATTCTATTTGACATTTTTCCAGTACATCACAAAACTCAGTATTTCTGACATGGAATTTGTCAGCATCCAGCTGCAGAAAAATGACACTTACTATTTTTGTGCCCAGACCTTATTGCTGACGCATCTTGTCACAGACTCAGACTTTAAGATCAGAAGGGACCATCATGATAATGTAGTTTGACCTCCTACACATTGCAGGACACAGAACTTCACCCACCCACTCCTGTGACAGACCCATGACTTCTGGAGAGTTACTGAAGTCCTCAAATTAGGACTTGAAGACTTCAAGTTAGATAATCCACCATTTACACTAGTTTAAATTTGCAGGTGACCCATGCAGCTGAGGAAGGCAAACCTCACACACACACACACACACACACACACACACTCTATCTGCCAATCTGACCCAGGACAAATTTCCTGAACCCAAATATAGGCATCAGTAAGACCCTGAGTATGTTCATCTGACCAGCCAGACACATGGGAAAGAATTCTCTTTAGTAACTGAGAGCCCACCCCATCTAGTGTCATCACCTGCTGCTGGAGATATTTACTGCTAGCAGTCCCAGATTGCCATGTAGCCAATCTCCTCCATAAACTTGAGTACAGTCTTGAAGCCACAACGTTTTTTGTCTCTCCCCCCCCCCCAAGATTTTTGCCCCCTTGGAAGGCTGTTCCAGAACTTCATTTTTCTGATGATTAGAAACCTTCACGTAATTTCAAGCCTTAACTTGTCGATGGCCAGTTTATATTCTCAAGGATTCCCAATAAGGAGTTAATGGACTCCCACGGAGAAGTTCAGGGAATGTGCACTGGAGCTAGGCAGCAGGGCAGTCAAGGACCTGAATGTTAGACTCCAGCTTTCAGCCAGGGAGAAGTAAGGGAGCTAAAATAGACTGGCCAACTAGGCTGACTGGAGAAAATCAGCAGCAGCAGCCGCCACCCAAAGTGATGAACTACTGAAGCTCCACTTTCCCTGAAACACATGAAGGAGGGAGGGGAAGGAGTCAGGCCACCTGAAAAAACACTACAGAGCCAACACCAGCGAAATGGAGCAAAGCTGCCTGGAGCACAGAGCGGAGAAAGAAAAAAAAAAAAAGAACAATTAGTATTTTGAACTGGAGTCCTAGTGCATGTATGTGAGGAAGAAAGGAACGCAGGATGATATTTCACAGTGCTAGAATAAATTAACGTTGCCATGGAATTGGGTCCATTATGCAGATCAGTCACACAGATCACATGAGGTCTGTTATAGTCAGAACTAGGCTGGAGGAAGGCAAGCCCAGCTGCAGTAGGGATGGTGTTCTAGGCAGATGCACCGGTACAGTGTGATGCTGTGGGAATCATCTTTTCCTCAACAGCTCCTGGCTGGCTGCCAGGAACCATAACTTTTGCCACTCCAGCAGCAGTTGGAGCACAGCTGCTGTTGGGTAAAAATGCCTGCAGAGATCCATGTCATTTAGGGTGACCGGATGCCCCAATTTTTCACACTTGCTGTTTGGTCACCCTAATGCCATTGGAACAGCAGAGTCAAGAAAGAGAGCATGCATTTAGTGCAAACAGTGCTTGGCCAGCTCTCAGCAAAGGTGTGTGGATTCCTTTCCCATATGTTTATGCTGATGGGCTACAGGTGCCCTCTAGGCCTCAGCGTGACATCCCCATTTCCTGCTGCAGTCCCAGCTAGGTGCTCCTGTCCCTAATGCTAACTTTCAGAATAAAACTGGTCTCTCTAAACTGGGGGCTCTGCCTTTCTACTCTACAATGCTGGTCACTGAGCTCTTAATTATTAGAGCCGATTTTTTAAAAATGGAGAAAGTTTGCCAAACATCTGATTTCGGGGGGGGGGGGGGGGGGGAGTCTAGATTTGAACAATTTCTACCAGCTTTACTGGTTACATTAGAGAAACCTCCCCTCTCAAATCAAGTCAGCAAATGGAGGTTGGGACTTTAGAGAGAGTTCTCTTTAAAAACCACACAAGATCCAAGACATCTTATCTTAAGATCCAAGACATCTTATCTTAAGTGTACTAGAAATATGTAATTGGGAAAAAATGATTTAGCTGGCAATCACTTTAAGAAGCTGGATGTAGAATACTCAAAAAATCCTTATGCAAACAGGCAATTACTTGAGAACTGGAAAGTTAGTTTTATACACACAAAGAACTAACTATGAACTAAAAATATCACCTCTAGCTAAAGCTCTGCTACAGCCAATGATTGGTTTAGTGCAGTTAAAATGAATACAAAATTAGAAGTATTTAGACAGCTGGCAAAGAGAATGGGATGAGATCAAACTTTGCAATACAGCTCTTTGTTTTGTTAGTAAAATATATGCATACACATCCACCCAACAGTCCACTTAAAACAGCGGTTCTCAAACTGGAGAACCATGACCCCTCAGAGGGTCACAAGATGATTACATGGGAGACATGAACGCTCTGCTCCATTGAGCTGACAGCCCTGAGTCTCCATCATAAATGGGAGAGGGTTAATTTAATGTAGGGGGGGGGGGGGCACAGAGGCTTGCTATGTGAAAGGTGTCACCAAATACAAAAGGTTTGAAAACCATGGGCTTAAAAATACTCGGAAAGTTAATAATCAGGGGTATAGCTTTTAATGTCTTCACCCTGGAGACGTGTGACCTGTGGAACAGAACAAATGCTAAACAAAAAACATTAAATGAAATAAATGCTCCATTCACATTATTTGCAACATATCTCAGCAAGAACAGGGAGCATGTATCATCAAGGACGGCTCAACAGAAATATTGCAAAGTTTTATCTTCCACCCAAGAGACGGTAGCAAGTACGACTGAACAAGGATCCCATGCACCCTTTTCCCCACTGAAAAATAAGCAGCTTCGGATTTAATTTATCTCATTGGGAAGGGGGGGAAGGAAGAATTAAGTTGTGCTGTTCAATCTGCCGGGCTTAATGCAAACCAAAGTTCCAACTGAGTTAATCAAAATACCCCACAAGTCAATGATGTACAGTTATCTATTCTTTTCACATCTCAATATCCTTTCTAAAAGCCTTTAATGTCTAGCTCAAAGCATTCAAAGGCCCTGTTAGCATTTATATTGCTCATCTACCAACTTGGATTACATACAAATAAAAAGCATTTAAAATTCTTCGTAAGTGAGAATACAGCACAGCTAATATCTTCAGCCTAGCAATATACGTATCTGCTTCTTCCATCTAAACCCCATAATTCACAACAGCTGAATGTTATGCAAAATGCTGGTTTAAAGAGCATACTGCATGCATGAACATATGCAAAACTGCTGTTCCAACATACCTGTTATTTTGTCTCTTACAAGCTTGCAGGACTCTATTTCCCCAATGCTTCCAAACAGACTCTTCAGTTCTTCTTGTGTCATGTTTTGAGGAAGGTAGTTGACTATTAAATTGGTCTTGCTGTCCTCTGTGTTCCCAGAGTCAACTGGCGATGAGCAGTTGTTGTTTATGGTGGTTGGACCATTGGCTGTGTTATTGCAAGTTGGTCCATTAGACAGTTGTGTTTCCATGGCAGCAATTACCTGCTAAAACAGAGAAAATAAGACCTGTCAGAATTCATATTTCACGATCTATTAGAGATTCCAGCCAAGAACTTAAAGACTTGTCACTATGTACAAGAGGTTATTTCCAGGCTTCCAAAAATGCCTCTACAAAAAGGAATTTTTAATTGCTATGCAGTATGATTAGAAATTTAAAGGCAAATAAGGTTGATGCTAAGGTATTTACTAAGGGTACTTCTAGAAAGTGTTGTCTAATAAATTAACCGCAGAAAAATTGCTTCTATGTGCAGTAAAATTAATTAGCCTTCCAGGTACAGGAATTATTATATCAACACATTTTAACCAGTTACTAAGCACTAATACTGATAACATTGTTAACAGTTTACAACTGAGCACCAAAATAGTACGGGATGCACTTTAAAAAAAACAGCATGTACTCTTTTGGTTACTTTTCCAGTAGAGAAAACAAGTTTAACAATATTCTAAGACTAAATTGTGTTTTCTTCCAATGTTCATTAGAAGTAAAGATGTTTTAGAGACAATGGAAATGTTGGGATGGAAACTGGAATTCTTCCTTGATAATCTAAGGCCATTTTCTTCTGTACCTCTGTTGGTCAGTAATAGCTTTTAAATAGCACTCAGCATTCAAAAAGGCTAATACCTACAGTCCCCCTTCTCCCTCTCTCTCAGCTCCCGCCTTCTTTCCCCAAAAAAATTAAAATAGGCGACTTAGTACTTACTATACTTATTTTACTCATAAATGAGTGATCATTATGGTACAGACTTTTATTTCACTCCAAATAACTGTATGGACAACTCACAGATGCAGAAGAGGTCATTAAAGAGTCAACGCTTGCCTAGATGATACCACAGATCTATTCCAACTAAGTGGGAGATCAGATATCTACTGCACAGGAACTATTGGCAAGACAACTTTTTAATGGCAACCACTGTATCCAAGCCTTAACTATTCTATCCATTTACAGAACTAGCTACCCAGGACAATTTCTAATTCTACATTTAAAAAGGCATCCCTAAGCACAAATTACAGAACACTAAGATAATTAGTGCTCAACTCTAACTTTATGCTGGTTTCAAAGAGGACATGCCTCACACAAAAACCTTCTCTAATAAATCTGTAGCTTAAGTAGCCAAATTCTCTTCCGAAGTCAACTGTTTTCAAAGCCTGTAAATTTATGTGATCAAAAGTATCTTCAAAGCAGATTTAAAGTCCCAAGAAACTGTTGTAGGTTTTGGTGCTTGTTTTTTTAAAATAGATTACAAGGAGGACAACTCCGGAGGATAATTATAAAACATGTAGAAATAGTGTGTTGCCCAAGAGGTTGCATTTGTTGCAAAACAGAAAGCAGTAGTTACATATATTAAACATTTCTTTCCAGTAAAAAAAAGATCCTATTTTACTGAACTGAAGCTCCCACTAAAGCAGCAACCTTTTCTTCCCTCCTGACAAACTCCTGTGGGTTAACCTTGTCCTGGCACTCTATTAAAACAAGCCTGCATCGAAAGACAAGAACGTAGCTGAGGCCAATTAAAACAAAATTATTATTCAAATGTTAGAATATCTGGCGGAGCTGGGTAAGCCACAAATGCTGCATTCTGACTGATGCTCACTGGATTTGCGTTTAAATTTTGAAGTGTTCATTGATCAAAATTAGCAAGGACAAACAAACAATCCTCACTTAATTGCACATTTTATTTTTATGTTCAGGAGGCAAGAATGAGATCGTAAGCCAACATTCAAGTGAACAGCTGCAGTAGCCTGGGTACACAAATTACAGCATTTCTCAGCTATAGGACCATCTGCTCTGAATCAAGTGATACTAATATGTTATATATTTTACAAATAATGCATATTCCATTGATAGGTTCAACAACTGTTCACAGAATATCAAGCAAATCTTTGAGCAGTTACTCAGTATTTTTTCAGCCAGAAAAAAAATAGTTTTAAAGGTAACTTACAATTTTAAAAACAACGTTTAGAGTAGGAATTGTAAATAACTTTAAAAAGTCAGTAACCAAAAAAATACACAGTGTACAGGTTTTAAAGATTACTTTAATTTAGTATTCAGACCATACCAAAACAGTTTTATTACAATTCTACTCTTCTACAGTTATCCACTGGATATTTTAAATTGGTACAAAAAGCTATTTGTAATTAGAAAGAAAATCAGTGCGGTTTAAATTTATACAGATCACCACGTTAAAAAAAAGTTCCCATAATACACCATTCTGGGCCCTGACAAAATAGAGAGACAGCCTACAAACTATATTGAAACATGAAAGCAGATACAATAGAGAGTTAAGTGTTTGGTATGGCCTCAGCACTATTTTTACATGTTAAAAAGTATCCTACAGAATTTAAGAAAAATCCCACAGACCCCAGTCCAAGGCTCTGCTGCCCACGAACCACTTCTAAGCAGAGAAGCCACATCACACAGTCTGACTGCCATGTTAGTTTGGAGTTGCCGTCTGCAATATGGACACAAAAAGTACCGTATGTTAGATTAGCAAGATAATGCAACAAATCAGTTTGTACAAATTTTACAGTAATTGTATTTATATTCGAAGCACGTCCATGCAGTGTGGTTTAATTGAATTTGAGGCAATTCCAATCTAATCTTTCCAAACTTGGTTACAACATTTCTTACATGAATAGTGTTTGTTTTTAAAAACAGCCTAATTTAAAGGTAGTACAACCCTCTGCACGTAGCCTGGAAACTACCTTAAAACCACACCATGTCTAAAAAGGAACCACACCACAACAAGAAGGGGAGAAGGAGGGAAACAAATGAATCTAGATTCAATTAGAATGCAAGATGATCATTTACTATTTTTAAAAAATAAGCTCCATTTGCACATTCATCCCACCCATGAAAATCACAACACTGTGCTCCACTAGAATCCAGTCTATTCTTAACCCTGGAACTTCACATTACAAAAAGTGAATTAAAATTATGTACAGAAGCTTCGCTGCTTCAGTTCAACATGGATTTACTTACAAAAGCCCTATTGAAATAAGTTAGTATACATATATAAAGCAGCAGCAGAGTCAGTCAGTATTTTTCAACTGGAATAATTGGACCAATAAATATGAATGTTAGAGGTAATGCTTGAATAAAGGGTATTATTGTCCCCAAGCATACCAACTGATTTTTTTAAAATATGCAAATTGCAAAACCCAGCAGGATTTGAAATTAGCAATGTTAGGAAGCCACCAACATAGGTAATGGGCCATTTACAATGCATTATAACTTGCCCAGATATTAAATACATCCACAATCTTGGCATTAAACCAAAAGCAGGAGACTGCTGCTTTTTGGCCACAACTTTGGTTGTGCTAATCTAGCCCAACTTCTTTACTCTATTCATATTTGTTAACAGCATAGATAAATCCAAAGATGGATTTACACAGCCATAAGTAATCCAGCTTTTGGAAGGTTTTCTGCACCGAATTTAGAATACAAGGCTACTTAATTTTTTAAGTATCCCATGATAGAGGGATTCTGATTTTCCCTTTAGTTATAAAACTTAAAATAGTTTGTTGAAAAGTTCAAGCTCATAGTTGTATCTTAATACGGTCGGACTCGGCAATACCACGACTATCGGGATCCAAAAATACCCGATCGCAGTAAACGCGGGGTCGCACGACACCGCCATCGGGTACCATGCGTGCCCCATGTTATAAGCGGATTCGCGCTATAGCGGGGCATGGTATTGCAGGGTTCCATTGTATTAAGTACAGGTTTAATAGATCTTTGAAGAGATCATTTGAGACACAGTCTAGTCTTAACTCAATCCAAAGAGGATATTACATAATCCACCATCCTGTAAATCCTACCCTACCATGACCCATTTTCAGACTGAAGGGAACATTAAAAGAATAGTCACATATACAAGAAAAAGCTCAATGTTTTAAGCGTACATGCTCCAGTTGGTCCAAACAAAGCTGATCAAGTAGTCTCGAAGGATATAGGTGTATCATGTCATATATTGATTTACACAATAACTTGTGTTCTGCTGCCCTGAAGTTCTAAAACACCTCACTAAGTTTACACATGTGTCACATAAGC
This sequence comes from Sternotherus odoratus, assembly GCA_032164245.1. Taxonomy (NCBI): domain Eukaryota; kingdom Metazoa; phylum Chordata; order Testudines; family Kinosternidae; genus Sternotherus; species Sternotherus odoratus. The sequence goes on along the minus strand of JAVMKO010000007.1, from coordinate 16,389,465 downwards.
AGGAAACTTTAGCATCTCATCACTTCTAAAGATGACTTTACATGTAAAGAATTTTGCTTTGACCATCAGAAAAAGTTACACATCAAGTGGTTCCTCTTCAGACAACTAGTTTGTCTAACACATGCTTTCTTTGATGGTAGAGACACATTGCATAAGCTTCTCACATGACTATCATTGGGCAATCCTTTATGCTAAGCAATAAATAAATTACCAAAACAATTTCCCAAAGACAGATTTTACTCTGCCACCTGTTTTACAATTTCACTCATTTCCACCAACCCCCTTATACAGACAACTCCAAAGCTCAAGTTTCCTGGAAGTACAAGTCAAGATTAGCCTTTGCAAAGCCACCAACTTTAATGTATTTTAAAAATCTATTAAGTTCTGGTTAGAGAAATGGCTTTTAGTTACATTTTATTGACTAATGATTTCCTCTCAACTCTTCCAAATCAACATTTCTAATTAACTCCCATTGTGAAGCCAACTGGACAAAGTTGACCATTTCTTTCATAAAATTTCTTTCGAGTTTTTCCTCAGCCCCAGATTCCCTTTGGGAAACTTCTTTGGTTTTCTATCCTCTTCTAAAGTATCTTCTCTTCCCTACTGCTGTGTAAGAGACTCATAGAAACAGCAGACACTAATTGATCAGGGGAAACCAGTGAGACAGACTATACAGTGTTAGATGTACAAAGGAAACAAGAAAAAAGGGACTAAGTCTCCCTTAAGTTACTGATAATCAGGCAGGGTGGATTTTTTTTTTAAATTGGCTTTATTTTAAGCACATTTTTAAATGAACCATAATTTCAAATTTAATTGAAAATAAATCACCTATGTTAAAGGTATGCATTTACTGTACCGAACTCATTTAAGTTAAATAAAAATAGAATATTCATACAGTTGAATTTGTTGTCAGTGGTTAAAGATAAATGTCAGACCACTAGACTGGTCAAAGTACCAAGAACCAGAGTTTTTTGAAGTGCTAACCCAACTTTTGACAGTAATAGCCTTGTCTGCTTATTTTCTTCATTTCAGTTTATTCAACTAGTTCTTTCAATTGCTTTCTCAGTTCTGAATGTTGAAAAAGGAAAGTTTTATCTTTCAATTTATGAAAAAAAATATGGTGAATTAGTGTTTTGATTCAAATCAATCCATCCTGTAATCAGTTACATTAAAAAAAAAATTGAGATTCTTCAAAAACAGTATCCAATATCAAGAACTTGGCTGAAACTCAAATCGAGGTAATGCCAGTAGAATGAGACATACAACCAGAAGAGATGGCAAAGATCAGTCCATAGGAGTTAGGATAATCAACCACCATTAGTAATCTCAGTTTATAAATTTGGGAGTGGAAGGGGAGCAGTCTGACTAAACCAGCAGCCAACTCTACATCATGTAGAATCAATGGTCAACAGGGTATTTTACAACTTGTCCTAGATAGATAGGTACAGCCTTTTCTTTTGAATACAAATTAAGATAATCTGTGCAACCTATCAAATAGGGCACCCTATCAACAATACACAATACTTGTGTTTTAGGACCTGCACTAGTTAAACAGTGCTCCTCTGGATGCACATTGAGATATTGGATTTCTGACCTACAAAATCCAAAATGGTCAAAGACCAGCCCACTTGAAAGTGCACCTCTCAGTGATGAGCTTCCACAACATTAGCCAGCCACCTTGGATTCCACCTCGACAGATAATGGGTGGCTGTTAGGGTGCACTCCATAATGACCCAGGAGATCTGAAAGCCCTCCTACTCTTAGTCTTAAATAACGTAGATTTCTTGACCTTCAGAATATATTTTCGGGCCCATTCATTCCATCCGTCCTTTGAAGAGAGGGAGGGAGAATGGAGGCATAAAACCAGTGTAAATATCCCAATTTGGCTAATGTTATACTGCGTGGGAGAAGAGATGACATGACTTCACTGTATTTTGTTTTGGTAATATTAAGTGGTTGGCACAGTGATCAGAGCCTGAATATGGGGCACTTATTTCCTATTCAATTTGGATGAAATAAATTTAAAAAAAAAAATAAAAAAAAAAAAGGTTGGTCCTTACTACAGTTTAGGCCCACATGGATAGCATCTCTTCTCTTCTGACTTATTTGAGATTACCACCATTGCCCACTCTGTTGGTAGTCTAAATGCAAAATATGGTCGTGAAAGTTTACTAGCATGGGCAAAAGATCTGCCAGCATACCCTTTGCTAGGGCTTTAAAAAAAAAAGTAATTATACTTGCAAAATAGAGCAAAGTGGCTAGCACTAAGTTTTCATCAAGTTGTTAAATATTTGTTAAAATGTACAATTTCGTCTTCTGCTCTTCTTTTGTAAATCAGTCTTCAAGGATACTAAAAAGAAAGGAGCCCTTCACATCAATACTCAAATGAAGACAAATAGGGAAAGACACAAATACTGGTCATTCTAATCCTTCAAAAGCATAGTTAATCGAAAAAAATATTTAATGGTGTTCTAAATCCTGGGTCCTTTGTGACACGGCAGATGCACAGCATTTATTTGTGCAGGTCTATAAAATCAGTTAAAGAAACAGGATGGGAATTGAGCCTACGCAAGGATTATTATGGGAAGGAGTAAGCAGCAGGTTCTTTAAAAAAAAAAAAAAAAGATTTGTGGATACAGGCATATAGGAACGGGGCAAGGTCCTCTCAGAACCAGTAGCCTTGACCTTCAAGTCATGAGAACGAGTGTTGGTAGTGAATGAAAGACCAAGAAGGGGGGGGGGGGGGGGAGACAATTCCTTAAAAAAAGGAAGGACCGCCCATGGTAAGCATGGTCCAATCATTCTCCATGAACCAGCAAACTTGCCTGGGAGAAAAAGTGACCCACTTGTGCCAAGCAGACCAAATTCCTCTCATATCTCATCAAGTATGTGGGTGGCAGAGTATGACAACTACAGCAATATAAAGATAGGTATCAATCATGCTGAGTGGGAGGTTTGCTAGGAACTTAAATAAGGGAGACTATCAAACTCATAGCAGCAGCCTATGGTTTTGGTACCCACCAATTCCAGTGAGGCAGAGTAACAAAGGAGACAGTGCTTGTAAGTTTTATAGGACTAAGTGCCTAATGTCCAGGATCTTTAGGATTGTTTCTTTGGAACCCAAGACAGAATGTCTTGGGTAAGCATGTGTTATTGCTTTGTCACCCACATGTGCTGACCACCTCACTAAACACAAATCTAGAACGTATTTGGGGCCCTTAAAATCAAGGCATTACACAAGCACAAACAAAGGGGACACAAGGGTGGGGAAAAGGTGAAAAATGCTGCAGCTCAGTATGTGCATGTTGCAAACAAAAATCAGCTTTTTCTTCATTTGCTGAATAGATTGAGTTTTTAGGAAGATCTGAATGGAGTAAAGGTGGTGGCTAGACAAACAGACAGCATTCCAGGTGGGAGTTTAGAAGAAAATGGAGACAGCAGATTACCGGTGTAAAAGGTGGAAGGGTAGGGATTGTGCTTAGGTCAGCAGCTGAGTGACTCGAGGCCTTAAAACAAAGGACACGTTTGAAATTCATGCACAGTAATGTGGGATGCTGTGAAGAGGCTGATCATGCGGACCAGGCAATAATTATTTTGGCTAAAGTTTTTAGCTAGACAAAAAGCAGCACGATAACAGGGAAGTTCTTCGGGGGGGGGGGGGGGGGGATGAAACCTGAACAAAGGGGATCATCATAAAGGAAAGAAAATCAAGATTTTGGGAGTTCACCTACAGAATTAGGGAAACCCACAATTGCTATGGAACACTCAAAAGATGAATCGTGTTAAGTAGCGCGATACTAACATTGCAGTTTGCAACGTTCTATGCATCGGTATCAGGTAAATATGCAAAATATTTAATATACAAGGCCGAACCAGCCAAATGAAAGGAGGAAGAAAAAGGATTTATCATCCCTAAGGCAAACATCTGCAGGGAACAGTGAAGAGGGATACCAATAAAGGTTTCCATATATCCATTTAATAAGCTTTAGAAGTGGATAAAAATCCTTGACATCGGAAGACAAATGCAGCTGGCATTTCTAAAGCCCAGTGCATGGGAATCAAATAATATACTTTAACTGCTCAAGAACAAAGATAAAAGGAGAGAGCACAAAGAATTCCTAAATACTAGCAAAATAAGCATGAAGGTGGGGAACACATATTGGATATAATAAAATCAAGTTATTACCCAGATGCCATCCAGAAACCATGAATACAAGGCACAAAGACCAAGGAACAGAATAATCAGGGGTTCTCAAACCAGGGGTTGTGACCCCCTGGGGGGGTCACTGAGCACTTCCAGGGGAGTTATGAGCCCCTGCTGCCGCTGAATAGCCACTGAATTGATCACTTCCGCATTCGGCGGCTTTTCGGCGGACAAGCCGAGCTATTTCAGGAGCTGATATTATGGTATCAATTTTTCTACAATAATTGTTTATCTTAGCCTATTTCGGAGCAAATATGAGAAAAACTGCTCAACAACCTTCTATACATATTTACTCAGATCAATTGCCTTTCATCCTAAATAACAGTACGAGAAAGTTGGATATTCCCATAATGGAGGAGAGAAATGAGACCATATGAGAATGTAGAATAGCCACACTGAACTTCAAGAAGGGAGACTGAAGCAAACTAGAAACATATTCAATATTAATTTTGTCTAGTTCTTCATATCTGCATGGAGAACTGTGAGCTCAGCTATTGGAATGCTGAATTCCCCAAAATAAGAAAGCAGCGGAAGTTAAATGATCAAATGACATATGAACTTTAAGCCAACAAAGACTGAAACCCACTACAAGTGATGTGAATGGGATAAAACATTCTCTTTCACCTGTCAAAGTTTAAAGAGAGCCATGAAAAATTTTGCCTTTGGCTATTCTTCAGAGTCAAGTAACTCAAGGACTCAAGCTGTGCATTTTTCCTTATTAGAGGGAAAATAAATTATATGAATAGGAATTTTTCCTGCACAAGAACTAAGGCTGTGTAAGCAGACAAGTTTGTGGGAACTCCCAAAGGTAAGGGATATGAAAGTGAGTATTCCCCCTCTCCCCCCACAATAAAGTTGGCTTTCTGCAATGGAATAATTCAATAACCTGAATCTCTTGTTTGAACCTGCTAACCAACATTAACAATCACTTGCTTCCAAGACCTTTTAGCCCAGATAAATGATTACCACCAGGCTTCCTTCAGCTAGTTTTTTCCTTGGATTTTAAAAGCATGACTATTGGGGTTAAAGGGAGAATGACCAGACCGTAAAGAACTGTCTACTCTTTATAATACTAGATTAGTGTCTCTTTGCAGAAATTTACACAGTAAGCAAAGTTTTCTGTTCTTACTCATCTAATTATCTCAGCCTAGACACTTCTAAACATGGGGGCCCTCTTACCCCCCAGTTTGGTATGGAAAGGCCTATGCAAAACAATAGCACTCAGCTCCGGAGGCAAAAGACACCATCTACAGAGACAGACACCAAATACGTACAAATACAAGGTGGGTGAGGTAATATTCTATGAGACCAACTTCTGGGACCTGAGGAGCTCCATGTAAGCACAAAAGCTGGTCTCTCTCACCAACAGAAGTCAGTCCAATGGAAGATATTACCTCACTCACCTTGTATCTCTGATGTCCTGGGACCAACACAGCTACACCACCACTGCATAGATCAAACATATAATACTTCATAAAAAGAGATATGCACGCAGGTACACAGGCACGTACCACTATCTTTTCCACTAAATCCATTTCTCCTTCAGCTAATAAGGTGGCCACCATACTTGTATAGTGTCCTGTGAATGCTATTAGGGAGAAGACTGGTGACTTTAGATGTGGAAATACAGGATTTGGTCCACCAGCAAGGTGGTTCTGGAAGACTCTTCCAGGCCATAATTTAGATGTTTCTTAACATGGAAAAGTACCATGTAAAGAGAACTTAGACCTCTGGCCACAGTCAAATTATGCCAAAATCTAAATTCTCCCCCACCCCACCTCCCTACAGGTCATCCTTCCATTTGGTAAAGGCTACCCAATTCTGTACATCAACTCATCTTCCTAGGGGATGCTGATGTTCTTCCTCTCTCCCAAACTCTGGTTTCAGGTCCTTCCTCAATGACTAGCTCAAGTGCCAGCTTCGGCTGCTCCTCAGACATTTCCTGAGGCACTAGAGTGAAATGGTTACAAACCTTGTTGGTTTCATTGGCGTCCGTCCTCCCCTGCCAAAGTTCCCAGTAGTAGCAGTGAAAACTGAGCAAAGCATTTTCATGTCTCCCCTGGAGCTTGCAAAAGCTATGAGCAGCAGAAGATACATTAGAGTTTTCTGCAAACTCAGGGCAGCATCATACTGGTTAAAACACACTGTTCACATTTATAAGGTCACCCTTGCAAGAGTATTCTTTAAGATGCAGATGTAAGCACTATAAACTGAGTTTGTTAATAGAAGTTAAGGTTTCGCATAAGGCAACAGTATGCACACAGGAAAGCTTCTTACTTGCTACAGGTGAATAATTTTTCAAGCCCTGATACTGAAAAAAAGCCAAGAATGAAGCAGCTGGAACTGCTAACAAAAATATGCAAAAAAGTTACCAGCAAGCGACACATCGGGCCACAAGGGAGATGAAGCAGAGAATTCACAGGAGTCCTGAGTCACCGGTGCCAGAGATTCCAACTGTGGCCAATTTAATTATTTTAGAAGGGACCAACTGAATACCTGTTATTACTGGGATTTGGAAATTAAAGTTCCAAGACAGACCTTTACTCACTGGGTCAGCAATGCAGACAAGTTACCCATCCGCATCTTGTTACAGAGGTCTGCTCCCTTGTAGGGTGAAGTCAGAATGTTGGGGAGGAAAATAAATAAATAAATTGAAAATCATGCCTTCTCGCAGTGGGAAAACAAAAAGCACTGTACCTAGGTAAACTACAATCCCTCAGGGATGAACAAGAAGGAAAAAAATTCTACATAACTCACTGACCCAGATTCTATGTCAGTTTTGTTGAAGACCAAAGTGGAAGCTAATGAAACCCAAGTACAAGCCAACGGGGATGAGGCACCAAATCAGCAAGTCCTTTAGTATTTGCATTTTTTTCAGAAGAGATGGGACACACCAACCTAGCCCTGGAAAAAGGAAAAGGAGGCTCTAACCTGCCACAACTAATTTCTTGCCCCAAGACAATTTCATGTGACCACACCCTGTAACAAACACTCAAATCCCTTGGCCTTCTCTCACCGAATTAAGAGCAGGCTGATTGCAGGACCTGAAGGTCTGGATTTTATAAATACAGTGAAACCTCGATATAACGGACTAATTCGGGCGAGGGGGTGTCCATTAAAACCGAAAGTCCGTTATTTAATAATTTTTTTAAATTATTAAATAACGGACTTTTGGGTGACAACGGACACCCCCCCGCCCGAATTAGTCCGTTATATGGAGCCGTGAGTCAGCCCACCCCACCCCCTCCCCCCGCCCGGCTCCCCGCAGCGGGAAGCCGGGCGGGGGGGGGGGGTTGAGAGCCCCCGCTCGGCTCCCCGCTGTGAGGAGCCGGGCGGGGGGGTTGACAGCTCCCGCTCGGCTCCCCCCAGCGGGAAGCCCGGCGGGAGCTGTCAAACCCCCCGCCTGGCTTCCCACTGCGGGGAGCCGAGCGGGGGCTCTCAACCGCCCCCCCCCCGCCCGGCTTCCCGCTGCGGGGAGCCGAGCGGGGGTTCTCAACCGCCCCCCCCCCCCCCGCCCGGCTCCCCGCTGCGGGGAGCCGAGCGGGGGTTCTCAAACGCCCCCCCCCCCCCCCGCCCGGCTCCCCGCTGCGGGGAGCCGAGCGGGGGTTCTCAAACGCCCCCCCCCCCCGCCCGGCTCCCCGCTGCGGGGAGCCGAGCGGGGGTTCTCAAACGCCCCCCCCCCCGCCCGGCTCCCCGCTGCGGGGAGCCGAGCGGGGGTTCTCAAACGCCCCCCCCCCCCGCCCGGCTCCCCGCTGCGAGGAGCCAGGTGGGGGGGTTGACAGCTCCCGCTCGGCTCCCCCCAGCGGGAAGCCCGGCGGGAGCTGTCAAAGCCGCCGCCCGGCTTCCCGCTGCGGGGAGCTGGGCGGGAGCTCTCAACCCCCCCCCCCGCCCAGCTTCCCGCTGTGGGGAGCCAAGCGGGGGCTCTCAAATGCCCCCCCTCCCCGTTGCGGGGGAGCCGGGCGGGGGGGTTGACAGCTCCCGCCCGGCTCCCCGCAGAGGGGAGCCGGGCGGGAGCTGTCAGCCCACCCGCCCGGCTCCCCGTTGCGGGGAGCCGGGCGGGGGGGGCGGGGGGGTTGACAGCTCCCGCAGGGGTCCCCGCTGCGGGGAGCCGGGCGGGAGCTGTCAACCCAGCCGGCTCCCTGGGGCGGGAGCCGGCAGCCCCCAATAACGGATTTCGGATGCATCGGAAATTTTGTCCGTTGCATCCGAAGTCCGTTAAATCGGGGTCCGTTAAATCGAGGGTTTACTGTACAGTAAAACCTCGATTTAATGGACAAAATTTCTGTTCCATATCAGACCGTGAGCCCTCCCGGCCGCCGCCCGGGTCCCGGCAGCGGGCGGGCTGGCTGCCGGCCGCCGCCCGGGTCCCGGCAGCGGGCGGGCTGGCTGCCGGCTCCCGCCCGGGTCCCGACAGCGGGCGGGCTGGCTGCCGGCTCCCGCCCGGGTCCCGACAGCGGGCGGGCTGGCTGCTGGCTCCCAGCTGCTGTCCAGGTCCCGGCACCGGGCGGGCTGCAGAGCTGCCGCCCCGACCCTGTGGCGGGCAGGCTGCTGCTCCGACAGCTCGGTTTTTTATTATTAATTGACTTTTTGATTTAACGAACACCCCCTCGCCCGAATTAGTCCATTAAATGGAGGTTTTACTATACTATCAAGGAGGGAAGCAAATTCCTACGCCAAGCGGCCCTCACTAGCATCACCCTGCAGCCTCTTGCCCTTTATACAGGGAAAAGATTAGCACAAGCAGCTAAAAGATTTTTCCGCTACCATACAAAAGAAAGTGAGGAAGATGGGAGTCAAGAAGCAGTTCTCCTGGTTACGAAACTTAGAAATAAGAGATTCCATTAGTCTGGGATTTGGATAAAATTGGTATTTCTTCAAAAATGTTAACCTCACAAGATAAGCATACTGTCTTGTCTGAGAAGATTTACATCTAGCCCCTCAACTGTGCCCTAAAGCCCATTCGGCACTGAGTAAGGCTGTCCGCTCCATCTTTGAGGTTGGTAAAAATAAAGAAAGGAAATATAAATGGTTAGTAGTTAGTAAGCTAGTGCACCAGCATCAAAAGTGATGTGAATTATTTGAGAAATTACAAAGTACCACCAGAGAAGATGCACAAGGAAAACTGTGGATAAAATTAAAGTACATGTTCCAGTTTCCGATGATCAAAGGGGGGGGGGGGGAGCACTAAAAAATGTCAACTTCTGAAATTCCACAAAAAGCTATGTTTTGGGGAACGTCACAATAAGTATCCACAACTTTTTCTACTGTATGCTCGCTATACAGTAGAAGAGGGAGTTACAAACACCTCAAGAATGGAGGCTGTTTGTAACTCTGAACAAAACATTAGTTGTTTACAAATGAACAGTCTTAATATAGTTTTGAAACTTTACTATGAAGAAAAACGCTGCTTTTAACCATCTTAATGAAACACAAAGTTCCCTTACCTTGGAATTTTTTCAAAAAATAAATGTAAACTATTACAGGGATTGTTTTGTTTTTTTTAACAGTACTGTACTTGTCTTTTTCCCCTGGCCATCATCTCTGCTAGTGCCTGATGATGTATTCTGGGTTCCAAATGAGGTGTGTGGTTGACCTGTGAGTTCATAACTCTGATGTTTGTAACTGTACTTCTGAAGACATCTCCTCCAACCCAACCCACCCCCAAGGCTTTAAAACTAAACTATTTCCATAGATGGCGGTAAATGTACAATAGGGGAATTAAAAATTGTGCTACTGCTTGAGCAGTATAAGAATCCACAGCCAATTTTCAATTTAGAACAAGAAATACTGATTTTTCTTTTCCCTTAGACATTCTTCTACTAAAAGGTGAAACACAAAGTAAAGAACATTGCTTTCCCCCCCTTTTTTTTTGATGTACGAAACATTCAACATGCTCTCCTCTACATAGCTTTCCAGCTTGCTTTATACATTTTGGATACTAAATTCACATTTTTCTCATTCGTGCAAAGATCTTTGGAATAAAGGATGTCAGGAAAAGGCTGTAACTTGAGCTGCAGCATTTTCAGTCCCCAACTGGGGCAGAGGTATGCTCTTTACACTGACGACACTAATCAGCATTCTCTACCTTGTCCTTTATTTATGGAATGGGAGAGCTGCAGCTTGGTTTATAGCCTCATTTAGCTTCTGCTGTCTCCTTCAAAGACCTTGTTGAAGATCAAGTACTGGGAGGAAAATGACAACGATATTAGGATATTGCCTAGATAGGCCAGCCTCCTAATCCAGAATTCATTTTGACAGCTGCCAGAGACAAGTGCTTCGGATAAAGCAGCAAGAATCTCCACAATGGATAATTATGGAATATCTTATGATAGGAAGTTCAGATACTTCCTCATGCCCAGAAGCCCTTAGAAAGAAAAAAAAAAACCCAACTTTACTGTGAACAATCCAGTTATCCACACCTAGTCCTTTTAAAAATCCCACCAAACTCAACCTAAATGACCTTATGGCAATGAGTTCCACAGGTTGAGTAGATCACTATTTCCTTTTGTCAGTTTTAAATGTTCTGTTTTAACTATATATAGCTGATGTCCCTTGTTTTTTAAGGTTTTTTTGGGTTCTTAAGTAGTGTGCTTTTACTGTATTTGTCCCAATATATATCTTAACCGGGCCATTTATAGTCTTATTATATTCCCCCATATTAGTCTCCTGTTTAAACCTACCAGTTCAGCACTTTCCCAGCTTTACCATGCCACTACCTTTGCATATTCCTAAGCACTGTATGCCTTTGAGATAAGGAAGCAACAGTTAACAGAAGTAACAAAGAGTCTTGTGGCACCTTAAAGACTAACTAAAGTATTGAAGCATAAACTTTCGTGGGCTAATACCCACTTTGTCGGATGCAAGCAGTGGAAGTGTCCAGGGGCAGGTATAAATAGTATTAGCCCACGAAAGCTTATGCTTCAGTACTTTAGTTAGTCTTTAAGGTGCCACAAGACACTTCTGCTATTCCAGACTAACAGTTAACAGTATTTTATGAATGCATAGCACTGGTTTTATATGGGGTCCTAATTTTTCAGTATTTTTCCTCTTTACGCATCCTAATTCCTTTATTTAACCTTTGCTTCATATTGAACATGTATTTTCATTCAACTGCCCACAATAAAAGCCTAGAGCTGAGCTGCTGCAGTTAGTTTGGAAGAAAGGACAGGAATATAAAATGTAACCCACCACTTTTGTATTGCACTGCCAGAGAATCACAGACAACTAGACACTTAATCAGCTTTAAAGCAGAGAGATTTTCAAAAAATGGGTGCCTGAAGTTATGTTTCTAAATCCATATTTTGGAGCTTAAAAAAGTGGTTAATTTTCAAGAGTGCTGAACACCCAGTAGCTCACTTTTGAAAAAAAAAATGGCCTTATACAACTATTATCTGCAACAACATTGCTAAAGGTTGAATTTTCAGGTTTAACCCTAACAACTGAATTACCCCCAACATGGCGGGACTGCCATTTTACAGAGGGTGTTTAGCCAATGGATAGATCAGCAAATCAAAGCCAGTTCAGAATTTCAGCACTGGCTGCAAACCAGGAAGTAAAGTGTCTCACACTTGCCAAAATAAATAGCCAGCATCAGCACAATAAGGGATTTCCTTAAACTCCTACTGCCACTAGCAGAGCCCAAAATTGTACACAACTAGATTAAACGTATCCAATCTGAGTCAAGCAACATGACTGAAATGACAATAGATGTGATTTAAGAATGTCAACTCACTAAGAATTAAAGATTAAAATGAGTATCTATTGTATCTCAAATAATCCGATTCTATAGAACAGGGGTCAGCAACCTTTCAGACGTGGTGTACTGTCTTCATTTATTCACTCTAATTTAAGGTTTTGCGTGCCAGTAATACATTTTAACATTTTTAGAAGGTCTTTTTCTAGAAGTCTTTAATATATAACTAAACTATTGTTGTATGTAAAGTAAGGTTTCTAAAAATGTTTAAGCAGCTTCATTTAAAATTAAATTAAAATGCAGAGCCTCCCAGACTGGTGTCTAGGACCCGAGCAGCATGAGTGCCACTGAAAAAAATCAGCTCATGTGTCACCTTCGGCACACGGCTGCCTACCCCTGCTCTAGAGGAACTAGGTTAAAAACATGACAAATTTCGATACAAGACGAATATATAGGTAATACCGATCTACTAATTTTGAGAATGACTGAAGTAGTCTGTTGATGTTATTCAAACACTTACAATGCTTCATCTTAGTACTGTGCCTTTTTCGGTCAACCTGGCAAATACTTCATGCCTCTCCCAGATCCCAAACCTCAGATTAATTCTTAAATTAAAGATTTAGTGAATTGTTGTAAAGGATGACAAAAGTTATGGAGGACACTCAGAGTCCTCCATACAGACTCAGGTCCCAGTGCGCTGAGCACTATACTTAACATTTAGCAATATGCTGCCAAACAAATACCCTTCCAATAAGGAGAAAGGTCATTCGTATCCTAATCAGGCTCCATACCAATTTCTCCATTCCTTTCATAATCCAATCTTTCCACACAGCAACAAAACCCTTTTCACCCTATAAAATCAGGCTCAGGTTTTTTTAAAAAGAACAAAAAACAAAAAACCTTCACACCTCCCAGAGAAGACTATTTTGAGTTATCCAAGATCATTATGACTAATTACTATTCCTATCCTGTGTCTTATAAATGGTTTCAACTATCATCCTAAATTCCACCTTGTTAATGCAGAGTTATCAAATCCTGTATGAGATGGAATGTTTTATATCTTCCTCTGAAAAGGTTCTGGAGTCAGGTTCTCCTATTTGTCTGAAGTGACACCACCTTGGGCAGAGACTACCTGTAGCATTAGACGCTGTGAATTTCTGCAACGTGCACACACAATGATTAAACTGAGACCCTCATTTGTACAACCTGGAATAACTGCCTCACATTGTTTTCCATTTTCCCCAGTTTTAGACCTGTCAGTTACATGTCTAACAATTACAATAGTGAACTGTGATCCTAGGTTCTATTCCCATATCTCTCAGTAACACAGCATTACCTTTAACAAGTCATTCAGTTTGTGCCTCTGTATCTCAGTTTTCCTGCCCTTATACAGTATGCTCTTGATTATCCAGGATTGGGTTAACCAGAATGTTAAAAAAGAGTAACTTACAGGGTCAGCTCTCGCTTTGTTGCCGCCCCAAGCACACAAAAAAAGAACCCCACCAGGACACAGGGCAGCCAGTGAACCAACACCCCCTCCACCTGGTGCAGGGTGGCTGGTGAACCAACCCCTCACCCCCATATTTCCTATGGTGAATAATCCTGGATGGTGATTATCCAGGATTTTAATAACCAGGATTAATTTTTTCATTACCATCCTGGATAAGAGTCTACTGTAATATGTTTTATAGGGTCTTTCATCTGAGTATTCTGGAGCAGAGTTAATTTCTCCTAATATGAACAGTTCTTGCTAAGACCCCTTAGCTATTACCCTCATTTCCCACATTTGCAAATGGAAGGATAAAATGCACTCACACAGCCCAATAACCCTCCCATAAGACAATGGAAGTAAGTGTGCTAGGGAACCCCGTGAGTGGCCAAGTGCAACATCCTACTCCAGTCTTCAATTCTAATGGGACCCAGTGGTGCTGCTCAAACAGCACCTACTCTTGGATTTAGAAGAGAAAGTGTCTCATGCCGACTGACGAGAACAAATAATGATGCCAGCGGACCAAGTTGGGGGACACAGCCAAAGAATCACCACAAAAAGTTAATTATGCATTTTTGATGTTCCTTTTAACTGACAAAATTAGAACGGTTTTATACACTTTAAGAAAAGCACTACATCTATGGCTACAAAAATGCTCCTCCATTTGAAATACTGAATGCGTGTATGCTTACTGAGAACCTTCATGCCCACATAGATTTTTCCACAATTTCACCTGTCATGTCCTCAAATCGACAGATGTTTGCTCTAAACACCAACTTCACAAACATTCTACCGAGCTTTGGCGACCATTACTGTAACTAACTATTAGTATGCTTAAATCAATGAAGAATCTCCTACAAATGGAGATTCTGCCAAACATTACCTACAGTTCCTAGCCTGTATTCCACCCTTCCTTATATATAGAAGTCAGGTTTGTTTAATAAGTACTCCTATTGAAAAGAACAAAATTGAATAGTTTGTCTTAAATTTTGGTAACACAATGGAGGCCATCAAGTGAGGTTTCTAATTTCATCCCTCCAAATCATGTGCAAGATTGACAGATTGGGAAATTGGACCCTTCTAACTACAGAACTGCTGCAACACATGGGCTACCAAGGTAATCATTCCACACAGCCCTGTCCGTGTCTCAAAAACCTATTCCAGAAGAACATGTCTAGGGACAAAACTGTTGTCATCCCTAGTCATTCTCTCCTGGGCTTGTTGGATGAGGCTTCCAGCCATGATGTGCTCTGAACAGTCTTGGATAAGGAAGACTACTGAGGGTGGAGGAGAGAGACAGGTGAGAACTTTAAAGAAAGCCTACTCATACTTAAATAATGTGTACCCTCCTCCCACTGCCTTCGCCATCTCAAAGTACAGCTAGGAATTGGAATTTAAAAGTGAATTGTGTCAGTGGTTGGTACTGTGAATCTCCCAAGTTACGGAAAAATGTATAAGGAACTTTGCCATTCCTAACTGTTGATGTCAGTAAGTTTGGCTACTACAAAAAGCCAGGAAGAGTCATATCAGAAAGAAAGAAGAAGATATGCTCGGACAGGTAACAGATTGAGAAGTCACCAAGGGAAGGGGGGGAGAGAAGAAAAGAGGGGCCAAAAACAGGGACTATAAAAAATTGCTAGTAGGAGATGAAGATTCTTATTAATGCGCTCTGCTTAAATTACTACATCCGCACTCCTTAGTTCCAGTCAGTCAAAGGAAGAACTTGGATCAAAAACTTCCACACACATATTCTAACAAAGGGCATGAAATAAGCCATGCGAGAAGTTAAAGCAGTAAAATATATGTACAGGTGAATCACAGTTTACAATTCCAAATGGTAGTAGTGATGTAGTAGGCTACCGGTTTTCCAAAAGTCTTTTCAGGGTACCCATATTGTCTCTGGGGGAATCTCAGCTTTGCACCTGGTACACTTCTCTGTAAGAGTCCAAACCACCCAGAGATTCAGGATCTTTCCTTGAATTCATACCTAAAGCTTCTTCTGACAAAAACAGACAGTCACTACCCAAATGGGCTTTTCCTTTGATGACAGAGCGAGGAATACATTATCAGTCTTTGATGTCTGTTCATTAAACACAATGATAGTTTGCTTTGTATTTAGCACTTTTCTGTTGAAGTTCTTCATTTACATTCCACAAGGAATCTCTCTCCTTTGATGGACTATTTAGTTACAGGTAGGGTCACCAGATGTCCCGATTTTATAGGGACTTTCCTGATTTTGAAGGTTTTTTCTTATATAGGCTCCCCCCACTCCCTTTCCCAATTTTTCATATTTGCTGTCTGGTCATCCTAGTTATAGGGGTATACACAATGTAAATGCTACAACATTATAATGGAATATGGATAAATGAGAACAATGGAAGTAACATCTCGCTAGTTTTAATGATGTTTAAACACCAAATACATTTATACTTTTAAGTATCACTTTGATCTGTACTATATCAAAGTAACATGGCCTGGAGCTTCGTCATCACAACCTCACCCACCTGTAACTCGCGTATTAATTGTAAGACTTCAACTTCTTATCAGTAGCTGCTAGGAAATGTAATAGGTGTGTCACTGTGCATCATTTTTAAGGGTATTGTAGGGTTTTCTAGAACAGACTGAATCCAACTGTGTGGAAGGGATTTAGTCAGCAATTTGTGCTTTTTAAGTGGTACAAAATACCAGACAAAGCACCACAAACTGCCTCACATGTGTAAAGAGACTGATGTAGTATTTGTTGCTATAGGAACCACAATTTCTTCACTTGTGTGTGTTTAAAAGCACAGTCATTAATAGAACATTAGTGAAGTTTGATTTTCTAGGAGGAGATAGGACTTTAGTTTTTGCATTCCATTTTTTCTAAACAGTAAGTGCAGCTGAAAATGTACAGTCACAAGCACGTATCAAGCAAAATTAGCAAGAAACAAAATCTTTGTAAAATTGGGGGGGGGAGGGAAGAACGACAAAGTTATCAGGATCTTCGGTCCTTTAGAACTAAGATTAAGAGCTTAACAGGGTTGAAACAAAAGAGCTCCAAGAAGGATTTTCACAGGGTTGACCCCAAGGAGCTCCAAGCAGGATTTCTACTTCAGGCAGGAAGGAAAATAAGGAAATAAGATGATAGTGTCAAAGTAGAAAGAATAACCCATGCCAGGCATACTACTTAGGATTTTAAACCAACTGGAAAACAGTCAATGCATGTATAGTATGTCAATAATCATATGGAGAAGTTACCTGTAATAAAAGCTCTGCAAGACTATGCCTGGACTGGACAGTTTTCATGAGTCTATTCACCCAGCCTTGCATAAATGGACAATGAAACTGCTTTGCTCACCATAAGCAGCATAGCTCATGATTTGATATGTGCAACTAGTTCTTTCTTTCATAACTGCAAAGAGCGAATTACTTAAAGCACACCACCGGAACTTGGGTTACACATCTGACAGGAGACACACCTCAGAGGCATCTTCTCACAAGTAACATTTGTAAGCCACTAAACTGATTTACACTGAGGGGGTAAGAAATTTGAAAACCGAGCCAGAAGCCATCAGAGAAAGGATCCTAGAATGCAGATGCACATAGAAAACAATTTACAGACAACACAGAACAGCCATGATTTCCCGTGGAACTACATATAATCAAGATCAGATTCATGTTTTTGAATATTAAAAAACCCAGCACTCTATATTCACCTCAGTGAAAACAAGTGTTCAGTGTGTGGTCAAAATGTCAGCAGATTATGATCAGCTCATCTAGCTGATGAAGTAGCTGTGTCATAAGTATGAAGTAGCCTAGAATTAATTTTTAACCTATAAAGGGTTAACCTGACGATAACATGAGAGGGGATGACGAACTGGAGATGCTAATCAACCTCGGACACAGAGTTTTTAGTTTCGGTTTATCTCTCGCTCTGTTCTCTCCGGCTCTGGGATGAACCACACCTATGTCTTTACTCTACCTATCTATAATCTTCTAACAAGTCAAGTTCAGCAGTAAATGAATTGTATACTTGAACTGTATCACTTGATAATTGATGCACGGTGTTTCTTATACTGTTAAGCTTTAGCAGAGGAAGAATTCCCAGGGAGGCGTCAGTGATGCAAGAGGGTTTTTTTCCCCCCTATTGATTTCTGTACATCTTTTTTTCTTTAATTAAAATCTTTCTTTTAAGACATTGACTGCTTGTTTCCATTGGATAGATCCTGGCTTGGATCAGGCAAGCCTCACAGAAAGTGAGGGTGTTTTTTGGTTTGATTTTCTCAAGCCTCTCCCAGGTAAAGGGAAGAGGTTTGGGGGTGATTAAAGGAGGGGTTCCAATTTACCCAAAACCCATTGTTCTGTGGGCTTAAATTGGTGGCGGCAGCTGGTATCAAGTCCGTACACTGGAGAAGTTTGTGTTCTGGGGAAAAGTTTTAGCCTAAGCTGGTAAAATAAGCCTGGGGGTGGTATTTCATTTTTTATGCGGGTCCCCACATCTTTACCCTAGAGTTCAGAGTGGGGAGGCAATCCTGACAAGCTGTTAGGGGTAGACTGGTCCCAGATACAAGAGGTTTCTTAGGTCGCAAAAGTTGCCACAGCATGGATGCAAACATTACTAGCATCCTGAAAAACGAGTCTGATGCTAAAATGCAGCCAGAATTATTATTACTCAGTCACCATATTCTCCGATGCTTTGCATACGAGGGAAAGACAAGTTGTGTACTGAGAAACTGAGATAATTTCCTAATCTTTCAGGTCTTAATGAAGTTTTAAAGCTGGAATAAGAGAAACTTCAAGAGTATATTTTTGTTGTTAGCACTATTTCCATTTGCCAGGTAAAGTCTTCCTGAGGTGAGAGTGGTAGATCCTTTGAGTTCAACTGGCAGAGATGTACAGGCAAGCCTACTACTTCCAATAGACTACAAATGTCCTCGGAAACCTGCTTTGTTGGATTACAGATGTAAGATAATTCCCATTTACTGCAGCCATTTCTGATGGACTGCAAAAAAGGAGACAAACTCGGAGATTTAATGCAAATTAAAAGCAACCTACAGTTCAGAAGCTAGTATATATTACCTGGATAAACCTAAAGCTTAGATGCTGAATCCTCTCCAATTTTTTGAGCATTCTTTGTGAAAGACAAACCAGCGCCAAATATGGTATTCCAGTAACACACAAACCCACAAAGGTATGTCTACACTGCAACATTTACACCACAATTAAACAGCCCCATGCCCCAAGCCAGCTGGCATGGGCCAGTCACAGATATCTAACTGTAATGCAGACATATTCAAAGTAGTAATATCACTTCCCTATCCTACTTAATCTCAGAATGGACTGACTTAAAAAAAAAAATCAAGGTTTTCTGCTTGGATTTAAATCTTGTTTTGCATTTGCACTCTATCGCCACAAGGAGAAGTTCATTCTTATTGGTTGTGATAACTACTAACATGTTGATTCACAACTATAGCATTTACATGGAATTTGATATATTTTCCTAACCGCGAAGGATACAGTGTATTTATACATATTTAGATTAACATTTATTCAAGTTGTAATTATTTTAAATTGTTAAAATATGCAAATGATGGTTTACACAATTTGCATCAAACTATTTGCATGGAAATTGAAATTCAATTCTAAGCATATAAAAATAGCCTTTTAAAATTATTAGTCAAATAAGGCTACCTTAAATGCCCTGGATGCATAAAGTATAAAAATTAATAAATTAGTGTTATGTTTTTCATTAAAGAAAGGAAATATTCACGGTTAGTGAATGCAGATTATTTCTGGTCACCATGGGCCAGATTTTCCAAAGATATTTAAATGCCTAAAAATGCAGGTACAGTAGAATCCGGTTAACTGGGCCATCCGTTAATTGGGACAGCCGTTTGGGACAAATCTTAAAGAACAAAAACAAATCGAAAATATAACCAGAATTTGCTTCACTTGTTTGGGACACCATGCCGCTTAATAGGGACAGTTTGTCGCCAATAGTTTGCAAGAAATAAGCATCAAGACCATTCAGAACTGCTTTGCTCACTGTGGTTTTAAGCATTCAGGCTTGGATATGCCAGATAGTGAAAATGACGTCATTTTGGAAGTGCAACACGTCACAAACTACAAAGAGTTTGCATGCATCGACAATCTTCAATGTTACACTGACAATGAAGATTTGAGAATGAAATTGTTGAACGAAGTGCAGCAAAACACCACATGACATCAGATGCGTGGTGGTGGTGGCGGCGGCAGAGGAGAACACACCTGAGCCTCAACGAGTGACTAACCAGGATGCCAGGACAATTATTGCTGAATTACAATGGTACTTCATGCAGGAAGGCAATCCTATATCTGCACTAGATACTTGTGCTGATTTTGTTCACTTGCAGTCAGTCAAGAGAATACAGCAGGGGACACTTGATAAATTCCTCCAACATCATTAACTGTTAAGTATTTGATGCATACATTAAATTGAAATTGTTTTTAGCATAAATATTTTTCTCTGATCTGTGCCATCTGTTTCTAGAATTAATTTACAATACTGTATTGCAGTATTTTTGTTGCTCGGTAAACAGTAGTTTGTCTTTTGTTTTATACATGTACAGTATGTGTGCACCTTTTTACTTACTTCACATAATTGGGACAACCGCTTAATTGGGCCAAATTGTTCTGGTCCCGATGTGTTCCAATTAACTGGAATCCACTGTAAATGCTTAATTGGTTTTGAAAAAAATGCCTAACCAGGTTAGGCACCTAATTTCCACTGAAATCAATGGGAGTTGAAATCAACAGGCATTAGGCACTGGTGAAAATCCTAGTATTCACCTGCATTTGTAGGTGCCTACATGCCATTGAAAAATCTGATCCCTCCCACCCCTTCATTCAAGTTGTTAGAATTAGTAAATCTCATCCTCTTCCATCTGGTTTGTAATCACTAAGTTGAAGAGAAAAAATGAAGTCCTGAATTTTTTTTCCAAATTACCAGTCAGCTTCTCAACTCTGAAAGAACTTCTCCAAATGAAGAAAATATTCTCTCTGCAGCTGCTAAAATGAAACCAAGAGTAATTAAAGCAAAATCTTTTCTGCTCAACAGAAAGTACTGACATTTGGAAAAATATCAATACCAGCATTTAAACAAATCCTGAAAATACATAAATTAATGAAGTGCCTGACATTTATAAATTGTGAGTTGACTTAAAAGTTAAAGATGTTTTCTTCATGATTCTGTATTAACTTTAAAAAAGCAGCTCCCTTTAATTTATTACAATCTGATAGAGTATGATGTTAATAGCTAAATGATTCAACATTAGGGAGTTAGGCTTTAACAGTGGCCATAATTTTAATTTTAATACTAAACATATTTAAAAACAATAAATTAGCGTTTCACTTAAATCATTTTTAATCCACTCTGCTTGATATTCCATGTTAAAAATATACCCTATGATTTCGTTCACTATTTTAGCTACAGCACTGAGGCATACAAATCATCCTGTTAACCCTTAAATACTAACATAACATTAGCTTTTTCAATTTTTCTGGAATTTCCTTAGCATTCCACGATTATCAAAAATCAACATTAGTGCAGAGACTTCCTTGGCCAATTATTTTAAAGCTGTTAGGTGAGAGTTATCCAGTCCTGCCTACCAAAAAACATCTTTGTTACTGCTGGAATAGAAAGTATATAATTATTAAAGAATTACATGACATCATCAACCTTGTTTCCAAATACAGACAAGAAATATTTATCGAACACCACCTTTTCTATAAGCAATTTTACCATCTTGTACTAGGCTTAGAATGATCTCTTACTAAGATTTATTTTGCCTCCAATGGATTTTTAAAAAATGCATCTGACTGTCCTTCTAGCAATAGATTTTTCTTATCTGTAGCTTCCCTACACTGAAGTTTATATTTGTCTGTAAAATGGTGCTTCAAGGAATGCAGTCAACACACAGAAAGTCACTCTCTCTTTCATTAGTTTTAAGCAATATCTAAGTCACAAAAACAGAAAGTTGTGGGGAAAGAATTACTTCCCTCCACGTTAACTCATTACATTTGATAATATCTAAGGTAGGCAAGTTTAACTGTTTCATTCTTGCTCATCTGTGCTGTCTCATGTTTGGCAGTTTGCTTTTGTTTTCTAGACAGTCCGCTTTCTTTTTCATGAAGGTTCTCAAAGATCACCTGAAATTAATTAAAGCCTTCTTTAAATATAAATATTTTAAAATATAGCAGTCTTTTTAATAGTATCAGAAACGTGCATTGAATTTTATCAAACCCAAAGAACTAAAGTTAGCATCCTCATTTCAGTCTTCCAGTGTCATCATCTAGACACACCCCTGCCAAAAAAAAAAAAAAGTCAAAAGCAAGATTCTTTGGAAATAGAACTCACACTACATGGAAATACCGATGGGACATCTATTGCCCCATTAGTGTTCTGAGTGAACAGGGTCAACCAAATACCTAAATCCTTGAGTAATTTTAAAATAATTCGTAAGTAACTGTTTACTGAAGTAAAAAGATGGGCCGGGGGGGGGGGGAGAAATCAAACCGAATTTCTCAATTTGCTTTTCCAAACGAAACACCAAAATATTTTGCATGCATTCAATTGACAGGGCTTGGCTACACTTGCAGATGTAGAGCGCTTTGGGTTAAATAAACCAGCCTGTGGAGAGCGCACCAGGGAAAGCACTCTAGTCTGTCCACACCGACAGCTGCAAGCACCCTGGCATGGCCACATTCACAGCACCTGAAGTGGCATTGGGAGTAGTGCATTATGGGCAGTTATCCCACAGAGTACCTCTTCCCATTCTGGTGCTGTGGCTTGTGGGAAGAGAGCATGGGGTGTGGGACCCAACATGCCATGATGCATCACTTTGCATCTCTGCAATCCCTGTGTTTCCGTCCACATTTGGCGCCACATTTCAGCGGTTTCTGTGCGGCACGCTTGGTCTTCCCTTTCGGTCTGTGGGAATGGAGCCCGAACTGCTGAGGAGCATGCTGATGAGTCTCACCAGCATGTCTGGTTTGGCAGTCGAGTTACTCCTTAAGATCCAAAGTGACACAGAGGAGTCAGATGATGATATCTAGTTGTGTAACCAAATGCATACAACACAAAATTGCTTGTCTCATTCACGGACATGCTCTCCACCATGGAACGCCACTTTTAGGCTCGGGAAACAAGCACTGAGTGGTGGGAATCACAGTCATTCAAGTCTGGGATGAGGAGCAGTGGCTGCAGAATTTTCGGATGAGAAAAGCCACTTTCATGGGACTGTGCGCTGAACTCACCCCAATCCTCTGGCACAAGGACACGAGATTGAGAGCTGTCCTGCCGCTGGAGAAGCGGGTGGTGTCACGGAGTGCCCAGGGCGATGGTCTGGAACTTGCTCCCTATGGAGCCAGTCAGGACTCCGGGGGAAGCGTCCCCTCTCCGTAAACAGCCGGTCTCCAAGGCTAGGAGCTTCATAGGTACCGCTTCCACCTTCCTGGGTCTGACTTCAGAGCATTCAGCACCTTCTCCCCCTCCGTGCGCTTCCCCTCCGCGAGCCCGCCCAGGCAGGGTCCTGGGGAAGCCTGTGGGTCTTGCACCCCAACTCCACAGTCAGATGTGACTCTCAGCCAGCCAGTAAAACAGAGGTTTACTCTATGACAGGTACAGGTTCTAACAGACCATACAGCGAATATGACCCCTCATGCAGATCCATTTTGGGGGGCCCAGAGAGGCCAGACCCTGCCTCTTTTGCCCACCCAGCTTCAGACAAACTCACTCTCTCCAGCCCTTCCTCCCCCCTCTTCCTGGGCCAGGTCACCTGACCTCCTTCCAACAGGTTCAGCCGGCCTCTGTTATTCAACACTTCCAGCGAACACCTTTCAGAGAGGGGGAGGGGCAGGCCTCAAGACAGCTTATGTTGTCTCTCTGCTTTGCATCAACTACATACCCTAATCCCTCCACGCAGACACTCAAGAAATGCATAGGGGAAACTGAGGCATCCCCACACTATCCAAAGGAAACATTAAGAGCATTCCTACTCCATCACGGGTGGCTATTGCAATCTGGAAGCTGTCAACTCCAGATAGCTACCGATCCACCGCTAACCAGTTTGGAGTGGGAAAGTCAACTGTTGGAATCGTGTTGATGCAAGTTTACAGGACCATTAATCGCATCCTGCTCAGAAGAACCGTGACTCGGGTAACATTGTGGCTGGCTTTGAACAAATGGGTTTCCTTAACTGCAGAGAGGCGATAGATGGGACGCACATTCCTATTCTGGCACCAGACCACCTAGCCTCCAAGTACATTAACCGAAAGGGGTATTTCTCCATGGATCTCCAGGCGCTTGTGGATCACAGTGGGCGTATCATTGACATTAACACAGGCTGGCCCAGAAGGGTACATGATGCACACATCTTTCGGAACACTGGCCTGTTCAAGAAGCTACGAGCCGGGACTTTTTTTTCCCAGACCAGAGGATCACCATAGGGGAAATCAAAATGCCCATTGTGATTCTTGGAGACTCCACTTGCCCTTTAATGCCATGACTCATGAAATCCTACATGGGGAGCCTGGAACGGTTCAACTACAGGCTGAGCCAGTGCTGAATGACTGTGGAGTGTGCTTTTGGCTGTCTGAAGGGCTGCTGGCACACTCTTTATGGGAAGCTGGACTTGGCTGAAGACAGCAACAACACTGTTATATCCGCGTGCTGTACTCTTCATAATATTTGAGAAGGGAAAGGTGAAAGCTTCACTCAGGCATGAGCCTCGGAGGTTCAACACCTGAAGGATGAATTTGCACAGCCAGAGAGCAGGGCTATTAGAAAATTCTTTTTTTTTTTATTTTAAATAAAAGTAACATGGAAATACCAAAAGGCCAAGAGAGTGGGGTGGGGACTGGTTCACTCACAGACTTGATTATGTCCTGATTTCATACTCTGGAATCCTGTTGGGAGTGCTGTGTACTGAGTACTGCACTTCAGGATGGCTAGAAGACATGTTGAGTGCAGTGGATAAGGGTCGTAGTTCTCGTGGGTGGAGAAGCTATAGGTGTAGGAGGCAGGTGAGGGCGGTAAGAACCCAGATGTTGGGGAAACTGGGTTGGAGGGAACACGGGGGCACAAGGGAAAAAAATTTGGGACAAGGGCTCGGGGGGGGGGGGGGCAGCGCAGTAGTGCTCTGCCTGCATGGTGACGAGTGCCTGGATAGAGTCCGCTTGAGAGTCCATTATGCTCATCGACCATTCTGTGTTTTTCTGCCCGTGCATTGAGTTTTCCTGGCGGATCCTCCTTTCGCTCTCCTTCCAACTTCTGCACCTTTCGATTCTCTTCCACAGACTGTTGCATCACTTGGTGCAACACGTTGTCTTTGCTTTTACACAGCCTCTTCTTGAGTCTTCTCAGTCTGTCAGTCAGCGGTGATAAGACCGATGACAGATCTCAAGGTTGCACCTATACAGGTAAAATGCAACACTTAACAGAGGCAGCATTGTATACACCAGACAGCGCAATGATTCCCCCGTAATTAAGGGGGGCAATCACCGTCCATAAGAAACCATTCCTTGCCTGTCCCAAAGCGAGCACATAACCCATAACCCACGGGAGCCCCAGAAATGATGATTAAGCACAGGGTCCAGGGGGACCGATTATTTCATGGCTGTACTGTCCTCTGGGTTTCTGTGCCTTGGCAGGGGGCACCTACACTGAACACTGTCCCCACATTTCCCAGGATGAGTTCGTCCTGGAAGATACCTCGCTGCTGAGGGTGACCACGGAAGCAAGGGAGGGTCCTCTACTACAGTGCAGCTTCCACCCTGGCCCATATGCAGCCTGCCTGTGTGAAGCAATGGTTCCCCCACCCCTCGCAACCAGGTGGCGTGGACAAGTTAGCCTGACTGGGACAAGAACCATGCTGGCTCTCCCAATAAACCTGCACAGGCGCATTGCCCACGCTCTGGCTGAGACTTTTGAAGAGATCACGATGCAGAGGATTACTGCGATGGGACAGACCACATCAATGTGCTATTCCACATCTAGGCATGCATGCAGCCCTTACCGTCCTCACCCAAAAGAGCCCACACCTAAAAATTTCCTTCCTGGAAAAAAAAGCCGCTCACCAGGAACGTCCTCTTTGTCCTTTCCCAAGCACCGGACGCTGCAGCTGGCTACCTTCCTCCTGGGAGGAGACTAGCTCCTGGCTGCATGCCTCAAGGGATTCCGGGGATTCCTCAGCACCCTCGGTCGCGCTTTTCTCTTCCCCCCCCTTGCTGTGCTGGGCTCATAAGTGTCCGTGGTGGTCCTTAGAGCTGAAGTGGAATCGCCCCCAAGTATCACGCCCAGCTCTTCATAGAATTTGCAGGTCATGGGAGCAGTACCAGAGCGGCCATTTGCCTCGTGGGCTTGCGGTAGGCATTCCGTTGCTCTTTTACCTTAATCCAACACTGCAACGCCTCCCGATCATGGCCGCTTTTCATCATGGCCCTCGATATCTGCCCAAAGGTATCGTAGTTCCTATGGCTGGAGCGCAACTGGGACTGCACAGCTTCTTCCCCACAAACACTGATGAGGTCCAGCACCTCACCATTGCTCCATACTGGGGATCGCCTGGCGCTTGTAGGCATGGTCACCTGGAAAGAGGCGCTGAGAGCACTTCACACCCGGCTGAGCAAACAGGAAGCGGATTTTCAAAATTCCCAGGGAATTTAAAGGGTGGGTGTGATGGTTGGCCACCTGAGGACAGGGCAGCAGAGTTCAGAAATGATGACCAGAGTGGCTAGAACAGGCATTGTGGGACACTTCCGGAGAACAATCAAACAATCAAACCGCATTAGGTGTCCATACTGAGACAAACGTTATTCCTCTTGGGGAGGTGGAGTACCAGAAACGCTCCAGCCACGGAGTCAGAGCGCTCTATGTGCCTTGCCAGGTGGATGGGTAGTAAGGTAGTGCGCTCCTGGCAGCTTTATTGTGCTATGAAAAGTGCCAGCGTAGCCAAGCCCAGATTTCTTCTATGAAACAGTTTTAGAAGGTCCCAGGCCAAGTCTTGTGTAAGTAATCTTTGCAATAATTTGCACCTGGGAAGATCTGTCTACTGAAAATGGGTCCCCTACACATTTCTTTTATAAATTCCTGAAGTCAACAGGAGTTGCAGGCACCTGGTCCAACAGGACAACTGAACACCTGAGCTGTAACAGAACCTACTGTAGAAAGGAAGAAAAGTCAAGAATGTCTGATCATTTGCTTACAGGAACTTGAGCTGCAAGTGGCTCAGTCTGCCAGCTAAATCAGAAATCCATTTGGTATATACTAATTTTCTTATACAAGCCTCTGATTTTTCTAGCACATTACAAGCTGTTAACTATAATTAGAGGATAATGGCACAGTTGCGGTGTTTTACGATACAATCCACTACATAAATGGATTAGCTACAAGGCTGAAGGTATTATCAGGGCTCTTGTAGGAATTGCTAAAAAAAGATGCAGGAATCTTGAGGTGGAGAGTTTTGCATTTAGTGAGGCAGGTCACAGAAAGCAGTATAATCAGCATTCTATTTATAGACCACAAAGTGTAAGTGGTAAAGTGATTCAGCTGGTTGAGAGGGTCCACTCAAAATGTAACTGAAGAAAGTGGCATCAATTATTTTGTAAACCTATTGTAACAATTACTTGACCCAGAAACCTGCACCAGTATGTTTTGACCTAGTACAGCTATCTATCCACTTGAGTAGTCTACTCTTTAGACATGGTTCCATCCAATTATCAACAGATAATTCTGGATGACTCAGCAATACAAAGGTTGTCATTAGTTACAGTAGGCTCAATGCAAAGAAGAGTTTCTTCTCTCCCCTCTTCTCCAATCAAACTTTAACCTAAAACCTTGGAGTCTTGAGTATAAAGATGTGCTTTGCTGCAGTTCCCAAGTAGAAGAGGTTCTAACACTGTTATAGAATTTAACTAACGATGCCTCATCAAATCATCAAGCTTACCCAGTTCACTTAAGGAGACATCCTCATATATAACATTAATTTTATGGTGAAGTTCTGTGACCTACATTACCAAGTTTTTAAACAGAGTGTAAAATTTACCATTTTCACTAGTAATGTTTACAAGCTAGCAATTGCTAAAGGGAAAGGTATTAGATGGCAAAATGAACACACTGCTTCTAGCAAGAATTTTCTTAAGTTAATTCTTGTCTGAAGATCACTGTCTATTTATACACATGCAAGCTTCCTTATTGAAAGGAGAATTCCAATGATCTGGCTTGGGGAATACACATTTCTAAGCCCCAGGTTTCAAGATAGATAGTAACTATTTACAGTGACTAGTTATCTGGTCTAACTGTAGGATAGCCTGTATAAATTGAGTTGGTGGACTTCCACTAGTTTCTAGCACCTAGATATCTGCACACCCAAAAGTTGACTCTGGGCTTCCATCCCCTCCTCTCACCGCCACCCCCACCACCACCACCCCCCGCAGTTCCTGCTGCAGCTCTGGGCACCAAGCTCATGCCTTCCTCCCCCAGCAGCTCCTGCCGGACTGGGGATTCTGCTCCCAGCAGTTGAAGCCAGGCTGCCTGGCCTCAGGACCTCCCCCCAGCTTGTGGCTTCTGTTCTCAGTTGCTCCAGACAGAGATGAGGGTGCCCCCCGCCACTCCAGCCTGGGCAGCAAAATACAATCCGCATCCTCCAGCAGCCTGCTTTACAATGTGCTCTGTCCACTTGCTGAGGGAACATCAGTTTCTTCAATGGCAACTGATCCAGAGATGCAGCAAGTCTCTGAAACCATTAACCCACAAGGATCACTTGGAAGCAAGCAGTTCCACCTGATAGACTCTCTCTAGCAATGGAAATAGCCATCTTGCCAAGTCAAATTTCATGAGAGCACACGTTCACACTATACTCAGACATGAAATCTGGTTTCTCAAATTGCTGGAGAGATCTGAAAGGAGATATTCCTACACTTTCATCATTGGCTTTAGGAACAATACCAAAACCCCTACCTCACCTCACGGCTGCCACCACAGCCACCCAGATTTAAATGAAGGTGCCTGGGACTAAACATTTGTAATGCAACACCTCAGGGAGGCTGACAATGTTTTCTTCCTTGCTTTGAGAGACAAATTTAAGAGGAAAGCCATGACCCATGTTCTCTACGGTAGGCTATACTTTGGGACAGTCACAGAACTTCCTTAAGAGTGTGGCAACTAACTCCTCTGACAAGATCCTTAGATTATTCTCATGGGGTGGAAGGTGGGGGGAGGGGGGCAGAAGACACATGGGAAAGGGTCTACCTACAACTGATAACTGGGCTTCCTCCTCTGGTGCTGGGGACTGGAAGCAGAGGAACAAATCCCTAAGCAGACAATCTTTGTACCTTTTCTCAATAGAGCCATGGGATTTTGGGGGATGGGGTGGGATGAATGGAAACACAGACTGCCAATGGCTGAGCCATGAAACTAAGATAAAACACTTTCGATTTCAATAGCGAGTGTGCCCCAGAATCATCCTCCGCTGTGTCCAGGCCCTCATTTTCAATGGCCTAAACCTCTGACAGGGGCTGTCGGTGCCCAATGACATACTGACCAGTAAAGGGGAAGGAAAAAATGAATTGCTGCAATGGAAAACCAGCAATAGCAGGTGATTGCTTCTGCTGCTCTATAGTGCAACAAGGTAGGAAGTGACTTGGGGAGACCAAGGAGGGGAGTAAATAATGTAGATTCGTTGTCAAAAAGGAAGCCAGAATTGGAGGCTCATTGGCCACTTGCTTCTGAAGAGAGATTTGGCCATTCATCTACCACTGGTGGCAACTGAGGCAAAGGAGGATCATTTTATAACCTTCGGAACTCTGGAGGATCATAAAATAATCCCTTGCCGAATGACTGCATCCAGTTTTCATGTACATTGTCCCTTTGAATATTTTTGGCATAGCTAGGAAAGGGTTAAGAGTGAGGAGATATTAAAGTCTTCAGATATCCATCTGCAATTTCACAAATCTGTTCAAGGGAGTAAGAAACCATACAGTACATAATCACCACATTTGGAAAGAAGCCACATGGAATGGGATGCTCCCTTCTCAAGCTGATGCAAGAGTACTAGGCAGTAGTGAAGAAATCAGTCTGCCACTTCTGGAATCCCGAAGTTCTCCACTATAGGGCACAAAAAGCCATATCCAATTGAAGTTACCTAGTTTCATAAACCAAACTGCCAAGAGACTATGGATTTCTACAGGTGAGGACATTCACCCAATTATATGAAAGCCTGGAAAATATGAAACCAAGTCAGTACAGAGCAGCTGCAAGTTCATGGGTTTTAGTCCATAACTTTATGCCCTCTTAACGCAAGAGAGAAACAGTATGTTCTCTATTTGTAATCAGTAAAACCTCCATTTAACAGACTAATTCGGGCAAGGGGGTGTCCGTTAAATCAAAAAGTCTGTTATCTAATAATAATAATAATAATAATAATAATAAAAAAAAAAGCTGTCGGAGCAGCAGCCCGCCCGCTGCTGTGACCCAGGCGGCAGCCAGGAGCCGTCAGCCAGCCCGCCAGAAATGGATCAGGAATGCATCAGACTTGCTCAGAAATTTTGTCCGTTGCATCCGAAGTCCGTTAAATCGAGGGTTTACTGTACCACGGTTATTCTAGCTATTGAAACTTTACACGGCTTTAATGCTTACCTCACTGATGGGCTAAATAAAGATAGTAGGTAAGGTGAACACATATGTTGCAACACTAACTCCCATGAAATCTAACCCACATCTTGCGCATCAGTAACAGCCCCCCAGCCATTCTATGTCCAGAGATTTGGTACTTAACTTTTCTTTTGCCTTTTCTTGTGTGCCAAGATAACCGACAGCCTCCTCTCTGTTCCACCATCAAAAGAAAGTGTCAAGTGAAGTCTTCCTACCACTATTCCCCTCCCACTCAAACTTCAAAATGGTCTCAAATACACTATTTGTTAATCTTCCATTATTGAAGCACATATAGAAAGAAAAATCTTAAGGAAGTTTTAAAAATGGACACCCAAGACAAATGTTTAGAGCAGTCTATTAGAAGATGTTTTGAAGTAAAGTTCTCTCATCTTCTGAAGTCCAGAAAGTCCTTTTCTAGATTTTTAGAGTAGAGAAAGTGAAGGATACGTTTGTTAGAAGTCTTCCCTTCCACACCACTTTTCAAAACCTGCTAAAGAAGGGAGGATTGACCGACTTTCGCTGACTATAGCAAAAGCAGATGAAAAGCTTTTCACTAAGCAGATGTTTTGTTTCAGCTGAACCACAATACATTTGTCATCATCTAAAGACAGCACAATTACTCCAACCCAGAGAATCACTGTGCAAAGTTTTGTGCTCATTTCCCCGCCACAGAAGCAGAGGGGACAGATCACTCTCACTGAATTCCACCACTGTGGAGTCCATTTATGCTCCACTGTTGGATGCCTCAGAGGACACTGTACTAAAATTCAGAGCTTGGCAACATTTACCTTTGATATTTCACAAATGTGTACGTGTTTACTCAGTGACATGCTGAAAAGCTTTTCTACCATTCCTATTTGCATGCATTCTTGCTAGTTTAATAGTAGAAGAATCCTACGGCTGCAATCCCATTTCTGTTCTACTCTACCACCCCATAGCCTGGTGATTTTCTACCAGCAAACATCTACTTTAAGAGCAGTGTCCACAACTCACATTTACAGAAGAAATATTCTAGATTTCTACAATTTCATGAGCCAAGTGTAGGATTTTTAAAAGCTATTTTGAAAGTCAGAGGCAGTAGCCTTTCTTGGAACTGAAAGTTATTAACTAAAAAACAAAATCAGCAGCTTGTGGCTAGAACACAACTTCAGGTTAATATGTTCTACACTGTATTACAATTCAGTCTGACAAGCCACTTTATTGTTTTGATATTGCTGAAGATGACCCGACAGCACTAGACATCTTAAGATAAGAGTAAAGAGGGTCAGCCTTCTCCAGCAGCCTTCTTTTAGTTAGTCTTACCTACCGGTACTTATTGTCCAACACAGAATCCCACCTGGTACTGGTGAGAATAGAAAGCCCCTCTCTCAAACATTATAGCTTTACAAATTCTTCCCCCCCCCCTTTGACCTCTGTTTACATGGTCTTCATAAAGAGAGAAGATTTATCTTCGAGAGAGTTACACTCTTAGGGGACCACTAAATACTTCCAAGTCATTGTTTGCTTTTATTCTTAACCCATAAGCAGAACATTTTTCAGCCTACTATTTTCCATTCAAGAACAAGCCTTCAGGTGTTTGACACAGGATTTGGTACATCAGAGGATTTCACTAGCTCATTTTGTAGTATGACACCCTGAATTTAAACAGAATTTATCAACACAGCCAACGGTATTTTACTTCCTTTGCTGCCCAGACAAAATAAAGCATCTTTTCTAAAGTACCCCAAACACAGTTTACTGAAGTCAGCTTCTAGAGGAACTTTTCATTTAGTAGATTATTCCCTTACCACTCCACAGGCTTCCATTTACAATGAACTATGTTTTGCCATCCATTAGCTCAGACAATGTTGATAAAGAAAGGCTTGAATTACACTACACTTCCTCCCCCACCCCACTATAATCTGTTCACAACATGAGCACCATTGCCTGCCAACCACCAACTCTTACTTTCAAGACCATATGAATGAATCATTGTTGTATTTGAAACAGGTACACAAACTAGAAACTTCTCTGCAGCACAGAGAAATAAAATGCTTTATATATTTAGTGAGATGCCTTTTATTTCATTTTCTATTTAGTGTACCAGCTCAACTTCACGTCTGTGCCTATTACAGAATACAGGTCAGATGTATTCAAGGTCTGGCACAGCAAAAATTCCCCGTGATGTTCTAACAGGCTTTTCCCCACCTATTATTGCCCATAAAAAGGGCATGCTCCTTCCTTCTTGACCTAAACACCAGAATGCACATAAAGCTGTCAAATAATTGAGGGCCCTAGCAGCCTCCCAAATCCTGTTCATTCTGAGAATTGTCTCTTACCATTTATTTAAAATGTGACAGCTACACACACCTCCTAGGACAAGTATATGGTCCTCTATTGAGAAATGCCCTTATCTGTATGAAGCAATTCAGGCAAGTATGGGTGTAGCTCATATAATTTAGCTGATCACATGCCAAGGAAGTTAGCACAATAAACAGGAGTTGATTACTTTCCTGAAGATGTAGGAAGAGGCCCTGATAGATTACTTCAAAAGCCCAGCCAATTGTTCAAGCCAACTCTGAGTTGGCTGTAGGGTGACCAGATAGCAAGTGTCGAAAAAACTGGGATGGGTAAAAGGAGGATTAATAGGTGCCTATGTAAGACTAAGCCCCAAATATCAGGACTGACCCTATAATATAGGGACATTTGGTCACCTTAGCTGGCAGTCCACTTAAGCTTGATTTCATCTTTACTTACCCACATCATATTTACATGCGCAGCAAGAAGAAGTTTCCTTTGCAGCTTGTTCAATCACAGAAGCGTTCCTATAAGTTTAGGAACACAACACTATAGAAAGCATGTTAGTGCAACCAACAACCATAAATTCAGTCCTGACAGCAAACTCTTGTACAAGATGTTTAAAACTTTCACTTAGGTTATAAGTGGTTGGAGCAAACACAGTATGCAGCCTTCAGACAGGTCTTACAGAATGAAGAAAGAGGAGCTAATATGATGAGAGAATTTGAACAAAACAAGAAAGCCATATTGGATTTCCTAAAGAGTCTTCCCACTCCTAAGAAAAGTTAGGAGTCTACCTCATCTAAAATTTTGTAAGTGATGTATCAGGATATGGGAAGAAGTGCAAAGTTTGTTTTCTGACCTACAACTTTGTTTTCCCCAGCATAAATCCAATGCTCAGAAAAGGAACTAACACGCATGACCGTGTCTATGCAATTGGGCAAGACAGTCAGTTTCTTTTTTTAGGAGAGAAACTATAAACTGTTCTTGCTGAACTGACCCTCTTTCCCTCCCCCGCCCCCCCCCCCCCGCCTCCCCCCCCAAAAAAATGTTTCCAGACCATAGGAGACAAAATTACAATCAAGTTTTGAAACCAAAAACCATAGTTGTGTCAGGGTCAGAATTGTGATATTTTAATCCCATACAACAGGGGCTCTCAAAACTTCATTATACTATGACCCCCTACTATCAAAGTTACTACATGACCCGAGGGAGGGGGGCCATAACCTGAGCCCTGCCTGCCACATGGAGGCGGAGCTCATGCTTCAGCTCTGAGTCCCAGCAAGACTAATGCCAGCCATGTCAGCCCCATTAAAATGGGGCTGTGACCCACTTCGGGGTCCGACCAACAATGTGAGAAAACATTCCCCCTGGTCAACTTGATAAGAGATAAAAAGAATCCCTGGCTAACAAAATACAGACTATACAACACAGGACCGTGCATGTGAAGGGTAGGGGGATCCCTAAAAGAAGTCGTCAAAGTTACAGGTAAATGAATTGGCCTCTCTCCTGTACTAGATCCTCTGCTCTGGACAGAAATCAACATATGGGAAGTAGAAATCAGTGATCACCCTCCAAATGCCATATAGAGGTAGTAATAAGAGAAAAAAAGTTACATTTTTTCACTATTACAAATGAAGGAAGCGGAGATAAATGCCACTAAGTAACCCTTCTCTGGGAAGCCAGACTTAAAACTTGACTGGAGTGTATTCAGTTAACATTGGGGGGAAAAAACAACAACTTCCCAGAAGATAAAATTGTCTTTCTATAGTACACATTACCCTGAAAGCCTCTTGGAGGAAACTCAAGAATCTGTTGCATAAAAAGGATAGCAACTCAAAATACAAAATTCTTAAGAAAATAATTAAAAATGACATATTAGTCCTACGGGTTTTCCTCTAGAAGCAGGATATTTCTTCAACCAATATGTATGCTGTAAACATCTGGCTCCAGGGTCTGAAGCAAACATTTCCAGATTGCATTTGTTCTGTTTAGCAAAGTAGAACTTGAGGATTAGGTCTGATCATGTCACAACCAGCAGCCACAAGGAAGTATCAGACTTACTCTACAGATTAGCATAAGAGCTATTTCACTCCAT
The DNA here is from genome assembly GCA_032164245.1 of Sternotherus odoratus. Classification (NCBI taxonomy): domain Eukaryota; kingdom Metazoa; phylum Chordata; order Testudines; family Kinosternidae; genus Sternotherus; species Sternotherus odoratus. The sequence goes on along the minus strand of JAVMKO010000007.1, from coordinate 16,355,038 downwards.
GGAAGTGGTCTGGAAAAACTCCTAAATGAAGGATGAGGAGTGAAAAGGGGAAATAAATGAACTACATGTGGCACAGACTAGGACTGGATCGGACGACTACCTTAGATGAAGCATTAATAAAGGATAAAAAATGAAATTAGTTTCTGCTTTCTGAATTTGAAAGAAGTGAAAGACCCAAGGGAAAGCTAGAGGGAGCTCAAGAACGGACACACATCTATAGGATTGTGCTGCAGTAGCTACAAGCTGCTACCCTGTTTCCCCGAAAGTAAGACATCCCCTAAAAATAAGACGTACTTCCAGTTTTGCCTCTCGCTGTAATATAATGTATATTAATTTTTGCTCCCAAAATTACATTAAGACACTGTCTTATTTTCGGGGAAACACGGTACTAGAACCAAGCTACCTAATGAGTACGCAACTATGAGGCACAAATTTAGAAATGGGAAAAATAGCAGGCTGTATCAGCTGTAACACGCTTCAGCCACAGATTTCAGCATGAGACGATAAAGTGCCAAGATACACACAATACGCTGGATTTGAAACCAATCAAGCTCCATTGCAGGCTGTGCAAAAAAGACATTATGTGAAGAAATCCAAGGTAACTTCAACAAGGCAAGAAAGGAGTAATTTTAGTGGAGGCCTCTTTGAATAACTCAAGAAGTCCAAAAAGTAACCTCTTAGCGAAGTTCCATGTGGGAATCTTCAAGCACTGGACATGGAAGAAATGAGAAATCTCTTTAATCAGGTTCACAATATTTAGGATAGAATTCCCTGCTTCACGAGAGAAAGTGAGGGGATGTGAGGAATGGTGATGAGATTCTAGAAATTTAAACTTCTGGCATTTGGAAGCCATTTGGCTAAGTGTCAATAGCCCAGAAGGTGAAAGTAGTTCCCTTTAGGAAACCCTAAAATTGCCAATTCACCCTGTGAAAGAGATGTCAGAGGAGGTTCTGAATTGATTGTGTCTTGCCAAATCTCAACCCTGGTTCCAAATGAATGGGGCAGCAGAAAGGAACACCAGATAGAACTGCACTGACAAGCACAAGCAGCTACATGTCTGAAAGATTTTTCCAAGTAAGTTAGTAATGTCTTTCCAAAGACCTGAGCAGTACATGCACCTTGGAACAGTGTTAATATCTTTAGGATTTATGCATCCTGTTTGTATTTGATCCCTTGAAAGGGGATAAAGACAGACTTAGAGGATGATCCCAACAGCTAAACATGTACCTAGTATATTTCTACACTACTTAGACAAAGAACCATATACAGATGGTATCAACATTTTCAGCAGCAGCAGCTTAGAACCAAGCCAGTCATCAGGGCATCTCCGAACAGGAATCAGAAGATTCCTGTTGGGAAAAGACTAGGCAGTAAGAAATGATCAGAGGATGCAGCCCTCAGCATTCGCTTCTGAGCCTTCCATACTCCGTAGGGGTATAAGTCACCTGACATCTCAGAAGCCCTTTAACGCCAAAGAGAAGGGAGGGAGGGGGGAGTCAGAGGTGGTTGACAGCACCCACTTCCCTGGCCTGAGAGAGTCTAGAACAGCATCAAGAAGGGTAGTCTTCTGCCAACGGTGGTGGAACGATCAAGCATCACCATGAAAGCTCTTCCCCAACTCTGACTGGAATCCAGACAGTGAATGAGTTCTCAATCCACATGGAGAGCACAAGAATGGGAAGGTAATAGGGTAGGCTAAGCAGATAGGAAAACAGGCACTGATAAGGGTCTAGCCGTGCCTATTCAAAAACTTTTCTGCTATCTCCAGAGCAGTCCCAAGTTATAAGCCAGAAAAGTGGGAGACTAGCTCACAATGCAGGCACAGATATTCTCATGAAGTGGTCAGGTGGAAGCCTACCTTACTGAACCCCAAAAAGGACCCCCAACCCTTTATGCAGCAGAGCAGGAAATAAATCTATTGCAAAAGCCGGCAAGTAATTGCTGAACACTATGGGGGGGAAGGGGAGAGTTTGGTAAGGGAGGACTAGACATCGATGGGAGGACTAGACACCACCACAGACATCTGTAATGCTAAGGGAATCTACCCCAAGCATTGCAATTCCAAATGCAAAAATGTTAGATTAAAAAAGGAAGAGAACCACTTTGAAAAGAGGAGTCCTGCATAAAGCAGGATGATGAGTTTTTCCCTTCATGGGCGCAAAGACATCAGAACAGCAGTGGTCAGCTCATGCTTCACAGCAGGAAAAGCTTTCAGTTTGCAGAAGTCTATGAGATTGGCACAAAAAGCAGTGAGCAAAAAATCCCATCATTCCACAAGGCTGATTCTTCCATATTTAGATTTATGTTGTGTTAAAATAGAAATTAATGCCTCTTTTTGATAGATGACCAGCGTAATTAAACCATAGGCCCTAAGTTATGTTATGCGCCTGACTAAAGCAGCAAAAGTGTTTCCCAGTTCATAGACCAAGGCTGTGCTAATTGGATTGCCTCTCAGTAAAATTTACTGTGATAAGAACTTTGTGAAAACAGCTGCCCGATGGAACATAATAAAATGTGTTAGCTCTCGTCCTTTACACTCCTTGTTTGTTTTCTTTTCCCATGTAGCAAGTGGTATGAACAGATTTATTGTGGCCTGTTATGCCCCAGTAATTGAAGAAGGGTTAAATAATAAAATAGAAATGTAATAAAAAATATGGTAGGTGAAACAGAGGGTGAATGTGAATTTGAATAAGTGGTAAAAGGGTAAAAATGCCAGCTTGAGAATTAGAACCCTGACACCAATTGACCGAAGAAATGCATGGAGTGAAATGACAACATGAGTCAGAGGGCAAACCAAAATCCACAATCCAGGCCAAAGTATAGAAGGGGGTGGATTCAGGCAAAGCACCAAAAACAACAAGGTAACACCAAGCTGCCATAGATGGGCCATCTGTTAAACATCTCTTCAAACATGGAAATAGTGATCGATCATCACTTCAAACACAAAAGCAGTACAAGTATAAAATAGCCTAGAATTACTGCTTACCTGTGAGGGGTTAACCTGAACGTAACCTAAGAGGGGGAAAGGAACCAATAGAAACCGGAGATGCTAATCAACCTCTGAGACAGAGTTTTAGTTTCTCTCTCTCTATCTGTTCTCTCCGGCTCTGGGATGAACCACACTTATGTCTTTACTCTACCTATCTATAATCTTCTAACAAGTCAAGTTCAGTAGTAAGTGAATTGTATGCTTGAACTATATCACTCGATAATTGATCCACTGTGTTCCTTATACTGTTAAGCTTTAGCAGAGGAAGAATTCCCAGGGAGGGGTCAGTGATGCTGTGTTATGCAAGTGGGTTTTTTTCTATTAATTTCTGTACAAGGGATTTATGCTTTTCTTTTTCTTTAATGAAAATCTTTCTTTTAAGACTGACTGCTTGTTCCATTGGAATGATCCTGGTTTGGATCGGGCAAGTCTCACAGAAAAGTATGGGGTGGTGCTTTGTTTTCTCAAGCCTCTCCCAGGTAAAGGGATGGGGTTGGGGGAGATTAAAGGAGGGGTTCCAATTTACCCAAACCCATTGTTTTGTGGGCTTAAATTGGTGGTGGCAGCTGGTTTACCAAGTCCAGACACTGGAGAAGTTTGTGTTCTGGGGAAAAAAGTTTTAACCTAAGCTGGTAAAATAAGCTTGGGGGGTTATTTCTTTTTTTATGCGGGTCCCCACAACTTTACCCTAGAGTTCAGAGTGGGGAGGCAATCCTGACAAGTATAATGAAGCAGATTTCATAGACTGGTATAGGAATAAATTCCTATAAAAACAGAACCTAGGGCTCGTCTTCACTACCCACGGTAGCGATCGATCTATTAGCGATCGATTTCTCACGCCTTGTGAAGACGCGAGAAACCGACCGCCCTCTGCACCCCTGTCGACTCCGGAACTCCAGCTCGCCAAGAAGCACAAGCTGGAGTCGACGGGGGAGCGCGCCACTGACTGCCCAACCGCCGTGAGGACGGCAGGTAAGTCAGCTGAAGATACGCCAACTTCAGCTACGTGATTCACGTAGCTGAAGTTGCCTATCTTCAGTTGATTCCCCCCCCCCCCCCAGTGAAGACCAGCCCTTAGAGATGGAGGACTTGGAGTCTGGTTCTGCGACCATCCTCCAGGAGCATCGAGTGTGCACCTGACAAGACACTGCTCCATTCTCATGCCCAGGCTACCTGGCCAGTGACTTAGCATGTGCAACCTCCAGGCTGGTAACTACCTACTTTGCAGAACTCTGTGAATGAATGTGAGAGAGAATGAAATTTTTTCGCTATAACTGAATGCTTATTCTGATTTTTTTTGTAGTCTAAATAAATACGACATTTTGTCTTCTCTCCTCTAATAAGATCCTGCTGTTTTTTATTCTATTGGTATAACATTTTGGTGGAGAATTGTGAAAGGGGGAATATTGGCATGTGCCCTGGTTATTGTGAAAACTGGTGTGCACATCGCCAGCTCTAGTGAGCTCACCTTTTCTATTTGGTTAACCTGCCTAGAATGTACGAAATCAAACCAATAATGCGTTTACTCTGGTATTCTGAGAGAGCAGCCAGCCACCAGATGCCTCAGAAAAAATTGTAAATAAAGAAACCCTTCATCCCTATTGGGGGAGTTATTTTCCCATAGCCCTGTCCATCAGAGCTGACTGATGGCCTGAAATATTTTTAAGGGACAGGATCAGAGTTCACCTCATTTTTACAACTTTGCATCTCCTTAAAAGCGTCCACGTCTTAAAGGTTTAAAAGGTAACTTGCAGGATGCTCTCAAAGCCAGCAGTCAGAGGATGCCAGGAGAAAGCCACTAGAGAAAATAGCTACAAATCTAGGGTCCCTCCACCGAGTGCCCAGTCAGCAGCACTCCCATTTATAGGTGGGAGCTGTCCACACAAGCACCTCATCTGATCTTTCCTTGTTATACCACAGCAACCCACATGTACACCTTCGCAGCAAGATTACAAAGTAGTTTTTTGGGCTCTAAGTCATACACATAGTATTGCATGCAAACAAGCAGCAAGAACAGAGCCTGGGGTAATGTGATCTTGATGAGCAACACTTCTGCAGAAGGTAGAGATTCTTGCTAGAAGATGCAGTCTCACTGATCGTCCACAAGTTGCTAGAAGAGAAGAGCTATGGCAAGACCTGCCTCCAAAATAAGAGGTCACAGCCTTTTAAGCCAAACACAGATTGAAAATCATCCTAGGCCTTGTTTACAAAAGGGGAAGTTGAACATAGCTATCCCAAAACAACTACCGTGTGTTGATATTCCAGAAGAGAACAAAATCTCATTCTGGGATAAAAATTACCCTGCTTCAAAAGTCACTTTTATTCCAGAATATAGTATTGCACAGGGGAGTTATGCTGGAATAGTTGACCCAGTTAGCTTCCCCAGTAGAGAAGCCCTAAATCATGTCTGTCAGCAGAATCCTTGACTACGTGAGTGTGCAAGAGATCTCCCAGAAGACACACCTATGTAACAACAAGAAAACTCCCCCCATCAGAGCAGAATTAGTTGTCTACCTTAAAACATTTTTTCCTATCTTATCCAAACAGTTTCAGATAACCCTGACCTAAGCACCAGTTTCCACTGAACAACTTACACGTTGCCTATCTGTACCAGCCAGGCTGAAGTAGAAAAGTATATGCAAGTAGAAAAACATATCAAGAGATCTGATATATTTTCCAGAAACATTAAGAGCACAAGAACAAACTATTCCACTATGTAGGAAAGATAGGAAGTATGGCAAGAGACCAACCTGGCTTAACCAGGAGATCTTCAATGACCTGGAACTAAAAATACACAAAAAACAAACAACAACAACAAGTCCTACAAAAAGTGGAAATTAGACCAAATCACAAAGCATGAACAACAAACAAAAGCAGAAAGGCCACGGCACAAAATAAGATTAAGGTAGCTAGAGACATAAAGGGTGACAAGAAAACATTCTACAACTATATTAGAGCAAGAAGCCGCCCAAGGGCAGGGTAACGCTGTTACTCAATGAAGGGGGAAGCCAACAGAAAATGTGGAAATGGCAGAAGTACTAGATGACTTTTGTTTCAGTTCTCTCCCAAAAAGGTTAGCAGTGACTGGATATCTAACAGTGAACACCAGTGAAAAGACAGTAGGATCTGAAGGTAAAATAGGGAAAGAACACATTAAAAATTACATAGACAAGTCTTCAAGTCGCCAGGGCCTGATTAAATACATCCTAAAATACTCAAGGAGCTGACTGGGGAGATGAGCTATTAGTGATCATCTTCAAAATCTCATGGAAGATGAGAGATTCCAGAGGACTGGAAGAGCATAAATATAGTGTCAATCTGTAACAAGGGGGAATAAGGACAACCCAGGGAATTACAGACCAGTCAGTGCAACTTCTGTACCAGGAAAGATAATGGGGCAAATCAAGCAATTTGCAAAAAACTAGAAGATAATAAGATGATAAGTAACAATCAGCTTGTTTTGGTCCCTCTCATATTGCTTTGCCAAAACGTGTGGTGCAGATAAACACAACGGGATTTACTAGGCAGCAAGCTCTTGTGGATTAGGAGTTGAACTCCAGGATTCTAGTCCTGGCACTGGCTTGCGGTTTAACTTTACGCAAATCACTTGACCTCTGCCTTTTCCTTCATCTGTAAAATGGAAATAACATTTATGTAACATGCGTTGCGGACTGACTGTAGTGTATTGAAAATGTGAAGTGTTGCAGTGTTCTTAAAGGTTAATGAAAGTGCTAGTGTACAATGCTTAGTTGCAGCTAGAATAATAAGACAACTACATGACAACACACAAGTGGCTCTAACTCCAAAGACTGTGCCCTACTTACTGGTCAAACAACCACAGGACATCTAGCCAATGGACTCTGTTGCATGCCTCTAATGCTGTATTAGTACTAAAAAATAAGTTGACATCACCGGTCAAAACAATGGGTCTAGTGCCCATTTGGCCTTTTGCCATGCTTCCATAATGTTAAGAACTTGAACAAGATTGAGTTACTCTGCATACAGAAAAGCAAGCTTTATCATGCCACTCTGAAGGTAAAAAGTATGCAATATTAACAAACATTCTTAAATCATAAAATTGTAGCTGTAGAACTGGAAGGGACCTGAAGAGATCATCTAGTCCAGTGCCCTGCACTCAAGCCAGGACTATGTAGTAACTAGATTATTCGTGACAGGTGTTTGTCTAACCAGTTCTTTAAAACCTCCAATGATGGAGATTCCACAACCTCCCTTGGCAATTTATTCCAGTGCTTAACCATCATGGTAGTAAGGAAGCTTTTCCTGATATCCACCCTAGCCTCATGTGTTGCAGTTTAAGCCAACTGTTTCTTGCCCTATCCTTCAAGGTTAATGAGAACAATTCTTCACCCTCCTCCTTGCAACACCTTTTGTTTTCTTGAAAAAAATACGTCCCCTCTCAATCTTCTTTTCTCCAGACTATACAAGCCCAGTCTTTTCAGTTTTTCCTCACAGGTCATGTTTTTTAGACCTTTAATCATTTTGTTGCTCTCCTCAGGACTATCTCTAATTTGTCCACATTTTTCCTAAAATATGTTGCCCTGAACTGGACACCACAACACTCCAGCTGAAGGCTTGTTAGCATGGAGTAGGGTAGAAGAATTACTCCTTTGTCTTGCTTAACACTTCTGGTATTACATCCCAGAATGAAATTTGCTTTTATTTTTCACCCGCAACAGTGTTACACTGTTGACTTGTATGTAGCTTGCGATTCACTACAATCCCCAGATCCCTTTTCCTCAGTACTCCTTCCTAGACAGTTTCCCATTTTTTATGTAAACAACTGATTGTTCCTTTCTAAGTAGAGTACTTTACATTTGTCCTTATTGAATTTCATCCTATTTACTTCAGGCCATTTCTCCAGTTTGCCCTGATCCTTTTGAATTTTAATCCTATTCACCAAGCGCTTGCAACCCATCTAGGTCAAGGGTCTCAAACCTGGAATTGAGACCCTGCAGAGGATCGCCAGGTTATATGGGGGGGAGGGGGGAATGTCACAAGATGTCAGCCTCCGCCCTAAAGCCTACTTTGCCTCCAGCATTTATAATGGTGTTAAATATATATATTAAAAAACTATTTTTAATTTATAAGGAGGGGGCACATTCAGAGGCTTGCTACGTGAAAGGGGTCACCAGGACAAAGTTTGAGACCCACTGATCTAGGCTGTATTTCCCTAGTTTAGTAAACTCAATACATACACATCATTGCTTACCTCTTATATCCACAAGGCTTATTCTCGGTTTAAAAAAAAAGCTAATAGGCTGGTTTGGCAGGATTTGTTTTCCCCCACGTTAATTATGAAATGAGAGGCTGTGTGTGTACGCATGTCCATTGTTGCTCCAGACCTAAAAACCTCACTGTTTTCAACCCACGCTGAAGTGTGGTGTTGCCATTGGCCCCAGACCTAGCAACTGTGCCAGCAAAAATAAGTTTGACTAAGATCCGTTTGAAGAGGAAAATATAGGTCTCATAGGTAACTGTATTTAAGAGCAAAGGCTCAGAGAAATAGGAAACTCGGGATTTATTTCCATCTACCAGCTGTTTTTGTAGTTGGTTAGCCACTCTAGTGGTTTTCCCCATCCATGCAGTAGAGATAAACTTGTGTGATTTAAGAGTACACATCTCACGGAAAAACACTGTTACAATTGTTAGCAAACACTAATTTATAGTGATTGAATCATATAACTACCCATTCTGCAGCCTAAAAAAGGGTGGAATATAATTACATACATGACCCAAAACACAGGAGAGTATTTTGAGAAGTCTGTTCAGAACTTAAGTATTCAGTTCGTGCTAGAAAGAGGAGTCTTTTTTCTGATGAGCAATATTTCCACCTATAGCTTTTAGAGCTATGCATTTGTTTCCAATGGAGTTAAAATACAAAAATCACATCCTAAAGTGAAAGCAAGATTGCTCTTTCAACAGGACCCTCTTAACACTGTAGTAGAAATTTTCTTCCCTTTCCTTCAGGGAGGCTCCTGTCTGTGGGATAAATTAATGCAGACTTTAACCAGGAATCCTAGGATATCAAGTGCTTGTGCTTCAAAGTTCTGTGTAAAGATCTGAACCTTTAGCATAACAAGTTGGTCTATACACACATATTCTGTTCAGACATTTGTACTACACACAACCTACAGCCTTGAGGCTGTTTATGACAGCTTCTCAGCACCAGGAGACAGACAAGATATGTCATGCTTTTACTGAAGCTTCAGAAAGGGATACTTCATTGGAAGGACTAGTTACACACTAGTTTTTGGATAGGGGAGAATAATTGAAACAGGGACCTGAATTATCAAGGCTATGTTGTACACTCAGATCATTTTTGGGGAAAAAAATCACCCTTAATATTAAGCAATGAATCCACCATGTTACTAGTCATCACCCACTGTTCTTTTCAGATTCTGAATCCTACCTGCATATTCTTCATCCGATACTGTAGATGCCACTGACATCTCCTTAACAGTAATGGAAGTAATGGGGATGTTTTATGTAAAAACTAAAAGGGTCCGTCCCGTCCCCCCCCCACCGGAGGTCAACCTATACACACCTACTGTTCAATGCTCTACCAAGATCTCTACCTAGGTTCTTCAGTGACACCACCTCCCTCCAGTTCTACAGTCCCTCAGCACCTCAACCATTCCTTCCCCTTCCCAATGCCAGCACAAGGTAGGGATGACATCACTGAAGGAACTTTTCAGCCTCAGGACTTGGCTACACTTGCAAGTTAAAGCACACTAAAGCCACCCAGTGTGCTCTAACTCATACCCCATCCGTGCTGGCAAGGTACGTAAAGCGATCCAACTCCATGACTAGAGTGCGCTTAGTAATCCACGTTGGTGAGAGGAATAACGTTTGCTTAGCTGAGACACCTCAGTATCAGTGTGAACAAGGTGTTACATCACAGCATTCTGACTGACCTCCAGTAAATGTCCCATAATCCGCTTAAATCAAGTGGCCACTCATCATTGTTTTGGAATTGGCTGTTGGAATGCGGGTATGGGATATGCTCTTTCAAAGCTCCATTTCTGAAGGCTAACATGCTTACCTACTCTGAGGCAAAGCGACCATTACTGAAGAATACGGCTTGCTTTCAGTGAGAGGGGGACCAGGGGGGAGGGGAAAGAAGGGGAGGTCTGAACTTACAAGACAGCATGCCGACACTCTCAACCCCCTAGAAACCCACTCTCCTCCCACATACACACAACACTCCGTCACACTCCATCCCACACTCCACATTTGAAAAGCACATTGCAGCCACTTGAACGCTGGGATAGCTGCCCATAATGCACCACTCCTAATGCAGCTGCAAGTGCCGCAAATGTGGTCATGCCAGTGCAACTGCAGCTGTCAGTGTGGACAGACTGTGGCGCTTTCCCTACTGCGCTCTCCAAAGGCTGGTTTAATTCAAAGCACTCTAGAGCTCCAAGCGCCCTCAGTCTCTGCTGAAAACACCCTGAAGGAGGCTTCGTCCGGACGAGAGTTGGTCATATTACTTGAATTAACTGATTGTTAACTCAAGTTAACATGATTGCCTGCAATCTTTGTTACTGTTAACATATACACTTCACAAATGTCTGCCCCAGAGCAGACAAGATTGCCAATTCAGCTGAGGCCTGCCCTGGAACTATCATTTAATTCAAGTTCAACATGACCAGAAACTATCCCACATAGGCCACATTGCAGAGAGGAGAAAATAAAAAGTAAAATCCTTTGGCCTGCACTGCATCTATTCTGTGGATAGACTGAAAAGGTCAGTGTACAGAGCTAGTAATCTGACATCTTCAGGCCCCGGGAGTAAAATTTCAAAAAAGTGTTTTAAAAAAAATCTTGAACTACAGTATATTATATACAACAGCCACTGAAATGAAGCAGAAATGTGACAATTCTAGTCATTTCAAGTCACCACATAACTAATGGTTATAGTCACATCCATGAGGTAGTGGCCAATTGATAGTTTCAGGGAATCTCTGCAGATGCCAGCTCATATACATATTAGCAGGGGTGTGAGTTTTAAATATAGATTCATCACATTCCTAAACATTCATATGTAAGCAAAGTTGGAGAAATAAATGACTGCTTGGCAAACAGCATACTGCAAGCAGCTTTTGAGGAACTTAACTACACTCAGGATTCAAACGTTTCCTCTGTCTCCAAAGTCATTTCCCTATTGACAGAAGCAATCAGGTAAACAGAACCATGTTAAAATCCCTATACTTTCCATTCACACCCCCCTCCCCAGACCTGATGCCATCTAATGCAGGGGTTCTCAACTTTTCTTTCTGAGCCGCCACCACCACCCCCGACACATACTATTAAAAACTCTACAGCCCCCCCTGTGCCAAAACAACTATTTTTCTACATATAAAAGCCAGGGCATACATTTGTGGGTAGCAAGCAGGGTAATTGCCCAGGGCCCCCATGCCTGGGGCGATCCACAAAGCTAAGTTGCGTAGAAAGCTTTGGCATCAGCCCTGGATGGTGGGGTTCAGGGCGTCAGCCTCATGCAGTGGGGCTTCAGCTTTCTGCCCTGGGCCCCAGGGAGTCTAATGCCAACCCTGTTTGGCAAACCCCCTGAAACCTGTCAACAGCCCCACAAGGGGTCCCAGACCCCTGGTTGAGAACCACTGGTCTAATGCATATAACTGTGCTAATTACAATTATAACCTCAGTCTCATGAGCAATGTGGGTGCTAAATGAAAGTTTTATTTTTAGGAAGATGTTTATTTATAACATTATATTCAGGAGGACATAGAAGAGAATGGGGATGAGAGGTTCAGGCAAACCCCAGAGATGCATTAGTGAAGAAGACTGTTAGTAACATTGCAAGCTTTCAGAGCAGAACAAGATGAATCTAGCAAGAGATTTCAGAATGTGAAGAGGAAGAGAAATGTTGATTAGCTGGTGAGGAGCTATGCTCCAGCTACGCCCACACAGCACAATAAATCATAAGCACTTCCTAATCAAAGAAGAGCAGTACAGCTCAAGGAAAAAAAATGTACGGCACATAGCTATTGTGATGAAGTATAGTTTTAGCAGGAAAACCATGAAGATTACGGAGACTTCACTAGGAAAAGATGTATTCCAAATGCCATTTTCTTTAATAAACCAGTGAAGCCATCATGGTTCATTTGGGAGGCTGACCTTGTACTGAGGTGTTTTTATTAAACTAGGAGATGGTTGTTACAACTCACTGGACTGTAAGGTTTTTATAAAGAACTGGGACAGGCTTTTAAGCCTTGAGCTTACATGACTTCTTAATATTAAGGGAAGCCAAGGAGTTTGGGGGACCTCCGGATAGACAGTTGAAATACTAGGGGCTCAGATTAATATCTGTTCATAACACTGGATAGTAGAAAGAGTTATGCAGAGAATTTTGTTTTAACAGCTTTTCCTATGCAAGATGCTTCTCAGGGCTTGTAAAGCTCCCTCAGTACATACCCAGCTAAGGACTACATCTACTAGAGCGGCTGAAGTGCACCTAACCTGCATGACCGATGCAGTTCTCTACAGGCCAGGCATTGCTTACAATGGGGCACTTCTGTCCCCTCACTTGTGTCCAATCACAATCTCTCCACACACATTCTGTTCTGTCTGCTACAAATAAAGTCAGTTCTGCCATACCAAGTCCAACACCAGTTGAATAAATTCTAGGCTTTCCCCCAACTAAATTCTGGCCTCCCCCTTCCTTCCTGCTCCATACTCCTCCCAAAAAGTTAGTACCAGGCCCCACCCACTTCTTTTCAAAGATCAGATCAGACCAACAGAAGGCCTTTGACCTCCCAGAAACACTTCTCCACACAGGCTGCTCTGCTCCTCACTCTTCTGGATAAAGCAGTAGTGGTTCTAGTTTCCCTGCTTCTTTCTTCTCATCCTTTAAAGAAAAAGCACCACAGTTTCCCTAAGCCCAACTTCCACTCTGCTCTGATCTCCTGCCTCCCTTCCTGAAGAGGAGCAAGTTGCTCAGGGGCCACTCTCTCTTCCTTTACAGGACTGAAACACTTTGGCACTGTCTGAACAGTGAAGATGAACCAGTTCATTAGAATGCATATAGACAGGTCATTAGTTGGAACATACTGAAAGTGTATTTCAGGATCCTTATTTTTTAAAGGCATTAGAGATCATTCCTGCAATGTGTTCACTCCACTCACCAGGGAGAGGTGCATTCTAAAGTGATGAGTCAGCATTAGAGTATAGAGAAGCCAGGAACTGTAGTCATTGCCTAGCAGTTCTAAAATGATTTTAAGAGTTTCACATTGCCTAACTACACCCCCTACCTCCAATTACAGTAAGGTTTCTCCATTAGGGAGCAGTATTTTTCAATCTTCTCAAGTAGGCACTCCTCGTACAAGACCTTTTTTTTTTCCCCAATCCCCCCTTACCTGTACTTTGAGTCAGTGATAAGCCTCTAAAACCTGAGTTTTGGGATGTTAACTGAAAACTGAACTTTGAAGGACACCTATGTTTGTTGTGCTGAAGCTAAACAGGATTTTTTTAAAAAAACACTGCCAGGTAGGTCTCCTTGGTTTTAATATTTTGTCCCGTTGGCCAATCTTGAATGGACATATTTTATAAGTTAACAAGAAACATGCCGCAAAAATGTTTGCACCTGGCATAGACTTTCATCAGATCTCTGGATAGGAATCCTACTGAGCTGCCTAAAATGATACCATTACAAGAGAGAACATGGACAAATATCATTTAATAAGGCAAGGAGGATATAAATAGGTTACAACTGGTGCAGTGTTCTTACTAGTAAGTTGTTTTTGTAAAAGTGTGTCACCACTCAGGTATTATCAGTCCGAAGTGGAGGGAAGAGATACAACATAGATGCCATCACCAAAAATAAATTTGGTTTATAAAACTAGTTGCCGCCTCCTCCTCTCCTCCCCCCCCCCCCCCACAGGCAGGGGTACGATACTGTGTGTGTCCTAAGAGGAATCAGCAGATTAGGCTGACCTAACCATGGAAGGTTAAACACTCCCATGTCATCATCATTCACCAATGTCATACCCAACCTATTATACTACAGAATCACTAAATGCAGGTAATGTCACGGCCAAGAAAACTGAGAATGCAGCAAACTGATATTGTGGAATGATGGGGAGATTTAGGCCTGTTAAAACCAAAAGGCTGTATAATTTAAAACTAATTTGGTTTAGAAACTGGATCAGTTAGATCAGTGCAACCATGAGTGGGTGGACACTCACTCTTCAGGTCAATTTCTAAGTACCGGATATCAGAATTTAAGTTTGCATCAGTTCCTAATCTAAATTAGTTAAAACCAATACAAAAACTTTTGTTTAAACAAGGTCTAAGACATTAACGTTCCTCTGGAAGAGCCTGAAGTTGACCACAGCACAGCTTTTTGCCAGGAGTTCCTGTCTATACTTGGGTTGTTGCCTATCCACTTTTCTTCTTAAGAAATAAATATCAAGAAAGATGGAGAACTGAAGAACCATTCAACCACCCACCAATGTCAACAAGAGCAGCTCTGCATAGCTTCATGAATGCTGGCTTCACAACAGATGACAGGCAAACTTGCTATGAGGAGTGAAACTACCTGATCCAAACACATGCACCAATTCTGTCTGTAGACTTGTGACATCTGGTGTACACCAGCTGCACTGTCCCGACCTTCAACAAAACCACCTTTCAGGATTCCCAATAAAGGCCACAGACAGTACCTGTTTCCTCACGAGTTTCTTTATTCCCAGAACATTCACAATAAGAGCAGTTTTAATGCTGACGGCACTGTATGAACAACAAAGTTTTACAATGCAAAAATATGCAGCCAGTTAAAGGTGAACTCAAAGCTGATTGAGTTTGGTCAAAAGAATCAGCATTTTTCTGGTTCCTTGACTTGGATTATCTTTATTCCATGCATTCAGAAAGGGATTTTAACTAGTCTTCCTCAATGGGATTGCCTCCAGTGTATGGCCAACCTGACCTTAATGGGGGAGGAGGAGTGGGGAGAAAAGCAGCCAAAAGTTTTGTGCTACAGAGGGATCTACACAGTTTGTGAGACAAGGTTACCAATCACACCTTTTGCCCTGCAGAGAGCACACAGATTGACGGGGCAGAGGAATGCCCATACACATCTTCTGATGTTGTATCAAGCCATCTGGTCTTTCCTTGATGACTACAACTTTACACAGAGGAGTTTGGTCAAGGGAAAGAATAGGGGGGGGGGGAAGAAAGGAGAAGGATCTATTGCAAGGAAGTCATGTGCCTACTCTTAAGTTACCATCTGTAAAGAAGGCCAGTCTAATGAGGCTGGCACTCTTTGCTAACAAAATTAGCTCTGCCCATCAGACGGACACCAGATATTCTGCACCTATCACAGCTCCTTCTCTTCTAATCAAACTCTCAGTCAAAAAAAAACAACCAACCACCCAGCTCTGAAAATCCTAACAAACATACATGTTACACAGATAGTGGTGGGCTTTGCGGTAATATATAACCTAAATCTCCCCTTCATGCAAGGAGTCTTCCTCTCTCTCTGGACTGTGCATTGCAAAAATAGGAGTACTTCCTTGGATCAGACCTTTGGATAGGGCTGGGAGAGATTCTTTTTGCACTCAAGCCTTTAAAGAACCTGTGCAACACCAGGTTTAAGCTTCAAGAACAGCCAGGGGCACACCAACTGCAAAAGTCTTTGCAGCCATCATAAACCTGGTAACAAGATGAGTCCCAGTGGGAAAAACAATTAACACCTAATGCCCCCTCCAAGCAGATGCCTGACCCCTGTGAATCTTAAACTTAAGGGAAGCCCCTTTCTCTAGGCACTTGGCAAGATCAAGACTTGAACTTAACATGCAACACCGGTGGAACATTCCACAGGTGTGATAATATATTATGAACGTTCTAAAACTTGACCTGAGCATGGAATAGAGTGCCCTGTCCAAAATCCCCCCCCCCCATGCACATTATGGGGAGATTCCCTTTCACCGAATAAAGAGAAGTGTCCTATGAATGGGGGGGGGAGCAGCTCAGAGGACTCCAACTAGTGAGAGGGGGCATCCTAATATGCAGCCATTAGGATGCCAAGAAGCCATACAAAAACCTATATAGCAAAATCAGATTTGCCTTGTCCCAACTTGATTTTCTTCCGAATTAAGAGGGTGAAGAGAAGGCAGCAGCAAGCTCGAGAGCCTCCACAGGGGAAATCAAGAAAAAAAAAATCTGGCATCCACACTCCCTCTGGTAGAATAAGGAAGTGTAGCAGCTGTGGTTGTGTGAGACAGATCAAGTATTCACCCAACACCTACAGACTTCAACAACTGCTGCTTCAGTGCCGGAGGAGGCTTGATATCAACTCTGAAGTAATGTGCCTGGTGGGCACTTTGCATGGAAATAAACACTTAAATATCTGCAAGTGGCTACTCCTGATGCAGAAGGAAAATACAAGTCTCTGCCTTGCATACGCCATCTGATCTACCTGGGGGTGAGGGAGGGAACCTCTGAAGCTTTGCTGTCCACTACAGCCAGATGAACACAAATGATCTCTCAGTTGCTTTAGTTCTCTATGCACTGCACAGAGTAGGCACACTCCTTACATTTGGGTGCCCTTAAACCTACAGCAAGTCAACTTACAAGTTATCTACCGGAGTGCCTGCATTTTAGCTGACCTTCGTGCAACTCTGCTTAGGGTTCCAGATTATACAGTATGTTCTCGACAAATATTAACTGGAAACTCAAATGGTAGGCTACTTTTCAAAATATTCACCTTAGTTGCTTTCATACAAATTTCAGGCAGCCAGGTTTTGTCTGCTAGCGTCTTGCTATATGATGAGCCTTTACACACAAGAGGAGGTTTCTATGAGATAAACATTGGTAATTCTGAGATCATGTTTACTAAGCCCACTAATTACACCCTTCAAGCCAGTGTGATGCTACAAGAATTATATAAGCCATCTGATTCCTGGATATTCTGCATAACCTTACACAGAAGTAGGAACAGCAGAAGATACGCAACAGGTTCTCTGGCCTGGGCAAGCGACTCTGTTGCCATCATTCCATGATGCTACAGCACTTGGCTGTTTTGTGCCTGAAAACAGATCTAGGACATGTAAAATGTTCTAGTTACGCGTCAAAACATCTCTAAATGCCTCATTCTGCCTACCCTGCTTTGCCAATCCACTATGCAGTTGTTTTTCAACATTGATGTATACCGTACAGATAAACAACAGGTTCTTCTCTATCTGTGTCAATAGGACCAAAACCACTAAGGAAAGATCACCCGTCATTTTTGCGAAGAAAGCCTGCCATAACCAGGATGCATCTCTTTGATGTGGAAGGTATTGAGACGATCAGGCCCTGTAATACATTGCAGTTCTAACCATTGTTGCTGTCTTTCATAAAAACACGTCTCAAATGCAGTAACTCTCCAAATGGGCTCACCATCCTTTCATGATGGTTTATGTTAGGATGATCTTATCTGCTTCTAAGATTTGCAGACCATCCCATGATCTGTCTCATCTGTCACCAAAGTAATCCAAACCCTTCAGTTTTGGTTGGTCACAACAGCAAGCTGGGGGGGGGGGGGGGTGGAGATAAAGAAAAAATTCAGCGAGCAGAAACTCCAGAGACGACATCTGAAATTATCTGTACAGGAAGCTCTCCTTACCAAGAGGCTCAGGAGGGACAGGATTGTGCGTTCTGAAGAAAACAGAATTCCCCATATGGCTTTTGTCAGCTTCTGTTTACATTCTGAAGATATGAGCCCTTTACCTGCACCCACATTTGAATTACTCTTTGACAGCTATGAACAAAGTCTTTATGATAGAGTCATGCACCTCAAGTACATGTATTGCCAACTTCCCACAGGTGTCCACTTGGAACTGGTTTTTGATTGGTGCCTGGATCAGAAGATCTTCTAAGAAACCACAGATCAGGACCCTGTCTGTTGAAGAACAGCAAATAGCAGCCCACGGACCTCATGAAACAAAATTCTAAGGATAGGTACTGGAAATGGTGCTGATCATAAGTGAAGAAAACTGTTCTTGGAAGGGCAGATATGGAGACTTACCTCAATGTCGGTCACAGAGGAGAGAGAGCCCTCTTGGGACATGGCCCAATCTGGAACGTCTGCTTTTACAGTCCTTCTGATCAAGAACTGTTCAGCTCCCTCCTGATATCCTTGGCATCAGGGCCAGGAGGCAACACAAGCCCCCGAGGTCCATGTAAAAAAGAAGGGGGGGGGGGTTGTAGGCTCCCTTACATTGAGGTTTTATTTACTTTAAATAAGAACACATTTAGATACCGGGAATAAGATAAACCAGGACCTATGTATTCCATTTAATTGTACTCAATAAGTGTCTCATGACTCTGTTTCTTAGCTGTTTGATGAAAAGGAGCCAGCAACCCAGTTGAGACTCCAATTCTGAGTGAGTGTACTGTGAATATGCTGTTTGATGGGGAGACTTCCAAAGAAGTCTCCCCAGACTAGTTTTCCCCTTAGTAGTTCCATCTTGCTCTGCTGTGTTGGTACCACATTGCTCAAAGAACAGCCTCAGAAGGATTGCTTCACCTTGTAGTTTGGCTTGGAACGTTGTATACGGTCTCTTAGATAGTAGGATTTAGTTCAGTTCCCTCCAAGAGTCCAGCCACCAGTTTTCCAAAGGTTTTCTTCAGAAGTGGCTGCCAGCAGCTGCTTTGTTTGAATGGCTGCTTTCCAGGAACACAGCCACTTCTATGCCTGGCTTGCTGATCACAGCCATGGCTGAGAGAAAAAGCCATCTAGAGAGACATCTGGGACAAAATAATGCAGCCAGCGTTATCTAAAGGCTTACTCACAACCCACAAGACTGTCCTGTACTTAGTAGGAAGTTGGATAAAGTCTGCCCACAAAAGAATTAGTTAAGTGAAGCGAGTGAATGCACCAGAAGGAACCCTTTGTGAGGAAATTGCCTCCTAGGTCCTTCTTTACATACACAAGATCCATCTAGCCCAGTATCCTGCCTTCTAACAGTGGCCAATGCCAGGGGCTTCAGAGGGAATCCATGAATCCACGTGACTGTATTGCAACTCTAATTAGATACAAGTCCATCAGCGGTCCAATAAGCCATCCTTTGTCACACAATCCCTAGGTTTTGCTGGGCCTTCTTATGGCAGAGTATTCCTGAAGGAGCAGGCTTCTCTGAATTATTCTCTTGCCCCTCCTGTCCTGAGAGCTGACATTCTTCTCAGGAGAAAGAATCCAAGCTCGTGTTTCAGTTTTTGGATTTCATTTTTTCAAAAGTCACAAAGTGTTCAAGTGCTTGGGTTCTACTGATTCCAGCTGAAGAAGATTCTGAAACCAGTAATATGGATGTGATCCCTGGATTGGGTCAGAGTTTGAAAGATTAATTCTGACCTTAAGAGTGGATGGGGGGGTGGTTTTGGACCTCTTCTGGAGGCAGCAAGGTTCTTGCTCTTTTCTATGGCTTTTACATTTACCCTCCTATTCCTAATCAGCTAAGCATATGGATAGCAGAGATAGGCCTGATGAATTTACTGAACAGCCAGGGGTGTTCACCTCCATGGAAATGTACCTTCACTTCCCACATGAGGCTGCTGCTTCCGCTTCTTCAGTGCCCCCAGCCAAGTCAGAGGCAAGCCCTTGATCCCGGTGCAGGGCATCAGACTCCCAAGAAATCCCTAATGGAACTTTAAGTCAGCTGGATGAAGGAAGAGGGTGACCTAGAGGTACCCTGAGGCAACCAAAGTATGTCAGACCTGGTGGATAGGGAAGATTCCCCAGAAGAAACATATGGTTAAGACTGCCTTCAGAGTGGGCTCCCGACCAGCAGCTGCCGCTCTGCAGCTGAAGGCAGCACCACGGCTAGCAGCAGCACAGAAGTATGAGTAGCAATACCACAACCCCCTCTACAATAACCTTATGACGCCTCCCAACTCCTTTTTGGGTCAGGATCCCTATAATTACGAAATTTCAGATTTAAATAGCTGAAATCATGAATTTTATTTATTTATTTAAAATCATAAAAGTCTTATGACCCGTGAAAGTGACCAAAATAGCCCATGAATTTGGTAAGGCCCTAATCATTAGCCTCTTTGGTCTTTGAACAACTACACTTAGATTACATCCCTTTCTCTGCTCCACTTGCCACAACGCCTAATGCAGTTTTCTCCTGGTTCATGGAGGAATGAGTAAAATCCCTTCCTGGACTAGGTCAAACGGTGGGGAGGAGGGTGGAAATTCCAAAGCTCACCAGACATACCAAAGCTCACTATTTAACGATATAGTTAAATGCTCTTTATTTTTCTTCACTGCTTATTTGCCCATACTGGGGATCAAGCAGGGGCATGCTCAGCTTGTGCTCCTGGAATGCCTCTGAGGAAGAGAGAATCCAAAACTGAAGTCATACAGCCCCACAAGACTGTTTTAAAAAAAAATATCAGCACAGATCCAGCCAGATTAAAACAGAGTCAGATATTTTACTGTTAGGCTGCATTTTAGTTTAGAAAAACTTAAATTCAAAAGTCAGAAAGCTTTGCAGTCGGCCTGTCCACCTCACTTGTAGCTGCACAGGCAGAATAGAACTGTCAGGTTCTTTAGGAGCAGGGATGCACCCATAAACCAAAACCAACAAACTGAGTTCTGTACCCAAAGCTGCAAGCAGACTAACTGTTCACTTCAGGAGGATGAGAGAAAAAAAAAAAGTCTATATGCCCTCAAGAAGTGTCCAAAAAAACCAAAGGCAGAGACATGGCTATCACACGAAACTCTCCGGTGAAAGTTCTCTCGTTACATCACCCATGTTGAATCACTATGTCAAATATTTTCATTTGTTTGCTGGATTAAGTATTTCAGTTTCCTGTGAGCATAGTAGTGGTCAGAAACTCCAATATGTATTCCCCAATTCCCTTTTTAATAAGCCCTTTTATAAGTTCATGTACAACTTCATTTCATAAGATCTTTTCTTAAAAAAGGGGGTTCTTCAATCCAAAGAAACACCACCATGCATGACAGACTAAGACATCTACCATCTTGCCCTGCATTTAAATGCAAAGTGACTAGCACTTTAAGACACACTTTACCCAAAAAAAAAAAACTAAATAAAAAACACCCACCTTCCAGAAAAGGAGAGTTGTGTGCTGAAGATATTGTGCCCAAACCTTTCCTTTCTTATTTGTATTACTACTCTGGACAACATTCAGAAGGTCAGCACCAGTGCTAGCTTTTGAATCTAATGTACAGACAAGTTTATTGAAATTAATTTCCTTTGCTGTTGTGCATTCAGATTTAGATCATGTGCTGATGTTAAGCCAATTAATAAAGTTATAAAACAAGCATCAGAATGAAGTTTACAATGGACAACTATGAACTGAAATACAACAGAACCGAAATACACTCTAGCAACATCTAAGGCCATGTCTACATACAGCAGTTGTGGTTTAACTGGATATGATTTTTTTGCTGGGGTAAGGGGAAGAGAGGGAAATTAGTGAAGTTAAATTGGTGCAAGCCACTGTAAAGTCACACTTTAGTTTCAACCTATTCCTTGCCAATTTAAATTAACCTGAAATAAGTCTCGTTTTCACTGAAGTAAGTGTTCACAGCTTTTTGCATAGTTTTGTCTAAAAAAAGTCACTCCTTTAAACCAGTACAACTTGTCAGGTAGATAAGCTTGAAGATTAGAAGGGAAAGGAGATTTACATAGGGCAAGCCAATCCTATTAGCGGAGTCAGAGCTTTACTAACTGGTCACTAGTTTTTATTGCTAACATCTGAACAACCAATGGCAGTATCATGAAATTTAGGTACATAATGATTTTGGCAAAACTGATTCCGATCCGCCAAAGGAACGCTTTTACTTATGGAACACTGAAATTGCAGTTAATTTTTAAAAAGTCAGAAAATGGGAAAGGTTCCTATAGCAACATTAAACTCATTTTCTGTTTTTCTTTTTCTTTAATAGGATGCTTAATGCATTTGTTTGTTCTGTTCAATTTATACCACAGATTCACAGAAAGTGCAGTAGGGCCTAGTTAACGTGGCTTTAGGAATGTAAGCACTCCTATTTCTCAGCTTTGATTTTTAAACTGTGCTACCTTAACACTGAATTACAGTTCTGTGCATTTAGAGTCAGAGAAAGATGCCCATGCTGAATGTTAGCATCAAAATATTCACAAAGATAAATTAGGTGAGAGGAGTTTGGTAGTTCACGTTGCTGTCACTGCACAGTTTTCTACAGCGCCTGGACATGGCAAACAGCACATCTGTTCCCTTTGAAACAGCAATATCTTTAAAACGGATTTCACTTAAGTGAAAGCTAGCATGTGGATTGTAGAAAAAAAGTGGCAAACCCCACAAGAGATGCAGAATTCACACTATTTTCTTGTTCCTGTTAAGGAAACTTTTTTTTGGGGGGTGGGGGGAAGGACACTACAATCTATATTGCCTCTTCTATGCAAATGCATCTAAGAGCAAGCACAATCCTCTGCATTTTAGGCTGGGAAGAAAGCCTATAGCTTTGTTACAAAGGAGACTAACATCTTTGATCTTCTGTAGACCTATTGAGCAAACTCAAACAATTTCAGCCACTTAAGAGCTTTATTAACCACCCAGTTCCCCTCTTGACCACCAAGGTCTTACCTGAGCATAAATCCACCGCCAAGTACTATTTACAAGCCAAATTCTACAGTTTAGCCATTCGAGCTGTACATACAATAGATTTTTCAATAAAAATATTCCCCTCACCTTACATAGCTCAAAAATAAAGTCAGTGAAAGTCCTCAAAGTGGACTCTTTGGCCAGGTTAGGTATGCAACATTTCACCCAAAAGTCTGGTTGCCATACAAGTGATACAAGAACAATAGATGATTTTTCTAGCAGTTACAAGCATGCAAGAGTCCTCCATTTAGGGGACAGAATGGAAAGTATAAACCAGCCTGCAGAATATGCTGGCTAGAGGGACATCAACCTTAAAAATAAAAAAAAAAAGGAATTTTGAAGATTTTTAGCCTACTAATACTCCTACAAATCAAGAATCTTATTCTAATTGTTGTCTGGTAGCAAGCGCAGACTGTTAACTCAAATTGTTAATTTTAACTTTGAAAATACTTGATAAAAAAAATTATGTAAGCAATAGTGTTTGCCGCTTACCTTTAACTAGTTATGTTTGCTGATTCAAGACTGAAGAGGAATGGTAGATCTAAAAAAGCAAGTAAATCCCAAGATCTTGCTCTGCCTTGAAACTGGACTGGTGCATATGAAATTTAATGCTAATGAATGAACAGAAACAAAAAGGTCACAACATTAGTTTTTGGCATTTCAAGAGGGCACACAAAATGGATTACACTGAAATGAGAAAAATCCTGCTACAGAATGAGGCATGAATCAACTGAAAATGCTCGTTACTATACAAAATGCTGCTATATTACTAGTTGCTATGTATACACAGATGTACTGCAATCATTCAGGAAACTAATTTCTTCCTATAAATTCTCTCTGGCCACAAGGATTGTCAGAATTTCAGCCTCTTCTCCCATCATCCTCTCTATCACATTCTCCTTGAACAAGAGCAGAGCTCCAAGGTGGCATGCTTCTTCATTACCACCCTCCCAACAGTTGCTGTTCTGCCACTGGGTCAGATGGTGCACTCTCCCACTGAGCTTAATGATTTTTGCAATCAGACTTATTCACATCCAACCAATTCCACAAGCCATTCAAAGCTCTAACATTCATAAAACAATATAAGAATGGCTGTACTGGGTCAGACCAACGGTCCATCTAGCCCAGTACCCTGTCTACCGACAGTGGCCAATGCCAGGTGCCCTGGAGTGAACCTAACAGGTAATGATCAAGTGATCTCTCTCCTGCCATCCATCACCCCCCTCTGACAAACAGAGGCTAGGGACACCATTCCTTACCCATCCTGGCTAACAACCATTAATGGACTCAACCCCCATGAATTTATCCACTCCTCTTTTAAACCATGTTATAGTCCTAGCCTTCACAACCTCCTCAGGTGAGGAGTTCCACAGGTTAACTATGTGTTATGTGAAGAAGAACTTCCTTTTATTTGTTTTAAACCTGCTGCCTATTTCATTTGGTGGCCCCTAGTTCTTATATTGCACGGTTAAACCACCCTGGACATGCCCGATCCCATCTGATCTTGGAAGCTAAGCAGGGTCGGGCCTGGCTAGTACTTGGATGGGAGACCTCCTAGGAATACCAGGTGCTGTAGGCTTAACATGGGCGTGGGGCTAGCAATTCCACCCCGTAGGGAACCAGGAGTGAAGGGCAGAGAGAGAGTTCTTATATTATGGGAACAAGTAAATAACTTTTCCTTATTCACTTCTTCCACACCACTCAATTTTATATAATGCTATTATATTTTCCCCCCCTCCCCCCCCAGGGTAAGTCTTCACTACCCGCCAAATCGGCGGGTATCAATCGATCGCCAGCAGCACCCCCATCGACTGAGGAACTCCAGCTTGCCGCGTACCACTACCGCCGTGAAGACCGATCAGCTTCGGTCGATCACCCCTCACCCCCACTATGTAGACCAGCCCTTAGTCTCCTCTTTTCCAAGATAAAAAGTCCTAACCTCTTTAATGTCTCCTCATATGGGACCTGTTCCAAACCCCTAATCATTTTAGTTGCCCTTCTCTGAACCTTTTCTAATGCCAGTGTATTTGTATGCAGTATTCAAAAAGTGGGCACACCAGGGATTTATACAAGGGCAATAAGATATTCTGCATCATATTCTCTATCCCTTTTTAAACGATTTGCAACATCCTGTTTGCTTTTTTGACTACCGCTGCACACTGCATGGATGTCTTCAGAGAACTATCCACGATGACCAAGATCTTTTTTCCTGATTAGTTGCAGCTAAAATTAGCCCCCCCATCATATTGTATGTATAGTTGGGGTTATTTTTTCCAAAGTTCCTCTTCAAAGCGAAGGTGTAATCCAGTGATACCAGCTCCAGAATCCCAAATAGTAGCACACAATTGAACACAGCCCACAGCAGCACTTCAGGAACAGTGCCTTCAGGTCAGTAAATAGTCCAACAGCCAAAGTAGAGTACAAAAGGCCATTTTCACAAATTATCTTAAATAATGAGGACACATGCAGCGGAGTACCACTCGAAGGCACCACCTAAATTTGGAACTTGGAAACATAAGCATTTCCTCCTATATAGCTCCATGGTATCAGGTTAAAAACAAAACCTAGAACAGTTAGGGGCAGGGCTCAGAAACAGCTACCAGGGGAGTCTCTGCTCTACAGAATTTCAGCATACATTTAAAAAAACCAAACCCTCTAGCTGTTATTGTTGTGAAGACAGATTCGGAAATGTGAGCCAATGCGATGGATGCAGAAATGAGTCTGCAGAAACAAAGATGAGAGTTGTGAACAGTCCCATTCGTCTCAGTGGGAAATTAACTAGTTGCGAAGTGATCACAAATTTTAAATATCAGCAATTTATTTCCTTATGCAACAAAGAAAGAGTCCCTGATCTGCACACTTTACTGCATGATGTCATTTTGGGGCCACCAGTAAGCAGTGGCTAAGAGATACAATTACTTCACCCCCAAATCAAGGAGGTGGCAAGCCCAAGAGACTAACCATTCCACAGGACAGGTTTGTGCCTCTCCAAGTCATATTTTAAGCATATGCTCAACCTACTGTGACTTCAACCTCATTCTAGATGCCATAGGTTTAGCTTGTTTTGTGTAGTCTCGAAGAATACCACCACGTTCCCCCCCCCCCCCATTCCACCCTGATCTGGCCCCTAAATAGATATGGAGATTGACTCAAGAGTTCTGCTTTCACAGGATACTTCTCAGAGATGAGCAACAAAGAAATTCAGAAATGCAGGTTAAGGTCATCTGTTAACCTTAAGTACATTACAGAAAAACCACTTTAGACATGGCTCACTGCTTTTGACTATAGTTTTTCGGGCACCGAACACAATTCCACTGTTGTTGAGTTCTTCTTGGATATTTTTTTAAAAATAACCAGCAGAGACTATTCATAGGAGGCAGGAGATGCTATTTGCAAGGCTTGAACGATTTATTAGACACATCACTCGCCAAAGGAACACGGCACGGTGTTCCCCTTTCCTCTTCATCCCCAAAAAGCCTTGCAGTAAGTGTTGTGTACTGTGTTGAACTGAAGTTCACCACTTAAAAAAGGGGGGGGGTGTGAAGCTTCATTTAATATTTGCAGTATTATTACACCAGCCCTACTAACTACATCTCTCCCCAGCAGAATTTAAGAGGTTAAATTAAGTTAAATATTCCAGCAGACAGGCAAAAGCAATTTCATTCCGTAAACACACAGAAAATTCACTGTGCAAACCTGGTTAGTCAAGGAAAACACAGTTTGGGCTAAACAACAAAAAAAAAACCACAACCCTACATTGAATCCTTCTAAAGGAAATAAGCTAACATCCTGGAAATTAGGGCCTGAAGTACTAAGATGGTCCAAACAGCCTTTCCTAATTCTGCTTAAAATGCTTTTCAAAACATTCAGGTTTAAATTATTCTAGTTATTAAATATTCAAGATACTGTTCCACACACATTTATGCACTGGCTATTCAGTAATAGTGTAATATATAGAGGTAATCGTCTATTTAACATGCTACTGGGGGGGGGGAGGAAAGGGGAGGAACTGGGAGACAGGCAGTTAACTGCAGTTCTCACTTCCACATTTTTGGCCAGTCCAGATCAGTGCTGTTAACTCAGAAGCTCAAGATAGCCATTTGGAAGACTACAGCAATTTTATTGGTTTCCAAAATACAGATGTTTTCACAGAAAAGCGAGACATGCAGGCATTTTTGTGTTATATACACTGTCAGGTACACATTATGAGCCAGGACTTGGAAGAAGTTTAAAAAAATTTGGCTGGCTGTTTCAAGATATACATCATCTATCCTATAAAGTTGTGTGTGTTGGTTGATCAACTGAGAGTTAACTAAATTTAAAGGTACCTCCTTCCCCCCACTCCAGAGAAAGCCCTAATGATGTCTATTGCCTTTTCTTTTCAGCCAAGTAATGTAACTCTAGAAGAGTAAGAAGCACTTCTTACCCCTGAATAAATAAAGTGGTTCTTAGAAAAGCCCTCAGCCTGTAGACACTCAGACTGGGCACTAGGCATAAACAGACTAAGCAATTGCCTAGGGTCCTGAGCAGCTCAAGGGGATCATCTATTCACTTAGGTGTTATGGGGAGAGGGGAAGGAAGCAAAAATATTTCTGCTTAGCACCCCAAACGAGCTAGCACTGCCTCGCTACAGACACCTGACATTTACAAGCCTTCTGCTGGGTAGCAGCAGTAGCATTGCTAAAGCAAATTACATCATTCCAGACACCAGCAAAACTGACCCCAGTGAGAGAAAATTAAATCTCCATTCTGTTTTAGAGATGACTTGCGAAGAAAAGCATTGGGTTTATGGTTATTTTGTTGACGATTCTGCCTGAATTAAGGCGATGAGATTTTGTATTAATTATTAATATCATTAATCACACAGATTAGATATTCAGGTCTGTAAAGTGTTTCCTGAAAGACTACAGAACATTGGAGAGCTAGTAGTACACCACATAATAAATGAACTAGTGAAACTTTATACTAAGACTACTCTCCCATCTTTGATCCAGAACTGGCACAGATGCAACACTGGAAACATTCATTCAGAGTGGGTGCAGCAGCAGACCTATTATTTCAGGAGGAGGAGGGAGAAGAGTTAAGGAAGTTTATGGCTCCCTCAGAACCCCACACAATTCAATTCATGGCAACTACAGTTACAGACAAGATCCAAAAATATAATACCAGTGAAAGTTAAGTAAAAATTCCTAAAATAGTTCCAAGAGAAGTGGCATATATGGAACACTGGTTCTATCCGCATTCATTTGGAATGTCCCATCTGAAATGCACACAATAAGACCTAGATACTGTAACAATTTCCACCTCTCTCTATTGTTTACTCATGCTGCTAGAACTCTAGATGCTAATGATGCTCATCACAAGCTAGATGTCTGATTGCAAGTGTTATCATTTGGCATGAAACTACAAATAGCTTTAGGTTTTTTTAAATTTTCTAGGAGCTGTTTTTGGTATTTCTACTATAAGAAATGTAGGGATGCTTTTCATAAGAGAAAGTGGGATTAAGCATATCTAGTCTCTATAGAACATTTAAAAATTGACAGTCTCATCAGGATCTCCTCCAAGAATGCATTTTCTTTTAAAGAGTGGGCTGGATAAGGCACGATAGCAAGTGTTTTCACATGGAAGTGGTAATGGACAGAGCAGGCAGCTGTTTTCTAGATATGGCCTTTGCCAAGGTTATACTGTAAACTCTAGCTGCAGTGGCAACACATTAGACACCAGGATTCCTTGCAAATTGACAACAATGCCTACTGGGCTACTAGTGCAGCTTGTTCTTCAATACTGGCAGTTTTCCCGAGCCTCTCAGCTGACAATCAAAACCCACTTTTGCACAATATTTTGCCATCAGATACTTACTACATTTTAAATGAAAACTGCAAAACCAAATGAACTTATTTCAAATTCTGTCACAAGTTTACACTTCAGTACAATTGTCTAACACTAAAAGCCAATTCTTCTCAGGTACAGCAGTGTAAATTCAGCATTAATCCACTCAAATCCATTAGATCTCTCTCTAAATATAGACAAACAGATCAGAAAGGAGGGAGTCTGATTTCCTGCTTAGGAATTGGGGACAAGGATGTCAAAAAAACCAAACATTGTTTGGTAGTTATTTCAGATGGTATTGCAATTTGTTCAAAGAAATTTGAGCTAACAGGAAAAGAAAGCTTCATGTTTTAAAATAACTTTCTCAAAAGATAGCTGTGCTCAGCACTCAAGATTTTAAACCTCTGCTAACAAACACATTACAAAAAATCAAATATTTCTGATGGGATGCATCTTTAGATGCAAATCAAATTCATTTATCGATTGTGTTTTGTTTTGCAGTGATAAATGGTGGTGAACAGTGGCAAGAGGAGATAAAAAGCCATTAGCCTGATGACAGTAAGATTTTGTCATGAGCAACCTTTTAGCATTGCAGACATCAATAAGAAGCCTACTATTTACAAGTAGGTAACTATTTTTTTCCCCTTCAACTCTGAAAGAAACTAAAGCATTGTAGAGTGGCTATGCTGATTTGGGGAAAGGAGCACGGAAGAGGTATATGGAAGAGCAGAGTCTTTGGATTTTGCTAGACTAAGAACAATTCTTTAACCTCCCCCAACTGATCTATTAAAATACAAATTCAGCTAACTCAGTGGAGGGGGAGGAACTTTTTCACCCTAAACAATTCGTTCCTGGCTCAGTAAGAAGGTTATGATAGGAAATATTTTAAATGCCTCCTTTTTTCTGGTAAATAATTATCCACAAGGTAAGCAAATTCATACATAAGAAATGTAAGCTTCCTACAGATGTATGACAAACTTAAGTCTTTTCCTACTTTGGTGGAAAATTAGCTGACTTAAAGGCAGTCATTAAATAGAACATCCCTTATCATGACACCATTTTATACAATAAAGAAAATGGTGGTGACTAAATGCCAAAAGGTCACACAGTGCGAGGGGGACTGTTTAAGTCTGAGCAACAGAATAAAACAGCATTAACAATAAACTAACATGATTAGGCCAGTAATGTGGAAAGATTTATGCAAATGGTAACTAGCATTTTCAAGACTTATCAGTTACTCTGAAGACTAAAGCAATTAAAGTCTTTACTATGCACAAAAACCATTTAGCTGGAACAGAACACACTGGAATTGAGAAGACTATCGCTGTGAAGGGAAATGTCAGTTCAAGTATGGCTATAAAAGGCTTTTGAAAGGGAAAATAATGCCTCAGTATGTCAAAGTTTAATGTTAGATAGAATGACTGAGTTCCCTTACAGTTTCAAGGTTATTTGCAATTAATCTAGCTTCCATTACTGCCAATACTATGTACAGCCAAAAGAGACAATGTCAGATCAACTGAAAAGAGATGTGAGGTTTAACACTAAATCAGCAGTTGGTCTCTTCTTCCACTGGTCTGTGAGAAAACAAGCTGCAGAAAAGGTTTGGGGTCTGCTTTAAGTCAGTCATCCCAAACATACTTTTTCTCCAAAAAGTCTAGGAAAAGAGTTCAGTGTTGTATATGGACTCCAATCTCTTTGACTTGCAACAAAGAGGGACATAAATTCCACATTGAAGCCGTAGTTCAAGTTCTCAACACAATGCCACTGTCACCCCTCTACCCCCAATTTTAGATAGAGTTGATTACTAATGGTTCTCTTTGCATCCTGACATTTTTTTCCAGCCCAATGCCAAGGAAGAGAAAAATCACCAGATATAGCTATTTTTGAAGTACTAATTTAGCATTAGGGAACAGGAGCCTCTAAACCATAACAGCACTCCAAAATTCAAGACTACAAGTATATTATTCACAGAATACATCAAAAAAAAGTTTCTCATCTAGTCATAAAACCGGTCATTAAACAGATTCAATTAATAACCAGTTACTGAACCATATATGGAAACTCTTATGGTCAAATGAAATATTCCCTGTCCAAGTTCTGACTTTAAAAATGTTGCATTCGAATTTTAAGGTGTTTGATAGTCATAATCTTGAAACATTAAGCAAACAATTTCATTTACTTGTACTTTAATATGTAATTTAATCTCCACTGATGCCAACACCACATAATTAGAATATTTCACAACAAAATTTCAAATGCAGGTTGTACTACATAAAACTGAGCCAGAGTTCTAGGAGAGGAGAGATACTCTAAGCTGTGAAAACTCTTGTTGTTACCAGGCATTTTGTCCTATCAATTATACTATGTAAGCCAAAATGGAAAGGTAAGATCAGAATGAGATAACATCCATGAAATTAAACTAATAAATTTAAAAACTATTAGAGGAAATAGTTATGGAGTGTGTAATCAGAGTAATCTCTGGACTCATTTCCACGAGGTATTCTTGAAGACAAAAGAATAGTAGTATTCAAAAAAAAAGATTAGACCTTTATATGAATGAGAAATCAAGCTACACGAAACAAGATAAGTTTTAAGGAGAGATAAAAATCTTTGTTTCAGGATGTAAACCATGTACTAAAAATCAGAGGTTAGTGAAAAATTCCCTTTGAGCAATTTATTCCATGGCTATCCATAGTGTTTTTTGCATCTTCTTCTGAAGTACTTGATATTGGCCACTGCCAGATAGGATATTGAACTAAATGAATCACCAGGCCTGATCCTAAATGGCCATTCCTATTAGGTACTTTCCTTTAGAGATTCAAAACAGCGAACAAAGTTTATTCACAAATATTCTGTTTTCAGTTTTTGCTTGGTGCCAATGCAACAAACTTCCTTGCCTTGCTATGATTCATTTCTCTAAGGTAGAGGTGTGGGAGTGGTTGAAGGATAATGAGTCAAAATTTCAAGAAGATGTGCTAGTGAAGTTGTGCCTCCTCAGTTTTAATCGGTTAATAGGCAAGATGAAAATAAGCTTATTTCCTGTTCAATTAAGATAAATATAATCTGCTTCTGTTGGGATGCAGAACACATCACAACCATTACATACTGTCTATTTGGACACACCAAGGTGTAATGGTCAGGAACAGCAGGGCTAAGGGCACTTTCTTCCACAGGGTGGAGTGCTGTGATAAGCTAAGAAAGCCAGTGCCCCAACTTTCTACATGTTCCTTTCCCCACCCCCCAGCCAGCTACTGTACTTGTGCACAGCTCACGTTCACTTTAGATTGAAATGACAAGGAACCCTTGCATATTTAAAATGCTCACAGTATTTCTGAAGCATTCAAGAGGCACAAGTTATTCCAGGGTTCTTCAAGCTAAAGGCAACGTAAACTGTGCACACAAAAAAATGCTGCCCCCCAGTGCAAGTAATGTAAGCTGAACCAGGGAGAAAACAGCAGACGCATGGTTATGACCGAATGTGAAATCCAGGAACAGTGAGGTCATACCTGGGATGGGGGAGGTAAAAAGAGGTCTAGAGAGAATTGGTGGATAGATGTGTAAGAATGAAAGGTTGAGTTAAAAATGGGGGAGAGGGGTAAAGAAGAGAGTAATACAGGTAGAGGAGTTTACTACAAAGAGTCCAAACAATGCTTCCTGTCAGGGTAGCTGATGCTGAGTTCATCTGAACTAAAACAGATGCATGAACAGAAGAGAAAAAGAACTAAGGAGGAGATTCCTGAGAGATTGCAGGAAACAATAAAGAAAGAAAAGAGAAGACAGAGCCAACCAAGCAGTCAAAGGGAAGAAGAGATGGCCAAAAGCTATTCAGTCACAAAAAGCACCTCTTTGCTAAAAGATTGTGCAGATTATTTTGATGCAAATACTAAGTACTGTACTACAGAATGCAGGAACAATAGCCAAATAATTCAACCAAGACCTGGCAAACTAGAATATTAGCAAAGAGAAGGATAAACTGAAGTTTCTACACACTTCCCTTGCCACAGAGTTCTGGGAGTAAAATATTAACACCTCTTCCCCATGATTTAAAGCCTCCAGCACATTCAGATCCTTCCCCTGCCATCTTTCTTCACCTGTTAGGCTTGCATATGTCTATCTGAACTTTCTTCTTGGTCCAACAAGAATTCTGAAGTCTTCAATCCTGTTTTAAAAGGGAAATTATTTCTTAAACTAGATTAATCTAGAACTTTTACACGTCAAGTTACAGCTATATTTCTCCAGTGTAGAAAAGGGAGCCAAACGTAATCTGTATCAGTAGCCTTTCCCCATCCACATCCACTCAAAAATTACACTTAATTATGCAACTGATAGATTCACACTCTAAGCTCAACTGTGCAGAAATGTTAGCAAATGGGAATGTCAGACTTTTCCTGCAGGTTCGCTCTTGCAGTGAGCACATGGGTCACACTAAGGAATGACTCTACATTGGCCCCAAACCAGTCTATTTACTGTAGGCTGCAGGTGGTGTTTCTGTGTTTGCATCATACCTGCCCCAACTCAGCGATCACAACATCTTCAGTTTGCACACACAGGCCCTAGGAAAAAGGACTACAGACTTGCCAAAAGCTTGTTAGGAAAAATGGCAGCTCGCATTGCAGAGAGGTGGAGGATGCACAGGAAGAAAGGGGAAACTACAGATCAGAGGAGAGGGCATCTCCCTCGGTGGGAAGAAGAGTCCTTGCAAGAGGCAGAATCCCTCCCTTTTTAGGGGATGTGAAGGTGCAGAGACATCGGCAGAGGAGGCGCAGTGTGGGACGCTTTAGTGGCCAGGGTTATGGGGAGATTGAGGGGAAGGCTGGGGGACTCTTTGGAAGGCAGCGCCCCACGAATAAAGTGCATCTGCTCTACACCTTGGCCGACCCCCACGCGCTCCCTTCCCTGCAGCACGCGCCGCCGCCCCTTCTCCCCTCTCCCGCGCGCTTGCCCGGGGATCCTGGCACGCGGCGCGGCTGCAATGGGAGGCCGCGCTCTCCGCCACGCCCAGAGCCTGCTCTCCCCCCTCCCCCCCCTTTCCCAGCGCGTGCGATCTCGCAGGCCAAGCGCGAGCGCGGCCACTTCCTCCGCGAGCTCGCGACAGCGCCCAGCTGCTGCCGCCGCGGCGAGGCGAGGCTCTTGCAGCGCGAGGTCCGGGCGGCACTTTGCAAGCGCCCCGGGGAGGGGAGCGCGCCCCGCCGCAGTTAGCTGCGGCTGTAACGACACCGGCGACCGTTTGTTTAGACGCCAGAGGACCCTAAGCGGTGCATTCCCCCCCACCCCACCCCACCCCAGGGAAAGCTGCAAACAAAAGACAGCGGCAGCAGCGAGAGAAATATCTGGACGCTCCAGCCCCCAGACTCCCGCACACGCTGCAGGTCGAGGAGCCGAGACCACAAACGCTTTGCTCGCTACCGCTCCCCACCAGGGGCTGGTTTCCAGGGCACGCCAAGCGAGCGGGGTCTTGCAAAGTATGAACAGCTCGGGGAGTCCGGGAACAAACCAAAAAAAAAAAACAGCCCCACGTGCCGCCGCCCCAAAGAGGAGTCTGGAGCGTCATCTCCGAGGCAGCCCCAACAGCGGTCCCCCCACGGAGGGGGGAAATCTGCTCTCATCGCCCCGCTGTATTGTTTTAACTTACTCCGGCCCCGCGTTTGCAGCGCCCACGCCAGCAAGGATCCCGATCCAGCTGCGGCAGGGACGCGCGGCGCGGGCGCTGGCGGGAAAATAAAAGGAACCCCCCACCTTGGGCGGCTTGAGTGACACCTGGGAGCGGCCAGTGAGGGCGCCGGCAGCCTGCAGCCAGGCGAGGCGTCAACGTTCCCGACGGGAAGGGGCTCCGCCCCGGCCCCACACATAGGGGTGGGGGGTATCACGCTCCCTTCCCCCGCCCCTCCCACTTTGTTATGGGCCGTGCTAATGCCCCTGGGCCCCAACCAGAGCATTGCAGGCTGCACTAGAAACGCCTCCAGAGCCCCAGTGTCCTGCAAACGTCCCCTAGCTGCATCCTGCACGGAATTGCTGAGCTGCCCCCCTCCCCCTCCAAGAAATTGTTCTTCTCCTCCCAAACTTTGCACTGGGGAGCTTTCATTCACCCGGGGTCTAATGTGCAAGGGACTTGGAGATCCGCTTGGTAGCCTGTTCTCAGGGGGGTCCCCACGCCTGGGTCGGGAGAAGAACTGTCGTGCAGTGTGCGGCCCCAGCCGTCTGATAATAATCGGGGTCGGTAATTAATAAGGAGTCACGCTTCCATTCCCGCTCCCATTAATAGTGATATTTGTGTTGCATGGGGCAGGCCACCATTGTCCCTCTGTGCAAACTCGTGCCTTCTGCAGTCTGAGCACTGCTTTAGGCAGAAGCACCGGAGCGCACCTCCTGCAAACAACTAGGAGATCTGTTATTGCACTTGCTCCAAGCTCTTAGTTCATTGTCATTAAACACCTGAGCGACTCATTAGCCACAACAGATCACCTGCCCATGTGTAGGACTAGGGGGAAATAGGCTCTGGCTAAGCAATGCCGTACGGGCCTCCTGCAATCAAGAGGTGGAAGAGACATGGGAGGTTACAGACAAGAGCTCTAGGTTAGCTGTTTCTTGCTTCACAGAGGTGTGAAGTGTGCTTTATCTCTTTTATGGAAAAGAAGGTTTTATGCTCAGGCTCTCCTTATTTTTTCCCCTCCTATCCTAACAGGAACAATTTATTATAGATTTGGAGGGGAGGGAGAGAGGAAGGTCACATTGCTTCTTTCCCTATACTTTATCTAGTATAAAGAAGGAGGAGTACTTGTGGCACCTTGGAGACTTACCAATGTATTTGGGTATAAGGTTTTGTACCGGTAGGCTAAATGTTAGTCAAATAGTCAAAAGACCGGAAACACCTGCAGCTCAAGTCAGAGAGGCCTACACTACCTCTATTGCTCCCTCCATCTCTCTAAAATAGCCCTTTCTCAGGAGCTAGCTCCATTGGACTGAAATACTGTAGTGCACAAATCCTCTCCAGCTTGGTCCCTGCTAAAATTTAGATTCCTAGTTTAGTGTATCAGCTCAACTTATTCCCTGGTTGGAGATAAAATGCACTCTATAGATGGGCTTAGCTTCTAACAACTGCCTGCAGTTAAGGGTACTTTCTACAGAAATGGCCTGGGGACGAGGTGTTAAAATGACTGGCTAGTATACTATAGACTAAGTCAAGGAACTCAGCATTGGTCTGTAAGATGCACTTTTCAGCTTCAGGCACTTATACTCCTCCACCCTCTCAGAAGTCTCCTAAAGGGTGATATTTGCAAGCTATAAATCCAGCAAGGACACAACCTCCACCTCTCAATAACACTCTTGTCTCATCGATCTACTTAATAGTAGTCTACGGGCTTCGTCACTTCAAACCTCTAGCAAGCTGGATGCTCTTTCTTCCAGGGAGTATATTTAGCTAGGCAGAAAATAGGCGTCGGTGAATGGTTTTAACTGGACGGGGATAGTCACATCCTCAAAGCTAAGTGCAAGTACTCAATGGTTTCATATTCCTTTCGCCCTCCCAACAATAAAGCTAGCTCTGGAACGTGTGATGATTAGTTAATATGCCGCCTCAGCACCAATTTCACTACCAATACTGGGGAGCCGAATGAAGGAACATGCCCAGCTACCAATTTGCCACAGTTGTATAGCTCGCCTGGTGATTTCTTTCAGATGTGCAATAGGTGGGTACGTCGAAACGTGATGGGCATAAATTAAACAACAATGGCAACGCTTGGTCCTGTCCTTCACCACGCTGCGGTGCAATCCTTTAGCAGCTCTAAAACGCCACCTAATCACGTCGCTTAATACAGGACAGGAAGGAGGTAGAAGATGCATTATTTTTAGACCCAGGGTACCCTACTAACCCCCACGCCCCTCCCGCCTATCACCCCCTAGCATTTTGCTTCTGCCACTAAATGGAAACTTCTCCCCTGCAAGCCAGACTTCCCCGCGGTGATGTTTCCCCTACACTATAATCGGGAGGCTGCTTTATCTTAAGCAGGGACAGGATTGAAGTTAAAACTGAAGCAGGCTCGAGCAGCTAGTTACAGTCTGGACCACAAACGCCTCCCATGCTCAACCATTTTTCTCTGGTGGCAGCCTGACAATAGCGAAGAGAGGGGAGAAAGGGGCTCAGGCTACCGGGCTGGCTCCCGGGCACTTGCAGGGAACCGCTTTTCCACCGATGAATGCTGTCGCTACAGTAGGACCACGGACAGTGATTGGAGTACACCTCTCTCTGTCCTTGCCAGCTCAGCCTTTCTGCTGCCTCGGTACGAAGCATTTTTAGCTTTCCCAGAACAAAGGGACGCTTGTATCCCGCCTGTTGACTGAATCCTCCCCATACAGCTTTTCATTTTCACTGGAAGGTTTGAAAAATAATGTCTCCCCCTATATCACAGCAATCAATTAACCCAAATCGGACCTTGCATCCCTTCCACCCAGTCATCAGTTTTGACAGCTATTTACCCCAGCTCATCACACGGGCTGCACGGACTTGGTCCAGACCACTACAACTCATTGTATGCTGTAGCCTACCTGCCATCTCATATCCCTTCAGAACTGACAAAATGCTGTCTGGCTAATGCAATTAGACTTGGGGTCTTATCCCGCCTAAGCTGCAAACGTAGGTTTATCTTTTCAAAGCGATACTCATTCATTCCTGTGCATGATGTTTTACGCAAGTGATGCATTCAGAGTTGGAAAGGCATTCCTATTATCAGAACTTTAAACCACGATCTAGCTAGTTTATAGCCTAGGTACTGAATATATATAGCTGCTTGAATGCAAAATAATGTATATTTTCTCCTACTGGTCTTAATATTGCCAATACTTCCAGGTATTTGTCCTGTTAACACACTGTAATGCACATGAATTGCTTTAAAGGAAACGTAAGCATATGTAATAGATTTAATTCTTGACTGCATGCATCCTACGCTTTCTGGTATTTGATTTAGACAGTGTATTCGCTATAGAAACATTAAAAGAATCAAAACACAACTTACCTTTCTCTCTTCAGCTTAAAAAAAAGTAACGTTGAAGTTCTCCCAATACAAAGGAGCAAGAAGCAGATGGATAGTTCTCAAGACAACACACAAGATCTAAACTGTGGACAGTTTGAAACGGAAGCAAATAAAATGAAAATGCTTTCCCTCCCAATAGTCCAACACTTAAAAAAAAATCAGGGAATTAAAAGGGAAAGGAAAACTTCAAACAGGGAATGTGACAAGGCTAGCCTCCTATTGCAACACAACTAAACAAAAAAAAGGGGGGAGGGGAGAGGAATAAAGGAAGGAACAAAGAAAAGAAGGGATGAAAGGACGCGCTACAAAGACGGTCTCTTTCTCTCTGTCTCCTGGTTTCTTTTTAGCAGCTCGCGACAGAAGTAAAATGCTGCATCTCTAAGTGAGAACAGAAATAAAGGGGGAGGACGTCTTAAAAGGGAGGTGGACTGGATCGCACAGATTTATAGCAACCGTATCACCCAGCGCTCCTCTGCTTCCGCACCAGTGTGTGCGCCTGCAGTTGTGCCAGGCTCCCACCTAGCCCGGGCGCCACGCGCGGAAGTATACGCCGAAACCCGAGACAACGGAACCTGCTGGCGAGCCGGCGCGCCGCGATTGGTGTGACGGGCCTCCTCGGGCGCCTCCCCCGGCGCAACACCCCGCCTCGATTGGCTGGGCGCTGGTGTCAATCGGCACTTTCGATGGAGTCCCGTTTCAGGGTGAGGTGCACCGAGAGGTACCAAGCTCGGCACGGGGGCAAGGCGAGGAGACCTGCAGCAGGGAGCGGCGTGGGATGCTTCTGCCTGAACTCTCCGAGTTCCCCGCCGGGTGCAATCTTTATCCCTCCGAAAACTGGCTGGTGGAGAAAGACCCGGTGCCGTGGATGGACTGCCGCAGCTTTCATTAAAATGCCATGCACCACCTCTGTAGCCCTCTCTTTAAACACGAGCCCAAAAGAATGGTCTGCACCTCCACCTTGTTTCTCCCGGGTCTGTTTTGGTGACTTTCTAGTGCGTCGTGATTGGTCTTAGCGTTTCAGTCTTTTTAATACACTGGAGGGTAGTTAGACAACACTTGCAAAGGCAAGGCTGGAAAGCAACTATTAGGAAATAGTACTTGCCATTATGTCACGACAGAGTAGGGTAGAATAATTAGACCATCCGAGCCAGAAAGCCGCTGTCCAGAGCTCGGAGCCTTTCATTGGCCGGTTACAGCTAACAAAATAGGAGTTGGTATGGACCTCATACACTGTCAAGCAAAACGTGTTTCACTACACTGCATTTAAAGAAGTTTCTAGTACTGACCAATTACTGCAGTAATTTCTCCTCTGACAGTGAAGATTGGTATTAATTGAGATTTCCAGTGACAAACAGCTATGGGGGGGACACACGTTTCTTATTATACAGTATCACTATTATCTTTCCAAGAGAACACGGGTGCAATTAAGACGGTTACGTTGAATGGGAGAAATAAGCCTGCCTGATATACTTAGACCTTTCATTGCTCATATTGGTCCTTTATGGCACTTGAACTTACTTTCTGTTTGAAATCCGAAATGCTTCCTAGAACGTATTTGCTTCTTTTTCCCCTGATACACAACACAAGGCGGATAAAGCATTTTCAGTAACAAAGCACTTATGCCCTTCGGAAGGGACTCCTTTGGATGCTTATTTAGTGCAATCTGGTATTTGCATCCAGCCCGGGAAGGGAGGGGGGGGAGGCAGACGCACACAATGATTGGAAGAGCAGTAAAATAAATTAGTGTTCCTTAAGAGTGTCCTTGAGTGTTTATAAATGATTAATGGGATGGAAGAGAAACCTGTTTATCTGCCGTGTGGTCCATATAATCGCCATCTCCTATCAACGTGACAATAACTAAGTAGTACATAGGGCCTGATTTTTTACATCTCGCAAGACCATTTATATTTTCAATCTATTTAGCAACTTTCTAGAACACGAAGATTTTAGATCATCTATCAGTCTATCACCAACTTTTTGAACCCGGTTGGAACTCCGAAAGAAAAAAAACCGGATTAACTCCGCTGATGAACAAGTGGCGAAAGAGTTGTTCTTTGAACTGAAGAGAAACCGGGTGAGGAAAATTGCAAAGAATTATCACTATGATAAACACCTTCCCGACAAGGCGGCTCCCACAACAGTCCTACTTAAGTGATGTCTATTTATAGCCAGTTTGTAGACGTGCATGCATAAATTATGTTTCTAGCAGCTTAAGTTAGTATTCCATAAAGTCCCTTGAGCTTGCACTATTTTTCTCTTTACTTTGGTCTGTGGTGTCTCCTTAATTATAGCAACACCTACCCTTTGAAAAAATAACTGTTTAGATGTCTCTAAGGATGCCACACATAACACTTAAATGTTGGTGCTCTTTAGAATGTGGGTGATGTCATCTTGCACACAAATCAAGTTTAGTATATATGAATAAATCATATTTTGAAAAAAATGGAGTTAGTTTGTCAGGGAGGGTTTTGAAGTGTGGATCATAACTGAGACTCAGCAGAACAAATACAACTTCTCCGTTCTGTGTTGTATTCTTAGAGAAAACTAGATTTACTTAGCGGTTACTTTTTCTTTAGTCTAGATTATGTAGAATTTTTTTTAGCAGTGTACACCCTTCCTCAACAGTGTATCAGCAGTACGCGAGGGAGGAGAAAATAAACCCAATTAAATCCCTGAGCGGGATCCTTGGATGTATTGGCAACCCCTTTAAAATAACTATTTACCACATCAATAAAGAGCTGTTTCTAAATTTAAAAGGGGTTTGTAAAGAAAACCCCGAAACTTATGAGATATTGGAAACTATAAATGTGGCTTTTCCCAACTTTTCCACGGAATTAAATGAATCTGTCAGAAGCAGGTGCCCGAACACGTCTGCTATTCAGACTCCTATTGTAACACTTTAAAACAAAAGAATAGCCCAGCTGTGATTACTATTCAATTAGTAATAAGATCCATAACTCCCGACCCTAACACTTTTGATAGACTTAAAATCTCTACCGACGAGGCACGCCCGTTGGTTGATACAGTGCACTGAGTGAAACTAAGCAGAAAATAGCCCTGAAAGCCCGTGGCTTGCCATTGGCCCTTCTCCTCTCTGATTCGTCTTCAATCTCCTCGGTTGTACTGCAATGGCAGCAGGGGGAAAAAAGGAAACGTTCATAGATTCCCCCTCCCCCAACCATGAAATGCTTTCCCATGCATTATGTATAAATAGAAAACTGCCACATATAATGTTGCAGACGATGACCTTTTGGGTAGAAAGTCGCTTTGTTTACTTTTTGGGGGGACGGGGGAGGGTCTGGACAGAGCATTGGGTTAAAATGTGTTAGTTGTCAAACTGCCTTGGCATACTTGAAAGCCAAATAACCCCTTTTAGCCAGAGATGTGTTTTAACATTGCTTAAAACAACCCATCCTGGGATTAAGACTGGGAGATTCTGTACTGCTGATATCAGAACAATTAGGAAATGTTCTATTTAAACGCTTCACAGCAAGAAGATGAATTCAGTTTCACGGCTAACTTTTAAAAACCCACTTCACCCTAACTGTCTAGGAGATAGCGACTCCACTTCAGCAAGCTGAGAGGATCGGATGGGAACAAAAACCGGACAACGTTGTAGGGAGCTAACGTACCTGAGTCATTACAAACCCTAGCCGTCTGACTAGAACTAATGCAGGTTGTAGGACCATGGACAGAGACAAGCAGCCCCCTCCTGATCCCTGACACACAACTGCATTCTCTTTACAAAACTATTCCTAAGAGCCATGCGACAGAGCACGTTCAGTAGCATATGGGAACAATGCTGCTTGGAGTTAAGTAAACTTTCTTTTTCCCTTTCTTTCCCCGTCTCCCCCCTCTCTTTTTGTTACAGCGACCATAAAGAGCATCACACTGAAACCTGCCTATCCCCAAGCAAAAATCCTCAGTAAAATGTATCATGTTACTATGGGCTTTTCCCCCCCTCCCTGCTGAAGGCACTTCTTATCTCAACCAAATAATTCCTAGTTAGTGTTGTTCATGTGTGAAATTGTAAGCTGGCAATCACGCTTTAAAAAAACCCCTTCATCTAAAAGGGCCCTCTTAAGGTTGTGTTTACAGTGCACGCTTAGGTTTTGCTCCAGTTACCGTCATAAAAAGCATAAGCATGAGGCGTTGAAAACAAATCGTCAGACTGGTATATCTTGCCTCAGAAAAATACCTGCTCGTTAAGTGGTGTGTGGCTTTGCGGGGTGGGGATTTTTGTTTTGTTTTTGTCTGACCCTATACAGATCCTAGTATTCTGGAAACTGTGTATGAATCTACCTTAGTATAAATAATGCAACTGACGTTGCTATAGTTCTTCCTCTATTGTGCAACAAAAAAGTCTTAATAGGAATACAGTCTGTTTCTCAGTGCGGGGTCTCTTTCTGGAGAGGGCTAAAGGGGAGCCAAGTTTGGGTTTCTTTAGCAGGAGGGAACAGCAATCGCTTGGCTTCCTGCAAGGGAGAGATAAATCGTAATCCAAATAAATAAAATAAGAATGGAAGTAAACCATCTGTCTGGTCCCGAACGCCACTGCGACCTTGTTCATTTTCTACAGCGAAATGAGAAGAGGCAGCTTTCTGCTGCACGACAGCGCTTGTTTGCGGGTAGTTCCTCTCGCTGAAGATTTGTCTTCCCCGTGGTGTGCAACACACGTTTAATGTTAAAATAATCAGCCCGGGC
Source organism: Sternotherus odoratus (assembly GCA_032164245.1). Classification (NCBI taxonomy): domain Eukaryota; kingdom Metazoa; phylum Chordata; order Testudines; family Kinosternidae; genus Sternotherus; species Sternotherus odoratus. The sequence continues at coordinate 16,312,858 of JAVMKO010000007.1, read as the reverse complement.
ACACCAGCCAGTCAATCGGTCCCATCGACCCCCTTTTGTGCTCAGATCAAACGCGTGCACAAGGGAAGGAGGTGACAGACCCAGGGCCCGGTGACAAAGCCGTCGTTTGTACCCAAAGAAGAGTGAGGCCCAGAGAGACACCGCGGCTAGAGAAGCAGCTGTCTTATCAGCGCCGTGCAGAGATGGCGATGGCTCAAGAGGTCCTCAGCAGATAATCACTTGAATAGGTTTGCAACGCGCCAAACTTCACGCTTGATAAGACCAGCCCAATGTAGACAGCAGCCCCGATCCAGCCCCATTCTCTTTTATCGGCGCTGTAAATTAAGAAATTGAAATTCAGGTGGCGCCGGCAGCAGGTTGCTGATAGACCACTCAAGTGAACGCTCATTAGAAAGCTTTCGGCAGAGAGGAATAGGCGCCTGTAACCGGATCTTACTTTAATAATAATTAAGAAGTCGCCCCCTGTCTTAAAGTGACACCTAAGGGGGTGTGGGAGGGGGTTGCCTTTTCTTTGTCAGCATGTCACATCCCCTGAGTCACTGAACAAACCAGTTGGCTGCGAAATTTAAAGACCGACTTCATTGCAAAAGACAAGAGTTCCCATTCCAACTGCAGTGCTAATTTTAACACCCCCTTTCTACCTCCGATTAAGTAAATACTCGCCCCCTTCTACCGCCGATGAAGAAAAAGATGCATGGTGACTTAATAAAAACAACCCTGGTATTAAAAAAAATGCAAACTACAGAAGATAAAAAACATGTTTTTGCGAGCACAGGTTAATCAACACTCTTTACTGAAGGGAGTGAAAGGGATAGTTCATGAGTTAGCATCATTATTTGCATGTCACAAGAAAAATGAGCTAGAAAGTAGGTACTAAGCCGTTTATGTAAGCAGCAAATCCCGTTCTAAAATATGTGTGTTGATTGACTAATGACATCAAGTTAGAATACCCTAGCTCCTCCTTGTTTCAGCAGCAACGCCTGGGGGGTGGAGAAGCTTAGCTTTGATTTAAAAACTAAATTGCTTTTATGGAAAATGCAATTAAAAGGGACATTCAGAGAACACATCAGTACAACCGTTTTCATATGGTAGGGGTGACTACATTTACTTAGCTGTTTTGTGGGTTGGTCTCCAAAAGGGCTGAGTAGCCACACCAGAGGCAAGAAACTATCTAATTTTTGCCAGTCTATCAGCCCATGCCTTCCTTGGATACCTTTTAAATCTAGGTGGGTTTTATTTCCCAACAAAAATAAACTATTGGATAAATGTCTGTACTTAACTGTCAGCAGGCCAATAAAGGCCTCTGTCAGGCTGTCATTGGGGCTGGTTAACAGGAGGGCAGAACAGTGAATATGGTGGTATAATGCTGATATTTTTAACAAGGGGCCATCACATGATGGCAGAAGGGAGATAAGGAGGGATTATGGAGGCCATTAATTTCTTTCCCCTTTCAACAGAAATGCTTTCTCATAACCAAGGAGGGAAGCAGCACTAGCCAATGTGGGGAGAGTGAGACAGGAGGGACCTCTATATTGGTGCACTTTGCTGGAAACATTTATATTTCCATCCTGGAAAAAAAATGCTGGCTTTATTAATGTATAGCAGAGTATTTGTCTAGTCAAACATTTAGGGAGGAGGGGATGAGCATGGGATCAACATCCTATAGATTGATCTGCTAGTATCTTTTGTTTGTTTTTGCAATACCTGACATTTGGTGCAGCATGGTCATTTTGTTAAAAAGGGCAAAAACACTTGCTCTTTTTAGAAGTATTTTTGTATTAACCCTCAGGATAAATTATTTCTAGCAGGGATGATAAGAAGGCGCTGGAAAGGGGTGAACACCATTTAGAAAACCACTCCCTTTAATTTGGTGGATGTGTAATAAAAGTGTACCATGAATCCCCATTCAGTCAAGCATTGCATGGGGAGAAATAATCTTGCGTAAAAGAAAGAAACAAACCCCCTACATTAAAGCACTTTGTTATTTTTAAGTTATGATATTTTCCATCTAAAATAATATTGCTTTTAAGCTTTCACTCACTGAATTAGGCCAAATACTGACACAGCTTGGAGAATTTGGTGAAATTATATTTCTATCATACCAAGATCTTTTCTCAGGAAACAGGATAGATATAAACCTACTGTAATTAGTACATCCACTCATGGTATTATAGTTATAGAAATATTGACTTAACTGATGGATTTTACTTTTTCAAACATACAATGTGTGTGTTATATTTTCATTCAATCTGTTGAGGAAAAAGTGCATGTTACACAAAAGTAGCTTTTATATTCTGCCATCATTTTTCTTGCTGACAGTGTAGTGCAGTAAAATAGTGGCTATTGCTACTAGTATTGTATTGAAAAAATGTCCCTGTGAAGTCTGGACTGTTAGTACACTAAGTAATTATATCATCTTCAGATAATCAGATCATATGCATAGTAGATGGATTTTTTTTGACCTTGTGTAGATCACTTGTTTGTACATATTTCAAATCATTTTAGGTATCTGCTTGATTTTTTTTTGTTTTTATTCAATTAAGATGATGATATGCACCCACTTTGTAATTAAGATGCACAATCAAGGTCTGCATATAATTACGTATTGATGTGGATGTGTGGGAGTTTGAGGTGCATTCAAGTTTCACTTGCTTTTAGTCATATGACCTCAATCTTTTTCTGTAACATAAGCTTAGTTTGATTGGTGGAACCAGATACCAGTTCCCAAAAGGGAACACTAAATTTAAATATATTTATGTAGCATTATGTCAATAAATACCATTTCTTCCTTCCCTCCACCTTTTATCAGTTTTCCTTTTTCTTCCACTCTTACATTTATACACAAGAAACCCTCTTGTCCAAAATCTGTGGAATTAAGCTGCAGTGATTATTACTTGCAGTGATCAGTTATGTAGATCAAATCTTGTTCTCCAAAAGCCAATTCCCAGTGGTGGTGATATTTGTCCCTCAGTTATATTGATCTCTAGGATTTTAGTTGTAAGATCAGATAGGAAAGGACTTCTTTGATTTTCTTCACAGACAAGAATTTAACTTTTTTCATGTGAACATTCTTTACCTGCAGATGATTTAACAATTTATGGGAGTGCCAGTTGAAAAGAGTAATTAAATAGACTTGCACTAGCACTAAAATATCTAGTGGAACTTGCTATGTCTTTGCACAGTAGAATTTTTGCTTTTCTACCATACACAAACTCACTTTCATGGATCAGAAATTATACTCTAAGGTTTGAGCCACTTAACTCTCATTAAGAGGAGTATATAGGGAGGATCTGGCTCATACTTTATCATTCGATTTAGCTATCTAAAAAGTTACCCAACTTGATCCTCAGAATACTATTAGAGTCCATCTATAATTATGTGGTCAGCCTACTGTAGTTCTTGAATGTTGCATGTTTGGAACAAAGATTATGCTAGTATCACCCAGGCTGATGCTAAGAAAGTATTTAGGTTATTACAAGTTTATTGGCCTGATACTGGTGCATCTGATGTCCTATTTTGACACCACGTTTCCTGCTCTTGGACACCTGGGCAAATGTGCATCTGATACCGAAAAGAAAGAAACAACTTCTGCACCAGCCAAGTCAATAATATTTTAAAATACATTTTTCAAAATTTTGTCTTTGATAAAAATAGACCACCAGTCTGAAGAAATAAATCAAGGAAGAAACAGAAGATTCTCTAGTATTGTTAAGAAAAAAAGCGTGAGTTCAAGTAACTTCTGTGATTTTTCTAAACAGATCACCAAAGATCCCTAGACATTTTTCTCCTTATCTTTTCATCATGTTAGTAGCATGAGTAGCAGAGAATAAGAGCTACTAACATTTACTAAGGGATTTGAAAATTCTTCATTTGAGATGCCATTCTCAGCCATGGTATCTCAGCCATGTTAGTACTTTATGTACTACTTTTGCCTTAATGCTAAAAGTCCTACTAAATTCTCCCAAACAACTTTCAGTCACAGTTAGGATCCTAGAACTTTATATCTGTTCAATTTTATAATAAAAATATATGAAATTTAAAATACCTTCCACCCAAGGATCTATATATTTAACAAGTCTAATAGTTTGCCCAAGTTATAATGAAATGATTCTTTTTTAACAAATGAGAAAACTTGAGTTATAGAGAAAGTAGATGATTGGCTCAAGAAGAAATCTATGTTCGAGATTTTCAGTCCTGTACTTTAACCATAAGACGATTCTTCCTCCCCAAACTAATCGTTAAAACTATAAAACATAGGCCCAGATCCACAAAAGGGACTTAGGCATTGCCATACTCAGAATCTTTGTGTCTCACTTTTAGGCACATAGAAAAATCACAGGAACAACACTGTGATTCACAAAGACAGAGTTAGGGCCCTAAGTTCCCTATACAATGAATGGGAAGAGACAGGAATCATCGAACATGATCGACACAAACTAGCATGCTAGGTAGGGAGCTGCCTAAGCTAACCAATGGGAGTGCTAACCACAAGAGTGTGTACTAAGCCCTTTCCCTGTCAAAAACAGGCACCTAACTTCGCTTACAGATCCACAAATGGGAACCTATCTCCTGAGTCAGATGGCTTAGGCACCTAAGTCGTTTCTTGTGAAAATGAGGCATCTGCCTAAGAGCCAGAGAAAGAGGGGGTGTAGCAGGGCGGCGACTCACCTCTGTGGCACCTCCCACTGGTCCATCTGGGGAATTAGCTCAGTCCAGCGTCCGGACCGCCCTCTGCAGGCTGATGTCCTGCTTGCTGCTGGCCCTGTGTCCCTTCCGGACCCCGGTGCCCTCTTACCAAGGGTGCTGCACCCCTGCAGTACCCCCTCAGGTCTTAGGGTCTCCCCTCCCTGGGGAACCCCCACCCTCTATCACCACCTTTCCTCAGTCTAGGCAACTGCCAGCTCCTCTTGCCTTGCCCCAACCCTGCTTCTCTCTAGGTACCTCCTCAAGCTCCCAGCAGCCAGACCTGTCTGCCTCCTCAGCTTGAGAAGGAGACGGTCTCTGCACCAAACTGAGCCCTTTTTATCTGGAGTGGGCTGCTGCCCCACTCCAGGGGATTATATAGCTTTTTAGCCCACTGATTAGAGCACTCATCTGGGAGGTGGGAGTCCTGCTTCCATTTCTCCCTCTGCCAGATTGGGGAGAAAGAATTTAAGAGGGGTCTCCCACCTCTCAGGAGGATACTCCAATCTGTGAGCTGTGGGGTATTCTGATGTGGGACTCGGTCAGTCTCTCTTGCTAATGCTGTTCCACTGTAGATAAGTGATGAAAGAGTGATTGGAGCATGAGGCATGGACAAACCTGAGTCTCGCACCTCACAGTTGGTTGTCCTATCTACCAGGCTACAGAATCAGTCACTGACTCTCTCTCTCTCTCGGACTATTTAAGTCTTTGGGCCAGAGTAAGATCCGGACTCTCCCACATCCCAAGAGAATGCTCTAACCACCATGCTAAAAGTTATAAACTGGACACCAACAACACCACCACCAACTCCCCCTCCAGCTGGCCTCGATAAGGAAGAGAGCCTCTGAGTACACCAACCTGATCGGGCCCCACATGTGAGATAGGGGGGGAAAAAAGTGTCTTCGCTGGTTCATGGATCACTGTGGGTGTACATGTGAGATAAGCATTCAGACATCTAGAGGTAGGCAGCAGTGCACGTGACCAGAGGCAGGAACTTAAATGCTGAGGAAAATGTGAAGTGAAAACTTCAGCACTTGAAAAAATTAAGAGTGAGTTTAGGCCTATACAGGGTTTTATAGGAGTTTTGTGGATTATAGTGGAGCCTAAACTGGGATTTAGGTGCCTAAATCTTGGGTTTAGGTGCCAAAGTACCTTCATGAATCAGGGCCCTACTATCTCCCTCCACTTATGGTGGGCAAGAAGGCAGGAGAAAGCTACAGTTCAAGTTACAGGATCACTTGGACATCATGAGTTAGATGCTCCAAAGATCTCGTCATGGTCTTTCCACAAAGACAGGGAATGAGAATTTGGTAGTGTGCACTTGCCTCCATGTGTTGGAGGAAGTGTTAAAGGAAGCAGTTAACAGTAAGAATATTTTTAATAAGGATACATTTCCCCCATTTCTTTAGCATGTCCAAACAGGTTAATACTTTCTGTTGGGATTTTCTATTTCTGATAGGGTGGTTCAGAGCTGAAAATTCTACAATGTAGTAACTATGCAAATGAATATGGTAATCCACTGCTTAATAGGATGTACATGCAGTCTACCTCTTCTGTAAGGTTGTCTGCTTGGAATAATTATGTTTTCCATGTTTGGAATGGCAGATCAAGGGGGAAAAAAAGGTAAACTAGGTATGGTTTTCATATATTGATGAAAGAAATCTATTGTATATTATTAGCAGCTTGGTATCATTTGAATATCTGAGGAAAATGGGAGACTTGGTGTTTCATTGACATACCACACTAAACTCCAAACTTCTGGAATGTACACTTGAAGCCTGCTAGGCTAGAGTGAGCAGACAGCAAGTGTGAAAAATTGTGATGGGAGGTACGGGGGGGAATCGGAGCCTATATAAGAAAAAGACCCATAAACAGGGCGGGACTGTCCCTATAAAAATCAGGACATCTGGACACCCTAGGCCTCAAGTGAACTAGTTTCTCATCATAGTCTTTAGTGAATGTTTTTCTCCATCCACAATTTGAGGGTCAATGGAACTATTCACACTACACAAAGTTAAACACATGCATAAGTCTTTAGGGACTGGGGGCTCCAGTCTGTAATGAGTGGAGATGGAACAGCTGTGCAAAGCTTGCACAGCAACTAGCCCAAGTCACGCATGGTGTCAGTCAAATGTTACCAATTCATGTAACTGACCACCAAAAAAAAAAAATCTTACCATTTTTTAATTTTACACATACTATTCTAAACAAATGTAAGCTTCTCCAAGATCTTTCAAATCAACTACACAAAAGTATGAATGAAGCCTTCTTCAATTTGTCTTTTTTCACTGATATACGAGAAATCAAATATTATTGTGGTTCTGAAGAGTTAGCAAATCAGGTGCCTTAAAACATAAATGGTGTTAAAACCATGTATAAATTGCTTGGAGCAATAACAGACATTTTTGTGAATTACTTTGACACAATGTACTACAAAACTTCTTTTGCTTCTTGCTATGTCTTCTTTAGATTTCAGATGTACAAAAAGTCCTTTTAAATGTTAGCTCATTGTCTAACCCTGACAGTGCCAGTTTTAGACTTCTTTTTCCTGTGCAATCTAATTGCTTTTTTCATCATCATCCAAACTGTTGGTTTCACACAGTTGAGAATAAGGCTCCTCTATTTTCTAAAACAACTTTTCCTAGTAGATTGTCCAACTTCAGTTATATATTTATATCCTTCAGTTATATATCTGTATATCTTGTAGAATCACCTTTAACAATTTTCTTTGTTACAGTATTGCAATGAGCATGTTTTTCTTCCTGGAACTGTAAGAACGATTTTTAAAATTTATGGATTTCTGCTTGATTAAATTAAGTAACGTTTTGCCAAATCCTAATCAAGCAAGCAAGAACAGGGGAAAATCGGCTTAAAATGAGGTATGTAGTTCAAATATAAAGAGAACCGAAAACAAATAGTGGCAAAGCCACACATAAATTAAAGTTGCTTTCCATTTTTAATTAGCTGCTTGTCATGTTGAGAAATGAGATTTTATTCATAATTATTACTAAATATATTACTCTTATTGTAGGCTCCTGCATAGCTTTCTGTTCATTTTATTTTGTGTGCATTTTGGAAAACTTCAGGCTATCATGACATTATTTTCATTTGTGACTTGGATAATGGAATATAAATATGCTTATAAAATTTGTGGATAACACCAAACTGGGAGGCATTGCTTTCACTTTGGAGGACAGGATTAGAATCCAAAATGAGTGACAGATTGGAGAATGGATCTGAGATCAATAAGATGAAATTCAATACAGACAAGTGAAAAGTACTATCCTTAGCAAGGAAAAATGAAATGCTGTATCACAAAATGGGGTATAAGTGGCTAGGCAGTAGCACTAGTGAGAAGAATCTGAAGGTTACTGTGGATTAAAAATTGAATAAGAATCAACCATGTGATGCAGTTGTAAAAAAGGCTCATATTCTGGGGTGTATTAACTGGAGTATTGTATAGAAGACATAGGAGGTGATTTCCCTGCACTCCTTGGCACTGGTGAGTCCTCAGATGAAATACAGTCTCCACTTCTGGGCACCACACTTTAGAAAAGATGTGAACAAATTGCAGAAAGTCCAGAAATGGCTCAGAATACTGAAAGGTTTATAAACCCTGACCTATGAGCAAAGATTAAAACAACTGGGCATGTTTAACCTTGAAAAAAAAGACTGAGGGGGGACCTGATAATCTTCAATTGTGCTAAGGGCTGTTACAAGGAAGAATGTCATCAATTGTTATACATGTCCAGTGAAGTCAGGACAAGTAGTAATCATCTTAATCTGTAGCAAGGGAGATTAATGGTACCAGAAAGATCCAGAGATCTCTGAGGGAGAATCTTGTTCCACTGACAGATAACTCCCTTGATGGTTGGGTGGGACTTTACTGGGGGGAGGATTACTATAATGTCGTACTCTCTTTGCTGGCTTTGTTATCACGGGTTATCCTGGTTCATGAATTATCTGTATCAAATGAAGTGAGAGGGAAGGCTAGAGCCCCTGTGGCAGTTGATTGGTTGCAGCATACATATTTTAAAAACATACCAAGTTGATTGGTTGCAGCATACATATTTTAAAAACATACCAAGTTGATTGGTTGCAGCATACATATTTTAAAAACATACCAAGTTGATTGGTTGCAACCTCTTATGGCATGACTGTGGCTGTGTGGAAGGTAAAGTAGTTCTCCTCCTCCACCATAGCATCTGCAAAGTCTCAGATAGCAGGATTTGTTTCAGTCTGGTAAATTCAGAATGTTTGAGCTCAGTCGTTTATCTGAGTCCCTCCCTTTGTAAGGAAGCTGCTTGTTTTGTAGACAAGATTGATTAGAGATAGGGTCTCTACTTCTGTGATGGCAGATCCAGGGCCTCATCAGCTCTGCTAGAATTTCAGTTGATGATGCTCAGTGAGGTATGGTGGTGTTGAGAGAACTTTCTCCCACAACCTGTGCTTTGGATCCATGTCTTTCCTGGATGGCGAAGGCCAATGAGGAGGTACTGGTTCCTTCACTGTAGAGACTGTGAATGCCTCTTAGAAAAGTCAGGCTGCTTATTGCTTTCAAGGAAGCATTAGTGCAGTCTTTGTTAGCATCAGGTGATGCTTTCTTGAGTAATCAGCTAATTATCGGTCTGTATCTCATCTTCCTTTCTTGGCCAAGATTTCAGAAAAGGTCGTTGCAAGAAAATGAAATCTAGATGCCTTCGATCTTCTTAATGGTTCTCAATCTGAATATAGATGTGGCTTTGGCATAGAGACTGCATTGGCTGGTGATCTCCTCCTGGTGATGGATGAAGTCCAGGTGTCTATGCTGATGATATCAAAGGCACGGTGATAGATATAATCCTACTGATCATGAGATGTTGATTCTCCTGCAGATCCTGGCAAGATTAGATACAGAATCTGTTTAGTGGCTTCATTTTTAAATCAGATTTCACTGGATAGTTGTGGACAATTGTTTCTCTCCTCAAAGAGCTTCCAAGTGGTGTCTGTCTATGCATCATAGTGTCATCCCTTCTTTTTCAGTAGTATATATGTCAGAATGTTGATGATCCCCAACTCTATGTATCCATCTCACCTAACTCAGATATTTCAGTTCAGCATTTCAGCTAATGTCTAGTTGAGATTGGAGTCTGGGTGAGAGTGAGTTGGATGAAACTCAAACTGGAAAAGACTGGGGAGGGGATGATGGGTTGGAAGAAGCTGTCAGAAGAGATGGTAGATACAATATCAGTTCTTTGATTGAGAGACAATCTCCAATTTTCAACTTAAGGGGTGATTTTAGACCTATTTGATCATATTACAGCAGTAACCCAGTCAGCTTTTCCACCCTCTACATGTGACTAGGATTTTTCACCATCTACATGTTGCAACCTTTCCTTTTGGATGCAGATCTTGCCACTGTGGATCATGTCTTTGTTACAAAGATTAAACATCTGCACAGGGCCGGCGACAGGGGGGTACTACGGGTACAGCTGTACCGGGCCCCCTGACTTTAGGGGGCTCCCGGTACACCGCTGTACCCGTTGTGTCCCCCTTGTCGCCGGACCTGGAGAGTGTGGAAGGGGCGGGGAGGCGGCGCAGCTCTCCCCGGGACAAGTGCGCCTGGCCCCGGCAGGAGCAGAGAGCCCGGCCGGCGGCAGCAGCGCTGTCCGGGGGAGGGGGGGGAGAAAGGGCGGCTCACGCCGCTCTCGCTCCCGCTGCTGCCAGCTGTCAGCTGGCGGGGGGGGGAGCGCTTGCTGGGCTGGGCTGGGGGGGGCCCCATCCGCTGTTGGCTGGGCTGGGGGGGGGCCCGGCTGGGCTGGGGGGGCCCCCATCCGCTGTCGGCTGGGCTGGGGGGGGGCCCGGCTGGGCTGGGGGGGGCAAACTATCGGAGTAGGGGCCCCCCAAATTTCTGTCACCAGCCCTGCATCTGCAGTATGCTTTGTATGGAGCTATCCCTTAAAGCCATTTGGAGAGTGAAACTGGTGCAGAAGCTACTTGCTTAGTGAGTGGGGCATCTTGCTAGGATTCTGACATCAGTTCTCCAGGATCTGCACTTGATGCCTATTGATCTCTGGGTGGAGTTTAAAGTGTTGATTGGGGCATAGGATCAGCCAACCTGAGGGAGGGACCATCTTTGCATGCCACACCGACAGAGCTGTGGTCAGCAGAGGTGCTACAGCTGGATCCCCCTTATTATAAAAGAAGGGACAGGTGGCAGGGTATTCTGAGTGAGGGCTCCAGACCGCTTGTTTCCCCTACCCTTCTTTTTCTTAAATAGCCCTGATGCGGTGACCTTCTGGGCACACCACAAAAGACACCAGTTTGAGAGGGTTTTTGGAGAGGGACGAGGATGTGCTTCCTAGACTGAGGAAGGGATGGAAAGGAGTTCCTGAAAGTGGCTGGTTCCTGAAAGTGGATTCCTGCTGAAATGACTACTTTAATACAAGAAAACCATAGCAGCATTAGTGTGTTAGGGCACCTAAAGCCTTAGGTAGGTGTCTTCTAATTTAAAATCCAAATACATCTAATAAAAAGTGAAAATCCATGTTAATTTGTGATTTTCTGTGTATTCCCTGATTAACTCCTTGGCACAGCCATGGGAGTCCACTTTTGGGAAAGAGGTAGATAGGACAGAACATATGCTTTCCTTACATTATGAATGTAAATGCTCTTAAAAGAGGGTGCAAATATTTGCAAGTCAAACTATATTATAGAAGGTGCCAAAATCCCTGCAGATGTCACCTTGAGAAGTGCTTATGTACTTCAGTAAGGGTATGTACCCGGAGAGTTCCCATATTGATACTGTAAAGCACTGTAGTATTTGGGTTCAATAGGCTCCAGGAGGTCTCTGTTCCCCCCAACCATTGTCAAATATTTAATGTCAGTGCACATTTTTGTAGGTATCCATGGAATTTTTTTAGACACTGGATTTAAAATCTCTGTTTTACTGAAACATTTCATACAGACCTATTGGTTTATCTGACTAAACTTTTAGACCGAGAATTAACAATTGGAGGATGAATTATATTATCTAAAACTGCTATAATTGTTTAATCTCTATCCATATGCCTGCTTTCTCTTCTTCCCTTCTCTCCTCCCTCCACAAGTCTTCTTATTTTAACAGCTTACTTACAGCATAGATGTCAGGCAAGCAGAATTCCTAGAAAACAGCTGTCAATATACTTTACATTTCATCCACTAGAACTGGCCTAACCCCTCTTCAGAGACAGAGAGTACATCAGAGCTGCAGTACACTCTTCTTTCATCAGCCTACAGCATTAGATTCCAAGCTGAGTCAGAGGCCCTGGTGTCCTACCTAGACGGCAACACCATTAGGTCACTGGCTACCTTTTAGTGTTTGAAAGTTTAATTTTTAAAAAAAAAAATCCACCCGCTTTAACACTCTCCTGTTAGCACAATAAAGTGATGTTTAAATAACTGAACTGGCTTCAATGAACTGTACTTGCCATTTTCCTGCTTCTTTGCGAGATAAAATGGAGATAATTATGAAGTGGATGAGCAGGTTTAATGAAAGCCAGTTTCTTTTGGTATATTCCTGAAGCAGCAATCATCATCTGTTTGGCTTTTGAAGAGCAACAATTATAATCACTTAAAACCCCAAGGGGAACAAAAATAGAATTTAGATTTGCATATAAAATATACAGCTGGATTGGGCAAGCCTATAAAAATCTGGGAAAATCATTCTAATTTGAATGCTATTCAAAAATCACAAGTAAAATGAGTTCAAGAGGATTTTGCATGCTTCTTCCTCTTATTTTTTTTTAAAGTACATAACATTTAGAGGATTTTCCTAAAACAGAGAACACAGAAACAAGAAACTGGTGCCAGAAAAGGCATTCAGTAGGAATAGGTTAAAGGTTCATTTTCAAAGTAATAGATACACTTATGTTTTGCAACCCCATTTTAAACAGGTATTAGTACCCGAAAGCTCTGAGATAAATGTACTACAAAGTGGTGTTTTATATTTCAGAACTGAAAAAATAAAAATGGTTCTAAGACATGGAGTTGCACTCTTTTTGTATTATCAGACAACTAAGCAATGATGTTTGTTAAAGAAAACTCAGAATAGCAGTTAATACAGGCTGCAAACAATTTGTCCAATTATTTATCCAAATATTTTTAAATGATGCTATTTTAGATTAATTTCTGTGGTCAAAATACAAATTCAACAATGAGACAAATCTGCTTATTTAGCAATGTGTATGTTTGCTTTTGTAATTAAACGTTGCATTCCCAATCTGACACTGGATTTTTGTAAGTATTGTATAATTATTAGAAAATGTTTCTCTCAATGCACTCTGAATATAAAGAAAATATGAATTTTGCTTTTGTTGGAATCACGTTTTGGAGTATACTTTACTTTCACTACTTATGGGCCCAAAGACATTGGGACGACCCATGCGAGTAAAGTTGAGCTTGAATTTGAATGGGTACACTACTGAGCACCAAGAAAAATAATAATTTTAGAATAAGCAGGCAGACAAGTTTAAGAGTACATGACTTCTTTGGAGTATTTGTATGATGGCACAAGTTAGGTATAAGCATTGACTATTAATGTGCAAAAATTCTGTAATACATCATGTTTTCCACTGCGTGCATCCAACAAAGTGTGCATTCACCCACAAAAGCTTATGCTCTAATACATTTGTTAGTCTACAAGGTGCCACTGGACTCTGTCACTAATACATCATAGTGAGTGTGGTACCTGGAAAACTATATTTATTTAGTAAAGAATGAACTGTGAGTCTAATACACACTTGTATAAATGCATAGCTAGCCTTTGGTCCTTTTCAAATACTGTATGCGTAGAGCTATTTTGATGTGAAAACTAAATGGATCCTTCATCTGGTAGAACAGATTATTTCCATGATTAAGAGTTGCAGGATTGGGCCATTACTTACTGAGTTTTTCATAAAACGAGTGTCTGAAGATATTCTGTGCTCATTTAGAAATCGTCTGTTGATCAAAAGTTATTAGTATGCAATAGAGTTGTACCAAACCCCTCCAGATAGAAAAAGGAAAACAAACAACTATGAAATTCACTTGCTTTAATTCAACAGTAAGGAATACACTACTTGAAAACAATGTGCATAGCGAACACTGCTTAGAGTAGACACGTGTACAGAATACTGTATCTGTCTTTGTACACTCTCTCTCTTACTGTGGCTGAGCACTTACTGCTGCAAAACCTTTCACTTCTGACCTTCTTGAATGATGTGTTAGGCTGAGAAATGAATGAACAATGTTAATGTCATTTAAAATATAGTTTTAAGAAAATGCACTTACCCATCCTCTCTGGCTTTAAGGTGACATCAGAAAGGACCCAGCAGGTCTTTCTGCTGGGTTTCCTGAGCCATCTGTTTCATATTCTGCATCCTTTGAACAACACAGGGCACTGTGGGATACAAAGCCCCATCAGCTCATGTTCCGTTTAATGTGAAATCTAATGGCCACTCATTTTAAAACAAAAACCATAACTGGAAATGGAGCATTGGTCTAGGATAAGGGGACCAGTCAAATTTTAGTCACCCTTATTCTGTTTTTCAGTATACACCTATCCAAACAGATATTTTATAGCTATATGCAGTAGTTCACTCTTCTTTCAGGAACATTTTGTTAAATTCTCAGAATGCACTCAGAGCTGTGTATAGACCAAATACATAGCTTTAAACTAGACTACCCACTCTCCCCAAAGTAATCCTTTCTTCTAATATATAAATTAAAACTTACTCATAGACCATAGGCCCATTAGTCACTGGGATGGACTATGCACATGACCAAGTACTCAGCATGAATCAGGCCCCAAGAGAATAATTAGCCTTAGTCTAGGCCCTGAAGCTCAGACTCTGTTGCAGGAAAAATCGAAAAGGCCTTCCTTAGACATTAATATTTCTGTTAGCCAAATCACCCTCGCTGGTCTCAACTGTTGTAACGGTATGTAGGAGAAATGGTGTTTTACACTGAATACATTAACCATAGAATATTTTATTGATTGGTCACATCTTGTACAGCTCATTACATCTACAGATATTCATGTTTAATTCCCCCACCCCTGATTTAGAACTTGTCCACACAGGATTTATTCCTGATTAACTATTCCTGACTAGCTCCATGTGTTGATGGTTTTATTCTAGAATAAGAGTGCCTAATTCCAAATTAGCCTACTCCATTTTGGAGACTGATTAAGATAATTTGGAATAAACCACAATTATTCTTGTATAAAAGCATCCAAACATGGATTTACTATTTCTAATTAACGCCAATTTAAATTTGCACTTTACCTATTTCTGGTTGAATTTTCATATGTAAACAAGCCCTTAGTAATATAGACCATTGATAAGGAGTATGAATATACTGGCTTTACAGTATTACAAATAAGACATTTGAGATCCCATTACAAAAAAGTTCCCTCTTTTTTAAAACGGGGTAAATCTTCTATTTCCATGGCCAAATAAGTGTGCATGAATTTTGTATTTTTCTGGGAGACAGATGAAGTCTTCACTCCTGAAGTGAGACAGATAAAGACTAAATTCAGCCCAATAGGGAAGACTTTTTCCAAAGCGCCGAGAAGGTGGCTAGCATGCATGGTCTATTTGATAATCCTCTCCTCCAATCTGAATTCCTACTTGAATTTGGTATACACTTGTTTTGGTTTTGTCTATAATTCCTAATAGATTCATCTCTATTGGTAAAACTGTAGTATAGACAAGTCTGACATCTTTATCACTGTGTCACCTAACCATATTAGGGATCTGAAAAAAAAAATCAGATTATAGACGTAACTCATATTAGGCCGCTATCCAGGAAGCCACTTTCACCTAATGGTGATGAACAAGAATAATTGTTGCCTAACTGGCACAGTTTTAATATAAATGCTGCTTAACAGGTAGCCATTCAGCTGATGTCAAGGAAATGTGGAGGTGTGATATTCAGAACATTGATCTTTTGATATTAGAATTGCTATGTGAAAAGAAAAACAGAGAGAGGGTGGTGGGGAAGAGAGCTCTTTTAAGTCTTTAGACTTAAAATGAATTCTGAGGGCTTCTCTATGCAGAGTGTTATTCTGAAATAGCTATTCCTCAATAACTCCAAGTGTAGACAGTCTTATTTCTCATTCTGGTTTAGTTTAATTTATTTTGATAGTGGATTAAACAAAATCAAGAGAATTATTCCAGAGTAAGAGCATCCACACATTAAGTTATTCAGGAATTTCTATTATGATTTAAATTCACATCCTACCTTAGTCCAGATTAAATTTCAAGTGTAGACAAGATTTTACTAATTGAAAAAACCACCATAACTGGGATAATATGCAATCTGTGTAAGTAGCGGGCTCTGGTGGATTTTGTATAATTCATAGAGTATGTCATAAATGTGAAGTGCTTGAGAGTTGTTGTTTTCCCTGTTAGGGGTTAACTGTGTGAGGGGGGGAGTGACGTCAGAGGAGCCCACATGGAGGAAGAACCAGGAAGTCATTCAATTCCCCCGGAGCTTTTGGGCGAGCTCAACCTATTTTCCAGCTATGGAAGTTCTTTCCCCTCCCCCAACCTTGGGAGAGATGTGCACCCTTCTATTTCTAAGATTAGACTGACTGTGAGTAGCATATTGATTCATAAGTTTGTACCTGATTTGGAGTGTCACTAGCCTTCTCAGAGGGAGGGGTTAGGAAGCTTCATATCTGTAAAGTTGTATTAGCTATAAGTTGTCTTCTTTTTATTAAACCTTTTTTTGTTATAAAAAGCGTTTGGTTATTTTCATAAAGGAATCCTAGCTTTGGATGGGGCAGCTCATGGTTAGTAAGGGCTGTGTCTGAATCTCTCTCTCTGCTTTCAGGTTAGAAAGGGAGGGGGAAGAGGATTTGTGTCTCCTAGGTTGAAAGGGGACGCTGGAGTTAAGTCTCTGTGTGGTTTTTTTTCCTCCCAGACAGAAAGGGAGGGGTCGTGAGGGTTACTCTCGGGGGGAGTCAAGGTACCCCTACCCCATAGTCTTGGGGTAATCACTGAGTGGTGGCAGAGGTACCCCAATTTCCCAACTGGTAGAGTGTGGGTTTTTGGTGGGAAAAGCTTTAACTTAGGCTGGGAAGCAGCTTGCAGTTATTTGGTCTTGCATAAAAGAGACCCCTCTCTGTACCCCAGTGTTCAGAGTTAGGGGATCCACACATTAAGTTATTCAGGAATTGCTATTATGATTTAAATTCACATCCTACCTTAGTCCAGGTTAAATTTCAAGTGTAGACAAGATCTTACTAACTGAAAAAGCCGCCATAACTGGGATAATATGCAATCTGTGTAAGTAGCGGGCTCTGGTGGATTTTGTATAATTCATAGAGTATCTTAAATCAAAGGGTTATGCAGAATTTCATACTTCTGATTATCTATATTGACCTAACAAACAATCCAAATTGTGTGTGCACAATGCACATCCATTTGTATTCAAACACTCCATGTAATACACACATAATTACAAAAGGGGGCAAGAATATATAGAAAGAAATCACAGTACTTTCTCTGCAAGGCCCAGCAAAGACTTTGGCATGTATTTAATTTTAAGGGTGTGCGTAACCCCAATGACTTCAAACACATGGAAAAATCTTAGCAGGATCAGTGCCGAAAGTACTCTTTAAATGGCAATAATATTCAGATCAAAATAGAAAAGTATTGCTTTATCTAGCTCTCTTTGAACTATCTTCTAAGCAGAAAGTAGGCCTACTCCCAAGTAAGGTCCAAGTAAGATAAAAGATAAAATACCAAAGTACATGATTCATTTTAAATGTACTTTTAAGCATAAAAGCAGGCATATACTGAAGTATATTACTGAGTCAGGGCCTGATTCATTTTAAAATGTTTGTCATAATGTAAGAAGAATATTAGGGGCATTAGCAGTCTTTACAGAAGGAAATGCTGTAATAACAGATTGTTTTCACTGTTACTAATATCCCTTTGTAAAAATGTACAAAAGATTCATATTTCAAACTTTGATTCATACACTTTCAAAGTTTTTTGTCATAGAATGAGGGAGTCTAATAAAAGATCAAGTGCAACAAATTAGTTATTGTAGTATTTTGATACGAAATTAATCTTTGATTATGGATAGGTCATTGTAAAATGTAACCTTGAAAGGTATAATAAATCAAGGACCAAAATAGTGTTAGAAATGCATTTTTAAGATATGAAAGCATCCATGCCTTGCTTATCCCCCTTAAACATCTCAATGTATAATTATTTTAGAGTAATAACCCTTCAAGATGAAATGAATGAAAAATTGTATTGTTTAAGGTGTTGAAAGACACAGTTTAACTGGTCTCATAAGTCACTTATATATGAAACTGTGCTTGTTAGCTTTGTTTTCATAAATATTCCATGTCCTTTGTGTATTTTTAACATGTATATGGCTAGGTATTGGCACATGCACCTTCACATTTAGATTGTTAACATTAACAACAATTTCAGTGTTGTTAATCTCGCTGTTCTACGGACCCTATAAACATACATTAAAATGGAATCAATCTGTATATTCAGAGATTTTTAGGTGGAGGTCCCAGGGAAATTCCCCATCTCTTTTGAAATCTTCAATAGTTTCCCAGTGAATGTATTTGTTTTGTCCTCTCTATTGCCCCTGAATGCTCTGAATTCTCACTTTCTACACTGATATTCATATGTATGTTCAATATACTTTTTAGTCTTGGTGAAGTATATAAAATAAAAACTACATAACTTGCTCTAACACATCAGTAGATCTTTGATCTATACCTTATTCTGCAGCTGAAAGATCTGTGGGTGAATTGTCTGTCACCTACCTCCATGTGATATCACACATGCCACCATGAATATTATGTTCACAATCCTCATTCTAATTTGCAGTAGTGTTTCTGAATGAAAACTCATGTAGGCTCTCTTCAGAATGCTACTATACGTTGTGTTTTGCTGACAATACAGAATTTGTTCTAAATATTACATAACAGCAGGGAGAACATAAGTTTTCCCCTCACCATTAAATTGTTCAGTGAATTGGAGTCTTATCCATTATCATGAAAGATAATCCCCATCAGATTTCTCATCTACTCTCATGATGAATTTTGCTTGTCATTCAGGAGTCCTTTATTTGCAGCTTGGTTTAAACTTGATGTTCTATAAACTCCCAGATTTTAAAGTTCAATAGTGAGTTCAGACTGCTAGGACTCTGATTACACAAGGTGGAAGACTGTTTTTCATTGATGCCCTTCACTCCTACTTCCTATCCCAAAAATAGCAACATACTTTGGCCTTATGCCCTTCCAGTATGCCACTTCATGGCATGGATCAACGTAGCTGTGGCTCTGCCTCAGGTTATCTCAGTTCAGCTGACCCACTACCATCAAGGTTGGTGTGTAGGTGACTTAGCTCTCCAACTAGGTCCGAGAATGGTTACGTGGGGAAGAAGTGGAACCTAAGTCAAAAATAAACACAAAAAACTTAAACTGTGCCTTTCCCTCAGGAAGGCCCTAGTAGGCCTCCGTTTTTCAGGGGTTCCTGGTTCCTGTCAGCCTTCTCCCACAGTGAGGGCTCAAGGTCCATTCTCCCTGTCTCAGGTGTCTTTTCTGTCAGAGCCTTTTCTGACTTGGGTTGAGTCTGTATACTCCATCACAATACATTGCCATGTCAAAAGATGACCTACCTTTTTTCTGTCCCCAGAAAACCTCTGCCCCAACAATGTTCACACTGACACAATAAATCACACAGTCAAAGGCAGTATTAATGGTATTACAGTGAAACCTCGATATAACGGACTAATTCGGGCGAGGGGGTGTCCGTTAAAACCGAAAGTCCGTTATTTAATAATTTTTTAAAATTATTAAATAACGGACTTTCGGGTGACAACGGACACCCCCTCGCCCGAATTAGTCCGTTATATGGAGCCGTGAGTCAGCCCATCCCACCCCCTCCCCCCGCCCGGCTCCCCGCTGCGGCTCCCCCCCCCCCCCCCGCCTGGCTCCCCGTTGCGGGGAGCCGGGCGGGGGGGTTTGACAGCTCCCGCAGGGGTCCCCGCTGCGGGGAGCCGGGCGGGAGCTGTCAACCCAGCCGGCTCCCTGGGGCGGGAGCCGGCAACCCCCAATAACGGATTTCGGATGCATCGGAAATTTTGTCCATTGCATCCGAAGTCCGTTAAATCGGGGTCCGTTAAATCGAGGGTTTACTGTACAGCCTGCTGGTGGAGGGCACTCAAATCAGTACACACAATCCCCAGAAACCATGATCTCCACCTTTGTGAGAATACTTGGTCTTCCACTAGTGTGTGTAGTAGGGTCTTTGATGTTATTACTAGATACAGGTCAGACAAGGCAATACAACCTTGTTCCACGGTGTCACCACACTGACAGAACTGGCTGGATTGGAACAGGCATTCTAGAAGGACTAGCTCATTGGAACGTTGACTGTAATCATGTAGGCAGACACTAAACTGGAAACATCCACTAGATTCCACGAACTTTCTACCTGGAGTGATTATGAGGCAATAGGCTTATCTAGTAAAAATTAATTTATGCATTTAATGAATATCTACAGAAGCTGTTTATTTATATTTTTGGTATGTTTTGCTGTCCTCCTTAGATTACTAAGACACTACAGCGGCAGGCAGTTAAGATATTTTTTTAAAGTACCCAACTAATGGGGGGGTGGGGGAAAAATGCCAGTGAAACCATATGTGCAAGTTACACAGAGAAGTATAAATGCTTATAACATCCCTCACAATCCATGTGGATGCTGTAAAAAAGGAAAAGCAATAGTTAAAACTGAATTGGGCCCAAAGTGCTAGGGAGATAAAACCATTTTGCCAACAGAAAACTGGCAAAAGAAAGTATCTCTATTAGAGACCTGAAGTCAGTTGGAGTATTTTCCCCTTGACGTCAATGAGCTTGGAACCAGACTCTTAGGGTCTGGTTTCTGTACACAGAGCCCCAAGAAAGGCATTGGCCAAAACATTTATTTTTTTTTGTTTTTGCCACTACATGGCAATGAGTCTCAGAGCCTGGGTCAACAGGTTCAGGCTTACACTATGGGACTAAAAATAGCAGTGTAGCTGTTCCAGCTCAGGCTAGAGTCTGGGCTCTGAAACCTGGCCAGGGCAGAGGTGTCTCAGAGCCCAGCTCCAGTCTGAGCCCAAATGTCTATGTTGCTATTTGTAGCCCTGTAGTGCAAGTCTGAGTCAGTTCTCTTAGGCTGTGAGACTCACTGTTGTGGGTCTTTTTTCTCAAATGTAGACATATCGCCAGTATCCAATAGCTTGCCAGATGTTTCACCATATGGAAATATTTAACTGAACATTCTGACCCAGTTATATTTTTCAGAATATTAACTTTTTTAGAACAGTTATCAAATATACATTCAATTCCTGGGGAGCAAACTAAAATGTATGGACTAAACAAAAAATGTTGATTTACTGCATAATCCACTTAAACTAATACTATTAAGGTATGCAGCTACTATTTACTGCCCCAAAATGGGAAGTGTTTGCTTTATTAAACAACAGTTCTTCTTTAAACGGATGTAAAACTTGGACAAAGTAGCAGTTTACAATTTTTTAAATGTCTCCTTGCAAACTCCAGTACCTGTTTTGTCCCTTATTTATGTGGTTTAAATTAGATAAACATTTTGGTCCCTTTCAGTAGTCGCTAATAGTCTAAAGATATTAACAGAAACCATTATTTGAGGAGGACAGTCACTTTCAAGTGAAGGTGAAATTAATTAGCATTTAATTTCTGCAGATGTCAGAACAAGTCCATGAAAGTTATTTATCACAATATGCCATGGGGGGGGGGGGGGGAGGACACCTAAATCACTTAAATGCCATAGCATTAGAAAAGTTACTTCAGGTGTCCAGGAATGGCTTCAAGAGTGATGATTACAGTGGGTGGCTAGAAGTAATTTGTTCATAAAAAATAAAATTCATGTGACTTGTTCCTGTTCCACACAGTTGAAGCAAGGGTAAATAAATACTCACCAATATATCTACTTGCATGCTTCACTATCTCCTGGGTTGTCCGAACTGCTTTCTAACTACAGGAGCCTTATAGTCTTCAGACATAATTTCAACATTCAAGGATGCTGTTAAAGCAACCGTGTCAATTTTAAGAAGGTCCGATTCCTTTTTTAGATCATTCCCATCTACCCCTTCCCCCAAACATCTGTTGTGCAAATTGCTAATCACAGTATCCCCACGGAAATAG
Organism: Sternotherus odoratus; assembly: GCA_032164245.1. NCBI lineage: Eukaryota > Metazoa > Chordata > Testudines > Kinosternidae > Sternotherus > Sternotherus odoratus. Next base: position 16,290,972 of record JAVMKO010000007.1, on the reverse strand, counting down.
CCGGAGACTATTTCAAGAGCAGCTCCATCCCATGACTGAGATGCACTCAGAACACGTATTTTTAAAAAAGCAATGTTAATTGGGTTTAAAATCCGATGCGGAGGGGGGAGGGGATCATTCTAAAATTGTATCTTTTTGCTGGGGCGTGTGTTTTAGAAAATGTCTCGTGAAAGAATCAGGTGCCATCAGCCCAAACACTCCTCCTGGTCTCCAAGGACAAAGAGGATGGGCAGAAGAGACTTTCATGAACATCCCCCGCCCTTTTAAATACTTACGTTGCCCCACCCCTTCCCAGCTGAGCAGGACAGAAGTCGCGCATCATCTGCTTAAGGAAAAGTGTTAAGGGGGGGGGGGGGGGAGAACGGGACAAAAAAGACCCGGATGTGCGCTGCAGGCGAGAGTGGAGAAATGTTTGAATGGGGGATGAGTCCATTGTTCTTCTTGGAGCAATAGTATCTTGACCACACACACACACCAGATTGTATTCAGTAAGTCAGCGATTTCAGGTGCATTTGAATTCAAGTAGAGGGGTTTAGTCTCTTCTCTCCCCGCCCCTCCCGAGTGCAGAAGCGGAATTAGTTTTGCACTATAACTGCTACTTTAAAGAAAAAGCCCCCCCTCCGCCCGGTAATTTGAACCAGAGCGAAATAAGAGACACCCCCCCCCCCCAACCATGCATCTCTAAAGCAATAACATTTGTTTAAAAAAATGCACTTACCCTTGCAACCTCAATGCTTTGTCATGGGCTTTATTTTTTAAAGCGAAAAAACTTATGGATGTTGCAAACAGCTGGTGCTGGGTGGACCGTTTAGGAGGGGGGGGGGGGGAGAGTAGCATTGAAAGCGTTTCTAGTAATCACACATGAATAGGAGAGCTGCTTAACCAATCAGAATCAAAGTAAGATAGGACACCCCCCCCCCCCCCGGGTAAGTGAAGTGGGGGACGGGGATTCAAGCCACCATCTGACTCTGGGAAATGCCCGGCTTTTCAAAACCATCTCCCCGCAGGGGCTGCGCTTGTGTCCAGAGCAAGGCGCGACGGACAGACAGCGACAGCCCCGTCTCAATTCACGGACCCTGCCACAATCCCCAGGGATTGATGGTTTTTTCGTTACTAAAATACTCCCCAAGGCGAGCGCGCGCGCGCACACACAGACACACACCCCTACACACAGAATCCTGCACACACGCACACCCTGTACAGACTCCTGCACAGACTCCTGCGCGCGCACACACAGACACACACCCCTACACACAGAATCCTGCACACACGCACACCCTGTACAGACTCCTGCACAGACTCCTGCGCGCGCACACACCCCTGCACACAGACTCTTGCACACACACCCCCCTGACCCCTACACACACACCCCTGCACACAGACACACACCCTGACCCCTGCCCACAGACAGACCCCTGCCCACACACAGTTGAAGTCATTGCTGGAGGCTGGCCGCTGCTCCGGGGCTGCCCCGGGTCTCTCTTCCCGCAGCTCGTGCTCGCTCCTGCCCTAGTCCCGCACGAGGCGAATGCCCGGAGCCGGAGCAGCCCCGCTAGCCCGGACTATCCGAGCCCACGTGCTCCGCCCAAAGCCCCGCTGCGGGGGGCCGAGCGCGGAGGAGCGCCCCCTCCCCCCTCGCTCTCCCCGCAGGTCCGACCGCTGCCAGGCGTCTCGGGCACAGCTGGTTCTTTCTCCCCACGTGGCCGGGCAGCCCTGAGCGGGAGGGAGGATCGCGGCGCCCCCCCCGCCCCCCGGCTTTCACCTTTCGGGAGCCAGGCCCCACGGAGAGGGACGGGGTGGGGTTTTCCCTGCCTGGGGCAGACAATCCCCCCCCCCCCACCCAATGCTGCCGCCTTGCATCGATCCCCATCCCGACTGGGGAGAAGGGGGGGGGGGGAGCGGCAGAGTATATCTCGGTCCCCCTAGTAAAGCAGCAGCTCTGCTACTGGCTGGGAGGATACCGAGCAGCGGAGTGGGGCAAAAAGGTGCCCCAGGTGCAAAATACCCCCCGCCCCCTCCGCTTTCCTCCATTAACCCCCCCCTCCCCCCGATCCCGCCAGCCGGTGCAGCCTCATTAGCGAGCCGCGTGCGGTGCACTCGGTTGATTAGAAAGAGCCCGGCTGGCCGGAGGAGGCTCCTCAGGCGGGAGAGGGAGCAGGTGCCGATCGACCCCATCCATCTTCCCCGGGAGTCCCCGCTTCTTCCCTCCGGCCTCGCCCAGCTGCCTTGCGATCTGGACAGCTACCAGGGGCTGCAGGCTGAAGAACAAGACACACACCCCCTTCCACACCCACCAGAGGTGGCCTGGCACCTGGGATACCCTGGCTTTGCTGCTGACCTAGAGTGGGACCCTGGGAAAGTCAGTCAGGGCCAAACTTTTGAAGGTATTTAGGCTTCTAAAGATACCTAGAGACACCCTAGGAGGGACGTTAGATACCTAGGTGCCTTTGAAAATCCCAATAGCCCCTTAAAGATATATCCTTAAAGACATTTAGGCACTTCAGTGGGAGTTAGGTGCCTAAATACCTTTGAGGCTCTAGGCTTATGTGTCTACCTGCATCTTTAGGTACCTAAATGCCTTAAAGAGATGCCCCTTAGTTTCTTTGTGCCTCAGTTCCCCATCTGTAAAATGGGGAAATAGTACTTCCCTGCCTCACAGGGATTTTGAGACTACACTGATGAAAGGTCCTGAGGTGCCCATGCTACAGTGAGGGGAGTTACAGAGAAGGACATCTCTTTGTACTCCTACCAAAGAACAGAAAACAATAGAAACATCAGTTATTTCCTAAAATGTAAGTAACTCAAACATTGGAGTCAAAATTAGCTCCCTCTTCTTGTGTAAAAACACTAAGGGTTGTTCTCTGTTTGTATTGTAGTAGTGCCCAAGAGCCTTAGTCAAGGAGCAGGACCTCTTCATGCACATGTACATACATATGGCAAAACACTGCCTCTGTGCTTACAACAGAGACAGAGAGGAGAAGGCAAACTGTCTTTGGACTGAGGAGCAGCAGACTCCACATGTCCCTGGTGTGTGCTTCCTTCCTTCTCTTTTGAGTTCTGGTCCAGTATAATTGGTAATGAAGTGATATTAAGAATTGGAAAATGACTGTACATAGATTTTGGTGTGTGCTTTGCTCAGTTTAGGCAGAACTGGTTAGGAAATGGAGACATTATAAAATAACAAAAATAGCTAAGCATGCGTGGGCAGCATGTTGTTTTCCTTATGCTGAGTTAACAAAGTCCTGTGGCACCTTAAAGACTAACTATAAAGTTTTGAAGCATAAGCTTTCGTGGGCTAATACCCACTTTGTCGGATGCTGAGTGTGTATTTAGCTGTTTTTAGATGGTCTGCCAGGACATAGTCACAAGCCTGGCAAGCCATCTCTTTTTCTAGCCTTAGTCCCAACTACGTGGGGTTGGATCTTTGAGTCTTCCATCTGCATTCCAGTCTGTGTTGAACCCGTTCCTTGGAAACTCCACAGTTACTCAAATCCTTTTGTATGACATCCTCTAGCTTTGGATTGTCCGATCCTTCTTTTACACCCTACCTCTCAGTTTAATGCTGTTTCCCATATATTCCTGCGATCTTCTGGCAAGCCATCTCCTTCCTGCGTATTCTCCATAATACCCTTTTCTCCCCTTCGACAAAATTGTTCTTTGTAAGTGAGCTCTAACACCCATTTAAGTCAATGGAAAGATTCCCACGGACTACAACAGCAGTTGGATTAGGTTGTATTTTCTTCAACCTCCTTTTAGTCCTATTCCTAGTAATTGTGTAAATAAGGTTCATTCCTAGTGGAAGGCATTGAATTCCCTCAATTCCTGTTGACTTTAATAGGAATGATAATAATTGCCACTCTGCAAAATTGGGCCCTTAATACAATTAAATTCAACAGATTTATTATCCCCCACCAAAAATGAGCAACAAATCAAAAGTTGCTAATGGTACACATATTGGGAGTACAATAGATTTTTTTTTCTTGATTCCAAGAAAGTTGTACTGATATATGGATTTAAGCATGCACACCAAGTGGAGAATATGCCACTGTTCTTATTACCTTATATGCCCTTTCTTTCTTTTTCTTTCTTTCTTTTCTTCCTCTGCAGCTCTTCTTGCTTATTTTTCCTTTGGTGAATTTAATACCATGTTGTGTGTAGCTCAGGCTGAGTAAAGTACAAATATAACATTTCAGTTTTGGGGTCTATAAGGCATCTGAGCATTAGATGTGATTTTTTTTAAAAAAATTAAAACTGCCCCCTTTCTAAATACAACTATATCTGTTGTTTGGAGATTCAACATCACAAATTCAGTGGATTTTCTGCTCTCCCAATCTGTATATTTTTAGGACAGTGATATTTATGTAACAAACACAGGTTAATTTCTCATTAGCTAGTTAGGCAAAAGTCCTGCCCTCAGACTTTATCCAGACAATGCCAATATGATCAAAATGCAATATCCCTCCTGTGTGTCTTTAATTGTATTGTCTCCCAATATCCTTTTTTGAGTGTTGTATAGCTGTAACTCAGACATATGTCAATGTTTTACACTTCAGTTCAGTGTAGCTGAATTTGGCTCATACTAAATGTTTCTAACTTGCTTTCAGACTAAGTAGTACTCAAGTGTAACATTTTTTTTTTTAAAATTCTGTGTGTCATCTTCTGCTCTGTGATCAGTGATGATAGTCTATGGTCCTGAATGTGAAGCCATGGCCCCTGGATACTTATTTAATGTAAAATGTTGGGCTTCCCCATGGAAAAAGTTTGACACCCCTGCTGTAGGTAACGATGGATTTTTCTTAACTGAAAAGGGAGGCCTGTTTCTTTCAATTTTTCATTGTGTGTGTGTATCTGTGATATATCAGCAGTATTTGTTTTTCTCATCTTTCCTAGTAGCTGCAGATATACTACACTTAGTTATCGTTGTCCCTTTGATGGGAATGTAAGCGACTATGGCAAAGATAATTACCAACAGAGCCATATCTTTTTATTCTGAATGGTACTCAACCTTTAATAGCTGGAGAGACATCTTGTCACTGAATGATATTGCAGAGAACTGAAAAATCTTTGCATTGTGACATCCTTATGTCAATAGATGATGTTGCATCACCATCCATCATTGCCATTGTATATTGATGCTGTGTAATGGCATAGTGATGCAACATCAGACTCTCTCACTCTTCTTCCCCAACTCCCAGTGGGGGGCGGGCAGGGAAGATTCACTCCTCTTCCTGCACCCCAGGACTGATAGGAGAGACAGTGTCTATCACTCTCCACCACATTTAATGGTTGTTAGGAGGGAAGAGGTGCTCTTTTCTTTCATGCTAATCTGCAATTTTATCACCCGTAATTTCCCTGACCGCTTGCTTTGCTGTTTCAAGGAACCAGCAGCTCTCAGGGGATAGAGGAAGAGAGGTGTGGAACACAGAAACTGACAAGGAGGTAATATAGCCATCTAGGGGATTACTTCTATACAGAGGTGCACAAATTCCTCCACTTCCACCTGGAATATTCTGAACAGGAAGTACACTAAATCTGAACTCTCCCTGTCAGCTGCCTGCACCTTTGCTCTGTTTTTGTTCCCTACAGCCTCAGAGAGATGCTCTCACAGGCTTTGCCTTCCCTAAGAAAACTAAAGCAGATGCTAACATGAAAATGCAATTTAAAAATCAATGAATAGTGTGAATGCAAAGGCAAACATCCAGATGGAGGATGAACCCACAGATTTGAGTGTGGTGGTGGGATACTATCTAACCAACAGATAAGCAATGATTTAGAAAACATTTACACATCCAAGATGTGTGTAAATTGGAGGGTCACATCTTGTACACACTTACTGTGAAGTGTTAACATTTATCACTATTTTAGTTAGAGAAATAACTTTGCCTTTCTTTTTATCTCCATTTTGGAAATTAAGTTCTTTCTTTTGTACTCTCTCCTTCCTTTTTTGAGAAACAATTTTATAGAGATGCTCTTCCAATCTAATGTGCAGCATCTGACTATAATCTCACCTGTTAATTAGGTGTCCAGCTGTGTGTCTCCCTTGGTTTTTTCATAACTATTTAAGCCACACCGGAAGTTGAGCATTGAATACAAATAGGAACAGGTGTGTGATGAGCAGTGGGGCTGGATTTGTTCCTTAGTACACATACATTGATCACCAATAGATCCTGTATTTATAGCACAAGTTAGGCTAGTCCCTGAATATTTTTTCATATATATTTTACATGGTGCAAAAGGCTTGATCCTGTTTTCATTGAAGTCAATGGCAACACACCTTAATAGCCCCTAACTCTGCAATCCAGCTTTATAAAAAAAATACTAAGAGTTGATCCTGTAGCCCCCTGCATGGGAACGCCTGATGTTGACTTATGTTGGCATTAGACACAACTACGGACTTCAGGAAAGGCACAGAAAATAGGTAACAGAACATACCATAAAAGATCAGTGAAAACCACTATTAGAAAAGTTGTCAGTCTAGCTACTGCTTTTAAGAATCTGTCTCTTTCAAAGATCCTCTGAGTAACATTCTACCTTGTATCCAACATATAGTTGTTATTGCTTAGAGAAGGTAGTATGCTGAAGTACCATTCAGTAATGCTGCTGGTATTACGGCACCCTAAAATGCTTGGAGAAATACATTGTATTGTTATGTTCTTAAACTATATACATAAATAGCAACAACATTAATATTTTACCTTAATTTGATGGGAGCAGGGAGGGGATTGGTGAGCTGACAGAGGCAACGTCTGCTGAAGTTTGGGATGTGTTCTAAGGCCTATCAATTTTTTCAGACTTCTGAGAAGGGAGTGAGCTAGGGGGGATGTACATAGATAAAATGGGGATGGTATTTGTTGAGTGAGGAGAGTGCTTTAGGCTTGATTCATGTTTGAAATGAGAGAGGAGGGAGGGCCTCAGAGCCCGGGGTTCCAGCCTGAGCCTGAATGTCTACACTACAATTCAACAGCCCTGTAGCCTGAGCCCTGTGAGCCTGAGTTGGCTGACATGGGCCAGCCGGGTAGGGTGATCAGATGTTCTGATTTTATAGGGTCTTTTGGGGTCTTTTTCTTATATAGGCTCCTTATATTACCTCACATCTTCTGCCCTGATTTTTTCATATTTGCTGTCTGGTCACCCTACCGCTATGGGTGGTTTGTGTAGACCAGGGATCTCAAACTAGAATCACCAGCAGAGCCACATGAGGACTACTACATTGGTCCGATGGCTGCATCACTGACCCCCCCCCCCCCCGCTGCTGCCCCCTCCCACCCCTTTCACCAGGCCCCACCTCATCCCACTGCTTTCCCACCCCCATTCCAACCCCTTTCTCAAATCCCTGCCCCTGCCCCACTTCTTCTCCACCTCCTCCCCTTAGCATGTGGCTCCCTGCTCCTATTCCTCCCTCCTAGAAAGTGCTAAGCACCACCAAACAGCTGTTTGGAGGCGGGAAGCCCCTGGAGGTAAGCAGAGGAGTGGGGATGTGGTGCACTGGAGGGAGGGGAATCGAGGGGAGGGGAGCGGAGTTTGGCAGGCTGCAGGAAATAACTCCAGGTGGGTGGAGGGGGTGTGGCATAGCTTGGCAGGCCTCAGGAAATAACCCCGTGGGCTGCATGTTTGAGAACCCTTGGTGTAGACACAAACTAGGTTTCTAACTATGATAAACATACTATGTGAATGGGACTGGATTTCTATGTAAGAGTGGCATACAAAAACACCAACAAGCAATGCTGGCATTTACATAACAGATTGGTTACAACAGAATGCTTTAAAGCCAGGTAATAGTGGGAATAATCTGGTAAATGGTTACAAAGTGAAGAGGATCAATACTAAGAGCTGTTAATTTTCATCCTCACCTCAGACCCCAAGTTTGTGATTATATTTAATTCAAAAAGCATATTCGGAGGTAAAACAGAAAGGAGGTGGAATCAATTATTTCTCTATAGACGACAAGAATATCTTCCTAAGCCTGAATGCTTAACTAATAAGGCACTCAGAAAGAGCACTCCTCACAGCAGGTCATAAAAATGGCTTAATTTGAAAGACAATGTGCTTGGCATGCATACACAGTAGGTCCCATTCACTAACTTATTGTGGTTTCATGTTAACATAATGAAATATTGTACTGTTCCCTCTAGACTAAATTTTTCTTTACCTCCTGAAATCAATAGTCTAATGTCATTTTTGCAGTATTCCGGTTGCATTGAGTTTGAGATCTGTTGGTATAAAATAAAGAATCAGCCACTAAGTGGAATTTCTTCACATTCTGAAATCTTTCTTAAAGTAAAGTGTATCCCCAAAAATGGCCCTGGTGCTTTGAATCCCCCTATTCTAAAAATGCATAAGTAGAGCGGGGGGAGGGTATTCCATCAAGCATACACTTTTGAGATTTCAAAACATTTCACACTTCTGCATCAGAATAAAACTGAGCATTTTAAAAGTTTTTCATGAAAAAAGAGAGACCCTCCAAAATAGCCAGTAGCTTGGGTGGGGAGTTAGGGTACTCACCTGGGATGTGGGAAACTGATTTAAGTTGCTAGTCTGTACTGAGCAGAGCAAGGACTTGAACGTGAGCTGTTTTATATCCCATGTGAGTCCCCTAACCACAGGATTATTATTTATTCGGGGGGGGGGGGTGTCTCTCTTTCCCCCCTCACCCCTCCACCTCCCATCCCATCCTGTCCTGGACCTGTGACGCTTTTTCTTGACAAAAATTTTGTCAATACTGGTATGTTCCCAGGAAATTTTTTTGGTTTTGACGACTTTCCATTTTCTGATGACACACTGTTGCATGGAAAATTCCCAGTCAGCTCTACTGTCGAAACGTAACTTAATTACCACTGGTTTCAGCCACGCCACTGCTGTGAGATTTTTAGCTTGGCTGTCCAGATGTAAGTTGCTGTGCACTAGGTTCTCATTGAATTTGGATTCAGAGTTTTTCCAGTTATTGCTCTGATCCCATCTCCAGGATCCCCAGCAGACACTTGACTCGGAAGGTATCGAACACTTTCCATGCTCATTGAAGTCAATAGGATATGGAGGTACTTTGTGCATCACAGGGTTAGGCACCTAGTGAAGAATAAAATGTCATCTAATTTCTGAACGATGGTTAGTTGCACAGCAGTAATTATGTATTCTGCAAATTCTTGCACTCTGGGTCACTGCTGGCCTCAATTTGCCACTTCCATACCCACAGCAACCATAACTGCCTTGGCACCTCAACTATCCCTCCAGATACATTTAAAATTATGTGAGGTGCTTTAATGTAATAACTTGAGGGCACAGTAGTTGCACTTACATCTTTCATGAAAGAAGAAAATTATTACTTCTAGCCATATTCCACACTTTAAACCAAATGGAAGAGGCATTTGAAGGCCTCAGTCCAGGAAAGCTTTTAAGCATGTGCGTTAATGCTTTCCTCTGGAGGTAAGCAGGTGGTTATGTGTTTTCCTGAACTGAGGCTAAAGTATGATCTCTGTACTTCCTACTGACTTGGGAATAACAGTATCTTCAGCTAATACATACTTGAGTCTCTGCATTTATTTAGACCATGCTTTGGTTACCTTGTAAACAGTAGGCACCCTTAAACTCTCATCTAAAATAAATATGTTCTTGGAGTGGTGTTGGAAACATTGGGATTATTTAAAACAGCCAACCACAACTGGACTGCTGGCTTTGAAAGAGACACAACAGATCAATTTAATGTTTAAAGATTACATATTACTCCTTGAATAATGAGAGGTAAAATAATAGTTAACAAACAATAGCTGATTTCTCTGCTGCAGTCATACAGTTTCCCACAAAAAGGCCCTCCTACATTCTTGTTCACTGAAACTTTTTATACATGTGCAGTACATATGCAACTTATAAATGTCTCTTCCTAGTGAGCCTTATTTACTCTGTTGATTAGGGAAGTTATCGATAATGTCTAAATATTTACTGAGATTTGTAAAAGTAATGTAATTGATATTGAATATATCACAAGAACTTCATACCACCTGTAAGAGTGGGGTACCCCAGCCTCTGTGCTCTTGAGTACAAAGACTGGGATTCTTTTTTGCCAGACCCCTTAACTTTAGCTGCTTCCCAGCCAAGTTACTTCTCTACACCCCAAGACTCCCCCTTTTACCAGTTGGGTTCTTGGGGAACCACGGCTGCCACCATCTGAGTAGATATCCAAGGCCCTGGATGGGGGTACTCAGACTCCCCCCTACCTCCGTCTGTTCCCCCTCCCCTTCACCCTTCTTGTCTGAAGAGAGAGGCAGACTTTGTTCCTTAGCTCATACCCTGAGCTGTTTCTTATACCTACCTCCCCCCTCCCCCCTCTCTTCCCAACCTGGAAGCAAAGGAAGCCAACCAAATGTTTTATAACTAACAAGACTTAATAAAGAAAAAGATTAGAACATAGGCACAGTACAATTAGAATTCTTACAATTAGAATTCTCTACTTCTCATCTGAAATGGACAGAGACACCCCACATAGGCACAGACTTGATGCAAAATTAAAATATTACTTACATTTAGCTAAGTAGGAATATAAGAAGGAAAGTTGAGCCATCTCCACAGCTAGAGATGAGCTCTCGGACCCTGGCCCCTGCTGCATGGCCAGCAAAATGAAACTAAACTCTCAAACCCCTCCCTCCCTCTCTCATGGCAGGGAGCTCTTACATCACTTGTTCTCAGGTAACAGTAACCCTCTCCAGCACTTTACACTTATGACACCACCCAAAAGTTTATAGTAATTTTATGTGGGAAATTCCTTGATACAGCAACATTACCATACATTTTACTACTGTTACACAATAACTTGTGAAATGTTGATGTTCTGAATAGTAACCACAATGAAAACTGAGAGTAACTCCAAGACTCCTTCCATAATTGGATGAGCATCTAGGTGTGCAATGAACCTAAGGGTGCATTTACAAGGCTAAGGATTTTGTTCCTTTAAGGATCAGATACAAATTCAGAGACATGATGTTGCAAGAGTCAGATGCTGCTGCTGAGATGTACAAATCTATGTGCTACCTTTACAATCTGCAGTAGGAGTACTCAATACTATTGCTAAAAGAACAGAAAACTGAAATGAAGCAAAGTGCATCATAGGGGTAACTGGTTTTTCTTAAGGTGCTAGTTAGGTTTCTTGTATTCAACTGGATAGGTTGTTTTTAAGAGAGTGGATTAGGCTGCATGATGGTAACCTTGATGGCTTGCTCAATTGACTACCTTGCCTACAAGATTTGGAATTTGTTCCTCATAAATGCTCAAGCCTACCACCTTCCAGGCACAACGTAAGGCATGTGGTGCTAGAGTCATCTGGTCTAGGGCTATATTCCTGGTGCTGAGAAGTACACAGTTCACTCCTGGGAACCAGTGAGGCTCACTATCTCCCAGAAGGCTCACTTCCTCTTTACTTCGGGGAGTACGCAAAAGAAGGTACCTTTAGTTTCTGCTATGTCTTGGGGACTCCCACCAGTCGTGCTAGGGTGGGGATTAGAATGGACAATCTGGACTCCCTTTTCCCAACCAATTCCACACCACTTTGGGCCATCGCTGGCTCTCACCCAGCAGAGGACATTCCGTCCCTGAGGAGCCTAATAACTGAGAGCCTAGAATATGGAAGGAGGTAGAAGATAAGATAGAAGTTGAGAAGGGCTGTTTGATTATGAGAATTTGCAAATAGTCTTGATTCAAAAAGATTGTGTGGGTTAGTTATGAGGCAAAGTGAATGTTTTAAGAATATAAGTACAGTAAACCCTCGATTTAACGGACCTCCATTTAACGGACTTCGGATGCAACGGACAAAATTTTTCAGAGTCTGATGCATCCGAAATCCGTTTGTGGAGGGCTGGCTGTGGGCTCCCTGCTGCCACCCTGAGGCTGAAGCTGCGTACTGCCGCCTGGCTCTCCATAGCAGCTAGGCTTGCTGCCGTCCGAGGCTGAAGCTGCGGGGGGGGGGGGGGGGGAAGAGAGAGAGAGAGAGAGAGAGAGAGAGAGAGAGTGTGTGTGTGTGTGTGTGCGCTGCCCGCCTCTCCGCAGCAGCTGTGTTTGCTGCCGTCCGAGGCTGAAGCTGCGGGGGGGGGGGGGGGGGAGGGGGGGGCTGTGGCTCTCCGCAGCAGCTGGGAGCCAGGACCTGTGTCCGCTCTCCTTCCACCCGAGGCTGAAGCTGCGGGGTGGGGGGCTGCCGCCCGGCTCCCCGCAGCAGCTGGACTTGCTGGCGGGTCCCGGAAGCCGGGACCCGTGCGGACTGACTGTCCGCTCTCTGTGGCCGCCGGGGTTGCAGCCGCGGGCGGGCTGGTTGCCGGCTGCGGGTTGCGGCCCCCTCTCTGTGGTGGTGGTGGGGCTGCTGCTCCCACAGCTCGGTTTGGGGTTTTTTCCCTTTCTTTTTATAAAATTTAAATTTTGCTTCGTTTTTAAGAACATTGTTTATTTGTTTAGTTAAATATAAGTACAGTAAAGTGTGTTTTCAGAAAAATGTTTATTTTGATTTAGATCGCATACTTGTTTATTACAGTCTCAAAACTACGCTGAGTACATAAGCAATAATACATACAGAACACTTTTCTGTGAAATTAAACTTTTCATACATACAGTACTTAATTTTAATTACACAAAAGTCAATTTTTTAACATATGCATTCGGAAAACCTACTTTCTTAAATAACGGACTTTCTGATTTAACGGACACCCCTCGCCCCAATTAGTCCGTTAAATCGAGGTTTCACTGTATGAAGTTTGCTTCCAGGGATGCGACAGAAATAATTTCTGCTGCTCAAAGTGGCCTTTCTAAATACCCTGTGTACACACATAAGCATAACCTTTCCTTTGATTGTATGTTTCCCTGAAGGACTGGGGAACTAAAGGTATAGCGAAGTCCCAGTAGGCTAAAACCTGAGCTGTAGTTTTCTAATCTCTCCACTGAATGGTTGGAGATGCTGACTCTCTCACAAAGGCCGCTTTTATCCCAACTCTTTGTTAGGAGTTTGAGTTAAACAGTTTTTAACTAGAACAGACAAAAACCCACAGAATAGTAAGTATCCACTCCCTTCTCAATAGAAACTGGGAAACTGTATCTTGGAGTCTTGTGTTGTCATAATCCCATTAGGTTTTAGTCCCCCTGAAAGCCTTCCAACAGAAATAGATCTGCTTCCAGTTATAAAACAGAAGAAGGAAAAGAATCCTTTCCTGCTGCTACTGCCTCAATAGATAGAACATACACCATTCTTTTTGCAGTCATCTATGAAATGTGCGGAGGCAGGGTAGCCTCAGTAAGAAGCTGGCCTCTCTAGAACTCATTCCCCTTATTGGTTTAACAAAGCCTGAGCTTGTTGATGTTCAAAGCATGCTGGCAACTGTGTTTGTACAGCACCAACACAGGGGATTCTGGTCATGACTAGGGCTCCGAGGCAGTACAGTAATTCAAATAATTAATAGTATTAATACACAGTTTGTTGCCTGAGGAGATGACTTGGGATGGGGGATTCAACGATAGTTTATTTTTCCCCAGAAGAGATTCTTGATACTGGTTATTGGCACTAAGTCAGTTTCCTATATTACAGTGAAACCTCGATATAACGGACTAATTCGGGCGAGGGGGTGTCCGTTAAAACCGAAAGTCCGTTATTTAATAATTTTTTAAAATTATTAAATTTTAAAGCAGATCTATTTCTGTTGAAATTTTTTAAAATTATTAAATAACGGACTTTCGGGTGACAACGGACACCCCCCCGCCCGAATTAGTCCGTTATATGGAGCCGTGAGTCAGCCCAACTCACCCCCTCCCCCCGCCCGGCTCCCCGCTGCGGGGAGCCGGGCGGGGGGGTTGACAGCTCCCGCCTGGCTTCCCGCTGCGGGGAGCCGGGCGGGGGGGGGGGGTTTGACAGCTCCCGCCTGGCTTCCCGCTGCGGGGAGCCGAGCGGGGGCTCTCAAACGCCCCCCCCCGCGCCCGGCTCCCCGTTGCGGGGAGCCAGGCGGGGGGAGGGGGGGGTTTGACAGCTCCCGCAGGGGTCCCCGCTGCGGGGAGCCGGGCGGGAGCTGTCAACCCAGCTGGCTCCCTGGGGCGGGAGCCGGCAGCCCCCAATAACGGATTTCGGATGCATCGGAAATTTTGTCCGTTGCATCCGAAGTCCGTTAAATCGGGGTCCATTAAATCGAGGGTTTACTGTATTAATGTGTGTATGTTGTTGACAGTGCACATATACTTGGAGACTAATAAGTACATTTTATAAATGAGGGTTAAATACATTTGTAGCAAAGCATGCCGGTCGCAAAGAAGAGGAGTGAGTGTGCTTTTTTTGAGGTGCAGGACATTAGTGAACTGGGAACATTTGTCAAGGATGATAGTTTTTGTTTGTTTTTCTCTTCTTCCCCCTTCCAGTGAAGGCTCAACCTATTCTCTTGAGTCAGATACAGTGGCTGAAATTCTGCTATGATTTTACATCCAATGCCCTCCTGTTGACTTCAGTGGAGTTGTTTGGGATGCAAGAAAAGCCAGAATCTGGCCCATCATGATCACTCCCCGCTGCTGTACATTTGCTCTGAAGATGCTGTTCAGACGTTCATTTTTCCTACCTATTTTCAGAAATCCCTACGTCTCTTCTCTTCCTCATCACAGACCGGTCTTATTTACTTGACATATAGGTGGGGATAGGTAAATACAGGACACTGTCCTTTTGACTTACATTGCCGATCCTATTTCTCTGTGGCATGGAGGCTCAAATCAGCCTTAAACAAAAACTCTTCTATAAACATAGATTGTATGTATTTGGCTGTGTAAAATCTACCTTCTTGGAGCTAGATTTACAGTTCAGTGATTCACTTTATCTTCTGTCATGTAATGCTGCATAATGGGTGGTATATACAATGTCAGCAAAGGATCGGTTGGTGCTTTTGATATCTTGGTCAAAGAATACTAATTGCCAGTGAAGAGCCTCATTGAGGGAATGACCTCAACTTATTAAACCTAATCAAAGAACAATGGAAACAAAACCTATCTACTTAGCTGTGTTTTGATTGTGAACATTAATGGGTTTATGATGGCTCTTAAATGTAATGAAATAGCTTGATCTACTGAAGCCATATAAAGCTGCTTCTGCAATAAATAGTTCCAAACAATCTGGACTCGCTTGATTAAGAATGAGATCAGTGGTTGTTATTTACACTAAGGCCCCTTTCCACTGCTAGAGACTCTGGCCCCATGTTTCCTACTCATCTGTAACTTTATTTTACTCCGCTTTGTTTTAAAATGTTTGTAGCAGAGATGTGCCATATTATAGCAAAATAACAGGATAGTTAGCAAACTGCAGCATCTGCAAGTTGGCAGATGCCAACGTGTTTGCACCACTTTTTTTTAACCCACTGTTTTTATTTTGGCTCATACATTGTAGCTGCCATCCAAACGGATGGTGATAATTCAAAACTGTTAAAAAGCATATTTATTGAAATGTGTCTTCATTTACATTGCATCAGAGTTAGAGGTGGAGAGCATGCTCTTTCTCTCGCTCTCAAAATTCCCAAGCTCAATTCAAAGTTATTGTAGAAATCATCTTGTCTTTTATTTGAACAAGAAAAATGACTGCAACTTGTACCTTCATAGAGCACACTCAGGCCTCTTTTAGCGGTGTCACATAGAAATTCGATGCTAGCCACACTTGTGTTTTTGAATATTTCTTATTCGCCACTGTGGCGGGTCTGGTTCCACAGCACCCCTTGGGGGCTGGGGTCAGGCGTGGCAGCAGACCTCCACCTGTCTCTAACTCCCTCCTCAGGGGCAGTGTGGCCCAATGGCTGGAGTCAATACAGTGGCTCTCCGCTCTCGAGGCAGTGTGGCCCAATGGCCGGAGTCAATACAGTGGCTCCCCGCTCTCGAGGCAGTATGGCCCAATGGCCAGAGAGTCAATACTGGGGCTCCCCGCTCTCGGGGCAGTGTGGCCCAATGGCCAGAGTCAATACCAGGGCTCCCTGCTCTCGGGGCAGTGTGGCCCAATGGCCGGAGTCAATACGGTGGCTCCCTGCTCTTGGGGCAGCGTGGCCCAATGGCCGGAGCCAATACAGTGGCTCCCCGCTCTCGGGGAAGGGCGGCCTATTGGCGGTGGGGTAGGGGGACCCGGGCCCGCCCACTCCACCGGGTCCCGACCCAGGGCTCACCTGTCAGCGGGGATGGCCTTGCCCCACGCTCGGCGGGGATCTGCCCGCAACACGCCAAGCTAGCCTGTGCCTTTAAAAGCCCCTGGGTCTCTTCCTACCCGCACTGCCTTCAGTGTCTGAGGGTCCGTCGGCACTTCCCCCTCCTTGGAGTCAATGGCAAGCTGGGCTTCCAGCGGCGTCACCGCAGGGCTGACGTCTGGGTCCCAGAATCCTGGCTGTACCTTTTTAGGAGCTGGCAACTTGCGTCCTTCCCCTCTGGTGGTCAGCCCCAACTGAGCAGCTCTGCTGGCTTTTATGCTAGATCTCCAGCTGGAGCATGCCCAGCAGAGCTTCCAGGGCGTGGCTTCCTCTGCCCAGAGAGAAGGCTTAACCCCTGCTGTACTGGTGCGGGGCCGCTCAGCCGGGTCACAGCCACATTATAAAAAAAGGATTAAAAAACATACTACAGGAACTCCTCACTTAAAGTTGTCCCGGTTAACCTTGTTTTGTTGTTATGTTGCTGATCAATTAGGGAACATGCTCGTTTAAAGTTGTGCAATGCTGCCTTCTAACATCGTTTGGCAGCCGCCTGTTTTGTCCACTGCTTGCAGGAAGAGCAGCCCGTTGCAGCTAGCTGGTGGGTGTTTGGAACCATGGTGGACCAGCGGTCTCCCTAGCAGCTCCCCCCATCAGTTCCTGGCTCCCCTAAGTTCCCTGTGCAGCAGCTGTCCAGCAAGCTATCATTTGCCAGCAGTTCAGCTGTTCCTCCCCCACTGCCATGTGTTGCACCTGCCACCTGCCTTGGAGCTGCTCCCTGAGCCTACTGCTTGCTCTGTGGGGGGAGAGTTGTGGGGGAGGGGGGAGAAGGGGGCTAATGTCAGAGTGTCCCACTCCCTCCTTGCTCCTGCACCCCACTTACCCCATCTTCCATAGAGCAGGGGAGACACTCAACAGTCCTGAAGGGAGCTTTCTGGTCTCAGCTTGCTGATCTAATTAACAAGGCAGTGTGCTTAAGATAGGGATCAGCATACTTAAAGAGGAAGTGCACCTCTCTCTCTCTCTCTCTCTCTCTATGGATGGGACAGGTTTGCGGGCACCACTGAAAATTCTACAAACCTAGCACCCGTGCCATCATCAAGACATCATTTATCATCCTTTTGTTATTTATATTGTGGTAGAACCCAAATGTACCATCAGATTTGGGGCCCAACTGGGCTCATTTGTACTCTGGCCCTTTTACACTGACACAGTAAGACACGGTCCCTGGTTCTTGTCTTTAAATAATGTGTGACAAACAACAGGAGGGAAGGACAGAGGGTGAATGAGGGTAACATAATGAGATCTTGAAGTTACATAATCTAGCAATGTGACCTATGTAGAGTCCATTAAAGTCGATGGAAAACTTTCCTTTGATTTCAGCGAGCCTACCTAGGATCAGGTCCATGGGGCGGTTTGTGATTTTAGAATATTCTTTTTATTATTTCAACATTTCCCATTAAGCAATAATCCTCTGTGCTCACAACATTTATTCATTCTTCTCCCTGTGCTCTGTGAAACTGGTCCTGGGCTCTCCGTTCATTTTTTATTTTAATATTTATTTCCCCCTTCTAGCATCATTAGCAGGGGTCCATATGTTCCGTGATTCTGTAACCCTCGAAACTGCTGCAGAACTCACCCCATCGTTCAGGATGGTGCACCAAAATCTAATCATTCTTTTATAAATCAAAGGGCTTTTATAACTTTTTCAGAGGAGCTGAGTGCCTGCAGCTGCCATTATTAGCTGAGGTACTGTCCCTCTTGGAGCTCCTGCTGAGGTGGTATACCCCCACATAGCTCCCAACATGGGGCTGTGGCTTTATGTTTCACTTCAATAGAGCAAGACTCATTTATCCCTAGTGAGGATGTCGCCCTCTCTGTTTACTCCTTGTGTTTGATTTGAAATGTATTTCACAGCTACCGTGGTTGCCGTACCCTCTGTGTAAAGGACACTGGCTCAACACATCTGAAAGGCTTTTCCTTTCTGGATCACATAGCCTGTCAATTTAATCTGCTGGTTTATTTCTCAAACTCAACTACATATTTACATTTTGGGTGCTGTGTGTCTGTGTTCACACTGAATAAACTTAAAACATAGGGATTTTAAGTTTTTGGTTTGGTCTAGCCTGGTGAAGTAATTACCGCATGAAAACTCATAAACCTGGTATGAACAAAGAGGAAAATCTCAAATAATGGAGTCTTCTTAACAGGCTAATTTTTGATCTGAAAGTCTCTCAAATGGCGTGCAAGGGCTAAATGACAACATTTCATTATTATTACTTTTAACTACAGTCAGTCTCCATAAGAATTACTGATTAAAGAATGAAATGTTTGAAGAAATCAAATGTTTGAAAGGACCATTTCATATACCCCTCAATGATAATTGAAGCTGTTAAATGGATTGTAGTTAAATGAATAAGTCAGAGAAACGAATAAATAGCACCTTTTCTTCATTCATTGGTTTTATTGCTTGAAATGTGCTCCTCCGATCCACTAGGTGTCAAACTCCCCATCTTCAGCATGAAGTTGGTAGTTTGTATAATTTGAGAAGCTCTGCAAAAATGCTGGGGTATGTGACAGTGGAGAATAGGGAAATTGATTCAGGAGAAGCTGAGCTCTAGAACAGCCAGTACCAAACTCATTATTAAAAGAAATTACTAAAAATAAAAGATGAAAACTGATAAATATACTGAACATTTTATAATGCTTTTTATGTTCTAAGAGCTATATAGATAATAACTTACTAGTGCTCACAACACCCCTTTGAGGCAGATAAGTATTATTCTCATTTTATGGACTGGAAAACTTGAGACAAAGTGGGGCAATGACTTGCCCAAGGCCAAGTAGTGAGCCAGCATGATACTCATTCCAAGTTTAGATCCTCTAATATCTGCTACATAGGAAGAATAATTGTTGTATCAAGGTGTGTGTGTGTGTGTATTTATGTGACCAATGAGATCCGTGGGAGCTCTTTCTGAATGAGAAATGTAGGATTTTGGTTACTTTTATTCCTATCAAGTTTCCACAGGGGTGATTTTAAGAGAGACAAGGTGGGTGAGGTAATATCTTTTATTGGACCAACTTCGGTTGTGAGAAAGACAAGCTTTCGAACTTACTTAATGCCCTTCTTTTGGGCTGGGAAATCTGAGGTCAACATTACAAGCTAGGAGGTTGGCTTTCAGAGTGTTTTTGTAATGTTTTCTTGGTCTGCCCCTAAAATGAGTTCCAGTCTTCAATTCTCTATAATAGATGGTCTACAGTATTGTACTGTCAGACATATGGACATCATGGCCACACCATGTCAGCTGCACTCATTATAAAAGCTCAATGCCCGTGACGATGCAGCACTCAAAGACCTCAGTGTTTGGTACCAGATCTAGCCATTTAATTCCTATCATCTGCCATATGCACTGTAGGTGGAATTCGTCCAAACAGTTTATGTGATGTTGACAAGTAGTCCACATATCGCAGCCGTAGAGGAGTGGGGTGATGATGAAGGCGTGGTAAACACCATTTTTTTCTTCTGAAGGCATTGTTGGCTGCCCCAATGTGTTTTGTAACGTTGTTGGAAATCATTGTATCTTGCAAAATGACATTGCCTTGGTAGCAAAATTTGTCAATAACCTTGAGTTGTACATTATCAGTGGACATAACTGAAGTTACAGTACTGCCTGGTTGAGGCTGGACCATAACTTCTGTCTTTAGGCTGATTGTTAGCAGGGATGAAGTTTGCGTGCTAATGCTACCGACGACTGAAGCAGAAAGCAGCTGCTCCACTGAGTTTCTTGGTCCATGACTGGTTAGCAGATTGTTAACCACAGTTTAAATACAGACTAGGCCTTCTCCTGTACAGCTGGGCTAAGAAGTCTGATCTATCCCAATAAAGGATTGCTTTTTGTCTGGTCCCTACCCTTTAACATGTCTACCTAAGGTAGCCCTACCAGGAGTTACGGTAAATTCCTATTGCAGTAGCTCTCAGGGTCTCAGCTCACTAGCTTTCCCACCATTTCAAGGTGCAGCTCCCAAGGAAGGGAGAATAGCTACAAACATTGTAAATGACTGGAAGCTTTACTACATCCATTGCTACTGATCTATTTAGAGGTGGATTGTGGGCAACTATTTTTTAAAAGCAGGAGTCTGAGCTATTTATCTACGAATCCTCATGTTTCATATTTTATACAGCATCTACATACATCAATGTATTTCATGGCTCTCCTATTAATCTCTTGTATGTACTATGTGATTCCTACTATGAAATGCAAATCTGCTTCAGTGAAAAGGTAGAATAAAGCATTCTTGATATTTTTAATAAGATCTATAGAAAATAACATTATAGTGTACAGGTTTCAATGGTGTTGAACACGATGAGAAGATTTTCCACAGACAACTAACCCATATGCATTTAAATTATACTGTTACACTTTGTTTTGTTTGGATTGTGGGTGTAAATTCATGATTCCATAACTAGATACCTGCAACGCTATCAAAGTTCACAGGATGTGGTATAAGAAAATCTATATCTAGTTTGCCTAGATTATCTTGAGGGAAGGATATAATTATCGAAGATTGAAATACCTTTAGGCCAGATTCAATAATAATCCCCTCTAACTCTCTGTGTGTGTGTGTGTGTGTGTGTGTGTGTGTGTGCGCGCGTGCGCTCACGTGCGCATATGTGAAAGAGACAGACTGACCACAGGCTACACAAAGCTTTAAAAATCTGTAGAGAGGAGCAATCCCAGTCGCTGAAGGGTTAATACGACTATTCTTTCTGAAATGACACCTAGAAATGATAGAACAATGAAATTGGTTTTTTGCTCTATCCTCTAAAGAGAATGGTGTCTCCAGGCCAAGATGAGGTGAATTAACACAGCTATGTATAGGAAAGCTTGCATTATGCCTCACTACCTTATCTGTGGATAAAAAGCAATCGTTTTGGTTGCTAAGGGTAGCAATCCCAGGCTTTCCACACAATCAAAAAGTAAGCCATTACAATAAATAAAAAGGAAATGGGCTGAAGGGCTAAAAGAAATGTTTCATCCACTCATGGTATTTACTAAAGCTGACAATTTGTAATGAGTATTGGCAACAGAATAGTGCAATTACTTCTTTACTTCCACTGAGCTGTGGAACAGTTCTCCCTGCAGGAAGCTTTGGAACAGTGAGGTTGGGGAGGAGGGAGGGAAGAGACAAAGAACCCTATCCTGAATCTATTAGCTGTAATGAACAGGTACTAAGTAGCAGAGAGTAGATGTTATGCCACATAACATAAATTACAATCTAAATGGAATACTCATATTTACATAAGTAGTTCCTCAGGCATTCCTAGCTAAGTTTGGGGTGGGGCGGACAGGGAAAATCTACAAAATGCCATTCATACCACGAGGGATAATTGAGGGACTGGAAGTCTCTTTGCCATTGCTGGGGTACCAGACGGTGGTAGTTTTAATTTTCAGTTTGAGTTACACACTGTTGTCATATCATAGGGACTACAGTTTCAGGAGCTTTAACTATTAAAAAAAAATTGTATGGTTTTTCCTGGCTTGCTTCAGAATCACAGAAAGAGTAAGCTTGCAAATCTTTTAATAAGGCAATTACATGCAGACAAAGATTAGATCTCATGGCATAATAGATTTTTGCTATATTATTCAGTATCTTTTTGATATTCCACTGTCACTAGACAAAAGCTCTGAATAGTAATGTGACAAGTCTATTCAGGAGACAACAATAAGAGTTTCCTTAATTGTGCTCACTTGTGTGCTACACAAACCCTCACTTAATTTTTTTTTTGCCTGTTTTGAAAAAGCGGAAAGAAAATACTATTTAGAGGTACAAAAAGCACTGTTGAATCTATCTGTAAAATCTGCATTTTGCATTTGTAAAATGAAAATGTTGAGATAGTCAATCACTTAATTTTTTCCCATCCAGTAAAAATCTTATAATCTCATGATTCAAAATGTCAGTCTTAATATAGAAATGAATTACTTAGTATTAAAAAAATAGACTTGAACAAAGAATAGAATGTAGAAGAGAGGATGTGCTATTTTGTATGTAAATTAAGATTATAAACTCATATGTAGATTCCTAATGATTGTCTGAAAGAAAAATCCAAAAGGACATTGGAATATTTGTTTTCTACTACAGTGGATTTGGTACATTTCAGTGTAAAAGTAATAAAAATATTACTTGCCTTTTTTCCAAAAAATGCCTTATATAAGAGCTAAATATATCATTATCCTCATTTTACAGGTGGGAAAACTGAGACACAAGGTTGAAATGATTTTCCCAAGGTCACACATCAGGTCAGTGGCAGAGTAAGCAATAAAACACAAATCTCTTGGATCAATGTGTGAATTCTTATATAGATATGATGGAGATCATAGGATCCTCCTATAGTGGCTAGAGAGGGGAAAGATAAATTATCATTGAACCAAGCCCATTTACTACCCTGATAGTAGATAGTAGAAAATGACTTTCACTAAAAA
This sequence comes from Sternotherus odoratus, assembly GCA_032164245.1. NCBI lineage: Eukaryota > Metazoa > Chordata > Testudines > Kinosternidae > Sternotherus > Sternotherus odoratus. Next base: position 16,268,339 of record JAVMKO010000007.1, on the reverse strand, counting down.
AGCACACCATTTTTGGACATCTTTCATGGATTTAGGAGACAGGAAAACACATCAGGAAGATAAATTAATCATGAATAAGAGGAGGAAGACTTTGTAGCACCTTAGAGACTAACCAGTTTATTTCAGCATAAGCTTTCGTGGGCTATAGCCCACTTCATCGGATGCATAGAATGGAACAGAAGTAAGATGCATTTATACACACAGAAAGCAAAAAAATAAAAATAAAAAATGTTGTACATTAGCATACCAATTCTAAGAAGCTGTTTAATATGGATGGGCCATTATCAGCAGGAGAAAAAAATAGCTTTTGAAATGGATTTCTGTGTCTGGCAGTAGATAACACCTATTGAAGGTAAATTAACTAGGGAAATGCAATCAATTAGTGTAATGAGAGTACCATTCACAAGTTGTTTAGCCCTTGGTTTATTGTGTCCAATTTGAAAATTAATTCCAGTTCCTCAGTTTCTCGTTGGAGTCTGTTTTGGAAGTTTTTCTGTTTCAAAATTGACACCATCAAATCTTTAATGGAGTGGCCAGGAAGATTGAAGTGTTCTCCTACTGGTTTTTGAATGTTATGATTCCTGATGTCTGATTTGTGTCCATTTATTCTTTTGCATAGAGACTGGCCGGTTTGGCCAATGTACATAGCAGAGGGGCATTGCTGGCACATGATGGCATATATCACATTGGTTGATGTGTAGGTGAATGAGCCTCTGATGGTGTGGCTGATGTGATTAGGTCCTATGATGGCGTCAGTTGAATGGATATGAGGACAGAGTTGGCATCGGGCTTTGTTACAAGGATAGGTACCTAGGTGAGTGTTTCTGTTGTGTGGTTTGTGGTTGCTGGTGAGTATTTGTTTCAGGTTGGGGGGCTGCTGTAAGCAAGGACTGGTCTGTCTCCACCTTAAATAGGTGTTATCTATTGCCAGACACAGAAATCCATTTCAAAAGCTATTTTTTTCTCCTGCTGATAATGGCCCATCCATATTAAACAGCCTCTTAGAATGGGTATGGTAATGTACAACATTTTTTATTTTTGCTTTCTGTGTGTATAAATGCATCTTACTTCTGTTCCATTCTATGCATCCGATGAAGTGGGCTATAGCCCACAAAAGCTTATGCTGAAATAAACTGGTTAATCTCTAAGGTGCTACAAAGTCTTCCTCGTCTTATTTACGGATACAGACTAACACGGCTGCTAATCTTAAACTAAATCAATCATGGTGTCATTGAAATAATATGGATACAGAAAATGCAGAAAATTGTATTTTAAAATAACTCGTTTCGTTAGGCCATATTGGGTGTTAATATAGCAGTTGAAGTACAAAATTAAGAGTAAAATACCAAACAGCTGCTGTCTTTTTAAAGTGATAACCTCTTCCCTTTAGGCTCCATTATATTTCATAGACCAGCTTAATTTAATCTAGTAGTTTTCTGTAATGGAGGAATATATTTTTACATCATTCTTTGGGCTTTGTTTAAGGAAGTACAGACTAATTAATTATATACAATAAGGGCTGATTAAGTTATTTAAAGCACTGTATTAGGCCACCTTACTTATCGATCGCCTGCGGCTCCCCCGTCGACTCCGGAACTCTAGCTTGCTGGGAGGCGCAAGCTGGAGTCGACGAGGGAGCACGCCGCTGACTGCCGCCACCGTGGGGACGGCAGGTAAGTCGGCGGCAGATACGCAACTTCAGCTACGTGATTCACGTAGCTAAAGTTGCGTATCTGCCGTTGATTCGCCCCCCATAGTGAGGACAAATCCTAAATGCCCCTTTTTGATCGAATAGAACCAGCCCATCCTCCTCCCCTAAACTTTGGCATGATGCTTTTAAAGTTACACTTTTGTTATAGGCATTAAAATCACACACACAGGGCATGACATTTATTGCAAAAGATCTCAAATGTAATTTTTCAGCATAACATTCCAACTCTACAGAATCTAATGAATGAATAAATTCTTTATTGACTTTGGCTCAAATGGTAGGGCAACGTGACTAAGAGAATAACCAAATGTTGGCAGAATGAAAGTGAAAAATCAATAGCCATTGATTATTTAAACTCAGAATTTCAGGGTACTAAGGCAGGATTTATACCAGCTTCAACCCCAATAAGATTGCATTGTGTCAGGCTGGTGAGCTGTTCCCAGTGTGTGGTATCAGTTATGAATTCACTTTCAAATTGTGGTTTTTAAATGTTGCGAGGAAAGGTGCAAATTACAGGGGGCTCTTCATAAGGAAGATCTGACTTTGCTGTGGTTATTTTGCAATATTCTGCTCATCTCTTGCTCTCCTATCCTATCTAGTACTGGCTGTGCTTGTCAGATGTTTGCGAGGACTGGACTGTTCTGCCTTGATTCCAAGGGATGTGAGAAAAACCCTTCAGTAGTCTAGTATCCCTGTGGTGTGATACTGAATGAATTAGAAGGAGGGGGGAACCCAGCTGATCTCAGTCAAATCCGACAGTAGTATCATTATACTGAAAGCCAGGAGGGACAAGATTGGAAAAGCTATGTCACCACGCTTCTTGCACACTGCACCTGCCACTTAGTGTCATGTTAAAACTGAAAGCACTTTCCAGAAATAAGTAAATGACCCTCTCCCCCTCCCCCCCCCCCCGGCAGATGAAAGTGATTAAAAAGATTATTAAAGATGGGCACATTGTCTCCACAAAGGTATCTCCATCTTTTCCATGCTGCATTTGGAACCTCTGAGCTACTGGTGAATTGGCAGTTTTGGCAATACACAGGCAGAGTCATAGCCTTCCTTTCCCTTGCAAGGAAGAGAAAAGAATGCATGAGAAGGGAATACAGTAGAAGAGCCTGACCAGGCAGTGCTTAGGACTAGATCCTGAAAATGGATCCTCATGAGCCCATCCTCTCGCAGGATGCAGACCTTACTATCTAGCAAAATGCTTGCCCCCATCAATAACCCCATTGACTTTGTGCAATAACATTTAAATGTCCAAATGTTCCCTGCTTTTCTGTATTTCCAATATTGGAATCTGCAGTAACCACAGCAGCAAAGGCCAGTCTTGTCCAAAAAGGGGATAGCAGAATTTCCTCCTTTTATAGCAGTTAAGAATTCCTGATTTAATAAATAATACACAGGTGTGGCCAATTTTCAGATCTGGCACTTTTTTTTGGATCTAGTTTCCCCATTTTTGGAGAACTGAGATAATCACATGGCTTTATTACTAATGATTCAAGCCAAATTATTCCTAAAATTCTTGTTATTTTCTGTATTTTAGATCCTCCCTCCAGCACCTGATGTGTAAATATTGACAATAAAATGATACCCTTTGTTTATAATCCTTTATTCTAACTGGTTAAAGATGTTTCTTACATTGTAGTTACAGGCAGATTACATATGGGTATACTGTACCTTGGAAACTATGTGAAGATTCTGTTAGACTCCTTGTCTAACAACATAAAGGTTATGGGCACATGTGTAATGCCACTGAAGTTAAGGTTGTTCCGTTGACCATGGAACGTGGGCATGTTAGCCAAGACGTGGGCACAGTACTGTAACAATTATGTACTTATGGTTGACACATCCTACCGATGAATGGCAAAGACTTCCCTGGCACTTCTCTAGACAAAGATAGACTCTTCTTTCAGTTAAGTCTTAATTCCAATAACTTTGAAATGTGAGATGATTTTGGAAACAAATTGTTTATTGAAAACTTGTTGAGTTTGCATTTTTTGGAAAAAAATACTTCTATTTATTTGATTTATAAACCACTTATCTTAGCTCTCTGAGTGCCTTTCCTATATTAAAAAAATATACAAAAGCTAAAATAAATTAAATGTCTAACCAGGATTATTCAAACTGAAAATAATCACCATAAAATATAATAATTCATAATAAAATTCTTCCACTATTCCTTCTGTAACAATAATTTTGGCGAAAAGTTGGACTATGGAATCCATGCTTGCTGTTCTCGATCCCCCTCTAGCAGTGAGCCCCTAGAGATTTCTGAGTTAGCTATGTCCATTGTCTAATAACTCAGGCAATGGAGGGTTATGTTTCTAGGTACAGAGGTCCTGGGTTAGTCACCACTGCTAATAACAAATACACCCAGGAGTGTCTCATTACACCTAGAAAGTTAACAAATCTGGATTCTGCTGGAGAGACTCTAGAGTACCTAGATCGTCCCTGACAAATATTTGTCTAACTTGTTTTAAAAATCTCCTATGACAGGGATCCCACAATCTCCATTAGAAGCCTGTTCCAGTGCTTAACTATTTTATAGTTAGTATGTTTTCCCTAATATCTAATCCAAATCTCCTTTGCTGCACATTCAGACTATTATTCCTTGTCCTACCTTGAGTGGACATGGAGAACAACTGATCCCTGTCCTCTTTATAACAGTCTAGGAACCACGGCCCATAGGAGCTGTGGGGGCAGTGCCTGGGACATACTGGCTGCTTCTGGGAGCTGCCTGAGGTAAGCGCCGCCTTGAGTCCACAGCCCAAACCCCCTCCCACACCTCAACCCCTTGCCCAAGCCCTGAGTCCCCTCCTGCACCCAAACTCTCTCCCAGAGCCTGCACCCCTCACTAATTCCTGCACCCCAATCCTCTCTCCCCAGCCCCAACCTGAGCCCCCTCCCACAGTCAAATTCCCTCCAAGGGCCTGCACCCTGAGACCTCTCCCCCACCCCAGCCCGAGCCCCCTCCTGCTCTCCAAACCCTTTGTCCACAGCACAGAGTCCCCTCTTGCACCCAAACTCCCTCCTAGAACTCGCACCCCCTCCAGCACTCTGAAGCCCTTGGCTCCAGAGCCCGCTCCTTCACCCTAAACCCCTCATCCCAAACTCCACCCACATCCCCCACTGGTGCCCTCGCCCCCCGCATTCTAACCCCCACCCTAGCCCAGAGTCCCCTCCTTCTACTTGAACCCCTCATTTCTGGTCCCACCATGGAACACACACACCCAGTCAGAGCCCCACACCCCGACCCCCTGCCCCAGTCCAGAGACACCTCCCACACTCTGAAACTCCCTATCCCACCCCAGAGCCCGCACCCCTAGCCAGAGCCTTCACCCCCTCCCGCACCCCAACTCCATGCTCCAGCCTAGTGAAAATAAGTGAGTGAGGGTGAAGGAGAGCAAGTGATGGAGAGAGAAGGGATACAGTGAGCAGGTGGGTGGGACCTTGAAGAAGGAACAAGGCGAAATTATTCGATTTTCTGCAATCAGGAAGTTGGCAACCCTATTTCAGATCAATTCTACAATTTGTCAAAATCATTTTGAATTCTAATTCTGCCCTTCAAAATTCTAGTAACCCCTTCCAGCTTGGTGTCTTTCACAAATTTTATAAGCATACTCTCCACGTCATAGTCCAAATCATTAGTGAAAATGTTGAATAGCATTAGACCAGGTCAAACTTCTGGGGGGACGGCTTCACTAGATATGCCCCCCAAGTTTGAAAAGTGAACCATTAATAATTACTGTTTGACTACTCTCTCTCACCCAGTTGTACACCCCCCCTTATATTAATTACATCTAGACAACATTTCCCTAGTTTGTCATGTGAGACTGAGTTAAAAGCCTTACAAAAATCAATTTATCATGTCTACAGCTTCTCCCATATCCAGTGGGCCAGTAACCCTGACAAAGAAGGAAATTAGATTTGTTTGGCATGAATTGTTCTTGAAAACTCCATGTTGCCTATTACTTATAATCCTATTATCTTCTAGGTGCTTACAAATTGATTGTTTAATAATTTGTTCCAGTATCTTTCCAGGTATCAAAGTTAGGCTGACTGGTCTATTAATCCCTGGGTCCTCTTTGTTCCTCTTTTTAAAGATAAGTACTATGTTTGCCCTTCTCTACTCCTCTGGAACTCATCAGTCCTCCATGGGTTCCCAAAGATAATCGCTATTATGTTGTATTGTAGAAGTAATTAAACTCAATGTGTCCTAATGGTTACCACAGATATCTCCTTTTCTGATAATAGTAAAAAAAAAATACCCCCAAAAAAGAAACAAAACACCATGCTGGTAACTATATTCTCTGTAATAACTGTTGTTGACAAATGCTGGCTCTTTTTAGTGACATCTACTGTATCTTGAATCTTTGTAACTTCAAAATAATGCCCATCACTGTAGAATGACTAATTATCCATAAATTAGTCTATTGTATCTCCAAAAAAGTCTTCTCAATTACAAAAAGGACTTGAACTGTGGTGTAGGTTTTGAATTTAGAAACAACTTTAATTATGCTAGTGCAGGGCTTCTCAAACTTTTTCATAGTGGAAGACCATGTCTTAATAGATTCTCGTCCACATAGGCTACCTTTTCTTTCACTCATGGCTATTCATTGCCTCCCTCCTATTTGCAATCATGTAACGTCTTTTGTGGCAGGGTGCTGGCCAGGAGTGCCTGAGTCAGCCCTGCCGCCCCTTTAAGAGGGAGAAAAACCCTCTGCAAAGCTCCCTTGCAGGAAGCCTAATCAGCCACCTGGGCTCAGGCTTGATGAGTGAAACCTGGCAGCCTCCTCAGGGGGATAAAAGGCCTGCCAGGAAGCAAGCCTAGTGTGGTGGGGATGGTATAGAGTGAGGTGGTGGTTTGAGCTATTTAGAGCTGTATGTTAAGAACTTTATAGAGTTGTAAACTGTAAGCTGGACTATATAGAGTCTGTAAAGCTGTAAGCTGAGCTATCAAGAGCTGTATGCTGAAGGTCTGTATAAAGCTGTATATATTGGTGGTGGGGTCTTGCACTGTGGATTAAAGAGCACTGTTTGAAGCAAAGAAGGGTTTCCTGCCTGTTCCTGAGAGGGGTAAGGGAGCGGTCTGTCACACTTTGTAGTAAGCATAGATGAAAGAGTTTATTAGGAAAATATTTGTGTAAATGTCTTTAGAGGTCTTTGTGGGGGATAAGCATGTTACTTTTTTGGGGACAGTTAATCACTCTGCTGCTTTTGCCTTTCAGTTAATCTTCCTTGGAAATGGAATCATGTGGCCAACCAACTCTCCACAGACCACCAATAAGTGTTCTACAGATCGCTGCTGGTCCATCAACCACTTTGAAAACATTTATGCTTGAGGCTGCTAAGGTTTGAATCTTATATCTCTTATAATAGTCTTGATACAGGCAGGAGGTTGACATAATAACAGCTAACCCATCAGCTCTTATATAATAGCTCAAATAATTCTAACTTGCACAACCCATTACTATTTTTGTGGATCTGTAAAAGAGAGAAATCTACTCTTATTGTACAGATCCTCAGACCAGTAGAGTAAAACTTGATTTTAGGGCTAACCTTCAACACAGAACTATGAGGTTTGTAGAGCAGCAAGAAATGGGAGTAGCATCAAGTTTTCATAGCTGTGCTCCTCCATAGAAATAAAGAATCTGATGTGCTGGAGGCCATGCCTAGGGCATAGAAAAACACTTAGAAAGGCAACTATCCTTTTCTCTCAAATTCTTAGAAGAGCCACTGTGGTCGTGAGGCACTGGGAGTGTTCAAAAATGATGGCCGTTTACCAGCTTAGTATTGAGAAATATCTATCCCCCAGATCCATCTCTTCCCCTTTATCTATCTCTCAGTGAGGACTGGGAGGAGTAGAGCAAGAGGTCATCTTCTATCTATGGCCCCATTTTTCCATCGTGCCTGAGCACATCCTAATCCTGAGAGTATTTACCCCGTGAGGTAGGGAAGTGCTATTATCCTCATTTTACCGACTTGCCCAAGCTCACACAGGAAGTCCATGGCAGAACAGGGACTCAAATGTGGAACTTCCACATCCCTGGCTGTTACCCTAACCACAGCACCATCCTGCATCTCATTTCTTCCCAAAAACCACCATCAAGCCAGCCGTGTTCCCATCTTTATGTATTTCCATGGCTGGGCACAGTTCTGAGAGATCATGGAAATGTGCACAGATCAGTGATCTGCTGAATAGCCTGTTTCCAGTACACTTCTACCAGTTTATATGTGACCCCATCCATCTCGTATAAAAATAATTCCATATGTATGATCTAAACTACATACCTGCTCTTACTAACACTCTGGATATTTGATTTTAAATAAATGTGCTAGATATTATTATTTGACATCTTCCAGGAATGCCTTAAGGCAGGAATTTAGATTTTTTTGAGTACTTCGAAGTACTATTACCCTGCCTCAGTCACCTGACCTCTCTGTGCTTCAGTTTACCCATCTATGCCAAGAGGGATAATGATACTCACCCTCCGTAAAATACTTTGAGGTCTGTGGATGAAAAATGCTAAAAGCAAATCTGCTTGGGAACATGTTAAGTCTGTTCCATTTTTTGCAGCTGGTATTGTTCCTGTAGCTATACTCCCTGTTCCCACTCCCAAGTTCATGCTATACAACTCAGGTCCCATTCAGATTCAGACTTGGCTCCTCCATATGAAAGAACATAATACAGCCACTAGTCCATCAAACTGGCCTTAAACTTCATGTCTAAAGCAACTTTTGTTCTTTGTAGTATTCTATGAATCAAAAGTTTTCGAAGTTTTCTGTGTGATATTTCTAGACCTCACCTGCTTCCTCTAGTGAGGAAGACTAAAATTTTATTATTTTAGTGTCTTTGGAGACCCATCATTGTATCAAGTTAAATTCTCTGAATTGGTCATTGCTTACTCAATGGAGGGTATAACAACTGGCTTAAGACAGTGCATCAACCTTTGAATGTGGTCACTGTCTTTTATTTTGGATCATTATAAAGTTAATTATTATTTTCATGATATTAGAAACAGGCCATTGATTATGCCTTAGTCCAGGTATGGGACATTAACTTTCCTCCATCGCCGTGAAACATCAATCCGGAACTTTTCCCCCTACACGAAAGAGGAGGATAATTTAATAGTTATTTGTATACATTATAGGTAGGCCTGCTCCCATATCCATCAAAATCTATGGGAAAACACTGAGGGGAAGATTTGTCCATGAGTTGACGCAGGCATGGGAAAGAGATGAATTGTACTTCCCCCTACTGAGGGGATATGGGGTTTTGCCTCTGGACCCGATGCAAGCAGCTCTCCATGAACCAATGTAAGGGTAAAGAATTTCTGGGCTTCAGGGCTGCTGCATCCAAGTCTCTTCCTGCCACTGATGAGGTCTCTACCTCCATTAGGCCCCAAAATGCTCCCTGAATTGGAGGTTTCTGCTAAGGAAACAGTATAAAAAATGGCAAAGGATTCACTGGGTACTGGTACGAAGTGGCCACAGTGCAGAGGAGAATTCTTCTCTTATTGTCTTTGATGGGTGAAGTTGTGGGCTCTATAGCTTTTCTTTCTGTCTTTCTAAATGGTACCAGTTACTGTGGTATCTGAATGCCAAATAGGGTATTGAAATAAACAATGTATTTAAATAAAAAAAGGAGCATGCTCTTGTCTTTATAGGATTTGACTGCTTACAACGGGCATGTTTTCCCTTTCTTGCCCTTTTGTTGGTTCTGTAGTTTGTTACTACATGGAGGCTTCTCTATCCCTCATGGGACTGTTTGTACCAGACGCTGGAAATGATCACATGTGGACTGATGTTGATCTTCTCTTGCAGAGTGTTCCTTGGGAGACACTGGAATCTCAATGAACAGAAAGGGAAGGTTTATTAAATTTTCTAATAAAAAGGGATATGAATTAGAAAATGTGTATTTTGCCAAGGATGGAGTGATCTGCTGTGCTGTGTGATAAAAGGGTAGGAATGCTGGAAATCTAAAATACGCCCTTCCTCTAGCTGTAGAGACCCAAAATAAGTAGCAATGTTCTGGTCTCATCCACCATCCTGTTGCAGAAACAGTCAAGTTACAACAATCCATCAAATACGGTACCTTTTAACAGTTGATACATACCTCACCACCCTTCTCTAGCTTGTGCAATATGTGAATAATTGACTTCTCAAGTTATTTGCTTCCCCTTTTTCTACTTTAAGTATCTGCTCTTAAAGATGTAGGCCTTTATGCACGGTGATGGGGTGTGTACCCCACACAGGCCTGAAGGGAAATGCCAGATTTCTGGTCTGGTGAGACTTTGTTACCCTAGAAGGGGAGGACAAGATAGTGATCTGGCCAGAGGGCCACATCACGATGAAGGACCACCCTGAGACATGGAGAGAGAGCCAGGGCTCACTGCTTGAGCAACCAATGAAGGATGGTGCCAGACTGGATGAGAGCTGATACCCAGAACAACCACAAGTAGGTACCACTGGCAGTGTGTGAACCCTGTCACAGGTGTCCTTCAAACCCTAATGTACTTCCTGTCTTCCATGTTTCAGGATGACTCAAATTATGCCAAAAGAAAAGAGAACTTAGCCACTTAGTCAAAGAAACAAAATCAGCTCCTCACATTTAGCAGTTACCCAAGCATCTCTACCACCTGTTCCAAGCAGCTGCTGGACACAATATTGATAGACATTATGTCCCAAATAATGTATAAAGTGTACCCCCCTAGACGATTAGGAGTTCCCAAGGCTCACAGTTCCATTCTGTATCTATACTACATCTTGCTGTAGTCTCTGGTCATTGCTAACACAGTATCCTTGTATGGAACAGATTACCCCAAGAGAGACTTTTTTCAAGTGTAAATAAAATTTAAAAACACTGCATACATCACACTTTGGTAAATATTGTCCTGTGCTTATACTAACAACCTCCCCGCTCCCAACCCATTATTTCTTGGATACCTTACATGGAGTGGATTTAGTAGACTGAGCAGTAAGATTCATCTGTAGTTTGCAATAACAAAGGCCCCAATCCTGCAAACCCTTACATGTGTTTAATTGCAAACGTGCCAGAAGCCCCATTGGACCAAATCGTCTGCTGGTATTAACTTTAGGGGAGTTATGCCCATGCACATCACCTGAGGAACTGATGTATAGCTAACAATGTTCCCAACTTTCACAGTATTTGGTACTTTTCTTAAAGCCTCAGCTTCTGGAATCATGTTAATATGTGAGAATCTCATTTTAAAAAAGTTTCTAGCCCTCATGGTTGTGGAGAAAAACTTGAAAATATGAACCCTAAAGTTACAATTTGGAAAAATAAAAAGAACACCCAAAGTTATTCTGTTTCAAAATGTCATGATTTTTTAACTGTTGTTGGTAGTGGTGTTGTAGGCATGTTGGTTCTAGGATATTAGTGACAGGAAAAGGTTCCAGGATATTAGGGACAGTGTTGTTGTAGCCAAGTTGGTCCCAGGAAAGAGAGAAGCTTTCAAGCTACAGAGAGCTCTTTTTTAGGCCTGGGAAAGCTTGTCCGTTTTACCACCAGAAGTTGGTCTAGTGAAAAATATTATCTCATTCGCTTGTCACTCGAATGATTTTTTTTTTTTTAAAAGAAAATCTCAAGACGTGGTGAGCTGACTCGTGTTTTTGAATGCTTGCAGCTGGCAACATTGATAAGCATGTGAAACATTTGTAGGATTGGAACCCAAGATATCTTATTTATGCAGTGCCTTTTCCCTAGCATCCTAAGCACTGCAGAACCACACAGAAAAAATCTGCTAAGCCATGGCTCAGGGAATGTCTACACTGGCAGAGTTACATCGCTGGTCGTTGCAGCTGAATTTGAACAGCCAGAGATCAAGGATAGTAGAGGGGTGCAGCATGGAGCCATAAAGATCAGGGATGCCTTGAGGCAGCAATTTGAAGCTGAAAGCCACTAATATTTGTTGTTATGCTTAGGAGTGCAGCACTTGTGATGCTAGGAGGTGACTGTGATTAGTGCAGATGATGCACTATGAAGGTTTAAGAAAATTGCCTATTGTTTTGCAGGGCTCTGTTTGCTTTCAATTAATAAAAATGGCTTTCAAACAAAAAAAATATTTTATTGAAAAAACAACCAGACAAAAATACCACATCGGCATTGTGGGGGATGGGGAAAGAGGGGTCCCAGGAGGAGGCGGGGTCCCAGGAGGAGGCGGGGTTCCAGGATGGTTAAAGATTTGTGTATGTCCAGGTATCATATGCAACCTTCTCCTTTGGAGTCCAGTGCAGTGGGTACTGTGCTTCATCAGGGCCAAACTGCAGAAGGATGGGGGGTGAGTGCAGTGGGTAGTGGGAATCTGCAGGGGTGGGTGGGTTGTTTTTTTTTTTTTTTTTTTTTAACAGTGCTGCAACTGCATAGTATCTGTGCACTAAGTGGCTTGGCAGTGTGTACACCTCAGGAGTTACACCGCAGAAAGCTGCTTTACTGTGCAGAAACTTGCCAGTGTAGACAAGGCCTCAGATAAAACTCTTAAAACATCTCCATGTGCCCTACTACTGGTATGAGTGCCATGCCCACTTATCTAAAGGTCAGGTTGTTGACCTTTAAATACTGATTATTGTTAGCTATTTTTTCCACATGACTCTGACCGTGTCTGTTTGTCCAAAGGTTAATGCTAATCTTGAAATACCCGAAGCTCCAGTTTTTGTCATGCTATCTAGCGGTTCAAAGAGGCAATAATTTCAAGCTTAGTTTTGTGTTCTTCCTAATTTGATACTGCAAAACAAAGCCAAGATATCAATAATCAATTTTATGCTTTACAATACTCCCAGCATTTCTGTTCTGCTTCTGGCATGCTTGTGTGCACCAGGGGGGAAAATGCCTCTTTGCGAAACAGTGTACCTTTATTTTGAAAGAAAGCTGATCAATAAAGCTATTCACTTAAGCCCACAGACGGATTTAAGCCAAAACGATTCATGACGCATGTTAGAGAGGTGCAGCTTCCTATCTCCACAGATCAAATTCTATCAATCTTTTTATTATAACCCCCCTATTTTCAAAGGTTTGTAACAAGATAATAGATAGGTGGTGATGAGGAATGTTGACCTTATATGCTACCTGCCCAGGAGTGAGAAGTTGTTGTTTTTTTAAAATACAAAACTAACCTTTTAGTCATTTTAGTGCATTGGGTGGGAGTGTGGCCAAAGTTTCAAATTCCCCGAGTTCCAGAAGCAACTTTTGTTTTTAATTTGAGAGGAAGTTGCTGTTGAGTTCTCTTCCTCTCCCTCTCCCATGTAAAGTAACTTAAATAGACCATTACACTGACATATTGGGCCAGTTCCTAAAGCCTTTAGTTGTGATTTGGGCAAAACTCATTATGTTTATTAGAAGTTTTCACTGAAAGCCTGATTTTACCAGGACCTCTTTCCTACCCTGCACAGTTGATCAGGGAATGCTCTTTTTTTGCTCTTCTCTTGGGTATTATACACCTGGCAGGGGGAGACATATGGTTCTCCTGTGGCAAGGGATAGACTGTTCCAAACACGTTCAGTTGTCTGTAGGTCATGATGCAGTAAGGGACATTTACTCCTCAGCGGCAAATCTGCTTGTTTTGCTTCTCAGATGGCGCAATCTGATGAGCTTGGAGAGGAACTAGTGTAACTGCTGTGCAAGGTGGTGGTGAGGGGGTCATATAATTACACCCCCCGCATGGCACAAAGGAATGAAGCGGGGCTTGGAGAGACTACAACAGCCTTTAAATTGGAGTAACATCCCCAAAGTGGCTCGCTATGACTTGGCAACAGTGAAGTGGAATTCTCCCCTTTCTCCTTAGTGCTCAGATGAACTGCTGAGGCAGGGTGCTGCAGGAGAAGATTTTACCCTTGAAGCATAGCAAGCAACAAAAGAAGGAAAGGCAAAGTGTTTATTGAAGTGGGCTGGGAGATGCGCCAACATGGTCTTTGGCTATGGCACTGGCATGAGGTACGGCATGTCTGTTTATCAAACTCAAAAGAGTCCGTTCCCCCTTGAAATGGTGTGCAGAGCTCCTGTGCCTTTAATGCAAACTAGGCAAATGTGCTGAGGAATGAACAGAGTACCACTGTGTAGGTAGTCCTCATATTCAATAGTTGTGTATTTCGGCCTTTAGCTTCCTCTTGAAGCTGAGCAAGCCTCCCAGGCTTCCCAGGACACACTTATGCTAAAGGGGCTCAAGTTAACATGATAAAAACAGCAGCGTGGACATTGCAGTTCTGGCAGAAATTTGGGCCACTCACCTGAGCTAAAAGCCCAATGGCTCCCCTGAGCTCAGGTGTAGCCCAAGTCCCTGCAACATCCATATGCTTTTTTAAGGCCTGCTAGTGTGAGTCTATCTATCCAGGCTGGGACGCGCATTCCCAGCTGCATTGTAGACATCTCCTATATGGAGGAGACATCCTATAGGAAGATGCTTTCTTCCCTGCTGCTAGCTGATCATCTAAAAGCAGATTTGCAGGATCATGGATGACTGATGGGTTTTTTAACCACAGTAACCTTGAAGTAAATAATATGAACCAAAGACTGGATTCCTTATCTGCCACTGAAAGAATATCATTCATTTGAATCCCAAAGATCCCTACAATCCACACATATTTGGTGTCCCCTCCCTTTGATGAAAAATATTGATGTCAGAAATACACTGAGGAGATGGAGGGCATAGAGAGAATTACTCACTCCATCCAACAGCTTTGGAAATGTCTCCTCAAGATGGTGTTTGATGTACCTCATTTTGTATCTTTGTCACATGTTGCATCACATGTTTGGGTTTCTGCAAGCTGACATGTATCTGCCACACTGTCCTTTTCAGGCAGGAACAGCATTGGAAACCAAGGGCCGCTTTCACAAAAGATCTTAGGTGCCCAGCTGTCACATTGAGCACCTAAATCCAGTAGTCAGGTCCCACTGGGATTCACAAAACCGCCACTCAGCTGCCACCAAACCTTGTAGTCTCCTAAAATTACTCGGCGCCAACATTTTTGTCATAAAGATTCATTAAGTGTCTATGTTACTGCCTACAAGGATGTGCACTGCAGCCTCACCCCAGGTGTCCAGATATCTGAGCCCCAGAAGAACTGATGACCTGGGGGAAGATAGGGGTTCCTCTTCCTAACTCACCCCTGGGGCCTGGCTCAGGAATTTTGATTCAGAGCTTGCATTCTGTTTGGGCCAATATAAATAAGCTTACACAACAATCAGGAGTGAGGAGGAGGCTTCCCAGATCTCTCCTAGGCCAGTAGTTATGGTACTAATATTGGACACGAGAGATGTTGTCTGTCCTGTTCTACTATGGATAAATAATGAAAGAAAGAGCCAGAGAAAGCAAGCAGCCATGAGAATTACTTATAGCCTGGTGGTTAGAGTACTCACTCAGGGAGACCCATTAGCCCACCCTTCTACTATGATAATTTTTTTAATCACAATGGAATAGGTGCAACAGGAGAGATTGAGGGACCCCCTATATGAAAATAGCCCATAGCCTAGGGGGCCAGAGCACTCCTCTGAGAAGCGGCAGAGCCCAATTCAAATCCCTTATCCCCCCATAGGTGGAGTTGAACTTGGTATCTCCTATTTCCCAGGTGAGTACCCTAGCCACTGGGCTAAAAGTAATGAGAGCGGCCCTTCTCTTCTCCCCACTCACCCTACCTTCTTGCAAAAATGGCATCAGCCCCCAACACCAAGAAAGTGTTTACAGCTGAGAAGCCTGCACAGAGGGCAGCACCTCCCTGCAGCCTTGATTTAAGTGTCTATCTCTGTGAGCAAGGCAGGGCTTAGGTTATACCCCCAAACTTGGCATCTCCCATTGTCTAACTTTGGCGAGGAGCCACTTAGCACGCTGGCTTTTGTGAATCCCATTCTGAGATGTCTCTCTCTCCCCTAGTAATCAGAGTCATTTCCCAGGCACTTGAAAATTAGGTGTGGTGATGGTCATGGTTTTTCTGTATGTGTGTGTGCCCACCCAACATGTGATTTTTGTTTCCTGCCTCCTCTTCCTTTGATCTTAAAAGGAGTCAAAAACCACAAGCCCTGCAACCAAATGACTCCCCATCTCATGGCAATGTTTTCCTCTCCCTTCAGCATGTCTGATTGGACACAGCTGCTGCAGCAGGGCACCCACACATGAGTCTCCCAAGAGGGCCACGCTCTCACCCCTCTTGAAACCAAAGAAAAACCCTCCAATTTCAATCCTCAGTTAGAAAAGGACCGTTCCCTTCACGGGCAGTGCTTAATGGAAGCGAGGGGAGACTAAGCATCCCCAAACCTTGTGTCACTTTGTGGGGGCAGTGGTGGATTTGGGGCCTATGGAAAAATCTCCCCCAATCATTGCCTCATGGTGGGGGCATCAAGCTTTTCCAGTCTTGGGGCCACAGCAAAGGGAGGAGCAAGTGGGGGGCAGGGCCTCAGGGAAAGAATTGGAATGAGGGTGAAACAGGGGAGGGGCTGTGGGGAAGGGGCAGAATGGGGTGTGGCCAAGGGCAGGACAGAGAGCTTCGCCACTATCCCCACTGAGGCTGAGAGCTTGACCCCAGCCAGGGCTGACCCCAACCGGGGCCCCCCTACATGTAGCCCTGACTGAGCTCTCAGCCCACCACTGCCCCAGCCAGGGCCAGGGGGGGAGTCTGAGAGCAGGGGGCGGGGCCTTAGCTGGAAGAGGTGGGGCAGCGGGCTAGCCTCCCCAAGACTTGTGCTTCAGGGCCTCTCACAGGGCTGCAGCAGAGGAAGAGAACTGCCCCAAAGGTTGGAAGTGTGACAGTTTAATATTACCGCTGTAATCAGGGTCACAGTCCCAAATGGGACTGTCTCAGCTTCTACCAGCCTATAGAATCATCTTGGAACTATGTAACCATTTTCTGAAAGAAAAATGATATCTTAAAAAATAAAAGGAAGCAAAATTTGCAGCCACCTCGCCCAGCTCCGCTCACAGCTGCAAATGTAAATCATGGCTGCTGATATGCAAGATATGTTCTCTCTTGTGTACACCACAAAGAAGTTCTTATAAAAGCCTTTGTTGTAGGACAGAAATAGCTAATTTTATCACATTGTTCTGGGGAAAAAAATATGGAAATGTAATCTATATTCATTGTATCTTAACGCATAAAGCCTTTGAGGAGAATAAAGGTAAAATGTTTAATGTCCTCTCTACTCTGTGCCTGCAGTTACACTAGCAACAACATTCCAGGATGATTTTCTGGACTAGGGTGAACTGTGCTAGCCAGGCATAGTGCAGCAGCATACCCTAAACTAGGGCTAATTTGTGAGCCAACCTGTACTACCCAACATGGGCTCATAGTGAGGGAGCTGGGGGACACAATTCCAGTGCTGCTATTCCCCTCCTGGATATGTGGACGGGGAGTGGCTAGTGGCTTGATTCCACCAACCCCAATTCCATCATTCCAGCCAGCACAGCTGAGTGGCATGGGGGGTACATAAGCAGTGTCAGGAAAAAGACTTGACATAGAATGCTTCTTTCCTGGAGCAGCGACTGTATTATGACTGAGTGAGGATTCAGTCCCTAGGCTGCCCTTTATACTAATGACTTGCAAAGAGTTTCAGGTTCCTGCAAATCTGAACTGTCGGGGGCTTCCCACAATGTCACCAAGGCTTTTATCCTGAGTGATGACAGTTAATTTAGAACATAGCACTATGTGTGAGTTTCATTCTATCCAATGGCCGTTACCTTGCATTTGTCAGCACTGTGTTTCATTTGCCAATTGCCTAGCTTTGTTAGGCCCGCTGGAGTTCTTCTCACTCTTTTCTGGTCTTTGTAAACCTAAATAATTTTGTGCCAGCTGAAAACTTTGCCACCTCACTGTTGATCACTGGAACAGAAGGAATCACTTGACCAAAACAGTTATTTGTTCATAATACAGAAACAAAACAAAATTATCCTTAGATAATACTTTGGATGGCAGTTTTCAGTTCACGACAAACTTTTAGGGCTACGTTATAAACCCCTGAGCACGATAGGTGTTTCTAATGCAAATGCTGAACCAGATCAATTAAATTTGAATGGCGACTTCCTACTGCTGGGAAGCTGTTCCTTTATTTTACTAGTTTGCCAAATCTATCTCTGGTGAGATATCTCCTGGTGCAAAGATCAGTCTCTGCCCTGAGAAGCTCAATGTACAGCCTATATTTCTATGCAGCCTATATTTCTGAAAAGTCGCATGTCATCTAAACAATGTAACGCGCCACCAGATGCTACAGTGATGTGGACCTCTAAAAATACCCCTCATGAAAACAAATAATAATTTAGACTGGAACATAATGAGAGTGCAAGGGGGATGTACAGCAATAGGAGGTGTATACCAATAAAACATGGGGTGAAAATGGCCAACGATCACCTTTTCTATGACTAATCTGTTACCCGAATGATTTACTCACGACTTAAGAGTAGAAAGGGCATTATGCCATCTGACAGCTAGTGGGCAAAGTGAAAGTTTGTGGTCTCAGCTCATTTCCTAGCAGACAAGTGTTCATAACAAAAGCCCAATATTACAGTGGAGAGACAAGGTCATCTTCAGGTGTAGCTCTGTGTCAGTGAAACACCAACAACGCACGGTTGTTAACAGGCAGGATTGAACTAGGGACCTATGCAGCCTCTACCACATGAACTAAAATCCATCTGGATGTTAGTTAAGGCTGTAAAGCAGATTCATTTAATGCTCTCTTTAAATAGTTTCACTACTATTAGCTGGGACAGAACATCACACCGAGGAGGTGTGTGGGTTACATCAGCTCAAAAGCTGGTCTCCCTCATCAAAATAAGTTGGTTCAATAAAAAATGTTACCTCACACACCTTGTCTCTCTAATTACCTGGGATCAACATGGCTACAGCAACACTGCAAACAGTATTACAGTTGGCATCCTCATCTGCAGTCTCAGCAGAGTAGCCAAGGATTGAGTGGGTCTTTACCCCTCCTGACACAGGAGCCTTTCAGGGAGGACGCTGTAGGGAATGTGGCAAAGCTTGCCTTGCTGAACCTGTTTTTGTATCAAAAAAACTTTGTATTCCAGGAACATCAATATAGCTCTATCCACAAGAGCACCAAATTAACTTGCCAGGGAAAAAAGGACATCACTTTAGCATAAGCAACTCCTGCATTACTTAGTATTCCTTACACTCAGAAAGACAGAACATAGAGGCTTACAGCAATTCTATCCTCCTTGAAAGAAGTGTAGCAGCAATATGAATTTAGCTATCTTTATCTGCACAGTAATTCCAGATCCCAAATCCTCCAGTCTTTCCACCCTTATTCCTTAATACACTTACCATGTTTCTGCTTCATATTTCCCTATAGACCAGGTTGAATTTAACAAACGTACGCAAAGAATAATAGCTGATTCTAATGTAATGTGCAGGAAGTTAAATCCAATCACAGTTCCTACGGTAATGGAGGTGGGAAAGGGATGCAGATTTCTGTAGAGGCAAAGAGATTAAATGACAGTTCCTTCAGCTATTGCCACTAGAAAGCTGCAGAACCTTTTTTAGATATGTTGCCACCAGAGCCCAAAGGGAATTTTAATAAATCAAGAAAGCACTGTAGTCAAGCAGATGCAATAATTCTGCAATCCCTCAAGCTGTTAGATTCAAGTCAGGAGGGATGTTAGCCGAGACACTTTATTTTGCATGACCTTCCCCCTCCACAGATACTGTATTGACCAGGTACATCCCAGAAACCTGTCAGTTTCAGCCAACAATAAAAACAAAATAGAATCAACTAACATTTGAATAGAAATCTATGAAAGCAAGACAAAATCCAGTCAGTGGCTCTGTGGAGCATACATACTGAAAATCTGAAAACCATTTGATTGAACATCTGTGGATGAAAGCTGTGGACTAGTAGTTCCCCAGAGAGGCTACAATGGGCAGTATCTGATGGTAACTAACAGGAGACTGCAGCTGGAGCCTTTGCTAGCTCCGTCTGTAACAGCGCTTCTATGTAGAATGGCAGGATTAGGAATAAGGCTAAGATAATGGAATTTGTGCATGCCTGGTCTGAATGCTCGCCCTGACCAGAGCATTGATATCATTGTGACAGCTGCTTTCTCCCCCTGTAGCAAATGGTGGGCCAGTCTGTCAACTGCATATGTATATTTAGCAGAGACATATTGGCAATTAAGAAGAGGCTGATTCACATTTTTATTATATATGAGTAAGTAGTTTAGGAAGTATTTAGGCATAGAATTTAAAGGTTTAGGATGGCTGATGTAATTCATTGTGATTTAGCAGGATTTTGGTTCTTTTACTAAGGTAACTGAAATGATCACTATATTTTAACATTGGGGTGTAGGTTGTGTCCACTTTTGAAAACAATGGCCATATATTTTGTGTGTTTCACACACAGGTCTGAGGTGTAGGATAGGCAATATTCAGTCCTGGACCAAAGACAGGTTGCAGGTTTAATGTCTATTCCTGGGAGAATTCTGTGCCACTGCACATGCACAGAATTTATGTCCCCTGCAAAATTTGATGCTTCCCCACAGAAAAATGACTTTCTCCCCTTACTCCTTCTTGCTAGGAAGATGCCATCACCAACAAAGCACCCCAAACAAACCAACCCAAATAATATTGGGCAGTTTCCCACTCTTGCGTGGGGCACTGCAGTGCTGCCTTCCTTGCAATACTGCATTTCTAACAGCAGGTGGTGCCACACAAAATTATATATAACCTCTCTTACAAGCCCCCTCACTTGACCCAAAATGGAGTCTAGCACTTAGCTGTAAACACTAGGGAAGCCACAGTAAATATTTCCTGCAGGTAAGAATCTTCAATTGTGCACTTTCCAAACTAAGGGGAGTTGGAAGATAGAGTTTTCCTTTGTATCTCCCCCTTAGAATGTTATTAAGAACTTAGTCAAGGGGTTTAGTGCAAGTTACATACATTGTTACAGCAACCCTTTGCACCAGTTGTCCCCTTGGGTTTGCACATGCTCAAGTAAATTTCTCTAGAAACTTCTTAGGATCATTTTTCTGCAAATGAGGTAGCATATGGTAAATGCCTGGCTGTGCTGTAAGTTGGCACTCGTGATAGTCTGTGCAACTCACATAGCATTTCTTTGTCCTCTTCCAGTGCCCAGTAATGTACAGAGGTCTTGAGTCTTCTCCTGTCCTTGAGCTGATGGACATAATCCTTTATTTCAAGTGGTAGAGACTTATCCCTTTATATACAGAGGTCCTGGTTAGTTCAGTTCCCACTGATGACCTATTCAGGAGTGTTACTGCATCTGCATAATTTACATATAGCTCTTAAATAATGCAGCCACCCCAAATTCTTTCCTAGATAACCTTGTCATCACATAGTCTCTCTCGTTCTGCTACTATTTTTTGTTGTACTGGTTCTAACTTTCATTAGATGCCTTCACCCTGATCATTTCAGTTCAAGTTTGTATTTTCAGAATGTTTATGAGAATTAGTCACAAAGCAGTTTCATGGCAGTAGCTACTTTTCAAAGTTTAATATCCTGCATATTTATTCCACCCCCTCCATACTGGATGCACAATCTGTCTGACTCTTCCCTATTTTGATTTTAAGCTGCTTTTAACACAGGACTGTCCTAGAAATTACTCACTGTGTATAATAGAAAAAGCAGCGCCAGCTCTAGGCATCAACACTGAGAACGTCAGGGTAGGGTTTAATAGTTCACTGTGAATTTTCCTGAACTGGGAGGGCGTGTTTACGAACTTCACTAATACATGAATGTTACTATGAGGTTTTCTAGATGTGGTGCAGGACATTCCCCCAAAAGCATTAGGGGTTGATGCAAGAAATTCATGTTTTCCTAACACTCAGGATAATGAACAATAACCAGTTCTGAATATGGTTTTGTAAAATCAATAATAAAAGTCTGATCCCACAATGACCAAACGGCCCCTGTGCAGCAGCTTGCAGGACTGGGCCATGAGAAGGTGACCGTCAGTTCACTATGTTTCAGCCAGATCCATATTGAAATCCAGCATCAGTTTGTGTTCTTGGTTTCATCATTATGTGAGGTCGATGTAATGTGTATCTTTGCAACTTACCTGTTGTTAACCATGCACTGTGATTACTGATCGGATAGGTACATGTGAAAAATTGTGCCCATAAGGTTATACTGCTGAGTACATATTACTCCCCATGACTGATCCTTTTTACTGGTTTTTGAAGTTTTAGTAGAGGTAGAAGAAGCATTCTGCTTTTATAGATTATAAAGGGATCTAGTATGATCTCCTGTATAACACAGGTCAGAGGACTTCCCTGAATGAATTCCTGTTTGAACTTGAGAGTAATCTTTTAGAAAAACATCCAATCTTGTTTTAAAAATGCTCAGTTATGGAAAATCTACCACAATCCTTAGTAAAGGTGTTCCAGTGGTTAATTACCCTCACTGTGTTTTGTTTTTTTTAAGTCTTGTTTCTAGTCTGAAGTTGGCCAGCTTTAACTTCCAGCCACTGGATGTTCTTATTCCTTTTATCTGCTAGATTGAAGAGCCCTTTATTAAATTTTTTGTTTCCCACATGTAGGTACTTATAAACTGTGATCCCTTAAACTTCTCGTTGTTAAAATGAACAGATTTAGTCTTTCACTATAAGGCTTGTTTTCCAATCTTTTAATCATTCTTGTGGTTATTTATCAACTCTCCCCTTGAATTGCGGACACCAGAACTGAACACCCTATTCCAGTAGCAGTTGCCCCAGTGCCAAATACATAGGTAATATCACCTCCTTACTCATGCTTAAGATCCCCCTGTTTATCTAGTCAAGGATTGCATTAGCCCTTTTTAAGTGGCCCACCAAGGTTTAAATGGCACAGCATTTCGAGGGAAATGTAATGTGATTTGTTTACATTTGTCAAGCATTTCCCCCCCCCCCCCCCCCGAACATTTTCTTGAATTAGGGTAGAGTCTTAAATTCCCCAAGGAGCTTTCATATTCTTTCTTTCAAGACTTCTAAGCTCCCCCCCCCCCCCGTTTATTATACAATTTCCAAGTTCAACAAAGTGTCTAAATATGATAACTCAGAGCCAAAATGTCCTTGGCATTAAACATTTGTATTTTTCACATTGAGCATTTATAGTTTGCAACTATGGTCTGTGGTCCCTGGCTTTTGATATTCAACCATTTATTTTCGAGAAAACTTATTGCACAGCAATATGGTTCTGCTTATCATTAACCTTGCTGAAAGTGCAGTCTGCTCTTCCTTTTCTCCTCATGCTCTTTCTTTCTCTTTTTTATTTTAAAAAGGCTAAATACATTAATTTGACATTTTAGAACGGCAAGATCTTGATTTAACTGCAAGGTAGGACTTTGGAGAGGGACATCTTTTCACATTTAATTAATTCTTTCCCCTGACATTTCTCCCATCATGAGGCAAATTTGTTTGTGGTGCTTAACCTTTAAGTATTCTATTAGTTTTCTGAGGAGTCATGCAGTGGTCAGAAGCATCTGGATAAAACAACATGTAAACTCTGTCCTAACTTGGTAATCAGAATAGGAAATATTTTTCCTCTCTTATGTATTACTATTGCCCAAGCAAGGAGAAACTTACATGAGAATGTACAGTAGATGCGAAGAGGACAAAACTCTGAGGCTCAGAATTTGTATCCCAGTCTGTTCTCTCTCTCTGTTTCTAGTCTTAAAGAGGGCAGAGGGGGAAAAAAGCCTCATGGAAATAATCACAATTGTATAGTTTCCCATCATTTTTACATTTCTGCCATCTGCTCCTATCCTAGGAAGGTGGATTAATTTCTGATCCCACCTTGAAATCGTTTAGTAAAAACATAGTACACTAAAAGCTGTTAGAGTCATCTTGATAAGGCTACTTGATGATTGTGTCTGGCTCCATGGAGGAAATGTGCTGAACTACCAGGAGTGAAAGGGATGATGGTAGCTTGTGGGGACAGTCTTAGAGGTGGGCCCCCAGTGGTCAAGGAGGTGCAGAAGTGCACGCTGCTGGTGTAGTGTCAGAAACTGCTCCCGGCTGCCAGGGGAGTGGTGGTGGTGGGGGGGGGGGGGGGCACCCAGATTTCTCCCTGTGTCCTGGAGTGTGTGTGTGTGTGGGGAGAGTAGAGAGGTGGCACACAGATACTGATCACCTCCTCAATGTTCCTATGTGCCTCCCTAGGGGTGTGTGTGGGGGGGGGTGTGTGTGGGTGGGTGCCATTTTCCCTAAGGCTGGCCCTGGTAGTTTGGATAATCACTGGGCAGCTATTGATGGCACTTCACAGTGCATGTGGCTTGATGTTCACTCTGTGTGTCTGGGGGGGGGGGGGGGTAGATGGCAATAGGGAAGGAACAGGATTTTTTGCTTTATGTTATCAAATGGGATGTAACACTGTTGACCACTGAAACAATAGCATCAAGGCAAGGAGCGGTGAATTATTGGTTATATTGCAGTGGTGTCTGGAGGACCCAATCAAACTCAGGATCAGGGCCGGCAACAGGGGGGTACAACGGGTACAGCTGTACCGGGCCCCGGACCTAAGGGGGGCCCCCCTTAAATCCGGGGCGGGCCTGGTACGCAGCTGTACCCCCTTGTCGCCGGGCCTTTGAGAAAGGCACGGCTCTGGGCAGCCACTGCAGCGCTCGTCAGCCCCCTCCCCCGGCACCCAGCAGCCTCCCCCGGCCCCTCTTTGCTTCTCCTGGCCGGGCCACACGGCCAGAGCGCATGCGGGGGTTGGGCCCCTCGGGCGGTGGGAGACCGGCCGGGGGGGGGGGGGGGGGGGACGCGGGCGGCGGGAGACCGGCTGGGGGGGCCCCCGCACGATGTGCGTACGGGGCCCCAAAATTCCTGTCGCCGGCCCTGCTCAGGATCCCATTATATATATACACGCACACACCATAAGAGAGAGTTCCTTCCCACCCTAACGAGGTTACACTCTAAAGAAGTAAGACAAAGAGTTGGAGAGATGAAGTATTATTCCCATTTTACAGAGCGGTATCTGCGGCACAGAGAGACTTCTTTTGCCCAACACATACAGTACTCAGTCAGAGGTAGAAATTGAACTCAGATCCCTTCAGTCCCAGACTAGGGCCTTAACTAGGATAAGGATAAGATGTTAGTCTGGTGGTAGGACTGTAATCTATTGATGAGTGTGTGTTACAGGCCCCCCTCTGCACCTGACCACAGAGGATACAAGTCTGTTACAGTCACCACCTACACAGGGCTGGGTTTTTAGTGTAGGATATGGCCCCCATTCAATCCCTGGTGCATCAATCAAGACGGTGGCTCCCAAATAAGGGGGAAAGAGCCAAGGGTGTTTAGTTGGGGTTGTAATAAACTCATGTCCTCTGTGGATTGGGCACAGAGGGGTTTCGGTAACACTGATCAATGGGTTTCACTACATCTGTGGCAAACAGCTGTGGTAAAAGGATGCCATCTCTGTCGGAATGGTTTTCTTTAAAGTGGATTTTTAGATCTAACCCTAATTAACAATAATTGAATTTGATTAATTGAAATAAATGTTTGGGGTAATTAATGTTATAAACCAAGTCTCTGAGTATATCTTCTCTTGTGCCATGTAAATGCTCTAGTGACTTACACCCTGTTGCAACTACAGTGTATGAACCCAGAGGCAGAGTAAATGCTATATTTTGAGGTATTTATACATTGATGCCCTAATTGCATACAGGGGCCCTAATCCTGCATGTGACTCCATGTGGACAGATCTTGGTGTCTGTGTGGAGTCCTTAGTTTCCAGAAAGGGTGAACATAATCCCTCTTCCTGGTCTGTCCAGCACTAGTTGTAATGTAAGTATTTCCCATTTATATTCTAACTGCACAAAATTAGGAGACTGAGCAGCAGGAAAGTAAGTAAACGCAGGGGAGGGGAAATATGTGAGAGTGGGAATGAAAAGTGGTTATCAGACAACTGCTGTCACATTACTAACCTCAAAGAATTACCCCTAATTTATCATTTTATAGAGATCTTGCAGACCAGTAATTACTGAGGGTTCTTATTTAATAAAGGTGAGAGCACATAGGAGAATTCCTACTTACCCTGTTCCCATTGCCTCCTAGTGGAAATATATGGCTATGAATTCAAATATGAATCTAGGAGAGCTAGGTAAAAAGAACAGTTGAAAACAGATGGCAACAGTTATTACTGGCATATTCCCAGTTGGGGGCTCTACCATTTAGAAACAAGCATCTGTTCTTCTTCCCCATTGCAAAGTGGTTCTAACTCAGAGGTGTTAAAAATATGTAAGTTGCTGTTTTATTCATTTTTTTGATGTTTACTGACTTTAATGACTTATAGCCCAATGAAAAGTACAATGTTTACCCAAGTGGCAAGGGACTCTGAACACAGAAATACAGGTCTCTCTGATGCAGAACCTTTAGATTGTAGAAAGCAGTAGGTATAGCTTAAAAAAATTCCCTCCTAAACTGGAAAAAGGAGGATAAAAGGCTGAAGCTGTAGCAATCTGAGTCCTACCTCTCTAACACTTGTACTTTCTTTAAGCATCCTTCTCTTTCCTGTAGCTATCAATAGATTTTTGAGTCTAAAGAGAACATGCATTTAACTGCTTCCGTGCTTGTCCAACCTAACCTGTATTGTATGCAGAGTCCTTGTGGCACCTTAGAGACTAACACATTTATTAGGGCGCAAGCTTTCAACAACAAAAAATTCAAAAACAGACTCCAACATAAAAACAGCAGAACTGGAATTAATTTGCAAACCGGACCCCATCAAATTAGGACTGAATAAAGACTGGGAGTGGTTGGGTCATTACAAAACCTAAACCTAATTTTCCCCCATACTCATTTCCCCCTATTGTTACTTACACCTTCTTGTCAACTGTTTGAAGTTGGCCACTATCATTACCACTACAAAAGCTATTTTTCTTCTCTTGTTATCCTACTGTTCTTTGAATTGTCCCATTGGACTGACCTCACACTTGGTAAGGCAACTCCCATCTTTTCATGTATTTATACCTGCTCCTGTATTTTCCACTCCATGCATCTGATGAAGTGGGTTCTAGCTCACCAAAGCTTATGCCCAAATAAATGTGTTCGTCTCTAAGGTGCCACAAGTACTCCTTATAGTTTTTGCTGATACAGACTAACATGGCTACCTCTCTGAAACCTGTACTCTATGTGGATTCAGACAAGTGACGGGTGCATCTCAAAAGGTCTGGGGATAAATTTTGGTTTTAAGCAACAGCCCTGATTAGACAGTGCTAGGGAGATACTTCCCGCCCCCCCTCCACTGCCCAGCAGAAGCTCCTGGAGACACTGCTTATGAAAGGCCCTTCAGTAGTCTGGGAGGAAAGCACATGCTGTAAACCCATTTCAGAAGATGCAGGGTCCACTCTTATGAGCACGAACCACAAGGGCATATCAGCCAATGTGGAGTAGGAGATGGAGCCACTCTCCATTTCTCCCTGCCCCCTTTGATATTTCTGGTACCATCAGTGATTAATGGAAACCCCTCTAGTCTTCTTGTCCGGAGGGGCCCAATGTGGGTCTGAAGTTGGTTCTCATTTTATCCAAGCTGGACTTTAAAATAAGCTTGAGCTTATTGAAGTGGTGGCTGGGGGAGCCTCCTTGTAGCAGAATATACCCTGACTATGTTTTTTAGCTTTATTGAACGTTGTTCAGAACCCAGATATTTAAGAGAATTCTTATGAATATATCTGTCCACTTTCAACCTCAGCAGCTTACAACGGGAAATAAGCCGTATAACCTTAGTTAGTTGAGCATATGACTGAAATCATGGTGATTGTGCTTGTAGCCCTGGACTCCAATCCTGCACCAAGATCTGGAGGGTACAAGGGGACCTTGGTGGATTTGGTTGCAGTAATAACTGCATGACCAGAATTCTTTTCACCTAATACTTTGATACTGACACTTTTTGGGCACCCAATTTTTGGAACGTTTGTGCCCACGACATGGAGAATGTAATAGATTTGTTGACTAAATGGTATTGTTAATATGCTTGCAGATTCTGATAGGGGTAGATGAAGTTGTGTTTGAGTGGCTACCTTTTTCTTTATGAAAAGTGGAAGGTAGCAATGGATGATTACCATGGCTCATCCGCTTTGCGTATTCTTTCATGTAAGGTCTGACAGGGCTCCGTTGTCTGACCCCTTCTGTTCACTGTCTATACAAAGTGTTGAGGGAGCTTTGGAGATGGTTTGCATTGCAGGGCTATCCGTTTCAAGATGATACTCTGTTGTTGGACATTGGCCCGTGGTTGCTTCGCTTTCCCAGTGCCTGGTTGAGTATGGCTTAACTAGTTCATCAAAGCTGCAACTTGGTAAGGCAGAATTAATGTTGGCTGGTTGAGGAGAACCAGACAACATGATGGAGGTCATAGGTACTACTTCAGTACAATAGTTTGCCTACCTATTGTTAACCAGTTCAAGACCTAAGGAGACTGTTGAATGTTTAGCTGTTTATGGATTCAGGGAACAGCAGTGGTCAAAGGTACTTCGGTCTGTCTTGCACTTGTTAAGGAGTTCTGCCAGCCTCAAAAGAGTGATCCTTATCTTTGACACCTGGAGACTGGATTACTCGTATGTGCTGTTCCTCAGGCAACTCTGAGGTTTCTCAAATTACAGCCTTACCTAGGTTTTATTTGGGGAGGTTATTGGAGAGATGGGATGGGGGTTGAAAGAGGAGTTATTTTGCTTACTCTAACATAGTTTTGACTGATATTGAATGGTGTTTTGGATTGTCAGTGTGCCTACAGGCTGGCTGATGGGTATATCCTATATATGGTATAATTAAAAAAAAATGAACACGTAATTGTTTTTCATGTGATATACTTTGTATCCATGACATGTGCTATCTGTTTATCCCAGCTTTTGGAATCTCCCTGAGGTGGCGGCATGTTGAGGATAACGCCAGACACAATCTGCTCTGTAAGGTAGGCTTGTTTGCTTCTTGAATTAACTGGTCCCTCAAAGTACACAGAAACAATGGTCTCCTAGAGACCCATTAGCATTCCCTTATTCTGGGAAGGATCACTTTATATTTAGAACAGCTCTCTTTTTGGGTATGTGCTGTGGCTGCTGCCTTCTTTCCTGCTATATAAAGAAACTGTTTCCTCATGGAAACATAATTGGTATCAAAGTATTAGGTGTAAAGATTGTATGGTCACACAGGTATTACTGCAACAAGTTAAATTTGTGGATTGATTGTGGGTCAGTAGCATTCACACCCAAATGGGACAGTGACAAAAGCACAGATTGCGACACAAAACTTCAATTTTACAGCAGCCCCAATCACTATAGTTCCCCTCAATGTTAATACAACGGCCATATCCAGAGTGCTTGTGTTACTGTTCTTCTGAAAAGCACCTGTATACAGTCATGACTAATTTGCTCACACGGTTACTGCCACTCGTAAATACCCTCATAGAAACTCCATATGAAAATGGCCAATTGCACATGCACTTGGTTATTTGCACGTACAGTTGCCATGACTGTTCGCACCAATGGCAACTACATGATTACATTAGCCATGAAAATGCATGTGCAATTTGCCTACACACATTATATATGCATGCAAATTATATATAAAACCTTGTCCATGATACGCAAAATGGCTCAGCTTTTAAATCCAAAAGCTGCCTCATTCTGCAGTGTATTTAGTGGACTGCACATATAATCATGGTGGAGGTGGACATGGTCTGTAGTACTTTGTTTACAAGAATGTCTTTCTGGTAATTGATGTCCTACACCCCAATGAAGTCTGTTTTCAATTTTCTGTTTGGCAACACTGTGCACTCTGGGTTTCAATCTATATTCTTCTTTGTCTAACAGTTGAGTTGGTTCAGAAAAGTCTGAGATGCCTCTTCTGTCTGCAGTACTGCAGCTGCACTGTTTTTATTTTTGAACTGGGTTCCTATGACTTCTAAGCAGAGATGTAGGTGTCTCAAAAATGTTGTACAGTACTTGTCTTTGGGCTATGTACATGCAGTGTTGCATCTATTGAACTAAAGCTGTGATTTTTAAATTGATTTAGTTAAACCAGTTCAAAAACTTAAGTGCACACTCTTATTTCAGCCAAAGGAAGGCTTCTTTTCTTTAAGGTAAGTTGATTAGTAATAGGCTTAAGCTAAACTGAAACAAGCCACTTTTAAATTGAAATCAAAGTGTTTACAAAGGTGTTTATTATACCTGTTTATCTAATTTGGTTTGAAAACTGATTTAAGGTAAATCCGTGCAACTTCTGTCTGTAAACAAGATTAAAGATGCATTTTTGGTCTGATGTGTATAGCTGTCTTGTGTAGTTGACAATACCCATACAGTTTGTCCAGTTTGTACCAGCAGCATTAGGAATATTAGAGTTACAAAACCTAGCTGGCTTAGTTGAATTTGGTTTTCATTTTCCTGGTTCATATAAGTAGTTTTGCAGCTAATTCCAGAAGGGTTATGTCTAAACTCTGATCTTCATACAGTGGGTAAAGAATGCACAAGAATGTGCTGTGTGTGTGATGCATTCACCACAGACTGTCAGCAGATTTTGAGACAGGGACTTTCAGCACTGGAACCTGGACTTCCACTTCGGCTACTAAAATAAATTCATTATGGATGGCAGTAGTAGGTTATCTGCAATGTAGCCGAAAGAGTGGACCAAAACATACTTCACAATTGTATCATACATGCATGCTTCATTTGCATAGATTGGGACTTGCACAAAACCTAGGATATAAGTCTTGACTCAAGTGGACAGCTCAGACTTTCCTTATAATGGACAGAATCAAATGTTGGGAATTAAATCTGGATTTTGCACCGTCTAGTTCGGGAGTGTTCAGATTCAAGGTTTAGTTTGTCCATTTTAGAAACATGAGGTTTATTATCAGGTGTTTTGTGCAGGTTTATCTCTGCTGTTATATCATGTGCAGTGCTATGACGACCCTATTATTTGACACTTGTAATACAGTGCTAGAGACTGAAGAGTAAGCAAGACATAAAATCAAGCTATAAAAATCACCATGCCCAGATGATCATTAGTGCCTATAAATGATAATGAGGACATTTTAAAATCAGGAATAAATAGGTAGGCTATATATTTGAATGGCTGTCCAAAACAGTAAGATCTACCTACATGCAAATGCAGGGGCAGAGCCAAGTGAATAACTTGTAATAAATAATGTAGAGTGACGTGTCTCTTTTTATTCATGTGTATCAACAGATTGCCACTCTCTTCAATGAATTTGTTGTTTGAAATTACTAGTCAAATTTCTTCCTGTGCATTCCTCACTCTGACTTGCACTTTGAATTTTCAGCAGCTACTTCCGATAGATCAGCTGAATCTGTTTCTGTCCTGAATTGGATGGGTGCAATTCTTAAAATCGGGTTTCCGGTGTGAATGTTTGTGGAGGATGCATTTACTTTCATGAACATTAAAACAAATGAGCCTCATGTATTTCACTTGTACAAATGCTCAGTGTGCAAAAAATTGCACGAATCTTCATGGAAAGAGTACACAAGAGGGCTGTGAATATGGCTAGTGTGAATTCAGTCTAAAAGTCAGATGAATGCTGCTAGGATTTTTTCCCTCCACGCATCTTCTAGCTCTCTGTGTTGACCACTCCCAACTCTCTCTGCTTTTTCACTGGAATTCAGTGCACGAAGAATCGGGCTTAGCCGTGTGTGGAAGAAGCAACAGCTTTCGCTTCACTACAGTTTGCAAATGAAAAAAATAGTGCAAGAACTTGATTCACAGCCATAGTGCAAATGGCATAGACACTTCTATCAGTCACCAATAGAGGGGAGAGGTGGCAGATGTTCTGCCTCATGCGCTGGGCTATGCTAGCAGAATCCGGAATGACTCACGATTGAATTGACATCTAAATGTTAAGTAGGAGGCTGTTCTTTAAAAAGGTCTGAAGACCTCCTGAATGCTAACGGTTTTGTCAGTGGTATTGGAGATGAGCTTCAGAATTAATCCTGGCACAGACCTGTGGCTCTGTCTTGATGCCCACAATGTGTCAAATTCTGTGGTCCTTAATCAAGTAAAACTCCTATTAAAGTCACTGCTGCTGCAGCAGCCCGTGCTCCATTTTGACATTGTGTCTCTGCGTTCCAAAATCAGGTGTGGTTATCCAGCGCCAGTGGCACTGACATTAGGTGTAATTGTGTGTCTGTCAGAGCTGGGGCTGATTAGACAAGCAGACTGATACAATTCCAGAGTAAGCAGATGCTACTTATGAATTGACCTCACCAAGTGACTCACGTGGCTCCTGGAATGTTTTGTGAAGTCTGTATTGTGAGTAATAGTGATCTTTCAATTTCCCACTATTCCTCAAGGCGTTGCTGTGATTTACCCTGGAGGGAACCCCAAAAGACATCCAGTTTGGTCATAGTGGGAAATTGTTTGAGATCAGCTTTGATTATCCGTTTAAATTGGCAAGTTGTGTGATACGAACAAAGTTACTGTGTAGTGCTGTTTGTTGGTTTTTTTAAAAAGAAAATATTGTAGTTTTCTAGCACATTGTATTTATTTTTATTTGTAGGCTTTCCTATAGCACTGATCACAGTTGAACCGTAGAGCTTTGTCTACTCAAAGAAATTTACCAACATTGTTATACTGGTAGAGTGCTACTCCTCTAACTCCCCTTGTGGATGTTCTTACTCCAGAGTGTTCACACGAGGAGTTATACTGGTATAACTACATTGATATAGTTATGCTGGTAAATTTCCACATGTAGAGAGTCCCTTAGCAGCTCATAGCCATTACGGTATTTGTTGTTGCTCTTAAGAACCACTGTTCACTCGTTTTCATAAAGTGATAAGAACATAAGAATGGCCCTACTGTGTCAGACCAAAGGTTCAGTATCCTGTCTTCTGACAGTAGCTAATACCAGGTGCCCCATAGGGAATGAACAGAACAGGTAATCATCAAGTGATCCATTCCTGTCAATCATTCCCAGCTTCTGACAAACAGAAGCGATGGATACCATTCCTGCCCATCCTGGCTAATAACCGTGATGGATCTATGAATCTATTCCTTTTTTGAACCCTGTTATGGTCTTGGCCTTCACAACATGATCTGGCAAGAAGTTCCACAGGTTGACCATGTGTTGTGTGAAGAAATACTTCCTTTTATTTGTTTGAAACCTGCTGCCTATTAATTTCATTTGGTGACCCCTAGTTCTTATGTTATGAGAAGTAGTAAACAACACTTCCTTATCTACGTTCTCTACACCAGTCATGATTTTATAGACCGCAATCATATCTCCCCTTAGCCATCTCTTTTCCAAGCTGAAAAGTCCCAGTCTTTATTAATCTCTCCTCATACGGAAGCAGTTCCATACCTCTAATAATTTTTGTTGCCCTTTTCTGAACCTTTTCCAATTCCAATATATGTTTTTTGAGATGAGGCGCCCACATCTACACATGGTATTCAAGATATGGGCGTACCATGGATTTATACAGAGGTAACATGATATTTTCTGTCCTGTTATCTATCCCTGTATTAATTCTTCCCAGCATTCTGTTTGCTTTTTTGACTGCCATTGCATATTGAATGGATGTTTTCAGAGAACTGTCCACAATGACTCCAAGATCTCTTTCTTTAGTGGTAACATCTAATTTAGACCCCATCATTTGATATGTATTGTTGGGATTATGCTTTCCAATGTGCATTACTTTGCATTTATCAACATTAAATTTTGCTGCTCAGTCACCCAGTTTTGAGAGATCCTTTTGTAGCTCTTTACAGTCTGTCTGGGTCTTAAATATATTTAGTAATTTTGAATCATTTTCAAATTTTGCCACCTCACTATTTACCACTTTTTCCAGATCATTTATGAATATGTTGAATAGAACTGGTCTCAGAACAGATCCCTGGAGGACACCTCTACTTACCTCTCTCCATTCTGAAAACTGACCACTTACACCTATCCTTTGTTTCCTATCTTTTAACCAGTTACCAATCCATGAGAGGATCTTCCCTCTTATCCCATGGCAGCTTTGCACAAGAGCCTTTGGTGAGGGACCTTGTCAAAGGCTTTCTGAAAATCTAAGTACAATATATCCACTGGATCCCCTTGGTCCACGTGATTGTTTACCCCCTCAAATAATTCTAGTAGATTGGTAAGGCATGATTTTTCTTTACTAAAACCATATTGACTCTTCCTCAACAAATTATGTTCATCTATATGTCTGACAATTTTATTCTTTATTATAGTTTCAACCACCTTGCCCGGAACTGAAATGAGGCTTACAGGGCTATAGTTGCTGGGATCACCTCTGGAGCCCTTTTTAAAAATTGGATTGTTTATTCACATTAGCTATCCTCCAGTCATTTGGTACAGAAGCTGATTTAAATGATAGGTTACAGACTGCAGTTAGTAGTTCTGCAATTTCACCTTTGAGTTCCTTCAGAACTCTTGGGTGAATGTCATCTGATCCTGGTGACTTATTGCTGTTTATTTTATCAATTTGTTCTGAAACCTCCTCTAATCTGGGACAGTTCCTCAGATTTGTCACCTAAAAAGAATGGCTCAGATTTGGGAATCTCCCTCACATCCTCAGCCATGAAGACCAATGCAAATAATTCATTTCGTTTCTCCGCATTGGCCTTCTTGTCCTGTAGTGCTGCTTTAACACCTCGATCATCTACTGGCTGTTTAGCAGGCTTCCTGCTTCTGATGTACTTAAAAAAACTTTGCTATTACTTTGGGTAACTGTTCCTCAAATTCTTTTTTGGCCTTCCTAATTGTATTTTTACACTTCATTTCCCAGTGTTTATTCTCCTTTCTATTTTCCTCACTAGGATTTAACTTCCACTTTTTAAAGGATGCCTTTTTGCTTCTCACTGCTTCTTTTACTTTGTTGTTTAGCCATGGTGGCTCCTTTCTGGTTTTTTGGATGACTGATTTCCCTCTGAAGCCCCAAAATGAACAACCGTAGGTGTTCTCTACAGACTACAAAACCGTATTACCCAGCAGGTGCAAAAGGGAGTTATGTGGAGGCAAGTGGTCTGAGATCTGGGTCTTAATTCAGGAGAGATGGAATATGTTGTTCTCCTCCAGTGAAAACAAAATTCAGGCTAATGAAGATGAAACATCTAGTGCTAGAGCTTGTTTGTATTTTTTATTAGGTTGGTTTGTTTCCAAGGAAAGCTTGATAGAATTTCAAGCTGGAACTTTTTCTTATTTGTAGACTGGATTAATTACAAACTGTTTTACAGAGCTACCGTATTAAATATAGATGAAAGAAACTTCACACGGCAAGGTTCCTACCCACGAATGAGAGTTTGAATCCTTTGCCGACTGCAAAGGGGGGTAAATGAATATGATAGTGTTAGCTTGTGAATCAGATGCACTGTGGTCAGCTTTAGATCTCATCCCAAATTGGCCAGGGTAATTTTAGGCAAATGATTGTGCTCCCGAAAAACCCCTCTAGAGGCCCTTCTTTGCTCAATACACTGTGCAAAGGGCAATGTGCTTCTTCCAGAAGAGCTTCTGCAGACCCAGAAGGAAGCAATTGGTACTTTCGGTTTACTGGGTGCCCTTTATTTCCTCTGGTGTGCCTTGCAGCTTTGATGGTGGGTGTGCTTTGGATAGCAGTGCCCTTGACTCCTACTCCTTGCCCTCCTGCCTGGGTAGGGAAGTCCCAGTCTTGCTCCCTCCTACCCTGAGCCCAAGCCAAGATGCGGGGATGCAGTGAAAGGAGCAGTTTTACTCCCCTTCTACCCCTCCTATGAGGGTCAGGCTATGGCCTGGAGAGATCAGACACTATCTAATGAACCTTCACAACAATCCTCTGAGATGGGTAAGCATTCTCATCCTTATTTTACACAGGGAGAATGAGAAACAGGGAGGTTAATCCAAGGTCACACAGCAAATCTGTGCCAGAGCTAGGACTACAATCCAAGTCCTGTCCTCGTACGCAACCTTTAACCACTATATCATGCTGCCTCTCATGATCCAGAGCAATCTTTCCGTCTCACTTCAACTGCTGCCATCAAATTGTATCATGATCACAGCAGAGACTTCTCGTTTCAGGAAGACCTGTTTCTCTAAAGACAGCTGTGTCAATTTCCTTAGGAAAACCTGGAGAAATACATGGCTCTAGTACAGGGCCCCCCTCTTAAAGGAGAAGCAAGCTTTGTGTGTTGCAAGAAGGAGAGGGTGGTGGTGTTGTTAAAGGAAAGAGCTGTAAAGGAAGATGACAGGTGAAGGTGCTACTGAGAAACTTTTGCATAAAATCTGTTATCAATTCCAGACAGACATGGAAAAACAAAAATGGAGGAGAAGGAGAGTTCTTCTTTTTCTGTAGAATATCCGCATTTAATAGAACACATTGTGTTCAGACTTTTCTTTGCTTTTTTCCCTTCCTGTAAGTCTCATCATACTATTTTATGTCCTTAAATGACTAAATGTGAGTTTTGGATGTAAACAAATGATGACCTGACAGCAGGACCCCTGATATCCTCTTATTCCACCCTGCCTATCTGTAATCATAGTGATTCAATGTCTCTAGGCTATCACCAGTCTTTTTGTATAATGTATCAATTAGGGCCCATAAGGAACAGGGGTTTTTGCTTTGTTTCTTGTAACATATTGTTTAGAAACGTGTCCCGAAAGGGTTTAGGAAAAAACATCAGGGAGTGAAAGAAAGCCCAGCATTGTACATTCTGCAGTTCTGCTTGTCTGTTTGGTTTCCTTTTTTTTAAAAAAAAAAATATTTTCAGCCATCTGACTAACCTCGCCGGATTGTGTTCAGCAGCTGAACAAAAGGCACAGGGCTATAGTCAGAAGTGCCCACTCATTCTTCACTGCTTTTATGACAAAGCTGTCCCTCCACATGTCTGTCTTGGCCCCTGACCCTCCACGCTCACTTCAAGTAAACATGCCAGATGGTAGAGAAAAGTGGTAGGTCAAAGAACAACCCTCTGGGGGTCAGGAGTCATGAAATCCTTCTTCACAAAGCAAACTTAAAAGCAACAATTTCAACAAATGCCTTAGAGCAAGTTCACAGTTAGAACCAAAGGGAGGGGGAGAGGAATAAAAAGCCCAACCCAACTCTCAATGACATATTTTGCTTTCAGCGTCTAATTGGCTATGTTAGCACTAAAAAAATTATAAGTGACAACGGGGAAAGATGGACAGATGGGCTGGATGTTTAGATTGAGAGGTGGAGGCAAGTCTGTAGCTGGAGATGAGCATTCAAAGCCGGACTGTGAATATTATAACAAAACCCTGTCATCTTTCCTCTCTCCCCGTACCCCTCCTCCACATTGTTAAGAGGCGAGGGATGAAGTGACTGTCGTTGTTAAGTGTGTTGCTCTTCCTTGAACAGTAGAAAGAGTCTGAATAAGAGGACCTCCCTAACCGTCAAAAGTCACATGTCCCCAGGAGAGTGAATGTATTACAGTGATTGGCATGATAGAAATGACTAAGGTAAAGAGTGAAATGTATTCCCCATCCAATGTATTCCCCATTTCCACAGTGAGGCCCTTGGGTATTGGTTATCCAGCAGTTCCTAGATACACCATTCCCCAAAGCCAGCCCTTGCCCATATCTTCAGCCTGAATCCTGTGATTAATGGTGCATAACACACCTTCAGCCCAATCTTCAGATGTGCATACTTTAGTGAGCTAGTGAAATTCCCTAGCTAAGGAAATATCCATTTGAGCTGTAGATGCTGATTTGATTATCTGCAGATGGAATTGGATGCCCCTAAATTTGAAAACGTCATTTTTTTTCAATGCTAAAAATAATTTAACCCACGTGGAGAATTAAATATTCTATTATGTGAAAATAAGTGTAAATAGCACCTACACAGTATTTTTCCATCTTAGACCTCAACAGGTGGGTAAACATTAATATTCCTCTTTTATGAATGGCAAAATTGAGGCAGAGAGAGATTAAGTGACCTCCCCAAGGCCACACG
Organism: Sternotherus odoratus; assembly: GCA_032164245.1. NCBI lineage: Eukaryota > Metazoa > Chordata > Testudines > Kinosternidae > Sternotherus > Sternotherus odoratus. Next base: position 16,230,790 of record JAVMKO010000007.1, on the reverse strand, counting down.
GTAAGGCAGGAATAGAGCCTACCGGTAGCATTTCCTACTTCATGCCTGGTGCCCTGTCTACCACACCATGCAATTCATAGCTAAAGTTGAATGTACTAACTAGTTAAGAAGAAATGAGAATAGTGCAATCTAAAGAACTGTATTAGTTAGACCTAAGCCTGTAGTAAAATTCAGTGAGGTTAGATAGAATTCCAGCCACAGCTCTGATATTAAGCTCAGGGCAAATTGTTTTTCAAAGTCCTATCTGAAGCCAGGTTGTTTTGGGGGAGGCTCTGTTGGCTCTTTGGATATCATGGCATGGCCATCTCAGCTGTTCGTCTTCCGAATGGCCACTTCTCATTGTGTCTCAGCATGAGTTGTGGAGGGGTCATGAGGAGACCTGGTTGCTCCGTATGTAACTGGCCACCAAATTTATGGATTTCCCCAAAGTATGGATGGTTAATGTTAGAGCCTTATACTGTTGGTCCCCTCCTTGTTGTCCGACACTATCTGACTGTTGTTTCTCCCCCTCCACTACCGGTGTCTGACAGATTCTTACTCCTGTTGAACAATTAATTTAGGATCCTTGGATATCTGTAGATTTTGTGGTCCTCAGGGATTCCTCACTCTTGCAGTCTGTCTTTTAAAACTGTCTGTTCCCTTCTGCTCGCAAACTTTGCTTTAAAAAGAGGCAGCTATGAATATAATAAAGTCCTGGGACCAAAATCACAGCTGCTGTTAATCAACCTACCTCCACTGACTTCACTGGAACCAAGCCACTTTACATCAGCTGAGGATCTGACCCATGTCGACTATGTCCTTATCTTTACCCTCCTAGATCAACAGTATAAGGGAAAGAGTATTTTTAGCAAGGTTTTTAACCTTGCCAGAGTGTATTAGTCCACTTCACACTTCAGAGGCAAAACAATTAATCATTTTTATAAAAGCAAAAGCAGTTTTCCTCAGAATAGATTTAATTGCTAAAATGTTGAAAATTGGAATAACAAGCTTCTAATTATGATTAGGGGCTCAGTATTGAAATACTGACACACTTGTTCAATCAAAAATAAATAAAATGTTTATTTCTTATAATGTGGTGTGATGAAAAGAGCTTAGTTATTAACAAACTATAATGGAATAAATAATGGTTAAGCAATATGTTTTGCTTTGCAAGGTTATGATATTGCCTGACTATTGGTGTTGGTTATTTCATTAGTTTTCAATTATATCTTTTACATTTTCTTCCTAAATAAAGATAACCCATGAAGCAAGAAACTTTCAGCATATACATATGTTAGAACATTCATTAATGTAAAGTACCCTACAAAGGCAGCTTCAGAGTGTCATAGCATAATTATACATCTGGTCTGGGGAAGTGAGCGGGTGACATATGGAGTCATGTTGCTTAATGCACTATAGAAAAGTCTTGGATACTGCAGTGATGAGCTGGTATTAAAAACAATATAGAATAGAGCAAATGCCTGGAGAACTCAAAGACATCCTATTGCCTTCTAATAGCCTCAAGAGCTACCTCTGCCTTGATGCCCAAGAAACCAGCAAGATAATGGAAAAATTAGGGACAAACCTTGGCCTTTACCTTATTTATAATTATACTAGCAAAAATACCAGGCGTTGCTCGGGGTATTTGTAATTGGAAACTGGGATGTAAAAAGACTACAATGTTTTTTATTAATACAAATTTTGTTCAGAAGTCTCATTTTGTCTAATTAATTTCATTCTCTTGCATTTAGATGTGGTTTCTCCGATACAGTTTCGCTTTTTACGCGGCATAACGAATAGGGTCCTTTTAAAGAAAAAAACAGTATATTTAATTATGTTTGCACTACACAGCACTAAGCTCTTGGGTTATCTGTATTATTACATCATAACTATGTCACAGACAACAGCATGTGTTAACCTGCAGCCCAGATATGTGAGCTGTGTAGTTGATGTTAATGGGCTTTAATGAATTTCACCCCTAAGGGGTGTAAGAGGTGAGATTTTAAAAATAATCTATTCCTACCCTGATTAGGACTCTAAAGCCTATAACTGTACCAAATTTCAAGTCTCTAGCTGAAACGGTGTGGAAGGAGTAAGGGAACATACATACACCATTTGACTTTTATATATAGAGATTTTGCATCTCTCTCCTTGTATAGCATCTATCATCTTAAGCCCAGAGTTCAAAAATTATGAATGAAGCCCCCAAATACTGAGATTGGCCTAAAATCATGAGATTTTTTTTAAATGGTTCTTTTTCCAATGGTTTCTGAGCCTTTAAAGTGAACTTGAATCATATTTTAAAGCTTTTCTCACTACCAGGAGGCCTGGAAACTTACATTTTAAGTGTTTAGAGTCTCATGTAATCACATGGCTACCTGAGCTGGGGCTTTAAGAAAGACATCAGCTATCATGAGACTTGCAACACAACTGTGAGAACTGGCAACACTCTGGGTCCCATGCCTACAATACAGACCAGCTAGTGTGGAGCCCCATTCACCTCACTGGAGTTCTGCATGGTGGCCACGGTCTACATTAGCTCTAATTGCAAGGCCAGCACCTTATATTGTAAGCTCTGCGGGGTAGTACTGTGTCACTGTTTGTATCTGTTCAGTGCTCAGTGTAATGGATCCCTGATCCTGACTGGGGTTTATAGGAGCTACTGAAATATAAATATTAAAGAACAGTAGCCACCAGTGTGGTAGCTCACTTGAGCGAATATAAAGAGGATGTGGGAAAAGGTCTATTGTATAAGAATATAGGATCAAGTTACTATGGCATGTAGTTTTGCCATGTGTGAGTGTGAGCCCAGGGTCTGGTGTATATTTTCCATTTTCTTCTCCCAGATAGTGTTAATTCTGATTTTATTAGCAACAAATGATCAGATTTGCTTATGACAGAACCACAAGTGATATAATCAGCTAATTAGCTTTTCATTCAGCTTTGGATCAAATACTATAATTAGATACTTAATTCTTCCCCTAGTTAGAACAGGATTAAATATCATTGGACAAAACGCTCAAATATTGCATTATCTTTTAGATGTTAACCCTTTTGCGCCTGACTTTTCTTTTAAATTCAGGATTTAGTGTGGGGAGAACTTGGAGGTCTTTCTCAAGGGGGAATGGGGTGAACAGGCACAGCTGGTTTGAGGCTGCTGTGGAGGGAACCAAGAGTAGTGTGTAGGCTAAACTCTAAGAGGTGAATGGGACAAGAAGACTCTCATCCAGGTGGACAAAGGAGGAGAGCTCAGTAGGCAGAGGATCACGAGGAAGTAGGGGGAACAGATGGCAAATGTGAAAAATCGGGACGGAGGGTGGGGATAATAGGGGCCAATAGAAGAAAAAGCCCCCAAAATCAGGACTGTCCTTATAAAATCGGGACATGTGGTCACCCTATGAGGAGCAGATGGCTGGTTGGCATTGCAGCAAGCAGCTGCAGCTCTGCTCTTGTCAGTCTTGAGCAGAGCATTATCTTCATGCAGCCCCTACACAGCGGAAAGGCGGTGTGTTGTCTTGTTCAGTGAGGAAAGAGGAGATGCACTTGGTTTGGAGGACAATAGATCAGCTAGTGGAGGAGCTCCAGAGCCATTAGCTTAGTGAAAGGGAAACTTGCAGCATAGGGGAGCTTTGAGCATTTGCATCATAGTGAGAGGTGTTTTTATTCAGATTGAGGTGAAAAAATCTTACAAAAGTGAAGAATGTGTGGATGAGGGTGTGGAGTTTTTTATTCTCCAGTAAGTCTGAAAACAGCTAAAGCCTTAAATGCCCCACAAAAAATAAAATTGTCAACTCTGGACCGGAACTGGCTTGGAAAATTTTATCCTCCTAGAAAAGCTTTCCCAGAAAGATAGGAGCATGTGAAAATGGTGTGTGTGTGTGTGTGGGGGGGGGGACATTTATAAGGAGAGTCCTGAACTACTGAAAAAGTTACAATGTTGCTCAGAGTGCTAATCAAGTCCAAAATAAGATGTTTAATAAATTTGCTACCTATGTTATCACAAGTACCAGAACTGCTCAGCTTTCTGGTTCTAATGCATAAAATTACTCACGAAAACACTTGTACTCTAATTCATAATTTATACACTGTAATAGCTTTGTATCTTAGGAAATTTGACTAGGTTTGACGTAAGTGGTTACGATTAGCGAATGCTCATTGCTGCTAGCACTCAGCAGTGGTTGGCTACATAGAAACATCCTTTCTGGGTGTCTCCTCCCTTCTAGGCATCCAAATATCACCAATAAATAGCTGCCTACTGCGTGCTGAGTTATATTTGGAGCCTACTAAAATTGTAGCTTCAACTGGTTTTACATTTATGAAAATGAATAGGAGTTTTTTCTCTCTCAATAGATACCGTAATGGAGAAAACGAGAGAGAGCTGGTCAAATGATATTTTGCAATTACCCCCCCCCCCCCAAAGCATTGAATGAACTCTTGCTCCTGAAATTTACAAAGCCACCTACTCCAAGACTTCCACAACAGTACTTGCAGCCCACTGACTTATCCAGCCACCTCAGTAGAGGACTTTCGGAACTAAGGGGCCCTTTCAAAAGTGCTCTTAATTGGCAATGGGAATTACAGTTGGTATTCAGTTACTCACAGGATCAACATCTTTAGGATCTCAACCAAAGCACAGGGAGGTCAATGGCCAGATTTCCATTGACCACCATGGGTCTGGATCAGTCTCTTGATGAGTATTTTTTCAGCTGCCTCATTTAATATCTTCACCAAAATGCTGGGTGTGCATTTTGAAATAAATGTTTTATACTTGTGCTTTATATATTGCCGGATTGTGAGCAGCCCCTGCCCAGCAATGGGTGGGGGAGGAGATAAGGAGGCTTCTAATTCACCTTGCAACTCTGTGCAAGGGACAGCCATAGGTGCCGCCCTGGTGCTTCCTCATGGGTGGTAACCTCTCTGAAATATCTGGGGAGGAGCCGGGGGTCATAAGCTTCTAAAATTCTGTGCTGGCCAGTGGAGCAGCATGTCTGCAGAAGGGACCTCTGGAGTTTTCTCTGAGCTCTCTGAAATACATCCAGGAGTGTGGTCTGGGAGGTGTAACTCCACGCCACCCATTACTTGGGGACTGTGCCTTAATGGCCCATTTGAGGCCATGCTTAGTGTGTGAGAAAAATGAGCTACATTGGGGGCTGAATGTTGTGTTCTGGCTGCTGTCCCTGACCCTGAAAATGTCATCCATCTTAACAAACGTAGTAAAATATGGAGAGGATGTTGGGAAAATAACACTGTGGGTTGTACCCCCTGGTCTTCCTTGACTTCCTGCTCCAATGTGTATGAATCTCCTAATTTCTCTAGGCCTTAGTTTTCCTATCTCGAGTATTGCGAAGCTGTACAAAAATCATGGGATTTTTTGTTTTTTGTTTTTCAGTGTTGGGTTCTTTAATTTGCCAGTTTCTGTGCATTTAGGCTGCGTTCACTTCATGTTCTCCACAGACATGAGGGCCAGAAATTTTTTAAGTGAAAGCTGACCGTCTCACCTAATAACATGATTGAAGAAGCTGAGGATTTGAGAAAAAAAAATCCTAAATATCATGAGACTCGCAATCAAAATACTGTATCTCTAAAATGAGTGATTTTTATCCACCTGTTCTATAGCAGCATTGTTCCACTTAATTCATAAATATTTGTAAAGTGCTTTGAGATCTTTGGATGGAAGATGTTAAACTGAAGAGCATGATGTGGCAAGGACTCTCTTTGCTTCTGTGTTTGCACACATGCCTAGCACAATATGGTCCCGGTCCATGATTAAGTCTCCTATTACATTGTTATTATTAATAATTTATGAATAATAATTATAATTAATGATTAATAACATGACTACTACTAATATTTTTGTTGTTATCATGACCTAGTTACGGGGCCTGGCACATTTCCCCAAAGCTTCTTCAGCATGAGCTTCCACTTGGTGTCTTAGGAGCAGCTTAGGACTGTATCTGGTGTAGCAGTGTGTGTCCTTTTCCAAACCAATAGGCAGATCAGGTTTTGTTGCTGGACCCCCTCACCCCGAGTGCTCCAAACCTCTTACTGTTTAGGGGCCTTTTTCTCTTTGTGTTTTCATCAACAGCAGCCATGGCCTCACAGACCCACAAATGGACAAGATGGAGTCCTGTAGAAGTTCACATGGGAAAGAACTCAGGGTGGAAGAACCATTGCCCCAAATTACCCTCTTGCATCCCTTGGAAAGACAAGAATGAAGTTGCTGAAAGGCAGACCTGTTAACTCCTACTAGGGTTCCCATGCAAGTCAAGAACAACTGCATTTAAGGGAGTTGACAGATCAAGCAATATCAGTATGACCACGATTGTCATCCGTTACCAGGAGGTGGTCATCTACCAGTGCAGTCTCTGTGCTCTCCTCAGAACTTTGAGACTCACAAGGGTTAAGGAGATAGCTAGATATTCCTTAGAATTGTCTCGTTAGAATCCTCTTGATAATCTTAACTAGGAGTGGAAAATTAGCTATCGTGGTCAGGTGATGATTTGAGCAATGGTCCTATAACAGTTTTCTTAACAGAAGCTGGCAAATTGTCCTTAAGGTAGATCTCCACAAACAGTAGACACAGTTGTACCCCTCTGCCCTTCTCCAGTTGTGGGTCCAATGCACATGTTGTACAAAGTATTCCCATCACCTCTCTTAGTAACAGCCTAAACTCAATCAGGGAAGATATAGCACTTGTCCCATCATATTTTGCCTTTGTTGCCAGACAGTTCTGCCCAAATCTGCTATATTTTATCTGAAAAATATCAATAAAGTTCCTCACAATAGGCAAGACTCATTAGGAGCTTCTCTACATGGCGTGTCAGCAGGCAGCAAGCCTAGGGTGACCAGACAGCAAGTGTGAAAAGTCGGGACAGAGGGTGGCGGGTAATAGGAGCCTATATAAGAAAAAGCCCCAAATATCGGGACTGTTCCTATAAAATCAGGACATCTGGTCACCCTAAGCAAGCCAGGGTGTGAATCTACAGCTCACCAGCTTGCCGTGTGCTAACTTGCCATGTGGTCACTGCTGCAGCGCAGTAAAGAGTCTGGGATTGCAGCTTACCGTATTACTGCTTTGCATTTTGCTGTTTCACCTGCTGTACTCAGAAGAGTAACTACATGGGTCTGAAGTGGAAATGTGACTCTTCTCTCTGTTTCCCTCAATACAGAATGGATACATTTTCCCTCTGGGTCTCCCATGCTAACTCGCCTTACTTTTTTTTACTACTGTCTGTAGTTTCATGTTACTTAAGACATAAATATCTGCTTTTGTTCATAGGATTTAAGAAAAATATTATGGGCTCAATTTTCGTCCTCTAAAATGGCCTGGCTTTTGAGGTGGTGTGTACCTGCATGTCTTCTTGAAATCAATGGGAGCTACTGATGTGCAAACCTCTTGTAAACAGGCAATTTGATGTAGGTGCTGAGCTTTAGCTACATAGTTAGAAATTTTTGGTCATGGAATTTATATGGAAATTATAGAATTTAATAGACTCCCAGCACATTCCTACTCTTGGATGAAACAGGAAATAATTTTGCAGTTGGAATGGAGGGCAGGGAGTAAAGAGGTGGTGGAGGGGGGGGAGGAGGAGAGTGTATTTTGCAGAATTTTTGAATTTATCTCAGTGTCAGGATTCCTATTTGCTGGTTATTTTATTTATTTTTTGGGGTCTAAAGCAAAACTCAGCTTGGCAGAGAGTAATTTAAAGCTGGAATGATCTCTCTGAAGAGTGTATTGAATGTTACAAACATGCATGCAAAAAGCACAGCATTTCTTTTGATAGAATTTGGAAAGTCTACATTTTCCCCTCAGTTTTGATTGCCTGTCCCCTTTAATTTATTCACTTTGGGAACCAGAGCACAGTCCATGAATGGTAAAGACATACAGTATTTTCAATTCAATCTTCTTCAGAGCACACCCAAGACAATGCTCTACATGGCATGCCTGGGAGTAATTATGCTTGGTTATCCAGAACTGCTTCCCCCTCCCCACTTAAGGATTTTCCCTTTCTCTCTGGTGAACAATTTTTTCAGTGTTGTTTTGTATTGAGTCAGACTTTCTCTTCTCAAGCTGAAAATAAAATAATATCATTTCTGGTTGGAAGGAGGGACCTCAGTGCATAGGAGTAAGTCCAAAACTGCATGTCATGTGACTAAGCGTGTGTAAATGGGACTTATTTTTCAGTGGCAATTATTTAGGATAATAAACCATTTCTGTAGGAGACTGTAAAGCTTCACGCTCTTTCCCTCTGGATTGTCATTTCCCAGCTTCTCTCGCCCAGTTTACTCCCTGCAGAGCAGCTGTGTTTGTGTCACTCACCGTGAGAGGGCAGACAACTGGCTGTCATCAAAGCCACTCTATGGACTGGCCAGTGGGGAGCTGTGAGGAGCCATCTGCTCTTTTCTATGGCAGAGACTGAGAGTGTCACCTCTGGAATATTCCTGGCGGATAGGAGGATACCAGGGTAATTCTTAATTGAGCTGAAAAAACATACACCAGTTCTAGGCCGGCAAAATAACAAAGATCCAACCAGTGCTAATAGTGGATATAAATGAATGGCAGGCAAGTAGTTTGATTGTCCAAGTGTGAAGGGTAACAGTTAAGAGCAGCTCTCTGCTTACCTCTCATGCAGCATTAAAAAGAAATCCTCTGTTCCCATATGGCGTGGTCCGGTTTAAATCTGTTAGGGAACAGGTTTGCTTTCAGTATATGAAATGAGAGGAAGCAATGTTTTAGTGCCAAACAGGGAACTCCCATCCTGCCTTGTGGCTGCTGGAGACAGGTGCTCACTAGAAACCAAAGTGCTCAACTAGTGTCAAGTGCTGTAGCTCCCCTGGCTTTAGTGGAGTGATATGATTTATATCACCCGAGCCTCTGGACCACCCTATAATTTGGCCAGATAAAAATGTATCTTCAGCTGATCACTTAGAAACATTTATCTTCAGTGAAGGGCTCCGATATTAAGGAGACGTGGCCCTATAGAGATTAGAGCTTCCTCCACTAAACTTCTCTCTTATCCATTTCTAAGATAGATTGTTTTTGAAATCAAATGGCAGTGAGATTAAAACAATAATTGTGGTTTGTTTGTGTGGCAGTAGTACCTAGAAGATTCATTCTCGCTGTGGTAGGTGCTGTGCAAGCATGGAGTAAACAGCAGTCTTTGTCCCCAAGAGGTAACAGTCAAGTATGATGTGACAAGCATGTGAACAAATGAGAGGCTGGATGTGGAAGGAGGGTGCCTGGGGGAACAACAACAATAATAATAATAATAAGAGATGAGGGTTGCCAGTTCTCATGATTTTATCATAAGTCTCGGGATAGTTGATGGATTTTGTTAAATCCGGGCGGTATGTCGTGGGCAGTGCCTCCAGTGGCCAGGCCTGGCACCCACAGCAGGCGGTGCCCTCCAGGAGCACGTTACAGATCCGCTCTCCGCCCGCGCTCTGCCTGTAGGGTGGGTTGGATAGGGGGTGGTGGTTAGGGGTGGGACATCTCTGGAGGGGGTGGCTAGGGAGCATGGAGGGTTGGATGGGGCATGGAAATCTACACAGAATGGCCGGGAAGGTAATGGGGACTTGGGGTGTCAGCAAACGGAGGCAGGGGGAGTGAATGCTGCTTGGGGGGGATGGGAGGAAGCAGGCTGGGCTGTTGGGTGCATGACAAGGGGTTGAGGGGCCGTTGGAGTGCGAGGGAGAGAGCTGAGCGAGTGGGGGGGGCGTTGGGGTGAGAGGTGAGCGACTGGGGGGGGCGTTGGAGGGGGGAGAGAGCTGAGCAAGTGGGGGGGCTGTTGGAGGGGGGAGGGCTGAGCGAGTGGGGAGGCCGTTGGAGGGGGGGAAAGCTGAGCGAGTGCGGGAGCCGCGAGCCGTTACCCTTGGCCTGTGTACACGGGCTTTTACACTAGTATCTTATATTTAAGCGACATACATTATTTACTGTCTCACCGTAAGATCTTCCTGTGGGTCAGAGTAGTACAAGTTGATTAACTTTATTGAAAAGAATGATTTGCAGACTTGTTGGCTCATAACATGGCATGCCTCACATTATAATCTCTTGATAATAGACTTTCAGTAATGTATTTCACCCCTGTAATGACACAAAGTGAGTTTTCCCTTTCACATCTATGGCACCAGCATGTGCAAAATGTTTTCATTACATTAAAGGACTACAGAGTGGCCGGGATGTCTTAAAGAACAGGTAATAGGATACACAGAGCCTTTTACTTCTGTTTTATATGACACATCCATCTCTGATCAGTCAAGAATCAGAGAGGTAGCCGTGTTAGTCTGGAATAGCAGAGGTAACAAAGAGTCCTGTGGCACCTTAAAGACTAACTATAAAGTTTTGAAGCATAAGCTTTCGTGGACTTGCATCCGAACGAAGTGGGTATTAGCCCACGAAAGCTTATGCTTCAAAACTTTATAGTTAGTCTTTAAGGTGCCACAGGACTCTTTGTTACCATCTCTGATCGGTAATGATTATAATCCTCTACTCTGTCAGGGATGGTTAGTGGTATATATGATGTAAGTTGGATGTCTCATTGGAGTTTCTAAAGGATAGGTGCCTCTGTTACAGAAATCACCATCACTTTCCATGCTGACTTGGACCCTTTGTTAACAACCTTAACAGAGATGCTGAGGAGCGGAGGCCATACTGAAATATTCTTGCACTCCTAGAAGTGATCCCCTTAGATCAGGATTCATACACATTGGTATAGGTAAGGATTTCCTATGAAATATTTATTCTAAGAATAGAAGATTTCATTTCCAGGAGTCTCAAATTAGCCCTAAAATAATGTCAAGGGGAAAAAAAATGAAATACCTTCCCCCAGACAGTACTGATGCTGGGTTAGAGTCTGTTCTCAATTATGCCAAGGTAAATCCAGAGTTACTACATACAATTCAGTGGAATAGATGTACTCTAGCATAAATGTGAGCAGAATCCCCAACATCTTCAAAATGTTAACACTTTTCATTTTACACAATGAGATTATTTTAGGCCATTTCTTTCTGCAAATCAATTAAAACATTGTTTTTACTTGAACATATGAAGAGAGCTGCTAAAAAATTAGACTCTATAGACATGTGGTACTTCTATTGACCCTTGATTTAGAAAAGCTTTTGTAGGTTGGAACAGATGCTTGAAATGGAAACCAGAAGAGTGGCTTCAACAGATTTCTTTTTGTGGATGAATGCAAGCAGTAAAGGCAAGATGATAAACGGTAATTAATTTTAAATAGGGAAAAAAAAGATAGGCATATAAAATACTGAACCTTTCCTAGTCTTCCAGTTACTGGTGTGGAAGTTACCTTCAACAGTCATTCCCTACAGATTGCAGCTCTTATCAAAGCAAAGGCAAAGTGAGGTAAAAGAGAAGAAGCAGCACTCCCACCGGGGTCTTATGCAATGACATTTTGCATTGCTGTGAAATAAGGCAATGTCCTCTTTGATAGTGGTGCAGGATAAGAAGCATAAAAATACCTCTACTTTCTCACTGGAATTCAGACTTCACATGGCAAGCATCAAAGCTTCCACATTTTGAATTTGAAGTTGATTATGTATTTCAGACTTTTAGTATGGTATATATGTGTGAATATGTATATTTGGGGGAAGATTATCTCGTATCTGCCTATTGCAGGGCTCTGATGTCTTCCTCTGAAGAGTCAAACACTACTAGCTGCTGTTAGAGATAGGATACTGGACTGGATGGACCTTAGGTCTGATCCTGTATGAGAATGGGGTGTGTGTGTGTGGGTGTGTGTACACCCATACACATATGTAAGATACCTCACAGCTTAGAAAGGATGATTTTCTGAGGCTGTCACAAGTGTTATTTTATACTTTCCTCGCAGCATACCAAGGGAACTTTTCTTTAATAGAGTGTATCTATGTTTCTCCCCACTCTCTTACCCCACCTCCCATCAGACGTCCAGTGATAACAGTTAGAAATGTGCACACACAAAACCACACACTTCCTCTCCCACCCAAGGTGAGCAATGATCTCCCTCTCCCCCCTCGTCATTGTGGCAAGTTCTGGTTCTTCATTTGTCTAATGACGCTGGAGTCAAACCAGCCTGTGTAGTCGAGCCACAGCATAATGCCCCGTAGAGAAACCCTACCTGAAAATTAAAGCGGGATGTGTCATTTTTTAAATAAACCTATTTAGAGAACAGATCCTCTTTTTCAAAGCTTTCAGAAATATGCTTTACTGAAGATGAGGTAGCAGTGGAATTTTTGCTTCCTGCTGATAGCTGTGAAATATCTGCCTTTCATGGATAATTACCTACTTCTACCTTCTTTCCATTCACACATGTTCTCATGCACTGGGTGTGCGTGTGTAATGCCCTGATTTTTCAGAAGTGACTAATGATTTCTGTGTGCCTTAGATTTCCGCTACCCAGCCCAATATACCATGAAACAACCTGATTTTTCAGAGGGTGGGTGCTCAGCAGTTTCTGAAATTCTGATCCCATAAGTGTCTCAAGTGGGGCATCCAGAAATTGAGACACCAACCCCCCTCCTCCATGATTTTTGAAAAGATTGGCTCCATAGATATAAAACCATTCACCTATAGAGTTAGTCCCTGTAACGGGGCTGAGTCACTGCTGTGGCACCTCCTGCTGGCTGTCTTGGGAATTAGCTCTGCATCTTAGTGCACTTCTTCCGGTGGTGCCTCGCTACTGTTACTGCTGCTGTAGGACCATGGTTTTCTCTTCAGCGACACAGCCCTCTGGCCATGCCACACATTGTGCTCCCCATTCCGGGGGACCTGCAGTCTGCTGTTCAGCCTCTTCCCTTAGTGGCTTCTGCAGTGAATTGTCTGGCCACTTCCTTGTGGCCCCAGCGTCCTGCATCAGCAGCCAGCACCTGGCATCAGCCTGCAAACTCCAGCAGCCAGCCAGGAGCTGTCTCTCTCTCCCCCAGTCCCTGTTAGCAGCACTGCTCTGTCCAGGGTGCTGGCAGTTCTCTCAGTCCTCCAGAGACACTGTCCTTCCTCCATGGGCTCCCAGCAGAGAACTCCCTTCCTCTGCCCTGCAGCTCCCCATTTTATATGGGCCTGATTGGCTGCTCCCTTCAGCCCATCTCTGATTGGCTGCCTCCTGCGCAGCCTTCCCAAAGTTCTATTAATCGGCAGGTGCCCCATCACAGTTCTCTATTTTATCCCTGTATAAATCCACAGACACCATACCATTTTTGTAATCAAGTGCTTGTATTTTGTGTTTCATTGGGTTGCCTCATCTAGGGCAATGTAACTCATCGTTCAAATCAATCTTTGTGTTGCATCAGAAACTCAAACACAGCTTTTTAAAAGTGGTTACCTAATACCACTTCTGGGTAAAGAAAATGCCAAGATGGAATATAAAGCACTGTCTGCTGCTCAGTTCTGCATAGCTTCAGAATGGATTCAGTCTTGCTAAACCCTCATAGAATAGAAATACACTCCTTATTGTAAACCCAGGTATAGTACATAAACCTTCTATTGTACTGTTTCAGGGCTACCTACATTCAAGCTGCACCAATTCCCATTATAAATCCCTCCTCCTCTTATAATGAGCCATGTGACCCATAGAAAAGCTATAAGTCAAGTGTGCGTTGAGGGGAGGCAGAGAGCATCCGTTTAACTCTCCAACAAACAGCTTTTCTGTTAAAACATTAAGCACAGTCAAATGTGTCAATAAGAGCTGCTAGAAATACTCAGAATAGTTCTTTTTCCCCTACAGTCAAAACACGATGTCAATACCGAGGTGAGGTGACATCAAAAATATATGTGAAAGCCTGGAGAACACCAATCTTTCCAGGCAGGGGGTCTCTTTTAAAAGCAATCTCTGTTAAAGATTCAATTTGAACTCTTCTTTTGAATTATACAGAAGACATTTTTGAAGAATCTGACCTGCTTTACACCATTCAAACACACCGTCCCAGAGAAGATTTTCCTTTTCATCTGACCCTAAGGGAGACGATGTATGCCCCAGATGCGTGTGCCCTGGCACTGATACACCAGATGGGACACAAAGGGAGTGACATCATTCACAACCAATGATTAAATACTTCCTGGGGGATTCACAAAATAGTTCTGGCAGAAATTGAAAATGAATACTAGGTGATAATTTGAGTTTTGATCATTCTTTTGATTATTTTTCTGAATACGTTTTTAGTGTATTTTTAGTGTGTAGAATAGAGCTCAGCCTCATTTACATAATTGAATTATATTTGAAGAAATGAAACCATTTTGTTGATTATAAGAATATAACTAATACTTTGAAGTTCCACAGAGTCTTTCATCCAAAGGTACTTTACAGGGCTGCTTGCTTTATAAATATTAGTTCTAAACACACCTCTGGAAAGTATTTTATTATGCTCATTTTCCAGATGGGTTAACTGGGGCAAAGGGGAAAGTTAAGTGGCTTGTCCAAGACCACAGTGAAAGTCAATGGCAATGTTTGGAGAGGAACTTAGGAGTCCTGATGTCTTGTCACTTCCTTTAACCATTGGACTGTGCTGCCCCCTATGTTTTTCTATGGAGAACAAAAGGTTTAGCCCATTCATGACCTTTTCAAAGTATTGTTTGCCAGGGCTCCGTGAGAGTGTGGCGTGACTTCACATGAACCCAACAGGCATGCATCCTTGAAAAACATCTTGAGTTTTGTAGATACTTCAGTGTTCTGATGTTAACCCCGAATGTGAACATCAGATTTTATGTTTTCTTCTACTATACTCAAAATTAGTATGCAGACTGAAGTGCACAGTCAATGACTAAGAGATGCCAGGTTGTTTTATGACTAATTAAGGTATTTGTGTGTTTGAAAGTTTGCTTACTTGAGGTGTGATGGACACTTCACTTGAATATGTGAGAAAAGTTAATCCCTCTGCCCCTGACCTTTGGCATACAGACCTTGTGCTTCCAGGAGAAAGTGCAATAAATGCCAAGTCCTTTGGGTAGGGGATGTTCGCATTAATATTTTCTGTGCTGGATCCAAAGTCATAGATTTTCTGTCAGCAATTCTTTGCACTTCTGATATGTAATAGGTTGAGCTGTAAGTAGAATACAGTGCCTGATGCTGTCTGCCTTGACACATTGAATATTTTAGACCACATACACATGCAAAAATACACTTTCTCCCTCTAGCTGCACAATATAGAGGTATGGGGGTGATTGCTCAGTTTAACGTGATAGAAAAGGGATTCGTCATTATTATATCAAGAGCAAAGTGAATACTCATTGTTATGGATGCAGGGGACCAAGGGGGAAAGGGAATGGGAGCAGGGGATCTGAAATTAATATACCCATTTAGCATGAAGAATTATGAAAATACCTGAATGCTAAGAGCATAGTCTTTTGCGCCCTTAAATCTGCTCTGCTTTTGGAAGAGGAAGAAGGTTTGTAGAATACTCTGTGTGTTCCCGTGAAAATGAGGATTTAACAATACAGTGATTATTTCCATAAGTGCTGTCCTCTCTCCCACAGCTACTCTGCTGGAATTCTTCAGCTCTGAGTATAATGGTAGCCAAGCCCTCCTTGACAGCTAGAGGACTCCCTCCCTGTTGGAAGCATAGAGCTTCATTTTGTAACCGTTTGAAGAGGACACGGAGTATATCCCATCCCATTTTGCCCCTTTTCTTTCAGCTCATTTATTCCTGGCTGCATTGTTGAGCATGTCTCATTGTCTCTCTGATTTACTCTCCAAAGGAACTATGGGGATGACTAGTATCTTCGTGAGTACACAGACCCGACTTTGTGGTGCCTCCTTTAAACACCCTTCTCCTGCAACCTGTGTTCCTCCCTCCAAGCTCCATGCAGGTTGCTACAGACTCAAAACTGGATCACTGTGTCCCATATACAGCAGGTAATCCAAATGAAAGCATTCCTTTTGGTGAAGTCAGAACTCTGCTGAGCTTGTCTGGGCTGTAAATTGATCTATACAGATCTTAAGAGGAGGCAACAGATAAAGTTGTTTCAGGAACAATATAATAGAGCAGTTTTCTAAACAGTGTACAGTCATATACAATACATTTGAAAGGATTATTTTCTCTCACCTCAATTATAAGAAAAACCATATAGACATACAGATGTATAGCATCTCTTGGTAGAGATGAAACTTAAAAAGTCCCTAATTTTTGCCCTTCATAATATCAGTGTAACATTTTGCCTAAGTGTTATGGAGTTTGCTAATTTATTGTCCTATTTTGAAAGGTTAATGCCTTTTCATGGGCTGGTAAGAAGTGATTCCTGTTCATAGTGGAAGCAGTCAAAACTACAAAGTAAAGAGTCCCAAACTGCACCCAAAATACTGGGGGTGGTGGGTGAAGGAAGGGTCTTATCCTGTACAACTGGGTGAAAGCCACAATTCACCAGTTGTTTCTGATCTACTATAATGTTCACATGGGACTAATTACTATATGTGGAAAAGTTGAGACTGAACAGGTCGAACTTTGTGCTACTGAAACTTCTTAGAACCAAATGGACTTACTTTAGGGATGAATTTGGCCCAAAATATATAGTCTAATGAAACTTTGCATGGCAATTCATCTCTCTTGACAGAAGGGTTCCTCTTCCCAAGGTAGTGGCTTCTTCCAAGTTTCTTTCCTTGGGCAAATAGCAGGAGAGTGTGATTTATTTCCCAGCTAATGTCAGCATCCATGGTAGGAAATGTATTCAATATATCAAATCACACTCCTTCCGCTGAATACTAATAACATGGATTCCACAATTTATAATATACACTATAGTATTCGTCTCCATGGCATGAAGTCCACAGTAGTGCATGGCTTTAGGGGCGCTGTAGGCAAGGGTACCTCCTCCACAGACTAGCAGAGTCCACACACTCAGGCCCCAATCTGGGAGTGTGGTGTAGTACCAGGTTAGCTATCCAGCTGGCAGAAAAGAGGAGCCAGACAACAAAAAGCCCACAGTCCATTGCAGTGTCTTCTTAAATGGGGGACTCTGCTTGCCTGTGTGTAAAATTGGCCCTCATGGTTATGGTTACACCATATACTTTATCTGTCTACAAGCACATGCTTTACTCATCCAATGCACATTTCATTTTTTCTTAAGGAGAAATAGTAGGATGCAGAGGGTTTGTATTAAGTCCTCCTTCCCCACGGGTTTGGGCATAAGGCAATGAGCTGAACCCGGATGTCCCACATGATGGGCAAGGGTAGTAATGCTAGACCATCAGGTGAGACAATCATTGACTTTATTACATTTTAGAATACAAACGATATAGCGCTAAAACCCGTGTTGCAACAAAATTGCTGGAAGCTCCCTTGCCTTTCCCTTAGCCTGCTCCTTTTTCACATATACCTTCAATCTCCCTTTAGGAGAGAGACTGCGCTGCTTTAAACCGGCATTTCCAGACGGCCATTATTTCTGCACATGTTGATGATACATGGAATTGGACAAACATTGCCCGAGAAAACGAAGGAGCAAAGTTCTTTAAAATGTGTGATTATCTTGTAATATAAAGTTAGGATGATTTACAAGTTCATTCAGTCTCTTGTAAAACCAAAGTAGTTGATGAAACCAGTCCATCCCTTATATCTTGCAGCTTATGCCATGTACTTCGTTTCTACTTGAGGTCCAGGCTACTCTGCAAATAATGGCAAAGGCAGAATGCCATGCATATTAATGTCAAATCAGTGGGAACCCTTGGGAGACTGTAAATTTTCATAAAACTAAATCAGGTATTAGCCACTGTTGGGAAACAGACTATATTAGAAGATGGATCATGACAATTCATGGATTCAGTATGACAATTCCTGAGTTTTGCATATAAAGGGTATGTTTAAAAAGTTGTATGTTGCAGTGACCCTAGAGTAAGAGTGGTAGAAAACACACACAACTGAATGAATGCTATTTTAAAAAATGGCAGTGTATGATAAATAGGATGGTACTACGACACTTACTCATTTAGTGCAATTTTCCCACTTAGAGCCAATTTAGCTGTGCCAAAAAGTTGGTTTTGTTTATCTGTCTTTTGTTAGTTTAAATTCAGCTTAAATTGTCTTTAAACAGAGCCAACTATATTTAAAAACACAAACATGGACTTGCTCCTTATTTTGTGTAAATGCAAATTAAATGTAAATGAACCAGAATCAAGTCAGACTGATCCATTTTTTTAAAGTAAAGAGAAGTGTATAATATATTCTTTTGGCTAGCAAATGAGCTAATTTTTTCAATCAAGTTTGCATTTAAAAAATGTCAGTATATTCCTTTAAATGGTGCATGTTTTTACAAATGTAAAGAAATTAATTGAAAATCCATCACAGAGGAGGCATTTCAAAATATGGGACGTGAAATTTATGTAACAGCACTTCCTAATTGCTTTGAACTTGTCCAGTACAAAAAGAGGATTCTGTTGTGGACCCTGAAGGTAAATGTATTTAAAAACGGAGTTGTTGTAGGCACACACAGTCTTGTGTGGATGCAACCAAAGTGTGAGGCAAAGTACGTGCAAGTTGCAAATATGATCATGAGAAATTCTCTCTCACTAAATAGATAAGAATAAGTGACTACGTGTTGGCCTGCAGAGTGCACTTTAAAAAGGGTCAATCTGCTCCCATTGCGTACAGTGCTAAGCATCCTTCAAGTCCCTCCTCAGAACTTCCCCTTCCAACATATCTGTAAAATTTACTTTTTTTCACACAATGCACAATTAGCATGTGGAACTCATTGCCACAAGACATCAAAGACCAGGAGCTTAGCAGGATTCAAAAAAGAGTGGGGATTTATATGGATAACAATATCAGAACCAGGGTGATGATGATGATGAGTTTAAACACTTTTTTTGGAAACTTGCCTCATGCTTCAGGGTATAAACCAACCTCTAACTAATGGTTGTTTGGAACATATTTTCCCTTTGGACAGTTTGTTCCATAATTGCTTACTGCAAGGCTCTTGCCCTTTAGTCTGAATCAGCAAGTGCTGGCAGGATATCAGACTATGGACTACTGGGCTCATCCAGTATGGCTATTTCTAAATTCGTCATCCTTTCTGCAAAGAAGATGTGGTAATGAAATAGCCAATAGCAGGTTAAAAAGAAAACAACAAGAAACCCAACTGATCTGTGTTCGTTCCCCATCTCTAAAGCTGCGGAGAACCAACCAAGACCTATGCTGACCAACAGAATTCTAACCTTTATTTTATTAAGTCCCTTTCTTCCATCTCTTACCTGTTGTGTATGTAGATTTTAAGTTCTTTGGGGGGAAAAGATGTTTTCTTTATATTGATCTGTAAAGCACCTAGCATATTGAAATCAATGGCATTACACGCAGCTGAATGAGACCCAGAATCTTATATGTCAAAAATGTACTCAGTTTCCTTGTTCTTACTAAATTAAAGGGATACGTTTCAAGAAGTGCATTTCCTTTAAGGGCTTTGGACAAAAATTAATATCCAAATGTTAGTGACACAGCATTTACAGCACTGCCCACAGAGTTCTGATCATCTATAGGAAATATTTCACATTCATCTGAGGAAATAGGATAGTTTTATGGTTAAAGAACAGGATTAGGCATCAAGAGATCTTAGGCCTCAGACTTCCTGTGAGATCTTGAGCAAATCACTTTAACCACTCTGTGCCTCAGTTTCCTCACCTCTAAACTGGGGATCCTAGTATTTACCTACCTTACAGGGTTAAATTCATGAGTAGTCTATGTATAGTGCTTTGAAATCCTCAGATAAGTGCTACAACCAGCTCCACTTGTTCCCCTCTAAACCAGGGGTGGCCAACCTGAGCCTGAGAAGGAGTGAGGATTTACCGGTGTACATTGCCAAAGAGCCACAGTAATACGTCAGCAGCCCCCTGTCAGCTCCCCCCACCTGCTCCCAGCACCTCCCCCTACTTCCCTGAACCTCCGGATCAGCTGTTTCATGACATGCAGGAGGCTCGGGGGAGGAGCGAAGGCACGGCAGGCTCCGGGGAGGGGGTGGTAAGGAGTGGAGTGGGGACATGGCCTGTGGAAGAGCCAGGGATTGAGCTGTGAGCACCGCCGGCACATTGGAAAGTTGGCACCTGTAGCTTCAGCCCTGGAGTGAGTGCCTATTCAAGGAACTGCATATTAACTTCTGAAGAGCCGCATGTGGCCACCTCTGCCCTAAACCAATGGACACTATATGAGACTTTCAAAAGTCTTTAATGTGAAGAGTGAAATGAATGAGTTTGTGGTTCATTGAATGCAGTTTTCAGTGAACTATGTCTTTTCATATGTCAAGCGGTGTGTCAAAGGGAGGATGTTTCTTTCCGATGTGTCTGACTGGCATGTTACAAGTATCAGCATAACCAGCAGTGTCATGTCATCACCAGTCCCATATCAAGCCCAGGATATTTAATAGAAAAGTAACTTGTGAAATGTGTGCCATTACCCACCCTCATGGGACCAGCTCCACAGCTGATCTAATCAGTATAACTGCAGCATTATTCAAATATCAAATATCATGAGGCAGGACCCTCCAAAAGCACTGTAGTAGGAGGAGCATTTAGAACATAAGAACAGCCATGCTGGGTCAGACAAAAGATCCATCTAGCTCAGCATCCTGTCTTCCAGCAGTGGCCAATGCCAAGTGCCTCCTAGGGAATGAACAGAACAGATAATCAAGTGATCCATCCCCTGTCACTCATTCCTAGCTTCTGGCGAACACAGGCTACAGACACCATCCCTGCCCATGTTGGATAATGGCCATTGATGGACCTATCCTCCATGAACTTATCTAGTTCTTTTTTTAATCCCGGAAATGGAAGCATTTTGGAGAATGCTACCATGGAGGTCCTGGACTTCAATCTCTTACCTCGCAGCCTGAATTTGGCCCCCAGGAACTCTCTCCTATCCTTCCCTATGTCCTTGGTACCTACATTTACCATGACCACCGGCTTCTCCAATACAACACATAAGCCTTTCTAGATGTGTCGAGATCCACAACCTTCGCACCAAGCAGGAAAGTTACTATGCAGTTCTCCCGGTCATCGCAAACCCAGTTATCTACGTTTCTAATGATCGAATCACCTATTAATAATACCTGTCTCTCCCTAATAATTGGAGTTCCCTCCTCTGGAGAAGTATCCTCACTGCAAGAGGATACCACAATATCATCTGGAACGAGGGTCCCAACTTTGGGATCATTTCCCTCTGCTCCAGTTGGATGTTCTTCTTCCCTGAGACTTTCATCCTCCTTAACAGGGGATGTGGTTGGGACCACACTACTGTGTCCCAGAAAGTCTCATCTATATACCCCTCTGTCTCCCTTAGTTCCTTCAGTTCAGCCACTCTGGTCTCCAAAGCCCATGCACAGTCTCTGAGGGCTAGGAGCTCCTTGCAGCAAATGCACACACATGCTTCTTGCCCACAGGGCAGGTAATCATACATGCTGCATTGGGTGCAATAAAGTAGATAGTCCCTACTCTGTTGCTGAACTTCTGTGTGCATTATCTTTATACTCCTGAAAGTTGTTCTTTTGTTGTTGTTTTGTTTCTATCAGGGAGTGTATTGGCTTTAAGCTTACAAAATGGAACATGTATCTATCACCTCTAAACTCACCTCTAAATTCCCTCACAAAACTCCCCCGTTAGCCGCTCCAGTTCATTAGATCAATTATTATTAGCAGTAGTAGCATCGTAGCAATAAGAGCCCTACTCACTGACCAGGACCCCATTGTGTTAGGTGCTGTACAAAGAGCTATAGTTTATATTACCCCTTACACCCTTGTGCATTCTGTGTATGTCCTATAGGTTACAAAATGGCCCTTTTGAGAATCCTTTAGTGAATCTTTAACATTTGAATTTTCTATCCCTTCACCTGTAGAGCCAGATGTCTTAGTTACCACTAGATCAATTCTTCAGGGTGCAGCGAGAAACCCCTGAATGTGACCTAAAATAGCTTTTCTGCGTATAAAAATGATGTTTGCAGTCAGTTACCTCAGGTAGTTGTAGTGTTAGAAGCTAGTGCTTTGGTTACCACTGGGAAGTGGAGAATGTCTCCTTTCCAGTGGAAGATAACTCCTGTTTCTGTCCTTGCAGGGTATGATATATGACTGGGAAATGGGGACCCTTTTATGTCTAGAAAAATTGTCACTGATGTCCCCACCCCCAGCAAATCTTGGTTGATGTGATTTTTGTTAAAGGAGGAGGAAATGTTTTCCTGGCTGGTTAATTTAAACTAAGAGGGCAGCTTTTTGAAGTTGGTCAGAGAGTTTAAAATGTTACAAAAAGTCACAGGAGTTAGATTAGTGGGCATAGGTGAGGCAATCAAAGTTGCATGACAAATTCATTCATCACATGGCTCCGCAATTATCAGCTGGTTGTGCACTTTATCACATGGATATCATCTCTACATAGGGGCTATAATTGTGTATTAAACATTGGAGATGCTCTAGCTGTTTTGGGGAAATATGTAATTTACTAAAAGATTGTTCAGGTTTCTTTCTGTTTCTAGAAAATTTCAGGTAAGTTAGTATTGAACCAGCAGATGGAGAAACCCTTATCCTTGAACAATGAAACAACTTGATTTTATTTTTTGGCCATCTGGTATTGTTTGAAACATTAACTATTCAGAGCATAGTCGTTTGCCATCTCCAATAGTGTCAGGCTCTTTCTTTTAAGATCTCTGCTTTATCTTTTCAAAGATGAAGCCATAAAATACAAATGGAGATATGAAACTAAAACTGACAGCTACACCAATGCTGCAAGAAAAGCCGGAACCACGATGCTTGCACAGAGAAGCAATTTTGCTTACATAACCCAATGCTGTCAATAATGTAAAGGTTAATCTAAAGTGCAAAATGGGAGGGTTTGTCGTGATTGTTTCCTTTTAAGCAAAATTTACATTGTTCTGATTCAAGAGTAGAAAGCCACCTTTGTGCATAAAAATCAGTTGCTGTCTGAGAATGAGTCTATAGGTGACATTTTATGTGCCTCATCAGTTAATTAGCTATAATCAAATTGGATTTGACATGGCAAAGGACACTAAGGAAGAAACCTAGAACAGCTTTCCAAAGACGCTTTAAATTAATTATGAATGACTGGTAGTTACGAAATTAATGTAGTAGAATTATAGGGACTGAACAGGGTTCATAAGGTCACAGTTCCGTCCAGATGAGATTACATAGGGACATAGGAATTTCTAGCTTAAGATAGAGCACTGGTCCATCTAGTGTGGCATCCTGCCTCTGGCAGCTATGTATTGGAGAAAAGTCTCCATAATACTCCTGTGCAGTTACACAAAAGAGAGATTCTTGATTCCTGGTTCTGATCATTGTAAACTCTGGAATGTATGGCTACATAGTTTATATTTGCTAGGGTACCTGTCAATACTGCACTTATTCATAAAAGTGTCTTATCCCATTTAAAAAAACATCTGGACAACGCTCTTGACCTCAATTATATGTTGTGTCAGCAAGTTACATAGGTCAATCTTAGTACGTTCTATATGTTAATTCCTCTAAAAGTACTCCCAAGATGAACTAGAAGGAATCTGCGTTCCACTTTTTAAAATTTCTTCTTGATAGTCTGGTGCCTAAAGTCTGTTAGGGAACATCCATCAAATATTTAACGTCTATTTTGAAAGGAGCGCCATTTGCAAGAAAAGTCCTTACGTGGCAAAAAGAGGAATTCTGCAAGATCACTATATAATGTCTGGAGGGAATAGAGAGGGTGGAATTCATCATTCTGAGTTGACGTAGCGTGCGTGTAGGAGTGGGTGGAAGGTGATGATCCCAATAGTCAGTACTTTAAATTAAATGTGCAGTTATTAGCTAGAAAGAATGCTCTAACATATGTGTTGGGGCCCAAGTTGTAAAACATTGTTTTGAATCCATACTAAAGTGCAGTTGTCTATGGAAAAAAGAAATCATTAGAGCCATGTAAGTGACTCACGTGACTAGAAATTTCCTCAGTTGCTGGTGTCATTGAACACACAATTATGAAATCGGTCTCTGAAACCAGAAAAATTGCCTCTGCAGTGTATCTTCAGAGGCCTGCCCAGGAATGTATGCAATATTTATTTACATATGCAATTGTTTCTTTACCATTAAATGTCACTATTGAAAGTATTCAAGTGTGTGCAAGTGTAGCTGCAAACCTGACTGGATGTGACCTTCTCTACTTCTTAGTGTAAGTGCAACATGCCTCAAGTGGCACGTGACCCGGATTCATCATTGAATTTGGTCTGCTGGTTGGGTCATTAGCTTCCCTGGCTAGGGCCAAGTATTGATGGGGAGCACAATGTGAACAGTGATCCATACCCTCTGTTATCTTCACTAGAGGTATAGTACAGGAGTCAATGTTCAGTTTAGAAAATCTAGCCCTGGATATCACATAACAATATAGCAGTGTCCAGATAGTAGATTTACTGTCCCTTGTAAATATTTGATGGCTGGACATGATCAAAAATATCATGTACCTAGGATAAAGTCAAAACTGAAAATTCACTGTTAAAAATTATTACATGTCGTCTAACCAGAGTGGAATAAATTCATTGTATCATGTTGTATTTTATTTAATATGATGGTATGAATAGCAAATTCCATTGAAACAACCTTAGTAAATATAGTCCTATCAGTCAGAAATTGGTTTAGATGTACAAAATCAGGATGCATAAGCCTTTTACTGGACACAGTCAGAACTCAGTTCCTTGATGGAAGGAGTTAGCGGATGAATTTGAGATGATTTTTTAAGAAAAATAAAACTGTCATTTGAGTTCATATAATTTTAAAAGATACGGTTCCCTTTAAACTTGAATGTTTTCTTTTCCATGTCAGACTTTTCAGAAATAATGTGGCTAGTTCTATAACCTATGTCCCCTTGCTCCCATGGTCTTAGCGGCATCCTTTCCCTATACAAAAGTGGGACTTTCTAGCCCAGCTTAGCTTTCAGTCCCTGAATTTAATCAAAAATAACATCTCTCCCTATTGAGAGACACCCAATAAAGAAGGACTGAGGTCCCTGCAAACTTAGATCAGCGCTTGATGGGTATTGTTAGAACATGAGCTCCACAATGACCTCGAATGTGGAAGGTCAGCTCTTAAGGCCCGGGCACTTCAGCCACTGCAGGTTGCTTTTGTTTTGTGAAGGCTGAAATAGAAAAGATAGTGGCAGACAAAAAAAATGCTGCGCTATCCCGAGACATTACAGTAGGGCTCCAGGGCATTCTCCGCACCTACTCATCCTTAGTTTTCATTTTAAAACAGAGGCCATATTACTTTATGCTTCATAAAGAGAATGGACAAATGTGGGGAATGTCACGGTCAGTTTCAGTGTAATTAAGGGGCTAGTTACTAATTCCCCTCCCCTTTAAAAACCATTTAAGCAGAGCATATACAATGCTTATGTTTCTTTGCTAATCATGGTAAAGTGGAACGTCTAACTTTAAGGGTATGTCTTCACTAAAGCAGTTGGTCGATTTCCTTTAAGTCGATTTTTTTAAAGCAGACTGTATAGAGTCGATTTTGTGTGTCCCCACAAAGCACAGCAAGTCGACAGTGTCTGTCCGCACAACTGTTGCAAGCGTCGACATAGCGAGCGTTGCACTGTGGGTACCTATCCCACAGTTCCCGGAGTCCCCAGCAGGCACCATTTTGAGTGCTACACTATGGGTAGGCATTTCATAATTTTGCGCCGCCGACCCCATTTCTTGCGGTGCACTGTGGGTAGGCATCCCATTATTCGCGCCCTTTCTCCGCGCTGCGCTAATGCCATAGCACTGCAAGCATGGAGTCCGCTGATGCCACCGCTGCAGTACTGGCCGTTGTGAGGACTTCGCGCACTGTTGTGGAATTTATGCTGTACTGTCTGCAGAGGAATGCGATCCGGAGACAACTGCGCTTTCTGGAACCTGACGACAGTGATGAGGAGATGGACCTGGACATGCACAGCAGGGACAGTGACACTGACGTTTTTGGAAGTAGGGTGACCGACAATCTGGCAAATTTGGTGGCAATGGAGCAGGTTCATGCCATGGAATGCCGATTCTGGGCCAGGGAAACAAGCACTGACTGGTGGGATTGCATGGTGCTGCGGGTCTGGGATGACTCCCAGTGGCTCAGAAACTTTCGCATGCGTAAGGGCACGTTCATGGAACTTTGTGACTTGCTTTCCCCAGCCCTCCGGCGCAGGAATACCAGAATGAGAGCAGCCCTCAGAGTTGAGAAGCGAGTGGTGATAGCCCTCTGGAAGCTTGCAACACCAGACAGCTACCGGTCAGTCGCAGTTTGGGGTGGGTAAATCTACAGTGGGGTCTGCTGTGATGCAAGTAAGCAGGGCAATCGTTGAGCTGCTGCTACCCAGAGTTATAAACCTTGGAAACCTGCAAGCTACAATAGATGGCTTTGCCGCCATGGGATTCCCTAACTGTGGTGGGGCTATAGATGGGACTCATATCCCTATCTTGGCACCGGACAACGAGGCCGCAGAGTACAGAAACCGGAAGGGATATTATTCTATGGTCATGCAAGCAGTGGTTGACCACAAGGGACGTTTCACCGACCTGCACGTGGGATGGCCGGAAAGGTTCATGACGCTCGTGTGTTCAGGAACTCTAGGATATTTAGACAGCTGCAGCAAGGGATTTTATTCCCCGACCAGAAAATTACTGTGGGGGGTGTAGAAATGCCGATCATTATCCTTGGGGACCCAGCCTACCCCTTAATGCCCTAGCTTATGAAGCCCTACACAGGAGCCCTGGACAGGGGTCAGGAGCTGTTCAACTATAGGCTGAGCAAGTGCAGAATGGCCGTAGAGTGTGCATTTGGCCGACTCAGGGGGCGATGGCGTTCCTTACTGATTCGCTCAGACATCAGCGAGAGAAATATCCCCATTGTTATTGCTGCTTGCTCTGTGCTCCACAATCTCTGTGAGAGAAAGGGGGAAACGTTTATGGCGGGCTGGGAGGCAGAGGAAAATTTCCTGTCCGCTGCTTACCAGCAGCCAAACAGCAGGGAAAGTAGAAGAGCGCACCATGACGTGCTGTGCCTCAGGGACGCCTTGAAAACCAGTTTTATGAGTGCCCAAGATGGCGTTTGACAACCCGCTCCCTTGCTCTGCTCAGCCCTAAGCCTGCTGTCCTTGCACCCTCTTTCCCTCCCCCATCCCGATGCTTGCAGAGGAAATAAATTCACTGTTTTAAAAATCATGGTTTCTTTATTGCTTCATCACAAATACAGGGGATCACTGGCAAGGTAGCCAAGAAGGGGTGGGTGAGGAGGGAAACCAGCAGTCGCAGTGGTGGAGGAGCAGGGAGGGGGTGGGGGAGGGGAGGGAGAGGGGCCAAGACACAGCAGCTTTTCAAAGTTTTTAGATAAACTCATCCTGCTGCTGCTTGTGGGGTAGAGTGGGTGGGTCCCCGGAGCTTCCACCCCCCCGCCCCCGGGTTCTCACCCCGCGTCTGGGTGGGGAAGCTATGGGACTTGGGGAGGGAGGAGGTGGTTAGACAGAGGCTGTAGAGGCGATCTTTGGTCCTGCTGAAGCTCCACCAGACACTGGAGCATGTCGCTTTGGTCCTCCATTATCCGGAGCAAAGCATCCATCCGCTTTTCTTCACGCTCCTGACACCGTTCTTCACTCTCCTGCAACTTTTCTGCTGCAGCTCTTGATTCTTGTCGTAACTGTAGCAATTTTTCCCTCCATTCTGTCTGCCGAGCGGCCTCAACGTGAGAGTTCTGCAGTAGTGTCATCACACGTTTTCTTTTTATGCTTTCGTAACTGCGATAGCCTGCGTGAGATGCAGGAGGAGGGGGCATTCAGAGATAAATGTGCAGCTGTTGTGGGCAAAGAAAGAAAGGTACAAGGTTAGAGACCGATACATTCTCAGATCACAATGGGAGTACTATGCAAGGGGGAACCACAGTATTCACAGGGCCTGATATGGTTTCTGTACAAGGTCATATTCTGCACCTAAAAAGTGACTGGGCTCACACAAAAGTCACAGAAGCATCTTACACACATGACACAGCCTCAACATGGCTACTGAAATCACCATGCAGCCGGCCATTGTAAGCTAAGCCATACTCTTTACAGCAGCGCTCGGATATTCCAGAGTAACCCCACTCCCTTCCCCCCACCGCGTGGCTCCCAGTGAACCGCGAAATGCAAAACAAAACCAAAAACTCTCTGGCTACGGGCTGGCTGCGGAAGCAGCCGCTTGTAGGCTCAAAACCCCTGCCTCCTCTCGCTACGGGCTGGCTGGGGGGAAGGGAGGGGTGCGCGCTGGCGGTGGGGGCGGGGGGCTGGCGGTGTGCAGGCTCAAAGCCCCTCTGCCTGCTCTCTCTACGGGCTGTCTCGCTCGCTGTGTCCAGACTAATTGCAGTCCGTCTTTCAAACAGGCAACCATGAATGACATCACTCTCCTTAGAATTTCTCAGAGAGATAGAGAACACATGTTGTTGGAATCATTACAAAGTCCTGGTCCATTCGCCGCAATGTTGAGCTGCTCAATGATACCAGACTATTTACTAATTTCATGGCGTGGGATGGTCTCCTATCACGGGGGGGGGCAGACAAGGCAGCTCTCCCCAGAATCTGTTGCGGAAGGTTCATCGCTACCTCTTCGATAGTTTCATGGAAATGTCCATAGAGGATTTCCACTCAATACCGGAGTATATTGACAAACTGTTTGAGTAAAAAGGGACCAGCAATGAAAGCACGCCAAGTCCTTAGGGCAAGTTAATCATTAATAAATGCTTTCTTTAAAAATCATGAATCATCGAATCCCTTAAAAAAAGCACACTCACCAGAGGTTCCTTCACCGGCTGGGGTACCCCCTTGGGGGGGTTGGGAGAGTACTGGCTCCAGGGTGATAAACAGCTCCTGGCTGTCTGCTAGTACTGTTTCTCCGTTTGCCTCCTGCTGCTCCGTCATATTTCCGTCCTCCTCATCGTCCTTTTCATCCTAATCCTCCTCAGGCCAGACCATTATCCCATGGGTGGAGTCCATGCAGACTGGTGCCATGGTGGTGGGGCCCCCCATTATCTGATTCAGTTCATTGTAGAACCGGCATGTCCGCGGCGCCCCCCCTGAGTGTCTGTTTGCCTCTTTGGCTTTCTGGAACGCTTGCCTCAGCTCCTTAATTTTCACGCGGCACTGTTGCGTGTCTCTGTTGTGGCCTCTTTCCAGCATGGCCTTGGAGACCATGGCAAACGTGTTGGAATTCCGTTTGTTGTTGCGGAGTTCCAACATCACGGATTCCTCTCCCAAGATGGCGATCATATCCAACACCTCATGACTGGACCATGCTGGAGCTCTTTTCCTCTGGCTTGTCTCCTGTGCTGCTGAGCTCTGCATGGCAGCTTGTGATGCTGAGCTCTGCATGGCGGCTTGTGCTGCTGATTTCTCTGAATGGCGACTGAGCTGTGCAGGTGAGCTGGCCATGCTGACCAAAAAAGGAAATGCTATTCAAATGTTCCCGGGTCTTTTCCTGTCTACCTGGCCAGAGCAGGGAGTTGAGAGTGCTGTCCAGAGCGGTCACAGTGGAGCAGTGAGGCTGTCCAGAGCGGTCAGAATGGAGCATTGTGGGACAGCCTCTGGAGGCCAATAACATCCCATGCGTCCTCACTAGTCCAGAATCGACCCAGAGAGGGTCGTTAGGGAGGAGTACAGAAATCAATTTTGAGGGCCCTTTAAATCGACGCAAATGGCATCCGTGTGAGGACGGATACAGGTTTAAATCAACTTAATGACGCTAAAGTTGACATTAAGCCGTAGTGGGGGCCAGCCCTTAATCTATCAAAGTTGAATAATACCAGTGATAATTGTGTATGCAATGTATGGTTGATAATTACTATAGACGCAAAGGTTTTTCTGCCTAGTACATGAGATGGAGCATATATAAAAACATTTCTAGCTTCATTAGTTAACTCTCTATGTTGCAATTTACAGTTTATGTGAAGGTGATTCTGCCTCTTGAAAACGCTGATTGTGTTTCAGCTCATTAACAAGAATACCTTTGTTAATGGAAATTTCTCTAAAGTTTAACTGAAGCTCTCAGTGACCTACTTCTAATGCTTTTAGAGTTCTAAGATTTTTCACTCTTATTTAAGTGTTTACCTTGCATTTGATTGGCAACAATGTAAGATAGGCTGGCGGTCTAATTTTAGATGGGAAGATATGGGTTTCCTTTGCTGAGAAACAAATTCAGAGATCACAAGATGCTGACGAGTCATGGAAATGGTTCACATTCTCATTCTGATTATTATGAAAGGAGAGGTAGCAGCCACAGGAATTGTGAGCATTTATGGTTCTATTTTGAATCTTTGTATTTATATTAATATATATATATTTCCCCATCTTTGATCCAGGAGGAGTCCCTTCCGTGATTGCCTTCTACTCCAAAGGCTCTTCATTCGTATTTTTCACATTGCCAAAAGAAGCATTCCCTTATAAAGAAGTTCTGTAGAACTGCATAGGGATTAAATGGGTTTTACAGAAATGTAAGAGATTTGTAGAGTAATTTGTACAGAATTGAATAGGGAATGAGAACTCTTCTATAGGGTTTCTTCCTTCTATCCTATAGAATTGTATTCACAGCAGTTCATTCTCTATTAAAATCTACAGAGTGGTTGCAAAAATCCATAGACAAGTTAACAATATCTGTTCAATTATATAGGACATTTCCATAAAGGAGAAAAGCAGGTTTTTAGATTAAAGAGGATTTGTTTGTTTATCTGAGGATTACTGGAGTACTGTTAAGGGATTGCAAAAGTTCTGCACCACCACTGGGCTTTGGACTTTTGGGGATTTCTAGATACACATTACCTTCGTTGTAATGATTGGACATGGCACTTCTTAGTGACTGGCACATGGTCTTAGTAGGAGCTAATTAGGTGATGTTCCCATGAAGTAAGAGTCCAATCTAAAAAATGTTTGTGCACCAGGAAGACTGAAGGGCTTTAAATAAGAAAGCCATTATACTGCTTGTCATGCTGTCTGGAGGGGCTCATGACCATGAGTGACAACCTCAGGGCAGAATGTTAAGGAACAGGGCATGAACCCCAAGTTGGTTGTGTTCTATACTTAGATTTCACCAGTCAAGTAACAAGTGTGAACTCCTTAGGCACTATAACACCCCTAATAGGGAGCCACAGATGGTCCTCTTGGGTATTCCAGTCTGTCTTGCCCCCCACTCAAGCCTGCCTCTGTGATAGATGGTTAAGGCTCTGAGTCTATCACAGAAATAATGGATTCCTTTCTATGACCTCTGTGACTTCTGCAGCAGCCAGCCCGGTGCCAACACTGTCCACATCTCTCTTCAGGTGACACATCATAGGATCTAATCACATCAGGCTCCCCTGGCCCTGCCCCAACTCCACCCTTTCCCTGCCCCCTGTTGGACTCCTTCCCCAAATCCCTGCTCTGTCCCCGCCTCCTCCCTTGAGTGCATCGCCTTTCCCCCTCCTCCTGCTTTTTGCATGGCAGGCGCTGGGAGGGAAGGAGGAGAAGCAGGGGAGGAGGTGGAGTGGATGTGAGCTGGGGCAGGGTGGGGAGCTATCAATGAGTGCTTTTAACCCACCAGTTTTTCCCGTGGGTGCTCCAGCCCCGGAGTACCCATGGAGTCAGCGCCCATGTGCCCAAATAAATTTGTTAGTCTCTAAGGTGCCACAAGTACTCCTCATTCTTTTTACCAAGGGGAATGGGGCAGTTCACACCTCTCAGTGCTATTCTTCCAGGCTTCTTGAAGACATCTCTGTATCAGTTACCTTGCCTCACCTTTCTGAGATTTTCTTTGCAGCCATGTCATACGTGTGGAGGGTGCCTTGCCTGGGTGGGGGCTATGTTATCTGAGACAAGTGACGTAAGAGTGTCCCTGCCATGAGGGAGGGAGGAGCCTCCAGTCCAGGAGGAAGGGAGGAGTTTAAAGTCAGTTCCATCTTGGCTGGCCTCAAGGCAGGAGGCGAGTGCCGGGGTGGGAGTTATCTCTGGCTGTAGAGATAACTCAGTTTTTCTTCTCTTAAACTTCTACTTAGCTGATGTGAGTATAACCATTTGATTTTATTAAGCCTGTGCCTTTTGGGGTGTTCTTTCCTTTTCAGAAGAAAGTGGGGAACCCCAAATTGTAAGTGTATTGTATCTTTGTTTCATTTCCCTTTTCTTTATTAAATCTTCTAGTTATAAAACCATCTGGTTTATTTCCCTTAGGGTTTTCTCTGCTTCCAGTCTGGGAGGGAAGAAGGGAAGGTAAATAGGCCCCGGGGCAGCTAAGTGCATAGCTGAAGTGTGGAGACTGTCTCTCCTTACCGTCAGGTTAGACGGGGGAGGGGGAAGCAGCCTTCAGGTGCCTGTCTCTTCAATGAGAGGACAGGGGGCGGGGAGGTAAATAGCCTTCAGGTGTCTGACTGTGGCTTCCAGGGAGGAAGACAGAGTTAGGGTGAAGGGAAGCAGCCCCCAGGTGTCTGGCTCTGGCTCCCAGGGAGGGAAACAGGGTGCAGGGGGGGGAGGAAAGCAGCCTCCAGGTGTCTAACTTTGGCTTCCAGGGAAGAAGACAGAGTTAGGGTTTTGGGGAGTCTGAGTACCCCAATCCAGGCTTTGGATATTTTCTCAGATGGTGGCAGCGATTGGTAACCCCAAGAACCCCAACTGGCAAAGTGGGGGTGTGGGGGCAAAAGGACTTGTTGGTCTGTGTAGGGGTCGCGTCGGCGGGGCGCGAGCCCCTCCCGTCGGTTTGGCGGGGATCCCTTGCCTCGCGGCGGGGTTGGCGACCCTGAGGGGAATTAGCGGGGTCACACATCCTAACGGTGCCGCTCGAGGGGCGGGATTTACAGTCGCCCGGGCGTTTGGTCCCCCGGGCGGATTGATTAAGAGTCTCGGGGCTCGGGCTCTAGGCCCTCGGTTGGCCCAGTCACGAGCCCTCGGGGTTGGGCTTAGGCCCTTGGGTGGATCTGCTGGAGGTTCCAGACGACAGGTCCAGCGGTCGGGAAGGGGGAACTGCCACCCGCTATGGGAGGGGGTGGCAGGGGGGGCGCAGGCCCACCCACTTCCTCTGCGCCCCAGCCCGGGGCCCTAGCAGCACAAGCCTTGCTGCTGTCAGTGGGGATCCTGGCCGAAACACACTGACATCGGCTCCTCCCCCGGGCTGCTTCCAGATCCCCCTTCCCTGGGTACCTGGGCCGTTGCGGGGTCCTCCCCGGAACCTAGGGTCATCGGCTCCTCTGGGTCGCTGTCCGGTGGCAGGTCGGGTAGGTCCTCGGGGTCGCCGGCGTGCTCGGCTGGGGGTTCCTCGGGGTAATAGGCTGTCGGTGGGGGTGCTGGGGCCGGTGGTCCTTCCGTCGGGTAAGGGTCGGGAGGCGAGGTCGGCGCCTGGTCCCAGCCGGGGTCCGGTGGCCGCTCCTGACTTCCTCCGGGGTAGTCGGCGTGCGGATCCCTCAGCCGGTCCTCCAGGTGAGGGTCCAGGGGTTCCTCTGGGTAGTGCCCCAGGGGTAAGGTCGGCGGTCTCTCCCAGTAATGGGGAGGCTGCAGATCTGGCGGGTCTTGGCGGGGAGCCACTCCTTGGGCAGCTCCCTTTGCCGGTGTCGGCCGCCCCTCTGAGCTGGGCGGCCGGTCTTTTGTAGTTCCGGGTCCGCCTCCTGACCTCCGGGGGCGGGGCTGACCTGGCGCTGTTGCGGCTGCCTCTGGCCGCGGCCGGAAGCCGCGTGGCCCGCGGTCCGCGGGTGGCCGAACCCCCTCTCTCCCGCTCCCGGATTTCCGGGGGCGGGGCTCCTGCGGCGCTACCGCGGCTCCCTCCGGCCCCGGCCAGGGGCCGTCTTGAGCGTGGGTGGCCGGGAGCCATGCCGCCCCGCTACACCGGGGGCGGGGCTCCTGCGGCGCTACCGCGGCTCCCTCCGGCCCCGGCCAGGGGCCGTCTTCAGCGCGGCCGGCTGGGAGCCGTGCCGCCCCGCTACAGTCTGGCATATAAGAGCCCTGATCTCTGTACTCGGAGCATAGGGACAGGGAAACCCCCTTCTTACAAGCCATAATAGCGAGAAACTTGTTTTTAAACCGAGATTCTGGAGACAAAGATTAAGTGCCAGTACAGCTTTACACTACATACAGGGCCAGTCTGAGGCTAGGATAGGCCAGTTTCTTCCCTTTGTTCTACTTGTACAGCTTTCCCGAGGGCAGAATTTGGCTCATATTGCAACTCCATGGAAGACAATGATGGGGTTGCACAGGCCTAAATAAGAATGGAATCTAGCCCACAGAATCTTTATTCTGAAGATGCACAAGCAGGAAAGAGCACAGCTTGACATTCAAATTCTAGATTGAGTTTCCAGGGCTGTAGCTAGATGGGGATGATGATAATAAAAAAAAGTCTTCTAAATTGCAAACTGAGCAAGTTTTGATGTGGAAATCAATACACAGAGAACTTGGTGATGTTATTTTTTGCATTCGCTTTGTAGAGCAGAAACACATTTTAAAGTAACTCAGCCATTACCATTTATGTTTAATTACTCTTTTGATAATGGGTCTCTTCCTGGTGCATTAAGTGACTCTATTATACAACACAAAAACATTATTCACCAAACCTTGTTGGTACTAAAAAGAGAGTGTTGACATTTTAGTCTTCACTCCATTCAGTGTAATTTAAAAACAGGTTGACAGCAAAGTCCTCTGAAAAGGGCTTGCAAACTGCTTTTTGGGCTAACATCACTTTTAGGTAACCATGGTGTGTTTTGTGCAAGTGAAGCTTTTATCCTGACATAGGACTTTCAGCTTTGTCTGTGGTCAAGAGTTGCGTGGCCCAAATGGTCTAAGAGCCGGTCAGCACTAAAAATAATATTAATACTACTAATAAAAAATGGAATAATGATGTAGGTTAGATGTAGGTTAGATGTAGGAGTATGGGGTTTTTTTTGAATTAGTATAGTGAGATTGATGTAAGTCCTAGTGTGCACACAGTTATTCTGTTATAATTGTGCCTTATACGTTATAGCGTGTGCCAGTTCCCAATATGGCACAAGCTAAATCGGTATAAGCACTTTTATACTTTGTATTGCTAGCACTTTTACCACTTTAATTATATTGGTATTGTTAAAGCAACAGCATTTTTAAAGCGTTACAAGTTTTGTTTTAAAACTATTTAACTAAACAGAGCAGCCCCCATCCACACTTGCCTTATTTTTTAGATTCATTATAACATTGATTTGAACTCTAGTTTCCTATAGGAACATGGAGATAATTAAAGACATCCTTATTATAGTGTCACTGTAGTGACTTCATAGTTTTCAGGTTGAAAGTTTGCTTAGTATCTCCCTTATTCCTTGATTTTGTCTGTCCAGACACAGACAGAGAGAATTGCAACTCAAATTTGGTTTCTGAAATTAAGATTAATGACCAGGAAGATAAGATTTCCTCATACGCTGATGATCTAATGGTATATGTAGCTAGCTCTGAGGCCGGACTGCTTCTCCTCCTCTTGCCCTGTGCCAGTAGC
The DNA here is from genome assembly GCA_032164245.1 of Sternotherus odoratus. NCBI lineage: Eukaryota > Metazoa > Chordata > Testudines > Kinosternidae > Sternotherus > Sternotherus odoratus. Next base: position 16,195,429 of record JAVMKO010000007.1, on the reverse strand, counting down.
TCTTTCTTATTAACTAACGTGATTCAATGTTTCATATAAAGACAGGAGATAAGATTAATTATTTCAAGGCAGATCTCTTCCCTGTATGTTTAGGAATATAACAGGGAAAGGGGGAGTCTGAGAACTTTAACCACTTTTTTAAAAGTTGCATAATCATTATTTGGAAAACACTGTAACTGGGCCAGCTTGCTGGCCTACTGTACACTCTGTCCTGCTCTCTTTGTATTAACTTAGCAATATAAAGGGAGTGGAGATTGGCTGTAGCTTCTCTGCTCAGACTACCCTAGGCATAGTGGCATATCACGGGGTGGGGTGAAATGGCCAAACCACAGTGCACTCCAGCTTACCCCTAGCATGCAGAGGATCAATTATGCACCAAAGGCAGCTGGTGCCAGCTAGAGAAGACCGAGGTCACCTTAACTTGCGACTGGTGTCAGGCTGAAAAGGATGGTGTTGTAACTGACTGCTCCCCCACTAGGAACCATTGCCATGTTGCAAGTTGGTGGTGCCCTGGTTGCTTTAATTTGTCTCTGAGGCCCAGATAATGCGGAGAATTTGTCCCAATATCTTATCTGATTACCCCTATTCAGGTGTACAGGTACTTAGGTGGATGAGAGGACTTACCAAGTTGACTTGATGAGATATTGCTATAAACCTCTCAATAATATGAAGGGTTTAAAAATATATATGAAAGGGCTACAGAAGCTACCATGCCATTTTATGGTGATTAAATGAGATCCACCAGTCTGAATGGATCAAATTCAGGGCTCAAATTCTTTGTATACAACAACTTTATCTCAATGTATCTCTTATTCTGGAAAGTTGCCAGGAGAAACCTATAATGATTCTAGGAGTCTTTACCGATCTCTGTAGCTTTCAAGTGTGTGTACAAAGGGAGTGGTATTTACAAGTGGGAAATATATTTTCTGTTGCACAAAATGAACTTGGATTGAATTTTAAATTCATAATGAGACCCCCAAACCAGGCAAACTCAGCATGGTTTCAGAAATTTCTCAAAGCTTTTTTCTTGCTGTGGCCAAATAAGTTTTAGAACAATGAACTGTGTTTTGTTTTTGATTCTTTTTGCTTGGAGGGGACTTCCAAGTTTTTGACATCTGTATCAGAATTTCCAATGGGCAGACAATAATCTCCCTCTGCTTTTAGGTACCGTATTTTTCGTCCCATAGGACGCTCCGGCGTATAAGACGCCCCCGCGTTTTCGGACCCAAAAAAAAAAAAAAAAAAAAAAAAGCGCCGCTTTTTTCGCGCCGCTCTCCCGTCCCCGCCGCGCGGGTGGGCTGCTGGGAGAGCGGCGCGAAAAAAGCGGCGCTTTTTTTTTTTTTTGGTCCGGCCGATATTCGGCGTATAAGACGCCCCCCCTAATATTGAAAGTATTTTTGGGGGTTAAAAAGGCGTCTTATACGCCAAAAAATACGGTAATGTATCTGTATTTCATATTACTTACTGATGTAGTACACATGATCGTGGATTGTTGGATGGATTATGGATTGTTGCTAATTTGTTTTCAGCATGCCTGATTTCTATTCCCAATGTCTAAATGACTGTTTCATATTTTGGTCTTGTTGCCCGATAATACTTAGAGGTCTCTCTAAGCACTTTACAGATGAGGAGGTTCCTTGCCTCTGTTGTACACATGAGAAAATCAAGGCATGGAGTGATAGAACTGTCTCACCCAAAGCCTCCCAGAGTATTTCTACACTGGAATAAAAAACCTGCAGCTGGTCTGGGTCAGCTGTCCCAGACTCGTGGGGCTTCCTCAGGCCTAAAATTTGCTATCTGCATAAGAACGGCGATACTGGGTCAGGCCAAAGGGCCATCTAACTCAGTATCCTGTCTTCCGACAGCGTCCAGTGCTAGGTGCCTGTAAGCGGGCCTCTTGCTCGCCCTCTTCAAAAATCAGGCAGGAGCCCTTTGGTGCTAGCAACCGTGTCCTTTATTTCCCTTCAGTGCAAAACCCACCACCTATTTACAACAGTACAAAGCAAGTCTCTGGGTTTGGCTGCCCTGGGGGAACAGCTAGCTCTAGCAGCTAGCTAGGCACAGCCACCTTCTCCAACTCTATTTCCTGTTCTTCCCCCCCCCCCCCGACTTCCTGCCTGCCTGCCAGGCTTTATACCTTGCCTGGGAGGCTGCCAGGTGGTTTTCATTAAGCCCTCTTCAGCCCAGGGCCACACCATGCTAGCTAATTACCTTCCCTGCTAGGGAAGGTGCTAGCAGAGGCTTTTCTCTGCTATGTTTGGAGGGAGCAGGGGCTGGCTCAGCAGTTTCTGGCCAGCACCCTGCTACAGTGCCCCATAGGAAATGAAAAGAGCAGGTACTCATCAAGTGAGCCATCTCCTGTCACCCATTCCCAACTTCTGGCAGCTTCTAGATATTTGGTCTTGTGCTGAATCCCCAAATCTGACACATTCTCTCCCCCATCGCCGGAACCACATTCCATCCCTACACCGCCATTAAACAGTCCACAGCCTGAATCCTGTGAGCCTGAGGCAGCTGAGCTAGGTCAACCAGGGGTGTCTGAGTGTATAGTGAATCCTTGGCAGAAGCAGGAACGGAACCCCACGTCTCTTGAGTCCCAGTCCCATGTGAAACTCACTGAGCCAGGGTGCCTAACAGCAAAACTAAAGTTAGCATGGGAGACATTCCCTTGCGTTTGGATCATGGTTTATTTTGAACTAGCAAAAATACCCGGCATTGCTTGGGTCCATTGGAGGTGGGGAGGGGGCAGAGAGCTGAGCGAGTGCGGGGTCCGTTGGAGGGGGGAGGGGCACAGACAAACCCGACACCCCCACCTCACCCCCCGACCAAACTCGACACCCGCACCTCACTTACCCCTCAACCAACCCCGACTCACATTTTCACCCCCCCACCCAAACCCAACACCCCCATGTTATCCCCTACCAACCCCAACACCCCCTGACCAACACCGACACCTCACCCCCCGTAGACCAAACCTGACACACCCACCTCACTTCCCCCCCAACCAAACCCGACACCCCTACCTACCACCACAAACAAACCCGACACCCACACCTCACCCCTTGACCAACCCCAACCCCCCTCCTCACCCCCCAACCAAACCCAACACCCCCACCTTACCCCCCCACCAAACCCAACACCCCCTGACCAACCCCAAGACCCAAACCTCACCCCTCACCCACCCAGACACCTTCCCACCCCCCCAGACCAAACCCAACACCCCCACCTCACCCCCCGACCAAACCCGAGACCCCTACCTCACTTACCCTCCGACCAAACCCAACTCGGGTCCGTCGGAGGTGGGGAAGGGGCAGAGAGCTGAGCGAGTGCGGGGTCCATTGGAGGGGGGAGGGGGCAGAGAGCTGAGTGCAGGGTCCTTTGGAGGGGGGTATTATGACATCATAACTATGTCACAGAGAACAGCAGCTGCCCAGCTGATGTGATTGGCCTTTACATAATTTCACCCCTGGGGGACGTCAGAGGTGAGATTTGAAATTTTTTTTACTCTTACCCTGATTAGGACCCTAAGACCTATAACTGTACCAAATTTCAAGTCTCTAGCTCAAACGGTGTGGAAGGAGTAAGGGAACGTACATACACGCATACACCATTTGACTTTTATATATATAGATAGTGACTTTCGTACAATTTGTATCCCAAAATTCTATCCAGGATTCAATAATATAATTAAGTTGAATAATAAATAATTCATCTTCGGGGCATGAGGTGAAAGCTTCCTGATAACATTTGTAATGAGATGGAGGGTGGATGAATTTGAGAGTTATAGTAAAGCTCATGTAAAGGGGTAGACTCTCTCTCCAATCATGGCCAGGCTCTGGGAAGAGACATTGAGATAATGCTGGAGAGAACTGGAAGAGGAACAGAGAGAGGCAGAGCAGACAAATGCTCTGTGAGATGGGCTGGAGTAAGCTCACAGAAGGTTTTAAAAATGAGCAATTTTGAACTGGATCGTAAAGTGAATCTGAAGCCAGTAGAGTTCTCAGAGGATGATGGTTATGTGCTTATGCTTTATTGAAGGCAGTATTTCTAAAGAACCACAGGTGGTGTGCTTCTTGGAGGCTTGGAGAGGTTATCAGATAGATATCTACTATGTATATATATTATTCATAGCCGAGACATGGATCTTACGGTAAATATTTGGTTCTATGTCAACTGTATTTCCATAAAGGAAGAGATCACATACTGCCTGTCTCAGGGCCAAACTTAAAACTTTTAGCAGAACAATGGGTTAAAGGGTGTCAAGTTTGCAGGACAGGAATAGCAAGTAGCTAGACACAGGGTGAAATTGATATCTGCGTGGTCAGGCTGGTTGGGGAAAAGAGTCAGCAAAATTTTTGAACCAAACCTAAATTTGTAATGGCTGGATATGGTATAATAGATCTTTATAGACTCAATATATTTTACACAGGGTTCTTTTCATTTGTGATTGAAATGCAGCCATCTTTGGGCTGGAGCGTGGCAGTTAGTTAAGACTGAAGAGAATCATTAAACAATAGTTTAGGGCAGGAAAGGAAGGATGAACTAATTAACTGAAACAGTACTAGAAATGTAAGTAGACAGATTAGCACCCTCTTCTGCTCCCTCATCCCCTAGCGGACTCTTATCTTTGCTGAATATATATTCCAAGGTAGTTGTTGCCAAGAGTCACAAGCGCTGCTGCAGTCCTGTGATTTAAAAGTGGCCTGCAAAGGACTTTAAAACAATCTGACTTTTTGCTCCCCCTCCCGACCCCCCCCCCCACTTATTTTTGTTTTTGCCTCTGTGTTATATGGAGTGCCTGAAAGGTTGTTTATTTTTAACTTGGAAAAATCAAGAATGTCAAGCCTTGGTGGTCTTTGGTTTTTCTGGAGGTTCATTTGGAGTTCTCTGGGATGTTTGTGAGCTCTGACATTAATGGGTGTGGGTGTTGAATCATTAACAAAGACCGCCTTTGTTCAGAATTGTATTGAAGTTAATAGGTGTAAACAAACAAACCAAAAATTAAGTCTCTCCCCTCTCAATTACTTAATTTTCATAGTCTCAGTGAACGTGGTGAAACTATACACTATTTCTCTAGTCATCATCATCTTCCAGCCTAGAAGCAACCTCAGGGGGAGATTTTGAAAGGTACAGAAGGACGTTAGGGACGTAATGTTTATTGACTTTTAGGACATATCTTCAGTAGGAATAAAGGTGTGTTCTTATCTCATGTTAGTTAACATAGAGTAAAGAGAAAATCCTGTGGAGACAGGCAGTTTGTAGTTTTCACATGTGTTGGGAGATCGAGGTCAAGAATATCAGGGATCTTGGGGTTCACCTCAGCCTGCTAAAATGTTTAGACAAGACATTTGTGGTATTAGCGCTAGGATTTTACCTCATTTTAGCTACCACATGTTAGCTAATGCAAGGTATTATACCTTTTTTCCCCCTAGTGAAGGCAAGGTGCCAATGGGTAAGTCTACACTGCAGTTAGACAGCTGTGGCTGGCCAAATGACTTGGCCTTGGGCTAAGAGGCGGTTAAGCTGTGGTATAGACATTCAGGCTTGTTCTGGAGTCCAGACTTTAGGATCCTGCAAGGTGAGAGGGTCCCAGAACTTGGACTGCAGCCTGGGCCTGAATATCTCCACCACAATTAAACAGTCCCTGAGCCCAAGTCATCCGGTACAGGCAGCTAATTGCAGGGTAGACACATCCAAAGTGAGTTAAACACCCACTCGCCCTTTGTAATTTTGAATAGCTCCCCATAATTTCTAATGTTAAATCAGCTAATTTTGCCCCCAGTAGACCACTTTTATACGTTACAGAGATGCCTGGTATATGTTTAAAAATATTTTACATTTTATATATATATAGTAAATGGGGAAAATATTCATGTATTTTACAGTATGGAGAATGGCTAGGATAAACATCTGAAAATCTGTGATTAACTGATCAGAGAGGTCGATAGAGTAAATAATAGTCAGGGACAGTGGCCTGTGTTGAAAGGGAATGATATCATTTGAGAAGCATAAGGGATCTATTTTCTGCACAGTACATAGGAATTTATATACAGAACTCCCATCATAACTAATAATAGGACTTGTCCATCTAAAACCCTGTATATGCCTCTAAAAATTTATCATGTAGTGTCAGTAAAAGGCTTGGTGACATTTGAAAGGAGATTACAGTTCAGTGTATTTCTGGGCTGTGGCTGGCTGAATTTTCTCCCTTGTCATACAGTAGCAGGTATTTGCAACAAATAAAACATGTACTTTGCCATTTGTATTTTTTTTCAAAATACACACAAACTTTTGATTTTTTTTGCAGATTTGTTTGTTAAAAATTATTTGATGAATACTCTGTACATACATATTTTAGCCTCTGGGTTGTTTGCAAATTATTGCATTTAACTATGTATATATAGGCCATGTCTACACTAGCACTTATGTCTGCAAAATTTATGTCACTCAGGGGTGTGAAATTCCCTCCTCCCCAGTGAGATAAGTTTTGCTGGCATAAGCAGCTAGTGTGCCCAGCACTATGTCGGTGGGAGAGCTTCTTCCCCCCACATAGCTACCACTGCAGAGGGGTGGTTTATGTCATTGGGCGTGCTCTCTCCTGTTGGCATGGAGCAGCTACGTAAGAGATCTTACAGCGGCGCAATTGCATTGGTAGAGCTGTGCCACGACAAGGTCTTTAGTATAGAGGCAGCCTTAGATTTCTCAACAGATCTGGGCATGACCCACAGGCATTTTGCCAGGGAATGTCATTGTGCTGCATATCACTGGTTGGTGGGAGAGAAGGAAATGAAAAGTCCAGCAGGCAGTAGGTCTCAGCAGTGACTGTGAAGGAAGGAATAGTTTTCTACCTCCCGCCACACTGCCTCTGCTCCCTTCCCACCCTTCACCAGTCTCAATGACGTTCTTCCCCCTTCCTGATGCCTCTCCTTCACTCATCTCTGGGGGTGTAGAAGCTGCATCTCCAGAGGCTGTGCGTCCACCTCCATCCACAAACTCTCAGTCCAGCATCACCCTCTACACCAGTACCCCCCACAGTCAGCACCACTTCCCTCCAGCCCCCCCCCCAGTGAGCTTTGCTTCCTTTAGTCCCCACCAGCCTTGAACCCAGAACCCCGAGTCAGCACCGCTAGCATTCCTTCCTGGCACGCCCTCCAGCAGCAGCGTCCTGCTAACTCCCACAAGCCCCGGCAGCTATGACAAGCATATAAAGTGTCACAACTGAATCTTATTTCTTGCTCAGCTCCTTGTTAACCCTTATAGTTCTGTTTACATGGCATTAAACAAAGCTCTGTCTTGAGGCAGAGGTTTAATCTCTTAATGGCACACGGTTGGGAGAGGACTATTGACTACTGTTGTCAAGCCATTTCCAAACTGTCAGGAGTAAACAGGACTCCAGAGAATTCTTTGAAACAGGAAATATTTGAAGAGAAAACCTTGTCACTTACAGCTGTTTGCAGAGATGCAATTTCTGAAATTCCATGCCTAAGAGCTTTCTGATTTCTCCTTATCCATGTTTAAAGCTTCCATCTAATAGTCGTCCTACTGAAGGCCATTTGACAAGGAAGAGAAGCAGCATTTGCAATAGCTGTTAATGAAGGTGAATTTTATGAGTTGTAATCTATGTTGCGATTCAGAATGAATAAGTGAATCCTGTTAGAATCCGCGGTGTGAACAAGACCCAGCAGCCATGATTGGGTTAAATCACAGGACAATTCAAGACTTTAGCTCAGTTTTAGAGATTGACAAAGCATCTTTTAACCATGTGTAACCATTAGGGGACAACTGTTGTGTAGTTAGGTTGCAATAAGTCAGGCCTGTAGTGTAAACGTGACTCAGTGGAGAGATGTCATTTACCTTGCTTCCCCATGGTACAATGTGGCACAGCTGACCTGATCCATTGTGGTCTTTCCCTGTCTGCGAAGCATTCGCTAGTACTGAGAACAAGATACTAGGCGTGATCGAACACAACTAATCTGTTTTTATATGGTATTTACAAATCCTTAAGTGTTGATTACCTACTTGGGGAGACAAGATGGGTGAGGTCATATCTTTTGTTGGACAACCTCTATTGGTGACATAGGTGGTGAGTTTTATGGGTGTGCGGTGCCCCGCTCCACCAATATTCAGAGCATGGGGGCCTGGCTCCACCAATGTCTGGGGCTCGGCCTCTCCCCTGGCCCTGCCTGCTGCCTCTGTGCGCCTCCCCCGAAGCATTCCTGCCCCCTGGGCAGAGGGTGGCTGCTGCTCCCCACCCCCTTTCCCTCAACCGGGGGCACGAGCCCTGCTGCCCAGAGAAGCCCTGAGTGCCACCTCTCCCACCTGTCTGGAGGAGCCCCATAGCCGCTGCAGCTGTGCCAGCCCAACCTGCTCTGGGGAAAAGCTGCAGCATCTCTTGATTCAAAGACACTTTTGACAGGTGCCATGCAGGGCGGTGGAGGCAGTGATATTTGCTACTCCCTTGCCTCTGACACTGCATATAACAATAGAAGATTATCGCCTTGTAAGTCATGCCTTGCTTTGCATACAAAGTTGGGAACATGAGTTGGGCCTGATCTTGATCCTCTTTGAGTCTATGGCAATCTCCCATTTACTTCTGATATCTGAACAATTTTCAGTGCTGTTGAGACTGATAGTTAGATGTAAATTGACATTAACTTGTGAGAGATCATTTGGGACAGCGACTTCCAATGTTTGGTAAACAAATGGTGCTAAACAAGCTCTTAATGGCCCATGTTCTGAGGCCCTTACCCGAGACCTCAGTTACTGACTTCAGTGGAATTTGTACTGAGTGAAAACTCAGCAAGGACTTGAGGATTTAGCCAGTAATTACAACAGTGGTGTTGGCATTCACCCATAGCAGCCATCTATAGCAAAGTATATGTTGGCTGTTATTCCAGATGGCAAGACCCTCATATGACATTCAACCCTGTATTAGTTAGATTGTCTAGAGGGACCTGTAGGAAGCTATAGCTGAGTAAGAAAGAGAACAGAGGAAAAGCCCATAAGCCAGGCTGTTTTAGCTCCGGGGAAGGGGATGTTTTTAAAAAAACAAGGAGCATAATCATGAACTGAATCCTTGAAGGGAATGAGGAACTCCATGCAGACATTTGAGAACGGGGGCAAAGTGGTTGTGCTGCTTTGTGCATGTGAGACGGTGTTTTGTACCTGAAGATATTTTACCTCGAGAAAGGGATTGTAGTAGCCCACATGAAGGGAAAAATGAGGATTTTAGCAGAGAGTGAGTCCAGGCGGTGGCCTGCCATGCATTGGCAATGTTGCTATAGCACAGGCAGTTAGCAGTTCATGCTTCCCCACATTGCCACACTGTTTTTCTAGAGGGTTGAGTGAAAAGGTAACTTTGTTTGTCAGTTCAATTCTTTGCCGACACCCCTGGCAATGGTGCTGATTGTGATATAAAGGCCACCAGACAGTAATCTTTATTGGACACTATTAACTTGAAGTGGGTTCCACCTGACTGCCTGCAGGGGAAAAGGTCCATAATTCATTACCATTCCCCTGAGGCATTTAGTCACTAATATTGGCACCTATACATAACTTCATTTTATTCAGTTAATAACAGGTTAATATTCAACAGTGGACTCGAAAGAAACATTTTAATGGGTTCTCTGCACATAAACAGTAGTATTGAAACAGTGAGGAAGGTTTTGGATTCCAGTAAGAGGCTTAAATCAATCAAATACAAGTGACTGGAACTACCTAGCTGTTGTTTGCACTCATTTCAATGTCTCAGAAAGCAGAATGATGAAAAAAGAAGAGAGAGGACTCAGACATGTGAGACTTCTACACCAATCACTTTTTTTTAATCCAACAAGTGATGAGGAAAATTATGGTAGTTCATGCATTCACCCCATGTAGATTGGATTACATCAGCCTCACTCTGCATTGGGCTGACAACTTTCCGCACCGACTAAACTCGCTCAAAATTCTGCCTCAGGGACATAAACACACATGCAAAATTGACCCAGCTCATTTCTCCCCTGCTGAGATCTCTGTACTGGTTTCTGTTAAACTACTGAACACATTCTAACGTTCTCTTCCTTACATGCCACATTGGTATTAGCCTGGCACCTGTGCACCATTGTGAGCTTTTTACTCGTTACATTCACAATCCTACTCCAGAGCCAGCCATAGAGAAGGTTTTGATTCCTGCCAAGATCAGCTAATCTTCGTTAAGGATTTAGAGCCTTCTCTTTTTATGCTTTTATTTTGAATTCCCCTGATTGTGAAGTTTGGCACATAGGGATTACTATACTGGACAGAATCAGAGAGGTAGCCGTGTTAGTCTGGAATAGCAGAGGTAACAAAGAGTCCTGTGGCACCTTAAAGACTAAAGTATTGGAGCATAAGCTTTCGTGGGCTAATACCCACTTCGTCGGATGCAAGCATCCGACGAAGTGGGTATTAGCCCACGAAAGCTTATGCTCCAATATTTTAGTTAGTCTTTAAGGTGCCACAGGACTCTTTGTTACCTATACTGGACAGGACAGAGATCCTTTTAATCCAGTGGCCACGCCAGATGTTTCGGGAGAAGCTGAAAGACACTCCATAATGGACAATTATGGAATAACATGCTCATGGGGGAACCTTTTTTTCTAACTCTCATAATTTAGTGATTGTCTTATATGTGACAGATTAAAGGCATAGATCCTTTCTTTAAAATACCCTATTCAATGTAACTTGGAGTAAAGACATATTTACTTGTTCCCACAAAGAATGGCCATCTGCATAGCGGATACCCATGTGTAATAGCCGTCTACAAATGGATACCCAATTTTTAACAACATAATGGACTTATGCCAGCATGGGCATTGGTTTGAGGTAACAATGGTCTTGAGAACATGGCCTTTTTAATTAGCAGTCTCAATCATATCTTAATGGAGGCATGATTAGAACAAAGGGGCTGCTATATTCCATGGGCTTCCTCCTTCCATAAATTCCTCCCCCACCTGCTTGTGTTAGCATGAATGAAATTTTTGTGGCTTGTCAGGTCAACATTACTGGAGAGAGCAGAGATGCAGCTCAGGCTGTTGCAATGTAAAAAGCACTGCTGACAGACCTGATCTGGAAGGACTCTTTCTTTGGGTAATTGTTCAGCAGATTGCTTCTCTCATCCATTCTGTCACTGTTCTTCCTCTTGAGGTCTTAGTAGGTATAGTTGGAGTTGCCCTTCACTAGCTTCAATCTTTTCTCTTGGTGAGATCACAATAGGGAGTTATGAGCAATGCCCTGCTTTTCCAAGGCCTCTCAAGTGTCCGAGGCACCTGATGTGTGGCCTCTTCTTCCAACTGAGTATGAGGCCATTAGGAGGAGTGCGGAGGAGGTACAGAGTGCAGTATCTTCAGTCTGTGGATGATGATTATATCTGTCTCAATGGTCCCAAACAAGGCAATCAAGCACCTCAGTCAATGTTTGGCTGAGACTTAGACATGGATCAGAGTAAAGTGGCTAAAGTGCCATCCAGACAAGACTGTGGTGATGCCACTGGACTGGGGGAAGTAAGTGAAGGACATGACTGTTATAATATCAACCTGTGTAATTCAGGGTGGTTGCCAGGGTGGAGTTTGGAACATAGGGTGGTTTTAGATCCCCGTCCACTTTTAGATGATCATATTACATCACTGGCTAGGGTCAGCTGTTTACCATCTGCGCCCAGCTAGGAGGTTGTGACCTTTTCTTCCTCTAGATTAGATTACTATGATGTGCTGTCTGGGAGAGGGGGGAGCTGTGTCTAAAGTCCATTCAGAAACGGAAGCTTGTGCAAAATGCAGCAGCCCACTTAATAAATGGTGTGTCCTGTCAGGCCTGCCTGATGCTAGTGTTCCATTATCTCAACAGTCTCCTGCTTTCTGGGTAGCGTGTGAGATGTTGATTTTGAATTATGAAACTTTAAATAACCTGGGATCTGAAAGATGGTCCTTCTATCACTCCATGCCACACTGCCAAAGCTCCAATTTCCTTTAGTAATAAAAAGACAGGGTGTTTGACAACCCCTTTGTTCTGAAACTTGTTCAAAACACTGGTCCCAAATAGCCCAAATGTGTGGACATTTAGGGCATGCTGCACAGATCATCTGGTTGCGAAGGCTTTTGGATAGGGATGAGAGTAGGGGTGATGGGTATATTTTGTAGTTTTGCATCACTGGCTGATTAAAGATGATCAGATATTGTTGTGTATCAGTGTTGTTGCATTTCTGGATGGTTATTCCTGTGTGGACTGTTCTTCTAAACAATTGTCAGGGTGTCTTAAGCTGTGGATCTTTGTCTGGTATTGAGTGGATTGAAATAAATAAAAGATAATAATAACTTGTGTTAATTATGATGGTATTTCTTTTGAGATTTCGACACTATCTACTAGGAATTGGACTCAGTACTGCACTGCTATAACTGATATTCAAACAATTCTTTTGGTAGGAAAGAGATCTAAATTCTATAACTTCATATTTATGCCACATTTGATCTCTTACATGCTATCAAAATAAACTAATGTATTGTGGTATGATTTATGTATGAAATGATTTACCACACAATAAATACCATAAAGTTTGTTTTGTTACTGTAAGTATTCAAGACAGTTATATATGTATCTTTTCATATGTTCATTTTGGCGTACGTATATTTAATATACATCGGTTTCAGTTTGATCACACAGGGCCACATTCATCCCTAATACAGTATAACTTGGCTCCTTATAAGTATAATACAGCATTCTTGAAATATACCGCAAGTGTTATGCTTTGTATATGCCTAATATTTTTACAAACTAGCTTATGAATACTTATGAAGAACGCTAAAATCGTCAGATTGTATATTCAACTAGTTACACAGAATATCTAAGTATAGGTATAAGTATATCACTTTTTATTAGAAAAAGTGACTTGATAATATAATTTAACCAGTAAAAATAGTATACAGGTTGATTATCAGAGGTGCTGACTGCTCTCACAGCTCCTATTGATCTGAATTGAAAAATCAGGTCCATTGTCCTTGCATGCATTTACCCATACTTCTAAGCATATGCTGTAGAACTTGTTCTAGAAAAGCATACAGAGTTCATTGATCAAGTATGTAGTTTGGTAGTTGGGGTTGAAACAAGATCCTGGCTTTCATTCCCCAGTACATAGTACATAGAAGAGTTGAGATCCAAGTTGAACTCCAGGGCTGACTCTTGTCTCGTTGATGAACCAAACCAAACTCCCAGATGTGAAACATCCCCAGACTTTGGCAAAGTCTGTCTTTGCAATTTTGGCCCATTTCTACAATTTTTCTGAAAGGAAAACAAAGTGAATGCTTCCTTTTTTATGTACTTAATAGAGAAACAGAGAGAAATAATTTCTGCATCCTTATGACCGGCTAACAGCAGCACAAGTGTGTGACTTTAGTTTATTGGAGAAGTACAGTTACAGAAGGCTTTTTATTCTTTGTAACTTTTGACTTGCCAAAAATGTCATTATTGAACTGCCCAGACAATATACATTATATTTCTTGGGTGACTTTTCACTTAGGTTTCTTACTGAAATGTGCTTTTCCTTTTTGAATTCCTTGTGCCACTTATGTTCGAACACTACAATATTTCTAAAGCTTTTCTGGTAACTGCTAATACAGCAGAAAACTCTTACATCTCTGTAACTTCAGTGAGACAAAAAACCAGTAATAAAAGTAACTAAACTGCCTATAAAGAGAACCCAAACCAACCTGTCCATTTATTAATCGGTATTAAGATGGCTCAGAAAGTTTAAATGGGGAGGAGGTTGCTGAGGGGGGAGGGTAAGATCAGTGCTGTCCATGCATGAAATTGGGTTTGGTAATTGGTTTTGGCAGTAGTAAGGTACTAAACCACTGTAGCTTTGCTAAATGTGAGGCTCTGACGAGCAGGATGTGCAGTAATTAGCCAGTCACTTCGACTTCTGCAGCATGGCTTAGCATTTATTACTGTTTCGCTTACTATATGGACTTAATTCTATGACCTTTAAACTGGAATATATTTAGTGTTGCCAGAAAAAACCCAAACCCCTCTCTTAAAACATGGCATATATGTACATATCTATGGACGTGATCCTATTTTTAACATCACTTGAACACTAAAGAGTAGTGTAATGGGGTCTGCAAACCCCATACTGAGCTCAGACAGATCAGAAAGGAGAGTCTCCCCTGTTGACAAGCAGGCAACTTGATCACCCCCCCAAGCAGTTGCCAGAGCTGCCAATCATGGAGGCAGGCTCCCACAGCTGAAGCCAATAGAGGAACCAAGGGCTGCTATAAAGGGGAGAGCACAGGGAAGGAGGGAAAGGCAGAAAGGTTAGGAACAGCCAAGAGGCAATACCCCTACACCCAGCTGCCTCCATGAACACAGCCAAGAGACTGAAGCAGAGTGACTGCTAGACTTAATTAGAGGTGGGAGCAAACTAATGAGGACCAGTCTGGAGAAGCAGAGACCCTTTTAAAAGACCACACCAGGAGACAGTGACAAGCAGTTAATTATAGGGCCAAGTTTATTTGTGTATTTGAAGTGTGGAACCAGCAATGGATTTAGCCCATTATGACAATGTACACTAGTCAGTCAAAAGTAGATGATACATAATAGAACCCCTATTTCACCAGAGTGTTGTTAGCATAAATACATTAAAGATTTTGAGATACTTAGATACTGTGGAAGTGGAGGCCATATAAGCACCTGAGATTGGTGGATAGAGGGAAGCTATTATGCCATTTTGTCTATGCTAATGAGGAGGCACATGTTGTTAGATCAAGGAAAACAGACTGCAAGGAGTCTGACGATAGGTGCACCCAGGAAGAGTTCTTAGGCTATCTCTAAAAGATAGGAATATTGATTCCCAGAGTGAGTACATATACGCATACTAGCTCAGTGAGCGAGAATGCTGAGGATATATATGCAAGCTGAGAATCACACCCCTAGCTCGTAATCTGCATGTAGGCTTAGAATTGTGAAGATGCATCACGCAGTCAACAAATGTTTGTCTCATAACTACTTTCAGCACAGATTCCCTTCTCAGACTCATTTCCTTCCATTAGCCTTTTACTGGATAGCATTAATTATCTTCCCCTGCTCTCTTTGCTGTATCAATAAAACAACTTCTGAACCCTCAGCAATGCACCTTTTCTTGATTTTGTTGCATCTGCTCTTCCTTTTGTATATTGCAGGTTCCCTGCAGCAGAGACCTCGTCTCTTTTTCTTTTTTCTTTCTCTCTAGTCTAGTCTTTTCTTTATATCTGCCTTTAAAGCAGCAGGCACATCTGCACGCTATTGAACGAGCAATAATAACTCTGTATAAACCCTGTGAAAAAGATGGGATACACAGTATGATTTTTTTTTGGGGGGGGGGAGGGGTTGCTTGAAGAAAAAAAAATTCACACAGTGCAATACATAACCTTGGCTACTACCCTCCTTTTTATCTTACAAACAACCACCTTCCAAGCTTCTACCTTGATGTAGACCTTTGAATGTGTAGAATCAATTGTTATCCATGGAGGAATACATATAGGTTTTGCACAAACGGTGAACACACATATGTGCTTTTCTGTACCTATTATTGATTGGTAAGGTTGTTATAGCTGTTAAATTTTCCAAAGGATTCTCCTGAAATACTCTATTTTTCCTAAGGGAAGAAAGATGTACAAGGATTGTTCTATGCAAAAATTAATTTTCATTAATGTAAATATTTGCATAGATTTTTCTTAGGGTTTTTGTTTTGGTTTGTTTTTTTAAATAGAGAAATGTAATGGGAATGGATTAAAAAAAAGCAAAAACTGAAAAATGCAAAAAGAGAAGCAGCAACTCTCAAATATACATATTTAAAAGAAAAAAAGTAGATGTGATGGGCCAAAGGTACATAATATTACATATAAAAGCTACATTAAAAGGACATTAAATTTGCAAAGCCAAGCACTCAAATGGTAAGAAATACCAAAATTAACATTGCCAGTGCATGTACATTATCAGTCTTTAATTACGTGGTTACAGGAGTGTTTTTATTGTGATGCAGTTTTTAATTGTGGTCACGTGTGTATGCATTATGATACAGTTTTGCATTACACGATCCCATGCTATTTTTTGCACATGACCTCCAACTCTTCTTCCGAAAGGAGAGGTTTGAAATGGACACACCAGCTCAATCTTCATCATAGTAGCTCTAGTGGGTACTCAGCTTCTTCTTGTGCTAAGGAAGCATAAATTTCAGTTCTTGTAATGTGAAGTCCTTTAAATCTTGAACCATTTTAGGTGAAAAAAATTAAGTTGAAAAAAAAAAGAACAGACTGTGTGACGCAAAGAAGTCTAATTTTAATATAATCATAGATTCACCTGATAAAGAATGGATTTGTTTCAAGAGCACTGAATCAAAATACTTTATACCATGTAATCTCCTGAAAAGAGTCCATCCTGTTGGAATATGTTTCCTCTGTACCTAGCTCATTCATTAAACTACGGGGTTTTTTTCCCCATAGTACCGATACTTATCTGAGTCAGTTCCTTTAGGAATCCATCATTTTAAAACAATGTGTCGTGCTAGCAGTACAAAAGCTTTGTCTACCCCCTACCATCTCTGAACTTACTGAATAACGCATACACCTTTACAACTAAGTAATTGCTGAAGTGCTATGCAATCAAAGTGTAGCTTGTAAGAGATCAAATTCACTCATAGAAGGAAGCTAATTGTTAAGATTCTGTCTGATGGAAGTGATACATTGCTCTTTATTGTCAGGATAAACGGGATATGCGGGGTTATTTAAATTATTTTTAACCTTCTAAAAATACATATATCGAAAACACTAGACATAAAAACCATTTACAACCTATGTTCAAGTCCACTGGAACTAATGTCCATATTAGACCTTCCTGAGATCTGCTTTCCTTCCCCTCTGCTTTCTTCTTTTCAGCCGACACCTCAGGGAAAGCCTGGAAGAATAGGTAAGCCACATAGCATTCCTTGATGACTGAAGCAAAAGGACATTCTCTGGAAACTCCCTGATATTACCACCTTGCTCTTAAATGAGGGAAGAGGCTGTTAGCTTGAACACCTCAGCAGTTCTCCTGTGGTATCCCACAAGGAGAGTGAAGTCTATAATGGAGCTAGGCTCCACATTTAGAATTGTGTAAGTGAAAGTCAACACTCTGGAAAGTCAACCTGCTCCTAGAAACTAATTAGCAGCCAGAACAGACTCTGGAGTGCACACATAATATGCACAGTTAGGCATTTGCAACCCCTCCAGTTTGAAATAGATGAGTGAGCTGTATGTCAGACAATACCTGAAGGCAACTCAGCCTTCTGCTGGTGCAGACTTCTGCAGCCCATGTGCCCAGGGATATTTCTTGGTGCAATGAGACTCGGCCTGTGCCGCAGCACCCTCTCCCTAATGGTTTTCTATAAGTACATAAGAACGGCCATACTGGGTCAGATCAAAGGTCCATCCAGCCCTGTATTATGTCTACAAATAGTTGCCAATGCTGGGTGCCCCAGAGGGAGTGAACCTAACAGGTAAGGATCAAGTGATCTCTCTCCTGCCATCCATCTCTACCCTCTAATAAGCAGAGACTAGGGACGCCATTCCTCACCCACCCTGGCTAATATCCATTAATGGACTTAACCTCCATGAATTTATCCAGTTCTCTTTTAAACTCTGTTATAGTCCTAGCCTTCACAGCCTCCGCAGGCAAGGAGTTCCACAGATTGACTGTGCGCTGTGTGAAAAAGAACTTCCTTTTATTTGTTTTAAACCTGCTGCCCGTTAATTTCATTTGGTGCCCTCTAGTTCTTATATTATGAGAACAAGTAAATGACTTTCCCTTATTCACTTTCTCCACACCACTCAATGATTTTATATACCTCTATCATATCCCCCCCCCCCCTTAGTCTCCTCTTTTCCAAGCTGAAAAGTCCTGTGTACAGGAGGAGTGACAGAATCAACATGCCTGGTACTACTCACTGGATCCTCTTAGAAAATAAGAGGCACTCAAGATGAACCCCGTTTATTCCTGCCAGGGTTGCAGGTTTGTCCATAGTTCCTCATGTTCAGTGATAATGAAGGTAGCTCTAAATGAATTCGGCATCGATACCTGATCTTCATCTATCACATATAGGCCAGTGCAGAAGACTGATGGCGTGGAAGCAATGGGAGGCCTCATGCTGTCACCACATTTGCTTTAAGGTTCTCAACAATTTTAGTCAAGAATGGGAGTCGAGTGACAGTGTGATCATTGGTGAAAGTCTCAGTGCTAAGAGAGGGTTTACAGTGGCTTGAGAGATGATTTCTTGAGGAAGCCTTTACCAATCACTTTAAAGAGAATCTGGCAACAGTTGAGGCTCCAGTGCTTTTCTGCTGGACTTTACCTCAAAAAACAAACCTGGATCCAACCTTTAGGTGATACCCCAAAGCTCCCTGGCATGTCAAAGACCTCAGCGAATGACAATAGCTAAAACACAAGCAAAGCAAAAAGAAATCCCTCTGCCCTACTGTAATAATTGCAGCCTAGATGACATCCCAAACTGGGGAAGTGAGCTCATCTGACAGACCTTCAAATCCCAAGCATCTGTCTGCAATTGGCCAGCCACATTCTATCCTCAGAAGATCAACAAAAGTCATATTTTCTCCACATTAACTATCCTACCTCTTTTTCAAAGCAGGGGAAAGTGACTATTATTCACAATTCAGAAGTCAATAAGAATTCAATACTTTCTTTTCAACTACAAAGGGTTGCTTGACAAGATAAAAGACTAATGGTATCTTTTGTCTGAAAAAGGACTTGATTAAATTTTCATTGTTTGCTTTGCGTACCCACTCACTTGCAAAATGCTTTGTTTTATTTCTTTTTCTTCTGTGTTTGTCTTGGGACCATGAAGGCCAAGGCCTCTGTACTGAAAACCCCGAACCATCTTTGACTGTTTAGCGATGTACAGTGACAGGGTCATGCTAACATGTTTGATGCTCTGGGCCCATTTATTCCATTAACATTAACGCAATAGCCTCCACCAAATTATCTTTGGCCCCATGGAGGTTAATAATCCGGTCTGAATCTGAGCAGTTTTATCTGTAAATTAGACTGTAACTTCCTCACCATGTGAAATATCTGATTCTGCAATGGAGTGGAAATGGCCAGGTTTCAATAGAGCACAGCATCAATGACTGGGGCTCTGTCGGTCTACCTTCTGCTTCCTCAGGCGACCTGTGAGGATGAAGTAGGAGAAAAAGGAGGTTAGGAAGGCCTGTAGTTCAAAAAAAAATCTGCCTTTGAATATCACAAGCATTGTCCTAGTAAAATGCCTCTAAATTAAGGATGCTTGAGTGTGCATGTATGTGAGATACATGCAGTGCTTTTAATATGCAGCGTTCAGTGTTTTACAGAAGGGTCTTAGCAGAAGAAGCTCTCAGTGCCTGATGGTATGTGACTAATGACCCAGTTAGGTCATTTGGATAGAGAAGTTGATTGTTGGCCAATCTTTTGTGTCAAAACACACAACAGCCTTTCAAAATGTATTAAGATAAGATGGTCCTCTCTCTGATGCCAAGACAAAACCAACTGGACTGCCATTAAGATGGGAGGCAAACCAATTTGCTCCATGCTCAGGTGGCTGAGGTGGGAACCAGTTTTTGTACCATTGCAGAATAGGAGGCAGTCCCAAGCTGCACTGCCTCAAGAGGAGGATGTAGAAGACACCATAGGGTGTAGTCACTGCCTTTTCCCCACCCTTTTGGGAGACTCAAGTGCCCATTGGGGCACTAGCCCTAAGCAGCCCTTGCACACGGAGAAGCACAAGGGTTCTGTCTGAAGCCATCTCCTGTCTGGGGGACTCAGGAAGGAGGACTTCTTGCTGCTCCTTTCCCCATGGACCCTGTTGTTCACAGGACAGAGTGGCAATCTAGTCTAGTCTAGTCCAGAATGACAACCCAAATAAACAAGGGCTTTGTCATGTGGGTGTGTAGGAAACTGACAGAGGGCTGCGGCTGGATAAAGACACTGTTTTATCTGGAGTTCTGAAAGGAGAATTGGCTCCTGAATCGTTGCTGCTGCTTTAATTATCGTTGTTTGAGCAAAGGTCTAACAATCACCTCTGTGGAATTTGTCTATCTTTCCTTTTAT
Organism: Sternotherus odoratus; assembly: GCA_032164245.1. NCBI lineage: Eukaryota > Metazoa > Chordata > Testudines > Kinosternidae > Sternotherus > Sternotherus odoratus. The sequence continues at coordinate 16,175,317 of JAVMKO010000007.1, read as the reverse complement.
CCACAAGAACTCAGAGAACATCATTATCCTCAGCTGGGAGCTGATACACACAAATTACAGTGGCAGAAAGGAGACTAGAACCAACGTCCCTGATACTTACCTCTGGGGTAAATCGATATAGCTTCATTGAAGTCAGTGGAGCTACTCCAGTTTAAACCAGCTGAAGATCTGGTACATAGTACATACATTTTTAATTTATCATGGGTCCTTTGGATTCATCCTTTCTACTTGTCAGTACTGATTGGCTTTCCTAATTCTTGTCATGTGCAAATTTCAGCATCCCATTGTATGTTCCTCTCTGCGTCACTACGGATCCAATAATTCCTGCCTTGGAGGGAACTGCTGTTCCCTCCTATGAAAGTGAACAGCATTAAGTTCAGTAATTTGCTTCTTTTGTGTGCTCTGCTTTCTCTTTCACAAATCCTCTAGCTCCTAAGCAGCCTGCATTTTCCAGTTACTCCAGATGCTTTTTATTCCCCCTTACACTCTTGTTCTTGTGCAGTCCTGAATTTTAGTTCGTTTTCATTTCACTCTCATGAGAACGTCTCTCTCACTCTGGTATTAGTTTCCCAGCAATATCCACATTTTCCGTTGCTTTTCCTCTCGCCTCCCCTCAAGGAATCAGCAGCCTCACTCGCCAACCTCTTGTTCTTTATCTGTTTGTAAAATCATTTATTATTTATCGTCACACTTTGTGCTCTATTTTTCGTTCAATTTTAGCCCTGGTTTTCTTGATTCTTGTCTCTTGCTCTTTTACTTTTGCCACATTATAAAAGATACTTTTATACTTTTTAGGTTTGTTTCTGAAGCACTGCTCCTTGTTATTATTGCACTTCTCTTTCATTTAATTCACCCTCTGTTTACCTGACCATTCACAATGGTCATTCATTTCCCACAGCTGGTAGATTCATTTCTCAATTGTATGCATTATGGTGTATAAAACATGGCTTGTTCGTGGAAAGTTCATGTGCATGTTTCATTGAAACATAATTTGCCATTATTATTTCTTGCACACAGCATCCCACTTAACTACATGGAACAAAAGGATCAGTGGTAAATCATGCCTTTATGACCCCATGCGTAGGGATGGTGAAGACTACAAGCTTTCCGTGAACTCACCGAATACAAATGAAGGCATGTGGATAGATTGCATGAGTTGCACCATCTTTTAAGATAATGTGGCTTGTTCTCCAGCCATTTGTCAAGTCCACTATTCAGACCAATGTGAGTAGTAGTGGACTCATCCTCTTATGGGCTGTTTGAGCACCCAAGGAGGCAGGAAGGGAAGAGTTCTTGTACTTCTGCAAGCCCATGCCCTGCAATTGTCAGGAATTTAAAAGGACCATGCAGTGTTGGAGGTTTCTTATATTTTCTCTTCCCATGCATCCTCTCAAGGAACTGTTGCAGACTAGTCCTTCTGTAGTGTAAATTATATTCTATTTACATTTTAAATGCGTACAAAGCAACAAGAATGGTTCACTGACAACAGGAAATGGTTCTGCAAAGAGACATATGTGAGAGAAGAGAATAATCTGCCATGTCTGTATAGCATTACTTGCAGAAGTGAATATATAGACAAATCCGTACTTTCCACTACTGACTATTCTATGGATGAAGGAAAAAGAACCATTCCAATGACAATGCTGACATGGTCACATTGCATACATATCTTTTACAAGAAAAAGGAGAGTTAGAAATACCATGTATAGAATCATAGGACTGGAAAAGACCTTCAGAGGTCATCTAGTCCAGTTCCCTGCACTCATGGCAGGACTAAAGTATGATCTAGACCGACGGTGTCCAATAGAAATTCAATGCTAGCCACACTTGTGGTTCTGAATTTTAATTAATCGCCACATTATAAAATATTTTAAAACATACTACAAATGACATTTCAAATTATTTTTTACTAATATAAAAATAAATAGATATTACAAAAATATTAATAGATACTACTAACACACAATTACTTCAGTGTGACACTCGCAGTATATCCTAGCCACGTTAACAAGTTGTATATCAAAGCACACAGCCTGTCTTCCAGTACTGCTGTCTTCAATACACCAATGCATTGTTCATGCATTAGTCACAATTCAATAGCCTATTCACCACATGCGGCTAGTGGTGAACATATTGGACACTGCTGATCTAGACCATTCCTGACAGGTGTTTGTTTTAACCTGCTCTTAAAAACCTCCAATGATGGAGATTCTACAACCTCCTTAGGCAATTGATTCCAGTACTTAGCCACCCTGACAGTTAGGAAGTCTTTCCTAACGTCCAATTTAAGCCTCCCTGCGATTTAAGCCCATTGTTTCTTGTCCTATTCTCAGTGGTAAAGAAAAATAATTTTTCTCCTTCCTCCAAGTAACAACCTTTTACATACTAGAAAACTGTTATCATGTCCCCTCTCAGGGAGATTGAAGTGTTCTCCTAGAGGTTTTTGTATATTGCCATCCCTAATATTCAAATATTAGGAATGGCAATATGCAAAAATCTCTAGGAGAACACTTCAATCTCCCTGGACACACAGTAACAGATTTAAAGGTTACCATCCTGCAGCAACTTCAAGACCAGACTTCAAAAAGACTGCTGAGCTACAGTTCATTTGCAAATTTGACACCATCAACTCAAGATTGAACAAAGACTATGAATGGCTAGAAAATTACAAAAGCAGTTTCTCCTCTCTTCGTGTTCACACCTTCAGATCAGCTGCTAGAAGAGGACCTCATCCTCCCTGATTCGAGGTAACAAGGTGGTTCAGCCCAATTGAACTAACCTTGTTATCTCCAACCTGGTTCTTGCCTACTTATTTATACCCGCTTCTGGATACTTCCACTGCATGTATCCGATGAAGTGGGTATTAGCCCACGAAAGCTTATGCTTCAATACTTTTGTTAGTCTTTAAAGTGCCACAGGACTCTTTGTCGCTTCTGTAGATCCAGACTAACATGGCTACCTTTCTGATTCTCTGGGAACAATTTTCCAACCAGTTTTGTACCCACTTTATAGCAGCTCCATCTAGGTTGCATTTCCCTAGTTTGTTTATGAGAAGGTCATGTGAGACAGTATCAAAAGCTTTACCATGTTTACCGCTCCCCTCCCCCCATTCACAAGGCTTGTTACCTTGTCAAAGAAAGCTATCATGTTGGTTTTCACTGATTTGTTCTTGACAAATCCATGCTGACCATTACTTATCACCTTATTATCTTCTAGATGTTTGCAAATTGATTGCTTAATTATATGCTCCATTATCTTTCTGGGTACAGAAGTTAAGATGACTGGTCTGTAATTCCCTGGGTTGTCCTTATTTCACTTTTTATATATAGGCACTATATTTGCCCTTTTCCAGTCTTCTAGGATCTCTCCCATCTTCTATGACTTTTCAAAGATAATCACTAATGGCTCCGATATTTTCTCACTCAGTTCCTTGAATATTTTAGGACGCATTTCATCAGGTCCTGGTGACTTGAATACATCTAATTTGTCTAAGTAATTTTTAACTTGTTCTTTTCCTATTTTAATCTCTTTTGATCCTACCTCATTTTCACTGGTATTCACTGTGTTAGATGTCTAATCACCGCCAACCTTCTTGGTGAAAACCAAAACAAAGAAATCATTAAGTACCTCTGCTATTTCCACACTTTCTGTTATTGTTTTTCTCCCTTCATTGAGTAATGGTCTTGCCCTGTCCTTGGTCTTCCTCTTGCTTCTAATGTATTTGTAAAATGTTTACTTTTTACCCTTTATGTCTCTAGCTAACTTGATATAGTTTAGTGCCTTTGCCTTTCTAATTTTGTACCTACATCCTTGTGTTATTTGTTTATATTCATCCTTTGTCATTTGACCTTGTTTCCTTGTTTGTAGGACTCTTTTTTTTTGATTTTTAGATCATTGAAGATCTCTTGGTTAAGACAAGGAGGTCTCTTGCCATACTTCCTGTCTTTCCTATGCAGTGGGATAGCTTGCTCTTGTACCCTAAATAATGTCTCTTTGAAAAACTGCCAACTATCTTCGATTGTTTTTCCCCTTAGACATGTTTTCCATGGGATCTTACCTACCAACTCCCTTAATTTGTTAAAGTCTGTCTTCTTGAAATCCGTTCTCTTTATTGTGCTGTTCTCCTTCCTACTATTCCTTAGAATCATGAACTCTGCCATTTCATGATCAGTTTCACCCTGTAGCGGGGTGACCACCCACTCCCCACCCCTAAAAAGAAGCTGGGGTAGCCCCGGCAAGGGGCTTGAGGCAGCCCAGGAAAGGGGTTGTGGCAGGGAGCCTGCTAATTCCCAGGCTGATTGGGAAGCAGGCTCAGCTGGGAGGCCATGCCCCAAACGCAGGCCTGGATAAAGGCCTGAGAGGCAGGGGCCTACAGACAGACAAGAGTCTCCCTCTGTAAGCAGAGAGAAAGAGACTGGCCTGGCTGCTGGGAGCTACAAATAAGGTACCCGACTTGGGGGCAGCGCTAGGGCAAGGCAACTGGGAGCCAGGGAGCTGGGAAGCTCTAGAGAGAGGGCCCCAGGCTGCTGAGCCCAGCGTAGGCCAGACCCACGGGGTACTGGGGTTTGCAAGGGGGCAGCCCCGGGCTGGGTAGAAGCAGCAAGCCAAACCCCTCATTGCCTGTGATGAGCGGCCATGAGACTTCAGTCTGCCTCAGTGAGAAGAGGCAAGTGGTGACTAGCAGTGGCCAGGTCTGAGGCAAGCTGGGCGGATAGTGGGTGGAGGGTTCCCCGGGGAGGGGACCCCTAGACTCCGGGGTGTTCTGCAGGGGTGCAGCACCCTCAGGTAGAGGGCACCGGGGTCCGGGAGGGGCACAGGTCAGTGAGTAGGAGCAGACGTCGGCCTGCAGAGGGCGCTCCGGAGGTGAAAGAGCTAATTCCTGAGAAGACCAGACGGGGGCGCCGCCGGGTGAATGACCGACTTCACTATACACCCAAACTGCCTTCCACTTTCAAATTCTCAGCCAGCTCTTCTGGATTTGTCAAAATCAAATCTAGGACAGCCCCTCCCCAGCAGCTTTCTTCACCTTCTGAAATAAAATAAATTGTCTCCAGTACTTTCCGAGCATTGTAATCTGTGTGTTGTTTTGCCAACTGATATCTGAGTAGTTGAAGTCCCCCATCACAACCAAGTCCTGTGCTTTGGATGATTTTGTTAGTTGTTTTAAAAAAAAGCCTGATCCACCTCTTCTTCATGGGTAGGTGGATAGGAGACCCCCTACCATGATATCACTCTTGTTTTTTACCTCTTTTATCCTTACCCAGAAACTTTCGACAAGACTGCCTCCCATTTCCATCTCAACCTCAGTCTAAATATATACATTTTTATATATAAAGCAACACCTCCTCCCTTTTTTCCCTGCCTGTCCTTCCTGAGCAAGCTGTGCCCTTCTATATCAATATTCCAGTCATGTGGATTATCCAACCAAGTCCATGATGCCAGGTATGTCATAGTTGTGTTTATTTACTCACATTTCGAGTTCTTCCTGCTTATTCCTCGTACTTCTCACATTAGTATACAGACAGCTAAGAAACTGGTTTGATTCCCCCCTCACAGTTCTGTCTTGTCTCTCCTTTATCCCTGCTATAACAACCAGTGTTCCCCCCAAATTCCAAACCTTCTTCTAGGTCTCCATGTTCTTAACTTACCTGTGGACTTTGGTCATCTGTCCCCTTCAAACCTAGTTTAAAGCCCTCCTCACTAGGTTAGCCAGTCTGTATCCAAATATGCTCTTCCCCTTCCTTGATAGGCGGACCCCATCTCTGCAACAATGTTTGATAGGGACCTTAACCTCTGCGGTTCCTGACTTAGTTTATTTTTACTCTGCAACATAACATTACATTAACAATTTCTCCCCATATAATTACTATGTATGTTTCAATTATGCAGTACTCTGGCAAGAGTTGCTCTATTAGCAGAGATTAGGAAACCAAAATTTCATAAAAGCTGTTGGATATAAGCCAAATATTTATGTTATTGAATGTGAATACAAAGTTTCCTCCACATTTTATATTAAAGATTAGTAGTCTTTCTTCCATTTGTCCAAAGAAAATTCTGGTATTTTTAATTTGTCCGCAGAAAGTGTGTGTGTGTGTGTGAGATTTTGTTTGTGTTTGTAAAATCATAAAATTATTCTGATCCCATATATGATATAAATATAATCTGTATATGTGGTATACCTAAAAAATAAAGGTATACTTAATTTTTTTAAAAAATAAATTAGTATTGGAGGATGTGTAATGAATGTATTTGTGTTTCTATTGGATAGAATGTCAGATCTGCTCAAGAATATGTAGATGTTGCTCCATAAATGACAATTAACAGTTTCTCAAGAAAAGTGCAGATGATAGGAGCCTATGACGTTTTTCTGAAGTGTAAGAACTCGAGTTCTGTTCCTACAACAGTGAAGTCTGGTGAGGCCACAGTCTAGATTTACAGTTATCAACTGTCACATATCTGGCCACAGATTCAGTATGAGAGGCTACCACAGTAGCCTTCACATACAACTGTTTATCTGAAGGTATTTTGCTATTCTTAACAAAGTGCAGATCTGCATGTCTTCCATACGTAAATATTGTCCACAGCCAGATCTTTAGAAGCTTCTCCAGGCTGAGCAGGATCTAATTAAAATCTGAAAATGGAGCATGATTTGAATTATGTTGAATTCATGGAGTCCAATCCAGTACAGTACTCCTCACCCAGGCCACTTATTTTCTCTTTTTCTTCAATAGTGTGGAACAAGGTCTTTAAAATATAGGAAAAGTTGCCAAAACTTTGAAGCACTTGTCAAAATTGGTGATTTTTTTAGAAATTCAAATACCAAATGCAATAGTAATGAAAACTCAGATTTACTGTATAAAACTTGCCTGTTGAACAATGTGGAATACAATTGTTCCAGTACCAACTGTAGTAATACATAATTCCACTGAACTGGTTGAAATTGATAAGTCTGTATGCCTACGTGTGGTTTCCTGTTTTAATCTATCCTGGTCTCCACTCTTCAGCTGCCCCTAAAATGTTTGTAAAGTCTATGGGGGGTGGGGGCATAGCTCAGTGGTTTGAGCGTTGGCCTGCTAAACCCAGGGTTGTGAGTTCAATCCTTGAGGGGGCCATTTAGGGATCTGGGGCAAAAATCCTGCTAGTGTAGGCAGGGGGATCCTGCTAGTGTAGGCAGGGGACTGGACTCGATGACCTTCAAGGTCTTTCCAGTTCTAGGAGATTGGTATATCTCCATTTATTTATTTATTTTTATTTTATTTTTATTTTTTATGCACCTAAAAGAATCAGCATGATACAGTATGTATAGATCTTAACAACAACACCGGTGGAGAATTTTTCAAACAATGTGTATTAGAAAATGCCAGTTGATTGAAATGGAAACTTTTTGAAGAAACATGATGGTTTTGACAAAAATTTCATTCATTGGGCCAGAGAGAGAATCAGGCAGAACAAGGACTTGAACCTGTGTTCTTTGAGTCCTAGCTGAGGACCCTAACCCTTGGACTATAGAGTCAGTTTCCTTCAACTGCTCCTGTTGGAGCTGCTCCATTTTGTATAAAAAAAAACAGCTATTCATTGGGCCAGAGCAAGAGAGAGAGAGAGACTGACTATGATGGTTAGGACATCCACGTGGGAAGTGGGAGACCCAAGTTCAAGTCCTTGCGGTGCCTAATTCAAGGCCAACCACATTCCAGGGGAGTGCCCCAACCCCTGGGCTTTTGGCTATTCTGGGGTCTGTGTAGGTCTGGGTTTTTCTTGTGCAATTTCTTTTTGCAAGGTCTCCATTTTGTTCCGATACAGAATGAAAACAAATGCCATTTCAGCATTTTTGGCAAACTGGAATACATGTTTTCTAGCTAGCTCTGCTTAGTAAGTTGCATTTTTAAATAGACTATTTAAAATCTGTTTCCTCTTTACTTTCCTGCCAGGACCCAAGCTCAGGGTTTTGTGATTCCCTTACAATAGCCGACACCCAAAACAATATTTCCCCCCATTTCTAGCTTCACTGAAGCGTCTTAGAGGCTATTATCAGCGGTTGCAATGGAAACCTAGATTCCTGAATTTAGGTAAGTAATGCTGGAAGAGTGTGTTAAGATCTGCACAGTACTAGAGAGGGAGATGGACCATCAGGGAACAAGCTGCAGTTCCCTAATTCTCCAGCCCTGCTCCCATTGAATGTTAGAGCAGTCTAGGGACTGTTGTAATGTGAATCTGCTGACAACAGCTTTAAAGGACTATTTGCCAATTCAGAATTGGTGGAGAACAGTGGGTTCTAGCAGCAACTCTCCTGCCCCTAGAATGGAGCTGGCAGGAGGCTGGCACATGAGCTGGCTACATTGATTTGATGCCAAATGAGAGCTCCTTGTCCCAGGTGGAATTTTCAGTAGGTTAGGTGCAGCCAGTATCCAGTGGCTTTGCGCAATGTGAACAGGGTCAGAGTAGAGAAAAAACCTGTCCCTTTGTGTGAGAATGTAAATATGTTTATAATTTTATGTTTGCACCTGTTATGTCTACATCTTAAATGTGTTAAAGATTTGCAATCTCAGGTATATTTTTAAAATCATATTTACAAAAGCTTTGAAAGCAGTGTTGTGGGCATCCCTAAAGCACCCCTGACAATTCAAAGAGTACCACTAGTGAGAGTTGTTTGTACAAGGATCCATCATTAAGGGGAAGAGACATTGTGAGCTGACAGAGCTTTGGCTCTTGATCACTAGCACACCACGCGACACATTTAACAAACTGCCTTGCTTACCAATAGCATTTGATGACTTTGTCCCATCTTTGGTGAGTGTTTTTTCCAAAGTAAGAGCCCAACTTCTAAAGTGCAATATGACTCCACTTATGTTTAAGTGCTTTGGTTCCAATTTCTGCAGATTACAGGCAGAGACATGTAATGAAGGGCTCCATGGAGCCTTTGGGGGGATGAAATGCATTTGTGTTGAACCCCTTCGCTTTGTTCTGTTGACCAAATACATTTCATTACATTTTTGTTCTACTCAGATCATACTGTCAACAAAAATGCAACACTAGAAAATCTTTTTGTTCACAAAAAATAAATTGCAGGCTAAATTTATGTTTTTGTGTGCGAGTCTGAAAGAGAGTGAGTATGTTTACAAGCTGGAAATATGACAGTCTCCCCTCCTTCTGCTGAGAAAGCATGGTGAAATGGCCAGAAAAATTAATACAGGAAAATCCTGCTTGAACATCCCTGGATTATGATAATTGTTGTTTAATATTGATGTATTTATTTGTATTATAGTAGCACCTAGTAACCACAGTTGTGGACCCAGGAACCCATTGTGCTAGGTTCTGTACAAACACAGAATGTAATGACAGTCTCTGTCCCTTACAATCCAAGTATAAGACAAGACACAACAGATAGATACGTCATTGATAGGGTTAGCTAATCAGAGATGCCTAACCTCTGGCATTTTGTCTGAGATGCAGCAAGTTTGCCTCCAGAGCCTCAGTGGGTACTACCCCCATAGATACAACAGTTGTGAAAGGGATGTTGAATAGATTACAGTTAGGAATAGAGAAGGTTACATTTTTTTCCCTCTGGGGTAAGGTTGGGGACAGGTAAAAATCAGTCTTTTCACTATCCTCTTGTAGGTGGGGATAGAATGAAGAATTTCCCATCATGACTGTTTTGCATTGTTGCATTGTTTTGCTAACTTATAGTGTCCTTGTCTGTACTGTCACACACTGATATAACATTGCTGTTTTCTTCTTCCTTTATTGCTCTGTTAACAAAGTCCTGTGGCACCTTAAAGACTAACTATAAAGTTTTGAAGCATGAGCTTTCGTGGGCTAATACCCACTTCGTCGGATGCAGGCAGTAGAAGTGTTCAATTGTTCACAAACAGGCAGTTATAGAAAAGTAGGTAGGGGGGAGGTGAAAAGGTTAGTCCAATTAAGCTGAGCCAGCTTGTTATCTCCGATCAGGGAGTGTGGATTATTCGTCTAGCATTTGAATGGGGTGTGTGGACATGGAGAGATGAGAAACAATGTCTGTAATGAGCCAACCATTGTAGATCCCGGTTCAATCCCAAAGTGTGTCAGCTCACACACTTTGGGATTGAACCGGGATCTACAATGGTTGGCTCATTACAGACATTGTTTCTCATCTCTCCATGTCCACACACCCCATTCAAATGCTAGACGAATAATCCACACTCCCTGATCGGAGATAACAAGCTGGCTCAGCTTAATTGGACTAACCTTTTCACCTCCCCCCTACCTACTTTTCTATAACTGCCTGTTTGTGAACAATTGAACACTTCTACTGCCTGCATCCGACGAAGTGGGTATTAGCCCACGAAAGCTCATGCTTCAAAACTTTATAGTTAGTCTTTAAGGTGCCACAGGACTTTGTTAACTCTGCTATTCCAGACTAACACGGCTACCACCCTGATTCTTTATTGCTCTGTGACTCCGGTGTTGCACATCAGGTGGCTTGTGTGTGACCCAGCATTCAGCATGAGAGAACTGGTGGGGAGTTGATACCGGCAAGGTTTGTGTCAGTGTGTAATATCACTGTGTTAGGAAGATGGGTGATGTAATAAATCTTTTGCATCTATGGATAATGTGACCAATCCAGCATGCAAGCAAAACAGTTTCCTGACTTTTCTTTCAGATTTGTTCTTAACTTGAGGAGGCAGATTGGCATAGTGAATTAAGTCCTGACTAGAGGGTATGTCTTCACTACAGCAGAAGGTCGATTTCCCTTAAGTCGATTTTTTAAAGCAGACTGTATAGAGTCGATTTTGTGCGTCCCCACTAAGCACAGCAAGTCGGCAGGGTCTGTCTCCACAACTGTGGCAAGCGTCGACATAGGGAGTGTTGCACTGTGGGTAGATATCCCACCGGGCGGGCGGGGGGGGGGGTCCGCAGGGCTGCTCGGGCGGGCGGGGAGGGTCCGCGGGGCTGCTCGGGCGGGCGGGGGGAGTCCGCGGGGCTGCTCGGGTGGGGGGAGGGTCCGAGGGGCTGCTCAGGCGGGCGGGGGAGGGTGCGCAGGGCTGCTCGGGTGGGTGGGGGTGGGGTCCGTGGGGCTGCTCGGGCGGGCGGGGGGGTCCGCAGAGCTGCTCGGGCGGGGGGGGGGGTCCGGCGTGGAGCTAGCTGCTCGGGCGGGCGGGGAGGGGGGAGCCAGTGTGGGGCTGCTCGGGCGGGCACGGGGGGACCGCGGAGCTGTTCGGGCGGGGGAGGGGGGTCCGGCGCGGAGCTAGCTGCTCAGGTGGGCGGGGGGGGGGGGGGAGCCGGCGCGGGGCTGCTCGGGCGGGCACGGGGGGCCGCGGAGCTGCTCCGAGTGGTGGCTGGTCCCCTGGGGAGCAAACCGGGCATTGTGGAAGGTCGGAGGCTAGCTGTCACATGCATCCTCACTAGTTCACAATTGACCCAGAGAGGTCAATTTCAGCGCTGCTACTCTCGTTAGAGAGGAGTACAGAAGTCGATTTTTAGGTCCCTTTAAATCGACTCAAATGGCATGCATGTGAGGATGGGTACGTGTTTATATCGACTTAACGTCGCTAAAGTCGACGTTAAGCCGTAGTGGGGACCAGCCCTAGGACTCAGGGGACCTGAATTCTATTCTTGACTCTGTCATGGGTGTGTTGGGTGACTTTGGGCAAGTCACTCACCTCTCTGTGCCTCAGTTTTCCCCGCTATAAAATGGGAATGATACTTATCTTTTCTGTACAGAGCACTGAGATGTACTGATGACAATTGCTATTTATTATCATCACTTGGGTATAACATCACTTTTAAAACAACCTGCAAAGTGAGGTTGTAACAAGGTTTTGATGAATTGCTAATGGCACTTCAGAGACTTCAGCAAAGGTGAAATGAATGACCAAAGGTTGCAGAGTTCATATGCTAGTTGCCATGCAAGATACTGGTGAGGTGAAGTTATAAGCAATAACAAGAGAACCTACTCTTCCTCTATTTAAATCAGTTTGCAGGTTTGCCTTTCTCCGCGTGCGATTTGTTTATGTCAACGGGAATAGCTTCATATGTAGCGTAGCCTCTAAGCCGAACTAGTGGTGATGAATATAGTTCATGCAGCGCTGTGAAAGAGTGTAGGTTGTAAAATATGTGTTTTGTCAACTTGGATGCAAGAGTAGCCATCAAATGTTTGAAGCCTCTGCTGTTGACAAACAAGGAGAACAAGTACCATACAACATCATTTTACTGAACGCATTGACAGTTTGCTGCAAAACTGCATGTGAGCTGTGGTGTTTTGCTCAGCTGTGGAGTCTGCTGCACAGTTAACCACTTGCTTAATTAGGCTAGTGTTGAACCATTCAATTGGAGAAGGAGTCACCAAAATAAGTGACTTGGTTAAATTCGGACTGATTTCCTTTTGCCCTTGTGTCAAGCACTTAGCATAATGAAACTGTCTTTGATAGGTGGTTCCACAATTAAAACACATCTTGATTTTTTTTCCTGTTCCACATTAAGCTGCATCCTATATTTTTGATACATGAGTATTTCTGTCCATGTTTCAAGGAACAAGAGCACTACTTGGTACCCAGTGAAAAAGAGGTTAGTTTAAGTTCAGCTTCTCCCTCCCTTTCACAGGTGTTCTGGGGAAGGGATATATGGTTACATCTACATTAGAAAATTATAATCCTTATAGCATTTACCCTGACATTGCAACAGCACTGGAGTGAGAATGGTGCAAACCCTAAAATAATCTAGGGATTTGTACTACTGTGCCAGGAGTACCTGACCAAACATCTGGCTTCCTTTATATAGTGGTAAGAACAACTGTATCCTGTTTATATTAGCAGCCTACTGCTAAGGCAGCTGGGCTATTTCTGGTTGTTGTTAGAATAACAACAAGGTGTTAACTCTTGTAAATGCTCTGGAGTGGTTGTCTGGGGAATGACAGAATATTTTGGGGAATATGGAATTTCACCTTTATGTATCATAGGAGTTGGGTTGGACTCAAATCTGGGGGATTTTCTTCTGTTTAACTTTCTAGTTGTTGATTTATTATACGTTTGATTAACACTGAACCTGGTAGAAAACACCTTGCTTACTGTGACTCTTCTTGTTTCCTGCTGAGCCACCCTACCTTCTTAAAGATGCACAACTCCCTGAATGTAAAGAGGAGGCCCCTTGGGTCTCAGAGTCCAGGCTCCACCTCAAACCTAGATGTCTACACAGCAATTTTTAGACCTGCAGCCCAAGCCTCAAGGGTCAAAGTTGGCTGACTCAGGTCAGATATTTTATTGCAGTATAGAGGTATCCCAAGTGTCCAACAGATAGATTGCTAGACGTTTAATCCTATACGGATATTTAACTGAACATCCTGACCTGGTCATATTTTACTAAATTAGTGCTACCATCACATATTTATGCAGTTCTTGAGGAGTAAGTAAAAATGTCTGAAATACGCCAAACATGGAAATACTGCAAAATCTATCTAGCTGTGCAAATTAGTAGCATTAGTTTACTATTTACTCTCCCTCTGTATCCCAGCTATAGTAACACTGCTGGGACTTCTCCTCGATATGCCTTTTTGTCTCCTCTGCAGAAAGCCCCAGGCTCCTGATCGCCCCCATAATGATAGCCCAAGTGTGCTTTGATTTCACACCACCACTACTGCCACTTTACAAAGTAAAAACTCTTACTGCCACATGACAGTCATATTCTATCCTACTGCCACTCCTCAGGTCTCTTTCCTCTCTCTCTTTTCCACTCCAACCTGTCCTGCTCTTCTTTCCCTCTTTCATGTGTTGTATATGCATACACACACATTCTTACAGTAGATGCATATGCTTGTTCATGAATATCTGTATTATGTGTAATTTGATGGAGAGTGGTGACATCATAGTGAAGGTTGCATCAGAAATTTCATTTCAGCAGATATATACATACTTCCTGTATGTACACCTTCATGTGTGTGTGTGTGTGTGTGTATACCCCTCCCCCATTGACAGTGTGTACATACCCACTGAAATTAATCTCCAGTGCAACCTTAACTATGGTGTCACTTCCCTGCCCACCGTACCATAATGTGAATATGTATAAGTAGATAATGATACCATTTAGGTTGATTTTGATAGTTGTTACACCAATATTTCCTTCAGCATTTGTGCTTTATTCATTTGACCCTCTTCTGATGAAGTCTGATGCACTTCTCCTGAAATGGAGATCTGCATTTGGCATTGTACCAGGATTTCTTTTGTCTCACTCCGTTCTCTTGCGACTTGGTTGAAATAGTCTCTCATTTACATATATAATTTAGCATTGTCTTTCAGCTCAGTGTGATAGTATCTGTATTTCTGACAGATTTGTCACAGTATTTGTCTTATTTCTATCAACTGCCTGATTCTCTGTCGTTGTCTTGTTCACTATATTTCATTTGTCTCAGTACCTGCCACTCTCACTATATTTGTCTTCGTCCAAGTCATTATGCTCCTTCAAGCTATGTCTCATTCACTGATATTGGTCTTGCTCTCAGTATTTTTGTCAGTCACGGTATTGTTTTGTAAATTATAGATGCAGTTGTCAGAATATTTGTCTTAGTCTCATTATATTTACTACTAGTTTAGTCGTTTGTTTACTACTAGTTGTTTGTTGTGCTTGGTATTATAAAAAACATTTGCCTATCCCAAGGTATTTATTGTATAATCTACAGTAAATAGACAAACAATGCAGTCTAGACATATGAAGCATGAGGTGGCCAGAAAATATATTTATCACATAGCAATGCTGTTTTTTTTAAAATTTCCTCCCATTTAAAATAAATATAACATTTCTGGTTTGTCTCAGTGTTTGTCTTCTATCCTATTTTTGTCTCATTCTCAGGCCAGGTTTTAGTTCAATATATTTAATTTTTATCTTACTTCGATCTTTTCTTCTCCCAGTGACCCGTAAGCATAATTCATTTTTCTTCATTGACTCTGAAAATGGCTGAATTGCATGTGCATCTCTGAGAAAAGGATGCTGTTGGAGGTCAGAGCAACAGTGTCATGCAAGTGAATGCAAATATGTGAGTTCTTGCTCTGAACTTTTGTAAGTTCAATCAGAGAGCTCTGGAACAATGTGAATTTTTGCTTGTGGGAGGCCAGAATGGTTTTCATCGGGGCTTCATCAGCGTCTCTTCTCAATTTTAATACTGCATGAACCGGCTAGGCACCTGCTGCAATATGTTAAAAATCTCTTGTATATTTTTAAAGGACATTTATTAAATAAACAGCTTGAATGTAATTGTTCAGGGAGAAAAATGCTTTTTTCCAGCTCCCCCTAAAGGAATTTTATTGGCAACAGATCTGAAGAAACTGCCAGCGAATGTAAAAAATAAAAATAAAAAATGTGTATATATAGTGCTCAGCAAAAAAAAAGGCAAGACAAGAACAAGAAACAACATATACAAAATCAAAACAGGCTTTTAGTTTAATGGTTTTTCAGCAAGCATAAGATATATAGTGAATAAAGGTGCAACAACAAAACAAGTGCACGGGAATGGTATGTCTGTGTTTCATGTACAAGCAGAAGCAATGCATAGAGGCTGGATTTATAGATGTTATGTACTCAGCATACAAACAGAAAGAAAGAAAACATAAATACTCTTCTTGAAAGGTTGCAATGTAGTGATTTTTTCCTTAGAATCTAGAAATCTATTGGACAACAACCAAATAGAGAGAGAGAGACACACACACAGCAGGCTGCTACCTAAGGCAGAGGGGCACAACTAAACCAATCCACCTTGCTTGAAAGTTGCTCTTTTGCAGTCTGCCAGCTAAGAAGCAAAGTCTTACACTTCCTGCGAACAGGACCAGGAAGCCACTTAGGATTTAAAGTGATAGCTTGCAGTTTTCAATACAACAGTTTCCATATCTGTCCTTTCAAATGCCCTGTAATCTCTCCCAGGCTTTAGAAAGTACAAGACTCCTAGAGGCACGTAGAAGCAGCCCAGAAAAGTGAAGTTGGGGAGAAGTACAATGGCAGTAATCATAGGAGGAAAAGACCCAAGACGTTCATGTGAATGGAGGCAACAAAAATTTGGGGTGAGGAAACAGAATGAGACTGTAGGAGAGTTTTGGAGACTAGGGATGCTGGCGCATTGAGCTTCTTTACTTGAAGGGCAGAGATATGTCTATAGCTTTCCACTTTCTCGTTGATTTAAATGTGAAATTTTACTAAGCATACCAGGCTGCTAAGTGTACTGTAAGGGGTTATCATGGTGGCTTTATCTGTGAGCAGAAACTCTCAGGCACAATTCACAGAAAGAAAGAGAAGTCGGGACTCCATAAAAGCAATGTCCCTGGTCCTTGGCTGGTGTAAATGGATGTGACCGGAGCTGTACTAGTTTTCACCAGGCCAGGCCCTATATCTGTCCATTGGAGATGCAACGTTGTGCAAAATCCATGGAACAAGAAACACTGTTTCTCTCTCAAGGGTGAAGCTTCTGTAACCAGCTGAAGGATATTTACTGGCCCTAGAAAAATAGGTTTGTGTGTACGGATGACAGGAACCACTCTGATCATAGTTCCTGTAGCAACACACACCGCATCCTGTGCAAACCACACAACTCCTGAATTTTTGGATTTACCTGAGCAGCTGAACGCCTGACAGACCTAGACACACACATTTTCCCTATGTGATCCCTAAGCCTTAGATCCAACAATGTGTAACTAACCTGCTAGATTACTGCACAAATACCATTTTTATTTCATCTAATACTGTTTCAGATAATTACTTTGTGCTGATATGTGCTACTGCTACTCATGCACACTCCTCACAACCAGGTCTGTTTAGACCAGTAAAAAAGTGCTTTTAAAAATCAAGATAGATAGCATGATTCTAAATGCCTGATAACACCTATTAGAGAGAGAAGCTGTGTAAAGTAATATATTTTATTGGACCAATTTCTGTTGGTTAGAGACAAGCTTTGGAGCTTACACAGGTCATGTAAATTCAGTGTATGCTCAAAAACTTCTCTCTCTCACCAATGGAAGTTGGTCCAATGAAAGATATTACCTCACTTATCTGATGTCTCTAATATCTTGAGAACAGCAAAACCACAACTACATGTTAACACCCATTGGCAGATTAATAACTTTGCAGTCATGGTTGGGTTGAAGCCTAAATTTATTTTTTTTAAAAAGAAGGGATGATCCTGAATTCAGAGATTCCAAGGCCAGAAGCGACCACTGTGTTCATCAAGTCTAACCTCTTGTATAACACTGACCAGAGAACTTCCCCAAATAACTCCTAAAGCAGATCTTTCAGAAAAAAAATGCCAACCTTGATTTTAAAATTATCAGTAATGGAGACTAGAACGTGACCTTTGGTAAATTGTTCTGCTGGTTATAATTTCTCAGTTAAAAAATATGCTTTACTAGCATAAGTGCCCGGCGTTGCTCGGGTCAGTCGGAGGTGGGGAGGGGGCAGACAGTTGACACCCCCTGACCAACCCCAACACCCACCCTTCACCCACCCTGACATCTTCCCACCCCCCCGACCAACCCCAAGACCCCCCGGCTCACTTACCCCCCGACCAAACCCGACAACCCCACCTGACCCCCCAAAACAAACCCAACACCCCCACGTCACCCCCCGACAAAACCCGACACCCCCACCTCACTCCCTGAGCAAACCCGACACCCCCACCTCACCCCCCGACCGAACAGTGTATTTAATAATCTGTGTGCTACACAGTGCACCGTGAGCCGGGAGGGGGGGGGGGTGTCGGGTTTGGTCGGGGGGTCAGGTGGGGGTGTTGGGTTTGCTTGGGGGGGTCAGGTGGGGTTGTCGGGTTTGGTCGGGGGGGTAAGTGAGCCGGGGGGTGTAGGGTTTGGTCTGGGGGGGTGGGAAGGTGTTGGGGTGGGTGAGGGGTGAGTGTTGCGGTTGGTCAGGGGGTGTTGCGGTTGGTGGGGGGCTGAGGTGGGGGTGTCAGGTTTGCTTGGGGGGATGAGGTGGGGGTGTCGGGTTCGGTCGGGGGTAAGTGAGCCGGGGGGGTGTCGGGTTTGGTCTGGGGGGGTGGGAAGGTGTCGTGGTGGGTGAGGGGTGAGGTGTGGGTGTTGGGGTTGGTCAGGGGGTGTTGTGGTTGGTGGGGGGGGTGAGGTGGGGGTGTCGGGTTTGCTTGGGGGGGTGAGGTGGGAGTGTCGGTTTCGGTCGGGGGGTAAGTGAGCCGGGGGGTGTCAGGTTTGGTCTGGGGGTGTTGCGATTGGTGTATGGGGGGGTGAGGTGGGGGTGTCAGGTTCGGTCGGGGGGTAAGTGAGCCAGGGGGTGTCGGGTTTGGTCTGGGGGGGTGGGAAGGTGTTGGGGTGGGTGAGGGGTGAGGGGTGGGTGTTGGGGTTGGTCAGGGGGTGTTGTGGTTGGTGGGGGGGGTGAGGTGGGGGTGTCGGGTTTGCTTGGGGGGGTGAGGTGGGAGTGTCGGTTTCGGTCGGGGGGTAAGTGAGCCGGGGGGTGTCAGGTTTGGTCTGGGGGTGTTGCGATTGGTGTGGGGGGGTGAGGTGGGGTTGTCAGGTTCGGTCGGGGGGTAAGTGAGCCAGGGGGTGTCGGGTTTGGTCTGGGGGGGTGGGAAGGTGTTGGGGTGGGTGAGGAGTGAGGGGTGGGTGTTGGGGTTGGTCAGGGGGTGTTGCGGTTGGTGGGGGGGTGAGGTGGCGGTGTCGGGTTTGGTCGGGGGGTAAGTGAGCCGGGGGGGGTGTCGGGTTTGGTCTGGGCACCCACCCCAACACCTCCCCCCCCCAGACCAAACCCAACACCCACACCACACCCCTCACACCACCGACACCTTCCCACCCCCCGAAGCAAACCCGAAACCCCCACCTCACCCCCCCGACCGAATCCGACACCCCCACCTCACTTACCGTCCCACCAAACCCAACTCAGATCCGTCGCAGGAGGGGAGGGGGCCCAGAGCCGAGGTTTTCCGGGGACCTTCGCAGGTGGGGGGGGCACAGAGCTGATGTAGTCCGGGGTTCCGTTGGGGAGGTGGGAGGGGCAGAGAACTGAGGGATCTCCGGGGTTCCGTTGGGGAGGTGGGAGGGGCAGAGAACTGAGGGATCTCCGGGGTTCCGTTGGAGGAGGGAGGGGTGAGCTGAGCGAGTGAGGTGTCTGTTGGAGGGGGGTATTATGACATCATCACCACCTAACTGCCAAGCTGATGTGATTGGCCCTGAAAGACTTTCACCCCTGGGGGGCGTCAGAGGTGAGATCCGAAAATTTTTCGACCCTTACCAGCATCTAGACCCCAAGACCCCTCACTGTACCAAAATTCAAGTCTCTGGCTCAAACGGTGCGGGAGGACTTCGCAGTCATACATACACTCATACATACACCACTTGACTTTTATATATATAGATTTTCAGTCTGAAGTTGTCTAGCTTCCACTTCCAGCCGTTGAATTGTGTTAGACCTTTCTCTGCTAGATTGAAGAGCTCATTGTTAAACATTTATTCCCTGTGTAAGTACTTATAGATAGGGTGACCAGATGTCCTGTTTTTAAAGTGACAGTCCCCTTTTTTGGGACTTTTTCCTTATATAGGTGCCTATTATCCCCTACCCCCGTGCCGTTTTCTGGTCACCCTATTTATAGACTATAATCAAATCACCCCTGAACCATCTCTTTGTTAAGATAAATAGCAGGTTTTGTAATCCATTAATCCTTCTTGTGACTCTTCTCTGTACTCTCTCCATTTTACCAACATTCTCCTTCAATTGGACTGTGAAACTGAACATAGTATTCCAGAAGTGGTCACACTAGTGACAAATACAAAGGTAAAATAATCTCTCATCTCTTACTCAAGATTCCCCTTTTTATGCAGCCAAAGGAGTGGTGGGCAACCTGCGGCCTGCATGTGGCCCGTCAGGGTAATCTGCTGGCGGTCCGTGAGACGGTTTGCTGATGTTGACTGTCTTCAGGCATGGCCGCCTGCAGCTCCCAGTGGCCATGATTCCATTTCTACTTTCTGATTTCTATTAATTAATATCAACTTCCCCATTCTTTCATTTATCTTCTATTGTTTTTTAATTTTTTATAGCTGCCTTCATTTCTCTTCCAAATCTGTTCGGTTATCTAACCAATTCCACTTCCTTGATTTGTTGCTCATTGGACATCTACTTTACTTAAACAATTCCCAATTATCATTCACATTTGTCTGATTAAAATCTTTCTCCCAGCTGATTTGACTCAATTTTTTCCCAGCTTTCTGAATATGGCCCTTCTAAAGTACCAAGTGTGTGTGTGTGTGTATGTGTGTATCTATATATATTATGGGTTTGGACTTCATTCTTTTTGAACATTATAAATGTGATCAAGTGATAATCACTAAGCTACCATGAATTTTTAGTTGTGTGGTCAGTTCCTCTTTTTTATAATAGACCTAGTCTTGACATAATCCGTCTCTAGAGTATCACTATCATCAATCCCAAGCATTCAAAAATCATATTAGGCATCAAAAATCACAAGCCTTGAAAAATAATACTATTAGACTTCTGTGTGTTTTTTGGCTTTTGAATCCTTCGAGTTAACATTTTCAATCTTATCTCTGTAACCATGAAGGCTAGAAAATATTAAAAAAGAAAGAAAGCTGAGATTGAGTTTATTCACATGACTGAAGGCTATAGGCCCAGAAGAAAAACAAAATATCATGACATTTGTGATAACATTGCAAGAGGTGACAACCCTGAGAAAGTGTTAGGGGATGTTTTGAGTCATGTTTGCTAACTTAGTTTATAAAATCACTTTCCCCCCTAGTTTGGACACACCCTGACAGTGATATGAAATAGTCAAACTCCTGACCTTCACTCAGTGTAATTTCCCAGGTCAGGCATTCTTTGCATGTAGAGAGGATCTTTGTAAATAGATCATATGTAGTTTGATGCAGGTGTTCAGTATTAAAACTGTGAGCTGTTGGTCTGTTTTAATCAGGCACACAGTTTGCATGACATGTTTCTCTTCTGTGACTGTATGAGCATAATTCTTAAAACAGATTTCTGGAATGTTTACATGTTTCAAATCTGTTTCCCTCAAATATTGTCTAATCACTTAAATTCACTATTCCAGTGGGTAAATTCATCCACTAGAATATTTAAAGAAAGAAAATGAAAGGAGCATGAATACATCCACACTTATTTTATTTTTTATTTGTATGGGTGGATATTCATGGAAAATATTCTGAAGTATTCATTCATCTCTGAAGAACATTGATACATGGCTGATTAATTAAAAGATATTTTCAAAGAACATATTAAATCATAGTACTGGAAAACATGACCATTGTATCTCATCAGCTATGTTTATAATCTATATATTGCAACATCTGAATATATATTAAAACAGTACACAAGGAACTGGTACATGTATTTAAAATACTTGACCCACATAAAATGTAGTTCAAATATACTTTTTTACATGATGGACATTTTATAAAAATATATTTTAATAAACGTGAAATAAAGTCCAGAACTAGTATGGTAAACAATGTTAATCATTGTAAGTACCTGTTCAGTAGTAGTTGTCAAAATGGTATGCTCTATGATGGATCAGTTGTTTCTGTTGACCGCAGCATGGTTCTTCCGGTGGTAAAATGGATGGACGTGGTCATTTGACAGGCCTCCGGTGGATAACCATTTTCCTCCTGTCATTAACAATGGTGAAGATTAAAAACAATGCAACATAATACCAACAGTATCCCTGTGATTTCTTTACTCATGTAAAGATTTCCTGATGGTTGCTCAGATATGTGAACAGCTGGCTTCTGCACATAATCTGTCACTGGCAGCATTATGCCCATCTAAAACCAACCTCACTTGGGACCTGATAGCTAGTGAAGGGGAGCAGAAGAACTTGTGAGCCAGCTCTGTGCCAACAGAAGACGTGGACAGGAGTTTAGGCTGTCAAGAAACCATTACATGGTCAATGAGCATCAAGTATTATTGGTAAAGGCAGGAGTCTCTGTTGGAGTTATGCAAACTACAGTCCAGTCTCAGGTTACGACACTATGGAAGTGGTTCCTAATTTTTTTTATAGAGTAGGCTACATCTCAATAAAGAGAGAATCGTGCATCAGCTCCTTCCCATTTGCAATACAATAGCCTCCCTGTGCTATTTGCATACAGGGAAAAGTAATATTAAGAAAATATGTTGTTTTATGCTTTTGCTTTTGTTACAGTAATTTAGCAGCTGGAAATTGACCTTGTGACCAGCTAGCTTGCCACTAATATTTTCTCTGTGTAACTAATACTTGTGGACCAGAGTTTGGGATTTAATAGTTTAGTGGACCATCAGTTATACATTGATTATAGACTAAAGTGAGAAAAATATCCCATCATCCCCTCAGCTCAACAAATGCAATCCTTGGTCTCTGAAAAAAAGAAAAAAATCCCAGATATTCTTGTTCTTTTATTTTACTGTTGGACATTTATCAGTTCTTCAAGAGATTAATAAATATCAAGGGGAGTGATTGCCTCACTCTTTTCTTATGACTCCAGAATTAATCCTCTTTCAATCCATCAGTCAGTGATTGGAGTTCCAGGCTGGCTCCTAGTGGAAAGACTCATTTAAGTTGATTGATAAACTGAGTTACTTTGATGAAATATGGTCTGCTTTTATTCATCTTTTTGCTTAATAATGAGCTGTCTGGTTGCCCTCCTTCCTTTGATATTTGCTGTATTACAATGTATAAGCATTTGCATTTTCTATATTCTGTAACCTTATTTCTTTCAGGACTTTTCTGGTGTACTTGGATGTTTCTTCCTTTTTATTATATCCTGCTGTTATGTATACATGTATTTATTACATATGTACATGTATGTACATATAAATACATATATATTTTACATACATATGTAAACAGGTCTCTTATGGAACACAGGAATTACCATATGGAATCAGACCAATATTTCACCTAGTCTGATACAATCTTAACAACAGTGGCCAGTAGACAGCTGTGGAATAATCTCCCATAGTGGAAGATTCTTCCTATATCTGCCTATATCCTTGAAGCATGAGGATTTATATTCCTGTTGTAAAGAAAATATTGTTTTAATCATATCTAATATAACCATGGATGGTCTCATAATGGATATATATAGTGGCGGTTAATTATGCTTGGTGTTTAAAAACCAAAATCTAACACCCTACTTAATTTGCCATATTGCAGAAATTGTGGATCCCACAATATTAGTCTTCCACCTCCATTTCGTCAGCTGCCCTTGGCTGACAGCGGGAGTCTTGGCTGCCAACTGCCTGGGGCCGACAGCGGGAGCCCTAGCTGGCACGGCCATGGCTCCCGCTGTCAGCCCCGCACATTAATGACTGTAATATAGTTGCAGCAAAATGTCTGGTTATTAAAAAAATTAGCAGGCATAACATAATACTTGAGTGTTTATATTGTTCCAGCAATTTTTTTCCTAAACAAATATTTCCACTTTGGCCTTTCCGGATTGCTGCAGTTAATAAATGTCCTGTTACTACTTTTCTGCAATTTTCCATGTCTTGCCCACAACGCAGCTGCAATTCTTTGAAAATCATCCCGCAATTCAAGTTGAGCCCTAGCTAAAACTTACTTCCTTTTATATTTGCTTGCCATTCCGTTTAATTGAATTTCTCCTTGTTTCTTGCTTTAGGACAGGGCCAATAGGAATACATGATTATCTTTGTCATGTCCTTTATAATTTTATTATTTTATCATGAACTCTCTTATTTGTCTCCTTTCTAAAAGGTCCTGCTGTTTTCAGTCTTTCCTTATATGCAGGGCCATCCTTACCCATACGCAAAGTACACAGCTGCGTTGGGCACCAGGAAATTTGAGGCATCACATTTCCTGGTGCCCTGCACAGCTGCATGCTGCTCTTGATTCTTAACAGAAATCCTGTTCTGTTCTAGAGGTGACTGCATGTCTGTGGGTAAAGTAATTCCCTCATTTTACGTAGAGCCCCTGATCTTGCATTCAGGTCTGCATTGGGGGAGACATATACTCAAAAACAGGCAGTCACTGGAGTCAGAGCCCTATACAGAAATAAACAAATAATTCTACAAGACATAGTCCTGATCAATCTGTCTTGCACTGTATTTTCTCTTTCTAGTTGAAATCTATGAGCTTCATTTTGCAAACACCTGAGAAGCTTTATTCACATGAAGATTCCCATTAGAGTCAAGGGGATAGATCTGCAAAAGTATTTTGGTGCCTAAAGATGTAAATAGGCTCCTCGTGGGATTTACTAAGTGCCTAAGAGAGTTAGGCACCTAAAGAAGCCCATAGACTTTCAATAGGAGTTTGACTCCTAATCTGCTTGTTAATTTTGTAATTACCACTAGGTACCTAGCTGCATCTTCAGGCACCTAAATACCTTTGTAAATCTGGCCCCTATTCATGTAGGTAAAGCTACACTCATGCATAGAAATTTGCAAGATTGGTCCTTCCTCCTGTACCCCTAAACATAATGTTTGTGAGCAAGTCTCAGTGCAATAATCCTCTTATAACCTTTTATCGTAAAGAAATAGAACATTTCAGGTGCTGTTTTCATCATATTAATTTCTAAATTAAGCTAATACTTTATTGATTTAAACGTCAGACCTTTTCCTGATAAAATAAAATATATATTTTTTAATAAATGACCCAACAACTTGAGCTTTCGAGTGCCTATCCTTGCTCTCATGAAATGAAATCAGATACTTTGCTGTTATAAAAAGGTCAAGTGACAGTTGCTGATAATCAACAAACAAGTAAATTTATACATTTGCTGCCCTCAGACATTTTTCTTGTTGATCATATTGCTCTTTGAGTCTAATCTCAAATGTCAAATTAATCTCATTCCTTACATTTTACCCATGACATATTTCAATTCTGTCATTAGCAGTCTTGTTTCCCCAAAAAGTTGTGTAAAGACAGTAAGTTTATTTTTTTCTCCTAGAGCTAGGGTTTCACCCTCTGTTCCAAAGCTAAGTGTGAACAAAACTATATACATCAAAAAGTGAGGTGCCTTTCCCACCCCCAGTTCAGGAGGAAGTTTCCTATTCATCTGAATTGGGTGGTTCTGAGTGCGTGCTACTCCTTTTTTCATACACTGTTGTTAGAAAAGAGACACGGGGACTAGATTGAATTTGGGCCTACGCTGGTGGCAGGATCATAGATGATGAAAAGACTTCCGGGGGGATTTTGCAGTGGTGGAAAGCCGCTGCAACCACCCCTTTCTTTGGGTGTCCTCAAAAATCCAGCAAAACCCCAAATGTAAGGAATTGTTGGGAGGAAGAATGACTAAGGGAGCAGATGGTTGTGCTGAATCAGCTTCCCCTCCTCCCCCAAAGCCTTCACTGGTGGTGCTTTAATGGAGCTCCTGACAGAAACTATTGTGTCCTTATCTAATATTACCCTGAGGTAGAAGAGCAGTAGAAACACTTCCCTTTGGGTGAATTCTCCATCAAAAATAGTGGGCCTTGTTCATACATAAGTTTAGTCAATGCCATTTGCACCACCAAATTGTGATGGCAAATGGAGACCTTGGATCTAAGCCACCATTGGTGTAAATCAGTGTAGCTCCACTGAAGCCAATTTATCCAAGCTTAAATAAGTGACCAATCTTCCCCTTCTTATTTTTTAAGACACTATGTAGCACAGTGATTTCTAATATTTGTTTGTAATGTATTCTTTAAAAAAGCGAAAACAAAAACAAAATTGTAAAAAGCTTTTAAGGGTATAATTTTTTTAAACTTTGAAAATGTAGTGGGAAAATATCTTCTCTTAACTTACCCTTTCTTACAAAAGAATGACTTCCTTTAACACATGGGTAAAGACAAAGGTTTGCTACTGCACTAAAGGATTGCAATCTAGTTTAAGAAAATTATATGTCTTCATCTCTTGATTTAAGATGGTCTGTTTCCCTGTGTTTATAATCAATTACTTTTCGTAAAAATTCATGTCCTGGACCAACGCTCATTCTTCAAGACTTCAGCCAACTTTCCTTCATAGGTATTAATACAAAATTGTCCAGTATGATGTCTGGTGGTTTTCACCTTCCTGTGAAGCATCTAACGTCCGCCACTATTGAAGACAGGAAAACAGACAGGAATAGGGTTACTAGATAGCAACTGTGAAAAAAGGGGACAGAGGATGGAGGGTACTAAGCGCCTATATAAGAAAAAGTCCCCCAAAACAGGACTGTCCCTTTAAAAAGGGGACACCTGATCACCCTAGACAGGAAGAACAATTGGTGTGATCGGAAATGGACATTTCTCACTCTGGTGTAATCATGAAATAGTCACTACAGAGAAGTCCATAGTATCCTGCCTTACAATAAAATGTGTTTCCATGGCAACAGACCATTGCTTTGCAAGTTGTAAAACTCTAATATTTTTAGGGACCTTCTGCTTCTGAACTGTGTGTGATACCTGGAGAGAGGTCACCCCTGAAAATCAGTGTGGTCTCTCCGAGGGATAGCCCTTTCCTGGAACTAAAATATTTGAAAAATTAACATTAACAGGAGTTGTGTGGTTAATATCTTTATGCACTACACTGAAATAGACTTTTAAATTCCTCATATTTTCTGCTAAAAATGTGGTCACTGATCGTACTGGATTGTGACAGTTTTAAGTTACAATTTCCTTGCTTCTGTGGCTTTGTTTCTAAATCCAGCTCACTGCCCTTTTGGCCTATTGTTCCATGGCAGCAAAAGAAAGTACAATGCAATCTCTGAACGTGGTTGTAGGACTCAGGATGACAAGTAAGTGAAAAAGAATAGGGTGTGGGGGAAATCATGTTGTTGAGCTTTTTGGAAATCTGAACTGCCTTTAATCCTACAGCAGATAGAGCTGCAAATAAGATAAAATAAAATAGTTACATGCAGATCTAGAGGTGGTGAAAATGAGATTGAGAGAGGAAAACTTGACAAGCAACCACGAAAGAAAAGTTAAGAGAATACCACAAGGAGGGCTGTATCACTCTCAAACATGTTTAGATCAGCTCTAGCCAATTTTTGGTAAGTTAAAAATCTTCATAGGCAGAGACAATACAAATGTGCAAAAAGGGAAACACGAGGCATTTGATGATGATATGAAAACAGTGGGCTGGATTTACAAAAGGAACTAGTAATATTTATCTGTTTTGAATATCTGATTTCAAGGAATCATGGGTTAGAGAGGGGCACCCTTGTCATAAAGGGTGAGGTCCAATGCTTAGTTGAATCTGTCTGTTGACTGAGTCCCGCCTGAGTCCAGGACATCATCCCTGGTGATGATCCCAGCAAGGAAGTCATGCATATAATTGAGGAGTCTCCTGTTTCAGTGGGGTGTGGGATCCACTGCAGGTTAGCTTCTTCCCTCAAATACATGGGTGTTTCTCAGTATAGTCTGTCCATGAAGCTTAGGATCTGATTTTTGAAAAGTCATCCTTGCATTTTCTGCTCACAAATTGCGGGCGTGAATAATTTCAGACACAGTTTTGCATCTGAAGCTATTTGCAGGTGCAGTAATGTCGGTTGGATGTTTTACATACCTGATTCACAGGTGCAATCAGGTATGATATTTATTGTTCATGGAAAGTACTGCAGGTGCACAAAGTAAGAAAGCCAGTCTCAGAATCAGACTCTTAATATTTATTATTGTATACAAAACATCAATATGTCATTGGCATAGGTAACTAAATAATTGTACTAGTTATCAATTAAAGGAATGCCAGGTTGGATAAAGTTCTTGGTCCAATCTTTGTCTTTTGCCTTCTCATCACGTAGGTTAAAGAAGACACAACTCTGCATAAAACAAACAAAACTTTCAATTATTTTCTCTTCTCTCAGCATATAATTGCTCCATGATCTTGAAGAAACAAAGGACTTTAGAGATGCGATTATAAATGTAATGTCCCCACCTGCCAGAGGGGACACCCTCCTTACATCTAACTGTTCTATGCTCAAATCTTCCTGCACCATTGTCTAGCTGCCACTCTGCTCCACGTTTTTCCTTTGCTCTCTGCTCCCAACGTATGAAGAAATCCTCTTCTTATTTATTTATTTTAATCAGCCTGGGTCAAATGTTTAAATAGTTTAATATTTTTAATATAAGCGTTGTCTTCCCGGCTCTGTGTGTCTATATCTCATCCTCTGCCTCCAGTGAGGGGTATTAGATTTAAAGTAAATGCGAGCATAAGAGGGTACTGTGGAGGTTCATGCACCCTACTGAAGCGAGTTCATAATGCTCATGCTTATTCGGGAGATTACTTCTGTGTAAGGGTTTTCATCACTGGCAGACAACCAGGAATATTGTCCTGGACCTCATTCTAGGGAAAGAACAGCAAGGCTCGATTTTGATTCCATTTCCCCTTTGGATATTCCAGTCTCCTGGTTTGAGCCTCAGGGGTTTTTCATCTGCTCCTCCCACTTCCCACCTCATTATCTGATCAGCAGGGAGTGGAAGCAGTGCCTGCTCCTGCTGAACAGCTAAGAGGCAGGAAGCTGGGGGTGGGAAGGAGGGTGCAGTCCATGTGTGGATCAGTGGATTCTGGCAGTCAAGTGCAGCTACAAAGAAGCTGGCAGATCGGGTCCTCTGATATTTTAATAGAGGAAGAGAATGAAGATAAACTGCCAGATCATAGGAGAAGGTAGTGAGTGTGCAACTTTCTCAAATGCAGTTCTTCTCCCTTTGCAGGGACTCCCTTACAGCTCTAAGCTGACAGGAGAGAGCGCTCCCATGGCTTAGTTACTCCATTTCCACAAGAGAAGTTCTCTCATTGACATAGTTCCGTCTACACAGAGCGTCTAAAGTGGGTGTAACTATATCGCTCGGAGTGTGGATTTTTCACACCCCTGAGCAGTGTAGTTATTTTGAGGTAAATGTATAGTGTAAACCTGGTCTTAGACTTAGAATCTCTACTAGCACTTGAGGCAACTGATTTTCCCCCACTGCAGTCTGTCCAGGTCAAAAGGAAAGGGAATGAATTCTAGGACTCCACCAACTGCTCAGAAGTGACTTGATGGGCGTGGGGAGAAAAGAGAATGGAGAACGTGTGTGTGGCAGAGGAAAGAAGAGGGGTGTGTACGTGCTGGTGTGGAGGAATATGATGGGAATAACTGGAAAGATTCAGAATGGGAAAAGAAATAAGATGCGGGATGGGACAAAAAGTGAGAGGGGAATGGAATGGAGTTGTGACATTTAGGTAAATGTAGAAGTAAGTAGAGAAGAAAAATTAGCTGGTGGAAAATCAGGTGCTGGGAAAGAGACGTGTTTTCTGCCATTATGTGAATGAATGACACATAGAATATGTACATAAGATCCACATACTTGCTCATCTTTTAAGGTAATGTCATGGTTCAGGTTTATCTGGTATGTTGTGTGTGATGTCCAAAAGTAAAAAGCTGCCTTTGTTTGATGTGGATGGAATGGATGTTTCTTTCCTACATATGAAAATGCAAGATTGTAGAACTTTTCTTGGGTTTTATACAAGTTAATAAATATAGAAAATATAAAGGACTTTGCTCAGTGTCTTGCAGAGTCCACAGAGCAGCAGTCTGTGGAGGCTCTTTCGCTGACTCACTGAGATTCTGCTGAGGTTAGCACAGGGTGAAGTGAAAGCTGCAACACCATTTGCCTCTGCACTGCTCTTCTGCCTGGTGAGAAAGCAGGCAGGTGTACAAGACTCTTAAGGGTATGTCTACACTGCAATCAGACAGCTGTGGCCGGCCCATGTCAGCTGGCTCAACTGAAGAGGGTTGAGGTGAGTGTGAATGGGGCCAGGCTGTAGGCAAAGCAGCTCACAGTAACAGCACACAGCACACAGCTGTTGGCTCATGCCAAGAGGATAACAGTTACACAAATGTGAGGAGATTGTGCCTCACTTCATAAAAGGTTGGTTAGAAGTACTAGGTAAATTTGAAAAAGTTCAACATAGGCCTAAAAAGTTGCTGAAAGTAATGAAGGAGCCCATGTCTGAGGAGAGCGGGAAAGCTTGGATTGGTGAGCCTTGAAAATAGGTGAGATGACATGGTGGAAATATTTAAACTGCACTGGCTAATGAAGGGCAAGATACTGATACCCTGTTTCCCCGAAAGTAAGACATCCCCCGAAAATAAGACGTACTTCAAGTTTTGCCTCTCGCTGTAATATAATGTAATGTAATTTTGGGAGCAAAAATTAATATAAGACACTGTCTTATTTTTGGGGAAACACGGTATATATCCTACTCGCCTTGAGTATCTCCTTTTCTCTAGAATAGTCCCCCTGAAATCAATAGGACTCTACTAATTTTGAATAATACTTTATTTCACAAAAAGTTGGCAGATTCCACGCGTAAAGTAGCTATGATAAAATTAATTGTGATATGGTTATTGGACAGATGAACTAGTGAGCATATATTTAAATGAAGAGGGAATGGATGGAAGGATTTGTAAAAAGGAGTATAAAGCAAGACTAGCAAATAGGAAGATTGAACTTACAACTGAAGTAATAATATTAGTACCTAGCTCTCATATAACACAAAGATGAGTGGCAAAGATATATTTAAGAATGAAAAGAATGATTATATTGAATGCAACAAACTCTGGGGAATTAGTTTTGTCTTTGGAAATAGCTAACCACACAATCATGCTGGAAATGTTTCATGAAATTGGCTGTTTGGTTCTTCGTCATAGTCTTGTGCAGCACATTTCATTAGGGTGTGCACCCAGGACTCCCTCCCCAGGACTTCACCCCCTATCTAAGCCTCCCTGCTCCTTGTTGGCTGACTACCCCCTCCTATGACCCCCTCATCCTAACGCCCCCCCCCAGGATCCTATCCCACCTTTCCCCTGACTGCCCCGACCCTCATCCACCCCCCACCCCCAGACAGACCCCTGGGACTCCCATGCCTCTACAACCGCTCCCCGCTCCTTGACAGGACCCCCAGAACTCCTGACCCATCCAACCTCCCCTGCTCCCTGCCTGCCCTGACCTCCTCCACACCCCTGCCCCGACAGCCACCCCCCCGGAACCCCTGACCCCCCAACCTCCCCTCCTCCCTGTCCCTTGACTGCCCCAACCCCTCTCCACATCCCTGCCCCTGACAGCCCCTGACAGCCCCCCCAGAACTCCTGACTCATCCACCCCCCTGCTCCTTGTCCCCTGACAACTCCTTCCAGAGACCCTCCACCCTAACTGCCCCCCCCCAGGATCCTCCTTGCTCCCTGTCCCCTGACTCCTTATCCAATCCCACCTGACCCCAGGCCCATTACCACGAGGCTCCTAGCAGCATGTTTTGCTCTGCACAGAGCCAGACATGCTGCCCTGTGGAAGAGGGCAGCTCTGCCCCCAGAGTGCTGCGTATGCAGCATGATGGCTCCAGGCGAGGGAGGAAGGTGGAGGAGGGGCCGGTGGCTTGCTGCGCCAGGAGAGCGGGGCCATTTGCCCAACCCTGCATTAGGGTGTGCCTGGGCACACCCTGCGCGCACACCTATGTTCTTTGTAGGAGAGTGATGTTTTGCAGCTTTTAACAGATGAAGAGGGTATTTTTTCCCCTTGAGAAAAAGTTTACATTAAGTTTAACATTTAAAAAATGTTTTAAACTTTACAGGCTAGCGTCAAATAGATCCAGAGAACAGAGCAATGCAGTGCACATTTGTGGCTCTAAGCAACTGATAAATGGCACACCCGGTTCATAGAACTGGCATGCCTGATCTACATAAGTGTCAGGGCTGGTACGGTCTACCAGTCCATTTAGCATAGTTAGCATGTGTGAAGTGATATTTGCTGCTGGCATTAAGTACACTTTTACTGGAGGGGCCCTTTGTTCATCTCAGGCTTCTTTTCTCTTCCATTACAGTAGCTAAGCCAGTTAATCTTACTTTCATATAATATTTTAAAATGTTTTACTGCTTTGTACAATGGTTATTTTAAAGCAATTCATGAAATAAAAGTGAACATCTTCTGGAACAATGTACTCCTATGAGTCTGTGATAATTGGGGATCATTGCTTAATTGGCAGGTTGCTCTTTTCACTGGGCTGTGTGCCAATCAAGTGGAGTCTACTGTATTTTAATTAAATATTTTTAGTACGTCCAATATGAGACTCTTGGCTTTTGCCTTGTTTCATTCAATTTTCACTGGTATTGTAATAATTCAGGCATTTATATGTACAGTAGTAATAATTATATTCTAATAAATAGAATCCTTGATGTTCCGGAAGTCTGGCCTCAGCAGACTGAATACAAGAAGCCTGGAATTCATTTCAGTATTGGTTTTCCTTAACTCTTTGTTAGCTTTAAAAGATAATTTTCCATAGAGGTTTCAGGAAGGTCCAAGTTTCAGCAGTGGCATGGATCACTTGGAAATGCCTAAAGTGTGTTCAGCAACAGTTTTTGAGATCGAAGTGTATGACTAAGGAGGAGGGATAATAAGCAAAGCAGCTATGGAAAAGCCCAACCTGGAGTTTTCACACAATTGTAGGGCCAAATCATACACTTGTACCTTCATGAAAGTGCCTCCAAATTACCTCTTTGAGGTAACTTGGTTCAATCACCCACCCTGTGTAAGGGGGAAACAGACAGTTCAATATCCTAAACATATGGCTGTCCAGATACTTAGAGGGAATTTTGCATATCACAGAGAATCCATACAGCTCGCCAACCTCTGTTCCCCCATGGCAAAATGACCCCCCCCAACAGCTGTTCTCTCATTACATCTCAGTCACAGTCCCTCTCAGGGAAAGCTTCATTGTTTTGAAGAGATTCCCGCATAAAATAGTCTTGGTGGGATCAATATTATCTCATGTGGACCATTTCTCAGGCCCCTCAAACCCAGCTGAGGTTAAACTCCATGAGATCAAGGGGGAACATGCTAAATGAATACTGTTCTTTCCTGTTTAACTCATCGTTTCATCTGAACAGTTCCTCTGCATGTGGGGGCTTAATTATAGGCAGGAATGGGAGCTATCCACCCCAGCTTTTCTCTTTGGAGGGGAGTAACATATCTTTCTCTCCCTGTATTTTTGGCTTGCTGAGGAGGAAGGTAGCATAAGTATGGGGAGAAGAGTTTCTGAGGCGGCTTTGAGCACCTGTGTCGGAAACCCTCCTTGAAAAATGGGATTACTTTCCTGTCAGTGATCAAAACACCCTCAAAACTTCACAGATCTGTCACACTGTATTGCCCATTTTTAAAAATAACCTACTATTTCAGCTCCTTAGAGGATTGGGTGGTCTGTCAAAGAAAAAGCCTTTCCTTTGACATTTTCAGTGCCTTCATAAGATTTTACCTGAAGGAAGACTATTTCAAATTAAGCTTTGTTTGTATTGTAGCATTACAATTGGGGCCTGGAAGCTGGGTTCTCCCAGCTTTTAAAGGAACTTCAATGCAACCCCCCCACCCCCAAAAAAGCTCTCTCAGTTATTTATCTCCAGAGCTATAAAATGCAGATAGCACATGGAGGTGACTTCAGGATTCTGTTAATTAAAACTGAAATGTGAAAGTTCATAAATCTGGAGGAACTAGGTGATAATGTGCATATATCTAATCGACATTTCTAGAAGTGATAATTGAAATGGGTGGTTTTATTTTTTTCCTTCCCTGTCTTTCAATAAAGCTGTTTGAATGATGATGGCAGATTTGACACTAAGGGAGCCTTGGCAGGGGGAGAGAGCAGGGCTACTAGCATGGAGAAAGCCCAGTGCTACACAAAATATTTACTGACAGCTCACAAATAAAGCAGAAAGCCAGTATTTTTTTCCTCTGTCTTGGATATATGCCTCCCTATTAATCTTTTAGAGCACATGCTGCCTTGCTGAATCCCTTATTAAATAATGTACAGACATGTAAGCATTGTTTGCTCTTGTTTAGAGTCAACTGTGAACAAAGGTTTTAGATGTAGTTAGCAGAAGTTATGTGAAGCTACAAATAAATCACAGCTTTAGAGAGCATATCATCCCCTTGTGCAGAGGACATGAAAACCTAGTGTATTCGGGTTGTCTATGATAATAGAGAAATCCCTCCTCCATAATGTTGTCCTCTCTACTTCCTGATGCCCCTCAGCAGCCTCTATGCTGTAGCTGCAGTGGGATTTGGGATTGGGTCTGGGAATAATAAGGAATCAGGTACTCTTCACAGCATTGTTCTCTGCTCAGCCTCTAGGCTTCCAAACAGAGAAGAAACTGGAAGTCAAAGCTGCTTGAAAAAAACATAAATTCCAGCTAGTTCCCCTTCTGGAGAATTTAGTTGCAGATGTGATCTGTCAGGAGGAGAGTGCCTCCAGTCAAACTCCAAGAAGTCACTACTGAGCGTGTGCAAACTGAGATTTTTCAGAGGTTTATAACTTGACCAAATTGAAGGTATCCCCCTGCCAAATTTCAGCTCCCACTTTGGGTCAGGGATGTGCTACAGTGTCTCAATGAAATCACTGTCAGAATTTTTTTAATGTTGGCAAAACAATGTATTTTTTCCTATCCTTGTCCTGAGAAACAGATCTATTTTTACCCAGCGTTGCTCGGGTCAGTCAGAGGTGGGGAGGGGGCAGAGAGCTGAGCGAGTGCGGGGTCCATTGGAGGGGGCAGAGAGCAAACCTGACACCCCTACCTCACCCCCCCCGACCAAACCCGACACCCCCACCGCACTTACCCCTCGACCAACCCCGACTCACATTTTCACACACCCCACCCAAACCCAACATCCCCACGTCTACCCCCACCAACCCCAACACCCCCTGACCAACACTCACACCTCACCCCCCGTAGACCAAACCTGACACACCCACCTCACTTTCCCCCCCAACCAAACCCGACACCCCTACCTACCACCACAAACAAACCCGACACCCACACCTCACTTACCCCTTGACCAACCCAAACCCCCCTCCCCATCCCCCAGCTAAACCCAATACCCCCATGTCTCCCCCCTACCAACACCAACACCCCCTGACCTACACCCACACCTCACCCCCCGTAGACCAAAGCTGACACACCCACCTCACTTCCCCCCCAACCAAACCCGACACCCCTACCTACCACCACAAACAAACCCGACACCCACACCTCACTTACCCCTCGACCAACCCCGACCCCCCTCCTCAACCCCCGACCAAACCCAACACCCCTACCTTACCCCCCCACCAAACCCAACACCCCCTGACCAACCCCAACCCCCACACCTCACCCACCCCGACACCTTCCCACCCCCCCAGACCAAACCCAACACCCCCGGCTCACTTACCCCCCCGACCAAACCCGACACCCCTACCTCACTTACCCTCCAACCAAACCCAACTCGGGTCCGTTGGAGGTGGGGAGGGGGCAGAGAGCTGAGCGAGTGCGGGGTCCGTTGGAGGGGGGAGGGGGCAGAGAGCTGAGCGAGTGCGGGGTCCATTGGAGGGGCGAGGGGGCAGAGAGCTGAGCGAGTGCGATGTCCGTTGGAGGGGGTATTATGACATCATAACTATGTCACAGAGAACAGCAGCTGCTCAGCTGATGTGATTGGCCTTTAAATAATTTCACCTCTGGGGAGCGTCAGAGGTGAGATTTGAAAAATTTTCGACTCTTACCCTGATTAGGACCCCAAGACCTCTAACTGTACCAAATTTCAAGTCTCTAGCTCAAACGGTGTGGAAGGACTAAGCGCAAATACATACACGCATACATACACACACACATACACGCATACACCATTTGACTTTATATATATATATATATATATATATATATACACACACACACATGTATGTGAAGGTGCGTATATATATACATATCAAATATATAATATTTGAGGACATCAAAAGTGATAATAGTTTCAGCCTGAAAAACCTGAAACACATTTTGGACACAGCTGAATGTTGTAGACAACTTTTTTTAAAAAAATTCAGCCTGAGGCAGACACCGAACATAGAAATATTCAGCTTCAGCTATTTAAGTCTGGCAAAGATATATACAACTGAAAACAGGGTTTTATAATGGAAAGTGTTGGGCAACCTTAACAGTAGAGAGGTACCTATAATAAAACCCCAATTTATTATTAAATTTATCATGTAGAATGCACTGTAGAACAAAACTGTCCTGTCTCTCGTTGCCTGTCTGCTTCCTAGATGTCAGGGGAGAGCTCATTAACATCCCGCTTAGATTATTTTTAAAGTTGCCAAGCGATTAAAAAAATTGTGATTAACTGCCCTTTTTAAACAATAATAGAATACTATTTATTTAAATATTTTGTATGTTTTCTACAGTTTCAAATACACTGATTTCAATTATAATACAGAATACAAAGTGTACAGTGCTTACTTTATATTTATTTCTGATTAAAATATTTACACTGTAAAAAAACAAAAGAAATAGTATTTTTCAGTTCACCTAATACAAGTACTGTAGTGCAATCTCTTTATCCTGAAAGTGCAATTTATAAATGTAGAATTATGTACAAAAATATAATTTCATTCAGAAATAAAACAATGTAAAACTTTAGAGCCATTCACTCCTGTTTTTTGCCCTATTTCTTGTTCAGTCAATCGCTCAGACAAACAAGTCTGTTTACATTTGCAGGAGATAAAGCTTCCCGCTTCTTGTTCATAATGTCACCTGAACATGAGAACAAGTGTTCACATGGCACTGATGTAGCTGGCAGTACAAGATATTTACATGCCAGATGGGCTAAAGATTCATTATGTAAAGATTCATGCTCTAACCACCATTCCATAGGACAGGGGTCTCCAAACTTTTCAGCCCGAGGGCCGCATTAACTATCAAATAGCAGTTCGGGGGCCGACAACACACTCGAGGTCCAATTAAAAAAGAATCAAAACATGGATGTTGTTTTTAATTATTTATTTAATATTATTTTATTCAGTTATTATTTAATAACACATTGATACACTACACATGAACACCTGTTCACTACACATGAACACTACACATGAACACTACACATGAACACCTGTTCACTACACATGAACACTACAAATGAACACATGAACACTACACATGAACACTACACATGAACACCTGTTCACTACACATGAACACTACACATGAACACTACACATCAACCCCCCAACTGACCCACCCAGCCAGGTCTCTCCCCCCAAAACCTCCTTTCCTCCAACCCCCAACTGACCCACCCAGCCAGGTCTCTCCCCCCAAAACCTCCTTTCCTCCAACCCCCAACTGACCCACCCAGCCAGGTCTCTCCCCCCAAAACCTCCTTTCCTCCAACCCCCAACTGACCCACCCAGCCAGGTCTCTCCCCCCAAAACCTCCTTTCCTCCAACCCCCAACTGACCCACCCAGCCAGGTCTCTCCCCCCCAAACCTCCTTTCCTCCAACCCCCAACTGACCCACCCAGCCAGGTCTCTCCCCCCAAAACCTCCTTTCCTCCAACCCCCAACTGACCCACCAAGCCAGGTCTCTCCCCCCAAAACCTCCTTTCCTCCAACCCCCCCCCAACTGACCCACCCAGCCAGGTCTCTCCCCCCAAAACCGCCTTTCCTCCAACCCCCCCCCCAAATGACCCACCCAGCCAGGTCTCTCCCCCCAAAACCTCCTTTCCTCCAACCCCCCCCCCCAACTGACCCACCCAGCCAGGTCTCTCCCCCCAAAACCTCCTTTCCTCCAACCCCCCCCCCAAATGACCCACCCAGCCAGGTCTCTCCCCCCCAAACCTCCTTTCCTCCAACCCCCCCCCCCCAACTGACCCGCTCAACCCGGTCTCTTTCCCCCCTCCCCCCCCCAACTGACCCGCTCAACCCGGTCTCTCCCCACAGACCGTTTCGCCGCCTGGCAGTGGGTGGCTCCTTGTTTCGCCGCCTGTAACTGGGTGGCGGTGCGGCGCGTCCCGGCCCCAGCTCTGAGCCGTCCCTGGCCGGCGGCGGCAGCGGAGCACGCGGCGCGTCCCGGCCGGTGGCGGCAGCGGAGCATGCGGCGCGTCCCGGCCCTGCGGCTGGCGGCGGCAGCGGAGCATGCGGCGCGTCCCGGCCCTGCGGCTGGCGGCGGCAGCGGAGCACGCGGCGTGTCCCGGCCGGCGGCGGCAGCGGAGCACGCAGCGCGTCCCGGCCGGCGGCGGCAGCGGAGCACGCGGCGCGTCCCGGCCCCGTGGCTGGTTCCCGACCCCTGCAGACAAAAAGATCTCCACGGGCCGGATGAGAGGGCCTCGCGGGCCGCAGTTTGGAGACCCCTGCCATAGGACATGCATCCATGCTGATGACTGGTTCTCCTCGATAACTCTCCAAAGCAGTGCAGATCAACGCATGTTCACTTTCCTCATTTGACTCTGATACCACCAGCAGAAGGTTGATTTTCCTTTTTGGTGTTGGGTTCTGGAGTTTCCACATCAGAGTGTTGCTCTTTTAAGATTTCTGAAAGCATGTGCCACACTTCATTCCTCTCAGATTTAGGAAGGCACTTCAGATTCTTAAATATTGGATCGAGTGCTATTGCTATCTTTAGAAATCTCATATTGGTACCTTCTTTGCATTTTGTCAAATCTGCTGTGAAAGTGTTCTTAAAATGAACAACATGCTGAGTCTTCATCCAAAATTACTATGACATGAAATATATGGCAGAATGTGGATAAAACAGATCCAGAGATATACAGTTCTCCCCCAAGAAGTCCAGTCACAAATGTAATTAATGCATTTTTTTTTTTAATGAGCATCATCAGCATGGAAGCATGTCCTCTGGAATGGTGGCTGAAGAATGAAGGAGGCATATGAATGGTTACCATATCTGGCACTTAAATACTTTGCAATGTCAGCTACAAAAGCGCCACTTGAATGTCTGTTCTCACTTTCTGGTGACAATGTCAATAAGAAGTGGGCAGCATTATCTCCCATAAATATAAAGAAACTTGTTTGTCTTAGTGATTGGCTGAACAGGAAGCAGGACTGAGAGGACTTGTAGGCTCTAAAATGTTGTGTTGTTTTGTTTTTGATGCAGTTATGTAATAAAAATCTAAATTTGTAAGTTGCATTTTCAAGATAAAGAGATTGCACTACAGTACTTATTTGAAGTGAATTGAAAAATACTATTTATTTTATCACTTTTACAGTGCAAATATTTGTAATAAAAAGAATGTAAAGTGAGCGGTGTACACTTTGTATTCTGTGTTGTAATTGAAATCAACATATTTGAAAATGTAGAAAAACATTCCAAATATTTAATACATTTCAGTTGGTATTCTATTGTTTAACTGTGTGATTAAAACTGTGATGAATTGCAGTTAATTTTTTTGAGTTAATCGTGTGAGTTAGCTGCAATTAATCGACAGCCCTAGCTATTATATGCAAAAGGATTCCATTACTGCAACTGCATTAATGAAGCGGCAAAGTGAAACATGGAGATGTCAAGAAATGGCAAAATTAAGATTGCAGATTCAAAGGTAATCCCCATCTGTTGTGCACTATAATATGGTGTTTAATAACATGCTCATGTACCATTTTTCAATTAATACAATGTTATGTTAATTACTTAGATACCTTAAAGGGGATTTTTCCCGAGTGAGGACTGTGGATGGGGTAGCTATTCCAAAGTTAATTTTGCATTGAGTTTTATAATCAGGGTTAATAGCTTATATGACAAGAATCAGAGAGGTAGCCATGTTAGTCTGGAATAGCAGAAGTGACAGAGTCCTGTGGTACCTTAAATACTAACTAAAATATTGAAGCATAAGCTTTCATGGGCTAATACCCACTTCGTCGGATGCAACATATATATTGCATCCGACGAAGTGGGTATTAGCCCACGAAAGCTTATGCTTCAATACATTAGTTAGTCTTTAAGGTGCCATGGGACTCTTTGTCACTTTAGCTTATATAGTAAATTATATAATACAATTTTAAATTATTAGATTAGTTATGTGGTCAGATTTTTAAAAAGACTAAGGACTGCATGTGTATTTATGTTCACTAGGGTGCAAATGATTAATACTATCATCATATTTCCAGCAAAAATTGGAATGAGAGAAATATCCTCCCACATGGTAAAGAATTACATAATTGGCTTGGTACGTTATAGATCAGGATGCAGAAGCTAGTGTCAAAAACAGAATAGCTGCTTAAATGAAATGTTGATCTGGTATGGCACTTTATATGTCCCAAGTTACTGGAACATGTGAGGTAGAGGCTTGCATTCTATTCATTAAAACTGCTGCCAAGACACAAGTACGGTCATTGGGAGTTGTGAGAGATACAGGATCAGACCCATGTTGTATGGGGGTGGGGGAAAGACTAATACATAGCAGGGATTGGCTTCTGGATAGTATTCTTGGTAGGATCTACAGTGGCACAAAAACCAATGAAACTCTCATTTTGAAAAGGCTTCATTCTGCTTTGTCACTGTTCCCTTCATTCACGCTAAATAGTCTTTTGATCTTTTCCCCGTAGCTGCAGTATTCATTGCAGCCATTAGTTACAATCATTCAAGGTCAGATTTTTATGTCTGCCATTATTAGTTACCAGTAATATTCAGCTTGACTAGAAGATAACTGATTTATTTTCCCTCCAACTCTTCCATTCTGAGAGCTACAGCTGATCTCATAGGCCTGCAACATGCGTGGTCATCAACAGTAGCCCAAATTGCAGAGAGGAATGCACTTGAGACTCAAATAGCCATTGCCAAATAATAGCCATGTTTATCTGTGTAGTAGTCTTTGATCAACAGAGGGGGCTATCTAGAAGTGTGCAAGATAAGGGAATGGGGAGGCAAATAGATTATACTGTGTGATTCTTGCATGAAGCTTGGCAAGAAAATAGAAACACAACATTGAGTCACTGAATCTGCTAAAACCTAAGTCAGTTACCCAAAGTAAGTGATATTCATGCCTTCACCCAATCAGCTATTATGCAGCAGGCACTCAGGGACATTCAGTGGCCTCAGTAGAACTCAGGCTGCCATCAACAACAGACTTGGAGAAAACATAATATTGGTATAGTGCTTTGAAGATGTATTAAGTGCTATGCATTATTTTATTCAAAAACTAGTAAACTAAATGGATAAATGGAGTACAAGGCATATAGAAATTGCTATATTGGATCATAGAAGGGATTCTTCTAATTCTGTTGCTCAGGGGACATGAAACTGGGTGGGGGAGGTGTTTATCTGCCCACAAGGAAAGTTTCTACCTAATCACCTTAGTTAGAGGTTAGTTTATGAAGCTTTAGATTCCTTTCAAAATTCCTATTTTTAATATATAATTTAGCTCTGAATATTCTTGTTATTCATATACATACCCAACACCAGCTGAGTTTTTGGCTTCTGTGATACCTTGTAGCAGTGAAATCCCACCCTGAAAGAAGTTTTCCCTGAACCCCACTTCTGGTTTTCAAATGACCACCCAACTTCTCTAAGTTCATCATTGCAAGCAGGCACCCGACAGACCAGGACACACCAACTCAAAGCAGCCCCAGATCCTGCCAGAACAATAGATACAAAACCTGCAGACATATCTCCACTCTACAATGATCAACACCCCACCCACAACACACCTTTCAAAATCCCCAGGTCTGACACATGCCTATCACAACATGTGGTAAACCTGATCCAGTGCATTAAATGCCCAATAACTATGTGGGTGAATGAAGACAATCACTACACTCTTGAATGAACTCACACACAGGAAAATAAAACAAAAAACACCATATCACCCGTGAGTGAACACTTCTCACAAAGCATTCACCCTATATCTGCCCATCCATCCTCATCCTTGAAGGAAACCTTTGCAACACTTTCAAAAGATGATCCTAGGGACTCAAATTCATAACTTTCCTAGTCCTTAAAAATCATGGACTGAATAGAGACATTGGATTTATGGCGATCCCACGATCAACGCACGATCAACGCACCCCCAGTGACCTTCCCCTATCCCTTCCTTCCTTCTTGAGGACTGGAGGGGGTTTTAATGGGCCACTTCACCTTGAATGATCCCTTAAAATATGTGTTAACTACTTATGCTAAACAATCTTTTCCACCAGCTGAGACATACATAGTACATTTCCCAGACAGGAAGAAGAGCTCTGTGTAAGTTTGAAAGCTTTTTCTTTCACCATTAGAAATTGGCCCAGTTAAAGACATGACCTCACTCACCTTATCTCTCATTATATATTTTGCTGAGAAAAAAGAAACAATATAACTAGAACAATTCCCTCCGCAAAACCAACACTGAAACAGAAAGACGCATAATAATATACGTAACTCTAACATCATGATTTTTTCATCAGTAGGTCTTAAAGCCCTTTACAAACAACATAGATCCAAGAGGTAGCGGTGACTATGACAAGGGCAGGCTAGTGTAACCACTACTGTAGATTCCCCTCCGAATCTTGGGAAGAATGTAGAATTCCTGAGTCTCATCAGTATTCTGCTGTCAACATAGAAAACTACTGGCTATACGGTGAATTTAAAGGTTCTAGAATGACTAATGAACCTGCATAATCAACTTTATTGTGATACTTCCTAACTTTCAAGTCCTTGATCTTGCGAACTTAACATTCTTTGAATGCAGGTTTTTTCTGTATAATAGAAGAATACATTGTGACAATTGTTTCATGAAAGATGTGAATGGAAAGACGTTCCATAAACTGTGAAATAAGCCAACTCCATACACAAATATTTTTTAAAGAGACAAATTAATCTTTGTATTTTTCATAGTACCTTCTCTGCAAGGATCTCAAAGAGTTTTACAAACATGAATGAAGTGAGCTACAGAACTATAGTTCTATAATATAATATAATATAATATATATAATATAATATAATAATATAATAGTATTATTATTCCTATTGTACAGGTGAGATAAGAGATTCCCAAATTCAGGGGAAGACAAAAATCATAGGTAAGTGAGGGAATAGAAGTCATATCTCCTGATTTCTAGACCCGTGCATTAACCACCATTTCACCCATCTATCTACCTACCTACCGACCTAGATGTAAAAGTCTTCATCTACCATTACGAAGGTCAGCTTAAGTCTTGGTTTAAAATCTCAAATCACACTGAGTAGCCCTGGAAAAAATTCAAGTCTTCACATCTTACATTGATATTTCAGAATCATAAAGAGGCAAAATATATAAATGTCATTTCAAACAGAAAGTACATAATAAATATTGTGAAATCAGCATAAGACATTCAAAAATGTTCCAGTGGCACGTTCAGAGCTTAATAAATGCCATTCTCACTCAATTCTATATAGTTGATTCTCTCCTCTGCAGTATGTAATACAACTTGATTATAGGAGTGCACTGTTTGCTTTGTATGAACAGAATTAGGAGGAACAGCTAGCTATCGATGAGCCAGAACATTTCTTTCCAAATTTAACTCTGCAAATGTCTATAAAAAAACTTCCTGATCTGTATGTATATTCCTTTCTGATATTATTTTTCATGATCCTCATCAGATTCAAAAAGTGCTATTTTGGTCTCCGAAACACTCCCCAGCAGCACAGTGGTCTTTTGTTTTAAATAACATGGACTTTTCTGATTCTTTGTCAGAAGTAAGTCTCTGCCTTGGATAGGGCTTTATGCTTCATTTGAAGTTTGATCCTCTGTATTTGTTTGTCATTACGATCCATTCCTGGATGTTTGATGCCATCTCTGCTCTCTACATTCATCCATAGTTGCTACCCAGCAGTATTTGAGAGACCATAATTACCGTATTTTTCGCCCTATAAGACGCACTTTTTCTTCCCCAAAACGGGGGGGAAAAAGTTGGTGCGTCTTATAGGGCGAATGTGCACCCCGGTTCCCCCGTCCCCGCCGCGGGCGGACTGCCGGGAGCGCCCCGGTTCCCCCCTTCCCCGCCGGACCAAAAAAAAAAAAAAAAAAAAGCGCCTCGCTCGCCCGTCCCCGCTGCATGGGCGGGCTGCCGGGAGCGTCCCGGTTCCCCCCTCCCCGCAGCCCCCCTCCCGGCAGCCCGCCCGCGGTGGGGAGGGGGGAACCGGGGACGCTCCCGGCAGCCCGCCCGCGGCGGGGAGGGGGGAACCTTGGCAGCCCGCCCGCGCGGCGGGGACGGGAGAGCGAGGCGCTTTTTTTTTTTTTTTTTTTTTTTTTGTCCGGCTTTTTTATTAAAAACCGAGGGGGCGTCTTATAGGACGGAGCGTCCTA
Organism: Sternotherus odoratus; assembly: GCA_032164245.1. Classification (NCBI taxonomy): domain Eukaryota; kingdom Metazoa; phylum Chordata; order Testudines; family Kinosternidae; genus Sternotherus; species Sternotherus odoratus. The sequence goes on along the minus strand of JAVMKO010000007.1, from coordinate 16,131,340 downwards.
TAAGACGAAAAATATGGTATGTTTAGCATAGGAAATAACTGTAATCTCTCAGATACATTTGAGGGTAAATGTTGACTTTTTAACTAATGAACTCTAGTGCATGTGCATACCTGCATTCTCTCATGTGGTTATACTTATTAATCCAGATGTGCCAGTTTTGAATAAGTGATGGCAGTCCAATTTTTTATGTTCACACAGGCAGAGGGCATGAATGCTCCTAGCAATCCTGTTCAAGAAAACTCCATATTTATGCCTATTGCTATGTTTTGAAGGTTTTCAAAAAGACTGAAGACAGACATGTTAAGGGAGCTCAGGACTTCTGTGATCTTACCCAGTAGTCATTTCTTGCATAATCCAGGCCTTCTAATATTTTCATTGTATGTACGGTACAAGTTTATTTTGGTAGATATGGAAAACTATCCTACAAGGCATTGAGTCCTGACTACAAGGTGCTGAACACCCTTCAACTCCCACTGGGCACGTCAGAAGAAGCACTTTGCCGGTGAAAGCCCCAGTTCAGCAAAGTACTTAACACATATACTTCAAGTCCCAATGGGGCTAAGCACATGCTTAAATTTAAGCCTGGGTTGAAGTGTGGTGTTGAAGAAGGAAGGAGTGCTGAACTGGGCCTTACTGATTACCCTATGCTATATTGTAAAGAGATTTGGATTTAGAAAGGTCAAGGCATGAGGTGTGAAGATGAATATTTTTAAGGCCTCTAGATTTAAATTTTAAGGGGCAGCAAACCACTAGTATAAAATAAAAATTAATAAACTCTGCACTCATTCATAGTCTGTCTGCAAGAGGCCAGCTGTTGCACTGTATGGTGCCACTGTGCTGCTCTTTCATCAGTTTGGAGCTTCTTACTTTCCTTCAGATTTAATTAATTTTCTTAGGTTTGATCAACTGCAGTGAAAATGGAATTTTTTTTCCTTTGTGTTATGCTGAAGATGAATGGTAAACAATAACCACATTCATATATTATTATTATTTTTAAAATACACACAGTATTTGGCATTATATATTAAAATGCCAAATATTAATAAAAAAAGTTGAATGCTGTAAAGGAAATGAAAATGAAATTTTTATAGGGTCTGAGGCAGAGCAAATGCTCACCACAACCTCTTCTGACAAATCTCTTTCAAGGATCCCCAGACTGAAGATTCACTCTTTGCTGCAATTTGCATTCTTAGACCTATAAAAGTTTTATGACCTCCCTCTATGAGCACTCACAGACAGAAGGAGGTAATGCAAAATTGATCTGTGTATTAAAACTGCTGAGCCAAGCAGGCCTCCTCTTGGAATTACAGTGATTGCTTAGTGGTGATTCAACAGGCCTTCATAGAAATATTTGCGAAAATGTCAATCAATTAAATCTGAACTTCCTTCCCACCTACCTATCCTCTCATGTCTCCGTAGTGCTTACAGGTGAGTTGTCGAGGTCAAGATTTTCTGGGGATTCTTTGGCTTGATACATGCCCTTTTTACAGCACTGTCATACTGTAATTAGGCTCATAATGGTATCACTATTGAGCAGTGATGAGATGTATCCTTTGTGAGATATATTTTTTAAAAGAAGTATGCAAATCCTACCTCTACCAAAAATGCTATTAACAGCCCTCAAATGCAATAGAGTAGTTGGAAATCACTACAGTGGAGTTGTCTGTTATATCAGGTCTGAATTTGGGACTACAGCTATACAAAGGAAAAGATAATTGATTGCAAAATCAACCAAGTAACCTATTTTAGTATCAGTTCTCCTCTTATTCAGTACAGAGTATGAAAATCACAACTCTCAATCCAGATTGCTACCTTTCAATGTTTTTCCATGAAAATGTTCTGTGTAACCAAATATTTATTACAGTAAAATTTTGGTAAACCCATTATTCAAATCAGACAATATGTCTGGGCTAAGATTGGGGGGGGGGGGAGAGAAATAGAATTTTAAGTAAGGCTACTAAACCCTGCCTGGTTTTCACACAAGGTCTGAGAACTCTACAGCTCCCATTGGGAAAGCTGGACTAAGAACTGCTCTTGTTCTGTAGCAGGGTTTTCTGTACAACTTTGAGTCAACAATAGTTGGCAACATGGACCAGCTAATTTCATAACCACTCACAAAAAAAGTTTCTTAAAGCAAATGTATCTGCAAAGAGATTCATAATGCCAAATTCTAGTTTGTTACACCCATGGAAAAGCTATTTTTCAATTTGATCTGCTTAATGAGACTTAAAAATCAGGCAGGTGCCTAAATATAAAGTTAGGATTTGAATTTGGATTACCTAGGGAAGTGGTGGAATCTCTTTCCTTAGACACTTTTAAGGTCAGGCTTGACAAAGCCCTGGCTGGGATGATTTAGTTGGGGATTGGGTTTGAGTAGGGGATTGGACTAGACGACCTCCTGAGGTTCCTTCGAACCCGGATATTCTATGATTCTATGAATTTAAGGCTCAGTTTAAAAAAAAAAAATCTTGGCTCTAAACTATGCTTAAGTACAATACATTTTTCAAAAGGGTCTTCAACAGGAATCTTCTGTCAGCCACACAAGTATATATACTAATAGAGGGACTGACACTGATTTATACTAAATACAACATACATGTAAAGACTTGTGTGAAAAGCAGAAAATAATGACTAATTGTTAATGGTATTGTGATGTAATCCCCTATTTTTCATTTACATAGATAGTGTCTTAGTAATGGGCAGCACTTTTTAAAATTATTTAGTTTGTTCAGTGTTATGTAAATCATTGAAATTTGGCCATTTCTAAAAGGGTATTTCTAATGTCCCATGGCTCAGGTTGTTCCATTTTCCTAACTGAAGACTTTGGGTTAATTTCTACATTCGGTTACACTGACCTCAGTGGGACCACAGGAGTGCAACAGACTACTATATGAATCTCAAATGAATATGGCAAAATGAATTACATCTCTTTCCCCTCCCCCCTTTTAAAAAACACACCTACAATCATATTTTTCCACAGTTATTTTTAAATTGCCACTTCTATTGCTTTTGTCTTATTGTTTATTGTTCTTCTTTTTAACTTATATTGTTTTTAATTTTGTTTGAGGTTGGGGTGTTCTGTCTAATTATGGATGAGAAATTGTTTTTAGATTCTTCAGCACCCCAGGTGCTTTTGTGGGGGGTTGCTTAATATCTAAAATTACTATCACTAATTCAAATGAATATTGGGCTACTTCCCACTTGCCATGGTTGATACTTTTGTGAAAAGGCAAAATGGTAAGGTTCTTTGTGTATGATGTTGACTCCAGAACTATCTTTAGATTGGATAGACAGGGATACAGAGATGAGCAGTGTATTGATTGATAGATATTGGGTAGGCCTTCAGTAAAAGAAATGACAAAACAGAATTGTGAGTTACTTTCCTGAACCTTGGATATCTGACATGCTTAAGCTTTTTAAACATCAAACAAATTCTGCCATTTTTCTTGTAGGATCACCAAAAGACAGATTATTGACTGAAAAAAATTCCTGGAGGTTGTTAGTGGTGTCCTTTTTGTTGCTTCTAGTCATTCCTAGATGCAAGATTTCAGTATACTGTTGCTCATTTCTTTGGTGGATTTGATGTCAGAAATGGAATGAAAACAAGGACTTGAGGAGGATAAGAATTTTATTGACTTTATTTGTAATACCAATCTGTGTTTGGTAGTCTTAGCCCATTTCCTCACAAATGGATGACATTTCTCCCCTTGTGAGTTGTTTGGATGGGGGAACTGACAGTAAATGATACATAAATATTCTGTTCTCACTTTTAATGCCTGATCCACATGTAGAATCAGTTTCCAGGGAAACGGCTTGCATCCACAATGTAAAATGAACATTACCACAAACAAATGAGGTGTTTCCTTTCTTTATATCAGAGTTCAAATTGGGGGTGGAAAAAGTGCTGGTATTCTACTCAATCTTTGAGCACTATTCCAAAGTCCACTCAGGATCCCAGGGTAGGCGTATGAACACCCAAACTTTAGGAAAGTTCAAATTAAGAAGAATATTTCAAACCTATAAAAACATGCATATTTTCCTTGCATCTATTATATGGCCTAGTAGTTATTTCCCTGTAGGATACAAATAATTCTTTGAATCATATTTTTCACTGGAAAAAAATCATATCCCCTGCACTTTGAATGTAGGTTTTGCTTTCATTCATCTTTTAATTCTTAGTGTAGTTTTGTTTTTTTTCCATGGAGGAAGCCAGCTCTTTTCCCTTATTGTCCATCCCTTTTAGGGATGTGACTGTATCACTACTGGAACTTCTCATGCGTGAGTTTGAGAGAGAAGTTGGTTCATGCTATATTTGTTGTGAAAAATTAAGTTTGTAGGATACCAATTTCGCATACATTTTTACATACTGATGTAGGACAGGATGGAACAAGTCAATATAAGTGGAAATATGTAGGAGTGCATGAGACTGAGTGGATAAAACATCAAGCCCCCCCCCCATTAGAAATTTCCAGAAATAGTTTGGGAAATCTTGTTTTCTCTTCTTTGCTGTAAGATTAAGATACATTTCTTAAGTGTGTTTGTTGCTATTCGGCAGTTACGTTTCCTCCCTTGGGTAAATTTTTTTTAATCTGCAACAAACCTTTACAGTTATACTGTTCTCTAATGGCAATATTATCAACACTACTACCTGTGATGGATTCAAAGTGTACTCAATGTTATGCCAAGTATCTTGGGTTAATTGGTAAATTAGTTCCAAGCCCTTCGTACCTTCCATTGTTCTGTTTACAAGGCATTAGGTGAATATTTCAGGACTGTTGGTTTTGACTCTGTATATAGGAATACAAATATTTCAGAATGTAAGACATTATTTTTGGTGGTTCACCCGGTAAGCCTAGAACAGAAATTGCAGGTTCTGTCGATATTTTATGCATCTTGGTGGTAGTTTCTTATTTTTGTATTTATTTTGAATATATATTATTTATAGAAAGTTTATTAATCTTGCCCAAGGCAGTCTCAGCCTGGGTCATAACTATTGGCTCAGTCCTGAAAACATGTGCATGTATGTAAGTCGTCCAATTGATGTGACTGGACTATACATTTTACATGCATAAGTGTCTGCAAGATCAAGCCCTGCACTGTCCATTGTGGATCAACAGACTTGGCAGGATATTTTATAAACATATATTTCTTGTTTTGTTTATAAATCATGTATGTTGGGTGGAAAATGAACGATTTATCAAATGATTCTAAGAAGCTGTAGTTGCTGTTCCCCTCTCCTAAACAGCACTGAACAGAGAATTTCCTTGGGGATTTGTCATCCTGGTTATTGATCACAATAGGGAAGGTGTCTCTACCAATCAACTGTGGGTGTAGAGAAGACATAACCCTTATAGAATTCCCTACCCTTCTGTAAAGTTTATTATCATCTAGCTTGCTGCATAGCAATCTTTTGCCTTTGCATATAGAAGATAAGAATTACTTGCGGGGTGGGGAAGTGTGGTGTTATACTCATCCTTTCTTATCAGTTTCAGTGATGGCAAGAAACAGTTAAAAAAATCCTTAAGAAAATATGGCAGTAGAATTATAGATTGTGTTTTCTCCAAAAGAGAAATAACGATATAAACCTGATGGAAGATGTCAGAAATGTTTTAAGAGGCTGCTCAGAACTGGGAGAGGTTTGACATACAGCAACACAGTCGTGGTGCTAAGTTTGTTTTGATTTGATTCACCTAGCATGCCCTTAAATATATTTTGTCAGTGAAGTCACTTGCATTGAAGGGTTATTTTTAGTTTTTAGTTTGCATATGCAAGTGTTCCCCCACCCCTTCCACAAGTCTATAAATAACAAAAAATAAATATTTTTGTACTCCTGGAAAGAACTTGATATTGAAATCTTCTGGGACTCAGATACTCATGTCTTATGCATAAACTCAGCTGGCTTGCAGAAGTGAACTCAATATAGATTGGACCTAATCCTGCCACGTTTAGCAGTGTTCACATGAGTGGTCCTATTGAAGTCAATACAACAACTCAGGTGAGTAATAGGTGCTAAACAGGCTCTTGAAAGTGTGTTTACACCTTTTAGCATAATTCTGAAGTAAACTTGGATGCTCCTATGAAAGCCATGTGTTGGCAGTGTATCATTTTTCCCCTACCAACAAATATTCAATAACAAATTATATACATACAAAATGAATAGGTTACTTAGTCTATTCATCTGCTTACTTAGCCTTGATTCTCAATACTGAACTCACATTTCATGGTGTTCTATCTATGGTCAGCTATTCTCTATATGAAATGGAGTAGAGAGTGGGCGAATAGTGCCAGACTGACAGCCATAGAGACCAAAGTGTTCTGTTTACCCACAAAAATGTGTTAGAGGAGGAAGCAGAAAAGGACACTCCTCTACGCCATCCCACCCCTGGGTATCATTGATGAAGAGAAGGTGCCTCTAAAATTGCGAGGGTCATTCAGTCTCCATGCTTGTTCATTCTTTGTTGGCTGAGGCTTCAGTAGACGCTTGCCTGATGGGAAGTTATACGATTTCCTCTGTCATCACGAACTCCTACCAACTAGGAACTGGCATGAGAAAAATTTTTATTCCACACTGGTCACTGAACAGCTGACACATAGTAATGACTCTTGGTATCTTCTAAATTTAAACTCTTGTCCTGGAAGTTAAAGGCTTTGAATCCCCTGATTCCTCCAGTTCCCTCCCAACAAAGTCATTGTTTTGCATTCACAAGGGCAACTATGTGCTCATTTTTTTGAACATTCACAGTTAGTATTTTGTAACTAGCTAGAGGTATAGCTCAGAGCAAATTGGTAGGAAGTAGTGACTATCCAGCCTGCATGTTTCCCCCTTCTGGACATGGTGTTTTCAGGCCTGGCTATATGGAACCATCTTTTCAAAGTTAGTTGTTGAGTATTTTCTAATGGTACATGAAAATGCATCTCTGTGTATGTGCAGATCAGGTATTTGTGATTTAATGTAGATGAGACTGAGGCTCTTTGGTCTCTAACTCATTAATTAAAAATATTTCCCCCTCTCTTGTGCAAATTAAAGTGTACATGATCATTTAAGGTGTTCTTTTTCCACAAAAAGTGACTTAAAGTCTTCTCAGGAACTGTCAGGAGAATTCAGCTTCCCTCAGACTCTTTCAATCATGCCTTTAGCTTCAAAGTTATCTATATACTTACTATTTGCAAAAGGTTTGAGTCCCTAGGTAGGTTAAAAAAAAAGATTGTCAATTTAAACATCTCTTTCTCTCTCTATAAGGGGATGGATGATATTTGACAAATTTGGCACAAGTCCCACAAGTCACTTAATAATTAAATGAAATGTGGACTTTGAGCAGAATTGGTCTCAGGAGACCTGCCAGACCATCTGCACACAGTCAATGAAAGGAATGAGTTATTCATCTTCAGCTGAACCTCTCAGTATCAGTGACTGCAGAGGTTGGGATGTGGTGGTCTTTCCCCCTCCTTGTTGGTGGGAGGCCACTCCACCTCACTATTTCTGTGTGTCGCCTACCATTGGGGAATTAGTGGGGCAGCAATAGTCTATAGCTCGGGCATGTGTTCAGGGCTGAGCAGCAAACACAGTTAGGGAGCCCAGGCCTTTAGGGCGGGGCAACAAGAGTCTATAGCTCAAGCCTGTATCCAGAACCGAGCACCAAGGGGGCCGGGTGTCCTAGCTCCTGGACGGCTGGAAAACACAGGCTTCTTGGTCTAGGGAGAGGGAGAATGCCACCCCAGGGTGGGGGCTGCTGGGGGGGGGGCTGCAGGCCCACCCACTCTACTGTGTTCCAACCCAGGGCCCTAAGAGTGGCAGAGAGATCTGCTACTGGATCAGTGGGGAATCCAGTGCAACACGCTGCCTGGTTCTCCAGCGATAACACAGCCAGATGAGGGTTGGCTGTCCCTGGGTGACTTCCTAACTCCCCCCTCAGGATGTAACTGGATCCATAGAGGGTCCTCTGGGTTGTCAGTGTAGAAGGCCTGCAGAAGTCCTAGCAACTCCTCCGTGGCTTGGTGCCTCTGGCAGCTCTGGCCAGTCCTCAGCTCCACGGGGGCCCGTGGCAGTCTTGCAGCTTGGGAGCTGGTAGGAGGCGTCTGGCTCCTTTGGTGGCTGTGACCCAGCTGAGCTCCAAAACCTGCCTTTTCTAGTTCCTGTCATACCACTGATGTCTGGTGGAGGGGTGAGCACATCTGGGCTCTGACAACCAGGGCGTGGTGGGTGATCCCTCCATGTCAATGAGAGACCATCCTGCCTCACTATAGTGACATGATACTGTAAATTGGATTATTCACACTATTGAAAGGAGTCTAGATTTTCAGGTATACGGAGGGGGCACTTTTATGACCGTTTGGAAGGAGGTACCACCAGACATCTAGAGCAAGGATACAGTTGGACTCAGTTATCTCCTGACCAAGTCTCTAGACTGTTCCAAAGCAAATGGAGGGTCGCATAGCTCAGTGGTTTGCGCATTGGCCTGCTAAACCCAGGGTTGTGAGTTCAATTCTTGAGGGGCCATTTAGGGATATGGGGCAAAAATTGGTCCTGCTTTAAGCAGGTGGCTGGACTAGATGATCTCCTGAGGTCCCTTCCAAAAAAAAAAAAAAGCACAACTTGTTCATTAATTTAATACTGCCATCTAAAAGCACAAGACCTTTTGAAGATTTTACTTTTGCTGGATTATCAGTATCAATAGATGACACCTCTCATCTCCTTCATGCCCTACAGCACACCTTTGGAACTGTTTGGAGAGCTATGAACTTAGCATGTCTGGAGGGAATGCGTCAAACTCACTGAAGCTGGATGGATTCTGACAGTACTGACTTAAATTTTCCCTTAGCGTGGGAAGAATTTTAACTTTCTATTCAGTTTGTATGTGAAAATCATTATAAATCAATTTAAAGATGACCTGCAAAGGGAGAAAAAATTATCTGTCCCCTTTTTTAATCCAGCAGGTGTTTATTCTAAAGTCTCTTTTTCTTCCTGCATGTGTTTTATGTTAGATGTAAAGGTCTTGTTTAACCTGTTTTAACTAGAAGAACTATTGATGTCTGGAAAGATTTCTTGGATGGTGACATCACAAATGATAAGAGGTAGAAACTGAACAATTGAGAGAAAAGGAAATTTGCATTGTTCCTGTTTGCAACTCTTTGTTGTTTAACCCAAACAGCCGAGAAACAATTGGGAGTAAAGGGTTTTGTGAAAGATTCAGACTCCTTGCTCTTTAGCTGCGGTTTGCAAGAGCGCCTGCTCCATGGTTCTCTGAGTCTACCAACAAACACAGGGAAGACAAGACTTAAAACTCTTTTCTAATAATTCTAAGGTACAAACCAAGCAGGCCTTTAAAAAAATATTTTACAAAGAAGCTAAAGGACACCAACCCAGACTTGTGCAGATCACCTGTCATCTTCACACCATTAGACACATACTCAGCTTCACCCTTTTTAAAGAAACTTTGACCAGTCTCTTATTTTCCCCCCCTGCTACCTACATAACTATCCCTTTTCCTTCCTGATTACCCTGTTGTGCCAATGAGCAATGCTGATCAAAACTGTCAAACCGAGGCATAGCAAGGTGGATTGTTACTCTGACATTATCTCCACTATGTTTCAGTATTTCAAGTTCTGGTGAATGTGACAGGTCCCAGAGGCCCTGTTAGTTTTCTAGGAAGCAGAGAAATTCACTCTTTGCTTAGATCTCATGTAGAATGAAGTAACCAGGAAGAGTTGGGAACTAAAAGTCCAGTCAGTCAATGAGAGGTGGATAGAAAACTCTTAAAACAGCCCCTTAAATCTTCCATTCTCAACGGCTTTATCAACACTGTTGTTACCAGGTCAGCTTGTAACACAGTCTGGTCTTTTTTTCCTGTTTGTTTTTCAGTCATATCAAACCATATTGTTTCTTTGGTTGTAACCCATGAATTCTAAAACATCATAAACTCTTGAGGAGCAGTCTTTTGCTGAGCCAGCTGATCTTCTCCATAAGCAGTTAGGATTGCCAACTTTTTAACTACACAAAACAAAAAACCCTTGCCCAGTCTCCTGTCCTGTCCTTTCCCCAAGGCCCTGACTCTACCCTGTGTTCCCTCTCTAAGGCTCCACCCCCACTAACTACAGCTCCCTTCTCTCAGTCACTCACTCTCCCCCACCCTCACTCACATTCACTGGGCTGGGGCAGGAGTTTGGGATGCAGGAGGGGGTGAGGGCTCTATCTGGAAGTGAAGGCTCTGGGGTAGGACCTGGGATGAGCGGTGTGGGGTGCATGAGGGGGGTCTGGGCTAGGACCAAGGGGTGTGGAGTGTGGGACGGGGCTCAGGACTGGGATATGGCCTTGGAGTGCAGGAGGGGTTCCGTGTCCAGGCTCTGGGATGGCGTTTGGGTGCATGAGAGGTCTCAGGCTGGGTGCCCAGCTAGCAAGTGTGAAAAATTGGGACCGGGGTGGGGGTTATAGGTGCCTACATAAGACAAATCCCCAAATATTGGGACTGTTTCTATAAAATTGGGACATCTGATCACCCTGGGCTCAGTGCTGGGATTGGGGTGATGGAGGGGTGTGTGGTGTGGGCTCCATTTCTGTTATTCCAGTCTTCAAGCTCACCCAGATCTTCCTGTATAATATTCCAATTCTCCTCTGTATTGAGGATGCCTCCCCACTTAGTATCTTCGGCAAATTTTATTAGTGCACACCTCCTTTTTATGCTGAGGTTATTCATAAATTTGTTTAATAAGGCTGGTCCCAAGACTCATCCTTGAGGAACTCCACTAGTAATCTCCCTCTAGTCCGATAATTTGTATTTCAGCACAGCCCATTGCCTTCTCCCCTTTAGCAATTCCTTATCTACCTTACAATTCTTGTACTGATCTCCATCTTCTCTAATTTAACTAATAATTCTCATGTGGCACGTCAAATGCTTTACTGAAGTCGAAGTACAGTAGGTCTACTGCATTTCCCTTCTCATTTATTTTCTCAATAAGGAACTCAAGTTAGCCTGGCATGATCAAATGATCTACCTATGATAAACTGATATTGTATTGCATCCCCGTTACCATTTATGAATTTAATGATTCTTTCTTTCACAATTTGTTTGGAAACATCACATACTGCAGAGGTCAGACTAACAGGTCCGCAATTGCCCAATCACCTTTTCCCCACATTCTTAAATATAGGTATTATATTAGCTAATCTTGAGTCATATGGCACTACCCCAAATAGATACATTTATTAAAAATCCATGCTACTGGACTAGCCACCTCATGTGCCAATTCTTTCAGTATTCTGGGTTTATCCAGTCCTCCCAGTGTGAGCGCATTAAGCTCTTTAAGCTCATTAAGTTCTTTGACCTCAGATGTAGTAATTTCCATTTCTAGTCACTCAGCAGTACAGCTTTCATACTCATGGTCTATATTATTATCATAAATGAAAACCAAGGCACAGTATTTGGTTATTTTTTGGACTGTATCTAGATTATTTTTAATCTCCTTGCCATCCATGCTGCATAGCAGGTCAACTTCATCATTCCTCGTTCTCTTTTTATATATATAACTAAACAACTCTTATTATTTATTTTAATTTCCACATCAAGAACTAATTCAGCATGACTTTTAGCAATTCTCACTTTTTCTCCATTTTCTAACATCCACAGTATAGATTTATTGCTGATCAACCCCTTTTTTCATTCCTGATAGGTTATTAGGAGTAAGCAGAAAACCTTTCTGAGGTGGTTAATCATCCAGCTAGATCTGGAGCATTTCCCAACAAGTTTCTTCCTCTTGGAATGCAAATTTCAGATAGTTTTTGAATACCTGAGTTGAAGAAATTCCAAACTGCCTCTTCATTTAAATCCTTGAGCTCTTCAGTCCAGTTGACTTTTTAAACTCTAGTTCCCCAAAGTTTCTGCTTTTGAAATAAAAAATCACAGTTGATTATCTAATTATGATTATCTTTCCATTTAATTTAAACTGAATCTGTTCATGAGCATTCAATCCAAACTTATTTCCTTCTATGATGTCCTCACTACTTACTAAAACCAAGTATAAAATTGTTTCAGCTCTTGTTGGTTCATTCACAGTTTGATGAAGAAAACTGTCATCTGTCACATCCAGGAATAACTGAGCCTTATCAAGTATTAGTGGCATTTATTCTCCAGTCTATATCCAGGATGTTGAAGTCTGCCATTATGACATAATTCCCAGAAGTATTTATCTCTCTAATAATACTGAAGAGATTACTGTCCATTACTGACTCTGACCCTGGTAGTCTATAGCAGATCCCTAAAACCATCCCAATGGAACCTCTTTTACAATCCTTCCCCAAAGTGATTTTGACTTTTCAGGCCCATGTCCACATCTCGTATCCTTGCTCCTGGCAGACAGTGCACTCTTTGTTCTCTGGATCAAGTCTTTCGATTCTTTTGAGTGGGGAGTCCCTGCTCACATAGACCTATCTGTTCCTGGGGTTGGCATAATCTGCCTTATGTTTTCTCTTGCAGTCCCTGTACAGCATCCCTATTTTTCCATAGGCTTCTGTCCTTGGCTACCTCCATTATCTCTTCTGGTCTTCTGCAGGGACTGGCTTCCCTTTTTTTCCTTGCTTACCACCCCATCTTCTACTTGTTTCCCCTTCCCCATTGCAGCAAAACCAGGCCCCCAAATTGGTAAAGGAACTTCAAGGAGAGTAATTTGTTTTTGACTGCTGGTTCATAAAACCCAATGACAAGCAAACTTCTCTGACATTTTCTTTGGCACTAAGACTTTTCATGTGTCTCTAATGTATCCCTGAAGTCTGTGTGGGCACTGAAGAGGAAATCTGGCACTCTAGGCGTAAAAGGATGTTTCCATTTATTAACTTGTTTGGTTTATCTATATTATTAGTAGTAGTAACAGAAGTGTTTATTTGTATTGCAATAACTACAAGGAACTTCAGTCACAGACCAGGACCACATTGTGCTAGGTGCTATAAAAACACAGAACCAAAGGAGGGTCCTGGCCCCAAAGGGCTTACAATCAAATAAGATGAGACTATAGATGGTTAAAACAGGTGGAGGAATACAAGTAAAAAATGAGACAATATTGGTTAGTATGGTAGGCAACAGTCAAAATCTTTGTTTCATTGGTGTCAATCTGGAGTAATTTCACTGTGCAATTTACACAAAAGTAACTTACAACAAAACTTGGCCCATTATAGTTTGTGGTATAGTTGTAGGGAACATTAAAACAGAATGCTCAGGGTCTGGCTACATTGCAGACAATAAAAGTGTCTTTTTGTTATATACCTATCTGGCAAGGGCTGTCTGTTGTTAATGTTTGTACAGTGCCTAGCATAATGGAACTGGGGCCTCTAGGCACTACAATAAGACAAATAAATAATACAAGAAAGAGAAAGTTTAATATCAGAGTTTCCCATTCATATGCACCTGCAGAGAGACAATTCTGTGGTCTCAAACAGCCACAAGAGGTGGTTTGTTTGACAAACTTCTTGTCAGTTTGTAAAGCATGCCTCCCTACACGTTAGGTACCTTTCCAGGCCTAAATGGTCAATCCTGGTATAAGTGAACGGGTGGCATCTCTTTGAAGGAACTCTTTACACACATGCAGCTCTCCTAAAAGGGATGGTGATACCTCTAAGAAAGATCAGTGAATAACTGTGAATATATTTACAGAAAGATTTACGGGTATAGCATAGTGCTTCTCCCCTCCTGTGATACAACAGCATGGTGCAAATCAGAGAATCAAGCAGAGGGTGTGTTAACTGGAATTTGGCTTGACAGTGCCTGCATTTGTTAAACTTCCTGGCTTAGCCAGGATGGGCAGGGATGGTGTCCCTAGCTTCTGTTTGCCAGAAGCTGGGAATGGGTGATAGGGGATAGATCATTGATGATTACCTGTTCTGTTCATTCCCTCTGAAGCACCTGGCATTGTCCACTGTCAGAAGATAGGATACTGGGCTAGATAGACCTTTGGTCTGACACAGAATGGACATTCTTATGTTTTTATGCTTGTTGCAAAGCCCACTTAAGCTCTCTCTCTGTGAAATTGTAGTGGAGGCACAACGCCTTAGTTTTTACTTCAGTGTAGCTACGTGAAGGCAAACCCCAGTGCAGTCTAGTACTGACCTCACCTAATTCCTAAAATTGTGTTTCCCATAAGATTTTACAGCAAGAGAGTTAATGTGGGTTAGTTACCTGGCTGTAAAAAAAAAAAATCCCTATTTTTTTAGAAGTAAAATCATAACCTAATTTACTTGATCAAACTTTTTTTTTTTAGTTTTTACAAACAGTTCCACTTAGCATCCCTGCCATCAGACATCCAGCTTCTTAGATATCTAGGAAACATAACATAGTATAGGCAAGTCGCATCTTACGTGCAAAAAAGAGGGGGGGGGAATAAAATTATAAAAACTATCTGTAGGGTGGCGATTTCACCCACCATTAAACTCAATGGGTTTTGGCTATACGCGATTTCCACTTTACGCAGTAATCGTGGAACCTAACCCTCGCGTAAGAAGCGACATGCCTGTACTGAAGTGATAACTGTAGTTGAGCTGACTTAAGTTTGTTCTGACAGCCAGTAACAAGTTCTTAGACCATGTTGTGTGGTCCTTAACTATTTAGAGGTGTCACTAAGTCTAAGATTTCCTCTTAAGGGACAAATTCTGTCATCCTTGCTCATATTTACTGAAACAGTACTGCGAGAGTAGTTGAAACCAATGTGATTGTGTCTGGAGAAAGGCAGTACTCAGCATGAATAAGGAGTTAGAAAATTAGAAAACTTCAGAGCAAAATATTCTGCCTCTGTAGTCCTCCACTCCTTTTAGTACTTGGGATGAGAGAGGCAATTGGACCTGCATGGAATGAGGACTTTTACTATGCCACATGGTACTGAGCTGTCCTCATGAAAGTAAATTTGAAAGATGATATAGAAAAAAATTAAAAATAATATAAAATATGTATATTTTAAACGTCCAAAACCAGCTCAAGTGTGTACACACACACACACACACATTGTAAGTGTAAATTAAACTGTTTTAGCTGTAATCAACATAATAATAATAACTTATTGTTTTGTAATGCCTACCTACATATATTGAAAGAGTAGATAGCAAGTATTCTGTTATCCAAACATTACTTACTCAACACTGAGTGATTTAGATTTTAACCAGGAGCAGAAGACAGACTCTTGTGTAATAATGGCTATTTGATCAACGATCTTGACATTTTTACATTTTCTGCATTGTAGAGAAGGAAAAAAACCCCTCAGTTTTAAGATTTGCCCTTTAAGAAATTAGAGAATTAAAAATTAATCTGACTGAGACTCACACAAGTGAAATGGGGAATTTTCAGATGTAATTTTACCTATTAAAGGGCAGTAGTTCTTCCAGCCCTGCTCCCCATCAAGAATGTGACTCTGAGACCCCAGGTTTAATATTTTGATAATGCCTTGAGAAGGAAAAGGTACATCTTGTCAAAGATGTCCAAACACAGCTGTTTGGCTAATGGGCTCAATGCCAGACAACCTTTGAAGAATGGGCATTAATATTTACACATGTAACAAAAATGGGCTTCACCTTCTATGGAGCCTTTTATTCTCGGTCACCCCTCCCAGGGGAACCTCCCCCAATGTCCACCTTGCCTCAGTGGCTTCTGCTAGCCATCATCTAGCTCCCTCTCTCACTGGGGCAAACTGAAATCAGTAAGGGCCACTCATGATTGGCAAGGGGGTAGGACCATCTGCCTCTGCCTATCCCTGGGCTACACCTGTGCAGCCCCAGTACCTCTCTTAGGCCTATAACAAGGCCTGCAGCCTGGGGAGTTGCCTGTCTGGAACTCCCCAGCTCCTCTGGCCTTTCCCCAGCCCTGCTGTTTCAGGTACTCTTTTCTCCCAGGCAGCCAGGTCTGTCTCCCTCCAAGGCTGGAGAGAGATTGACTCAGCTCCTGGTTCACAGCCCTTTTATAGGGCCAGCTCTGGTCTGATTAGGCTTGGCCCCAACTGTAATTGCTTCCTCAGTCAGCCTAGCCTTTTATCATGGGAGCTGGGTAACAGTCCTGCTACGGGGGGGTTAAGTTCACCCCTTTTCATGGAGCAGCTTTCTCCCTCTTGCTTGCCTTGCTGGTTAGTGTGGCTGGTAAGGCTGCTCTTAACTTGCTCTCAGCAAGGAATATAGACCAAATAGCACCTACTCTCCTTGTCAAGGCTGGAGTTGCAGTTTGAATGCAGGACGAAGAAGGCAAATAAGGAGGGGCTAAAGTAAGGGGTTTGACAATTTACTTATAGTGAATGGGAAGGATGTTCCACTATCACCATGACAATGAGCTTTGTTATAGGAACCTAGATACAGATAGGTGTGATATGCCACGGAGCTGGAAATATAAGATGTCTCAATGACTTATCAATAGTGCAGAAAGCTAATCCATGCTCTAGAAAGATATGTTTTTGAAAGCTTACCAGACTGTGAAGTTCTGAAGAGTATGCTTAAATATTTCTCCCACAGTGCATACATTTTGGGAAATATTGTTCTTGAGAAATCTTCCACTTTTCGCTTTAGCACTAAATGTTTTGATGATGTTTATGTGGAAGTACATATTTAAAAGCTTTGCACTTTAGAAAGGCCTGCCCAGCACTGCTCTGTCCTAGGTGCTGCTCTCCTGAACAGGAGACAGCCCTTCCCTTATGAAGGGACAGACTGCCTGCGCAGTCTCTGGACAGCCTTTATATAGGGCCTAGCCTGGCTCTGGTTGGTTGGCTCTAACCTCAGCCCTGATTGGCTCCCAATAAGCCCTTATCTGATTGGCTGCCAGCATGCATAGCTACTCTGGCCTATTCTTTCATAGGGGTGGGGCTGCTGACCCACCATAGGGTGTTATAAAATGAGACGATATGGTAGTTCTATTTGTTTGGAATTACACAAATTCTATAACATGCCCAAGATCAGACACTACCAACAACTAAGGCAATACATATTTTAACTTACTTGTCTATTGATTCCTATAGTAATTATTTGAACTTAGTGCCGTCAGACAGAATCTCAAACTCCTTTACAAACCTTAGTTAAGGTGGAGATAATACAGTTGTCTTAGAGATGGGTAAACTGAGGCACAGATTCAAGTGATTGGTTCAAGATACTCAAAGCCAGATTGTGCCTGGTCCCTTGGTGAGTTGAAGGATGAAAGACGACTTCCTCACCTCTTCTTGAATTGCAGTCTTGTGCCTAGAAAAGTGTACGGAGTGCTCCCCTTCCAATTGCCTTGGCCATGTGTACCACAATACCCAAAGAGGTTGGGGGAAAGAGGGGAGTCAGGCTATTGCTCAGCTCCCACTCCACATTGGCTGCAAAACAGGATCAGTGATTGGGGGATTCATAGAGAATTGTTTTAGCAGGTATTTTCCATGCCAGGGAGGATATCTGCCTTCCTGAGTCCTCCAAGGGTTGCTCTTGAGTGGTATGAATTGGCACTTTACCTTTCTCTGGGCTGGGCCTAACAAACATGAGCTACCCTTCAGTGAGTCAGTGATGGAGCCGGTAATAGAGACTGTGCCAGGATTCCTGACTCCTGGTTTAATTACTAGGCAACATTGTCTCCCTTTTTTACTTTGATGTGTAGGCACATTACAAGACCTGTAAATCTTTCACTGACATAGCACTCTTCCTGGTGCACCTCTGCTAAAAGTGTCCATTTGTGAGTAATTTACAACAAAAGCAGAGTTGGGGAGGAGTGGGAGAAATTTTTACAATAATAGTCTCTCTTTTATTTGCCATTTATCTTCAAGACAGCATCTGTTAATTTGGATTGCACCATTGCTTAACTAGTTTACTCTGGTATAAATTCAGGAGGACAGTCCTGTTTCTGCTGCAGACACACTGCTCTGTGTGTTCAGTGCTCCACAGACAGTCGTATTCACAGCCATCCAGTTTCTGCTCCAACGCTGGCACAGGTCTAGTAAATATTTTGGAAAGGTGAAATGGGCTGCAGACTCTGTGGGGAAAGAAGGTGAGATTATGCCAAGAGAGAGACGTTAGGTTCTTTCTGAATAATTCTGCATTAGAGCTAGTGCCAAGCAGTAAGTCAACCTGCCCAGAAAAAAAAGGCAGCATTTTTTTGGGTCAAAAATGTGAATGAGGAACACAGTAAAGAATTAAAAATGGAGAAGAAAAGAAAATCTGGACATGGAAAAATCTGTATTTCAGAGTTTGATCACCTGGCTGTTGTCTTCCTTTGAAGAAGCCTGTCCTAGTGTAATGCCCTTACATTAGCCTTCATTATTATTATTTGTATTGATTGTACTGTGGTGGCTCTTATGAGCTGCAGTCATGGACCCAGGGCCCCATTGTGCTAGGCACTGTACAATCACAGATCAAGAGTATTGTGGATGGGTTGATTTGGAAGATATTTGTACATTCTGGAGCCATCCTAGGGCCTAGGAATAGAAATGCTTAGAAGCTTGTTAAAGTAACAGATAGTGCCCTTGAGAAAATCACTTAAATTCTCTGTGCTTCATTTTCCTCATCTGTAAAATGGGAACTATAATACATTCCCAGACAGGAGCAGACTAAGGGAAAAGCAGATGCTCCTTCAGGGAGGCAGAATAGCTTTCAGGACAAAACCATTTCCCCTATTTCAGAGGTTCTCTACCCCTTTCCACACCAGACCCTCCATTCAATTTAGCAAATTGGAGGTAAGATGGTTGTAACCCCTTGATACCTGTTAAGGGGGTTAAGAACACTTGCCTTATTCTAATAAAGCTTCTCATTCAGTGCTAGAAGAAAATGATGTTTTCTGTACTTCTTTACGCTTGTCACACCACCCTGTTAGACAGCCTATGGATTATTATTATTTTTTGCAGTTTGCTCACAAGCTGCTGAATGCTTTACAAACGGATTAGAAAAGTTTTCCACCCCACCACTGCCATGTAATATCTCCTGCTGATCCTATCTGATCAGAGCCATCTGAGCAGGCTCTGCACTGAGCTAGGTGCTCAGGGAAGCCATAAGGTGGGCTGTACAAGTCTGCTGCCTCTGAGGAAAGAGAGGGATCACTGAAGGCTATGAAGACCATTTCTTTTCACTTCAGAGACTGAAGAGCCCCAGCAGGTGGTTTGTGTGTGTGTGTGTGAAGAAAAAAAAAGTACAATATTTTTTTCATCTCCCTTAGCATCACGTACTTTCATTTTCAGACCTGACCTCTTTTAGGTTTGATTGACAGGGAGGTTTTGGAAGGGATTGAAATCTTATTTTGGAAAGGATTGAAATCTTATCTGGACTAGTTCCTCAATCCCTATTTAGAGTCCAAAGGCTCTGAGCCAAACTACTACTAGATACCTCTGCCTGTGGCCAGTGCCACTGTGATGGATTTACATCTCTGGTTTATTATAGGTTCTTGAGTTCAGGAGGATAGAAAGGAGTGTCACAAGGAGGATATTGAATGATATAATTTGAACAATACAGATATTGGTATACTGTAAAATAAGAACAACCTCCAAACCTGTCAGGGTTAATATAGAGATTGAGTGATATAGATGAAGACTTAAATTGATGAGGCACATGTGTAAATTGATAAAGGGGCTTGATGCACCATAACATTGAAATTTATCTAAATTCAATATTGTTAAACATTCTTAAAGATCAGATGAATTATACATGAAGTATATGGATTATTTGTCGCAGGCAAACAATGGTGACATTTCTGTCTGTCACTTAGTATGACAAGGTTAGCATGTTTTATTCAAAACTTTTTAAACAGTAAAATGATTTGTATGCATTACTCTTTCTTTGGACTGTCGGAGAAAGCAACACAGTTATTCTATGACACAGTCATCTTTCGTTAAAAAAAAAACAGGATTTTTTCCAATATCCATAAGACTCACACTTTAGTTTTCTACTCATCTGGAGTGTTGAAAAAAAAAAGTAATAACTGAATCCTAAGTACCAAGGAAAAGAGTAAAAGAAAGCTTGGTAGTAGAAAGTGATTTAACAACAAATTAAGAATGGAATTTGTTGACTATTAAGGATGGTTTGTGAATATTTTTGCAAAATAAATATACCAACTTCAGTTTGCTGTGCTTCATGGGGTCTTATTATCATTCATTATTCACCAGTATTTGGAGAAATGCTGGGTATTTGTGTATATATTTGTGAATTTTAGTACAACCATTATTAATTAAAAAACTCATATGGGAAGTTAGTTATTCACTCTTTGTTGGTTATTCTCATGTTTATAATGTTTCTCGTTAAGTCACAGAGAAGAAACAATAGTGTACGACATAAGTAATTAACCATACCACACAAATACCATATGGTCATAGGATCATAGAAATTGCTGGTTCAGACCATTGATCCATATAGTCCAGTATCCTTTCTCTGACAGAGGCCGGCATGAATGGCGTCAGAGAAAAGTGAAAGAAAGATCAAAATTTGCAGATATGGGATTATCTGCCCCCATGATGGTTATCTCTTAATAGTTAGAATTGGGCTTTAAATCCTGAAGAATGAGATTTTTTTTATACTGTCCAAAAATGTTTTTGGCATTAACTATTATAGCTCTGCATATTCTTGTTATTCACCTAAGTGTTCAGTCCCTCATAGGATCTTGATACATACATTCTTGGCCTTGATGACGATATGTGGCAGTACGTTCCACAGTCAATTGTGTGTTGTGAAAACAAAATGTCCTTTATCCGTTTTGAATTTGCTGCTTTTCAGTATTTTGAATTGTTGACGCAAACTGTTCACAAATGTCCCATGCTCTGAAAATTATTAATTGAGACTAGTCAACAGATTTTTTTTTTCAAAAGTACATTTAAAAAAAAAGGAACGTCAACCTGTGAATGATTTGCTAACAAGAAAGGAACTAAAACCTTAATAGATATTATTGAACGTTTGAGCAGCTGCACACACTGGAAATCTGGCTGCTTACTTTGAACTAATAATGGACTTCAGTGCTTGTAAATGAGGCCAATTCAATGATCTTGGAGACTGCAGTGCTCTGTTCACAGAACAGGTGTGGGCAGTGGCAATTAAAGTTTCTCCAATACTATCATGCTGATGTGCCTCAACCCTGAACTGGAGGGACCCCATTTAGGAAGGAGCTCAATCTACTTTTGCATTCACTTGTTGACTTCTCCCCTCAAGGGCGTGAATAATGGAAGGATTTTCTGTAACATGGGCACCTGGACTGAGATGCTCTTGGGCAGCTTTCTTTCAATAACTAACAACCTGGGCTGGATTCAACCTCGTGGCCTAAAAATGATACCCTTTGGACTTCTTTCCTATTCCTATTTCCAATAGTCGTCCAGTCCTTAAGAAGCCATTGCTTTAATATTTATGCTTTATACTAATCCTGTATCTGGGATTGAACAGCATCTGGGCAACGAGACACCATAGTCATGCTGTCATTGCTAATGGCTTATAAACCAACCAACCAACCAACCAACCAAATTATCTCTCTATATGTTCTAACTTCAGTAACAAATGTGCGGAGCTGAGAATTCTGTATTAAAATTGTCTGTGGATCAATGCAGAGCTCCTGGAAACAGAACCAGCTATATTGCAGTCAACTTTTGTGCCCAGCTGTCTTGAAATGACTCCCACTCAGCTTCAAAGCCTAATAATCACAACCTCGCTCCAAGAAAGAAAACCGCTCCTGTAAAATCTGGTGTCTCAGGGTGCTTTTTTTAACTTAACTTTGCTTTTGTTTTAAAAGCAAGCGCTAAAGGACAAAGAGCCAAGTACTATATTCATGTTGCATTCATTGTAATTTTCAGGCCTTACATCTGACTTTCACCCTCCCAGAACAGAATGCAGCTAGCATTACTGTCCACATTTCTAGAAACGTGATTTTAGACCAAAAATAAAATTGCTCCATTTCTCAGATATTACATCAAATTTCATAAATAATGTTTATATCCTCATTTGTACCTATAGTTTTATTTGTCTTCTGTCTCTATGTAGTCTTAGGTTTTAAAAAGTGATCAGTGATTTTGAATAACACCTTTTTTGGGTGCCATCTTAAGACATCATAAAGAGGCCAGATTTTCAGAAAGTGCTGAGGATCTGTTGGCTGCATACCCAAAATCTGAGGCTCTCCAAATCACTAGGCACTTATCACATTAGCTTCGTCCATCCAATCTGTTCATCTGTCTCTTCCTTACCCACAGAATACTCATATATTTAGGTGCTTTCAAGCCTTTCCTATCACCCTGCATTCTTAAAAAATGATAAGGATGTATCACATACAATCCAAATCCTGCTTCTCTTAATCTTGCATATAGTTCTATTGAAGTTTGTGTGTTTTTTCTCTAGACCAAAACAATACAATTTACTTTCCTACAGTACCATCTGTTTCTCTCAAGTACATACATTTTTAAAAAATATGTAAACAAACTTTTATGTTTGTCTCAGAGGCAGACAATAGTGTCTCACCTTACTCTTTAGTGAATGCATTAGGCTCCTCATTATATTATGCATCCACAGATAATGGCTGTAATTGATTAGAATCTCATCCAGATTCAGAAGATTAAGTCACTCAGATTGTTTTTGTAATTCTTTAATAGGGCCCTTTTAAAGAGACAGTACAGAGATTTTACTGCTAACTCCCTGTTCAGAGTTCTGTTGCTCCCATTAGCTCTTAGGTTCATGGAAAATAATTGCCATCTGTACTTGTAAATATCTTTTTTTTTTAAGATCAGCTTGTGTCTTTCTCACCCCTTTTATCTCTGCTTCCATTTTCTCCTAGGATTTTCTGCAATGTTCATGGAGACTAGAGAAAAACAGAGTGGTATAGTGCTCTCAGAAGGGAATTTCCAGCAGATAAAATACTTTAGAGAGGGCCTGAAAATGAATTGGAATACTTGCTGTGCCCACCAGAATGTGCAGCTACCTAAATAGTTAAAACAACCAGACACACAACTTCATGTACGCCAAACAGCGTCCGCACAATGTCATTCTTAGAGGTGCCTCCTCTCTGAGGCTAGAAATAATGTCAAAGCACTGGTCTTTCAATACTGCTGACATCACATCCATCAGAGAGAGTACTTTTGGGAATGGCTGTTTAGAAGCAGAGTTGGAAAGCCAAATACCTATCCTTTCTGAGGGATAGATTCTTCTGTCTATCCTGTCCTCTACCTGACTCACATACCAATTCTCCACTTCAGAGGTCAGTAAGTTACTTAAGCCCATGACTAACTTTAAACACGGAAGTAGCCCTACTGACATGGACATCTGCAGTTCACAAATGGGAGTATACTCATACCAAAAATTAGGCACATGCTAAAGTACCTTTGTCCATAAGGGACTCAATGAATGACTGAGAAAGTGTTTGGCCCTCCTTTTTTATGTGTTGTGAAAAATCTTTAAGTATTTGGAGCCTGATCAAAATCCTAGTGAAGTCAATGGAAAAACTCCCATTACCCAAGTTGTCTGGCTCAGTATAGAGGTTACCAGATGAAATTCTACGTCTCAGATTAAATTATTTTCATGGTTCCTTCTAGCCTTAAAACATACAATGCTACAAAATTGCAGACTTTTTCTAGGTTCAATATTTAAAAAAGATTGCTAAGAAAAAAGCCTTTTCTTCTTGGACAAACTTTTTGCCTTTTTTTCTGAATGGAAGAAATATTTGATTAGAGAAAATCGTGTTATAAACACCATTACAAGTATTAAAGGGGATCTTTTATCCTCTCAGATAATGAAATTGATAATTTCTTTTCCTTTTGATTTTTAAGTTTATGGAAAGGTTCTGTACAAGATAGAGATGATACTAGTTGCCTTTGAAATATGCTTCCTGCCGAGTTGAACTTTGCTTTTCTCTTTTTGTTGTGAAATTGATTCAAGAATTCATTTGAGAGCTGCAAGCATGCTGTTGATTTATTTTACACTTGAGGAAGATATAAACATATTTTTGTTTGCATTAATTATGGAAAGGAAGACATTTGGGGGGATTGATATTTGGATTCATTTTTTACGTTTTCTTTCCTTTGTGACTGAGGGGCAGGTGGTTTTGTTTTTGATTAACGCTGCTGGGTAGCTCCGAAAAGAAATGGAGATGGAGTTAATCAGATTTAATAGCATCAATTTAATAGACCTCTTGCTTAATTTACTAAACCCACAAGTAGTCATTTTGTGTCCTCTGTGTGTGTATGTGTTCCAAAGTCTTTGCATTGTGGATTTGTGCATTACTGTATTCTTGATGTGTTGTTAATTACAATGGACCAATTATTCCTCCCTAGTGTAAACCAATTACAATTATTTGGGCCCAGGTTCATCTCTAGTGTGTATTTCTAGGTTCCCCTCCTGTTATCACTTTAGACAGGATGAGGGATGTCCAAATGAAAGGGCCCTATCTTGATTCCTTATCACCCAAAAATTCAATTATAGCCCACAGCTCATCAAGTTATTATGAGTGAAGGATTCTGCTCAAAGTCAACCAGGAGCTTTGTTGAGGGTAGAAGAGGGAACTGTTTGATTCAGTTTTTAAAAATACACAGAGAAAATCCTAGCACTTGGCTTTTATATATTGCAGCTTTTTGTTCTTCTCAATCTTTTCAAAATATAACTACTGCTAAGATCCTGTCTAGTTGCCCCTAGAGCATTACACAGTATTACACGTGGAGCCAGATTCTGCTCTTAATCAAGCAGCCATAGTGAATTCACTGGGGTTGTGCTGAGTATAAATCATGACACAATCTGGCACTTAATTTCAGCAGGAAAGTGACTATCTTTAACAAATGATTTTTTTTCTCCTAACAATAAAAGATAAATTATGCCTTTAATGAAAAATACATCTACTACCTAAGAGTCAGGATCAATACAAATATTTCTGGTTTCTGAGAATATATATATTGACTCTCTAACTCTCACAAATGAAAAAGACACAAATTATTCTGAAAGAGAAGGAATGAGCAGTATACTTTTCTGATTATTTTCTTCTCCGATAAATTGTTTGTGAAACAAGAAGAAACAGACTACTGCAGGGGTCGGCAACCTTTCAGAAGTGGTGTGCCGAGTCTTCATTTATTCCCTCTAATTTAAGGTTTTGCGTGCCAGTAATACATGGTTTCAGAAGGTCTCTTTCTATAAGTCTTTAATATATAACTAAACTATTGTTGTATGTAAAGTAAATAAGGTTTTTAAAATGTTTAAGAAACTTCATTTAAAATTAAATTAAAATGCAGAGCCCCTAAACTGTTGTCCAGGACCCAGGCAGTGCGAGTGCCACTGAAAATCAGCTCGTGTGCCATAGGTTGCCTACCTCTGGACTACTGTGTTGTTTTGGGGAGGGTTGTTGAGGTTGTTTTAAATCTGCATAGTCTTTTATCTTCACCCTGGCTGCTTAATGGAATAGGCCTCTCTGCCAATGAAAGACCACAGGCATTATGCCTTTCAGAGTAACATTCAGTGAGCAAGCAAAGAACCTGCCAGGTCAGAGACTTCACAAATCTACATGCCAATCCAGCAATGCACTTGGTCATAGACTCTACTTTAATCAGGTGATTAGTCCCCTGAAGTTAATAGGATTACTCATATGCTCGGAGTTAAACACGAAGAAGTGCTTTGCTGGAGTAGGCCTCTATTACCAACAGCCTATATCCCATATATTAGGAAGGTAGGATAGAGTCAGGTTCCAATTCAGATTTGGTGTAAATTCCCTTGACTTTCACCTGCCTTCACCACAGGTTCTTCCTTGGCTCACTGAATGTTCAATGCGGGCAGAGGGGGAATTAATCCCCTACTTGTGTTCGTCCTTATGACATGAATGTATGTTAATTCTCTGTGTCCCCCATTCATGTGGTACCAAAGCCCCTTGTTAAAAGCTGTCTTCATATATGTGTAGAGTAGAGGAAAAACTTTATTCATGCATGTGCTTTTTGGGAAACTCAAAACACACTACATCAGTAGTTCCCAAACTTATTTGTTTGTGCTCTCTTTCTTGTATTTGTTGTAGTTTACATGCACACACCCTCGCTCTACGGCCACACAAGTATATATACCGATATCAGTTTGGCCTCCTTAAGTTGTTGTTTTTTTCTTTTGTATGAGTGAGCCAACAATCCATTGTAATAGGAGGAAAAGCAAAACTGCAGTTGTGGTCCATGCTTACAATTAAGTGTGCACACCACGTCGTAGAAAGCGGATAAATGTACAGATGGCAATAACTTTGTATAATTCTGTGCAAGCTTAACAGAAATCCATCAGAATGCACAGCGCCATCTGAGGACCCTGTTATATCTGGAGGAATCAGCTTTGCTAGTTATTCATCGGTGTGGGTAAAATGTGCGCAGTCTGTTTGTTTTTTTCCTAAAGCTTCTCATGTCCCGCCTAGAATACATTCCGTGCCCTCCTAAGGGGCCCCACTCCCTAGTTAGGGAACCTCTGTAATATACTAATGGTGAAGCATTGTTCTTCTCAACCAGTTGACTACTAGCATCCTGGCACCACCCAGCAGTTCCTGTGCCCTTGTTCATGTAACTCTATGCTACTGTTCTTTAAATGAAGGTAGGCTGTCTGTCTAAAAATATATCCTCTAGTTCAGCCAAATTGTACAGCTTAATGTGGTAATCAGTTAAATTCAATGGCCTGTGTTATGCAGGAAAAGTGCGCCTAGATTATGACAATGGTTCCTTCTGGCCTTACAATATGGTGTTGGGTGGGGGGTTCTTTGTCTGGGTCTTCACTCTTTGAGCATCAAATGTTGTCATCCTTGTCTGTGTGCATTAAGCCTGACTGAAGTCAAGGGGAGCTTTGCCATTGATTTAACTTGGTGCCAGCTCAAACCCCACATTAGGGTGCACTCTTTCAGGGTTCTCTGTATGACGTGACAAAAATGCTGTAAGAAGATGCTTTCGTCATTTCCTGAGAAACACTGAACTCCAGAGGGGATATGGTTGGAAGGAATGGGGCTTTGGACAGGTAGAAGGTTGTTTTAGGTAAAGATAAATTAATAAGGCTGTTAAGATCTTCGATAACAAATAGAACATGAAGTTGAAAGTAATAAATGCAGGGTGTCTTTGTGGTGGATTTCTCCTTGGCTATATCCAAGAATAATAATAATAATAAAAAAACCCTCTGAGAGAAAACAACTCATTAGTTGTCAATTCAAAATAAGTTTAGAAACTAGAAATCTGTCTCTTGGCTGCCAATGATATCGGTGTGAAAACCTCCTAATCCCTCAAGTTGTTGATAAAAAGTATCATTAAACCAGCCTGTTATCACTCCTGGATCTGGCAGAATTATCACTACCTGGAACAATAGAAGAAATCATGCTTTTTAAGCATCTCTGCAGCATGACTTGTGGTTCTCAGCAGAATCTCATTTGCAGATTTACTGTATCGGTACTGACTCATAATTCTAACAAAGAACAGGGGAAATAGGAAAGTACACAGTGACTTGCTAAACTGGTACCTATTTTCAGAAACTGTAAGTTTGCTGCTGTTTAGTACCAAGTTGGAGAGAGGGAGGGAGGGGGAGAGAGAGAGAGAGAAAAGCTTTTCAGAAGAGCTGGATGGCAACCTCAGGACTTCATGGCGAAGGGGTTGGGGGTGGAAGTGTAGGTATGAACAACTGTATTCAGATCTGAGGTTCTATATGAGACACCTGTATGTATGCTGTCAACACCATACATACATACATAAAGACCATAAGAACCTTTGAGGTTCATTATTTATAATAAATAGGGTATTTGTATTACATTAGTATGGAAAGGCCCGCGTCACGAAGTGGTCCCTATTACTCTGGGCACTGTACAAACATGTGCCCTGCCGTGACCAGCAAAAAATCATGTAGGGAGAAATGGATGTTGAACTAAATGGGAAATAGGAAGGGGAAATGTGACAGTGATAGGAGCACACAGCTGCATATCGTAGTTGAGTGTAGTCTTTAGAGTTGCTTCTTGTTGTTTTAAAGAGAGGATTGAATAAGATATGTTGCCTAGTCACTGACATTAGACAAATGGGAACCATGAGAGGAAGAGGGTAGAGGTGGAAGCAGCTACCAAAGAAGACTGTGCACAAGTGAAACCTCCAGGGGAAAGGAGGGGGAAAGGGTGAAAATGGAAGCTACTTCTAGAGAAAGGAGAAAGACAGGTATTAACTTGGGAAGGGGGTTGGGAAAAACAGCAACCACTAAGGCAGAGAGGGAGGGAATAGAGGGGGGCAAGTGTGGTATGAAAGGAGACCCATTGCTTTTTCCCTTCTGCATTTAAATCCAGGAAGTTTATCGTCTTGATACTATGATTGAAAGAAGCAGTTCAGATAAAATGAGCACTGAATCGAACAGGAAGGTTCACTCATCCTGAAAATAAATCTCTTTGTGTGATTCCAAAGGCTTTTCCTCCATTTTTGTACCTTGCTGCCCTTTCAGGTTCTTACTGAAAAGGAGAGGGGAGTGCCAAAATACCACAAGGGAGACTGGTCTTAATTGTATTTCCAGCTCAGTTTTGCAAACACAAGAAACACTGAAGCCTGGAAAAAGTCTGGAGAAGTAGTCAAACTTTGGGTACTTCTTCTTATCTGAATCTATTGAGGGTCACAAAACACTGCCCACCATTCATCCTGCCTTTGAGTTCATAACTGAACAATTTTAAACCTGTGATCTGAGGGGCAGCAGATTAACCTCTTCTCTTGTTGTAACTTGGCCATTTATTTCTGTTTGGGACTTTCCTTTGCAGCCCATTCTTATCAAGTCTCTTTAATAAATAATAATAAATACACATTTATATATGGTATTTCAACCCAAAGACTCAGAGCACTTTACAGCAAGGAATCATTTCACATACCACTTAAGCATAGTCACCCTCCTGAGAGAGGGGCTTTATGACATCGCCTTTAAAAAATCTAAATAAATTATATTCTCTGGTTCTCCTTTAGTCACTATTAGTTGAAATGGAAGAAGAGTATTATCAAGAAATGCACTCATTCAATTCATTTTCCTGCTTGCATACCAGCAAGTCTCTTATTAAATCTGTGATCAAAATTGGCAAGAAATCATGCTTCACTTCTGATATAGTCTAATTTCCTTGTAGCCCAGCAGCTGGTTGTGAATAGGATCTCAGTTTGTGCTGTAATAGTGTAGAGAATAAGTCCTTGCATTGCACACCCAGGAAATGGTTCATTTTATAAACCCATAGCCCACAAACACACTCTACTAATTCCTCTTTATTGCCAGTTCCACTCCTTTGCTCGCCTTTACATGTTCAGAGTGGTGCATCCCACAGATGCATATGAGTGTGGTGAGGTGACCACTTTTATGCTCAGAGGAAAACGGGGATTGATGAATGTCAGTGTAGTGTAATTTATGATTTATGATATAATTTAAGAAGAAATAGTGCAGAAAACTGTACTTGCACTTTTGCTGTGTAAATCATGCATGAGACTCACAGAAATGGGACAAACATTTTTCTCCTGAGTTAGGCCCTTTGTCACAAGGATGACAGCCAAGTCCTAAAGGCCAGTCCCCATCACTGAACATGTTAAGTTCAGTGATCGGAGATTGGGGCTCACTTTGCCAGGTGCTGAATGCCCTCAGTTCCTTCCAAGATTGGTCCCTTAAGGCCTGGGCTTAGTGAGCATGTTAATGTTGTGTCCTTTATATTGGAGTGAGGCTTCTTACATGTATTATATTATGACTGACTGACTAATCCCTCCCCCTCGCTCTGTATTATTTTGCTGCATTGACTAAAATAGGGTGGGACCAAATTAGAGAAAACTTTAAATTACTCACAATGTCATTCTATGTCAAAAAATTCAAATTTGGGGCACAATATTTAAAAATTCTGCAAAGTTCTCCAAATTTTATGTCTCAGTTAAATATGGAGGCTCCAGCATGGCACTGAGGAGCACAGGACGCTGGCTTCACAGAGATGGGAGATCACTGTGCAGCCCCCCACTGCACCCTGGGGACATGGACTCAGCGGTGAACTGCACCCAGCCCGGACACAGCACAAGGACCAGGCCTGACCCAGAAAGGCCCCCTGACCCTTCCCCTCCATGCCAGGTGCACCAGGTACAGGCAGGCAGTCTCAGCAAGGCAGGATTAAGTGTGGAGGGGCTTGGTGTGGGTTGAGAGCTCTCTTTGTGGGGAAATCTGGGAGTGGGTGGGATCTGGGTGCACAGGGGTTTGCGGAGGGGGTTGTATAACAGGAATCAGCAGGGGTCCAGGTGAAGGTGTTGGGGCTCAGCGGGGGGCGGACTGTCTGGGTGTGGGGGGCATACAGATCATCAGAGTGTGTGTGGGGGGGGTCCAGATACAGCTGTTTGGGGCTTGGTGGGGTGGGGGTGCAGGTGACTCAATGAGGTGGTCCAGGTGCAGGGAGAGTGGGGATCATTAGGGGGGTTTCTGAGTGTATGTGTGTGTTGGGGGGGGGTGAGGCTCGGTGGGAGGGTCTGGGTATGAAGGGGTCTGGATGCACAGGGGTTGGGTGGATGGGGGAGCAGGGATCCCTCCCCCTGTAGCTGAGGAGCGATAGGTGCGGGGGAGGAGGGAGTTTGAAGAGCTTCCTGCAGCCAGGGGAGAAATCTGGGGTTGGGTCTCACCTGGCCCCAGATGCCATGCAGGGAAAGAAGTCCCCCCATCCTCCCCAGCCCAGCCTGGACTAGCAGCTGAGCCCAGTGCTGGGTAGGAGCCACCAACTAGATCTTCCTCAGTCCCGCTTCCTACCCCACAATTATTTACCTCTCTGTCAGCTGCCCTGGGCACCTGAAACATACATTTTGGGAGGGTTGCATGGCCACTCTTGTGGCTTCCCTTTGCTTCCCTGTCAGAAAGTCATTTTTCTGTGCGGAAACAAAGAAATGTGCTGGAGACATAAATTCTGTGCACGCGCAGTGGCACAGAATTCCCCAGGAGTATTAAATGTACATTGACCATAACCAAAATTCACAAGATTATCCGGGTATTAAAAAAATTGTGGTACTGGAAACAATGTAACAAAAGATAACTACTTTTGGAAAAAAGTGAATTTTTTCACTTATTTTAAGTTGAAATGTTCATCATTGACTCATACCACTCTGAAAATAATAAAAAGGTTGAGGAAGACGTATCAGGCTCTGTTTTGAATTTTCTGGCTTTATTTCTTTGTGTCACAACCGTTTTTCTCCCTTCTTTCATCTGTTTATTTTTTCTTCATATTGAACACTCAGACAATCTGCTTTCATGGAGTGCAAATAGGGAATACATGCAGAAGGAAAGATGGTGTGCACAGGCAAAAGACTATGCAGTGGTGACTGAGGAATGAAATCATACAATATTTTCACTAGTCTCAGTTAAATCATCTCAAGTAGTAACTGCAAGCTGAAGCACATGTTTAAATGTTTTGCTCAATTTGGTGCTAAATCCTAAAGGGTGCTGAGCATTTGAAACTCCTATTATCAATGGCAGTTGCAAGTGTTCATAACTACTTGGTACTTGGCTCTATATAAGTAACTGGAAAGGGAGCTAACCAGAAATCTGGATCTGTACTATGATCTGCCTCAGTCCTGCCGCTATAAAGGACTAAATCTGAAACCTTGTGGGTTTTGGGAATGTTTAGATTTGCCTCCAAATCTCAATCTCAGCCTTCTGGCTCAAGTCTAGCTCTCTGAGTGACCCACAACAGCATTGTACATGTGAACACTTAGCTCTGATCTAACTACAGCTTACTTTGGTAGAATTATGTCGCTCAGGTGCACGAATAATTCACACCCCTGAGCATTGTAGGTATGCTGGCCTGAGCTGGTGTTAACAGTGCTATGTCTGCTGTAGAGCTTCTCCCATCGCCCTAGCTACCACCTCTCATGGAGTTGGAGTTATTAAGCGGATAAGAGAGGCTCTCTCCTGTTGGCATAGAGCATCTTCTTCAGGAGTGTGACAGCTGCATCGATGCAAGTTTCCAGTCTAGACAAGCCATTAGTGGTGGTAAATTGCGAGTTTCCTGCCAATGGCTAGTTATTAGTTCTAGCCCATCTAATACAGTGCGTATAAAATCTGTCAATCTCTACTAAAGCTTTTGTTTAGTTACCAAGGAGTTTAATTACAAGTCAGTTAATTCCATCTAACTGTGCTTTGATAGCAATTCTGTTATAAGGAAGCATGTTATGATATCATGTCTTTGGATTGTACATGTCAGTGGTAGAAATTTGTACCTTAATGGCTTCTGATTCCCCTCCCCCATGTTGTTTGGAGTGCAGATGGGCAAAACCAGTCTAGTTTATTGTGTGTAGCACTTGGTTTATTGTGTGTAGCACTTTTCCCAGCAATTAAAGCACTTGTAGCTCTTACTGTATTGGCCATGGGAAGAGGGGGAGCAGGGAGAATGGGAGCTTTCAGAAGAGTACGCTGCCCTCTCTTAGGGCTTGCCTAGATTGTGAAAAAGCCCAGAATACCTAGTGCACACTAGCTACTCCCCATATTGACATCCTCATACAAGGGGGTCCAAGTGACTAGGCAGGCTCACTAACTGCCCAGGCTACACATGAAGAAGGAGACAGAGAGCAGGTCACTGATTGGAAATGGGCTCAGTTGGGCGGGAGCAGGCAGGACCCGTGTAAAGCCCAGGAGCTGTGGGTAGCAACAGTCTGTTAGGAAGTAGTCTACAGTCGCTCCCTAGGAGGTGGGAGCTTGGGCTGGCTAACCCAGGAAGAAGAGGAAGCCAGATAGGTAGGAAGAAGCCCAGGGAAACAGCAGCAAGGGGTAGGATTGTACGAACTATGGCTGTTTGTCATAGGGTCCCTAGGCTGGAGCCCAGTCTAGCGGGTGGGCCTGGGTTCCCCTACCAGCTACTAAGAAGTGGTGCAGAGTGTGGAGACACCAGCCGGACAGGGGAAGATTGTAGTAACCTGGCCGAAGTGCCAAGACACGGAAAGGAAACTGCATCTCCGGGAGTGAGAAGGGCCACGGAGTGAAAGAGACAATGCGGGGTAGAGACATGGCCAGAGGAGGGCAGCACCCGGCAAGAACTAGTCCCCAGAGCCATCAGGAGCAGGCGCCACATGTGGTAAGTGGACCCTGTGACACATCGCTTGAAAAGTACCTTTGTGCAGGTTAACTTAATACCTTTTGGAAATGTATCAAACTAAGGCTCACAAAGGCATGCAAGGAGTTAGTATGGAGTAGTTAGAGTTAGCATAGTTAGTGTGCTTTAAATTCACACCCTGGCTTACTCTGCACTAACGTTCTTGTGTAGACAAGGCCTTACTTGAACCTCTGCTAGTACTGCTGTACCTGAGAGTAGGTGATGATTTTACTACAGATGGTTTTCAATTACTTTGTTTGGATAAGGAGACCGGATTGGCCCTGTGAAGATCATCTTCCGTTTTCCCCTGGTTACACCTCAGTGCCCTACTTCCCTGCTCTGCAGAAATAAGATTTTGAATGAGTAATGCTGGCTCTGGCTGGAAAATCCTTCCATTTTGTGAGCACTTCTGAGGTTTCAAAAGTTGTTTTCATTTTTTATGCAGAATGAAAATGAGACCTCCTGAATTTTTTGGCAATTCTCCCAACACACACAAACATACACACACACTATCCCAGTTGTTAGGGCACATACCATGTTCAAGTATGAACTCTGAGTCAGGCAGACCAGGGACTTGAACCTAGATCTCCACTGAATGCACAAATCCCTGGGCTATTGGCTGTTCAGTCTTTATGTGTGTCTTTTTTTTTTTTCCTGTGAAAGCTTTGACCAAAAAAATTGGTTAAAATTGATACATTTCAACTAAACATTTTGGGTCACATTAAATGGCATTTTTTGATGGACAAAAGTTTTCTGACCAGTTCTAAAAATAACATAAATTCCTTGCAAAAGTCTTCTTTTGTAAAAAGCTTCTAAAATCCAGCTCTACCACTTGGCAGAGCACCCTTCTTATAGAGAGAAAAAAAAAAGAAAAGAAAAAGAAAGAAACTGTGCTCATTTTTAGCTGTCACTGTGCTGTGTTTGATTTCTCGGACATCTTGGCAGCCATTTCAGAATGTCTGACTTTGTAGAGACAGGCAACATTGTGCTCGTGACATCGGGTGGGGAAAAAACCACCCCTCCTGCTCCAACTCATACATTTCAGAAACCAAAGGAGCAGCAAGGTGGGCAGCACACAAACCGGAAAACACTAAAAACTTTACCTGCTTAGTTCTGTTCTGTAAGGAGGATGGCATCTTCCTCCTCCAATCAGTTGACTTTTCTGGCTTTGAGATGAGGGCTTTATACGTGTGTCTCACAGCACAGCAGTCACTATATGGCCCAGTTTGTATTCTCTGTGAGCAGATGGCGCATTTCCCCAACATACGTCATTTTCAACTTGCTAACGTAATCCTACAAAGGCATTGAGCAGTAACCCACAGAGGGGGAAAAGCATATTTTGGTTGTTTTCTTTCATTTGAAAATACAGTCATACCACCATAAGAAAGACATTCCATGCCACTGCAATATTACAATCAGATGTGGTGCAAATCCCTCAGATACTGAACAGAAAGGGTAAAATTTGCCAGTGCAGAGGGCTGATACAAGGTCTAAGCATCACTTAAGCCCCCACAATAAGGTACAAGTGCAAGTAAAATGGTGCATTGACTTTGTTCAGTCTCTCAGCACAGGGTGGTTTTCACCTAAAGAGAACAGATGAAAAAAAATACAAGGTTAAGTACAGCACTCAGCATGATGAGGCCCTGATATTAATTAAGGCCTATAGGCTGTATGATAATATTAGTTATTACTACTCTTAGTTTACCAGGCCAGGTGCTTAATGTCCTCTAAACAACTGTTTAAATTTTTTTCTGTATGTTTGAAGTTTCATGTCAGGATAGCAGTTGAGTCAGGTGTGCACTGCTACATACCACGAGAACTGTTGCTTTTGTACCTATCTAGAAGTCACTGTTAACTACCACCTGCTTCTCTGTACATAAGAGTGGAGATATGTGCTTATTGTTTGTTGTTCAGATTTACAGTTTTAAACCATTGCAAAGCAATAGTAAAACATTTTCAAAGGGAAAAGGATAGAGAAGGAAAAGGAGGAGACTGAGAAACAGGGTATGAATATTTCAGTAAAATATAACATTCAGGTAGTTACTTTTCAGTATAGATCATGAAAAATGGCTCAATTTGTCATGTGTTACACATGTGGTGGAGAGCAGTTTGATTCAGTGCGGGCTCCAAAGAATTATATCACTTGCCCTCCCGAAAACCCGAAGACAAGTCCTGTTAGTATTAGTGCCTAAATAGTAAACAGAAGAAGAAATAACTCCTTGCGAGACATGTCTGGCTGCCTGGAGCCAGATAGAGTACCCCTTAATCCAACTGGTGAGCAGTTGCACATGTGAATACCCCAGTGGGAGTACGGTTTTCACAGTGTGGTCTATACTTTGGGCTAAATTCTGTTCGTGCATTTAACTCTGCAACTCTAGTGAGATCAATAAAATTGAAATGGTGTATCTGGGAGCAAAATGTACCTGCACAGTATCTTCCACTGTTAATTTGTTTACAGGATGTGTCACATACCATTGTTTTTACAGTGAAAATGGATGGGATGGAGCTATTGACAGACCAAGGAACCTGTAGCGAGGCAATGGCTCACCGGGTGTGTTGCCTCCTGCTGGCTGTCCAGGAATTAGCTTGTTTCAGCTCTGGAGCACCTCCTGGTGACCAGTGTCTCGCCTACTGCATGCCCCTGTGTCCCTCCCAGACCCCGGTGCCCCTTTACCCTCACACACTGGTTCTCCTCTCCCAGGGGAACCCCCAACCCTCTAATCCCACCTTGCCTCAGTGGCTACTGCCAGTCCTCATCTAGCCTCCACTCATGGGGGCAGACTGCAGTCTGTAATGGCCACTCATCATTGGCAAGGAGGTTAGGATCAGCTGCTTTTGCGTATCCCCTCAGTCTGCCCCTCTGCAACCCCAGTACCTTTTGTAGGCCTTCAACAAGGCCTGCAGCCTGGGGGTTTACCAGGCTGGAGCTCCCCAGCTCCCTTGCCCTATTCCCCAGCACTGCTCCATTTCAGGTACCCTTTTCTCCCAGGCAGCTAGCCCTTCCCATGCCTGGGTTAGAGTGAGACTCCTCCAGCTTCTAGCCCACAGCCCTTTTATAGGGCCAGCTGTGGCCTGATTGGGGCATGGCTTCAGCCGTGGCTGCTTCCCCAATCAGCCTTTCCCAGCCACAGCCCTCTCCAGGGCTGCTTTTAACCCCTGTTTACCCAGGAGTGGGGCAGCCTCCCCATTATAGAACCCCATTTATGTCGAAGCTAATGAAGGACCTCTGTACCCTGCTCCATATACATACCCTGAGAACTTCAGTCTATCATCCCCAGACCGATTGGCTGGTAGAAAAGGTTTAACCAACCCCTCAAGGCTATGATAAGGAAGGTGATAAGCCGGGATGGTAAGGATTGGGACACCCTACTACCTTAACTTATGTTCGCCATCAAGGAGGCATTCACAAGAAATGTGAGCCCTGATTCAGAGTCCTTGGAGATCAGTGAAAAGACTTCCCTACACCCTGCTGACTTCAGTAGGCTTTGGATCAGGGGTAATTACAAAGTGCTGAGCACCATCTGCTCCCAGCACCTTGCAGAATCAGGACCCTATAAATATTGTGTTGCTACCAAAGTAGGAAACATTTTATGACAGCGTTAATTGACACAATTCCAGTTATAGTTGGTAGACGTGTCAGTAGCTATACCATGCTGTATGCTCTGTCCAGATATTCCTGCAGACAGATTTGTACAATCAACCCTAGATACTGAAAATTTTAGTCAAAGTGCCATACCAGGTGATGGGGATATACCACACTTCACTGGAAAGACTGCGTCAGAAACAGAGCCACAGGCCATATCTTCAGTGTTACCCCCCTCTTTTCCCCTTCCCATTTCAATTAAGAAACACATGTTTTCACTTCTCTTCATGCCTTCTCCTCTATTGGGCTTTTTTCCCCCTGTTCAGTACTATGGCAGCAGTACTGCATGCTAATGAGATGATACTGTCTTCTTTATTAAGCAATAATTTCACTGATATTTCTAATTGAGGTACTGAATGTAACATACTTTTCAGGATACTAGGTGGATCAGAAGTTTTATTAAGCATTATATGCTTATTGCAAATATGGTAGACAACCTCTAATGTTCAAGATGTTTCTTCCCTGCAAAAGTAATCACAGTGATTTCTGAAGCTGTATTACATGAGTCATGCATGAAGAGAAGACGACGACATAAAGTTCATGTAATCATAACTGATTTGTAGATGAGAGGTCAAGCAGTGGATTCCATATTGAGGAAGCATAATAAGGATGGCAGAGTTAACAAAGTCCTGTGGCACCTTAAAGACTAACTATAAAGTTTTGAAGCATGAGCTTTCGTGGGCTAATACCCACTTCGTCGGATGCAGGCAGTAGAAGTGCACTTCTACTGCCTGCATCCGACGAAGTGGGTATTAGCCCACGAAAGCTCATGCTTCAAAACTTTATAGTTAGTCTTTAAGGTGCCACAGGACTTTTTTAACTCTGCTATTCCAGACTAACACGGCTACCACCCTGATAATAAGGATGGTTTTAAGACAGACCCTTGGTCCACTAAACTGAAAACACACATTGTCACAAATGGATTAATTTCTGTATTAAAGGCAATGGCTCACCATGCACGATGCATAGTCTATGTCACAAGTCAGCAAGGCTGCTTGCTGTATGGGGAGCCGCTTCATAGAGCTGAAAGCCAGAAGGGACCATTAGATCATCGAGGGCTGACCTCCTCGATAGCTTAGGCCATTGCATTTAACTCACTTATCCCTGTCCTGAGCCTGATGCCTTGTGTTTGACTAAAGCACCTCTTCCAGAGAGGGATCTGGTCTTGATTTGAAGATGTCAAGAAATGGGGAATCCTCCACTTCTCTTGGCAGTTTGTTCGAATGGTTAATCACCCTGATAAAAACTTGCCTGGTTTTTAATTTGAATTTGTCAGGCTATAATTGCCAGCCAGTGCTTCTTGTTATGCCTTTCTCCACTAGATTAAAGAGCGCTTTAGTACTCGGTAGCAGAAGGTGGCTCACTTTATCTTCTCTGTTAGTCCACTTTTCCACAGAGAATCCACTTGCAGCGTTCCCTTTCCCACCTTGAAAGGAAGCCAGAGAAGAGCTGTTCCCTACAGTTTTCTACCCTGCACCTATTGGAAATTCACCGTACATTTAATATTTCATTAACTTTGAAGTGAAGGCACTCCACTTGCAAGTGAAGAAAAGAAGGATGGTCTTGTGGTTGAAGTCCTGGACTGGCTCTTTGAAGCTCTGGATGCAGTTTCTGCTCTGCCACAGAATTTCTATGTGGCCTTTGGTGGGTCACGTAAGCCCTGATTCAGTAAGATGCTTAAACACATGCCTAATCTTAAGCAGTCCTAATAGGATTACTCACAGCTTAAAATTAGACACATGTTCAAGAATGTCGCTGAATTGGGACCGTAACTCTCTGTGCCTCAGTTTCCCATTTGTGAAGTGGGTGTAATTGTCTTGTACCCTTTGTTTGTATTGTCTATTTAGAATGTAATTCTTTAGAGTGGGACGGTCTCTTACTACATGTTGGTCCAATAATTTCAGATTTTACTGTGATACAAATAGGTCAGGAGGTTTGAGAGAAATTGTATTTTATAGTATATTTCAGAAACAATACACAGATTAAATATGTAAAGCAAGGTGAAGGAAGCTGAGGCAAATACACATTGACCAGGAGACTCACCGGTTTCTGACTCATGATTCTCTTGCCCTTGATCAGTTTTTTTGAGATCACCAGGATAATCAGTGGCAGTGGCACACTTTAAGGCAAGCCCTGTCAGATGAAAGCCTCCTAACCTGGTTTAACTTGAGTGACGCACACCGCAGCTGAATCCTTTCTGTCAAAACTGCAACGCTGCCTTTGCAGATTATGAAGTAGTCTGAGTAACTACTGCTAGCCACCGCTTGAAAAACTGCTAAGATATATCACGTATCATTGCCGAATTACAGATAGAAGCCCAGATTTTGGGACTGGCTAGCAATGTGGATAGCTTCCAAGAGATCCATTCAATTATATTTATGGGTGAGAGGTAGTGCCTGTCAGGCTATACCCCACACAGAATCCATTTACACTGGAAAAACTTCCAGTGCTGAGTAATCTGGCTTTAGGGCAGATTTGCACTGCCAGCACAGGTCTTCCTAAATGCAGCCTCGGATTTGACTTACTCTTTAGGTGACTGTATTGCTCTTGTTCTAAAACATGAATTATTTTGGATAAGACAATGTCTATAGTGCACACGACAGTGGCATCTGATAAAAGTTTGTGATCTGTTCATTACATGACATCCTGCAAAAGGTTTAGCTTTGTGGTGAGCTCTGAATGGCCATGCATGCTTGTCCAGCTGCTCACCACATAGAGAAGTATCTGCAGACCGTTGTTTTCAGGAGAAACAAGGGCTGCAGTAAGGATAAAATATAGAGGAGAATCACTAACAGCACCTCGTTATCATCCAGTCATTTGCAGTGCATGTCGTTTGTTGTTTATTAGTTGAAAAATGCTAACTAGTTTTGTGAGAAACTTTGCCATTCAAAGCTTTGAAAACATCAGTTTTTCAGTTTATTACATGAAGTGTTTTTATTTTTCCTGATATTTTTATTGAAAAGTGTTGAAAGGGCTATCAAAACTTTTCATTTACCAAAAATCCAGTCTGTAACAAATGAAAAATGTTAACCATTTTCATGTCTGCAATATTTTTTGATCAAAAGCCATTCTATTATTTATTTTTATTATTTATGTTATAAAAAGTCTTAACTCTTTAAATTTTAAACACTACAAGTTGGAACCCTAGAAGTTCATTTGAAATGCTGCAGTAGTGAACAGGAATTTGGTGGCAATTGGTGGAGATCACCCCTCGGCATAGGCACTGCAGATGGAATTTTGAAAGATTTGTGATTATAAAATTTAAAACACTTTCTACCCACTGGTCAGTCTCCATTGGGGGTATTTGCTAAAGCTCCTATACTATGATTAAAGAAAAAAATTAAATTCCCTAAGAAGACTCAGTCATGTTGAATCAGCCACGATAAAAAATAAGGGGTGAGACTGAAATATACAAGCTACCTGTTGTGCATCAACATCAAGTGATTTTCATTTTGACATCAACACAATGCTTCGTACTAACATGTTTGCTTTGCTGTTGTCTGGATTCTTTGATATATCCCCGAAAGCAAAGTGAAGCCATTTCTGTGTTGTTATTTGGAAGGATGTTATTTGGAAGTGAATACCTACTGCTGACAAATCAGCACTCTCTCTCTCTCTTAATAGAAATGAAAGCAGAAACACTGCAGTCCTCTTCCCTTCAAAGAAGAGATGTGCAGGGATTGAAATATTCACTTGTTTGCTTTTTTAATCATGAGCATTAACAACCCACCCACTAGGTGCTAAATACATTCAGTTAGGGTTGTTTGTATTAGGCATGGATTACCTAACCAAAGAAACAGAAACAAAAAAACCTCCCCACAACAACCGGAAACATGGTAGTATGCACTCTGAAGCCACAATGTGACATGTACGGGGAGAACAGTTAGAAAGAACTTGTGCAGCTAGAAATCTATCCGTCTATTTAGCTGCAGGCACTGATTCTCTATGCCCCAATGGCTCTGCTGTATTGTGTGCCACAAGCATTTGCTGATCTGTCACAGTGAATGTTGGGGACTTGCCATACTACACCCTGCTGGGACACCTTAGCAGATGTTCAAGTATGTCATCACGGGTGACAAGGGGTGCCCCCTCTGAATTCCACCAATCTGCCTCCTAATCCAAAGGGGCGATGATTCTGTGCTGTTATATAATTTGGGAAATTACCTTTCCAGAAGACAGTGGGCTGGATCTTCTGATGTGCTCAGCAGGTGACCTTGGCATGGTATTGTGGGAGATGGTGTCTAGGTAAAGTTAGTTTACTGTTCAATCTTCTGCTTGTATGTCGTATCCTTTCCCCCCTTCTTCTCTCTGTCTTGTCTATTTAGGCTGTAAGCGCTTTGGCGCAGGGGCTGTTATTATTTCTATTACAGTAGCACTTACAGGCTACTTACAGTAGCACAACCCAAGATCAGAGCTCCATTGTGCTAGGTGCTGTACAAAGTAAGAAACACTTTGCACTAAAGAGCTTACAATATAGAGAGATAAGATAGACAAAGGGTCAAAGAATTGCCGAAGGTCACACAGCAGGTCAGTGGCAGCGTCAGAATAGGAGCCATGTCTCCTGACTCTCAGCTCAGTACCTTGTCAACTAAATCATACTAGCACTTGTCTTACTCAGTATGTGTATATACAATGCCTAGCACAATGAGGCCCCAGGATTGGCTGAGGTCTTTAGGAGTTACTCTATAACAAATCATAAAGAAAGAACAAGAAGGTCAGTGCAGTGGTTGGAAATGGCCTATTTAAGGAGCTACGAAGTAAAGAATAGAGGTAATAGCTGGACAGAGAGAGAGAGAGAGAGATGGGAAATGGAAGATGTCGTTTTTCAGCTGGTGGCTGTAAGGCTGGCAAAATGTGCAGAGGCAGGTTTTGCTGTTCACATATTAGGACAGGAACTCCCAAACAGCCCAGGAATCCTGGCTTCTTATCAGAGTCCTTTGGCCTCTCCGTGAATGAAGGGATTAACTACATTTTAACAAGGGTTACTAATGAGTGAAACATCCAATTCTAAGACATAAGTTCTTTGCATATTTGACCAGCTAGTATTCTTACTCTAGTTCTTCTTCTTAGTTCTCTATCTAAGCCAATAGCTCCCGGTGTTCGGAAAAGAACTAGAAAAGCGGAATCATATTAGATTTAGAGGTTCTATCTCAGTCTTTCAGTGCATCTTGCATTTCGTTATAGTTCTTTGGTTCTCTGCAACAGCCCTACTGCGCAGCAGGGGCTACCTGCCATGTCCTCATTTAGTCAAATGGCAGAATCTCAGGGAACTTGCCGCAGGTGTCACAACATCGAAGACAGACTCAGCATCTGCCACTGGATAGTCAATTTATTTCATATTTAGAAATGTTAAAAGAGAGTGTACGGGAGAAAGAGAAATAACAGAAATGAATTATCTCGCTAAAGTATTCTCCAAGGCCGATTTCATTCAGCATTTATATGCAGGAATTGTTTATAGTGTATCAAGCTGCATAAACTTGTATACTAATTCTTAATTGTGGTATTCAGTCTGTGACAACCATCTGCTTAGAATGCCACATTTTTCTCCCATTCAGTCTCAGTGAAATTAAAATATTGACAGGAACAATTTCTACAGGGTGAACACGTTAATAGAGGCACTGAAGTTATGTATGCTTTTTGAATTCCAGTTACAACTTTATATACATACAAAGAGAACACTAAAATAAACACATTTTATACATATGAAATAATATGATAAACTAAAATAATCACATTTTTCTCATCTGTATTCTTAGATACAAAATGTGTTTGTCATGTTTATCGATTCATTGGTGTAATAAAATTTACTATGAAAATAGGAAAGAATTGTTGACTTGCTTCTGACTTCATTAAAACTGTGGAAACTTCTTGCACGGGGCCACACTATTTGTTGTATTTTCTTTGTAGGAAGATGTGGATGCTCTTGTATTTTTTATTTGAATAACTTTATTTGAGGACTCAGGGGATTCATAATGGCCCCAGTTCCCTCCCCCTGCTCTTCGGGAATTGGTAATGGGATCCGAAGCCTTTCATTTGTAGATTGCTGGTTTCAAACCATAATGGGAGGCTGCTGACCAAAAGTTATTACTATTTGGTAGTGGATGTGAAAAGTCAGTTCCTAATAGACAGGTGTCCATAACCTAAGACCATCATAAGTAGTCTCCATTTTGACAGTGGGAGCGGAGAAGTAGCCCACTGAATGGACACAAAGAATGAATTGCCCTGTCAGCCCAAGCACTGAACCAGACAGATGAGCACCTTGCCATCCCTTGTGGAGAAACTTTCACTCCCTGTATTTGTATTTGTTCTGCAGATAAGCAGAGGACTTTAGGCTCCCGGGCTGCCATTCCTACACCTCTCACAAGCATTAAATTCACTTTTAAAACTTGGAGGATCAGTGCCTCTGCTGTTGTAAACTGATGGAGCTCCATGTAAGTCAATGGATGCCAATTTGCAGCACCTGGGGATCTGGCGGAAAGCTGAAGAGCTGGTAAAGCTGTAGCCGTGGTGAATTCTCCCCTCGCCTTGCCAGGA
Organism: Sternotherus odoratus; assembly: GCA_032164245.1. NCBI lineage: Eukaryota > Metazoa > Chordata > Testudines > Kinosternidae > Sternotherus > Sternotherus odoratus. The sequence continues at coordinate 16,088,212 of JAVMKO010000007.1, read as the reverse complement.
TTAGATATGTCGTTTGCACTGGTTCATATGCTCTTTCGTTTCTGTATGTTCTGTCTTGATGAAAGCTATGAGCTACAAATTGCCATGCCGATGACACCTAGTTTTACTGTATATCATTCCCATGATCATTTGAAAGGGACAAGCAGTGAGTTATGACCTGGATAGCAGAAATCCATATTAACATGACTCCGAATCGGCTGAGACTGAACCCAGGGACGCGCAAATTATGCTGAAATTGGAGGAGAGTTGCACTTTCCTAGACATTTTCAAAGCCATCTCAAAGGGCTAGTGTAGTTTGGACTATAGGCATAGCTCTAATAAAAACTGACATCTGTAATATATGCCTCTTTGACCTCGGGGTTGGATTACTACCATCCTCTCTGTTGTGGGCTACCTGGGAGACTGATCCATTGCTTGCAGCTAGTGCAAAATTCAGCAGTTTGATTGTTGGGTGGCCAGAGGGGATTGTGCCTACCTGCTGCTCAGATGACTTTATAGGCTGCCTGCACAGACACAGACTGAGTTTACGAGTTCATTTTTGTGGTATGATACACTTAAAAGGGTGGGTCCCAGATACCTTGCTAAAGCTGCTGCTCCATGTATCCCTTATGAAAACAAAAGCAGTATCATCAACAACAACTAAAACCCTACAGTATTCTCTAGTAAAGACACATCGCCCTTTAACAGTACCTTTAGAAGCTATCGTGTTTGGGACAATTATTGTACAATACAGTACTGTTTTCATTTTGTATAGCGTGTGGGATGTATGCTGTCTTCCTCTAAAAACTGAGAGTTAAGGGTATGTCTACAAATGGATGAAACCCTGCGACTGGCCAGATCAGTTGACTGGGGATTCACAGGGCTTGGGCCCCTAGGCCTGAAAAACTGCTGTGTAGATGTTCGGGTTTGAGCTGGAGCCCGAGTGCCAAGCTCCTGTGAGAGTGGAAGGTCAGGTTTATAAAGCTTTTAATATCACGAGGCTTTCATCACAGGACAGTGAGTAGATTTTGTGTGATATATTTTGAGATTAAAAACAGAATTAAAAAATCATATGATTTCATTTCTAATATATTTCTGTTTCTGTGATGCTGACAGAGTACCATGAGCCATTAAGGTGTGTGTGGGGGGGATACACTGAATATAAAATATATTAGTTTGGTTGTTATTTCTAGCAAAATACTCGCCAATCTCTGTTTATATATTAGAAGGTAAACCTGATGTGCTGAAGGTAGTTTCTGGGTCACAAGGAATAAATTCATCTCAGTGCTTCAAAACACAAGATTGAGATAGTGGAAATAAGTGGGTTCAAGAAGGCCACAGATATATAAGGCCACAGTGATAGCGTGAAAAAGAGATACAAATATATACAATGTAATATAAATGCACTGATGTTTCTAAATAGATTGGATTCATCAGCATAATAGGATAAGTATATGAAATTTACATTCAACCAACCAAATAAAATATACAATACAGTATAAACACATGAAGGGTTTTTTTAAAATGGATTAGCTTCATCAGCATAATAGGATAAATATATGGAATTTATATTTCACACTAAAAATAAATCCTGATTCACCAACCAACAGTTCAGTAGCACCATAGCAGGGATTGAAGCAGGGTATAGTGTGCAGCAGTCACCAGCGTTTGAAAAGATCCTAGAGTTCTGGGGCAAGGACCTACATTTCTAAAATAGGGTTGGGATTAGTTTAGTGCAAACACCTCTTCTAGTCACCCCGGGTTTGTTCACAGCACCTCAAAATGACCACAGGTGTCAGTACCCAAAACCATTGGCCTGTTCACATTTACCACACCCTATCTGAATCCTATGCCAATCCCTTTACACCTTTCATGACTAGAGATATTAAAAACACCCAGTGCCAATAAATTGCAACAGCGTGCAAATTATACTCACAAGGTACTTGCATCCTTCAAGTGTCTAATTTATGCTGAAGCAATCATTTACAGTGGATGCCCTGAAATAGTTTCCCCAGTTTGAAAGATTTTTCCAGTTCTAATGGAAAGCTCCATCTGGAACCATTTGAATCTGGGGAAAATTTTTTACATACAGCCACTTCACCCCACTGATGAATTTTATTTGTTCAGTTTTAGAATTCCCAATTACCTTGATGGGTATAACAACAAATTCTGTCACAATTGTGGTATTCTATGCATATGGGGATAAAGACACTGCATTTAACTGCTATGTGAGAATAGGGATGGTCTTGTGGTTCAGGCAGTGTAGTAGAACTGGATTCAATTCCTAGCTCTGCTTGGCTTTCTCTGCAATCTTGGGTAATTCACTCAGCCCAGGTCTATACTGGGGGAGGATTGACCTAAGATATGCAACTTCAGCTATGGGAATAGCGTAGCTGAAGTCGATGTATCTTAAGTCAACTTACCTTGGCATCCTTACCACGGCGAGCTGGCCGCTGCCACTCCCTCGTCGACTCTGCTCTGCCTCTCGCGGTGGTGGAGTTCCGGTGTCGATGAGCAGAGCACTCGGGGATTGATTTATTATGTCTATACTAGACATAATATACTAGACATAATATAGCTCCAGTCTGGCAACTCCCCAGGCTGCAGGCCTTGTTAAAGGCTACATAAGGTACTGGGGCTACAGAGGTACATTCCAGAGATAGGCAGAGGCAGCTGGTCCAACCCCTTTCCAATGATGAGTGGCCATTATACACTGTAGTCTGCCCCAGTGAGTGGGAGAAAGATGATGCCTGGCAGTTACCATTGAGGCAAGGTGGGTTTAGCGGGTTTGGGGGTTCCCCTGGGAGGGGAGACCCTGAGTGAGGGGGTACTGCTGGGGCAGAACCCCAGGACAAAGGGCGTCCAGAAGAGGCATGGGGGCCAGCGGCAGGTGAGACACCACCACCAAGAGGGCGCTCTGTGGGCTGGATAGCTAATTCCTTGAACGACGAGCAGGAGGCACCATGCTGGTGAGTCTTCGACCTTGCTACAGAGCCCTCCACACAAAAACCTGATTATTGCAGAATTTCAAGGAATTCCATCAGCTAATCTTCCGGTCTTTCTCCAATACCAAGGGAAACAAATGTCTTTTTAAAAAGAGCAACACAAGGTAGAGACAGTAAGCCATGGATCTTCACTATAGATGGCAGTACTATATACTGTCAATTGGGGCAGGAACCTGTAGATGCTCCCCTGAATATTTTAGAGATATCCCTGCCCAGATCCTAGCAAGAATTTCTGCTTTTTTTAGTCAGACTTAGAGTATCTTCTTTGATGCACAACCGATCACTCAGAAATAAGAGATCACTCACTCATCAATGTGGCGAAGAAGACAGTTCCGAGCGTGAGAATATTTTCTGCTTGATTCCCAAAAAGCATAAAAGAAAACCAACAACAAAAATTTCCTAGAACAAAACCAGCACTGTCCCAGGAAAGACTAATGTAACTCATTTGGATCAGCGTATGCTAAAGGTATCCATAATTCAACTGAGCGTGACATACACCCTGCCCATTTCACAAGCATATTTATAAATGGAAAAAAATCTCATGAATCTGGAATCATAAAACCGCACAAATAAAGGTGTGCATCCAACTTAACATACAGTGTAGTAAGTACCCCTCTGACATTCTGTGCCAGAATAAATTGTAACACCTGTTCGGAAGAAGAAAAGAAGAAGAAAATCTACAGCATGTGATGCTTAAGCATTCCTGAATTCTGAACGTTAAAGACATTGACAAAACCATAAGGTGTTTATGGCCATTGACTGCTTCAGAAGATGGAGTCCTGGGAGAGGGGCCCTCAGTTTCCAGACTGATGAAGAAATTCGGCAATTAGCATTGAAGGTCACATTTTGAGCTCAGAGTTGAAATGCTGCCACTAGAAATGAAAGTGAGTCATTCACCTTCCCAGAAATATGCCTAGCATGAAACTGGATATTACCTAACAGACATTACAACCAAAAGAGCCTCAGCAGACACATTAATGAACTGGAGCATGCTGACTGTTTATGAGCAATTGCCACTACAGCCAGATTGCTGGAGTTGAAGAAAACTCTGTTGTTTGCCAACTGCTGACCCCAAATGGTTATTGCCATCAGCAGAGGGAAAAATTCCAACTACGTGATGTCTCTCCCTATCCTTGCCAAGAGCCATTTTTGTGACCACTGAGCTTCACACCAAGCCCCCTTAAAATGCAAATAGTTTTCTGAGTGTCAGATCAGAATAAACTGTAGATCAAATGTAAAGGATGCATTGATCAGCCACAACCCCCTTTATAGTGCTTAAAAAGTATCTTCTACATTTCCAAATCTGTATTAAGCTATCCAAACTGACATGGGTTTTTCTTCTCCCCTGCTTCCACTGTGGCCTGATCTAATCCCTTATGTTGAATGCACTGCCTAAAAATTTAACCTTCCTCATAGGCATAATTCAAATAACCATCAACTTTGCAGCTGTTAACTTTCAGCCCTGACTTGGGTTGCCAGGTGTCCACTTTTAGACTGGAAGGTCCGGTTGTAAAGGGATCCTGGCAGCTCGGTGCTGACCGGGCTGTTAAAAGTCTGGTTGGCGGTGCAGTGGGGTTAAGGCAGGCTCTCTGCCTGCTCTTGCGCCGCATGGCTCCTAGAAGCAGCTGGCATATCTCTGCACACCCCACCCTGAGCACCGGCTCCAGAATTCCCATTGGCCAGGAGCTGTGGTCAGTGGGAGCTGCAGGGATGGCACTTGTGGGCGCGGGCAGATGCACTGCCACTGCACCGCCACCTGGGAGCCACCTGAGGTAAGCGCCACCCAGCTGGAGCCCAAGCCCCCACCCCAACCTCTTGCCCCAGCTCAGAACCTCCTCCCACACCCTAGCTCCCTCCAAGAGTCCACACCCCAACCCCCTGCCCCAGCCGTGAGCCCATTCCCACATTCCAAACCCCTTGGTCCCAGACTAGAGCCTGTACCACTAGCCAGAGCCCAATGAAAGTGAGTCAGGGTTGGAGAGAATGATCAATGGAGCAAGGAGGGATGGGGAGTGGGTGGGGCGGGGTGGGCCCTTGGGAAGGGGTGGGTCAGGAGGGTGTGGCAAGGGTGTTTGGTTTTGTGCAATTCGAAAGTTGGCAACCCTAGCCCTGACTAGCCTCTGAAACATAACATTTAGAGCTTAGCAAAAGGTAAACTAGATTCCAACTCCTCAAAATCCAAATATATCAGCTTAATTTTGATGGCCCTTTTATCTTTTCAAATGGAAATACCAGCTCTGTCTTGTCTGCCATTAACTTTGTTGGGGGTGGGGTATGGAGCAGCATTCATGTCACACTCCCTGCCGGTACCTGGCCCAGGCTGGGGAAGCTAATGATCCAATCAGTAGACGAACATGCCACCTGAGGCATATTGTGCATATGCAAAGAAGAAGAAGATTAATTTTGTCAGCCACTAACGAGCAAACATTGTCATCTTGTGACACTTTCCTGGTTCTGGATTAGGATTGGATGAACAGTTCAGGAAAGAATGTGATTGCACCTAAAAGGACATTTTATAGTAGACAGTTGCATTCTTTTGTGAGTTCAGTTTTGGGTAATGTAGCAATGTGATATCATGGCATTTGCAGTAGGACACAAGTGTCATCTTATCGAACCACCGGTCCAGATGTTTGCTGTACTTTGGTGTCCTATAACCAGGGTGGAGATTATTTGCATGAACGTTTGCCAGATATTGTGGTTTATTTAGAATTATGCAAAACATTTCTAAGAGTTTTGTCCTAACCTTGGAGCTAATCTTGAGAGGTATTGAACATTTGCGACTTCCGCTTTTACTTACACTGGAGTTTTAGATGCTCGGCACCATGGGGGATTAGGCCCGTTTCTTTGTTTCGGGCTATGTGATTTTGCACACCCTGAGTTATGCAAAATTACCACCGAATCTCTCCTATGTTCATATTATTTGTTGTTTTTATTGCAGTAGCACCTAGAGAGACAGAGACTAGAGCCCTGTTATCCTAGGCAAATAACACAGACCATCCTCACTCCAGAAAGTTCAGAATCTAGAATTTAAACAATATGCAGCTGATGAATAAGACACATGGTGAGTGAGCTGAGAGGACAAAGTAACAGTAGAGACAAATGCACTTCCAAGTTAGTAATTGCAGCTGGTTACGAGCATGCATAGCCAATACCGGAAGGTGATGATTTGTAGGCACCATGGCAAAGGCAAGTTAATGTTTTGCGTCTGAAACCATTAACCAGCTCTGGTTTGTTCAAAGCTGAGCCCCCTTTTTAAGGACCTGGACAAAATATTGGGGTTTGTATCAGAACAGGAGCCATTTTTGCCAGGTTTCCGTTTTCGTGTTGCATATCTATAGGTAAAAACCAAACCTATACATGAGAGAGGTTACTCATGTTTCAGTTCCATACATACAAATGAACTTACGTTTTTCTTACTGTTGTCACTTTAACTTACCTGGGAAAGCACCTTGACGCATATTAATAGGGTGGCTATCACTGTGGATATGGGCCATGCAGAGGAACAACCTGTCTTTGTAAAACAGAATGGTCAGATTCCAGCAACTATTGGTAGAAGCCAGAAAACAGCTGGTCCGTACCATTTTTTTGGCATTGTGTGACAGACTTACCACAAACACAACCTTGGCTGCACTCTGTATCTTAGCAGAAGAAACCAAGGTCTATAAAAAAATGAGTCCCCAGTGTAAATATGCTCACTCTATAATATGCTAATACCCTGTTAACAAAAGAGATCTGATGATTATATTAGTAAATAATGTTTCTCTCAAACAAAAGCTCACTGTTGTAATGATTATTGTTTTGGCTCTGATATTTACATGGCAAGGATTTGTAAACCTGCTAAAACTTCCTGAATAAATAAAAGGTTAGTCCCTTTCTAGTTATTGGTAAATGGCCCATGATGCAATATGATGATTATCCTATGTGTATTTTAGGGATAAAGTCCAAAGTGTAAACCGTTGAGAATAAGAGCTTACTTCTTTGGCCAGAAAAAATGTATTCTTTGGTATTCTGGCTAATTATACTATGAAAGAAGGTTTACAGATAACAGATTTATTTATTTTTTTGGTATTATATTACTTTCAGGACCCATTTGAAGCAGAGGAAGCTGGAACCCAAAACAATTCAGAAATTGAGACTTGTATCTTTAAAACAATGGTATACTCCAAATGTATAAATAAATAAAAAATCTGTTCACAACAGGTCCACAATATATTTTTAACTCTTTAGAGTGGTTGGATTTAGGGCTTTACTCAATATTTACTGTAGGTGGGAACCTCTATCACATAGGTGGCTTGTTTGAGATATTCAACAAGATTCTTTTTTTCACAATCTGTGATATATACATGGAAGCTAAAGATCTGAAGACACTCTCTGGAAAGCATAGGGTTAGCCCGAGTATTCTCTGTAAAAATCAAGCAAGTTCTAATGTCCATAACTACTGGTGAGTTTATAGTAGCTCCCCTTTCTAAACAGACACTACACCATCAGCATTTAGCTCAAAATGTTGTAACGGACCTTGGGATATCATTAGCTAAAACCAGATTCTGTTCTATTCTCTTGCTTACCTGGATTGTTGTCCTGTGTCCTGTCTAATTTGGGGGCAGATTTTTAGAAATGCCGAGCACCCAGCATCTTGAAAATCTGGCCTTTTAATTATGCTTTTTCTTCAAGGAGGGAACCATTTCTTAATCTATGTTTGTACAGTGCTGTGTACATTAATGATAGATATTTTGTTCATTATTAATATTCTACATAAACGTCCTTAGTTTTTTAAACTGATCGGCTGATTATTTTTTCTTTTGTTTTTAAAAAGTATGCCTTGGGCATCACTAAAAACAGGTTTACTATTTGTTGAGTTAAAAGTAGATATGAAAGCACACAGGCTCTTGTTTTGCTCATGCTTTTTGCACTTTCACTGTTCAGCTGAGAAACGCCAAACACAGACATCCTGGAATTACTGTACCTGATCAGATTACATGTTCCTCCTCCTTGAAACTTTGGTAGCTGGATCAAACACTGAGGGCATAAAATCTAGCAAATCTAGGAGGAAAGATAACATTTTTTTAACAGAGCGAGACAAGCGCATTTTTGGCTCATAGTATTAGTAGAGAAACTGCAGGAAGAGAGACTCTACAAGTGGATATCAATATGTCTTCCTTGTTGAGCATCAATGATTTATAGAGCATCAGAAGGAAACATACCAGGGGCCTGATTCATCTTTCTGACGCAGAGAAATGTAATTATATTACAAATATAATCATCATCATTTGTATACGGCCTTATATCAGTCAGGCTTCCTGGTCCATATGGGATTCATTGCCACCAGAGAGGGTAGGCACAATTCCTTCCACTGCTCTCCATCAGGGTTACTGCCAGGGAAGCAACTTATTTTTTTTTCTGGGAGCTCCTTAGTGTCCTTTCAGGTGCAGGCTGCTGTGGAAAGGTGCAGAATCAGCACATCACTGGATACCCACCCTGGGCCACCTATTTTCTAGCCAGTGCTCCTGTCCTTTAGGTCTGGTCAGCCTATGGACCCCTGATGGGATAGAGGCTACAGCTGCTTTCTGCTGACAGAACCTCCCCCACTGGTAGATTTTCTGTTGGTGGTGGTTTCTGTCTTAGTCTACAGAGAGGAAATCTTTGTTGGAGCTGCCAGGAAAAATGCAGGTAAAATATTTTTCCATCAGAATTTGCTGATTCATTGAAACCGAAACGTTTTGCCGAGATGGTTCAATTTCAGTTATGTTCCAAAAGAACACAGGCAGAGGGGGAAACAAAACTCCAACGACCAGATTCTGTCAGAAACCTGCCTGGTTTAACTGTGAACTTGCCCACCCAGCTCCTTGGCGGTCCACCTGCCAGACAGCATTGGGGTCAGATACTTCAGGACTTCCAAGGTTCATTGATATAGGGCAACCCATCAAACAGGCTGCCCTGGAGCTGGGGCTCCATTTCCTTTTTGCAGAGAATTTCAAAATATTTGGGTTTTGTTTCCATTTAGAATGATACCAAATTTAGAAATGTCAAGATTCTCCACTAAATGGAATTCCCTTTCTCCTATAGTATTTGTCTTGAATCTGTTGTTTGAATACAGATATACAGGTGGGAGGAATGCTCTATAACATGTTTTCCATGTGATGATTTTTAATAATAATGCAGGACCATCCATCTGAGGCTCTAATAGCAAATATAAAATACAGATCACTTGACTGCCTATCCTAGGATAGCTCACGTACTTATCACACAGACTCAGTCTGCTGCAACAGCTTCCCTTTTGTCACTCTCTCCTTCAGTTCCATTTAAATCTTCCTGAACTCCTAGACTGACGCACCTGAGTGCTTCCATTCCGTATTGAAACGTGAAAGAGAATGAACCAGAATGTGGGCTGATGAAGCTCTGCGGTGATGGACGGCACACACTCTAGCCTCCGCTCTAAGAGGCTCGGTTATTAATGTGTGAGCATGCACAGCAGTGGATTTTTCAGGGGTCTCCGTTTTTCTGTTTATGAATTGTCAGCAAACAGACTTTGATTTTTACACATGTATTCATTAGGTCAGATTCTCAGCTGGTATAAATCGGCACAGCTCTATTGAAATCAATGGAGCGATGCTGATTTACACCAACTATGAGTCTGTCCCATTTGGCCTGATCCAAAGCTCATGGAAATCAGTGGAATCTTTCCATTGATTTTAACAGGCTTTGGTGCATAAATTCTTAAGAAAATTGTTATGCCTGCCTCTTTCAGCCCATGGGCTAGTCATGAATTATTGGCTTTGGCTATTTGTTGTTCTTGGAGTTTCCTCTAACTGACACAATGACTGGAAGTTTATCCAGTACAAAAGTCATGTTCAGAGAACATTAAAGATGCACAGTTAAAGGCTGCGTCTACATTATCCCTTTTTCCATACAAGATTCCTGCTGTTAACTCCGCTTCAACTCCTTCAGTGATGGCGTTAATGCTGACAAGGATCTGGCATCTGCCATTGTTTTTACCATCATATTGTCTAACTTCTGCTCAGAGCAAGTCTAGATGACATGACAGTAAAAATACTTAGGGCCAGGAATCCCACTATTGCCATCAGCAGTGGAATTGCACTCTGGGTAATAATGATGGAATATTCCAAGGGAAAAAAGGCCAGTGTAGACAAAAGCCTCAGTATGCAGATGTCGGGAAATGCCAGAGGAGAGGTTTCTTGATGTAGGCACTGTAATGGCATTCAGGAAATATCACTTCAATTCCTAGCTCTTCCCCAGACTTTCTGTGTGACTTTGGACTCTGTCTCACATCTCCATGTGTAAAACGAGCATGATAGTAGTTCTTCACCCACAAAGATGTCCAGATGATACATTCATTAATTTTTGTGAGGTGTTCAGATGCTGCAGTGAGAGAGGGTTGCAGAAGTGCTTATGTAACTTAAAGAGCACCGGTCCCATCTTCATCACTTAGGTGTTTGGGGAAATCCCACCCAGTGACGTTTCTGAAAACAGGGGCGTCAGATGAAAACTAATATGAATTCTTAAGTATTACACTTCTGCTATAGAACAGTATCTAGATACCAGTATTACATTAAAAACCACCACATTCCCTAAACGCTCATGTAAACAAAACTACACTCATACAAATGACCATCTGAATGCAAACCAAAAAGCACAGAAACATGGATAGATCCATCCACTAAGTGTTCATCAACACCGTTTTGCATTATTCACTCAGGTCTAATTGTTGTTTTGATTATGTCCTTTTAAAGTGGTTTTTGAACAAAAAGGAACTTTGTTTTTTATTTTTTTACATTTGATAGATTGGAACAAAACTTGTTTTACCTTTACTTGTTTTCCAGTTGGTTTTTGCTGACATCAGTACATTTAACATCATTACACATCACTTGTTTCAGACTAGGTTTAGTCCAGAAATTTTATGAACCTCACTCCTCTGCTATCAAGAAATCATTAGACTAATGTTCTAAGGGCTGATCTGCATAATATCTGAAATATGAATATAAGCAACCGTGGTATCAAAATAAACATCAAACAGCTTGATGGTTTGAAAGAGCTAAGCAGGGGTTTACAGGTATTTAGTCATGTGAGCAAGACTATGTTTCTCAACATGTGAGTTCCTCATTCAGTAGGAAGATGGTAGTGCAGTGTAAAATAGCACGGTGAGTCTCATCCGTTGTCTAATAAAGACCTCTACTGGCAGTGTAGAGTGACCCTTCTGGGCCAGGTTCTGTGCTGTGCCTTTGCCAGTCCTGACCAGTCCCCCAGCATGTCCCTAAAACAGGGCTGCATAGAGGGGGTGGTATAGTGCCAGCTTTACGTTGCCCCTGCTTTAGGATTATTCCCCCGGGGGCAGTTAATCCATTTTTGTGGCCCCTTTATGGTGGCTGATTTGCAGAGTCTGCAGTTGGGCCTTTTGTTGAAGGGAGTGCAAGAAAGTTATTGCCTCAGATTCTCACAAAGGATCAAAGACTTTTCATCAAAAAGCTATGTGTGTGTGTGTGTGTGGGGGGGGGGAACCTACGTGTAAGCCTCAGAGAAAGGATGGAGACAGCAAAGACAGCATCCCGCTATGTAACAACCTGTCACCAGATCAGGAATGGACACTAATGACAAGTGAACACAGGGGATAAAACCCAAAACACAGTGTGAAGCCCTCTCCTGAGCAGATCACACCTACTTCTGACAGATACCTGAGGGGTCTGTTTCTTTTACACTTTGACAAAATTGCCTAGCTCATTATGCCAATAAAGTATCATTGAGCTGAACTTTGTGGTGAAGAACATTACATGCTGTGTGGTTGAATCCATCACTCCACCTTATAAATGTTGCCACTATATTTCAGGAACATCAAAATCCACAACAAATTAACCCATTTCTTCTTCAGGGCAAGTAAGGCGGTTTTGACAAAACAAAACTTTTTGCCTGCACATTAAGTATAGCTTTTCCCTAGGAACCACTTTGTTTACAAATTTATCAGTGCCTAAGAAATTGAAGAAACTTGCTTTTGGAAATGTACATTTTAATGTATTTTTATTATATTGTTTCCTCCCTCTTTTCACTGTCCACTGTGGATGAATTGCAGTGCAATGCATCATTTCTTTAAGTGTATACCCATAAAAAGAAGCGGGAGGATGGAAGCAAATGGTATATACTAAAAGAAAAATAGCTTTGCTAAGACCTTAATAGCTACTGTTTGTGTGCAGCTCTCAGTTTACTCCACTCCACAGATTAACTTTAACCTTCGGTAGGGCATCCCCAAAGACCAGAACGTATTTTTGGTTGTTAAACAAATGACGGATTTGACACGTTTCCACCATTGTTTCTGAAAACAAAATGAAATGGTTTCAATATGAAAGCCGCACGTCCTTTCACTTGTCTAAAATACTAGGGACAGTTGTAAGGCAAAAGCTAACTGTGCTGATCTGTCACTCCTTTGGCTTTCCTGCTTGTTTTACTTTCCCCATTTTAATATTGTACTTACTTTCCCTGTTATTCTTTACATTCTTTTTTTCTCTAGTGTCTCTCGTGCTCATGAAGATTAAGTGACTTGCAGCAGTGGACGTGTGTCTTTTGGCAGGTTTTCTCTGTGTGCGTTCACAGGCCAGATGCATTCAGACAACTGCAATGAAAGCTCTCCTGTGCCAAACACATTGCTGCTGCGACCTGGAGGAAGAACCATCTGTAGGGGTGACAATTCAATTCCCGTACCCGCTCATCTCTGACCTTGCGTAAGTGCAGCTCCTGAAACATGTCACATTATGTTGTGGGTTGTTTTGTGTTATGGATATTTTGTGCTCTGACAGTAATTTTATGTGGAATCTCCCAGGATTTGAACAAGAAGTGAAAGGTGAGGGATTTGAGATAAGCAAAGAGTGGCTGAGATACAGTAGCTTAAAAAAGCTGCTATTGGCTCAGACAGAGGAAGAATTCCTCCTGCTCACCTGGAAGTATTTGCCATAAGGATCAGTGTTTGGGTTTCAGCTGAAGTCATGTCCAGTGCAAATACTCAGTAAATATACTCCTAAATATATAAATGGGTCCTCACCAGGGACAAACACTCAAATCTAATGATGACAGCTTAATGATTGGCCTCAATTACTAATTCACTACTGATCAAAGCTCACAAGGAAGGAGAAGGGTGACTCTGTGTTAAGAACTATACACTACACTGTGTGTGGCATCTCATTTTGGTATTACTAATGGTTAGAACTTGGATTGTGGGCAGAGGTTGGAAGAGAACTATCATTTATCTCCCATCTGACCTCTGGTCCTTTCAGGGACTTAGATTTGGTTTTAAGGTTTGGATTCTAAGTAAATGACAAAACCCACTTGTTTGTCTCTCTGGACTTTTTCTAATAATTTCTTCTTTTCCCCAGCAATCTGGGTATTTTACTTTTGCAAATGGACAGTGGTATCTGTTTATTTGTATGCGTACCTCTCTAATTTGCTAGCACAATCATAATTGCATCCACAATTGTACACACTTTTGTTTTCCAATTAGGCCATGAATTTCTCTGAATCGTGGGTTCCAGAAGAATGTTCCAAATAACATGATATTCATGTCATTTTATTTTCATTATTCAGACTCATGCCTTTCTGTACCAATAGAGCTAGTTAAACTATTCATTGCAAATAAATTATCTAACAAATTTAGCTTTTTTTAGTTTCCAAACTGATCCTGATTTCTATTAATGTATTTGTTATTTGCAAGTGTCCATCAATTGCTGGAACAATTTTCAACCTATGGTTTGCACACTCTTTGCTTTGACTATTCATGGTTACCTAAGTCACATAGAATTATTTTCCTTTTCTAACTGGTAGCAGACATTTTAAATAGGAAAATGGTGAATGATTAAATTTATCGTTTTGAATTTTGAATACTGTTGTTCATGCACAAAGATATACTTCCACTCAAACACAGGTATTCATACGAATTCCTCAAACACTGTAAAATAGTCCATTTGTGAATAGCAAATGAAAAAGTGCTAAAACATGGTAAAATGAACATAATTCAAACTTTTTACATAGGTACTGTTTATTATTCTTCCAGCTTTTCATTCCACTCAATGAAAGGGTAAGTTGGGGAAGTCTACTTTAGTGTCTAACCAGGATCTGGCAGACATAATTTGCCATGATGTAGGATTTCCTCTTACATGCAGCTCCAGAAGGCGAAGCAAATATAAGACAGGCAAAGAATGGCTTACAGCTCAGACAAGCTGAGTACAGCTTCTCTTGGCTCAGTTGTCTTTGGTTCAGTTGAACTTCGACCAGTGATCACACCGTTGTGGGCTGTCTCTCTGCTATGACAATGAGAAGGACATGGAGACAGCATAATAGGGTGGGAGGAATCCAGTAACAAGTTATGGCCACATTACTTGTTACCCAGCGTCTTGCGGATATAAGAAGGTATGTACCCACTAAGCCACTTAGACTCTTCCCTTTTGATATATTTTAGCTATATGCTTGCAAATATACTTACACGTCTGGACACTGTGAAAAGGCCAGGCATAAAATTACTCCTACATTTAAGAAATTATTTTTGTAACAGATATGCTCTTTGTTACCTTTAAACTAATTAAAGTGCCAAAGAAAGTTGAAGAGTAATGAAAATAGATGGAGCTCTGTGTGCTGACAGAAGACTACATTTACAACAGAAAAATATGACAAGGACAGCAGACAGATGCTGAGGGAAAAACAGCTATTATTTACACCTGAATGCTCTGCAAAATCGTGAGAAAATGGGAGAATTTTAGACTTCTCCCCTACAGTATATGCAATATAATCATTAAAACATTCATGCTGCGAAAGAAAATATTAATGAGCTTCTTGGTGATGATATTTATATAGATGCATTAGTAATGCTAAGCCCAAGCTTGCAAACACTGACATGTCCACAGGACTCCATGGATAGGCCTGGAAAATAGGGGATCTGTTCTTGGCTTCTGCAGCAAGGTCAGACAGTCTGACACAGCCCCGACTGGTTAGATAGGCGCAACTTGCCTTTGCTGAACAGCAAAGCTCATCTTTCCTCTCAGGCAAGTGTATGCCAGGGGATTTGGGATGGCTAGTTGTGGGGTATTATTATTTATGGTGGGTTGTTAACTGCTAAATGGGCCATTTGGGAGAGTAAATGGACTCTATTGTCAGGCATCCTTAGGTGGTACAGCCTTTTGATTTGTACATTTAATATTTATCCACGTACCTCGGACTTGGTTAGGTGCTTTTAATAAATCTAAGTAAATATAAATAAATAGCAATGACATTCTTATTATTATTTAAGCTTCATCCCATCACTTTAAATGATTGCTTCTTCTCCGGCTCGCTTTCGCAAAAGAAATGACTGAAGGAAAGCTCAGTGCACCAGAGGGCTGTGCTTGTCTAAAGACCTGTATCTTTCTCACTTCTCCCCTCTTCATTGTTCATATCACTAGGCAGTCTGAGCCCAGCCTTGTTTGGAGACAGCTGTTGGGGTGGGGGCTGCTCTCATGTTATGCTGGCTCCCCCTTCAGTCCTCTTAATGTTAACAAGCTGCTTGCTGCAGCTCTTCCTGTATTAACACCCAGCTAATTTGCCTTTATCAGGAAATGAGCTTTTACCAAGTGTATACCATATCCCATTGCACACTCTACTGCAGAACGCCGGAAATGTTTTCCTGATCCCTGTCTGCTAGAGGTAGTTTTTTTTTCCATGAAGCATTTCAATGAAAACATTTTCATTTGCCTCAAATTCTTTTTTGAGTTTTCATCAAAAATTGAACCCCTCTCCCTTCCCCCACCATTGGTATTCAGTTGTTCGGCAAATACCTGCAACTAGATGACAACGGACATTTTCACAGGATTTTTTTTTTTTCATTTAGGGGAAAAGCCATTTTCTCTGCGCCTGCCCAAGATCAGGCCCCATGTTATTAAAATGTCCCAAGATCAGGCCCCATGTTATTAAAATTATTAATATATAGCTGGGAACCCCAATGTGCATGGGTGCAACACTCACACTATGGGAACTTTTTTATATTTACAAATAAGTAATTTGTTAATACATTTAACAAAGTCACGCACACCCTACCTCAGTAGCGTAGATAGGGACAATACAGAAAGTACATCTGAACATCCATACTCACACCATCCCTTGCAGAACAACCTGAAATGTTAGCCATTATCTTCCTTATCACCGTCACCTTCCTCATTAGTTCATGTTTCTGTCGTTGGCTGATGTCATTATGGACACAATTCCTCCCTAAACTCTACTTCCACTTCCCCAAAACATATGGGTTATCTAAGTTTATCTATGACAGAGTTTGTAGGCCTCACACTAACTGCTGAAGCCAATGTCTTACAGGATACGAGCCTGTACGTTCCGTTAATTATTCCTGAATATAATAAAGCAGAATATAATGCAAAGCAGTGAATATAATGTGGTAAGCCCACTGGGCTACAGTAGGCTATATAGTATTTGATAGGAATCATATAGGCTTCTTCTAGAATTGTGGATGGTACCTTTCTACAGCAACTAGCTAGGAAGGGATAAGCATGTTCATCTCTGTATGCATGCAAGGTAGAAAGCAAGAGTGATTATTTGATGAAGGCCATTCCTTTCCCCTTCTATGAAAGCCTTCCCTCCCCACACACAACCTGGTATGTCTTAGAACAGCAGTTTCTTTTATTCTAGCCGATTATCTCCTGGTTGAATCTCAGAAGAAACCTAGTAAACCACAGGTTTCACAGAGGATGCAAATTGCCATAGAATCTACGACAGCACTAACAACAACAACAAAAAGTTCAACCCAAACCTTTTCATGTGAGAGCTGTTTACATGTAAATATTTGTTAGGAAAGAGCCCCTGTAATCCTCTGCTGATGTGCCTGAATTCAACCCTTCCTCTGGGTATACTTTTTAATTCTGCAGTCAGAGTATTAGCAATATTAAACTGAAAATGTCACAGAATGTCACATCTGAAAATGTCACAGAGAAAAGGAAGGGAGGAAAGAAAGAAAAGATGGTGACCCTGTACTATCAGCAGATGAAATAAATATGCCTCACCGGTACAGTACAGTGGTTTCTTGGTGGGTATAATTTTATACATTTTGCATCCTATTAATTTCCATGGCATCGATGGAGAAATATTAGAACAGTGAGAGTGCTGAAGACAAATTAACTCATCAATTACATGTATGGGACAGTGGAGACTGAGTTTATTTCACCATTTCCAATTGCAATAAAACTGTAATTACTTACTCGTGGAATCTTCATGGAAATCTGCATTCATTATCGCTTAATTTGAAGTCAGTGACTGTTGTATACTTAACTTTTCTAATATCTGATGCTTAGAGCTAGGAACTGGTTTAGAATAAAGCAGCTGCCCCTGCCAGTCCCCACAGTAACATTTTTTCCCTGCTTGTCCAAACCAAATTTTGCCCCGGACACCATCAAGATTGGGTTGGATTTAAATACCCTTCTCTCTCTCTCTCTCTCTCTCTCTCTCTCTCTCTCTCTCTCTCTCTCTCTCTCTCTCTCTCTCTCTCTCTCTCTCTGTGTTTTTCTTTCCATCTCTCATAGTCATAAACTCATGCCAAGGCTGATGTCCCTACATTGAATAGTACTTTACGTTGAGAGTACTCTCATGGAGTGGGCTGGCGGGCTTTCAAAGGAATATACTATTCCATGTGAATTATGGGGAAAAATCTAGTCCTAAGTGGACACACTATCACTCTGGTTCTAACAAGCCTTTTAAATTAAAAAGAAATACAAAATCTTTTAAACAAATTAAGTTAACACAGTTCTCCTTTGCCAAGTTTTCTTATTTTTCAGACTGGCTTCCAATGGAAGTTATTTGGCTTGGTTTTCTGATGGGGGGATGGGAATAGAGGAACATATCTGCCTTCATTATACAAGAGCTCCTGAGTGGATTGGTTAGTCATAAGGGGCAACTTGAAAAGTGTAGTTCATAACGGGCAAAAGAAACCCCACACCCGCTAGTATTTTATTTTTGGCTCTAGAACGTGTATTTGTAAATAAAATGAGGAAGACTTTGTAGCACCTTAGAGACTAACCAGTTTATTTCAGCATAAGCTTTCGTGGGCTATAGCCCACTTCATCGGATGCATAGAATGGAATGAAGTATAGCCCACAAAAGCTTATGCTGAAATAAACTGGTTAGTCTCTAAGGTGCTACAAAGTCTTCCTCGTTTTATTTACGGATACAGACTAACACGGCTGCTAATCTTAAACCTATTTGTAAAAAGTCTCCCTTTCTGCCATCTCAGAGGGTGGAGATGTAAGTGTATGTTGGGGGTGAGGAGAAAGAAAATGCGAGCTCAGAATATTATTAATAGCCATATAGGTGTTAATCGTGCAATTAAAAGCAAGCGACCAGACTACAGTGCATTTACACAGCCTCATGCAAATGAATGAGCTCTGTGGAGCGGCAGCAGTCTGCCAAGCACTATCAGTAGCAGGATCAAGCCTTAGATTGTTAGCTCTTTGGGACAGTGAATGTGCCAGATCGGTTTTGTGGTGCAGGAACATGTGCATTTTACAGCACTCTTGTAAATTACATTGTTGATTGAGATGGTTGAAGTTTTTCAAATGAAAAGGTTTTTGCTGAAAAATGTCTATTTTTCAAAACCAGAATTATTTATTTAAAATTATTCACTGAAATGTGTGCCTTTTTGATTAAAAAAAATCATCAGAAACATTAAATACGTGTTATCAAAAGGAGAATTAAGGGGTGACATGATTACAGTCTATGAGTATTTGCATTGGAAAAAATATTTAATAATGGTCTCTTCAGTCTAGCAGAGAAAGGTATAACGTGATCCAATGGCTGGAAGTTGAATCTAGGCAAATTCAGACTGGAAATAAGGCATATGTTTTTAACAGTGAGAGTAATTAATCATTGGAACAATTTATCAAGGGTCGTGGTGGATTCTCCATCACTGACAATTTTTAGATCAAGATTGGATGTTTTTCTAAAAGATTCTATGGCTTGGGTTATACAGGAAACTAGATTAGATTATCAGAGTGGTCCCTTCTGTTCTGGGAATCTATGAAAAATGCTTATAAAAAGTGAAGCAGAGAGTCATGGGAAACTTTGGTAAAGAAAAATGTTTAGTAAACATTTTATAACATTTTTTAGGGATGGAAAAAATCCAAAAACAAATTACAAAATTATTCAGAAAAATGGTTCCACTTCCAACCATTGGAAAAGAAAACAACTTCAAAAGTTTCTTTATTCAACCAGCCCTAGTTCTTAACAATAAGAATGAATAATAAACAGGAAAGCAAAGTTCTTAACTTAACCAAAAACTTAGCTGAAGATAAAAAGACACAAAAGCAAAGTTTGATAACTGTAGCTCTATCACTAATATTGTGAGACACAAAGAGAATTGTTCCTTTTAAACTCTATGTTTTAAGCCTATGACTGGTTAAAGGCTATTAGTTCTTGGCTCTTGACCATATGAAACCCCTGGTATGAATTTGGTTATATTCTTAAACACTACCTTTTAGCCTGTGTTTGGTGATTTCTGAACCCTATCTCACTTCAGTAGCCTTATTAGACATGAGCCAAATCGCTTCTCTGAATACTTGGCGGTACCATTCTGTCCACCCATAAATAAGCAGCCAAGTTAAGCGTCACATTACCAGTCAGGCTATAAGTTAGGTTTCTGAGTATCACACTCATTTAAAAAAATGACTGCCCAGTGCTGTATGAAATATGATCTTGTGGCAGGAAAACACCTATGCCTGACTAGAGAAGGAAGTAACAAAGCTATGATTGTCATTGTGGCATTTCAACCTTCCCCTTTAATTTAGTGGACTTGAAAGGTATCTGTGCAGAATATTTCAGGAAATTTGTGGAGCAGCTACAGGGTCTAAACAGAGAAAACCTTGGCTCCTCTGCTACCTGACAGTGTGAAGCAGAATCAGGGGAAATTAAACTACGCCTGAAGCAACCCTAGGGAGGGAACTGCCTTTGGTTAGTCTAACAGCAACTCTAACTATATAGTCCTTGTTTTTGCTGGAAATTGGTGTTGGTGTGTGGCCACTCATAACATTTTGTTGTCATTTTGATAACTTACAAGAGATCTTCATCTTTTCATAGTCTATCCAGCAGAGGAGAGAGAGAGAGAGAGACCGTGCTCTTAATTTTCAGAGCTGACTTTTGCTTTTGAGTATATCTGGTTTTGGGGGGTCAAGTCTAAGGCACCATGAGGGAGCCTGATTTTCAGAGGGTGGTTGCCCAATATTTGCTGAAAATCAGGGCCCTCTCATGAGTTTCAAGTTAGGCATCTGAAACCTGAGATCCTCCCACACCCATTCAAGATTTAAGTTTGTTAGTTCTCAGTGCTGTACAGTGATACTTCTCTTCTCCAGTTGGTATTTTGCAGAAATGCCTGATCGATCTCTAGGAACCACCAGCACCAAGGGAAGTAATGTAAAAACAAATTTAGTCCTGTCTAAAAGTACTTTGGTTGATGATGCAGTTAACTTACTGGTAGGAACCACTACTGATAATATCTTTCGTGTTTTCTGTTGTGATTATCCCTTCTTTTGCTCGAAGCTGGAACCTCAGCTGGACAATGTCCTAAAGAAGTGGATAGTGAGTATAGGCTGGGAAGATGAGATTTCACTAAGCTATATAGAAAAAAATACTACATTGATAAGCTTAGATTGGTAGCTTTTGTTGTAGTTAAGTAATCCACTGTCAGTCTTCAGATAATAATTTGATCTTGTTAAACATTGATGAGAGAGAGAGAGAGAGAGAGAAACAGGAATGGGAATAGAGAGAGAGATGAAAAAACTAGAGCTGAAATTTTACAACAGTATTTTAAAACTTGGAACATCAGGTAGAATTACTTTTAAAGGCCTGATTTTCATCCTGGCCTTTTGTGGGAGTAATTTAGGTGTCTGCTCCAGTTCTAGGTGACATCAATGGAAAGACCCCTATTGGCCTCTGCAGGAGTTGGAGGGGCCCTTAGTCAGAGATCCAAGTTGCTCACTCATGAGTGCAACCATGTACATAAGTAAATGAGATGCACTGTGACCCCCAGTGATGTCCAATAGCAGAACTACTCAAAAGCAGAAGCCAGAATTAAAGATGTGTTTTTTAAAATGTGAGGCATATTTAATAAACACCAAAGATGGATTTTTTTTCCACGGGGAAACCCCTCCCCCCAACCCCAGATTATAAAATTGACAGAAAAAGCTGGTGGTGTTATCATTTTTTTTTTTTGAAAAATTAGATATTATTTACAAATAGTTTTATTCCATTGCACTTTCAGTCTTAACTACCAGGAAAAGTGAAAGGTTTCTACCATGAAATCTATATTCTGCCATTGGTATATCTGAAACCAGGGATGATACATGAGGCGCTATTATGATGTCAAATGTTGTGATGCTAGCAAAAGAACAAAGTCTTTACAAGAAGGTGGATTAGCTTAAAATCAATCATGGGTACAGTCCAAAAGCTTCATTAAAGACAGAGTTTCTTCTGCTGGTAGAATAATTTGTTCCTGTCTGGAGTGAAACAATGGAAATGCAATACAATACAAAGAAACAAAATGGAAAAGAACAATTAAATACGTAAAGCGAGACTTCCACATTAAGCTAAAAGGTACATGGCCAAATGTGGGTGAAAGAAAAATTTGCTACCACAATGGATAACCCATTTAACATCAGAAGAACAGAGTTCTCCAAATGTGGAGGCATTTCCAAAGTTTATATCCAAGCATGCCCCAGGGATGTCTTGGATCTGGAAATCACACTGGAGAACATGTGAAATAACCTGTGTTTTCTGATTTCATAGAGGACAGACCTACTTTACTGTAGAATTTTGACACTTACAGTTCTGACCAAAGCAAAGAAAATTAGAAGCATAGGGGAGGATAGAAGTCAAAGCTAAACTGACTTTATTAAACCTCAAAAAGGGTCTGAGTTTGGTCTGAGTTTGAGTGCAGGTTTTTGGTATTTCCGTTTTTTTAAAAAAATTCTTTGACTGAATTTGGTGCTTGTGAAGGGTGCCAGAATGACAGTCTGGAGGCAGAGAGCAGGCTTCAGGTTCTGCGTGATACCAGCAGCACAAGCTTACCCATCATGTCCTGCCAATGTGTCTCCAGCATGATCTGAAGGGATCACATATTGGAGTCATATAATTCAATCTCTATCTCTATGCAATTGTTGTCCTTTCTTTTGAGGCTACTGACAAAAGAAGGGAGCCAGTTACGGTGACATTTTTATTCTTCTGTAAAGTAGTTACGCACCCACCATCACATTTCACATAGGTTACCACACTGCTGTCAGCTGGTGACAGCTTTTTATCACTATCTACTGGAACTGATTGGAACAGGTGCCCTTGAGGTGAACAGCTCTGCCAAACTCCTGCATTATTCAGAAAAGAGATGGGCAAGCCTTGAAAGGTTTGAATCAGTAGGCAAATTTTGGTTGCTGTTGTTAACTGTAGCCAAATGACCAGTCTTTTTGGCCTTCAGATCTGGGCTAAGAATCTAACAGGAGGAAACATTCTCTGGAGTGTGATCAGAATGATTCTCGTTGACTTCAATGGAATTTGAATCAGGCCCAACATTTCTCAACTTACAACCACGGCAGAAAGACCCTCAGAACAAATATGGGTGATACACCAGGAAGAAGCTGTGTAAAATGCTTTAAATTTGCATTACAATATGTTGATAACACAAGCCTCCTACTCACCTATCTTTCCCACCTGCCTCAATGGCTTACCCTGCTAACATCCATCTAGCTCCTCCTACTTATTCCACCTCTTTACCTTACACTACTCTGGCTCTGCCCGAGTTCTCTTCTAGGTTTCCTCACTTGACCTTCTTCTGATACTGGTGTAATTTCCTTACACAGTGAACATAAAAAAGAAATCAGAAGTGAAGATGTTAAGGCCACTAAGAGATTGTTGTTTTGCACTGAGGGCATCCTTTTTCCAGGAAGTGTCCTTTTCTATTTTTGTTTCTGTCCGTTTTTGTAAAATGGCGGGCAGGGGTGGGGGGGAGGGAGAAAAAGAACAAAGGTAAAATGGATACAGGAAAAGGAAGGGGAAGAGCAACTGAAAACAAGGATTTCAAGTAGAACCCTTCTCAACTTTAACACGAAAGAGCTCCAACCTCTGGTATCAACACATAAGTCAGAGTCATAAGTATTTAAATCTTAACAAATAGGATTGCGTAAACAACCTCCGAAGGAATCAAGCATGGGGCTGGAATGTCCAGAACCAGGGTAGACTGCACAGCATTGCTGAGGATAATCTCTCAGCCAGCACTAGAGATGAGTTAGTACACAAAGAAAGGACCCTTCACAAAAACATGCATATTCCTGTATCAGACATGCCTGCCAGATAGTCTCCTCAAGCCAAGAGTAGGTTTCTTGAAAAATTCTCCTGTTACATTCCTCTGAACAAATGTCCTGCTGTTGCTTCATCTTAAACATGCCATGTAATAACTGTACCGGTCCAGGGAAATTACTGGGTGTATAATAGCACAGAGCTAGATTGTACTAATAGCACTTGGACTGCTGCAAGGGGTGGTGTAGCATTGCAGAGCTTGAGGGGAAGCATCAGAAGCATTTCCGATTCCTGCCAGAGATCCCTGCTGAATGGGGGAGACAAGCTGCTACACCTCTCTGAGGGCTTGTCTACACTGGCAGGTTTTGTTGCCAAAAACTGACTTTTTGAGATAAAAGATGTTGAGCTAGAAGAGGATGTGGTGCTTCCAGTGGGGTCGCCAAGTGGGGCAGGCAGCCAGGAACTTTTCTCCATTCCAAAAGTGCTCTATGGGGAGCAGGAAGCAAATGAGACTCTGGGTGAGTTGCTGTGGCTTGTGTAGGTATTTTGAGAGAACACATAGGAGACAAGACAAGTTAAATACTGGAGTCAAGGTTCATTTCTGTGTTTCTTTTATGTAGCATTTGACCATTCCATTCATCTATCTACCAATCCACCCACCCAGACAAAAAAAAAATGGAGATAAGATTGAGTGCACCCAGAAGTAATATAAGGGTTAAAAACAGGACAGGCATGTTGTTTCAACATGATCCTCAAAACGAGTATTACAGATACAGGAAATGTTGCTGTAATGTTAACCTTTAAAGAAAGTCAAATATGTTACCATATAGAAATATACCGACACAAACAACCTGTAACTCTGCTCTGTAGTAATGCCATGGAATAACTGTACAATTCACCTGTCACAAAAACACTAATCTGCATTAAATTGATTTTTTAAGCCACATACATTTTCTTTATCATTTTCTCTCATGGTGTCATTAAAAAAACATTTAAAAAATTTAATTATATATATATATATATATATATAATTAAAATATGCATAAAAACTTATTCATAACTCTCAGTATTAAATAGTAGGATTTCACTGTATTTAGCTAACAAGAAATAAATTTGGTTTGGGATTTCTGTGAGAGCCTGGTGGCTGAATGGGCAGCAGTGCGGCATTGGATGATTGAGAGCGGGGCTGGGTGAAGATTACAGATTGGGGGCTGTGAGTGGGGATGAGAAGGGAGAAAAAGAGAGGGTCATGGTGGGTGAGTGGGTATTGATGTAGATGGGGTGGGGGCATTTATTAGTAAACTCAAGCGAGTGGGCAGGGAGTCAGTTGAGAGTTAATGTGCTTCCTGTCCCCAACTTTGATATAGTACTGCTCTCCTTAACACAGTTTCCAACTCCACATGCCCTTCTGCTCACCTCATCTCTCCATCTGTTCCCCTGTCTCCTCATGGACTCCTCACTGTTCTTTTCACCTACCCCCCAAAATGAGAAAGCAGCACAATGGGAGTGCAGGACCTAACACCCCCAGAGGAACTGAAGGATCACCTCAAATAGCAGGAGAAAGCCGTTTTCTGTGGGCAGCCATGCATGACATGGGCCAGCCATTGTTATCTGTGGGCCAGCCATGCATCACACTGAAACAGTAGCACCATTTTATAGCCTGCATAGTCAATGTACAGATTTGGTAGATTTTCTGGGACAGATAGTGAGCCTAAGTGGCTGGAATCCGCATGGGTTACTTTGTATTTTAGACAAAGTGGAACAGCTTCAGCACGAGTGATTCAGCCCAGCCCAGTGGATAGTTCATGAACCTAGGGGTGAGGAGCCTGGGGTTCAGATTTCTGCTGCGCATCAGGTTGGGATTTGAAGGCGAGTCTCCAATTTTTCAGGTGACGACTCTAACCGCCGTAACCCAAGGTTACAAAAGGGCAGTGACCACTATTCTTTTTTGCAATGAAGAATTTAGTCTGCGAGAGTGTTTGTAGATGTGAATTGTGAGCAGAAGGAGGCGCCTCCCTCTTGCCTGGACTTAGGCACTTACATGCCCTTCCTTGGCATTTCCAATCGGCTAGCTTAGGTGGATCCCGTTCTTAGGCCTCTAACTCTCTCCAGTCATTATATAGAGTGCCTGGGCTATGGATTCCCCTAAGTTCAGGGCACCTAAAAAGTTCGGTATTGCAACGATGCATCTGTCACATTTGTGACTTGCTCCAAGGTCCCCCAGGAAGTCTGCAGCTTTTATATTGTTGTGATTTATTTATTTAGTGCCCAAAGCCTGTTTGGATGCAAATCGAAAAATAAATAAATACAATGTCAGCTCTGTTGCAAACATGTAAGTGGGAAGAAGTAAATGTTTACAAAAGGGCGAAAGAACAAAATGGGTAGGAGATCACTTTAATTGTCAAACTTCCTTACAAGACATTATGGACAAGTAGCAATTGTCGGGATGGGAATAAACTGTTAGAAAAACTAATTTGTTAGAGGTATCCCTTTAAAAATGCTACATTTAAAATATTTTAAAGATACATTCCGTAGCTTTGTTTCTGGGGGTGCACAGGTGGGGAAGGGAAGGAGAGGAGATATTTTGGATGTAAAGCATATTTTCCATTCCCAAAGACTCAAGCTTGTTGATGGGAAAGGAAATAAGCAAATATTGTTTGGGGGGAGGGGGTTCGGGTCAGTGTCTCTCTAAAGGATGTTTGTGTGCAGGGGGGGAGGGGGAGCATGTGTTTACAGCTGTTCGCAGAGGGGAAACAACATTAGATACAGATGTATTTTGGACACATCTTCAGATGGTGTAAACTGGAGTCACTGGAGCTGTGCTAATTTGCACCAGTTGAGAATCTGGCTCTGCATCTAGAGTATTACTGATGTCTCATGGTTTTCTGTAGACTAGGCGGGTGACTATCCTGATGCTCCTCTATGTCGGTGAGCAAAACATTTCAGTTACTCCCCACTGCTTTCAGATTACTGAACCAATTTAGCTCTAGTTAATAACTCTATTAACTGGGAAACAGTTACTGTCCTTTTATCAGCTCAGCAACACTACAAACCATTATGAACAGCCCATCAACGACATAAATCTCTTTATGTAGTAATACACAAAATGCTTTGTCTCTTAAAAGCGGTGTCATAGAAACAACACCTCGGTCTTACATTTTTCACTGAGGAAGGCTGGCTCTGGCTCCTGCTGTGCTTAAACCGAGCTACAACTTTTAAATCTCAGCTCAGGAGTTGATCAGTTGGCAGCTTTCAGATTGGAAGCTCAGTTAAACGCACTATTTCAGATGGTAAAAAAAACAAAATCAGATGTGACTGAGAAGTCGGCTACTCTATAGGATTCAACCTGGTGGGGGCCTGTAGGAGCACAGCATGTGTGCAAAGATCTAAGCCCCTAAATGCACTGTATAGACACAGCACCACAGTCTGTCTTGTTGAGTTACAGAGGAGGATAGTTTTTCATGTGTAAATGAGAAGGCCTTTCATTTTTCAAGATAGTATAGAAGATCCCCTTCTGTTGAAAGGCAGCACGAGAAATCAGCCAACACTGAGTTAATTACAGAGGAGCTGCAGCTCCTATTTTACAGATACAGGCTCTAGTACTGCTTCAATGAATCCCCCCGCCCTGCACTTTGGTGCCACAAGTTCAAGTCCCAGCTGGGGATTCAGTCTCTTGGTGAGATTGTTTTCTGGAACTCTGTGTTCCCGGTCCTGAGAGCCATTATTAACTAAAGGGGAAATACAACCAGGAAGAAAAATATCTAAGGCCAAGCACCGTGTAGTTGCTCACTGATTCATAACTAAGGAAAGGAATTAGAAGGTAGGTTGTTTTAGACTCTGCTTTTCCCAGTAGCTCGCCTTTCAGGCAGCTGTTGTGGGGTTTTGTGGGATGAACTGAAGGGTGAGGAAATGTGACAATGGTAATAGCAACAAAATATGCCAAGGCTGATTTGTCCTTTAAATGAATGTGGGTTGATTCTTCCAGGCTGAAGAGGTTTTTTTGTTTATGCTAGAAGTCGTTGAGCCCTTGTACAAGTTGAAATTTTAAATTCAGCTGTTAAAGATTAATCTGAGAAGGACCAGGTCAAGCTATTTTCCAGATTAGTTCATTTAAAACAAACCCTCTTTCCTATTTCTTATCATCCAATGGAAGCTAAGGCCCCAAGCTTGCAGACACATAGGGGTGTGCTTAACTTTCTGCACGAGTGAGAGTGCCAATCCCAGTGTGTCAAGAAGCAGGGCAGAAACCCTAAACTGCCGGCATCTGCTACAGTTAGATTTCACCAACTACATAACAAGTGTGAATTCCTAAAGTATTAGCAGCCTTAACATGGAGTCACAGACAAACTGGAATGCCCAAGGAGACTGTCTTGCCATCCCGCCAAGCCTGCCTTTGTGACAGATGGTCCCTTATACCAAAAATCACAACACCACGCAGGTTACTCTCAATCCCAAAAGACCAGTCACTTACCTCAGGTCAGTTGTACCTTAGATCTCTCACCAAAAATGACTCTTGTAACCAACCGTGTAATAATCTAATGTAGCTATGTCTACACTAGAGACCTTACAGCGGCACAGCTGGACCACAGCTTGGGTAACCAGATAGCAAATATGAAAAATTGGGACAGGGGATGGGAGTTAATAGGAGCCCATAAAATAAAAACGCCAGAAAATCAGGACAGTTTCTATAAAATAAGGATATCTGGTCACCATAACCACAGCAGCTGCACCACTGTAAGATCTCTTGTATAGGTGCTCTATGCCGACGGGAGAGAGCTCTCCTATCAGCATAATTAAACTACTCCCAATAGTGGTGGTAGCTATATCAGTGGGAGGATGTTTCCCCACTGACTACCCCTACTGGCTCTTCTGTCAGTGAAACGTGTGCTGGTCAGGGGTGTGTTTTTTCACACCCCTGACTAAAAAAAAGTTTTACCAACAAAAGTGCTAGTGTAGATCTAGCCTGAAGGTTTATTAACTACGAAAAAGGAATAAGAAAGTTATGTACAAGGTTAAATCAGGTAAACATACACACAAATGAGCTGCAGGCTTAGGTTTGTAAAGGTCATAGATGCTGCTGTAATATGCAAGCATGATAGGTCCTTTAGGGCTAACCCAGGCTAAGCAGCTTGGGGATCTCTTGCTTATGCTTAGAAATATTGTCCTCTCCAAAGTCGAAGCAGCCCAGTGATAATTTTTCTTGACAGGAATTTTTATCTCCTTCCCCCAGAGCTCAAGCCCAAGGATTTGCGCACATCACGGGTGTGGGGGGAATGTAACCAACAAAGTCTTTTGTCCACTGACGTCCCACAATGGTTTATCTGGTGTCAATAGGCTCTCTTTTATTTTGGGGAGGAGAGGACACCTCTTGTGGTAAACTAGTTTTCACACTTAATAATGCTGGTCTCCTAATTCAGGGCTTATAGTCTTAGCAAATATTTTCAGAGTTACAAAGCAAACACTTTAATATTACTTTATAACATGGGATATAGATAATATAACATCCTAAAAGCATTTCATAAAGTCTAACCACATTCTTATAACTTATAACTTTAATATCTATTGAGCTATACTAACACACAAGTAAGCCAGTCTGGTTTGCTTTGCATTTTTCAGTGAGGCCTACAAGTATCGGGGTGTGTTTTCACCTGGTCTGCCAGAGTTCCATCCTCCTTTCTATTTCTTATTATCCAATGGAAGCTAAGGCCCTGATCTTGCAGACACTTAGGCATGTGTTTAACTTTCTGCATGTGAGTAATTTTATTCATGTATTACTTACATGCAGAAAGTTAAGCACATGCCTAAGTATCTGCAGACTGAGGCCAAAAATATGTTCCCATTGCACACAGTGGATTGTTACTGTAGTGTTGCTTTTGAGTGGCAGTCATATTTATTTTAATTTAGTATTTATATTGCTTTTGTTTAGTGTTTGTACAGTGTTGTACAAGGGTGTTGTGATTGGGGTGCTATATACAATAAAATAAAGGCAATTAGTTATGAAAAACATAACATTTGTTCAGAACTATGCAAGCTTTGCATTCAGATTTTAAACTAAACCAAAGCAAACCAGGAGTTCAAATTCGGGGTCTACCAGGTCTGTTTGCAAAAAAACAGCACCAGTGAACTAGATCACGTACAAACAAGAAGGATAATGTTTGCTGAAGGAATAAACTCCATTTCCCCAATCTGTCCTGAGAATCATTAGAAAACACAGTATACAAAGCTGTCAAAGAGCCATAGATCTGGCTATTCTGTGTCTGTCACAAGTCAATGTTCTGTTCTCATTGATTAACCCAGACCGAAAAAACAACGATGACAAAAAGAAAGAGTATCACTCATGCTGAGTGGGAACAATTCAGGCACAATCCCCTCATCTGTTCGACAAGCCGACACTATAGGTTCATTTCTCTCATTGGTTCACAGGGGATTTACACAGGCAGCCACTGTTAATGCTAATAGGAGTTACACATGCTAATCCCTGATGACCTGAGAGAAGAACAGACAACAGATTCCAGGCTACGATTTTAAGCAGCGAGGAAATCAAGACTGTTTAATGAGTTTAGAAAATTAATCAGAAGAACAACTGGTAAAAAGGGAAACGTGTATTTAGCAAAGCCAGGGATAAAATTCATCTGACGTTGGGCTCCTGTACAAGCTGTTCCACTGTGGGTAAATAACGGAAGCATCATTGGGCCAGGAGAAGAGAGGCAGGCAGACAGCCTGAGAATAGCTCTGTAGTCTGCTGGTTAGAACACACATGAAGGAGACAGTCAGTCCCAATGGCTTCTTTTATTTGTTAGCCTCAGCTTCAAGTGAGGGGCCCTCCCTGTCAGCATAGCCCAGTGGTTAGAGCGCCCACCTGTGAGGTGAATGATTCTAGTTCAAATACCTTCTCCTCCTTAGTGGCAGAGGAACTTGAACCAGGCTCTCTAACATCCCAGGTGAATACCCTAACCATGGAGCTAGAAGTTACAAGGGATAGACGTTCTCCTCTTACTTGCTGCCCAGGCTCTTTGTGGGATGAAAAGCTTGCCCATAGGGGCCTTACCTGGTAGTCAAGGTCTGAGCATGCTTACTGGATCAGGACCTGTGGGTGATATAGGCTGAACAATGTCTCCTGGTTTGTCTGTTGCTCTGGGGCTTAGCTATCCAGATGCACACAGGCACCTAGGGAACCTATACTGCAAAAAATTAGGTGCCAAGTGAGTTGGGCACCTACAAGATTCAGGGCAGCTGAACAGGGACTTTTGTGAGTCCTAATGGGGTTTGATTCTGGGATTTAGACACCTAAGTGCTTTTGTGAATCTAGCCCATGCTGGCTAGTGTGCTAAAAAGAGAGTGGTAGCAGGATGGTGCAGGAGGACTAGCTCTTCTGAGCACATGCCTCATGTCTTGGACAGGTACATACTGAGGGCATCTAGTCCCTCCTGTCACTGTGTGTGTGTGGGGGGGGGGGGGGATGAGTGGAAGCTCCCTGTGAATGGCACATGGGAGAGGAGTTAGGGGAGGTACTGAGACTTGGCCAGGAGGGATGGGAGCAGCCTGTTCTAGCCTAGGAAGGAGGCTGTTCCCAGGCCCATTTCAGCCCCTCTGCGTCCTACTTCCTACTACCAGGCCCCATCCCAGGTGCTGCAGAGGCCCCTCCAGCTTCTGCTCCCTGACCTGATTCCAGGTCCCACAGCAGCTGCTTCAGCCCTTCTGGGTCCTGCTCTTGCTTCCATGCCTTTGGGTGACTGTGCATTCTCTGCCGCTGCAATATTTCATTGCATGGGCATTAGCCCCCCTCTGTGCTACTCCCCCCATCCTGCCGCCCCTGGTTTTTACACTCTGTCTCACACTAGCTCGATCAGAGCTAGCATGACTATGACTCCCCAAGCTGGAATTTACACCTCCAGCTCATAGTGTAGACATACCTACAGTCGTTACATCATTGAGTGCTTTGTAAACCAGTGGGCAGTTTCATAAACCAGGAAAGGGAAATTAAGAAGGAAGGAAGGAAGGCAGGAAGGAAGGAACGAACGAACGAACGAACCCAAACTGGTTCTAAATTAGTTAGATTTCACCAACCCAGTAACAAGTGTGAACTCCTAAAGTCTTAGCACAGTTTTACCCTGGAGTCACAGGCTGCCCCCTTGTGCATACCAGTCTATCTTGCCATCCAAGCAAGCTGGACTATATGATAGAATGATGGTCACTCCACTTAGACTTCAAAAAGTAATATAAGCTTCTATAATAAGCAGCAATATATGTCCTTTCGGGCTGACCCAGGCCAAGCAGGGTGGGATCTCTTACTTAAGTTGAGGAATCTTTGCCCCACAGAGTCCAGACAGCACCATGATTCCAGTTTCTCTTTGTCAGGGATATTTTTATCCCCTTCACCCCCAAAATCCAAACTGATGGGATAAGATCATGCATAGGTCTCCCCTTCCTGGAGGGAGCGAGGAATGCAATCAACAAGGTCTCTCTCCTTTGATGCTACATAATACCTCATTTGCCTTCATTGGGCCATCTTGTGTGCACGATGAACACTTTACCTCTTAATTAATGCTTCTTTTCCTATTTGGTGAATTAAGTTTACAATGCAAATGTTCAACATAACTTTATACCATGGGATACAGATATTATAGGTAGGATTAATACATGCAGCATGCTACAAGCATTACATAAAGTCTAAATACATTCTTGTAACACTAGCATCTATTTTCACCATATTAACTCACGGGTGAGCCAAACAAGTTTTCAGCTATGCCTATGTCATTGTTCAGTGAGGCCCTGGGCCTTGGCATTGAGCTGGCACTTGGTCTGCCAGTGTCACAGTGTTATTCAGGGTTTGTTCCGTTCTCCGCAGAAGAAAAGCAGATTAAAAGAAAAACAGAGGGCAATCACTACATAGGCTTTCCCTGCTTTAGCCAGCCAGCGAGGGAGAGAACGTATACTTTCAATACTCCTTTGATGCTGCTCCCCATAAAAGTCATATCACCAGCCAGGCCCTGAGGAGTCTTTACAGGCTGCAGCACCTATACCTTACCACAAAGCTAAAACTGTATCTCCCTACTGAAAAACACAATGAAGCAAGCTGAAGCACAAAAGAGGCATGGTATAAACCTATCTGTCTAAATTTCTGTAGCAGTTCAGTCTTTCACAGTGGGGTTGTTGGGCTAATTGGCTGATGCAGTAAGGCACTTTATGAAGACAAAACCTATAGACAGAAGAAGACCAAAAAGTCAACAAATGCCAACAGCTACTGCACATATAGACAAGGAGAACACAAGGAAAAACTGTGTGGTAAACTATTAAATATGACTTTTTAGGGAAGAATAGTTCAGACAGAAAGGGAAAAGTGTGTATGGTTTATTAAATACGTTACTGAATAAAACACCAGAATGGGATTCCAAGAAACCTATCTTTTCCCCCTGGCTCTGCCACTGGTCCGTTGGGTGACCTTGGGCAAGTTACAGCACCACCCTGTCTCAGTTTCCCCATCTGTAAAGTGGGGATAATTATACTGATCTGCTTTGTAAAGTGCTTCGAGATCTACTGACAACATATATAAGAGCAAGGAATTATTATTTATTACTAGTGTTGGCAAGTACTTTGTTCTGAGGATAGGTTTTTTTAAAAAGGTTTTGTTTTCTAAAAATAAAAATACATTCAGTAATTTGGGGTATAAAAGCCTCCTATCCTAGGCAGAGAGAGGAGCAACTGATTTTGAATTCCTCCTTGTACAAAAAAACCAACGAAACCCTAAAAATGTTGCAATAAGATTAAAAGGGGAGGTCCTTTAAAAAAAATTAAAACTGACCTCAGTACTAGTCTGATTGGCTGTTGTGTAACAAGGATAGCAGGCACAACATTCTCCTATAAACAGGTTCTTTTAGTCAACAGCTGCTGCTGTCACCTGAGGATACTTTCACACTGAAGAGTTTTATGTTTGTTTTTGAACAAGGGAGCCTATTATTAGCCCACTCGACACCCTGACTGGAAATCCTGCTTGAGAGGTTGAGACCATTTTTAGGGATGGCGCCCATTAACGTCTAATTGCCGATAGCATCAACCATTGTTTTTAAACGACATCAATGGTATTTCTCCTGGCTGGTCCAAGTGGGCCTCCAAAGGGAACAAATCACCTGTCTGTAGCCACAAGAAACTGCAGTTCATTGACTGTAAGACCCTTGTATAATAGAATAGGTGTAGAACACACACACAAAATGTAGTGGCGTGCACACATTTACAATTCCCCTTTTGTTCCCCTGTGCTGATGATTAATGTGTAGACTCAGTTAGCTCATTAGGATACTATTTCAGTATAACTGTTTGGGCTAACAAAAGCAGTGAGGAAATAAATCTAGTGAAGAGGAGGGAAAAAAGCATGCTAGCCGCTTTATAAAATCCTACCTGCTATAAATGCTTGAATATCATTGGATTAGTCAAATTATAGGCTGTGCGACTTTTATGCCTTAAAGTATATGGAGCATTGGTTTATATTGTACAGGGTGAATACTAAGCAGTTCTACATTTTCAGCCCTGTCCGTTCAGCTGGATTTCAGATTTGTGGTATAGAAGGTCTCAAAATGGAATCTGTTTGCTGGCCTTTTGAAATGTATAGAATATGCCAAAAGGATAGGAGGCCAGAAGCCTCATCAGCAGACTGACTGCCTGCTGTTGGCTTCAGACCTTTGTGTTTGTTCTGCCTTTCTGCTGTACAATTCAAGAATTAGTTCATCAAAGTGGACCATAATTTCTGTTAGTACAAGCAGTGTAATATTTCCACACTTGGGAAATTATTAGCAGCTTGCAATCAAAACCCATTTAAAGTGCTGCCAGCATATCTGCCCTCGCACCTTGCACAGATCACCTGGCTCACCATAAAGCTTGCTCTGCCTTCCTCAGGGAAAGTCCTCTCTTTTCCCATTAGCATTCTATCGATTTTTTCCTTATTATATAGCAATATCTCTGTGTGCACATTTTTTTTTAAAGTGGTATTTTCTGTGGACTTTTCTGTACTTTTCCTGAATGGGGCAGTCAGAGTTAACCTCGAGTTCAAGTTCAGAATGCAAAATAAACATGGCTATCGTGTGTGCTTCTCTAAAAAAACATCTTGAGGGGAAAGGAAAATATTAAGAGACGAGCCTAGCGGCAGAGTTCATATCTGGATCTGAACCTTCTCAAAGTTTTGAGTCATTAATTCTGGGGTTCTCTTTCGAATGAAAAGGGAAAACTGCTATTGTAAAGGAAGTGGGGGTCATAGACTCATGTTTAGTTCAGTGCTGGGAAGAAGGATGGAGACCATTTGGGTTACTCTTTTATATAAACAGTAATGATCCACTTGAACCTCTGTATCTGAATCTTGGTACTGTAAAGCGGCCTTCAAGAGCCAGCGTGATGGAAAAGCTCCCGATGCAATCAATTTGCGAACATCTAAAAGATAATAAGATGATAAGTACCAGTCAGCAATAATTTGTCAAGAACAAATCATGTCAAACCAACTTGATAGCTTTCTTTGATAGGGTAACAAGTCTTGTGGATGAGGGAAAGCGGTAGACGTGGTATATGTTGAATTTAGTAAAGCTTTTGATACTGTCTCACATGACCTTCTCATAAACAAACTAGGGAAATGCAACCTAGATGGAGCTAGTATAAGGTGACTGCAAAACTGGTTGGAAAACCATTCCTAGAGAGTAGTTATCAATAGTTCACAGTCATGCTGGAAGGACATAACAACCGGGGTCCTGCAGGGATCAGTTCTGGGTCTGTTCAAGATCTTCATCAATGATTTAGATAATGGTATAGAGAGTACACTTATAAAGTTTGCATATGATACCAAGGTGAGAGGGGTTTCAAGAAGTTTGGAGAATAGGATTAAAATTCAAAATGACCTGGACAAACTAGAGAAATGGTCTGACGTAAATAGGATGAAATTCAAAAAGGACACATGCAAAGTGCTCCACTTAGGAAGGAATAATCAGTTGCACACATAGAAAATGGGAAATGACTGTCTAGGAAGAAGTACTCCTTAAGGGATTTGGGGGTCGTAATGGTCCACAAGCTAAATATGAGTCAACAGTGTAACGTTGGTGCAAAAAAGTGAACATCATTCTGGGATGGATTAGCAGGAGTATTGTAAGCAAGACACAAGAAATAATTCTTTCCCTCTACTCTGCGCTGATTAGGCCTCAACTGGAGTATTGTGTCTAGTTCTGGGTACCACATTTCAGGAAGGATGTGGACAAATTGGAGAAAATCCAGAGAAGAGTGACAAAAATGATTAAAGGTCTAGAAAACATGGCCTATGAGGGAAGATTGAAAAAATTGGGTTTGCTTAGTCTAGAGAAGAGAAGACTGAGAGGGGACATAACAGTTTTCAAATACATAAAAGGTCATTACAAGGAGGAAGGAGAAAATTGTTTTTATTAACCTCTGAGGATAGGACAAGAAGCAGTGGGCTAAAACTGCAGCAAGGTAAGTTTAAATTGGACAATAGGAAAAACTTCCTAACTATCAGGGTGGCAAAGCACTGGAATAGATCCCCTAGGGAGGTTGTGGAATGTCCATCATTGGAGATTTTTAAGAGCAGGTTGGACAAACACTTGTCAGGAATGGTCTAGATAATACTTAGTCCTGCCATGAGGCAGGGTACTGGACTAGAGGACCCTTCCAGTCCTATGATTCTTTGATGTGTAAATGAGCAAAAATGTCAGTGTGTTCCTAGATAAAATTACTTGAAATGGATTGGAACGCCATATGTGAATTTAGATAATTACCAAACTTTACCAAGTTTCTGCTTAAGCACTCCAATTCTTACAGCTCTCGGTCCTCAGTCTGAAGTCACTGGGACTATACTTGAGTAAAGTTAAGCATGTGTGTAAATGTTTACAGAATTACAGCCTTTGTCCTGAACTATCTTGATTAGGCTCTGGAAGCCAGTTTTATGTGATTCAGGATGCACCTACTTTAGATCTTTCTCATCCACCTCCCCATGTTTCTTCTCACAAGTTTTTCAATTTGTGTTAGTTTTTTTTAATCCTTCAAACAATCTTTCCCATTTGCCTCCTAGTAGAAAGCAACACCGTGCACTCATGAAGAGACAGAAGCAGGAGAATAGTAAAATGAAGAAACACAACAGTTGACCTTGTATTTCCAGCTCCCATAACTTACAATGGGAGTATGCAATACTGAGCTTCTGCCTATGAGAAAACTGCTCTGCCTGTGCAGGTCATTTCAAATTGGTGTTTCTAGGGTAGCTGGCTTCCCTTGAAGCCAAGAACAAGGGAAGCATTTCTCCGAGGTCAGAATGTGTTCCAGTCCAGCATAGTTGGGAAGTGGGGTAGGGGATTGTCATAAGTGTAAAGTGCTGGAGAGGGTTATTCTGTCTGTATGGGGTTAATGTTACCTGAGACGAGTGACGTAAGAGCTTCCCTGCCATGAGGGAGAGGGAGAGTTCAGTTTCAGTTTTGCCTGCCGTGCCAGCTTGGGCAAGGGTCCCGGAGCTCGTCTCTAGCTAGGAGAATGACTCTACTTTTCTTCTTATATTGCTAATTAGCTGTGTTGTAAGTATAATATGTTTATTTCTATAAGTTCTGTACTTATTTAGGGTGTCTCTATCCTTTTTAGAGGGGAAGTTAGAGAACTCTAGATTGTAAAGTTGTACTGTAGTCTATGTTCTATTCTCTTTTCTTTATTAAATCTTTTTAGTTATAAAAAGTGTTTGGTTTATTTCCCTTAAAGTTCTCTCTGCTTCCAGACTGGGAAGAGAGGGAGGAAGGGGAGTAGGTAAGGGACAAGCTCAGGGTACGAGGTGAAGTGTGGAATCTGTCTCTCCCTACCTTCAGGCGAGAAGGGGGAGGGGGAGGGGAAACAGCCTCTGAGTGTCCAGTTCTCAGGGAGGGAGACGGAGTTAGGGGGGAGTCCGAGTTCCCCTCTCCAGGGCCTTGGAGATTTACTCGGATGGTGGCAGTCTGAGGGTTTGGGGGTGTAAAGACTACTTAAGCTGGGAAGAGCTGGAGTTAGTTGGTCTGGCATAGAAGAGTCCCTCTTCTCTGTACCCCAGGTCCAGAGAGAGGGAAGGACACTCTTACAGGGATTGTTGAGGATAGTAGAGACCCTCTCTACAGTGTTCGCTTCTGCACCTGGCTCCTGACACATTTAGTTTGAAACTGCATTGCCTAGTACAGGGGTCTCCAAACTTTTCAGCCCGAGGGCCGCATTAACTATCAAATAGCAGTTCGGGGGCTGACAACACACTCGAGGTCCAAATAAAAAAGAATCAAACATGGATGTTGTTTTTAATTATTTATTTAATATTATTTTATTCAGTTATTATTTAAT
Organism: Sternotherus odoratus; assembly: GCA_032164245.1. NCBI lineage: Eukaryota > Metazoa > Chordata > Testudines > Kinosternidae > Sternotherus > Sternotherus odoratus. Next base: position 16,050,606 of record JAVMKO010000007.1, on the reverse strand, counting down.
AACACATTGATACACTACACCTGAACACATGAACACTACACATGAACACCTGTTCACTACACATGAACACTACACATCAACCCCCCAACTGACCCACCCAGCCAGGTCTCTCCCCCCAAAACCTCCTTTCCTCCAACCCCCCTCCCCCAAATGACCCACCCAGCCAGGTCTCTCACCCCAAAACCTCCTTCCCTCCCACCCACCCCCCAACTGACCCACCCAGCCAGGTCTCGCCCCCCAAAACCTCCTTTCCTCCAACCCCCCTCCCCCAAATGACCCACCCAGCCAGGTCTCTCACCCCAAAACCTCCTTCCCTCCCACCTACCCCCCAACTGACCCACCCAGCCAGGTCTCTCACCCCAAAACCTCCTTCCCTCCCACCCACCCCCCAACTGACCCACCCAGCCAGGTCTCTCACCCCAAAACCTCCTTTCCTCCAACCCCCCCCCCAACTGACCCACCCAGCCAGGTCTCTCACCCCAAAACCTCCTTTCCTCCAACCCCCCCCCCCAACTGACCCACCCAGCCAGGTCTCTCACCCCAAAACCTCCTTCCCTCCCACCCACCCCCCAACTGACCCACCCAGCCAGGTCTCTCACCCCAAAACCTCCTTCCCTCCCACCCACCCCCCAACTGACCCACCCAGCCAGGTCTCTCACCCCAAAACCACCTTTCCTCCAACCCCCCTCCCCCAAATGACCCACCCAGCCAGGTCTCTCACCCCAAAACCTCCTTCCCTCCCACCCACCCCCCAACTGACCCACCCAGCCAGGTCTCTCACCCCAAAACCTCCTTCCCTCCCACCCACCCCCCAACTGACCCACCCAGCCAGGTCTCTCACCCCAAAACCTCCTTTCCTCCAACCCCCCCCCCCAAATGACCCACCCAGCCAGGTCTCTCACCCCAAAACCTCCTTTCCTCCAACCCCCCCCAATGACCCACCCAGCCCGGTCTCTCACCCCAAAACCTCCTTTCCTCCAACCCCCCCCCCCCAACTGACCCACCCAGCCAGGTCTCTCACCCCCCCAACTGACCTGCTCAACCCGGTCTCTCCCCACAGACCGGTTCGCCGCCTGGCAGTGGGTGGCTCCTTGTTTCGCCCCCTGCAACTGCGTGGCGGTGCGGCGCGTCCCGGCCCCAGCTCCGAGCCGTCCCTGGCTGGTGGCGGCGGCCGAGCGCGCGGCGCTTCCAGGCCCCGCGGCTGGCGGCGGCGGCCGAGCGCGCGGCGCTTCCAGGCCCCGCGGCTGGCGGCGGCCCGCGCGGCGCTTCCAGGCCCCAGCGCGGAGCCAAAAAGATCTCCGCGGGCCGGATGAGAGGGCCTCGCGGGCCGCATCCGGCCCGCGGGCCGTAGTTTGGAGACCCCTGGCCTAGTACCTTGGATGAAAAGGGAGTGGTAAGTGTGTGAAGAACACTACCCACTCAACTGTGTAGAGTTTTAAACCCACTTGATGCATGGGGTTATTGGCTACATAAGGTAGAAGCAGGCCCTAGAAAATCAGGTCCTACATCTCCACTGGCTCTCCATATTTGGCTTCAGAAATAGATGTCATCGCAACCCTCAGCCGGTGACTCTCTCTTTGACTTGTTCTTCAACTGAGAGGTCTTGTTCCACCACAAAGAGATTCCATCCAGCCAAAAGAGCAAACAAGCAAAACATTAAGGAGGTTATTGGTCCATAAAGTGGCAACACCTGTCAGTATTCTGAAGGGAGGTGGGATTCAAACATCAGCTGTTTCTTTTCTTAAAATGGTTCTTGTGTGACTTTCTTCCCCCCCACAAAACACATCACGGGGGCTTTTTCTCTTGGACTTACCTATTGTGTGGTTTCTTACAACGTATGATATCATGCCACTTTGTGATGTTACCAGTGGGATACAACTGACTAGTCCAGGCTTAAATTGGATTCTAACGTTGTCATTTTGAAGAGGAAAAAAATCACTCTCTTATGGCTGATTCAGAATATGTAAAGCAAATTTCAACTCCATCCCAGGATTTCCATTCCAGTGCAATAGAGAAAATTTAAAAATCTATCTCCCCCTCCCCAATATTTTTTACAAAGTAATAAACAGCAACATAATGGCTTTCCGCTGACCCATAACAAAGGAGATATTAGCTCCAGTTTCTATGTGTGTAAAGTTGAGGGAGCTGTAGTTGCCCAGAAGCAAATGCAGAATTAAGGATTTCCATGCGTTTCCAGACCCTCTGGGAAATGAACCCTGGACCATTGAAAATGCCACAGTTCTATTTTAGTCCAGATCATCACAAGCACCTTTGGATACAGCTCACTGTTCATTTTTGGCTGGGGATATGAAAAATGAGAGCACTGTACTAAGATGTAAGTTAGTCACAGCAGAACAATCTCCATCTAGATTGGAGCTTTAGTTACAGCCAAAGCTAGCAGAGCCTTAAAGAAAGAGGAGTTAAAAAGAGACCCAGAGATGATACTTTTAAATAACTACAGTATAAGTATGTTCAGATTGGAAGTACCCTAAATATTCTACTTCTTACAGAAGATTTTGATTGTAGGCTCCCGTACCCCCCACCCGAGCTATGTTCTGCTTGTTCATTCCCCACCCCCTTCCCTTCTGATAATGTTTAATCCATTTAAGGAAAGCTGTTACACTGGCTGATGTATGTTTTTCTTGTTTACTCCTAGAGTGATATTTACATGATGTTTTCCAGAAAAATATATTGTGATGTTGCAAATGGAGTTGTCTTACCTCTTCATCTGAATGACAGTGAAAATGAAATAGATTATAAGGCAGAGGAAGATTTTCTGATGTGTTCAATAATATATTCTCAATCATTAATCATTCAGAAGAAATGCGTGCAGGTTTTTTTTTTGTGTTTTAGTATGAGTCACACTGCAGGGACATATAAAACAACAGCTGACGGAAGTCTGTTAGTGCAATTCCAGTACATGGCATGGCGAACCCCTGTATTGTCTTCATATAAGAATTGCTGAGAATTCTTAAAGGGTGTGTGTTTTGATATTTGATGATGCACTGACCAACCAATATAATGAAAGTTGCAATTACTGATTAGCTTTGATTCCTGCAAACAGTAGACCAGATCTGACACCCTTACTCACATTGAGTGGAACCCAAGTCCATGAAATGGTTCATTGAATTGAGTGGGACTATTCAGAGTAAGTTGCTATTCAGCCTGAGCATATAGGTCTGAGAATCTGGTGCAGTATTATTATTTGTTATTTTCAGGTGGGGCATAGTGATTAGCAATGAAAAATTTATATTTCGAACTCGCAATTCTGCAAACATTTATTAGTGAGCGGACAGCCTGATTTTCAGAGGTGCTAAGCATCCATAGTTGAAGTCTATGGGGCCAAGTGGGTGATGAGTACTTGTGAAAGAGCTAGAAGTCAATGATGAAGCTCCCCTTGATATAAAGGTGCAGGATCAGGGCCAAAATCAGGACCATAAAATGTAGGGTGTGATTCACCAAAGTATTGATGGGCCTAACTCCATCGCTCTTATTGCCTTAGTTCATCACACTGACATCAGTTGAACTTCCTAAGTCTCTCTCAAGAAGTAATCTTGAGAGAAAGGATGGCCTAGTGGTTGGAGTAGTGACCTGGGAGATTGGAGCTCAATTCCCCACTTCACCACAGACTTTCTTTGTCACCAAATTGCTTCATATAGAGGAGCACTTGCAGAAGGCTCTTTTAAAGGAACTCCTGTAATAACTCTCCACATTCTTTGCTTGGCCTGGCCATCTGACAGGCCTAAAAGAGGAGTCTCCTAGCCTTTGGTGGGACCCAATATCTGCTCTTGCAAGTTATAATACCAGTAACCCAGGAACTTGCGAGTTACCAAACAGTTCTTCCAGTATAGAAGAAACAGCGATTTGAGCTAGAGGGCTGGGAACAAGGCCTTGGTGAAATAATATGGGACCACCTCCACAGTGAGTGCACAACATCCCTATGGTAGCAATAATAATTTCTTACACAGAACAGCAAGGAATATTAGGAAAGCAGTTCTGCATTTTTCATTGTCTTCTGTGTGATCAGAGTTCTGTTATTTTTGAGCAAAGTTAATCGTCCTGTGTATTCCATCTGTTCCATTCCTCTCTCTCCCCCAGCTCCCCTGCACCTTCTTCCCTGCCTTCTGGTTCCCCTCCTCCTCTCATCCTGTTGCCATCTTTCCTTGACCTTCCTCTTCAACTGGCAGTCCCAGTCACATTGGTAGTTCCTGACCGCTCTGACTGCTGGGTGACAGCGCCAGTCTCGGAGGGCAGCACCAATTTCCTCTTCCGCTCTTTTATAACCGTGGCTCCTAGTGGAGACAGAGAGGCTTGCTGCTGCTCCTTGCTTCCAGGTACTTTTCTATCTGACCAGGGTCTGATTTTCAGTGAAGATCCTGGCTGCCAGTGGAAGCAGCTGACAGAAAGGACGAATAGACCAACCCTTGTAGCCTGCCTGCACACCATGGTTTGAAAATGGCTGCTTTGCATTCATTTTGGCTATCTTGAAAGATTTTGCATTGAGTTTTTAAAGATATCGCCTCCTGTTCCCAGATGTGACCTCCCACAGCATAGCCTAAGGGTACTGCAGAGATTGCCTGCTTTGCAGCTGTCTCACTGACCGATTTAAAACATCATGAATGGCCTTTCAAGGGAGTCCTCTCCAGATCTCCTTTGTGAGCCTTCCTGGTGAGGGTATGTGAGCAAACTAGAGGAGAAAACAGGGGAGTATCCTGTAGGCCACAATTTTGAAATTGGAAGTCTAAAGTTGGGCACCTAAATCCATAGTCGGGCACCTAAACAACGGAGGCAATAGGAATTGTAGGGGCTCAGCATCTCTGAAAATTAGGCTACTTATTTAGGTGCCTAAATATGGATTTAGATTCCTAACTGTACACACCTAACTTGGAAAACATAGATCATATATGCAGAGCTGATTTCATTGCTTAGCTTTTTTCCCCTTAGAGCTGTGTTGTGTGAGGACAAGCAATTGTCTATTTTAAGTGGATTATACTTCATTATAATAATACTTATTTCAGTTTGGAAGTAGTAATCCTAACTGGGCCTAAAGCCAGTCAGACAAACTGAATAAATAACTCTAATTGTGGGGGTTTCTTTGTTGTTGTTTTTTTTGAATACCAGGCCAGTTACTTAATCAAATTAGCTTTAGGTCATGCACACATTAATAAACAAGTTAAATTAACAAAGACTTGCTATTGAAAAAAAAAGTTACATTTTTAATACTCAATTATTATTTTAACTCTGATAATATTTAATAGTTAAAGTAAATTTCTTGGGTTTCCAAAATGACCTTTCAGTGCAAGACAGAGAAAGACACATTAGTAATGCACCTATGGTATAGTTTCCATTGATTAAGAGAGGATGGTATTGAGATGACCAAGCTACTCTCTATGGCTGATCAAGGGTTTGTCACCTTAGATATGCAGTCTCCAATCCTCTGGGGAAAGTTAAAATGAGATTGCCCGAGCGAGAGAGGAGAGAACTAGAGCTCTTTTATTCTGCTTCACACTCAGAAAATAAAACTAGAAATGAATAAGAATAAAAATCAAGCATTGCCCAAATGGTTGGTACAAATACGTTGTTTGATTTTACTGATGTATCAGATCAGTCATACAAGGGACTTTTGACTTAGCTCTATTCTTTTTGTTTAATTATTCAGCTGACTGCGACTGCTTTCTGCAGTAGGTAGAACAGATAAAGAAATCACATTTCTTTTCTTTTTTTATCACGTTAAGTAAAGAGTCAAGACCAAAGCTTCAATTTTCTAAAGTATATTATTCCATTGGTTGGTCTGATTCTGATAGGGAGACGTGTCTCAGTACTAAATAGCAGGCTAGATGAACACTGAGGAAAGAGTTCTGGTGAATGTATATTTTGCCAGCTTATTGAAAGCATAAACATATTAAATATATATTGAGGCAGAGGGAAGGTCAGGAGTTGGGGCAGGGGGGAAGGACATTAGAGCAGCCCATCAGACAAACCCAGCTTGTTCAACACTCAGTATGTAGCTTATCAGATTCCGGGAAGTATATGCTTAGACAGCAAGAAAGCTTAAAAACCCTCTACAAACAAAAACAAAAGTTTGGCTTTTTTCCCCTTCATACTGTATTTTGTTTTGAATAGCAGCAGTGATCCAAGCAATTTTAACTGAAACATTAGCCTGGCCCAGTAGGTGTCAGATTAGATATACATTACTCCATTATCTCTGTATACTACTCTGCATCAAAGGGTCTGTGGAGATGGGGCTCGGGAGGGAGGGAGAATAAATAAAGGATATCTCTTTTCAGTTTTGGAGTAGCGCTTTTACCATTAAGAAAAATCAATAACTGGATTGACTGCATTCAGTAGGGAGTATTATTGTTTCCCATAATGTATCTAATGCATATCATTACCAAAGTAATCACATTATTATCTGCCTCTGCCTTCCTACTTGGTTGGCTAGATATAAACGCAGAGCTATTTGTAAAGCTGTTTTCCCCCCTCCGTCTCCAAAATTGCTGCAAATTGTATTTCTTACCAGTTTCTTTATTAGCTTCTTGAACTGCTCAGAACCTCTGCATTCAAATCAATTGGGATATTTTCCCCTCCTTCAGCATTACTACTTTTGTTTTACTCACATTAATCTAAACCAGAACTATCATTAACTTGAAACCAGGCTCTTGCTTTTATCATGTTCCACGAGGATGCCAGCTCATCCTGGAAATGCAGTCACAGGCAGTGCTGTGAAATAACTTGGAGAGACACAGAGAGTCCTCATTCATTTCGGCTTGGGACAAATTAAGGATGATGGGGCAGGAGGGAGGGGCAGAGGGGCTGCAAGACAATCCCTTGGTGTCCAAAGGGCTCAGGCGAGTCAAGCAAGCCCCTAAATGTGTCCAGTGATGACTGAACAAAAAGCTTAACATTAGCGTGGTTGCATCCGTAAATTGACAACTGGGCTTTTAAAAAATATGAGCCCTGGAAGTACAGGAAGCAATTAGAGCTAGTCAAACACTGTGTGATGCAATCATGCCAGGATCATTTACATTAGCTGGGAAATGAGGATGTGCTGCTGGCTCTAATTCATAGGCTTGGCCCAGGGGCTGAAGCCATTTTTGGCATCCATTTTTTTCCAAATCTCAGGAAATACTGAGGGTTTCAACCCCCCCCCCCCCTTTGGATCCTGAACAAGTCATTAATAATAGCAAACTGAAAGCATGTAATCAGAAATGTGAATCACAGCTAATAGTTCTCCATGAACTGTAAAACAGGCCTGGGCAATTCGCTTTTTTAAGGGCTGCGGCATCATTGCTTGACAGAGATCTGAACTTTGGCAACCCAGCCCCTTTGGCTCAGTTGGAAATGCTCTTGCAATCACTATCATTCGCCCATTATGCTTGGGGAGGAGAATCAAGCATGAAAGCGGCCAATAAATTTCTGTACTCGATTCAGTTGTTTTAAAGGTGAACTGCACAACTGAAATGAGAATTGAGTTAAGGTCAGAAATGTGTGCAGAATGCCCCCACGAGCCAGGCCTAGGGGGATGTTCATTACAAAGTTTTAAATGGACCTTTTAAACTTTTTTTTCCCCTTCAGTGAAATGGGAATTATCGGCCCGCTAAAGATATCCTAGAATGTATGAGGTGGTTACAGCTCAGTCCCCATTCATTCAAGAGATTGCAGGACTCTCTCAGATCTGATGCTCCAGCCCTTGGACCCAATTCTCATATGGTGCAAATTGGAAAAAAACAATTGATTTCAGTAGAGATACTCTGACTTACACCATCTGGGAATATGGCTCTCTGATGATACATCAGTATAAATCTGAAGTAACTTCACGGAAGCCAGTGGTGAACAGAGATCAGAATCTGACCCTAAATAGCTAACAACAGATCAATACCTACTCTAATTGGCCCAATAAATATAATTGAAATGATCTTGCTACCAAAATTCACTGACCTATTTCCTTAAAAATCTCCCCTCCCCCCCCCAAAAAACCCCTCTTCAACCTGTCAGTGCAAACTATAAGCATTTGTATGGGATGGGGTGGGGAAAGAGGAAGCTTTCCTCCTCCCTGGATCAACATCTTGTGCAAATTGTGCAGCCATGCCTACAAGGTTGGGGTCTGGGGCTCCCAAATTTTGAGAGAGAGAGAGAAAAGCCCAGCTGCTGTTTCGCATTCCTTGGTTTAATATAAAGCAGTCCGACCAATCATTGCGGTCCAAGTTCCCGGAGCAGAATTTGGGAGACTGGACACTGTGCTATCTCTCCCGTCTCATGAACTGGCTCTTGCACATAGAGGAGTGCATGGTTTATGTATATGTGTGAGAGAAAGAGAGAACTCTTTTAACCATCCATCCAAACTCCCACCCTTTAGTCACACTGAGCAGTGTTGTATTCTAAGAGTAACCCCACAGAAATTAACAGGGCTGCTTGCTAGGTAAGGGGCTTCTCAGCATGAGCATGATTGGCAGAATCAAGCCTTAAATTTAAACACTAATATAAGATGTATTTAATGAATACGAGTGGGAGAGAGTTCATCAGAAATGAAGAAGCAAACAACAGAAAATTCTATCTGAATGTACATACAGCTGCAAAGAGAACATCCTACAGACCCGTATAAAAGTCACACTAAAAAAGCTTTCATGCTGCAATGTACATATTAGCAATTATTTATGACAGAGCAGTTTGCATCATTTTTTATTTGTTCAGTGCAAAGACACAGTTGATTTTCAGCATCTCTGATTAAAAATATTTTGATAGGCATGTAAGGGAAGAAATCCCACAAGAAATCTCTTAGGAAGAGCAATACATATAATCCCAGTATGTATTTCAGTTAACCACTATGCCAAATACTAACAACCCTCTGTTGTATGGGTTCCAACTATTTGAAGAACAAGTGAACAAGAGATCTTGATGGAGAGAGGGATGAAGAGTTCTGGGGTGAAAGCCTGGCTCTATTGAAGTCAAAGGGAGTTTTACTGTTGATTTCAGTGGGGTCAGGATTGTACTGTTAGTATGTATCTTGCAGCTGAAACCAATATTCCTCAGAATCCCCAGATAGTCATTAGGTTTGCCTGAAACGCTGTGGTTCCAAGTCACAGGTTTGTGGGAATCTTCTTCTCCAGTTTGGCTTTGTGTGAGTTTGCACCATCAATCTCACTTTGAGTCATGGGCCAAAACGCTAGCAAGTCTCGGCTCAAACCACTAAGTTTCACTTTGTTGTCAGCTTTTGCATGATTTCCACATGAAAACACTAGTCATCTGACATTTGGTTGAGAGTGGGACGAGGTTCAATTCCTGGTTCAGTCATAGACACCCTGCACAACCTTGGGCATGAATCAGAGAGGTAGCCGTGTTAGTCTGGAATAGCAGAGGTAACAGAATCCTGTGGCACCTTAAAGACTAACTATAAAGTTTTGAAGCATAAGCTTTCGTGGGCTAATACCCACTTCGTCGGATGCAAGCAGTGGAAGTGTCCAGAGGCAGGTATAGATAAGTAGGCAAGAACCAGGTAGGAGGTAACAAGGTTAGTCCAATCAGGCTGAACCAGATTGTTAACTCAAATCAGGGAGGGTGGGGTATTCTTGGGCATAACCTTGGGCATATCATGTAATCTACTAAGGTTCTCAGTTAAACTGAGGCTAGAACCCATCAGTGTTTGTGAGGTGTTTAAATACCATAATGACAAAGCCCTGTAAGTCCCCAAATACATGGTACAGTTGAAATTTTATTTTTTTAAAAAGCCTAGATTGATTGTTGAGTTGCTAATGAAACCCCAGATCATGTAATAGTTACACGCACTGAGCCAGAGACATGTTAGGTAATAGCTGTGAGCTACTGTAGCTGCTTGTGAGTGTCTCAACACCATCTGGTTTGAAGACTGTGCACCTGGAATTCACTGAATACCATGGATCTGGAGTTCACTTGAGTCAACAGTATGACTTGTGCGTGTAAGAATTATTTACATAAATAAGGGATTGCAGTGTTGGGCACTGAACTGTTTCAGCTCCACTATACTGAAATAATCATTGGAAACAATAGAAAAAAGGTAACTATGGGGAAAGCGCACACAATGAATCTCTCTGACCATATTTGGGTTTAAGAGAAATCTAGGGCTGATTGAAATATGATATATTCCATTAATCACACAATCCATTAAATAATAAATTGTGGTTGTTAACTTGATATGCACAGTTGAGCATGCAGAAAAATATTCCATAGGCAGACAAGTGCACCAGTGCATGGCATTGTTAATAGCTTTTGGATATATTCGCTTTGTAAATACGTCTGCAACATATTCAGTGTCTCACTGAACTGCATTGTAGAATAAAACTATTCCTTAAACTACAGATTAATGCAGAGATTTTTCAATGCCACAAGCCCCCCCCCCCCAAAAAAAAACCAACAACAACCAGCCAACAAATCCTCCTTCCACACATTTGAATAAAAGAGAGGATGATATCGAAATGAACATTTCTCACTTTGAAACTGTCACAGCAATATTTAATTCAATTTGCTGAGGGAGCTTGGAAGATGTTAGATAAAAAATTGTTTTTAAAAAGGACAAATCAGTACCACTTTTCACTGACAGGTAATTATGCAAAATCTATATCATTTCAAGGACCAGGTTAAAGTGTGATCAAGGGTATTCAGCTGTCCATATGGAACTACTTGGTCTGCCCTTGCAAGTTTGCTGACAACACAAATGTAAAGATCTGAAAATATAAAATATCCTGTAGCATATATAATACTTTCTTGGCAGAAGACACGAGTGAATAGTCCCTACTATTGCTGAGTTGGTCCATCTACATTAGAAGAGATACAGCATTTTGCCCACAATATTATAAAGAGTGTGATAAGAAGAGAATGTGTTTTTGCATTTTTTTTCTCTTAGTAATTCCTTTAAGATGCTAAGAACTGGTCACAAGCAAACTGTGTGTTATGGTACTCATCTATTATGTTTCAATAGCTTCTACCAAGTGAAATAGATTTGAATTTTTTTCTCTGTTCCAATGTTTTGCAAGGAATATCCTATTTGTGTGGCATACTGTAAATTACAATGAAAGCCCCATATAAGAAGGTAAATAATGGTTTGAGTTAAGAATACTAAAACAATACATCAAAATGCAAAAGCCATCTGCTCAGCCTTCTTTCTCTTAATACAAAAATTGTTTTGTCTGCACTGCACAGAATTATTTTTTCAATCAAAGAAAAGGAAAAGGGCATGAAAAAGGGTAAATAGATTGCAAACATGCAAACAGAACGATGACGCTGCAAAAGCTAAAAGGCAAAACAGCAATTTTTATTAGAAATTCCTTCATCTAAAGGACACAGTATGATTCATATTATATCAGGTCATGAACATCTGTACTAAGAACATGTAACATGGTAGTTTCAGAATTAACAATGTTTAACAGATGTTTCTAGACTTCTAGAAGAAAATCCTGCCTTATTTCTGTCTTTTTTTTTTTTTGAGGACTTGAAATATTAAATTCAATTGAACTGTAATTCTGTGACAACATGCTCCTCTTACCAAAAAAACCCTTACTTATTTGTTCTCTGTTTTAAAAGGTATGTCTTTGTCCTCAGGGGATTAATTAGCTTGTCACTTATATAAAGGAAAGGGGGGGGGGGAAGGGGAGAGTTGTTACCTATTCTTGGGACAAACAGCACCCTCCGGTGTGCTCAAAACCAAATAAACATACCAGCTAGTCTCTCTTCATTTAGCGTGCTGGGTTTTAACTCTTCAAGGGTTTTCAGAACACTTAGGCCAGAGCTTCTTGCTTATTAAGCCTGATGCTGCTGGCTTTAACTGTGCAACTAAGGTCTGTAAGAACAGACCCCACGGACCACTGAAATACTTGAGGCCTGATTGTGCTACCCTCACCCATGCTGAGTATTGTGCTGCTTGGGTTGTAAAATACAGCTCAATGTAAGGGAAACAGGATTGGGACCTTAATTTGTTATAATCTCCTCAGGAGGAGGAGCTTCAGTGACACTTGCAATTCACCTGAGGCTGAGGGATGTCATTATTTTTAACAGATGCACATATAAAAATGTCTAAGTATGGATGGGTCCAGTACCCAATTCCAGTTTGGTGTGTACATTAATCTATTGACAGTGGAGTTACTTGGATTTAAAAACAGAAAATGAAAATAAACACTCACACCTGGGGCTTTTGATCCAAAGCCCAGCAAGGAGTGGAGAGTGAGCATCAGATTAGGCCCAATATTCTGGTTGACATATTACACCCAGTTACCTTCAGCCTGCAATTTGCTGCTTTTAAACTATGTGAAACTGATCAGGCTGAGCTTGGCTTGAAGGTTGTGATTTTTACTCTGGGACAGAAGGAGAGCAAGGTAGTGCAGTACCGTTATGGATGTTTTTACTCAGTCCCTGACTAATACAATAAAAACTGATTGCAATGTGTATAGAGTGATGCCTTCTGGAAGCTATTCCTCATCAGCCAAGCAGAATTGTGTAGCAATTGGGCATCCTGAGGCTTGGTGAGATAGTATGCAAAGGGTCAGAGAATACTGTTTTACGGGCTACCTGTACAACCACATCCAAGCATGTCTCAGAAACCTATAGAAGAATGTGCAGCCCAGAGAAGGTCTTAGAAGGTTGATTCCCCAGAGGCTAAGTGCTTTCAAATTGTCTTAAATGAGTTGATGACTCGAATTCACCTGCTCATTTCTACTAAGTATAATTGTGGCTTTGGAAAGCTCGTTAAGGACTTTAATCCTGCCAAGTGCTGCAAATGCAGAGGTGATATGTCAGGTGGGATAAGGTAGACTCTGTAGCTGGCTGAAAGATGGAAATCCATGCCTGTGAGGGGAAAAAACAAGCTTATGAAATATTTTCCAGCCTAAATCAGGACAAAAAGTCATAACCACAAAATCTTTCATAGGAACAGATTTTCAGGAAAAAAAATCATCTTAGTAATTTCACAGCTCCCCTGCTGCCTGCCTGAAAGGCGTTTATCAATTTCCGTTGCTCCCTGCAAGAGAGGCAAGTACAGAGCTGTGGAGCTCAGCCTCTGATGTCTCGGGGGGTCTGTCTCTGGCTCCCCATCTCTCTACCTTGAAGGCTTTTGTCAATTTTATTTGCTTCCTGCAGACAAAGTGAAATTGTCCAGGTGGGAAACCTGGGAGCTCCATTTTGATTTTTCCTTTGGCAAAACAAAAATTTTCTGCAAAATTGAATTTTCCCCATGAATTTTTTTTTGTGAAAAAAGCATTTTCCACTAGAAAATTATTTCAACAAAAAAAAAAATCTGATTCCATTAGAATCCCTTGCATTTAAGAATCCCTTAAATCTGTTCACACTGTGAATGTAAAGAAATTTTGAGGATGTAAATCTAGGAAATCGCATCAATGGGCATCCCTTATGTTAGCTCATTGCACCTGCAGGAAAGAGGATTTACATGTGTGAGAGTTTCCTTAAGGTAGACAGAGCCTGAATTCAAGTAGGATTTTATCTATTTTAACTGACTTATATTCTTTCATTGTTCTGGTCTGCTGACACATGCAGCACACCATTTTAGATTGCCTTGACTCAGATTCAGTCCATGGAATTCAAAGGCAGTAGGTAACACATTGGGGAGGGAGTAAGATACGGTTCATACTGGCAAATGGGTGTGAGTCTAGAGGGAGTCTAAGAAGCAATTGTTAGGGCTAACTCAGTTTCCCTCGCTCCTTCTCACCATGTATTCTTCCTCACCAGCAATCGCATAGTTAAACTCCCAAGGGTTGTAAATCATTCGCTTGAGGCTTTAGAAGTTCAGTGCAATAGTGCTTGACAACAGGTTGTTTATGTACTGTTATCTATACCGAGAATGTGACCTTGCCTAAACAATTACAGTCTGTAGGCCTCACTAGATGAGCTAATGTGTTCTATCTCCAGATTGCATTATATGTATGTAACAACTTTGCTAGAAAACGAATAGACTCTTATTCATAAGCTGGTTGGCATCATGTAAGCTTTCTCAAGGTCCCCACACCAGGTGCCTCAAGAGGGCACTGACCTAGAACTGATATCAGGGTTTGCTGATGCGCATGCTTCAAGTAGGTCTTTCCCTCCCTCCACCCATTCCCCCTCCCCTTTGAATATACACTATAAAAGTCTGCTTGGTACTGATAATAAACGGAGCTGCTGCCAACCCCCTTTCTTGACCGAGAGGAGAGTGCCTCAGTTTCCCCTTTGATCAAAGTTGAGTTGTGTGTTTCTTCAATGGTCTCTGACAGCTTGTGAGCTCCTTGCCTCAACGCCGCCACTACAATCCGGAGTGTACGGTAAGGGGGAGAGACGCGCCATTAATTTTCCCCTGACACTATGAGATACACCAACGGTTCTAGAAGGTGATATAAATTATACCTTACATTCTAGACTCACATCCATGAATTTGGCCTCCAAGTTCTATTCCCATCTCTGTCACAAACTTTCTGTGTGACTTCCAGAAAGACACTTAGATGTCTTGTCCCTCCATTTCCTCATCAGTAAAACGGGGGATAAAAATCCTTGTCTATGTCACTGTGTTGTTGTGAGGATTGATTGCTGTTCATAACGTGTTCTGAGATCCTTGGAAGGAAGATGCTATAAAAATGAAAACAAAACAAACAAACAAAACCCTACAGTACACTAGATGTGATGTGGGAGATCTGATGAGTGGTCTACCTGTGCCTAAACAGTTATTGCATTTGATGTCAGAATGTGATGCATACTCTCCAGGAAATGTGTTAATGTACCATCGGTTTTTTGCTGTTGTTGCTTAGACTGGCTTAATTAGATTAGCTGTGATTTCTTAAACAAAAGAAAGTGCATGACATATTAATCATTGCACTTAGATTCCAATTGGAGCATAGGCTTTAACTATTAGAAAAGGGTGCATAGCTGCTCCCGTCTTTAAGTTTATACACTGAGTGACAGGCTGTAGAATTTTTGAAAGATCAGGAAAGGCTGGGCCCAGGTCCTGGCCACCAGTCTAGGGGGCTCTGCATTGTAATTTAATTTTAAATGAAGCTTATTGAGCATTTTAAAAACCTTATTTACTTTGCATACATCAATAGTTTAGTTCTATATTAAAGACTCATAGAAAGAAACCTTCTAAAAACATGAACATGTATTACTGGCATGCGAAACCTTAAATTAGAGTGAATAAATGAAGACTCAGCACACCACTTCCAAAAGGTTGCTGACCCCTGCTCTACATCCTGCCATTCCTCTTCATGTATATGTTTTGATGATTTGCTATGCATGCATCTGTTTGCTTGTTTTTCTCTGCTCCTTCAGTTTTTTGTGTGTCTTTTGCATCCGACAAAGTGGGTATTCACCCCCAAAAGCTTATGCTCTAATACATCTGTTACTCTATTAGGTGCCACAGAACTCTAGGTTTTTAAATGTTCGCCTTTATATTTTATGTTGGCTCAAGTTTAAATTGGGATGATGAGCAATTAATTTTACAAATGATTTACACTTGGAAAAACATGAAATTATCACAGGACCTTGTCGATCAACCTGCAGTTTAACTGGATCAAAACACAACGATCCTGGGTTTTGTCTGAAAAAAACTTTTAAAGTTCTAGGTCAATGTATATTGCTTTGCAATATGAGGCAGGTTTTGATAGACATAACCAGTTCTCCAGATTGATGCAGTAAGTATCTGCAATTCTGTTCTCCTGAGCTTCAGGAAAGACTCAGAAGCCACATCAAGATTCTTTAGTGTTTTATCAATCCCTTTCAGCCAGTATGAGTCAGATAGTCAGCCATTGTAAATCAGTGTAGCTCCATAACACTTTTGTCTTGAATCTTTTAAATTTTGAATCCATCCAATTCTGGATTCTTGCAATTAGAGTTCTCAAATTCTTCAATCCTTCTCTTCTTCAGTGCTGATCAGCTCCAAATCCTCAATGCTTTATGACCAACCTTTTGGAATTTGGGTACTTAAATAAGTTAGGCACCCCATAAGCAGCCTGATTTACAGAAGTGATAACTTGCTGCCATTGAATTAACCTGAACTTCCATGACCTCTGTAAGCAGGTAAAGGGTAACTGGACTGGTGATTCCAAGTATCTACTAAACAATTTTCTTTCAAGACCTCTTCTCAGTTCATGCTGTGCTTTTTACCCAGATGTTGCACAGATAATTATTTCGGTTTCTCATAGTTGTAAACGTCTAGGTTAAAAACGAAACCATTTTAAATTAACATAGCCACAAAGAACTATTATGTCACAAATACCAAAACACACAGCCCTCCATACTATAGCTACCTGTTAATTTCTTCTACTCAGGGTATATATCTAATGTACTGTATCTGCCCACATACTAAAACCTTGCTAAATCTAAAGCACTAATGCACATACTTAATAAACTGCACAATGTACTGTTGGTTTCTGCCCAACTCTCAACAAAGATTTAATATTAGATTCGTGGTTAAAAGCTTGTATTACTAAAATGTTATGTTTGCAAAATGTACACTATGTTATATTTAATAGTATATTCTGAAACAACTGAAACTCAAATCTAATTGACAAAATAAAGGAGAAAATTATAGTGGTTTCCCTTAAAATCTTGCCAGTTTTGCCTTGTTCATTTACTCTCAAACTCAATAATTCACTACTGCCGCTTTCAAAAAGTGCCAGAGGCTCCTTGGAGACTACTAGAACCTCAGGTTTTATCTTATCCAAAACACAGCATCTTTGTCAGTGTCTCTAACACCTTGATGAGGCACTGGCTCGGTACGGAATCAGAGGGAAGAGTGCCCCCTATTGAATCATTGATGTTCAAACAGTTATTGAGAAACAAAATACTGCATTAAAATTACTGGGTTTTTTATCGTGGAAATTCTAATGGCAGTAATGTCCTTTGTTGCAGGCATTGCAGTTGGAATAGTTTTAATGCTCTGTTATGCAGCTCTGTTTCCCTATTTTGGCATGCTATGATCAGTTAGCTCATTGGTATCTCCGGGGCCACATTTTGAGTTTGGTTGCCAGATGCTCAGTAGGTGGGGAGCAAAACTGCAGCAATGTGATCTGAAGTTCCCTGACCAATTCCAGGTGCAAACAGCAGATCTGGGCAGAATGGCTTAGTATCCAGGAGAACTCTTTCGAGCTACGCAAAAGTGACCAGCACATGTTAATCCAGTGCCAGCATCCAGATTTAGGGGCAGAGAGGAGTGGGTTGGCCATTGGAGCTAAAGCCCCCCACCAGGTTTCTTAGCACCTGTATAGTGCTCACTGGCAAGCGAGGCTGCCATTCCACCCAGCTTCAGCAGAATTGCATATTTAATATGTAGGTTTTGTTTTCAGTCTTCATGGTGCACAAGGATCTAGCCGCTACTTTTTGCCCAGATTTTCTGGTGCAGGACCATGTTCAGGTCAACAGGACTCGGGGGTTAAAATAAGAGCAGAATTTGGATTATGTACCGCAATACCTTGCTCAAGCAAGTAAAGTCAGTGGAAGTTCCCTTTGCGCAGCCCCTTTTCAATTGAGGCAAACCTGCCCTATAAACCAACAATAAATCATCAGAAGTGTTAGGAATGAGGATCCCTATGTAAATATTAATTTAAGTAATTATTATTCAGATAAAAGAAACACTATTTTTCATCGGTAATGACTTTTATGTGTTGAGACGTTGGCATCTTCTACATCACGTGGCTGACTCACTGCTCATTCTCAGGCTGGCAAATAGTCAAAGGGGATGGTTCCTTCTATTTCATTTTTCCCCTTTTCTCTCCTCTTCTTGAGCAGGTTTCCTAGGTTTTTAAACTAATTTTGTAAAAGGGACATGGCCACGTTATAAATAGCAGCCACAGTAATTCTCTCTATCCAATCCCTGCTTAACCACAGTCCCTCTCATCAGACTCTCTGCTAAATGGGTTAATTTAGTTACTATAATTAACCAAGCTAGCCAATTTAGCAGCTACCAGACATATCAGTAATATGTACAGAAAATGTTAACATTTGATTAAGCTTATGTTTGCTTTTTGTATTATGATAGTGCCTAAAAGTTCCAACTGAGATCACAGCCTTGCTGTGCATTCTCCCCTCTGTCTAAACTGCCATGTTGCATTATGGGAGATGTAGTTTGCCCAGGGAGCTAAGTTCATAAAGGAAGAGTGGAGACCCGTGGCATGCAGCAGGTCAGGTGAATGCAGATTAATGTTGAATGGGGCCAAAATGAAATGTCAAAATATTATTAAATTGATTTTTTTAAAAGCTCTCATTAATTAATGTGGAAATATCAGAATTTCCAGTGCGATGGATCAATTTTTGATCCAATTTTGGATCAATTCTACTAAACATTGTGTTGTGAATGGGGCTCATAAGACCATTGCCCACGTGGTGTCTCAAGATGAATGCAGTCTAGCACGACCTTCCAGAGAGCGCACCGTGATTCCAGGAACAGAAATTACTAGAAAAATAGTATCATTCCTGAACACTTTTATAAGTATTGCAAGCATTAGGCAGGCATGGCCGATATGCCCTCTAGTATTCTACGTCGGTGGCTCATTTGATTGACGTGGGCAGGCCAGAGGCACCGAACACTCATTCTCGAGTAGTAGTAAGGAGTGATGCGGAGCACATTGTGGCACTGCCATCCTGCTCTCTCCATATGGCTCTTTCTGTCCCAACACCACTCACAGTTGTCCCATATCAAGGCCGAAATGTGGCTCTACAAGCCAAGGCAGTGAGTGCCTGATGCGTGCTGAAAGTGGCTAGAAGAGATCGTAGACAAATAGGGTCACATTGCTGTCGCTTCTGCAAGGGGTTCCGGTCTACAACCTCTTTGAACAAAGCCCAGGGTGAAATAACAAAGATGAAGATGGCAACATTTGCAAAGATGAAAATTATTCCAGTATTTTCTGTCTAGCAAATATTGTAGCATCTTGATTTGGAGCATCAATTTCACACAGGCCCTTGTGTGTAACACACAAGTCTCTTTAAAAAAAAGTTTTTATAAGGACTGTGTGGTCTACATTTATGCTAAGTATAACTAGACGGCCGAAGAGCAAGCTCTATAAATGGGATATAAAGTATCACACTTGCAATGTATGCAATTAATTTATGATAGGCACCCTATAAAACTATTACAGTATTTCCACTGCATAATGAATGGGCACACAAAATAGCTGCAACAATATGGGAAAGTCAATAATTAAGGTCAGGTTTTGTCCCATAGTTTTGGGGGACGGTGGGGACAGGGGTAGTTGTTGCTTTTTCTTCCAGAATTATGTTTATTTCCTTGTTTGGATTATAAAAGCATGTTCATTCATTACCATGTGCCTTTTCCTTTTCTAAGGCTTGTGTAAGGCCTAATTTATGTGAAAGACTGAAAGCTGTTTAAGTAGATAATATGCCTCATTCATGAGAAATACCACCCTTTTTATGCTCCATTAAGTTCAGACGTTGACTCTTTAAGCTACATACCAATTATTTCTTTCTTTCCAGGAACAGCAGCACACCTTTCTCCACAAAGGACAACAAATTATTGTAATATTCTATTAATCTTAACATATTCCATAGATATAGAGGGCCCCACAAAGATGACCATTGACTTGGTATTTTATAATTTTATAAAAAGGCCCTATAGCAAGAGGAAAAATAAAACCCTTACCTACTTACAGTTCTGTTACCGAGATGAACATTTTGGAAGAGAAGGAGCAATTATTCTTTCAGGCTTTATTCATAAATGTAAATGACAAAAATGTAATAGAAAATAATTCTAAAAATGATCTATTTTAAAATAATGGGAGCACTCCACGAACTACTGGATGCTCTGGGCATGATCTTGTGCTCCTGACTCTGGGAAAATTCTCGTTGACTTGAGTAGGAGTTTTGTCTGTATTAGGATTGCAAGGACAAGCTTGCTGTATGTGTAATTGTCACTGATATCAGTGGGAGAATGAGGGTAGACTATTCCCATAATTAATTGGTGTCAGTATTCCCAACAGTAATTTAGAACCTAAATGCACCTAAAAGGTCATTGATTTACCAAAAATATAATATGTCTGTCATAATAAGGAAACATCAGTCTGATCATAGAATCATAGAGTATCGGGGTTGGGAGGTACCTCAGAAGGTCATCTAGTCCAACCCCCTGCTGATAACTCTGATAGGATAAGTGAAACAGGTTTAAATTCAAAATACTTGTATTTATGTCTTCAAAATAGCCTTTCTGACAATATCCTCTACCATACGCTTTACATTATGTTGTGTTCAAGAACATTCCTGCCAGAAAATTTGTTCATAGATTGTTCATCTAAGGTCATCTAGTCCAACCCCCTGCTGATAACTCTGATTGGATAAGTGAAACAGGTTTAAATTCAAAATACTTGTATTTATGTCTTCAAAATAGCCTTTCTGACAATATCCTCTACCATACGCTTTACATTATGTTGTGTTCAAGAACATTCCTGCCAGAAAATTTGTTCATAGATTGTTCTCGAGCAATACCAAAAAACAAAACAAAAAAACAAACAAAAAAACACAGATGATCAGAATTTAGAACATTTACTGAAGTAATTAATCATGGAACCTTGTTTTTCAAGTATTTATACAATCCTAATGGTTGAGAAATTCAATCTGAGTTCACTCAAAATTCTTGCCTTTGGGCTCAAAGGGTCAGTGTTGAGATTGGTATTCCTTACATTTTAAGTATCGTTACTTTTTTTATTAGCAATGCTAAAGGAAAATATTTATAGGGGAAAAGATACTGTCACCCTTAATACGTTATATGAAGATTTTTACCTGTGATTTTATTTTTGTTCAACTTTACCTTTTACAGATTCCTATGGCATGGATATCTATCCACCTGTTTGTCCATTACTCTTCGGAATTGTCTTCACTACCCGCCGGATCGGCCGCGGCGCCCCCGCCGACTCCGGAACTCCAGCTTGCCATGAGGACAGCAGGTAAGTTGGCTGGAGATACGCAAACTTCAGCTACGTGATTCACGTAGCTGAAGTTGTGTAACTGCAGTCGATTCCCCCCCCCCCCCCATAGTGAAGACCAGCCCTTTAAGACAGTAAGAATCAGAGAGGTAGCCATGTTAGTCTGGAATTGCAGAAGTGACAAAGAGTCCTGTGGCACCTTAAAGACTAACTAAAGTACTGAAGCTTTCATGGGTTAATACCCACTTCGTCGGATGCATCTGACGAAGTGGGTATTAGCCAATGGTGGATTAACCTATAAGCAATAAAAGCACATGCTTAGTGCCCCAAGAGAAAAGAGGCCCCAAGCAACAACAAAAAATGGTTACAAAATTACAAGTTTACACAGTCTTAAATTTAAAAAAGTCTCAATTAACGTCTTGGGCCCCCCAAAATTCCCCAAAGTTGATTACACTTTGTGAGTAAAAGCTGGGTTGTGAATGGGGGTGAGTTGAAAGGGGGGCCCATTGCTTGGCTGTGCTTAGGGCCCCAGGAGCAATTAATCTGCCCCTGGTATTAGCCCACAAAAGCTTATGCTTCAATACTTTAGCTAGTCTTTAAGGTGCCACAGGACTCTTTGTTACTTTAAGACAGTAGTTATTTCCTCATGCAGAGATACATGTGACAGAAATAAAGGACATATTCAGAATTGATTTAGAAAGCAAAGTTTCAAAGTTTCAGCAAGTGTAAGCAAAGTTTGATTAATTCATTTTAATTCTATTGAGGTAGATGTTAATCAGCAAAGTCACCAAAGTGTTAATTGATTGCAGTGCTTATCTGATAAAACTCACAAAGCCAAGGTGTGCTTAGTTATTTCTGTGTGTTAAATAAAAGGACTATCCTAACAATGCTTTATTCTTTGCTCTCAATTAGTGTATCACATGTTGATTCCCCATATAGATTCTCACTGGGGAGATGTAATTCCACATTATATGCAGAGTATATATAAAATAGTGTAAGCAAAATATGATTTGCCATAAAACTTTTTTCAAAGCACTCCTTAAAGGACAAACTAGGAGACATTCGGGTTTTTAAAAGCCTTTTTGAAAGAGTAGAAAGAATAGCCTTGCTATTGTGACCAAATTTCAGTTTATCCTCCCAAATTCTCCTTGCACTTTCATTTAGATAAGTTATTTTCCCCCTTGTGTCCTAAGCTGTTTTGTAGATATGGTGTTCACAGTTAAACTACCTCCGCGTTCCATGCAAGAGGTGCACTTTGATGGTGATTGAAGAGAAAATTAGTGGAGATCAGGGGTGGGCAAACTTTTTGACTGAGGGCCACATCAGGGTTCAAAATTGTATGGAGGGCCAGGTAGGGAAGGCTAGGCCTCGCCCCCTATCTGACCCGCTCCTACTTCCTGCCCCTGACTGCCCTTCTCAGAACTCTCAACCTATCCACCTCCTTATCCCCTGACTACTCCCTCCAGAGACCTCCACCCCAGCCACCTCCATGAAGACCCCACCCCCTATCTAAGCCCCCCTGCTCCTTGTTACCTGACCGCCCCCTCCAGAGACCCCCCCTGCCACTAATCACTTCCCAGGACCTCACCTCCTATCCAACTCCCCTGCTCCCTGTCCCCTGACTGCCCCGACCCCTAGCTACACTCTTGCCCCTCCCCCCAACAGAGCCCCTGGGACTCCCACACCCTATCCAACTCCTCATCCCCTGACTGCCCCTGAGACCCTCTGGCACATATCCAACACCCCTGCCCAGGGCCCCTTACCAAGCCACTCAGAACAACATGTCTGGCCCAGAGCCAGACACACTGTTGTGCAGCCCCACCCCCCAGAGCGCTGCTTGTGCGGGACACTGAAGCTGCGGGGGAACAGCAAGGGAGGCGGAAGGAGCTAGTCTTCCCAGCCGGGAGCTGGGGGGTCGGACAGAATTAGCCCGGGGACCATAGTTTGCCCACCCCTGGTGTAGATAGTGAGATCCAGCAGTCCTCTAGGGGACCTAACTTCCTCTCCTGGAACAAACTTGCAAAAGGTGTGAAGAGAGACCAGTGAGCTGCACAAGGACAAGCAAATGGAATTTCTAGGGTATAATCCACTCTGTGATAGAATAGAGGTTACAGACTAGGCAGGGGTGTGTGGCCTGGCAGCCCTGCAGACCTCCAGGAAAGAGAATCCTAAAACATGTGGAAGCCTTTTTATTCTGCTCCTCTGGGGCCGCTCCAGCTATAGGGAAACTAAGAATCTGCCTAGGGTGGCAGATTTCTGGGCAGCTGCCTCAGGTAGCAGACTTGGCCTGGCCACCTCTTCATGGTGGAGGGGTGGATGAACCAAAGCTGAGTAGCCTTATGATGCAGTGTGCCAGGTTGCTAGGCCAGACTACTCACTCAAATTCTGCCTGTGAGGAGAGGGTTTGGCACACTGAAGTTTTGCCTGGGGTGACAGATTAACTTGAGCAGCCTCTGCTGCCTTGCTTGTCCTCCTCACCCCCTTTGTATGGTTTAATGAAGATCCATGTAGCAGTTGGTGGAGCCATGTCCCCTGTGTCTGCAGAGAGGATCCTAGAGGAGTAAATGAAACTAGAAGTAGCATTCGATCCCATTGTGACATGTAGGAACAATGGCAATGAGTGTGTCCAGTCCCTAGCTCAACCGCCTCCTAATTCATATGGTGGGAGTTCTATGGTACTGTGAGATGAGAGATGTGGAAGGCAGCACCTCCTCTCCGTTCAATGTTTCTGGGGGTGTTTCTGCCTAAGGTATTGCCCCCTCCCTCACAGGTAGGTGTGCATATGAGGTGGGGGGAAGATCTGGGCTCAAGAGTTTTGATTATAAGAGCAGGCCCATGTAATTTGTAAAGTGCTTGAGGTCCTTCTGAAAGTGTTCCACTATATAAAGGGTAACACACCAGTGTTATTATTTTAATACTTTATTATCTCTGGTGGCGATCTGCTGGGAACAAAATACCTCCACCGAATAGCTGACTTTAATTTTTGCCAAGAAATTTCATGGCTGTTCTATACACAACATAAAAGTAATCATTATTTTTCCATTACACAAAGGTCTTATTTTTAATTTTTTGCTCCAAGTGGTCCACGGATACACTTTTTTTTTTTTTACTCAGACAGGAATTGGCAGTGTCTTAATTCACAGTAGAACACCAGTTCAGTGAGCAATAAAATTAATCCATTTTTTAAGGGAAAAGTTTTCAGAAAGATGGATTTGAGGGAATATTAAAGGCTAAGGAGTATTTCTGTGATCCAAAGCTTGGTGGTGTTGATGTGAGTCAACAGTAAATTTCAACTTTCCATTTCCATTCTTTGTCATGTTCCTTCTTACAAATAGGAAAACCTGCACTTCAATCTATTGTTAACATTCCCACTTGAGGTTTAAGGAAATGCCAAGCCATTTCACAGCAAGTTTCAACTGTTGGCATAAGGTCAAAAGTACAGCACCTGAGGCTTTATTGTAATCACCATTTCTCCAGAGTTCATTTGAAGCAGGCACGTTTGGCTGTTTGGCCCTTTCAGTGCTACTCCTAACTCTTTTGTTCAGTGAATCATGGGATGACGGCTGTATATCCTTCTATCACATTCAACTAAAGCATACTGTCTTTTTAAAACAAGATCAAAAAACCGAGCTGGTCTGGGCTAAGTGTACATTGGAAAACATTCCTCAAAAGCAAAAAAATGATTTATTAGGCTTAACCCTTAGAATTGTTTGACAGAAGCAAAGTGAATGTTCAGTATGGCTGGTGTGTGTATATGCTGTTTGTGCGTCGATATGGAACCAATGACAGTTACCACTCCATGGTTAGTTTATTAGCACCCCAATCTGCACCCATTTTCAGCATGCACCTCTTGTCCTCTTTTCCTCCCCTCTTGTATGCCACAAATCATCTCAGGGTAGAGTTTTGCTGGGAACAAGTATAGAGTAAGGAAAATTAATGGTATTTCAAAAATGCCTAGAATTCATTCTGTCATTTTCTTCCCTCTCTCTTTTTTTTATTTGGCTCATCAGATTCTAAAACAGCAGCTTTGTTTTGTCTTGTTGGCCTTGATACATACAGAGTAGTGGTGCCATGAGCAACAAGCGTCGCAGTTATCAAGAATAAATCCTGCCAGATGAACATGATGGCTTTTTTGGATTGATTTACAAAAGAAGTGGATGAAAGGAAGGCAGTAGCTACAGTATATACTTTCAGTAAATCATTTGATACTGTGACTGACTAAATCTTTTTTGAAATATTAATTAGTTTTGATATGTTATATAGAATACAATTTAGTAAAAAGACCACAAACAAAATGTAATGATTAATAGCAAGGTACTGAACTGAGGAGTTAAAGTGCCTAGTGGGGCACTTGATAATTTTCTGCCCAATCAGTAAACAATCCATCATTGGTAGGGAGAATTTGAAGACCCGAGAGATTTTTCCCCCCCATCTCTAACTTATATGAGTCTTTGTTTAGCTTGATGCCATCAGACTCCACTGCTCTTAACTAAATCCATCCTTAACTGAAGCATCCTGAAATGTTCTGGACTTGGGCATTTATTATGATGCATTCTAAAGTAGAAAATGGACTCATGTTCCAGCATCACATATTCATAACTTTGATTATCTTCAAAATTACTTTGTTTCCTAGATATGGTTTCAGCTTACAAATGCTGAATTGATTTACTATTGAATTATTAATATTTATGGTCAGCAAATGCATTCTGAACTGGGATGATTAAAAATGGATAGACTTTCGACTGTTCATGCAGAGAAATTGTCTCCTTTAAAGACTCTTGTGCTTGATTTTCATTTACACTAACTCCCTTTTGCATTGTAGAGTCATATGAAGAAGCCTTAGTACAAATGAAAATCAGGCACTTGTAACTCTAAAACAACTGAACATTTTTTAAACATATATGGAATTGACCTTAGATCTTAATCTGATCTACATTACAAGCCAAGTTTAAAATGTCTAGCTTCAGTTATCTCATAAAGAATCAGAGTATAATTTTTTTCCTAATTACATGATAGACCATATATTTTAGTTTGGGGTTTTCCCCTACACACTCTAATGACTTAAAATAGCTAAACTGATTAGTTTTGAACATTAAAAATATATGTTAGTTTGGACAAAGCGTGGAAAATTCCAACCCCAATCAAAAGCCAACAAAAAAAACTTAGGGGTATGAAACAGTTGCCATACAGGGAGAAATTGAAACGAGTGGGACTCTTCAGCTTAGAAAAATTATGATGGGGGAGGGGAATAGGCTAGAGGTCTATAAAATCATGAATGATATGCAGAAAGTGAATAAGGAAGTATTATATGAAGGAAGAAATAAATTGTTCTAACATAAGCAAGATACAGGGTCAGAGTTAAGGTTATTTGCACTTTGTCTTTCAAATTGTTCTTGTTTTATAATACAGCATTCTAAGCAATATTGTTTTAAACTGATATATATATTTACAACTTTAAGGAAGTTTGTCTGGGAGTGTTTTATTTTCTACTAGCAGAAATACCCGGCGTTGCTTGGATCCGTCAGAGGGGGGGAAGGGGACCCAGCTTTGCTCGAAGAGAGCTGAGTGAGTGTGGGGTCCGTTGGAGGGGGGAGAGAGCTGAGCGAGTGCCGGGGCCGTTGGAGTGGGGGCGGGGGCAGAGAGCTGAGCGAGTGCGGGGTCCGTTGGAGGGTGGGAGGGGGGAGAGAGCTGAGCGAGTGGGTGGGGGCATTGGAGTGGGGGGAGGAGGGGGAGATTTTAAATTTTTTTGATTCTTACCTGAGGGGCGAGAGAGCTGAGCGAGTGCAAGGTCCGTGGGGGGGGTGGGGGGAGGGAGCTGAGCGAGTGTGGGGGCTGTTGGAGGGAGGGAGGGGGGTGAGATTTTAAATTTTTTTGATTCTTTCCTGAGGGGAGGAGAGAGCTCAGTGAGTGTGGGGCCCCTTGGATGGGGGGGAAGAGAGCTGAGTGAGTGTGGGGTCCATTGGAGGGGGGGAGGAGGGAGAGAGCTGAGCGTGTGTCGGGGCCATTGGAGTGGGGGCGGGGGCAGAGAGCTGAGCGAGTGTGGGGTCCATTGGAGGGGGCTGAGGGGGGAGAGAGCTGAGCGAGTGCTGGGGCCATTGGAGGGCGGCGAGGGGGGAGAGAGCTGAGTGAGTGCGGGGTCCGTGGGAGGGGGGAGAGAGCTGAGCGAGTGGGGGGGGGCGTTGGAGTGGGGGAAGGAGGGGAAGATTTTAAAAATTTTCTATTCTTACCTGAGGGGTGAGAGAGCTGAGTGAGTGCAAGGTCCATTGGGGGGGGGGGAGGGGAGGGAGCTGAGTGAGTGGGGGGGGCATTGGAGGGAGGGAGGGTGGTGAGATTTTAAAATTTTTCGATTCTTTCCTGAGGGGGGAGAGAGCTCAGCGAGTGTGGGGCCCCTTGGATGGGGGGGGGGGGAAGAGAGCTGAGCGAGTGTGGGGTCCGTTGGAGGGCGGGAGGGTGGAGAGAGCTGAGCGAGAGCCGGGGCCGTTGGAGGGGGGGCGGGGGCAGAGAGCTGAGCAAGTGCGGGGTCCGTTGGAGACGGGTATTATTACATCATAACTATGTCACAGAGAACAGCAGGTTCTGCCCAGCTGATGTGAATGGGCTTTAAAGAATTTCACCCCTGGGGGGCGTCAGAGGTGAGATTTGAAAATTTTTCAACTCTTACCCTGATTAGGACCCTAAGGCCTATAATTGTACCAAATTTCAAGTCTCTAGCTCAAACGGTGTGGAAGGAGTAAGGGAACGTACATACACACACACACGCATACACCATTTGACTTTTATATATATAGATTTATCTACCTCCTTTTGTTCAGAACTAGGGGTTACCCAATTGAATTATTAGGCAGCAGGTTTAAAACAAACAAAAGGGAGTACTACTTCACACAATTTACAGTCAACTTGCAGAACTCATTGCCATGGATTGTTATGAAGGCCAAAAGTAAAACCAGGTTCAAAAATGAATTAAATAAGATCATGGTGGTTAGGTCCGTCAATGGGTATTAGAACTCCCATTGTATTAGCTATTTAAGAAGACTTCCCTGAGGAACTTACAGTTTAAGGCAAAAAGAGCAAGAAGACAGCTTAGGGGAAGGGGAACAAAAAATAAGAATAATAAATGCAAGTCTACAGCTAGATTCAATTATGCAGCATGACTGCTTTCAAAGAAAATTATGAGCAATGAACAAAAGGAACTAGATAGAAAATAAAACACTCCAGATAAACTTTCTTAAAGTTGTAAATATATATTGGTTTAAAACAATATTGTTTAGAATGCTGTATTATAAAACAAGAACAATTTTGAAAGCCAATGCGAGTAAAGTACAGACAACCTTAACTCTGACCCTTTGTCTTGCTTATGTTAAAACAATGCTATGAAACTGTGGTATGTATTTCCTGGGGAAGTGCAGAAAAGAAAAAAAAGTTTCACTTTAAAAAAAAAAGGCTCTGGGAACTTTTGCAAGGGCCGATTGCTCTATGCTGGATTAGAGAGCTGGAGCAAGCTACTGTGTATTGTTCAGAAACAATTGGCAGCAATCAGAAAATAAAGCCTTGACCAATATGGCCAGGGAAACCCATATCAGAAGCCTGGCAACAACTGTGTTTAAAAAATGATTGTATCGAGTCCTGCTCGGAGAGTGTAAAAACGCATCTGAGAGCTTCCCTTAATAGTCATCTTCAGCATCACAGGCATGGTTGAACAGTATGAAAATCTCGCATGGTAGTGTTGCTGTTGTTTTAAAAACATAAAATAGCATCCTACGCTTAGCGCTATAGTTTAATAACCTCCAGCCCTTTAGGACTACCCCCTTTTACACCTACTTTCCTTTTGACTGACCGGAGGAAATGACCCAAGGGCTCTTATTTCCTTGGTAAATTAAAATATTTTAAAAACATTATGGTTATTAGTTACCACACCTTCTTGCTCAGTCAGAGCATATTTATGATCCAGCAATATGCTAATGTATGTAGTCAGATCTTGCATTTATACAGCACCCTGTATGTCAAATTCTATATAAACATTACAAACCATACCACTGAATCACTACCACTGATGTGAAGCGGTGTTATAGCATCCAATCAGCTACATATACATCTGACTGCTAATCCATTCTCAAAGGCACACTTCCTGCTTTAGGCTTCAAGTTACAGAATGGATCTGTACCAAATTGTTAGTCCCAGAGCGTGCTGAAGTTTGTGGGCTAAATAAAGGTAATAAACTAAATTCTCATCTCAAATAGGGCTTATCCTTCTATCGTGAAACTTTGACTTCAGATACTGGTAATGAACTACAGAGTTTTTCATCTCTCATCCACCTTAGCAGTGATGAAAAGTCATTACCACCAGATGGCTGTTGGTTGTGATGTGTGTTGATGTTCTTAGAGGACAGATTTTTTCCACCCCATAAACTTCAGCATAGGTACCACATTTATTAGAGGTATCTGCAGAGAAGCTAAGTGTTTAAGGGCCATGAATACTGCAATGTCTTCCTCACCCCATGAGATGGTATCTCCAAAACCAAGCAGAGGAACATTGGCTGGACCATGTCTTCCTGATGCTATTGGTATCTGTTGTTGGGCTAGCTAGATGAAAATGTCCATCTCTTGTTCCTCTTGAAAATGTCCATCTCTTGTTCCTCTTGAAAATGTCCATCACTTGTTCCTCAGGAACTGTCAGAAAGAAAAAGGAGACATCTTTAGTAACATGGTTTTCATTTGAAGGAAAAGTGAATGCTTTTTTTTCCCCTCTCAAAAATGGTGATGTCTGAATGGAAAAGAGTGGAGGGAACCCATCCCCCAAAATATGCTTAATACTTGTCACCTTTCTGCAGCACCCACCAACTGAAAAAAAGGTATCAAGAACCTGAAGGCATGAAATTCATTTACTGACATACTGGTAAATGTTGTCATATATAAGCTAGATCTAGATATCTGCCCTACTTCTCAGCCTCATCCATACAAGCATGGTGAATTGGCATATTGATCAGACCAGCAGTTTATCCAGTCCAGTCTCCTGACACTGAGAATGATCATCCATCCTCTCCTCCCACCACTTTTGTTTAAACATAGTAGAATGATGGAAGCAGCTGGAGTTGTAAGGGAAGATAATAAGGTCAGGTGTCATTATTAGGGGGAATTGAACTAGCCTTTTAATGAGCTCATACTATTCATAGTCAGCTGGGTTGACTCCTCTCTGCCATTTCACTTTCAAACTTTAACCACTTTGTAAAACAAAATTGCCGGGACATTAAAGCTTTTCCCCCTCTTTACCTCCCCTCCCGATCCTACATTCCTGTTAGCCATGTTTAGCATTTTCTTCTCCACCCTTAGCAGTCCTAGCCTCTCCTATTCTAAAGCCTACAGAATCTTGGTCTGTGCAATCCACATGAATGTGTCCGTGTACTGGGTTTCTGCAAAATAATGCAATAAGCAGTGACATCTAAAATACATGGAAAAACAGATGATAATCCATCCCCCTCAATAGCCAATCAGATCTTCTACACTCTTGGAATCCTATTTTGGCACAAATTCAGAGCTTTCTCTGCATGTACCTAGAAACAGACACAACAAACAGCTGGTGGTTCCAAATAATGCTACAGAGTTTGACACTTCTATCTTGAACTCTTGAAAGGATCATTCAGAAGCAACTTTATTTATGCAGTTTTGTATCTTATTAGCCCAGCAAGCTCTTATTTACTGGTTGATTTTTTCCAGGTGCCCATATTTTAGATAATTAATGCTAAATATATATAATATGAACAGAGAAAGGAAGGGGATTTGGTGGCTTTTCAATCCTTCTTGATTTCATTTGTCCAAAGGCTGGACTGTGAAGATCACTACATTGTCAAGGAATGCAAGTACTTACAGATAACCTTTTAAACCCAAAGTTCGAGAGATGAGGCAGAACCATGATTTATATGAGTTTTGTTTTTGCAACAAAAGCCATTCTTCTACTGTATTAGCAACTACTGCCGGAATGCATTAATCAGATCTTAATTAACAAGGAAGAAAGGTGATAATTTACATTCATTTCAGATTGACACATTGTACTTTATTTAGCAAATGAGAGCTGTCAAGAACTACCACTGAACCTTAGATTGAAGACTGAGTGTCAAAAATGTGTCTTCTACCTGCCTGAGCCTTTCTAGGAGGGAGCTTTCAATGTGTTTATACAGCAGTCATTAGACATACCTCATGCTAAGCTTTCATGAATCTTTGAATAAGGAATGCTCAAAGGTCATCAGGTATGGAATATTTTATAATGACACACTGTCATAATCTGTGTGAAATGGTGATTTATCCAAAAAAAATAACTACATTCAGGAATGCCAAATGAAAGGGAAGCAGAGAGGATCCCTACATCTGCTGAGAAACACTTAAAAATAGTCAGTGTAAGAGAGAAAAGGAAATTATGTTCATCTGTCAACAGGCAATTTGAGAACTTTTTTCCAAAGAGCTGGAGAAACACGGCTAGAAACATACCTACTGTATGAGAGCCAGATGCTGATACCTTTGTTTGAGTGGAATAGCATTTTATTCCATGGATCATCCCACTGGAATCAATGAGACTGTTCAAGGAGCAAGATGTTACTAATTCAGAGTAACAATGTAAGGACCTGGAGCTGAGTTTGTCCATATTGGGTATTACTGTACATTGCTTCAGAGAAACAACTTCTGGAGAAGACTCCATGTGATGTGATACATTTGTAGCCTCTGGCAGGTATGGTATTCTGGGAAGTAAAGATCAGGAAGTTCTGATAAAAAAAATAACACAAAAGTGTGCATGCTACATATTTATTTAGCTTGCTTGAGATTACAAAAACTAATAATGTATTTAGTAATTTATGAAGAGATTTTCATCTTCAAAGCTCTGTGCTAACATTAGCTAATTAATCCCTAGGGCGAAAGGATCTTTCAGGGAACACAGGGGAACCTAATCATACAATAATGAGTGTTGTAGTAGTCAGAGTAAGGCCAAAGAGGTAACTACATTTCTAAGTGCCCCGTTAGCAAAGGATCACACACAAGCCTGTCTCCTCAGAAACTTCCATTCCCCACCGTACTCTGCCTGTGTTTAACTGCATGCTCTCGAGAGTAAGGGACCAGACATGAAAGGGGTTTGACAATTCTGCTAAATGTGAAGAAATCTGCCTAGGGCTTTGTCTTGTTTGGGCTTATCCCTCGCCTTCACTAACACTTGGGATCTCAGTAGCTTTGTGCTATTTTACATGTGATATTTGATCAAGACTCCAGTGAGTACAACACAGTATTATGCTGTGGGAGAAGTTTTCCTTCATCTGACAAGGATCCGAAGCCACTCTTTCATGTACCGAAGTATTTTGCCTCTCTCTAAATCCATGTTCTTGAAAATCCAAGCCCCACATTATAGTCCTTCATAACTACAGCCATAGGAGCCATGGGGTGCAGGGCCTGTGGTCTCCTGATTCATTCATGTACATGGCTGTACAGATTGTGCTTGCTCCTGGTGGGAAAATTCTGCACAGTGGGATTGCAGACGCCCCAAATACCAAATGCTAATTAACTCCTTTGGAGCATGCACCTGACTCCGTTTAGGTGCTATCTCCATGGTGGCCCAAATTTTGGTCCTCAGATTTAAACCTGGCTATATTCTGTTCTGTCCAGTTCCATAGAGATTACACTGTTCTTAGGTACAACTCAGTATAAAACATGGAAATACTCATTGCTGACACTTTTTACTGTGCACATTTTCATTTACTTGAACACCATGGTACTGATGGGTCTGTTTTCACAGTATTAACCATGTATATACATATAAAAATATTAGGAAAGCATTCTGATGTTGTTCTAAAAAAACCCTATTTGCAGTATGTTCATGTATATATATACATATATATATATAAAACCCTATTTGCAGTATGTTCATATATATACATGAACATACTGCTAATAGGGTTTTTTTAGAACAACATCAGAATGCTTTCCTAATATTTTTGTAGGTGTTGATCATCTGCCATTGCTTCTTTGAAAGCAAGACAATGTTTTAATTTGCACCAGTAAATACAATTATTAAGTAATTAACCAACAGGCATTTATGGCTGGTAATTATCTTTGTTTAAACAAACACAAATTACTTTCATAACAATAGAATTTTGCTACTAGCTGCTTCAGTGATATTCATTGAAGTATTGCGTTCCAGTGCTTATATTATATACAAGAACACAGAGATGATAGTAGAGTCTGAGTTATTGGACTTAATATTCCTAACCTAGAGGTAATTCAATAAAAAATTTTCCATATTAACTTCAAAAGAAAACCTCTTCACCAAAATGACGAATATTTTCTTGACTAGAAATATTATTCTTTGTAATGAGCAGTGTTCTTAGAAAATGAGGATTTAATATGTAACCAATTAGTAATAAAATTAAGTCAATTAGAAAACACAATTTTCTATGTTTAGATGTTAATTAAATTCAGGGGTATTTTTAATAAAATTAATATGTTGAAAACAAATTAAGAAAAAGAGTCAATTTAATCTAAATTTAATCTATTAATCAAGAATAGTGCTTATTTCTTATAGATATATTTATTGCAATGGTTAATTTGCCATTCAGAAGTTCAGTTCAAAAGCCTTAGAAATTCAGCTGAGTGCATTTATAGACGCTGAACAAAAGGAAAATATGCAATTAAATGCAAAAATTATATTCAAATAACTGCAGCTCTTGCGGTGATCCTCAAAGCCTCTGAGTTAAGGCTGAAACTGCAATACAATCTTTTCATTCTATGTTGATGTGTGAAGACGTCTTTGAACATAGAGTAACATACAATTTGTGGTCTGCAGCTCTTGGGCTAGAACACAAAAAGGCACAAGTCGGATCATGAGGGAGTTTGTGATTAGCAGGATATAGTGCCATATCTGGTCTTAGGCCCATGCAAAGTTGTCTTTTTTTTTTAAGACTGTCATTCCTATTCTAAATAAATTACAGACCAGCTAATTTGTTTGCAAACTGGCAGCCTCAAGGTGATATTTGCTGCTCCTCAGAAGAGTTATGAATAGCTTTGTGCAGGACTTTTCACCTCTGGCTTCCTGATTCAAATCTAGCCTGAAAGTCATTTCTATTTGTAGTAGTATGAGAAATGACTTGATGGTCTTTCAGCTTTGTCTTCACTGACTCAAATGTGACTTTTTATTTTACAGTGAGATAACTATTGTGTGTCAGTTCTCATAATGAAATCTTAAGTGCAGAGAAGGCAGCTGTAGTTCTTACCACAAAGTAGCTGGATGAGTTCAGCACCAGGACTGGCCTCGCCTAGCTTACCTCTTGGGGAAACTATAGTGCCTTGTGTCTCCTATGCTTTTACAGCAGGATAGCTGAAGCTAAGTTAGTTTCCTGTCATAGAAACACACATATTTGTCAGTGAAGACACCCCTCAGTCCATTTCCTTCTGGAAGGATGTCCCTATCTCAGTCACCACTAACAAAACCACCCCAGCTGGCCCATTCCAAACCTAGGCTTACTACAGTGATGGGAACCACAGGAATTGTGGAGTCCCACTGTGAGGTTGGCCATAGAGTCCAGCCATGATGTTTCTGTGTCTTGTGTATGTTGAGGGCTTTTCTGTATTCTTAGAACAGGATTTCCCCCTTAATACGTATTAAAGGTCTTGTCAAGATAGCCATTCATTTTAAAGGCAGAGACCACAACAGGTTCAGATGACAAAATCCCAGGGTTCTAAAGGAATTGACTGAAGAACTGGCATTCATTTTGAAAAGAAATAGAAAGCCAAGGGCATACAAGACAAGTGAAGCTAAGGCAAATGGAGTACCGGTATTTGACCTTGGAAGTTTGGAACGACTACTACTAATCAAAGCATTTTACAAAGGAGGTCAGTATCCCCATTTTAAAGATGAGGGAAACGGGGACACAAAACAGTGACATTACTTGCCAGCGACACCTGGCAGAGACAGAAATGGAACCCAGGTCTCCTGAAGTGCTTCCCCATAGCATACCTTCCTTTAATCTCTAGTAAAATACTAGAGACAATTGCAA
The DNA here is from genome assembly GCA_032164245.1 of Sternotherus odoratus. Classification (NCBI taxonomy): domain Eukaryota; kingdom Metazoa; phylum Chordata; order Testudines; family Kinosternidae; genus Sternotherus; species Sternotherus odoratus. Next base: position 16,015,707 of record JAVMKO010000007.1, on the reverse strand, counting down.
GCATCTAGGGGATAATAAAAACAAGAACAATAATCACCATGGCTCTAGAAAGAACAAGTGATCAGACTTGATATTTTTAATTAAATTATAAATTTGGTGGATGAATTTAATGCAGCGAGGAATACATCAGCACCCCAATAAAATAGTTGATAAGGGAGTCTTGTGAAATCGCACTTGAAAAATAAATCATTCATATTATCTTAAACTAGCGAAAATACCTGGCGTTGCTCGGGTCCGTTGGAGGTGGGGAGGAGGCAGAGAGCTGAGCGAGTATGGGGTCCGTTGGAGGGGGGAGGGGGCAGAGAGAAAACCTGACACCCCCACCTCACCCCCCCCGACCAAACCCGACACCCCCACCTCACTTACCCCTCGACCAACCCTGACTCACATTTTCACCCCCCCACCCAAACCCAACACCCCCACGTCACCCCCTACCAACACCCCATGACCTGACACACCCACCTCACTTTCCCCCCCAGCCAAACCCGACACCCCTACCTACCACCACAAACAAACCTGATACCCACACCTAACCTACCCCTCGACCAACCCCAACCCCCCTCCTAGCCCCCCCAAACAAACCCAACACCCCCACCTTACCCCCCCCCCAAACCCAACACCCCCTGACCAACCCCAACACCCACACCTCACCTCTCACCCACCCCGACACCTTCCCACCCCACCCCAGACCAAACCCAACACCCCCAGCTCACTTACCCCCCGACCAAACCCAACACCCCCACCTCACCCCCCGACCAAACCCGACACTCCTACCTCACTTACCCTCCGACCAAACCCAACTCGGGTCCGTCGGAGGTAGGGAGGGGGCAGAGAGCTGAGTGAATGTGGGGTCCATTGGAGGGGGGAGAGAGCTGAGCGAGTGCTGGGTCCGTTGGAGGGGGGAGGGGGCAGAGAGCTGAGCGGGTGCGGGGTCCGTTGGAAGGGGGTGGGGGCAGAGAGCTGAGCGAGTGCGGGGTCCATTGGAGGGGGGAGAGAGCTGAGCGAGTGCTGGGTCCGTTGGAGGGGAGAGGGGGCAGAGAGCTGAGCGCATGCAGGGTCCGTTGGAGGGGGTATTATGACATCATAACTATGTCACAGAGAACAGCAGCTGCCCAGCTGATGTGATTGGCCTTTAAATAATTTCACCCCTGTGGGGCGTCAGAGCTGAGATTTGAAAATTTTTTGACACTTACCCTGATTAGGACCCTAAGACCTATAACTGTACCAAATTTCAAGTCTCTAGCTCTAACGGTGTGGAAGGAGTAAGTGCACATACATACACGCGTACATACACGCACACATACACGCATACATACACACATACACCATTTGACTTTTATATATATGGATATATGGCAGCTGAATAAAAAACCAATCAACAATACACGTGCATGCACACACAACAAGTGTATTAAGCAGAGGGAGATGTTCGTTGGGGGTCTCTTGGGGATTTGTGATAGGCCTGGTTAGATATGACATCTTCATTGATAAATGGGAATAAGTGAAGAGCTTGTTCATTAGATTAGCTGATTATGCTAAATTGGGTGGGGGGCAGGAGGGAGGTGATGCAGTTACAGAGTAGTACAAACACCAGCAAGGAGCTAAAATTAATACAACAGGACTTAGAGAGTCTAGAAGTAATGCTAGCAAATAGCAACATGAGAGTCAACCTGGCTTGAACAAAGAATGGGAGTGGCTGGGTAATTACACAAATTGAATCTGTTTCCCCTTGTTAAGTATCCTCACACCTTCTTATCTTATCACTACAAATGATTTTTTCTGCTGCTGATAATAGTTCATCTTAATTAATTATCCTCATAAAGTTGGTATGGCAACTTCCATCTTTTCATGTTCTTTGTATGTATGTGTGTATATATATATATATACACCTTCCTACTATATGTTCCATTATATGCATCTAATGAAGTATGCTGTAGCCCATGAAAGCTTATGCTTAAATAAATGTGTTAGTCTCTAAGGTGCCACAAGTACTCCTGTTCTTTTAACCTGGAAAAATAATGTAAAATACTCTAAAATAATCGTACAGGTTCAAGAATAGCAGCCGTCTTAGTCTGTATCCGTAAAGAAAGTGAGGATTACTTGTAGCACCTTAGGGACTAACTAGTTTATTTCGGCATAAGCTTTCATGGGCTATAGCTCACTTTATTCCATGGTTGGGGAAATACTAAATGCCAAACAAGATCTAGACTTTACAAAGAGCAGAAACTAGATGTGATGTTGTATTATGATATGGTAGCAAATAACCTTCTGCATTGGGGGGGGGGGGGAATAGCATGATTTTGTATACACTTATCATGGGCTAGAGAAGGTAGACCAGAAATCTTCTGTTCACCTTGGCTTGCTTTACAGCAAGGGCCCATTCAATTAAATTGAAAGGTGGTAGGTTCAAAACTGATAAACATTCAGTTCTGTTCAGAACATTTAGGCTATGGAATTCATTGCCAAAGAAGATCACTGAGGAAAGAGCTTAGCTGGAGTCACAAATGATTGGACATTAATATGGAGAACAATGTGATTAATTTAATCCATTTAAGAGGCTCTCAGAATCTGGCTCCATAAGGTTCACCCATTTCCGGTGTGGATATTGTTCTGAGACCTTCCAAAGCAGCTCGATCTCTCGTCATATAATTACCTTTTACTACAAAGCAGTCCTCGGTTTTTAATTTCCTCTTACTACAAAACATTCCAAAGCACTGGAGAAACTGGGCAGGGTCCAGCAAGGCCAAAAGAAGTAGGGCCAACCATGCTGAGGGCCACTGGGGAAACAACAGCCTGGGGCTCTGCTAATACTGTGAGTCAAGGGAGCCAATATATCTACCCATGCTGATATAGCTACCCATGCTCATGTTGATAGGCCCCTAGCTGTTTCCAATGACCAGCCCATGCAGCTGACAGCAGTGAATGGGATTTGGAAGTCTCTGCACCTATCTGAAGAGGCCTGAATGGGTGGTCTAAACCTATTTTGCGCTAGTGACTTGGTCAGTGTTGAAGTACACAGAGTAGACCCCGGAGCAATAATCTGTGCACACTGGCTATTCCCCCTAGGATTGCCAGTTTTGATTGGATGTTGTTGCAGGGTACTCGGAGTCCCGTAGAAACGAGGCACACACACAGCTGCTGAATAAAAGTAGTGAGTTTATTGAAGGCAGACAGTGACAAACCTGCAATGGGGGCCCCCTTCGTTGCTGTCACTGAGATGGGGAAAGCCCAACGTATCAGAGAAGTGCTCAGGGTGAAGCCCATTAGGCAGGGGCACGCTGACACAGAAATACCCATGCACATTTACATCTCATGCATACAGAATGGATAGCTAATAACTTGTTTTGCTTCATTAGGATCACACAAGCAAGCAGTTAGCAGCTGCAGAACTCTGGTATACAAGAGATAACGCTCGTATGCCATATTACCTTGACCGGGAGTAACCTTTCCCCGGTGTCTAGCGTGAGAGCGTTGCCTATATGCACACCGTCACAAAATCTTCTCGCACCCTACAGATGTATTCCTGGAGGTTTCATCATATGACATAATCTTTAATTCCTGGAAACTCCAGGATAATCCTGGAAGGTTGGCAACCCTAATTCCCCCTTCTCTCAGATCATATCCTGTGGCATTAGTGTGTAAGTAGTGTAGAATGTCTGGTGGGGTTTTCCTGGTGCCATGGCATGATACCACCTAGCTGCATTTCCCTTGTATATGTTCTTTCAAGGCTCTTTGAGTCATAAACTATGCCCATTTGTGCCTGTCTGTTCCCCAGAATAGAAGGGAGTAGGTGGTCTCTCTCAAGTATATTATTTAGCTGCAATGTAGAGTCTCTAGGGCCATCGATACAGTACCATGTTTTAAGACAACTTTTCCAGTCTCAGCATTATGTCAATGGAATTTTTGCAGTACATATCCTTTCTTTTAATGTTCTTATATTAGTTTATCCCTATCAGAGGTACACGTAATGGGCACAGAGAAAGGGCAATATCCCCCTCAGAATTCTTCCTTCGGCAGAATGTAGTCTTTCAGCAAAGAGGGAGGGTGTATCTTTTTTTTTTTTTTTGCATATGTGCAAAATGTGGTTAAAGATGTGTGGGGAAATGGGGAAAAATAGTAAGTAAGCAAGTAAATAAATAAATAAATAATGGAAGTGTCTGGTAGTTGAGGGCCCTATGAAATGGTTCATAAATCTCAGGTTGTGCCCCTGGGTTTGCACAGAGGCTGTCCCCCGCTCCCTGCATGGATCAGTGGTCTCTGCACCACTTGTTCCCCCTACAGAGGGTGCAGCCGGGATCAGGGATTTCTGCATAGGGAGGGAGACAGGCCTTGTGTTGTGCCTAAGGCTGCATTCACTTCTGAGGACGTCTTTGAGCTGTTAGCCCTCCCCTGATATGGGGAACAAGGGCTCCCCGGGCAGCTGTCGTTTTAGTGGTAATAAGTGATGCAACAGGCAGGCAGAGTTGTAAGAAAGATTTTTATTAATCACCCTGCAAAGCCTGTTCTGTGCTGAAGCTCTAGAATTTATCAGCTAGCAGCCCAACCCTGCTTTGTAATCCTGAGCCAATGGTGTCACTCCAAACTAGGTCCATCCAGAAACCTGACCTTCCTTCTCCAGTTCCACTCATTCCATTACAGCCATTGCCAAGGGAAGCCTTGGGCAGAGCTGTTCTGACAAGGAGATGGCAGAGCTGCAGGGGACACAAAGGCACAGGTAAACTCTCCAGAGAAGGGAACTCTAACTTTATTTTCAGTTTCACAACACCCAGAAAGATGGGGCCTTTGGAGTCCATCATAATTATAATAATAGGGTCTTTGTGCAGATAGTCATGTCTGCCTGCAGGTAACTTGAGGTCTACATGGATTTGGAAGGATCTGTGGCTTTAGGGTGCCAATCTGGGGCTGCCACGCAGTTTTCATCTAATGCAAAAATCCCTCCCTCCCAAGTATTTTCTGTGGGAGTGAGTGCCCTGACTCTATAAGCAGTCAATTTCTTACCCGTCCAATAGACAAATAGTTCTGCAGAGAAGGTCACTGGACCACCAGTACTCTGTAGAGCCCTTCCTGGTATTCTATATGCTATGAATTCTGATAGGTTTGTGTGGACTTCTCAGAATATTTTGTATTTTTTATATTTAGACCAGGCATATATGCCACTTGCAAAAATCATCACATTTCATAACCTTTACTCATCTCTGTGTGAGTTACAAACCCTTAAAAACAGGGATTCAGTCCTAATCGTAACAAACTGAACCAATTAGAGCAGTACTGCTGGGTCATCTATGAGGAGCTCATTTCCTTTAACAATTTCCAATGAAGGCCAGTCCAGAGACTGTGTAGTTATGGAATGGAATGATACAATCTTGCAGGCTTTCACATGCAACCTTAATTTGATTCAAGATTTTAATGTAACAATTACAGAAGTGTACTACAGTTAATTTAGTAGCTGCAGTGTGCAGTACCTAAGGTTAAATACTCCTGAAATTGTCTTTCTTTTTAAACATTGTATCTCAGCTGAATTACTCATAAACTGTAGATGGTGGTATTTTTAAAAGGAAACCATCAAATTGGTTTGCGGCTTAAAGAAAAAGACAAAATGGCTGATAGGGTGGTTTACAAAACATAATGTAGTGAGAAGAGAAGTGTGTGTTTTTGATATGTGAACATTTGCCTCAGTGTGGGAAACCTAGATGCTTCAGTGTTGCACTAGGAGTACACATGAGAATGAGACAGATGAGTCTCTTTGCCTTGCCTGTTGGACACCTGTCCCTACACTATGCACCTGTTCTCTATCTGCTGCATGGTAGTTTTGCTTGGATAGGGACTGTAGGATCATGCTGCTTGGTCCATACATTTATTGTTTTGCCCCATACATTGAAAACCACCTCCTTTTCCCTTTGCATTAAACAACCTCGGTCTCGTCCTTCAAATCCCTCCTTAAGAGTCACATCTTTTGATACACTTCCCACCAGGGCCGGCGACAGAAATTTGGGGGCCCCCCAGCCCAGCCCCCCCCCAGCCCAGCCAGCGCTCCCCCCCAGCTGACAGCGGCTGGGGGGGTAAGCCCAGCCGGGGGGGGGGGGGGCCCAACCCAGCCGGCGCTCCCCCTCCCCCAGCTGACAGCGGCTGGCGGCAGCACGAGCCCGGGAGCGGTGCGAGCCGCCCTTTCTCCCCCCCCCGCGCCCTTTCTCCCCCCGTGCCCTTTCTTTCTCTCCCCCCCCACGCCCTTTCTCTTCCCCCCCCGCGCCCTTTCTTTCTCTCCCCCCCCGCCCTTTCTCCCCCAGACCCAGCGGAGGAAGCCCTACCATGCTGCGGAGCCTCCCCGCCCTCACCCTTTTTGCAGGCGGTGGTGCACCGCTGCCGCCGGCCGGGCCCTCTGCTCCTGCTGGGGACACGCGCGCTCGTCCGGGGGAGAGCCACGCCGCCTCCCCGTCCCTTCCCCGCTCCCCAGGCCTGGCGACAAGGGGGGATGACTACGGGTACTGCTGTGTACCAGGCCCCGGACTTAAGGGGGCCCCCCTAAAGTCCGGGGCCCGGTACAGCTGTACCCGTAGTACCTCCCTGTCGCCGGCCCTGCTTCCCACGCAAATCTCCATTCCAGACTTGTGTGCTTATGACACATGGCCAAAGTAACAAACAGAAATATACCAACCCAAACAGCTTACAAGGGCCTCTGTGCTCTCTTGCCTATTCTTGACTGTTATCACTCTTCCCTCCTTTCTCTCTTATCCACTGTGGTCTGCGTATCCTTATTTCTGATGAGGGGGTTGACACTGCAAGGTGCTAAATTCCCTCCAGTTGCATTACAGTCAGTGGGATTTGAGGGGACCCAACTCTTTTTAGAAGAGAATTAAGTCCTTGCAGGGTTGTACCTTAAAATATGACCTTCTCTTCTTACTCCTGTTAAAGATTTGCCATAACTGGTATAATAAGACTTTATTTTTTTTACCAAAGTGGTTGGTTTTCAACACTATTACAGATAATTAGTAGGTAAATTACAGATGTAAGAGTACAGATTTTGCTTTCTAGTTAAATGCCCATGAATCTGAACTAAAAATCCAAATTGCTGTGTCAAAAAGCGTCATGCAACAATGACTCCTGTGGCTTTGCTATGAGTCCCCGGGATGGGTGTAGCTGCATTTGTCCAGGAGCAAAACCACAATTGTGGCTTTCTTATTCTTGGTTTACCCTGCTCTAGAGAGGCTGTATCACATCACACTATACATCAGCTCGGCTGTGCTGCCTGGGCTGTTTAGGTCAGAGCCTTCCATTCCCCATGCATGTGATGGATGGGCATAGCCATCCTCCTGAAGGCTGCTCCCCTCCATGTGGTATAGGTAGCTAGTGCAGGGGAATAAAGCAGTGTCTTACTCTTCTGCGTAGACATACAGGATGGGCTACACTGTAGCCCTAAGTATTCAGAGCTCCTCAAGATGAGTGACGTGCAAAGAAAAAACATCCTGAAGGGTGATCAGTAAATGAGATATTTAGAATCTTTTCTGTGTAAATCATGTAACATATTAATAGTGATTATACATACAAGGATTTTTGTTTAACATAGAAGCTTAGTTCCCTTTTTTTAAAAACCTAGTTATTCCATGGGCATCCCTCACCATTATATCTAGATACCAGTAGCCAGAATAACAGGGATACACGGTCAATAAGGCTGCACAGTTATAGCCAATAGTTTTCAGAAAGTAATGCTTTTCGGTGTAAGATTTTATTTCTACTCCCTCCTTTATGCCTCCCCCCGCCAAAAAAGTAGCAGTCAGTCTTTATTATCTTTGGTTCCTGATTTTATGAGCAGCACAGGGGGACATGCAAATGAAGGCTATTAAAACTTCCATATCATCACCAAACCATGTACGTTACAGCTATATTTCTAGTAGTCATCTTTAATTGTTTCTTTTTTTATTTCTGCAACATATTTTTACAGAGCAGATATCAATGAAGTTGAAAGTTAAAATTTAAATTTAAAAAATCAATGCAACTCTCAACGAGGCTACACCAAGGTCCTTTATTCCTGTGTTTTGTTTTCCTCTCAGACTTCTGATAAGCAGATCTGCCGATATGGACTACCCTCCCCTCCACTCCAAGCTCTGGTTTAGGTATTTTTAAATTCTAGTCATCATACAGGGAGAATTTGCAGGTGCTTCTAGAGAACTTTTTCCCCTCTAGCTGGCTGTGGAAAGGACAATGCAATTAATAACAGATGGTACGAAATGACCACGTCCTTGAGAGAATGCCTTATTGGCACCTCCTGCTAATTGTATCACATATAACACAACTAAAAGCATAATAAATCTGAACTGGGGGACATTTTATGCAAGAGCTCTCCTCCTTTTCCAGACGGTAAATTGCTCAGCTCTTGAAATATCTATAACCTTGTGACACCCAACTTGCATTAGCTTAATTGCCTTTTTTTCTTTTCTCCCTCCCTCCCCCCTCACTCACTCTCTCTCTCTCCCGGGTTTGTAACAGCAATTCTGCTTTGTTAGTCTACCTGTTTTACAGCTGCAAGTAAAGTAGCTACATTTCCTGGCTTGTACGGAATTTCATCAGGATCTGCTTTGCAGACTTAATGATAAATTGCCCTTTTTAAAGCGTTTTCCTTAATATCAGAACAGGAGGGGAAAATGACTAACTGCTGGAGGAATTTAATAAACCTCTGGAAGAGTATTCTCATTAACTCTGAGATGGGAGTGAGTTTAAGATGGATCAACAGATACACCCTGTTCTGTTTGCAAATCCGATTTCCAGTTGTACGACAGCACATGATAAAAAGGCGGGGCGTTCTTCTATCTTAAAAAGACGCGACAAAGAAGTAAAACAGTAAGAAAGGGTTACTGAAGTCTCAATAGCCTCGTGCCTTGTCACCAGCTGGCAATCTGGAAGGGTTGTTCCTGCGTCATTTTCTTCTAATGGAAATGGGGGAATGGGAGACCTGCTCATGAGGAATAGGTCTAGCAGGTTTTGAGTGCCTGTATGTGGGAGATATATATAGAGAGAGATGTTTTGTTTTTAAATACATGATTTATTTACATTTTATTTTCAGCCAATTGAGGAAAGCATCAGTGGTTCTCAATTAGAGGACCCGGGTCCACTGTGGGGCCATGAGCAGGTTTCAGGGGGTCTGCCAAGGGTCAGCATTATACTTGCTGGGGCCCAGGGCAGAAAACCGAAGCCCCACTGCCTGGGGCTGGGACTGAAGCCGAAACCTGAGCAGCTTAGCTTCCCAGGGCCCCCTATTGCGTGGGACCACAGGCAACTGCCCTGCTTGCTATCCTCTAACGCTGGCCCAGGATTTTATATGCAGAAAAACAATTGTGCACAGATAGGCTGTGGAATTTTTATAGCATATTGGGAGGGTGGGAGGGAGGACTAAGAAAGAAAAAGGTTGAGAACCCCTGTGCTACATCAGCACATTTACGTACATAGAGACTCTTAAAGCATTGGTAAGTCATAAAATTGTAATTGTATGTTTGTGAAGGACACAGAGCTGTGTGCTGTCTGTGAATTGCTGGTGTTTAGGTATGAATCCTCTTGCTAGCTCTCTAGTGGGTTTATGTGGATGTTGAACAGTGGACAGTTGGCCCTTGTGGGATTCTGCAGGTAGAGGGACTGGTGGCAGAATAACATTTACTGATCACTCTCCTTTGGGTGCATACAGACAACAGTCAGGTTTTGAGCAGTGATGAAGCCAAGGGTGGCAATAGGTCATTGATGGGACCCCCTTTGATTATACTTATTGGCTTGAAAAGATACCTCACAAATACTTAAAGGTTGACAAAGAGAGGTGCCCCCGCACAATTAACTCTACCACTGGGGGCGTGCCTCCACAAAGGAATCAAATCTTTGACGTGCACTGCCCTAGACTTCTGCCTTCTCTCTTAGGCATCTGATGATCAGCCATGTCACACACTGCAGAGAGCCAGAGAATGGACTTCCATCCTTCTTTTGAGAGCAAGAGATGATCCACTAGTGCCATTATCACTCTGAGGGCAGGTTGTATGGTACAGTGGACACTCGACTGGCAATTGGGAGTCTTGGGTTCTAGGCCCATCTCTACCATTGACTGCTGGGTGACCTGGGGCAATGTACTTCACATATCTGCGACTTTGTTTCTGCTTCCATTATTTGTCTGTCTTGGCTCTTGTCGATGGTAAGGTCTTGTCTAGTGCCAAGCAAAATGGGGCCCCTTGTTGACAGTTGGTGTACAGCGAGCATGCTTAAAGCCCATGATTGTGCACCTAAGAACTGGATGTTCCGTATAGTTTCAAATACAAAGTTTAGTTAAACATGCAGCATCATGCCACAAATTGATAACTTTTGACCATGAGGCCAGTACACTCTACCTTATACTGGACAGACTTTGAGACATACTCAAGGATGGTCTTATGATTAAAGCAAAGGACTGAGAATGGGAGAACCTGGTTCTGTTCCTTGCTCTACCAAAGAATTTCTGAATGACAATGGGCAAATTGCTCTATATTGCTGGGTCTTCTGTAATATGAGGATTGATAATACTTAGTGTTGTCAGCTGAAGTTCCTTAATGTCTGTAAAATGCTTTGAGATCCTTGGATGGAAGACACTATTTTACACTCAAAATGTTAATGGTAATGAATATGTTTTATGAATAAAGAGTAAACTGAATATATAGTAAATAACTTTCATGAGACATCATCATATTTAATCATTTTTAGGAGTTCGACAAGTCAGCATTGGCTCAGGCTCAAAACTATAAACTGGCCCATAACAATAATGAATGAATTTCAAACAGCTTGGAATTTAACTTCATTTCAGATAAGCACCCTGAAGTTCAAGTCTACAGGTATAAAACAAATTATCCCAATTGTCTGAACTTTTTAAATCTTCAAACTTAGCTGAATATCCAGTAAAATTTTCCTAAATTGATGGAAGCTATAGGGGCCATAATATGGACTTGAGAAGTGTAGGCCTACGTTGTGTTAAAATCTTGACTATGTATTTATATGTGATATATTTTCAACTTGCATATTTATCATGTCATGGATGTCATGTCATGTTTGGAATAGTTTTCCAAATGTATTTTTCTTCAAATGGTATATGTTCTCGTTGTCCTCAATAAATGGTACCTGTGCAGCTGATGCAGTAATCCTTCTGTAGGGTTCTTTGGGAGTTTGGCCTGTGTGAGGACTATGGATTTGCACACTCTGAACAAATTGTAACCATACAGTCACTACGAGAAGGACAGTCCACTGATGTCCCAGTAGTTAAAGGAAAAGATGCGAACATTTCAAATATAGGAGTTCAGTTAAATTTAGGGTTGCCGTAGATACTGCATTATCTCTGGCAACTCCAAGCCTTCCTTGCTTGTATCTGTGACTTAGTCATAGAAATGGAACCGTGACATACTTTATAAAGCAGAGTGTATTTTCCTTGAGTGTGTCAACATTTTGGTAGGTGCACAATCTGGATGAATGATTCTGACTGTGAGACAAAACAACAGCATGGTGGGATGATGATGGCGCTGGGAATTGTACATTTGTTTTTAAATTTGAAGAATTTTCTTAGTGGCACTATTTCTTTTTCCCTTTCTCTCAACTCCCATGACTTAAGGATTTGTCAGAAAAGAGAAAGGATACACGCTTACATGAGACTCAACCCAGTCATTTTTTTTCCTAAAGAGACTTGTGCTATGTCATTATTCATTACCAACACATAGCACTGTTGGTTGTTTTTTCTCGTTTTTAGCTCTTATTTTCTGAAGCTTCCGCAGACAAATGTGATAAATATCCATCCAGTCCTCATATATCTCAGCAGACTATATTCATCATCTATTATTGTTGAAATATTCTGAATCACTTGGTAATCTTTCATTAAATTTACTCCTCTTTTGTGATAGAATCTCACATATTCTCTGAATGAGAGCAGAAAGAAGAACATCATTTAGGCCATCTTCAGTGCCATTGTATCATGGCACAGTATTCCATTATTCTAAACCTCTTTTTAAAATGCCAGCTGCCCCTTAGTATGGAAATGTAAAACACAAAGAGCCCTTTTCTGTGGTACCTTATTACCCATGTTTAATAAAAGGATAGTGCAAGTAGTTCTACTTTATATTGTGACTTCACAAACCAATGGGAGGCTGTGACGGGGTGGATCGGCCCTGCACCGGGACAGACAGGGTTAACCTGTCCCTCCTAGCCGAGGAAACCACACCCCAGAAGCTCTACTGGGCATGCTTCCGCTGTCAGACCAGTATAAAAGCCTGCAAAACTGCTCAGTCAGGGCTGGCTGCCAAAGAGGGAGGACGCTCTGCAGAGACTCCATCCCAGGAGCAGTTACAGCCCTTAACAGGGAGAGCTGAGGAGTCTAGATTGCGGATCGGAGGCCCGCGGTGAGTGAGACCCTGGCAAGCGGTGGCTGCTGCTGAGGATCCCAGAGACCCTGGAGCTACCGGGACTACTGGAAGGGGAGAACTGGTGGGAAGTGACCCAGGGAAAGTAAGGGAGTGGTACCTCCCACCACTGTGAGGTCGGCATGTTGCGGTCAGAATCCCCGCTGACCCTGGGATGGAGTACTCCGCCCGGACAGGGCCATGGGTCAGAGCCCAGTGAAGGTGGGAGAGCCTGGACTCCCCCACCGGGGGTTGCTATAACCTCCCTAGACTTCCTGTGACATTGGTCCCATGACCCAACTCATATCCCAGGCTTTAGAGGGACTCTGTCCATGGGGCCATGCTACCGTAGAGTCACAGTACATAGAGACTCTGGCTATTGGGCTGCACTCTCCCATTAGGGGAGGAGAGTGAAAGAGACTTGGGCCACTGGGCCATGCTGCCACAGAGGCATAGTAGATAGACACTCCGGTGGTTAGGCCCCACTCTCCCATTAGGGAAGGAGAGTAAGAGTGACTCTGGCCACTGGGCCACATTGTTATAGGAGCCTGGTACATGGACTTCGGCCACTAGGCCGTGCTCTCCCGCAAAGGGAAGTAGGTTCATAAGGATGCTGGCCATCAGACCCCCCGAACTGACTACCGAAAGGGTAGTAGGATCGAGGGAGGTGTAGAGTAGGCCGGGTTATTTCTCATCATCAGGCCCAAAAGGGACTGACGAGGTACCATGCCTGACACAGAGGCATTCAGCTGTTCAGTGTCGTGATACTAGCAGAAAATACTATGGGGCCCTTGAGGAAAGAATAAGTACAGGAGAAGTTGTAAAGCTGAGAGATGAGGGGTAATGCTGGGTGTTTAACAAATTGGAGACTTAAGCCACTATCACCTACCATATATTCCTTTTCCAATTGTATTATGCTACCATGTGTGTCATAAAGAGCTTTCAGACCTTGCAAGTACATGTCTACTGCTTATGATGAATTCTACTAGGGTGAGAAAACATTTGTAAATATTAATTGCTGGACCAATGGGAATGTGTCCTTTATAATAGACTTGAAAGAAAACCTTATAGAATTGCAAAAGGGAAAAAGTATGCTGCACACAACTGTAAAATGATTTTCCCGAACATTACACCTGGGACTCTGCTAGCCAGTTGGGTTCCCCCTCCTTTTCTATCTGAGATGGTCATTTAGGAAATCAATAGCAATGATGCATCTTAGCTGTCACGTGTCTGGTAACCATACCTCTTATTAGGACAAATATGAATTCAATTTGAAAACAGAGAAGACACTCTAACAGAACACAGCTATTTATCTGTTTGCAGTTTACCGAGTAAGCAAGGAGAAGAGCAAGAAATGACAAGAGCCCTGATCCATAATTCAACTGCATAATTGAAACCACACTTCCATCAGGGGCAGATATTAATCACCCAAAAGAAGATCTTGTCCACAAATAATATGAAGCATGAAATCCTTTCAGCTCCTTCCCATCTCTCTCTTGCTTTCTTGTGTACAGTACTGGTTAATATAGAAAAGGATTCTGACCAAGTTACTTATGCATGTGTGTGTATATAATAGATGAAAGTACAGGGATGTGTGTGTATGAATGTGTATAGGTTCTGGAACTAGGGCACTGCTGTTCCTCCTGGCTTGAAGTGGTTTCCATTCTATACAGGATTTACAGTTCTGTTCACTGGCCCTCAGCACCCCCACTATACACATTGTTCCAGCATCTCGGGTATAAAAAGCAATGGTTATAAATCAATGGTTATATAATAGGCCTAAGGAAATGTTATTAGCAAAGGTAATGGCAATGGCAGCTGAATGCTGCATTGGAAGACTCTAGTTGCAGAAATAAAATACAATATGTATAATTTTATATAGTGGAGTCATCCAATCTGATCCCCTGCATTGTGCACACATTCTGTTCAGTAACATGCGGGCTAGTATCCATTTCCTGGGTGTAGCTGAGAGTATAAGGTAATATTTTAAAAAACCCAGCATCAATATAATCAAGACAATCAGTAAGTCTGATGAAAAAACTCTTTAATACAGAATAGGAAAGGCTCCATTAATGCAGTGAGACTGCTGAACAGCTAAAATCTCTGTTAAGTCAGACAAACACAAAAACGTTCTGTCAGCAACATTTCTCAGGCCACATTGCATCTCCTATTCAGTGTTATTATTTCCGGTAGCAGTCACAAAATGTTACACTTTGATGGGGTGTCCACCGCACACAGGACTGGAAAGGGTTAACTTGGCCAGGTAGGCCAATGAACTCCACAGGCTGCACCTGAGGAAAGGCCTGGGTTCAGGGAATTGCTTGCAGGCACGTTCCGCTGTTCAGGAATAGGCAGGGCCTAAAAAGTCAGGGAGCTGGCAACAGCCAGGGGCTGCTGCTGGGAAAGGGCCGTCTCTCCTTCAGAAGGGGGAGAAGGGTTTAGAGCTGGTGCACCCAGAGTAAGATGAGGAACCAAAAATGGTAGGAAGCAGTCCAGGGAAGGAGCAGCAATGGCTGAAAGAGTGAAGTCCAGAACTGCTGGGTTGAGGGTCCCTGACTGGAACATGGAGTAGAATAAGTCTGGGTCTTACTACCAGCCACTGAAAGATTGGCACCTAAAGCTGCGAATGGGAAGACTGCCTAAGGCTGGTGAAGGGAAGACTTTGATATGCCCTAGAAGGAGGGAACATGGGATGACCTGGCTGGAGAGCTTAGTCACGAAGAGGATGCTGCAGTTCCTGGAGTGAGAGAGGGGCTGCAGACCATAGAGAGAGACGAAGTGCTGGTGTGCAGCTATGGGAATGAGCATTAACCTGATGAGCTAATCCCCAGAGTGGCCATGAGGAGGCACCAGACTTGTGGTGAGTGGTGTGCCCGGTCACATACACCCTTTCCAAACAGAGTAGGAGGCACTTTACTTTCCCCAAGCACCTCGGAATCTGAAGACCAACAAATAAAGGGAGGGTAGGGGAAAGAGGGCTACATACGTAGCTATCTGATGGGAATGATGCATAGTTATTATTGAAATAGGACATCCCCAAATCACTCCAAGTTTGATATTGACAGCAGTGACTTTCCCCCTGAGCACCATGACAGAGGAGGGACTTCATGAGGGACTCAAATATAGAAGGAGAAATATTGTGGATGAGCTCAGGAAGGACATTCCATGTGTGGAGAAAGGTCTGGCTATTGTGTGGAATGGAAGGAAGAAGCTGGAATAATAGTGGTGTGTGTAAATGGAGCGCTGTTCAATGCGGAACAGAGTTGTGCAGGGCATTTACAAGGTGTCACATAAATAAGGGGAAAGGAACGGGTGTACCAAGTGTATATATAACAAGAAAAACACATACTGGATAATTGGGCAGAATTTTCTTTTCATTTACACTGATATAAATCCAGAGTAACTTCATGGCGACAGTGCTTTTCGTTTGGATTTACATTGGTATACATGAGAACAAGATTTGTCCCACTGGTCCTGTAGGAACCCTAACTTTTGCAAATCCCGACATCATCTTGTTGTGAGTGTAGCTCATAACATTGTATGAACATAACGTTTGCCCTTACTATCCTATTTTTTTTTCTGAGAGGGAAAAAAACCTCAAAAAAATCCTTCCATCTTGTATCATTCCACACTCTTTGCAATCAGTCTGCCCTGCTGTTAGATGAATAGATATCAGTGTTTCTAGATGTATAATGGTTTGAGAGTAACCATGCTGCTCTGTATAAATGCAGTAGCAATGGTTTCTGATATACTCTCGTAAGAGTAATGAATGATGGATGAAATTTCAGCAATTATTATGGAAAGGGAGTGTTTTAGATGTACAACTGTCTGTTTCTTTGACACCTGCAGCATCTGCTCTAATTGTCAGCTCGTCACCCGGTGTGGGCCTAATCAGTTGTGAGTTAATTTGGTTTAATAGATTTTGAATATATGGGATGCTATTACCTTCCTCTCATGATTTTTTTTTTACAAAGCATTTGAAGGCAAAATAAAAATGCATGTACCCTTTCCACTGAATGAAAAGATGACAATTATCTTTTTAATTTTGTGTCTCAAAATGACCAATTGAATTTTTCTGAAGTACTTTAGTGTCTAAGGCATTTGGTATGCACCCATCTGATGGTTTTGATCTTGCCACTCTGTTACTGTGCTGTCGAAATCAGTCTCTCCCACTTTTAAAAACTGACATGGGAAGTCTCAATGACTCCATTTTATTTGCAAAGCATTAGGCTAGCTCTGTTGTAGCAATATTACTGATGTACAGTAGGTTTCAATGTAATCTTAGTGTCAGCGTATTTGGTTCATAGACCACCGGAATGGGTTCTCTGCCTAGTTCTGCCATTGGCTTTCTGAGGACCTTGGGCAAGCCGCTTTGTTGCTGTGTGCCTCAGTTTCCCTGTATGTTAAATGGAGATAATGGTACTTCCTTGTAAAGAAGTTTGAAATCTACAAATAAAAGCACTATCTGAGAGTTTGTGAGTGTGTGTGGACATCCCCCTCCCTCGCCCCAGCCCTCGTTCTGGTGGGTTCCGATACAAGGCTCCAGAATGAAATTGTTCTGTGATTGAAAAATCATGGGATGAATGGAATGCAGTAGACGTAAGATGCTGTAATAAAGCATTTAACACAATGCCCCTCCAATTATTATTTCTACAAAAATTAATTTAAACTGACTTGGATATGAGCCCTGTCAGATGACTTAAACATTGGCTGAGAGATTGTAAACACGGTGTAAGGATAAAAAACAGTGCTCTGTGTGTGTGTGTGTGTGTGTGTGTGTGTGTGTGTGTGTGTGTCTGGGGGAGGAGATGGAGGAGTTGGCAAGGAGATGTCCAGTGGGGTCGTGTAAACATCAGTCTTAACCCTAGTTTTATTTTATGTCTTTATTAATGATCTAGAAAGACTGAGCAGTAAATTAATTACATTTGCAGAATTGGAAGGTGCTGTAAACACCAGGGAGGTCAGAAAAATCATATAAAGGAATCTGTAGAGGCAAGAAGAATAGAAACAAAATAAAATGAGATTAAAGCTGGAAAAAAATACAAGTTACTGTAATACATCTGGGCAGAATAATCTGAACAGTGGATATTTAATGGGATGGAAATAACACAGTAAATTATGTCAAAATGATACCAGGATTGGTGGACTGCAAATTACATATCAGTTCACAACACAATATGTTGTTGTTTTTTGTTAAACCATTGTGATACTGGGTTGTAAATGCAGAGATGTCACCTCATGGGATCACGGAGGTAATAACTAGAGATGGGTCAATCTCATAAGATTCTAAAGTTCTTCTTTAAATAAGCCTCCCTAAAATCTGAATGCATATGGCCCTGATCCAAAGCCCAATAAAGTCAAGATGAGTCTTTCCATATACTTCACTAGGATTTGGATCCAGGGCCCTTTCTGAAAATTTCCAAGACTATTCACCTCTTTTGTACCTCCAAAAGTGATCGGGAAGTTCTGCAAGAACAGTTGCTTTTTCCATGAGATGAATGTCTAGGTACTTCAGTGATAGAGCATACTAGAAATACCCAAATCAATCGATTTCTGATAGTTCCTGCTTCCACATTGGTGGTATTTATCCAATTTACATCCCTTCTCAGTTTTGGGGCCTGGCCAGTCCTGAGGAATGCAGACATTTGCAAATGGCAAAATATTATCTGAACTTTTTTAAATATTAAAAAAAGTTTGTTTGCTGTTTAGATTGACTCTTTGTCAAGTGCTGGCTAGGGATTATTTTACCTGTGCTTTTGGGCTCTGCCTAATGGCAGATCTTCTCATTGGCATTGGTGATATTGCACCTGGATTGGTTACTTAATACCAGACAAAAATGAAGACAATTCTGAGAAACAATGAAAGTGAAAAGAAGCTGGATAGAGTTCTTTGTGAAGAAAGATTAGAAGCACTGAAGGTGTCAAATTGGGCTATACTAGGACCAAGCCCAAAAGATGATGTCTTGGGAGTAGAAGATAGGTGTGTACGCTGATACGAAAATGAAATAGTTTAGGATGGTCTAATGGGGTGTGTATATATATATAGTGGGGTAAATGACATACAGTTAAGGAAAATGTAGGTTGAAAGGCAAGAATTAGTTCCTAGCCATGAGGTCTCTTACCCTGTAGAACATTCACTGCAGGGGATTGCTGGAACCCCATCCCTTGGATCATTTAAATTAGAGCACAAAACACTCTTGTAGTCCACTTAGAAATGGAAAGGACTATTGAATGGCTGTGATGGGGAGATACAGTAAGTACTGAGTAAACTATTGGGGCAGATGCACAGCATTACCCTGCTACTACAGTTTCCTTCTGTAATGTTTATGATTTTGGTTAGTTGCATCGTTGAATGTACCAGCTCCACCCCTTGTGAGTTAGTCACTCACCTTGTGATTTAGACAGAAGTTTTAGACCAGCGTTTCAAAGTTAGGGGCTTGCTAGTACTTAACTGGCCCAAGAGAGGAATAGAGACTTATTTAACATATATTTAAATGATCCAGTTGTACCTTTATTAGTTTTATAATAACAAATGCTGTTAAATAAAATGCTTGTATGTGGTATAATGATCTGTTCTGTGAAGAAGCTTTAGTCCTGATGGATGCTGTCACTGAAAGAGAACTTAATAGGTTCCAACCTCCTCGTGCTAGTTGTCACAGCTGTTTTCCAACCCATTTTATAAATCCCCTTAATTTATATCTTTTTTATGATTTTGTGTTGGATCTGTTTTTCAGTCCACTTTTCACCATGGTGTATTGCTTCCTGCTATCCACTTAACAGACTCCTCAGTTTGCATTTCTTTTGACTCTACCAATAAATTAATCTTACCTAAAGACCTTACTAATGTTATCTCTGTTAGATTGATTCTCTCCACTTCACAGGGTTATTTTTTTTCTTTTTTCCACAATGCTTATGTATTTTCAAGTCATTCAGCACTGTAGGCTATCAATATTTCTTCTTTCATGTATCAGCCACCTTAGTGAAACAACTTGCAGAGTGGCATCTTCTCTATTCCCCTTTGAATGCTTTAAAAAATTCCTCTTTCTGCTCTTTGTTTGTAGAAACATTTTACATTTTCTTTCAGTAATATTTCCATGGAAGGGTAGAATATAGGTTCTCTAGTCTAAAGGGTTGGTTGTAGGCATTCTTGCAGTGCTGTGTCTGTTCTGTTCATGCATAGTAGACTTTACTTTCCAGTACTGTTAGAATCACGTCTCTTTCATCGGCATTGAATTCAGTCAAATCTGCAAAAATGTTGTATACAATGATCTTACTATTTCTTCCACTGTGAGACAGATTACATGTTAAAGCAATATTCCCCATTTATGTATAAGGAAAGTTCTCTTCAAATAGTAATATCTTTCAATAATGTTTAACTGTGATCTTTGTACATGCACATGCAGATTTTTGGTATGTACTTCAAGTTATTGATTATCCATAATGCAATGAAGGACTCAAGCATATGCTTAACTTTGAAATAGTGATTTGTTGGATGATGGTTTTATATGCAAAGTAAAAACAGCCCTTTGAATTACTTACATAGACCGTATTTCGGAAGAGTGTTTAGCCATGTACTTAACTTCAACTCAGTGGGACTTAGAAGAGATGTTTAAAGTTAACCATATACTTACGTGCTTTCTTGAATCATGGCCATAATGATACACTCCTTTGGGGACTAACTGATCCAAAGCCCATTGAAGTAAATGGAAAGACTCCCATTTACTTTAATGGAAGCTAGATCCTACTCTAGATAAAGACCTATCTCATTTTCCATATATTAACGCTAGCAGATCAAACAGCTCAGCTGTTGTATTACTGAACCCCCAATTCAAGTTTTATATGTTCAGCATTCCAGATGTTGGAAATATATCCCATTAGATAACACCAAGGTTACTCAATAGAAGGCTGTGTCCCCACTGACCAGGCCCAGATGCAGGGGATTTAGGTACAGAGTGATCTCACAATTCCAATTCATGTCTCACACTATATAGTTTGCATAAATTATTTTGTAACTCCTAACTTCTTGCATGTCAGGACCAATCACTTTGCAGATTGTGTAAGACAAGCATATCATTTCAAGGTGTTCCTGTCTACTTTGTTTACTATAAGCATACCCACAACAGTTAGTTTCTGCCTCCCTTATCCTATATAATAATCGGCTAGGGAAGTGTGTGTGAAGCCGTCATGCGCAGTAGAGACAGCCCTGACGAACGGCATGCTGGGGGTTGTAGTTCAGAGGCACAAAATGGCAGCCGCGTGTGCCCGCCTGAGCGATCCTCACTCACGGAGCTAGAGCACCAAGGAGCAGTTATACATATAAAGTTAGCTGGGCTGTCGGGCGCATGACGAGGAGTTGAGGGGGGAGGGAGCTGAGCGGGGGGGAGGGAGCTGAGCGAGGGGGGGGTCGTTGCAGGGGGAGGGGGCTGGGCGAGGCGGGGGCCTTGGAGGGGGGAGGGGGCTGGGCGAGGGGGGGGCTTGGAGGGGGCTGGGTGCGGGGGGGTTGGGGGGGAGGGAGCTGGGCAGCGGGGGGGGGGGGCGCGAGTCCTTACGGTTGGCCCGTGTACACGGGCTTTTACACTAGTTTATTATAAACCTATTCATAACCGTTAGTTTCAGCAATTACTTGTTCTGTCTTGTCTGTTCTTAAGTTGCGTCTGCTTGTGTCCACTTAGTTGGCCCTACATTCCACTCCTTTTCATTTTCTCTTATGTTAGCATTTTTTTTTCATTTGCATCATATCTCACACTGTTACAGGGACTACATTTTGGAATAGGGACCCTGTATAAGCAAACTAAATATCTAACCTCACTTCCTCTCATTCACTATGGCCAGCAGCTCCCATGATGCTGTGTTACATATTCTTTCTCTCGGGTTTTAATTCTTCTATGTTATAAAAAGTACAATAAAGTGGTATTCCCTATGGACCCTTCAGGAGGTATAATCCCTTTGCTATGACTGAAGCCCTCTTTTGCTAAGGATGGGAGATCATGCCATTTCATTTTTAGCTCCTTGTTAACTCCTGTTTTGCTTCAATTTAGAGTGATTTCAGAATTTGTAATGGAAAATATTGGCCTCTTTAAAATCCAAACTCTTAATATATAGAGTCCTAACTGCATTTTCTATCCCTAAACTGGGGGATTATTAATATCTAGGCTTTAATTTCAAGATCATTATGGCCCTGATCATGCACTAATCTTTTTTTAAACATATGTATGGCTTTTAAGCAAGAAGAATAGTCCCTTGTATTTAAAGCTAGGCACATGTTTAAGTGCCTAGCAGGGTGGAGACTTTTAAATGTAAAGAACACTTTAAATCTGAGCCTGAATGCAATCTGAATTTTAAAACACCACAAAAGTTTGGAGTTTCTGAAAGTTTCAAATTCTCTCTCAAAAAAGACACTGATTTAAAGGCGCCTCAGTTCACCGACTGTTTTGACCCATGTTTTAATACTGTCAAATATACTAACACTATAGTCTTATTTCATCAAAATGCCTAAGTGTGCACCTAGGTTTAAGCACATGCCTAGTCCCATGAAAGTCTTTAGGACTATCCCTGTATCTAGAGGTGGGTACATGTTTAAGTACCTTGATTAATTGGGTTCCATATCCAGTACAGAGCTGGGTGAAGACCTCAAACAAGTATGTATGAATGTTCTTGTGAATAAACTCTGCTGGCATTCACAATCCATATGATTTACTTTTTCACTAACATTCAGCTGAGTGAATGTATTCTCAGAAAAGTTCACAGAAAGCAAAACTATTGCAAATGTTAACACATACAAATATTCCGGAGAGAATTTTCATTGCAAGTGCTCTAGTGGACATTTTTGAGCAATAGTTACTCATGTAGTATATTCTTTAAACAGTTACAAAGATTTGCAGTTAATTACAGAGAAATATCCTGTTAATATAGCCTATGCCTTCCAATAAGGGAACAGAAGACAAGACCATGGAACTCGGGCAACCAAACATAAAGTTCCAGCACCCAGAGAAACCAGTTCATGAATTAACCATAAGTAAAATTGTGTTTGTAGAAAGTATTTATAAAACAATTGTAAAGAATGAACACACTCAGAAATCTCACAAACTGCCTGTGAATAATTTGTAAACAAACAAAAAATACTAATTTGATTGGAATGACTATTTGACCAGCTCCTACTATTACGGGAAGCCCTCAGTGAAATCTCCAAGTATTTAGGAAATTGAGGTTTTTTCAGTATTATAGGCCAAACTTTGTTTCAAAATCTTCTAACACAGCATGTTGACTTTTATTGCCCCCCCCCACCACCAAAGATGCTCAATGACTGTAGAACAATAACATAAAACTCCCACTCAGATATTTTCATTAAGAAAATAACCTTTGGGTCTGTTGAAATACAGTTTCCAAATAGCTATCCCTTTTCAATGGGAAGAGTAACACTACCAGTATGGTTACTATTATAGTCCTTATCCACCTAACATTCTAGCTGTTCTTGGGACCTATTTATTCCAGCTGTAAATAGTCTTGGGGTTTTGTTTAAATTTGGCTTATCTCTATATTGAGAGTCTAAAATTCTGGTCCCTCCCCTGGATATCCTAACTCTACTGTCCTGGGCCCTGATTTTCCCTGAATAACCACTTAACTGAATTCATTGGAGTTACTCCTAGTTTACAACAATGTGAGAAGGTGAATCAGGCCCCTATTTCTTTCCCCCAAGTGATGCATACCTAGGAAATGTCTCAATTTCCCTATCTGTAAACTGAGATCAATTATAGAGTCATAAAAAGGTAGGATTGAAAGGCATCTTGAGAGGTCATCAGTCCAGCCTCCTGTGCTGAGGAAAGATCAAGTAAGCCTAGACCATCTCTGACAGGTGTTTATCTAAACCAGGGATTTAGATAAACCTTTGGTACACAGCCCATCAGGGAAATCCGCTGGTGGGCCAGGACGGTTTGTTTACCTGCAGTGTCCATAGGTTTGGCAGATCACAGCTCCCAGGGGCCGTGGTTCACTGTTCCAGGCCAATGGTGGCTACTGGAGATGACATGGGCCAAGGGATGTGCTGGAGGATGCTTCGTTTAATTTTTGACGGACAGCTGTTTACTAAATCTCTTCCTGAGACAAATATCCTCTCTGCTTTCAGGCATGGAAAAGATGAAAGAGACAAATAAGCAAAAAATGACTAAAATGATCCCAAATCTGTCACATACACCTCCTCCCCTGCTCCACAACTACCACCATTCAGCCTTATAGAAACCCCTCTGTAGAGGCACCGCCTGTTGGGCATTTTGCTGGTCTAGCTGAGACTTGGGCCAAAGTACTTTGCTGGTCTAGGTGAGACTTGGGCTAAAGTGCTTTGCACACTCTTAGTGGTATATCTATGTTTGATATTAAAATGACAGCTCTTTTCTGTGACATCAACCCTCGAGAAAGCCATGGAATTTTTTTTTGCATAAATGAATGCTAATAATGTCATATCCTCTTAGGGAGTGGGCAGAGATCAGGTACGGCCAGGGAGCATTGGCACCGTGCATTCCCTATTGTGCTGTGATGTAAGGGGGCATGGGATATGGATAGCTATGGCATGTCTTGGAGTGACTGATTCTTTGTGGATGCCCTGAGATTTGCAGCATTTTCCTCACAGATTGTACAACACGCAGGAGATTTTTATTTAAATGTTCTTTTTATTTAAATATTGTCTTTCCACAGTATTTCTGAGCACTCCTCCTCTTCGTTTAATTGTGTTCCTAATAGTGTCAGGAGACAACGGGCCAGATCCTCACATAGTGTTAATCAGTGTAGTTCTATTGATATCAGATTTACACCAGCCTCTGCACCATGCTGTGGCCTTACTTCAAAGATTAATTTTGAAAAGGAGGTCTCATATTCTACCCTATTTGCACGTAGAGTCTTGGGAGTAAATTTTCTATCACACATTTAGTAGGGGTGAGGATGTACAAAATTATGCCATGACAAAATGATTCTTTCATGGAGTTTAACGCCTATCTGTATTGCTGATTTTTTTTTAAGTCCTATTCCCCACCCTCTTGAGACCTCTAGTAGATTTTGTGCCTTTCTGAACACTGTTAATCTGCTGTATTTGAGCCTGGAAACCTAAACTTCATGAATTAAGGTTCAGTGGCAGTTCTGATGTTTGGGTCATCCATTGAACGTGGGAGCTCACCCATTGAACGTGGGCTATCAAAGGGGTCTGGCGGTGGGGATGTGATTGGCGGCGGGGAAAGCCTCCCACACTTGAGCAGTGTTTGCAGCAAATCCTCTCTCATTGCAATTGCCAAACCTCCCTTGCCCCCGTCTATCAAAGCATTTTCTGCTACTCATCCCCCCACTATGAGGAACCATTTAACCTCTTTTTCCAGTTGGAATGAGATACAAAACTCTGAAAAAGGAGCTGCTTTACCTTCCTCTCATAGCACAATACTCAGTGTACTTGTTTTGTGTAGAAATCTGAGATTCTCCCTCTGCACATCACTGCTTTTGTCGAGAGAAAAACACCAAATGGAGTATGTTCAATGAAATAGGAAAGTGTGAGCCAAAATTTTGAATTTTTGGCTTTCATCAAATTATATTTTCTGAAACTTAGGCCCGAATTCCCATTGACTCCAAAACATTTTTACATGTCTCCGGCCTTTCACTTGCATTCACTTTAGAGCTGCTTTACACTGCCCAAAAGATGTACAGGGTCCTTGTTGGTGTTTTAATCTTTATTTTCGATATTTTATTATCGCATTAAAGTGTTCCATTTGCATGTGCTTTTGCTTTTGATTTCATCTCACTTTTTTTTTAACCAATCCTCCCATGCTCAAAGAGGGTGATTTGTATCTCAGTTAAATTACTGCGAAGGTAGTGCTAAAGAGATTTATTATATATCACATGAGCAATAGAACATCCTTATGGTATATAGCTTTATCGTTTAAAAAGAGAGGCTCTCTACCCCAGGAACAATATGTATGTTTTACAGTGTTGCAAAGGTTTTGAAATACCAGCAGAACTGTCCCTTCCAGATTTATTATTAGAATTCAGGCAACAGTACACTGAAAAAGGGTGTGTGTGTGTGTGGGGGGGGGTAAATTCCTGTTTAATATTATTTATAGACTGGCCTTGGCTTATCCTTCAAGCTCTGCAAACCTTGCCAATATGCCACTTGTCAAGCACATCAGACCTTGTGCATCAACTGTAGTCCACAAAACATTAGACAGTTCACACATCCTGCTTTAGGAATATAAAAATAGTGCTGTTGAGAAAGGCCAGTCTCAAATCCGTTATCTTCATGAGATCATCTCGTCTTTCTTGTAATATCATTTAAGTCCACTTAATGCAGGGTATTCTTTTAAAGTATCATCTTTTCTAAATATTGGAGAAAACAAATCTGATGGGCTGAAATCCCTCTATCAGGTAACATGAATTCCTTTTTGCAAAAGCAGCTGGTACCAACACAACTTTCCTTTCATACTTGAGAGCAAGATGAGTACATAGATGCAGGGGCTTAACAGACTTATGCCATTTTTAAGGTGATCTGTGCAGCTGATAGATCAGTGGCTATTTACCCTGTGTATATATATGGACCCAATCACTCTAGCTTTGAACACCTCACAACTTTAAAGTGTTTATCTTGATATCACCCATATGAGATGGAAAGTTACTATTATCCCACATTATAGCTGGCACAACCAAGGCACAGTGAGGTGAAGTGACTTGCCCTAGGTCACAGGAGAATTAGGGAAGTGAACCTGAATCTGCTGAATCACAGGCTAGCACCCTAACCACTCTATTGTACTGTTACTTAGTTTTCAGTGTCTTCATTTTCAGCAGTAGTTTAGCAAAGGATGAGAAGAGGTTACATTTGCCTGGGGCCTCGTGGCACACTCGCTGAAATGAAAGGCAAGGCTCTCATAGAGCAGGGCCACTATGAAAGTATGATCTCATTTTGTCCCTTGGCCTTTCTAATTTTGTCCCTACATACTTGTGTTATTTGTTTATATTGGCCCTCTGTAATTTGATCTACTTTCCATTTTTTGTAGAACTCTTTTGAGTTTCAGATCATTAAAGGTCTCCTCGTTAAGCTAGAATGGTCTCGTGGCATATTTCCTATTTTTCCTCTTTCTGCTCTGGTAAGAGAAAGTGAATACCTGTGAAAAATAGTGGGCAGACTTTCCACAATGGGAGAGAAAAAAGGTAACAGTATATAATCTTTGTAACTGAATGAGTTCGGCAGAGCAAGCTAAACTCCATGGGAAATTCTTCATCTTGAGCACTTTAGAGCATGATGTCTCAATTGTAAATTGGGCTAGAGAGCTAGTCCAAGCTATGGAGCTTGAATTCTAGTCTGATCATTACAGTTCAGGAATGAGAAATAAGACTCCTATTTCTGCCTGTGCTCTGCTGCTGTCCCCACTGTGTAAGTTGGGAAACCCACTTGCCATTAACCTCTTTGTACCTCTGATGGTTTCCTCTCATGGGGTTCTTTTCCCACTCACCTAAATTCCAGATTGCCAGAAAGTTAGGGGAGCCTGATTCTGATCTGTAATTTAGACTAAGGTCCTATTAAACTGCTCTGGCAGTATACATTAACTCTTAAAGTGGGAGAAATTTACAGTTGTTCCTACTTCTCTTTACACTGGCAGAGATGTGTAAATGAGTAAAGTATTTTCTGTGAAAGCCATTGCTGCTCTAGGATCTTGAGTCCATACTATTCTTTTGATAGGCTGCACTTTTTTTTTTTACAAACTATTTAAATATCTGCTTCGTATTTGTATAATATATTCTGTCCCCAAACTCCAGCCAACGTGTCTGTAGTTAATTGCTGGTATATTGATACTTTGTGTTCAGTTCATTATACAAGGAGCCCTGAATGGTTTGTTTCTGATAATTAGCTATAATAGTACTTTTGTAATGGTACTAGTGGTAGTTCTATAGCTTCTTCTTCTAAGCATGTGTGATATATAATTTCCTATTGAAGTACCTCCAGTTCCATCATTCAAGTAAAACAGATCTGCATTCACAGTTTGCAAAAGATGTCTGTGAATGAAATCACTCAGTGCTCTAGAAACCTTTAAGCATTTGTATCTCAAGAACATAGGCTAAATACTTGGCTAATGAATAATATCATGGCTTCCTTGCTTTCTCTTCTCAAATCCCAATGGCTCTGATGGATTATCTGCAGCATCTTCCTTCTCATGGAAGCTAGAATAATCAGTTTATCTCCCTTGAATAGCAGTTCATCATTTTCATTGATTTCTTCTCTGCAGGTAAACTATTCTCTGTTTTCAAGTGTCACTTTACTCTTTTCTTCAGGCTATCCATCTCTTATCACTGTTTGTAACCTCTGGAGATGAGCATTCTTCTATTGGCTTTCTGACCTAGGCAAGTCTTCCTTCTAAAACTACTGAAGTACCTGGGGTGTCTGAGAATCTCCCACTACATTAGTATCTGCCATAACTTCATGCATTTGAGACTTCCCCTCCTGCCTCGTGTCACTCTGTAGCTCACTGGTAAACTATGATGGTTGGGAGTTACTTTATGATTTGGGAGCTTTAACTATAACTCCTACCCTATCAATATTTGTTATGGGTAACATTTCAAAAGCAGGTGTGTATAACTGCACATAGTTACATATAACTTATTCTTTTCGTATTTTTTTCCTTTTGATGTTGTGTTACAATTATGCAAAAAAGAAGCATCTATCTATATGCTTTAGGGGCATTTGACAGAAATTTTAGCCTGCTAAAAACCAGCAGCTAACCTCCAACTAAATGTTCTCTTACAATTAGCCTTAACCATATGTCACTTCCATCAGGCCTGTCCCTTCTAGAAAGTTTGCTTAAAATGATAGATCTTAGTCAACCTGTCTAGTAAAATACTCTATATGGGAGCATGTATTGACTATTTCCACATGAACACAGTTAAATAGGTATCTAAGTAACTCTGTGTGCCTCCAGACTGGCTCACATACATCAGGTAATTGTACCTGAGTTAGGTGCACACTAAGGTAACTATAGTATGTTTTCTTTTCAAGCTACACTGTCCCAATGCCTTCCTGTAAAGCATTTTCCCTTGGGATGCTGAAAATTAGTGAAGATCACGCGTAGCTTCTTATACCTTGAAAGCAGCAGACACAGTTCAAACTGCTGCGTCTAGGTCCTCCAGATTCAAACCCTAGTACAAATAATCCAGTTAATGTTATGCCGAGTTTCAGTGCTATGTTATACTCAGCTGCAAAGCATAAAAATATGTTAAAATAAGTGGTGTTTGCCAAATGATACCAAGCCTAATGGATGTTAATATTAAAAATCAAATTCAATGCAAATGCAACACACAGTTTCGTTCCCATTCTCTTTATTTGGTATGCTTGTGAAATATTTTATATTTAAAATGTTAGATTTATAAATACCATCAGAGACCTAAAGCATAGTGTTGAATTTCAGTGTATGATTCAGTTGGCAGTTGTAAAAATGTATACATGCAATTCGGCGGGTAGTGAAGACATACCCTTGGGGTCATATGTGGCCTAGCATAAAAGGGTGTTCTTCCACTGGTTTCCAGCTGAGTTGCATCTACTTACTTTGGAGCTGAATTTGTTCTTGGGCATGTAATGATTTGTGCTATAGTCCTTCTGCTCTCCCATCTGGCTGTCTTGTGCTCTCTTGTTTGTTTGTGTTTTTGTCTCTGCTCGTTATCTCTTGTCTGATACTTAGATTGTAAGCTTTTTGGAGCAGGCACCATCAATTTGTTCTAGTTTGTACAGTGCCTCGCATAATGAGGTCCTGGCTCATGACATTAATATCAAAGCAGTAATAACAGACAGTTTGCATATCATTTACCCTAGTTCTCTTCTCTGAAATAGTTAGGAAGGGGTAACAAATAGAGGGAAAGGACCAAAAGATGTAAAGATTGTTTTCATCTCTCTGCACCACCTTTTTAACAACTCACATGGGTTCTTTTCTTTAACAAAGTGAAATGTAAGGCATAGAACTGTGGTGTCACAGAATGGAAGAAAAAGATGGCATCCATTTTAAATGTTTACTGACTTTTTTTTGTAGGGATGAGGCTAGGGAGGAGTTTCTGCGCATGGGTTAGACCAGGGGTCTCCAAACTTTTCAGCCCGAGGGCCGCATTAACTATCAAATAGCAGTTCGGGGGCCGACAACACACTCGAGGTCCAAATAAAAAAGAATCAAAACATGGATGTTGTTTTTAATTATTTATTTAATATTATTTTATTCAGTTATTATTTAATAACACATTGATACACTACACATGAACACTACACATGAACACCTGTTCACTACACATGAACACTACACATGAACACTACACATGAACACCTGTTCACTACACATGAACACTACACATCAACCCCCCAACTGACCCACCCAGCCAGGTCTCTCCCCCCAAAACCTCCTTTCCTCCAACCCCCAACTGACCCACCCAGCCAGGTCTCTCCCCCCAAAACCTCCTTTCCTCCAACCCCCCCCCCCAACTGACCCACCCAGCCAGGTCTCTCCCCCAAAAACCTCCTTTCCTCCAACCCCCCCCCCCCCAAATGACCCACCCAGCCAGGTCTCTCCCCCCCAAACCTCCTTTCCTCCAACCCCCAACTGACCCACCCAGCCAGGTCTCTCCCCCCAAAACCTCCTTTCCTCCAACCCCCCCCCCCCAAATGACCCACCCAGCCAGGTCTCTCACCCCAAAACCTCCTTTCCTCCACCCCCCCCCCCCAAATGACCCACCCAGCCAGGTCTCTCACCCCAAAACCTCCTTCCCTCCCACCCACCCCCCAACTGACCCGCTCAACCCGGTCTCCCCACAGACCGGTTCGCCGCCTGGCAGTGGGTGGCTCCTTGTTTCGCCCCCTGTAACTGTGTGGCGGTGCGGCGCGTCCCGGCCCCAGCTCTGAGCCGTCCCTGGCCGGCGGCGGCAGCCGAGCACGCGGCGGGTCCCAGCCCCGCGGCGGCAGTCGAGCACGCGGCGGGTCCCGGCCCCGCGGCGGCAGCCGAGCACGCGGCGCGTCCCGGCCCCGCGGTTGGCGGCCCGCGCGGCGCTTCCAGGCCCCAGCGCGGAGCCGTCCCAGCGAAAAGCTCAAAAGAGCCAAAAATTCCCTAAAGAGCCAAAAAGATCTCCACGGGCCGGATGAGAGGGCCTCGCGGGCCGCATCCGGCCCGCGGGCCGTAGTTTGGAGACCCCTGGGTTAGACTAATCATATTGGCTGGTTATTCTCAATGATTTCTTTTTTATTTAGTATGTTTGAATAAATTGAGGAAATATACCTGCTGTTAATGCCATTTACCCTTGTACTGTAGACTTTACTCATATGAGCAGCCCTATTGAAATCCATAGGGGTTTGATCTTGCAAAGTGCCAAGAGATGCTAAGCACTTTGGGACCAATTCAACAAAGCACTTAAGTATATGCTTAACATTAAACATTTGCTTAAGTGCTTTGCTGGATTAGTATCAGTATTCAGTGCTTTGATGGATCGAACTCAGCCATAGGTAATGTGTTAATGTAGATGCATGGTGTGTGTATCCATTGCTAGGCTCATAAAGTAACCGAGAGTAAGGGGACACCTTACCTTATCCTACAAAATTAAAGGTAAATATTCTACAGAAGAAAAGGAAGGATAACTTGTACTGGTCCAGCCATACTCTGTCCCATTGTGAAACAGCACAAAACTTTTTAGGGCAGTTTGTGGTCTTCAATGCCTCTGAACAAAGATGTAAATATCTAGTTAAGATGTTACTTTTTAGCAAAACGTTACAAAGGAAATTACTTAGAAGGGCAGAAGTTGATTTCAGTGACTGTCTCTTGAATATTATTCTGTGGTGGACTGCATGTATCAGATTATAAATCTTCATGGCTGCCATACAGATCTTCTCTTTTCCTCTGTTCCCAATAGCATCATCGTCTTACATAGCATTCTTTTACAAAGGATATTTGCATATTACAGATATCCCGGGTATGGCTGGGGAGAGTCAAACGTTTATTTCTGGAGAGGGAGCAATTCTCAGGTAATAGTTTCCAGGGGGGATTAAAGAAACATTATTTCACTATTGTGTAATGTTCTGCACTGATGACAGAGGATTCTGGTGCAGCCTCAATGTCAAAACTATGGTCAAAATACTGAAAGAGTTTAAGATTGCCAAGATTGACATTCACGTTAGACATTGGTAAATTAGTTTATTAGTCTGTGGGTACTAAAGGAGTTAAAACTGGACAGATCAGTAAGATCTATAGGCAGATCTTACAATCAAATGTGCATACTTACATATTGTGTGAGTGTGTGTATAAAAACACTTCACTGGAGTGAAGATTAACAAACATCTGACTTCTCTGAACCAGTCTAATGGATGCAAGGTCAATGGTACAGGTAATGGTCCTCAAGGAAGTAATAAAACTGGATGTATCCATTGAGCATATGGAAATAATTGATTGAAACAGCTAGCCTCACCAAGGAGGGTTGTGTGCCTAGATGGAAAGGCTAAAGAGGCCTCTTTAAAAACAACTTTCTTCTATCCAAAAAACGAGAGGCAGCCAAAATGTAGGCTGTAAGTGGCAGGTGAACAGTCACAGTGATCCCATTTGCTGCAGTCTGAAGGAAGAAAGAGTGTAGTCTGTGCAGGTGTACTGGACTGGTTCATTCTGAAGCAAAGACATCTCAAATGTGTGCGTTATGATGCATTAATTGTATTGCAGTAGCACATAGAAGCCCCAAACAAGGATCGGTCCAGGGGCTCTACAGACATGTAACAAAGTCCCTGCCTCAGAGCAAATAAATGACAAAAGGGATGTGACAGGTACACAAGATGGAAGTGGATTGGGAAGACTCAGGAATGACAAACCAAACAAAGTTAACCAGAAAAGCAGAGGTCCCAGCTTGTTGGTTTTGGGGGCCATTGTCATACAGGTAAAACAGCTCGTTGATCTAGAATATTCAAATTGAAAATGCATGGTTATTTCGTGAATAGCAAAAATATCGGTGCTTGGGTGTTAACAGGGGTTAGTGTGTATCAAATGAACCAAACTCACTTGAATGCTGTACTTGTAGTATCTATGGATAATGGTAGATTAGCCATAAGGACTTTTCTGCCACAGAGGTTAAGAAAACATCAAAGTGCTTAAGTGCTTGTTTGTCAAATGATGGATGGGTGGAATTGCAAATCTGAACTAAAAATGATTAAGCAGTGATCAGAAAGGACAGCATCAGTAATTATTCGTTTCAGACCACCAGATCACATGATATTGCAATCTCCAGATGTAAATTGGCCTAGTCAGAATTCAAGAGAGTAAAATCTAGTTAGTATCTACATTGCATAGAGAAGAAGCTTAATATCTGGGTAGAATCAGACAGAAGACACCTGCGACCATCCAAGTTGCATAAAAACCAGAGGGCTGGAGATATGGGATGCCGAATTCCTCAGCAGAAAGAAGAGGTTGCCTTATGAGTTGCAAAAAAGAAGGGAGTGGGGAACTGTACAACTGCAAGCTGTGGAGCCAAATAAGAGCTGAGCTTCTACTAATGCTCTCCAGGCTTCCCACACTGACACTCTACACTCCTGATATAACTGCCTGTAGCCCTTCCGAATATATATGGAGGCTTCTGTGTGGCCATGAGTGGGAGGCCATGGATATAATACAAATTCTGAGTTCCTGGTGTACTGAACTTATCCCCTGTGGGCAGAAGCACTGGTAGAATCTGAATTCCTGTCTCCTTATAGTCCCCTCTGCCCTTAAAATAAATTTCTTTTGACATGCTTTTAAGCCCCAGAATTCTCTTCAAAGAGGTGTCAATGATATTGATAGGGGAGGAGGTGCTGCAGGAGCAGGAGAGGAACTAGTACAGCTGCTGCACTCCTCATGAAGAACACAGCTTCCAGAGCAGGGATATTATTGGAATGAGGGTGAGGGGAAGCAAAAGTGAGGCAGCATGGCTGAGGGAACATGCTGAGGAACTAAGTTGCTGGCTAAGGAGTTGCAAAACAGGAGCTCTGGGGACATTTGGGAGGTTATGGGAACTATGGTAAGGGGGATTTCTGTGGTAGGGGAAGCTGAGTGAAGCACTGCTAAAGGAGGCATAGTGAGGAGGGAAAGGGGGATAGAGAGGGAGTTGTCGGAGCTGACTGCATTGGTTGTGCTAGTGCATTGCATCAAAACTTGCACATAAGTAATTGAGTCTCAGTCCACTGAAACTTTACCCCAAGTTTTTGTTTTGCTAAATTATGTTAGTGTCTAAATAGCTCAGTGAAGGATCAGGGCCCTACTGTGCCAAGCGGTGTCCAAACAAGTAACAAACAAGACAGCCTCTACTTGAGTGTTCACAATATAGGTGTCAAGGCACAGCAAGATGGCAAAACTGACAAACAGGTGGGGGTGGATTTAGTAGGTCAGGGCAACAGTAAAACCAAGTTTAGCAGAAACCCTGTATCGTATTATTGGACAAACTCTTTTTTATTGTGGCCTTTCTATTAATGGACTGAACCACTTTTGCATGTGAATGCAAGGCACATTTCAGTAAATGAACAGACATTACAATCAAATGATCTCTCTGATATATTCCTTAAGGAAGAGAAAATCCTTGGAACTCCCATGGGATGTGGAAGGACCTAACTGCTGAAGTAGGGTATGTCTATACTCCGGAGCGATTGATCCATCAGGGGTCGATTGATCGCATCTAGTGACGACGTGATAAATCAACCACCAAGCATTCTCCCGTTGACTCCAGAACTCCACTGGAGCAAAAAGTGTCAGCGGAGTCCATGGGGGAGCGGCAGCAGTTGACCTGCTGCAGTGAAGACCATGCGGTAAGTAGCTCTAAGTAAGTTGACTTCAGCTACACTATTTTTGTAGCTGAGGTTGAGTAACTTAGACTGACTACGCTTGTCCCTCCCCCCCCTCCTCCCCCCGCATCTCCTAGTCTAGACCAGGCCATAGAGGGAAAATACCATTGCTAAGTTTTGACTTTACTTAGCATATTGAACTCCAGTGGAAGGTACCATTGAGAAAGATTGCTCTAGTGCAGCCTAAGTTGTAGTATCAAGCTAGCTTCCCCAACGAACTGTATTGAGGTTAGTGCTAGTTATAGGGCTGGTCTTCACTAGGGGGGGGTAGATCGGCTGTAGATACACAAATTCAGCTACATTAACAATGTAGCTGAATTTGGTGTATCTACAGCTGACTTACCTGCCGTCCTCATGGCGGCGGCAGTCGGTGGCGCGCTCCCCCGTCGACTCCAGCTTGCGCCTTTTGGCAAGCTGGAATTCCGGAGTCGACGGGGATGCTGCTGGCGATCGATTTATTGCATCTTGACGAGACGTGCTAAATCGATCACCAAAAGATCGATCCCTGCCGGCTTTAATGAAGACAAGCCCATACTCTTCATATAAGACATGAGGTAATTATCATAGTCATCAAAGATACTGATGAAGTCAAATTAAGAGGGTTGTGTAGAAGGTAGAATTTAGTGTGAAATTGCACAAGGACCTGGGAGAATTTTAAGTAGAATAAAAGAATGAGCTTCAGTTTATGGACTAATGCAAGAGAACGGCAATGCAGAATGCTATCTGGAGGTGATACTAGATCACAAACTAAGCATGAGTCCATGTGATTGTAATTTTATAAAGGAAATGTTGTAATGGGATATGCCATACTTGCAGGGACACTTTTTGATAAGTCTAGAGTGGTGTTAATTCCTTTTTATAAAGGCCACAACTAGAACTCTGAATTGTTGGGTAAGCAATATTGAAAGGACATTGATAAATTTAAGAGGGCGGAAAGCAGGTCTGCACAAATGATTAAAGTATTAGAGGGCATGGTGTCATCAGGAGAGACTGAATTAAATGGATAGGTACAGTTAGAAGGGAGTTGACATATAGAGAAGACATGGAAATAGGCGAAGTACCTAGGAGGTAGTGCATGTTGTGTGGTGTTTTTGTTTTGTCAAAGGCAGTGGAGGAATTATTTAATGTGATCAAAAGGATTAAGATGAGATGAGTAAAAGGCAAACGTATCAAAGATAATTCTGAGAATGGAATAGTTTGCCTAGAGAAGTTCTTGGTGCTCTTTCAGAATACAAGAGAAAATTGGTTATAAAGTTTAGATATTTAGAGCAGACTAACTTCAACACTTATATGGTTTGGATGATTTAACTCAATGATACAAGTAGTCCTCTCCAACCATACAATATATGATTTTGGAAAATACTATTTGTTAGGACTTATTAAATATCAACCCCCCCCCCACTTTTAATACATTTCTGTAATTATATGGATCCCTGTGTAACATATGGGTAATTTACCTATTTTTATTTTATGTATTTAGATTAGCTTGCAGGAACAGTCTTTGATATATGTTTGTATGTGCTGATCACATTGAAGCCAAGGCTTGTTGGAGCTTTACTTTGAAAACAAATGAAATTATATAACTTCTGTATAACACATTCAGAATCCTACACATTTCAGTAAAATCAGCTGAAACATTCTGGAACATCTACTGGAGGAAAATGAATTTTAGGTTTGCTTCTAAATAGGAATAGGGAGTTGGCTGGTCCAGAACATTGTGTCACATTAGCTGTTAAAAATGCTTCCAATGAATTTAAAACTAGTTATCTTTTTAGTTTCCCGTTGCATCGTTTTGGTGCTGAAAAACACTTATGTAGTTGCCTTTATTTTCACAGGGCAGGCTGCAGTAGAAACAAGTATTTTCTCCTCATCGTACAAGGAGGCTTTGAGATAGGGATCCCATGAAGACTTTCTGTTTTGATCAACTAGATGTTGCATGTGAGGCAAAACATAACATGTTCTGATTCTGTACCACAGAGAATGAAATTTAGCAGAAATATTTCCTAATATGGAATTTGTTCGTCTCAACACTTTATGCACAATAAATCTCACTTCAAAATCTGGCAGAGATGGCTATTGGAGTGGCTCTTCTCAGCTGAGCAGGATAGACAAATCCCAATCAGGACTAAAGCATGTGTTGTGCCTGTCTAGGAGTTCATGGACAGATCTCCCAATTTTTTTACAAAGTGTTAGCTTTCATTTAAAAAGGTCTGTCTATCTACTGTTGCAGATTTAAAGAAAACCTTGAAAACATGACCCATGTGTAACTGATGGAGATATCTGCCTGAATTTGCAGGAAACCTGAAACAACAATTCTGACATCTGAACTGCTCCATTGACCTGAATGAGATGCCTGTGATGATACTTTGTGTCAATATTTAACTATTTATCAAAACGTGTAAGAAAAGAGAAGCAGCATCAGATTATCAAGATCTCCAGTCTATGCTGAGGGACCACATTGTGGGGAGGGAAGGCCTTTAACAACACATGGCAGAATTCAGCAGCAGTGTGATTGGTTTCATTTTTCTGAGGGGGGGAGGACTCAATATTCAGTGGTTAAGGAAACATTAAACCAAAGTCTTCGGTAGTATGAGAGGGTAAAAACTCTGTGTGGGGAATAGAGATGCTGGAGTTGCCAGCAAGGACTCCAGAGGGATAGAAGATAGAGGATATCAGACACTTTCAGTGAATTTAACACAGGCACCATCTATTTCTCAGTGAGCCTGAGTCTGTTTCTGTGGGATGAGCAGAATGAAGGAATGTCCCATTGAGTCAGTAATGGCAGAGCATGTTGGATGAGGCCCTGTCTGTCCATTTTGAATGTGTATGTTGTTTAGGTCAATACCTTCTAATGTGTTTGTACCAGTGATTGTGGTTTCCTGCGGGAAGCACAGTGGGGTCCCGATTCTGAATGGAACCTTTGGGTGTATTGCAATACAAATAGTCTTTAATAAAGAACTTTAGAAGCAGTGTTGTTAACACTAGCTGTAGGAGTGTAGTTATATGAATTAGATTGTCAGCTCTTTGGAACAAGGACCATCTTTGTGTTTTGTGTGTGTATAACACCTAGCACAATGGAGTCCTGGGCTGATACTAGGACTCCCAGGCACTACTGCAGTACAAATGATAACCTACCAAAGTTACAGGATGAAAGAGATTCTAGCCAACTAACAGTTTGCAGAAGCATCTACCATCTAGTATGGCCCTATTCTCTTTCAGTAGGCTAAGGAGTCATTTGAAGTGAAATGTGGAGATGGCTAATATGGCTATGAGAGTACAAGTCTTTGATATATGTTTGTACGGTTTTAACAGGATTTCAAGACCAGAATCTTCTAGTTCAACCAAAGCAGCCTTTCATTAGATCTGATCATGAAAACAGTGGACCAAAGAGGACCAATATTCACCATTGTTCAGGTATGTCACGTCCTATTTTAAGTAACTATATGATTTGTATAAATCTGACATTTTCTCATTTTTGACACAGCCATTTAATTTGCACAATCCCACTGGTGAAAAGTGATGAATAAAACCCTTCTCCAGATGTTTAAATAGATTTCCTAGATCGCATTTTCTCCTCTTTTCCCCCTTTGTATCCTTATGTTGAAGACATCAGTTAAAGCTAACAAAATTCAAGTAAATTCACAGTGCTGAACCTTGGAGACTACTACTGGAGAATTCTTACTTTTCAACTTCTCATCTTAGGTAAACATTTCTAAGTTTTGGGCAAAGCCTTTTCTTTCCTGTAAATGTCATTTAATACATAAAAGGTGCTGAAACTCTGACAGACTTAGGATGAGGTACCTTACTTGTATTTCCTAAAGTACCCCTACCCCTTATCTATGTGTCTAAATTATTTTATCATCCACTTAATAGCAGAGCAAATTAGTCCTCCCCTCTGATTTTTGTACACATTATGCTGAGACATGCCCACACTAATATGCTTTCTGATAAAGTAAATGATTACACTGTCAGAGCACAAATCTTATTTGGTCTCTAGTAAAGTCAAGGAAGAGAGCTGAGTCTGCATCAGGATTGCTTACTCGAGGAGAATTGGAGATTTATTAGTAGATTTCATTAAATATATGGAAGACCCCAGCAGTCAAGGTTGGAAACTGAGAATGCAAGAACTAACCAGTCTGTACAAAGCAAAATAGGTTTAGCAAGAAATATCATAGAAGTGTAATACATTGTACACCCCTCTGCTGGGTAAATCCAGGCAGCTGTTCAACAGTGAAGTGGTTTTAGAATTTTGACTTTGGTTCAGTCTGATCAAGTGATGTTTAAAGATGTGCCATTTAATGCTTCAGCATCAGCTGACAGCAAGGCAGTATGTTGAGATAGTGTTCATGGCAAAAAGCAGCTTTCCTTTGATTTTAAGGAAAGGTAGTTGTGTTTGTGTGAGAGGAATAATGATGCTTTATTTCTACTTGTGGGGTATCACCTGTCACAGTAAATCTGGTGCCAGAGAAAGAAGCATCATTCTTGTCCTCGCCCTTGATCAGACAAAAGACGAAGTGGGACTTTAAGTGAAGCAAAATTGAGACCAATTTTGACACATTGTTTCTGAAAAACTTCCTAAAATGTTGTTATCTGTGAATGTGTTTGGTATTCATAAGTGTTAGCTGAATATTTTCAGATGCTAATTTGATTGTAACAGGTTCCATCCCCCGATCTGTTAGGGACACTATACATTTTTATAGGTGATTTAATCTTTTCTATTGCTGCATCTGTCTGGAAAATCAAGTGCAGTAAGTACGGCCTATGAAAGGAACACGAGGTTTTTGAACAGGAGCCCAACTTCAGATGTATTATTATTATTGTTGTTGTTGTTTGTATGTCCACAGTGCCTAAGACCCCAGTTGTGAACCAGGACCCTGTTGTGCTAGGGGCTGTACAAACACAGAACAAAAAGATGGTCCCTGACCTAAAGAGCTTACAATCTAAGTATAAACAAGAGACAACAGATGGACAGGTTGGGGAGTACAAGGAAACAATGAGACAGTATTGCTCAACATGTCAGTCTCTGCACACCAAGATCCTCACCGTTGTCAAGTTTTATTTGTAGAATTCACCAAAAATGAATGATTTAAGGAGGGACTTGAAGGAGGATAACGAGCTGGCTTTATGGGTGTTTATGAGGAGCTCCTCCCAAGCATGAGGGGAGCACAGGAGAAAGCAGAATGAAAGTGCTTGTTTTGAAAAGTTAACAAGTGGGAGATGGAGGCTGGCATCACTGGCCAATCAGAGGCAAGAGCTGACATCTCGCTAGAGAATGACAAACGTTAGGTACGGTGGGGATGGGCTGTGAAGGGCCTTGAAAGTGAACCAAACAGCATATGTTTTCTGTGATAATGGGGAGCCAGTGGAGGGATGAGGGGTGACATGGTCAAAACAAGAACAATGAATGAAAAGAATACTGATTTATAAGTATAGTCCAACTTACTGATGAGTGATGCACTTTTGAAGCTGGGGATGAATGTCTGTGACCTGTGAGAGGAAATCAAAGACAGATGACAGAGACCAATACAGATAAAGTCAAATGACAAAGTTGTCTGTTAATGTTAGCTCCTTCACAGCAAAAATTCACAAGTCACTAACTGAAGATTTCTGTGTCCTTTTGAGTGTCCTTTGTTAAATGCTGCCGCCATTCAATTTCCAGCCTTGTTAATGGTCAAATAAAGTATAAATTGGCAAAGGAGGGAGAATTTAAATGACTTGGACAATTAAAGATTAAATCCTGATTTCAATGGGGTCAGGATTTCACCTTGAGTTTCTCTAGGTAATAAAGGACCCTCTTCTGGCTCTGGGCTGTTGTAGCACAAAGGGACATGGTTACAATCTACTGGTATGAATGTTGTGCTGACCTATCTTGTGACATGCTGTCTTTGGTACATATGGTTGGAAGTGGTGATCCATTCCTTCTACAAGGTCCAGAGATTCAGGGCTCATTGGGAGTGGGTTGTATGTTTAAATGAGTTCTTTGTCCTCCTGAGCAAACTTCCACTGGTCCTGCCCTGTGCTCTCCTTTCTTGGTGCTTCAGATATTGAATAGTATGCACCACAATGCTCTGGAGGGGAAGTGTGGCAGGGTGACCACCCGCCCCCTACCAGAAGGGGCTTGGAAAGGCCCCAAAAGGGGTTTGGAATAGCCCAGAAGGGGGTTAAGGCTGGGAGCCAGCAGGCTTTGCCTGATTGGGCATGAGGCCCAGCTGGGCGGCCACGCCCCAAACACTCCCATCCAGGATATAAGGGCTGGGAGGCAGAGAGGCAGGGACAGTCTTCCTCTGCATCTAGCAGGGGCAGTCTCCTCTGCAGTCAGAGTGAGACAGGCCTGCTGCAGGAAGCCTGAAAAAAGGTACTAGGCTGGGTGCAGGGCTGGGGCTAGGCGGTAGGAGCTGGGGAAAGCTCTAGCCTGAGAGCCCCAGGCTGCAAGTGCAGGCAAGGGCCTAAAGTCAGTCTTCTCTGTTAGTAGAGGGAGACAGGGCCTGGCTGCACGGAGCCTGTACCGGGGTACCCAGACTGGGACAGGGCGAGGGCAAGGCAGCTGGGAGCCAGGGAGCCTAAGCTCTAGCGAGAAGGCCCCAGCTTGCTGAGCCTAGGGAAGGCCCGACTCACTGGGTACTGGGGGTTGCCAGGGGGCGGCCCAGGGCTGGTGATAGCTGTAGTAGGCCAACCCCTTCTCGCCGGTGATGAGTAGCCATGATACTGCAGTCCGCCCCAGTGAGCGGGGGCAAGTAGTGACTGACAGTGGCACAATCTGAGGCGAGTTGGGGATAGTGGGTGGTAACCAGGGGGGTACTGCAGGGTGCAGCACCCCCAAAAGGGGCTCCGGGGTCCAGAAAGGGCATGGGGCCAGAGTGTGGAGAAGCGGACGTCGGCCAACAGAGGGCGCTCCAGGGGTCAAAGAGCTAATTCCCGTGACGACCAGACGGGGGCGCCGCAGGGGTGAGTGACCGACCCCGTTACAGGAAGGTGTTCAAGAATCTCTGAAGTAAGATTGTTTGGGATGGGAGCTAGCTAAGAGTGTTGCTGGGGGTGTCTCATCCTTTCTTTCTGGTCCCTAAGATCTGACCTTATACTGTCTCCCAGGCTGTGACTCCATTGGGATGTTAATTAGAAACATGTTCCTACATGAATCTGTATCGGCATGCATGACTGGGGGAGACAATACTCTCAGATAAAATACCTGCCAAAATTAATAATAGAGCTTATTATTTTAACTCTGGTTCAGAGAATCCCACTGTCTAAGGATCTTCTAATCTTTTTAGAAACTGCATTTTTTTTGCTATAATCAGACCCAACCCCAATGTCTTTTTAGTCAGAATGAAGAACTGTTCATAGCAAAGGCACAGTTGGGTGCTATAAGAAATGAAGAAGGGCAGTTATACTTTTCAAAAATCCATTTGACGTAATTTTTCAGACAAACAAGTCGCTCTATATTGTCCATAGTTAATTAGTTAATGATTAGAGAAATTTAAAATGAAATGTAAGTGGAGGAGAATGTTTGTTTCCTTTCTAGTAGTGTGTTCCTTACTAATTATTTACATACCAGCACTTCAGTGTAAATCGAAGATCATTAGCAGATGAGCCATTAGTGCTGGACAAAACTCAAAAGATGCAAAATGTCAATGCGGGTAAGTGCCAAAGTTTGGATTCTTCTACAAAGCTTAATTCAAAGCCTGCAAAACTGGAGAGGAAAACTGAGAACTGAACAGGATCTCTCATGAAAATTCCAGCTCACTCTATTTCTGACCAAGCCAGAGTTCCACAAGAACTGCTTTTCTCAGAGCATGTGCATATGTAAATTTGACATTTACCCATGAATGTGCCCAGCTAACCAGCCATGAGTGTACACAAATACTTGGTATGCATGTGAAAATCTTATTTCAAAGCATGGAAGTTTATAGACAAGGTTGTATAAAGACAGCTCCATGCACCGTTGTTCATTCTACACACTCAGAATCCAACATAGATTCCAAAGTACACATGGAATGTTGAGTTTGCATCTCTAATGGGAATTTACTCAAGCTACACTTCTGAGTGACCAAAGTAATGGCTTTTTTATTAGCCCATTGACAGTATAGATCCCCACTCATAAGTAAACCACTAAGGAGGTGAGAATAAGGAGGATATTTACGAAGCAAGGGTTGAACAATGGTGTCAGATATTGAGGTCAGCTCAAGAAGGTAATACTGTGTAAAAGTGGGGACTGAGCTCCAGAAAGCAGCTCTCCATATTTTGACAATTGGAACATTCCAAAGGCTTGTGTTAGCGGATGCTGTACTTCTAGCTGAAAGCACAAAGATACTTCCAAGTGCAAGATGCTAACTGAAGAAGTAACTTGTTCCTTAGTCCTATCACTACAAAATATAAATAATACCATGCCAGCCAGTGCCTCCAGATTTGTTTTACAGTAGAGATTGGAGTCTCGGGATTCTTCTCTTCTTTTCATAGTCTCCTGGTGTTGAAGATTAACATTTTTATAATTTTTTAAGGGTAAAGGGACCATTATAATCTTGTAGCCTGATGTCTTGTGCAACACAGGCCATAGAATTTCACCAAGTGATTCCAGCATGAAGCTCATAATTGGTGGAGCTACAGCATATCTTTTAGAAAAACACCCAACTTTGATTTTAAAGCTTTCTATGATGGAAAAATCACCATGTCTCTAGGTAAGTTGTTCCAATAGTGAATGCCCCTCTCTGTTAAGAATATTTTGATGCAGAACTGAGTCCACAGTGTCTTTTGACCTAGCAGACCATCCAGGCCCTTTTGACAAAAAAAACACCCTGGTCTTAGCGAGTGGAGGAAAACAAGGAAGAAATTACTGCCAAACTACCAAGTAGAAGAATCCAAGGGATTCTGGGTTGCTGCTCTGGAAGCAAGTTACAACATGTGGGGTTCAAGCCTCCTTATACAAATAACCATACTAAAGGATGTTCTTCGGCTTGAGAGGTCAGATTTCCTAGAGGATTCTGGGAGTGTTATAAAGTTCAGACAACAGTAGGGATCTGTATTGACAATACTCAAAGGAGAAAAATAAATCTTGGTTTACTTTATCAAACTGTGTGTGTTCGTTTATGTAAAGTAACCTTGAAATTCCTTTAAGCTCACTTTGCTATGGAAACTAATGAGAAAAAGTGACTCAATTGGCATGGGCTGCCTACTTAATTTATCCCGTGAGATAATTCTGACAGGTTTTAAAATACTTATGATGGCTTCTACAAATTTGTCATTAATAAGTATTCTTTAAATATAGCAATTGTCTTTGCAATTTGCTACATATGAGTTGTATGTGTCTTGAATGAGCATTATGGGAATGGAATTCCATTTATTGATAACTTATTACTGTGCTTATTTGGTATGAATGAATCTCTCAAGTGGAAAACGGAATAAATAAAATCCTACTACTGTGAAATTTTTGTTTAGTCAAAATCTATCTGATTTGGGTCCTTGTTCTTATTTCCCTGCGTGTACCACTATTGAAATACCTGAACCTTCGAGTGAATGATGTTTCAAGCACCCAACAAGTTGAGATCAATAAGCATTGCATTGTAAAAAGAAGCAATGAGGCTTCTTGTCTTGTTTCACTACTGGATACCTTGGTAGCGTCATCTGTACATTTCTGGCCAATGTAGTGTAGCTTTTGGTACAGTGCTCTTTGTGTCCTTCCCCTGCCCTTTTCTTTTCCCTCTTTCAGTTCAAATTTTAATCAGAGCCATTCCACAATCCATAGGACTTCAGTGAATAGTTTTGACATAGGATTTTTTCACTTAAATCTCAACTGCTCCTCATACAATATACAGATTACCAGTATGTCCCCATCTTTAGAATATAAGAATGGCCTTACTGGGTCAGACCACTAGTCCATCTATCCCAGTGTCCTGTCTTCACACAGTGGTCAGTGACAGATGCCTCAGAAGGAATAAACAGAACAGGACAATTATCAAGTGCTTCATCTCCTGTTGTCCAGTCCCAGCTTCTGGTAGTTGGAGGTTAAGGGACACTCAGAGCATTGGGTTGAGTACTTGACCATTTTGGCTAACAGCCATTGATGGGCCTATCATCCATGAATTTATCTAAACTTTTGTTGAACCCAGTTCTATTTTTGGCCTTCATTGCATCCCCGATCAATGAATTTCACAAGATGACTGTATATTGTGTGAAGAAACAC
Source organism: Sternotherus odoratus (assembly GCA_032164245.1). Classification (NCBI taxonomy): domain Eukaryota; kingdom Metazoa; phylum Chordata; order Testudines; family Kinosternidae; genus Sternotherus; species Sternotherus odoratus. The sequence continues at coordinate 15,971,322 of JAVMKO010000007.1, read as the reverse complement.
TACTTAAGTTAGTTTTAAGCTTGCTGCCTATTAATTTTGTTGGATGACCTCTGGTTCTTGTGGTGTTTCCCTTCAAATAACAGTCTCTTATTTCCTTTCTCCACACTATTCATGATTTTATGGACCTGTATCATGCCTCCCATAGGGGTCTTTTTTCTAAGATGAACAGTCCATCTTTTTAATCTCTCTGCTGCATACCCCTAATAATTTTTGCTGTCCTTCTTTGAACCTTTTCCAATTCTAATATCTTTTTGGAGATGGGGGTATTATCTGTATAAAACCACAGATGTACATATCCACCACTGTTTAGATGTGTGGAGACATGACAATGGGCATCTTGCATCTACTGGCCAGCTCTAATTCTGCAGAACTCCAGATCCACTGGAAACCTTGTATACTCCAGGAACTTCAGTTAATCCAGCTATAAAATTGAATAAATCAACATGGATTGGCATGACAGTCTCCGCCCTGCTCTGTAACTCCTAGCTGGTCTCCCAGTAGAGAAAGGAAGTGCAGGAAGAGCCTTGTTTGTTGCTAAATGTTTGACATTTTGACAAATGAAAAATAAAACAGCCCACTTACCAGCTCTGAGGGCTGACAAAATAGCGTATTGCTCAGTTATTTGACAGGTGACCTGACCATTGCTATGGGAACCAGCAGGAAGCAAAGTGCCACATGATGGAAGCTGCTGCTGAGTGACAAAGGCTAATAACATGAAATAAATGAAGGGGCTAAGAGGTCAGAAACATTCTAGTGGCTCGCAAGTAGAGTCTGACTATGAAAATGTTTTTGTATCTTGAACAGATGGTTACAGAGAGGAAAATTTGAGAAGTAGCTAGAACCCTCCGCATCCCCCAAACTTCCCAGCTTTATTCTTCTTGCATTTGCTTAGCATTTAACTGTGGAATGGAGACTCAAAAATTGACACAGAGTGCTTTAAAAATGCAATAGAAAAAGTAGAGGAAAATCAATAATGGTGTGAGGAATGACTCCAACAGCTTGTATTTTCACAGTGGTAATCAAAAAGTAATTTTATATCCAATAATTTGTATCGATTGTTTGTGAAACTATAATGCATTATGCCATAAGCCTGGTTGTGTGGTTATAAATATGTGTACCATTTTGTTGGGCTTGTTCTTTTCTTATCGAGTTTCATTTTCTCTAAGAGGAATCTTATTTTGCGGTGTTAATACATGGCAGCGAGGTATAGGGTCATGCACATTATTTTAGCAAAGAGTCGCAGCCTCGCTGTCTGCTCTTACCTTATTTGTGGGGAAGAACAAAGAGGTGCCTGGCATAATGGAACCCTTCAGCTAACACTGTTTGTACGTCAGCTTACCCTGCCGTTGTCAACTTGTAAGCGGGCCTCTGGCTACCCTCTTCAAAACACAGGCAGGAGACTGCTTTTGGCTTCACCAGTGTCTTTATTTTCATTCACAAGCAGTGCAAAAACCCCACCACCTATATACAGCTTCCTATACAAGTCCAGGTTTAGGCTCAGCCCTCAGTCTCTGGCTGGCCTCAAGGTAAGCTAGCTCCTGCAGGCTTTCTGCCTCAGCTAGCTTCTTCCCTGCACCTCCTCTGTCCTCTTTCTTGCCTCTCTCTATCTCCTACCTCCACAACCCACACTGACTTCCTCCCTAGCAGGCCTTATATCCCTGTGGAGGCTTCCAGGTGGAGCCCATTAATCCCTCTGCAGCCCAGGATTTACCCCCCAGGTGGCTAATTAGCCTCCCCTAGCAGGCTGGGCTTGCAGAGGCTGCTAGCTGTTGCTGGGCAAGGAGGGAGCAGGGGCTGAGTCAGCTGCCTGCTACACAACTGTTTTGACTTTTCCAGCTGCTTACCAAATGCTTGGAGAATCGGCTTGTGTAGAATCGTATTAGCTTTTGAATACAAAAATTTTCAGTTCTGATGTGAAATCAAGAAGAGGCAGGCCACAAAGCACATTCTGCTAAAGAAATAAATGGCACTGTAAAGAGATTGGAGAAAGGGCAGGGCTGTTTTAAGCAGTATCTTTGTCTTTTTTCTGCTCTTCAAGTCATTAATGTGACATAGTCACAAATCAATCATTTTGGTAGACTCTTAAACAGGCCAGGTGGGCAGTTATTTTCTGTTTAAATCCCCCACGATTTGCTGGTTTTGTTATGGGGGATTTAAACAGAAAATAACTGTCCACCTCACCTGTTTAAGTGTCACCACAGAACCCCTGTGGTGTTTTTATTAATACAAATTATTTTGGCATATACTTTTTTATATTTATTTTTGATATGATATTTCTTATTTTTCTTGCAATGCATACTATCCATTGTTGAAATATCCCAGTACTTGGATAGGTTTTATTGACAAACACTCCAGGTAAATACCATTAATAGCTTGTCTGTTGTTCTGTTCTGTTAATATGTCCTCTTTGATTCTTGCCTCTTCTGACCTTTATGAGGGGCCACTGGAGATGTAATTCATCCTATCCTCTTCAGAAACTTCAATGTGAAAGATATATATCATGTAGAAAAGCATACTGCGTACATTGCATACTGAAACAGACACACTGCATAAATAAAACCTTGATTTCAGATACTATTCAGTGAAGCAGCTGCATTTTATATTAAAAACAGTTCTGTTACAGAATAGCCTTTTTAGGTCACCAGGTAGTATTTTTAGGGTAGTTGGTTTCAGCTCAGTCAGGTGAAGTACTAGCCTGCTGTTAGGTTGAGTAAACCCTACATCCTGAAGGTAAAACCGGATTTATATGTCTGTTATACCCTGACAAGTGATGAAAAGAATAGCATTGTAGGGTTACATGTTGGACTGGTTGAACATTGGCATTTCTGTCTCATGGAACTTGCAATATTCCAGTCACAGGGGAGTATTACGATTGGGCCGTGGGCAGGCACTGGAGTTGGAAGTCAGGCCAGGTCAGATCAGATACCGGGCAGAGTTCAAGATAGGCCCGAGGGTGAACCAAAAGTCAAGTGTCCGGAGTCAGGCAGAGGCAGATTATGGGGAGATCAGCAACAGGAGACAAACTTGAGAGCAGAACCATGAATCCATAACCAGAGTCAGGCCAGCTCAGGATACCAAGAATTCAACCTGGGGAGCAGTGGCACGGTCCAGAGCAAGGTGGATTCCAATTGCATGAACAACTTCCTGTTCCTATGCTGTGAACCAGTCAAGACCTACAGCATTCTGGAGTAAGAGGGAGTGAGCCTCCCAGCTGAGATGGACAGACTTTGGCTAGCAGGCCTTGTTCTGGCACCCTAAAAAAAATAAATGTGTAGATGGTGCTTTAAAATGGAGCCCACCCTGGTCCCCAGGCTCCAGAGCCTGAGCTCCAGCTCAAGTCACAACTTCGAAGTGCTGTCTACACAGTTACTTTTAGAGTGCTAGAGTGAGCCCTGCTAACCTTAGTCTGTTGACCAAGCCTGAGGCTTGCTGATGCTGAGTCTAAACTGCTGTGTAGACATACCTACAACCACTCAGTGATAGAACTAAGCTAGAAATAGGCCTCCTGACTTCTAGTGTGATGTATTTTCCAATAAACTGAATCTTAGCAGTAGTGTTCTGAGGCAGGGGTGTGTGTGTATGTGGTAAACTAGTTCCAGGGTCTGCAACAGACCCATGTTCCTGGTTTTGAGGCTCAGTATTTTACTAGCTCTTAATCAGACTTCATGCTAGACTCTTTGCAAGACACTCTAGTTAAGGAAGAAGTGAGTAGCTGAAGTCTTAAAGAAAAGTTTCTTCTGTTTTCTACCACTTGGGAAGAAATTCTCTCTATTTAAAATGGGGAATGTCACTGAATCAAGTAGAAACAACATATAGTGGATATACTTTGGAAACTGGTTGTACCTGCTAGTCTACATTTACACAGCAGAGAATTAACAGGAGACTCCACAGGCTGCTAGAATGCAATGTTTGAGAGACATTGGTTTCTTCAGTACTAAGACAGTTTACATGTAAATGTTCTTCTGTACAACACAATAATTCAGTCCTTGGATTTCTTCCTTGGCTGTTTGAACAGGATATGCATTTGTTATATATTGAGAAACAGATAATGCCAATCTAACCTATAGTGAACGTGTGTGGACAGTAGGTTCCTGTTCAATTATTTTTGTATGGGGAAAAAAACCAGCAGGAATATTCTGTATTTTCTGACATGTGGCTGTTTAGTTTCATTTGGTGATGGGACCACAGACATTGCATGCTTGATTGTCTTCTCATTTGGAGTAATTTGACTCCAGATGAGTTACTCCTGATTTACACAAATGTAAACTAGAGGAGAATCAGGCCCCTTCACAGCAATGCAATTCTGTTTCTTTTGAGAGAAATCATGAGAATCTTTCCCCAAAATTTTACAAAATGAACTTGTCTTTCCAGTAGACATTCCTCAAGGAATAATTTAGTAGTGTATATTTTTTTGTTTTGCAGGTTTTATCAGAGTATTTGGAAACTTGAAGGGAGAGAGAGTCTGAACAGAACACAACTCGGATTCACAAGTGAGGAAGTGGAATCTTTAGCAATCAGGAGAAAATGGTACTCACTGATTCTCTGATATTTTCACTTATCTGTTTTTTTTAATTCAAGTACAAGCTTTGGATTTTTGTCCCTGTAACTTACCAGTAATTAATAATATGACTCATTTATGCAGTGCTTTCCTTTGATATCTTGTGATGCATACAGACTTAACTGAGATCTTGTTGCAAGTTAAGAAAATGATCAGTCCATTTTTTTTCAGCATTCTCATGTTATGCTCGTTAGGGAGGAACAAAATGTTAATATTTCATATGTTGATAGGACAAAAAATTAGACTATAATTTTTGTAAAATTTGTGCTCTCATGATGAATATTCAAAGCAGTCCAAGCCCATTTTGGTGAAGAGATATAACTTTTTAGATAATGCTTACTTTCCCAGTACCATCTGTTTATGTTAACTGCTTGTTCCCATTTCAAAGGTGGTCTTTATTGATAAGCTTCAGAACAGCACCTTAAGGTAAGATAAGCAAGTTAAGGGGGACAGTAATTAGGAAATGGATCTCTTGACTAATAGAAGTCTACAGCTTTGGAGATGGTGTCTTGATATTTCACTTACCTCTATTAGAAACAATTGTTACTGGCAACTTTCAATGATTTGCAAGTTGTCAATTACAATTTGTAACACTTTTTTTTCCTCATGACTATATAGAAGAGACTTCCCAGAAATGGATTAAACATGTCGATTCTTTCTCTTAGGCATCTGGAACAAATTTAGAATATGCTACTTGTGCATTTATAATTTTATTTATCTCTGGGTTGCAACTTATTAAAAGTCAGGAAGCCTAAGAAATTTGGCAAAACATACATAATACCAGTGACCTTTAAGATCAGCTCTTGAAAAGATATTGTAGATCTGTGCTTTTTAAAGGTGCTTCTCTTCCAGATACTTTATTAATATTTTCTGATAAGAATTTTCTGCTCTAAAATCAACATTTATTGTAACTAAATCAGTAGCATAATTAAACCATTTAATACTGCCATGCTACTGTACCACTGTTAGCTACTACGTATAGCAAGATTCTGCTTACAAAGAATATTTTGGGTTTAATATTTAAATATGTTGAGTTATGACCTCATTACATTGCTCTAATTTTATAATTTTCAAAAGTTTGGAGTTAAGTGGAAAGTCACTGTCAGAAACACATGGAAGAAAAAAATAACATGAGAAACCATAGAAACAAGTGTGCTAGGAAATAGAAATCACACACACACGCACATTCACCTCAATCTATTTTTGTTTCCTTTTTTGGTAATGAACATTTTGTTAAAGATTAAAGTAACTACTGCTCTGTAGCACACAAAAATAAACACCAAGAATAATAATTACTAGACATGGACCAAAATGAAAACCTTTTCATCAACTGCCTTCCACCAACTTGAGTACATCAAAAATGGAACAGAAGTCAACTCAAAACCCTCAGCTAACAAGGTTTTGCAAAATTCAAACCCAATCTCTCCTGCCTTTCTCCGTTACTTGTTCTGTAGCTCACATAAGCATGGTCTATGAATGTATTTAATATTTAAAATATACACAGCAAGTGAACCAGCATTAAAAAGAAGGGCCTTATCGTGGTTCAGTATTGTATGGCTATCACAGGACATAAGGGTAAAGTACTTCTCATGTACTTATGCAACCTCCTTGTGTCACTACTGTAGGCACAAGGGAAAGCAGGGATTGTGTGACCAGTATTCCCTCTTTTACAGCCATGCAGGTGGGCAAAGAGTTGGTGGAAAGTCACAGTGCAATGCTGAGCTGAAGCAGAGGTAGACAATGATTCCATACTGGCCAGGGCACCAGCAGACTACTACCCCCTTTGGAAGAAGGGATCAGGGAAGGAATTGTGTATCTTTACATCACCGTTCCTTCTCAGGACTCCTTCAGGGGGGCACAGCGATATGTGCCCAGGCTATAGAGAAGGGATGAAATCTTTGCCCCATTGAAGACTGTGGGAGTTTTGCCACTGCCTTCAACAGAGCTGGGGTTCTATTCAAAGTATTTTCTCTCACTTTTATACTATTTTCCAACTTCTTTGAATTGGAAAACAGAATAAAGCTGGAAAAATTGTGATTGTCCCCATTTTCTCATACTTCTTTTTTATTTAAAAAAAACACTCTTCTCCTTGTTTTTTCAACTGAGTAAAGGCAAAGAAAGTAATATATTTTCCCACCTTTCACTTCCTTTTTCTCAAGTCCAAAAATGGAAATGTTTTGGGCTTTTTCAAAAGCCAAAATGAAACTTTTTTGGTTTGTTTCAAAACATTGATTCAAAATGAAGGACTCTTGTGGGGTTTTTTTTAAGAAAAGGTAACTGAACTTCACACTTTCCACTGGATAATGTCAATTTCAATGAAAGCATGTTTTCTGACTGGGAACTTGTCACAAGTACTACTAGTGATCTGTACTACTAGTGATCTGTATGTTTGAGGAGGTTCATATTTGGCATTTATTCTGTAACATGAAAGATATATGTTGCATTTTGTAAGTGTACTGCTGTGGTGATGTGATAGTGTAGGCGTACATGCTGTGCAAGTCTCAGAGGTTTGGGTCCTACAAAAGAGAGGAATTTGATCTTATGGTTAAAGCACTGGATTGGGTCTGAGGAGATCCAGGTTCAGTTTGTAGCTCTGCCACAGACTTCAACTGTGACCTTGAACAAGTCATTTAATCTCTTAATACCTCAGATTCCTACATGTAAAATAGTGGTGATAGGAAAATATTATCTTAAAAGAGTGTTACAGATATAAAGTAATAAATATCTGAGAGGCATTCCAATACTACAGTGATGACACCATACCTGTTTTTTTTCCTCACTATCTTACAATACACAATACAATACATCTTGTGGATTTCTGTATAAATCAATATCCTGCTACAGTTTTTGTTTTTCATACCAATTACTTTAAAATGTATTATCACATTGGCAAATAGCTTTCTCATAATGGGATTTTTTTTCCTACTTTTCCTCTTTTCCTTTTTATAAAGTTTATTTTCAGGAAAAAAATATGGTAAATCAGACATTACAATAATGACTGGAAGTTGAAGAATTACACTTAAAAGATACAAAATACAACGAAGTATGGAGAACCAATGCAAGGTTGCTTAGATGCATATTACAAAGAATTATTGACACATAAAGAATTTGAATATTCTATGCTGGTCAAATTTAGTCCTGTGGTTTTGGTAACTGAACTAGTCTTCATGGTTAGGGTTTATGTTGTGTGGTGTTTGTTTTGTTTGTTTGTTTGTTTGTTTTGCACAGGGATTTGTGGTAATGACATACTTAAATAAAAGTTCTTCAGTTCACATGAATTAGGTTCCATTTTCTTTAGCTCCGGGTGTTTATGTAGGTAATGAGAACATTCAGAGTTACATCAGATCCCATTTTGTCCATGGAGATCCATTCAGTTTTTCCAGTCCATGTAAAATGGATTGATAGGAACCTGATTTGCCCATCTGATGTTAAGGAAGCATGTACATGCAGTTCCTTCCAAAAGTCATTCCCAAGAGCTCGAGGGGTGGACTCCGACCTGAGGAGAAGAAGCAGTTTGGTGACCATGGAAGTGCTGTACGAAAGGATGATTTCCCCCCCCCTCCCCCAAAGAGCACAGCTTTGGCTTCTGAAGCCATGGAGTCATTGCACACTTCTCAGCTATATCCACCTCGTACTGCAGATGCACTGAGGACAGGATTTAGTTCAAAATTTGGGTTGCTGTGTTAAGGGGGAAAAGAATCTGCAGCTCAGGAGCCATAATTTGTTTAGAGAGTAAAAGGTGACAATTTCTTTCCCCTCTCTATTTACCATAGATCATTATGATATCAGCGAATCCAATGACCAGCAGTCATGACGGTGGTGTTATCTGCTGAGTCAATGCTTTACTTCTATAGCTCCTTAGATATACGTAAATAATGGCTATTAGCCGTTTTAACCAATAAACTGTGTTTTAAGATGTTCCTAAATGTGGCAATGTGAAAGTCTGAGAGCCTGTTATCCTGTGGATCAGTAATCTGGGCCTCAAGAACATATTTACACATTGAGCCAAAATTGTTCAGGAAGGAACCATTGTAAATCATCCTGCGAGTAGTGTAGCCATACCCCAAGCCTCCATATGTCTGGGTGCTAGGCAGGAATGTAAGTGACAGTTCCACATATCGTGAGAAAGACTGCTCTTTTCTATTTCACCCTAGACACAGGAAGTAAGAAATAAAGAAACCTGACCAAGCAAACCTTTCCCTTGGGGGATTTCCAACTGAGTTGTACAGATCAGGTAGCTATAGCTGAGATTCATCATCTGAATTTTCAGGCACTTACCTGAACCAAATCTTTTAAGGAGAACTCATCACTAGTTTGCACATATTTGATGGCACTTACATACAAGTGTGATGTTCATCTGAAAAGTGATCCTTGGAAAAAGTTGCATTCTGGAATGCCATAGTCATTGTATCTCAGAGATTTCTACATCAAATTTGTTGAGTTTACAAGTAAAAGAATATAATCGACTGAAAATTAAGATGTGATTTTTTTCACCACTATCTCTGTCTCCACTGGTGTGTGTTATAGGAATAATTAAAATGACACCAAAGTATGTATCTCCACAAAATGCTGCCCACCATGTGTTTTAGTCAAGTGTCAGTGGCAAAGCACCAATTAAGGTTATTCAAACAAAAGTTCAAACAAGAATTAATTCAGGGAAGTTCTCTGGCCTGTGTTTTACAGGAGGTCAGACTACATGATCATCATTGTCCCTTCTGATTTGATGATCTATGAAAAGAGAGACAATTAAAGTATTGTAGCTCTTAATTTGTCCCTTAATATTCCACCCTAATATCACAGAAGACTATGTGCCGCCTCTGTCGTAAGCAGTATTTAGGTTCCAAGGGAAGAAAGAAATGAAACTTCGTCAGGCCTCTTGCTTTTTGTGCTTGTACTGGGAGACTGAGTTGAAGAGTCCCTATTCTTTGTTGAATTGTGTAAGAGCTTTGGAGTTTATTTAAATTGGAGCATTTGTTTAATACTTGTTAGACCATTTTGATCATTTAAAGTATATGCTGATGAAGCATTTCTGCCAGGAATCAGTAAATCTCTTTTTACAGCAAATGTGAAACCCTACAATTCTGACTAACTCAATAAATTCTGACTAACTGCCTTTTCTTTCCCATGATAACTCACTCTGTTTATTCCCAAGGTGACCTAGTAATTCAACTTAGCTCCCCTCACTCTCTTGAGCATTTAGTTGACTTACAGAGAAGATCTAGACCAGCCTCTCTACTTTTGTGCAATACAAAGTTGCTCGTTAACGACATCTCCATGATCGCTGAGCACTGGAACAAAAAAGCTATTCTTCATGAAAATTAGAACCACACATCATGCATTAAAAAAAACCTACAACCCTGATAAAAACAAACTCTGGAAGCCTCTGATTATGGGGGAAGATAAAGAAGATACAATAATGCATTTCCCAGAATGACAGCTAGTGATATCTGCAAACGGCCTTCACTAGAAGAAAGAAAGCACACTGCTCCAATCAATACACTGATAGTCTGTAATGTAAAGATTAAGATCAGAATATTTAAAAATTTAATACTTGGCCTCTTCATATAGCACTTTGGAAGTCAATATCTTTAGAAACCTGGTCCATTTTCCTGCTTTGAAAGCATTATATATTTAAGGTTGCTAAATAATTCATCCAGTCCATGCGATTAAAAATGTAAAAAGTAAGTCCATCTATTATCTTCTGCAGCTGCTGCCTGGATATTAGTTTTTCTAACGGCTCAGTATTCTTTCTTCCTATGCTTAATTGAGACTTAAATGGATGCATTAAAGGAAGAGCGCATAAGCTCCGCCTATCTACTAAAATCAAAAGGATGCTTACTGTTCCTCAGAGGATACTGCATATGCAAATATACACGCACCTCTCCAATATTTACATTTAATATCCCCTTTAAAATGAAATTATTTCACCATTAAAAGTTATTTTGATTTAATGGGGGGAAGCCAGCATTATGATTTACTGTGCTCACCTTTACTGTCACCTCCACAGTATTGAAATGTGCTTATTATGAGCTGTTATGAATACAGGGCTGTACCCTGCTCGATTTACGTAATTAAAGTTAACGAGACTACTCCTGTGACTAAGGCAAGCAGGGTTTGTCCAAAATGTATAAACTTGAAGGGCAGGGGTTTGTAAATCTTATTGGTTTGTAAGTCACCTCACACACCTTAGGTGTTGCTAAAAGTGATACCATATTATGAATATATTATTTTAAAAACTCATTTCCTGTACTTGTCTCCTACCTCTTCCCTTCTCAGAAGTCTCATAAAATTGAACTGCACAGCTACTTTAAAAAAAAAATTAAAGTTTGTAAGTTCCAAATTAATTCTCAGGATAGAAGTTCAGCCTGGAAATTAAAAAGATATTTAAATGTAAATACATTGACATTTGAAATAAAATGTGTGCGGCTGGAAAATCAGTTTTCCCTTCACTCACCTGCCACTTTCACAGTTCTGTGTTTCCTTTTGTAGCAGTGGAGGCTTCATCACCACATAAAACAGTGAAGAGAAATCACCCAGGGAAAAAGCTCCCTCTGTTCTTCTAGCTCGTTGCAATCTCAGATCACCATAGGAGGGGAGGAAATGCATTTCAGATTGCTGGTACTAAAGTAAAAATATTCAAACTAGATAAGAAAAAAATGCTTTTAAAATTTTGTCCATAAAAAAGCACACTTTTTTTACACAAAATGTAAGAAAAATGTTCCAATTTTTCATCAGCTGTAACAATGCATGTGTAACGTTTGTCCACGATCTATAGAGCTGCATTGTGCCTTGAGTACCCAGCCCTGCATTTGGAAGTAGGCCACCACCCAGCAAGAACCACAGTTGGGATTCTTAGTGCATGCTCCACTGTGTGAGAGATGTAGCCCTAATTTATTCCATCCACTTTTGGGGGAGTTTAGTGCTGCTGCATGTCCTGGCTATTTGTCTTCCTTGGCATGGGATCAGCTCACAGTCTGGCAGATATTTTATTAGCATCAATTCTTGCTCCTCTTGAAGTCATGGGAGTTCTGCCATTAGCTTCAATAGAACCTGGGATTGGCTCTTGTCAATTTTTGTTCTGAATGTTTTCAGAAGAATAGCTTTCTCCATTTACCTGTTAAGCAGTTCATTTTTGGTACATAGTATCCGCTGTATTATTTTGCTTCTTTTGAAATCCGTGGCTCATATGGGCTTGGTGGAACCACAAGGAAAGAGTGATTTCCAAGCCCAGGAAACCTGCTCCAAGAAAATCTGACTGCCAGTTCTTTCAGATAAGGAGATTGTTGGCTCCTATGAGTCAACCAAGTTTATCTGCTGCAGTATTACACAGGGAAAGAGGAGTTCTCTTATGTAGTCCTGATTAGAAACATTGAGCTCTTTATAGGTCAAGCCACATGCCTTCAGCTTCACCTGGAAAACATTGGGTAGCTAAGGAAACTATATCATAGAGCACAGGCAATATGTGCCCCAATGGAAAATGCTACTTTGTAAACCAGCAGACACATTCCATGCTAGATGTAATTTCTGAATGGTTTTTTAAGGCCATGCAGAACACATTGCAATAAGGCAATACTCAGGTCATGCTCATGAAGAATGTGTTGCAGTAAAAATGTGCTGAGGGCATGCTTATGCAGAGGCTATTACAGCAATGCAATACTGAGATGAGAAAGGCTTGGATAATTGGGGTGAAGTCATCGTCCCGAAGAAAAGGCTGCAGACTTTTTTATGAACAGATATTAAAAAGCACTAGTAGCAAGCACTTATACCTGAATATTCAAAAACAGCTGACCCTTAGTGATGAATGGTGGACTACACTCCCTTATGTTATGAGTTTTGATAAAATTGACTCCATTTCTTCCCCCTTCTCATCAAAATTATCTCAGTTTTACCTGGGATAAGTCTCAGCCAGCCCTGGTCCATGGTCCACTCTCTGATAAACACAGGTTAAATCACTGTCAGTTTCATAAGAGAGGGAAATATAAAGCAGGGTGACATCGGAATCCCATTGCTAAATATGATGGGACAACTGTAGCAATTAAAATGATCCAGACAAGGATTTGACTACACCGTTTGTAACAATGATCATGTACACATGTCCAATTATTTTATGTAAATGTGATAAGACACAAATGTAAACTCGGCACTCGCTGATGTCCTACAGTAGCTAGTCTTTAAAGTAATGATGCGTCAGATAAGGATTGTGTGCCCCCTCCAAAAAAGAAAAGATTTTAAATGTTGTGTAATTGATTAATTAGTCTTGTTTTCTTCCCTTGAGAGAGTTATGCTCCTATAGGCTTTTTCAAGCTGTCTCCTTATTTATAAGATGTGCTGATGCAATCAGGGAACACAAAAATACCATGTGATTTATGGAACCAATCACAACTAGTCAACACAGCTTCAATTTTGAACATTGAATACTAATGGTGAACTGTTTATGATCAGTCCACCCAAAAAACCAGGTGATTTAGTTTAACAGATAGTTTCGGGGACATCGCGATCTGTTCAGTCATTCCACAAGCATAAAATGAGGCTAAATTCATTGAGTACGTTATCCGCTATGAATTATTTGCTCAACTGCAATAAACAATAGATTAATCTCCTCTTTCTCTAGTCATAGCTCACTTCTAGATTTGTCTCTTGTACATATTTTAAATAATCTCCTCTCAGGAGTTACGTTTGCTGCCCTTTGGGAGCTGTGAATTAGGGCTACATAGAGACATGAATGTATTGCTAAATAGCTTGAAAAATTCCCTTCTTCCTATCACTGCTATTGCTGCAAATGCCTTTTCCCCTTTGTGTTTGCTAAATAGGTTTTATTTAATAACCTATAGAGTAATGAGATGGAAATGCTTGCTGGACTAGTAGACAGAACGCTAGGAGGAGAGGTCTGCTTTGTCCTTCAAAATCAAGCCGCAATAGGATCTGACTCATTCTGCAACTATGGCATGCATTTTAAATCAATTACTAATAATGAAATAAGATCACAGTTCTGTGCCATCACAAAGAACATTCACCTCTGACCTTTCTGGACCAGATGCAACAGTCACATATCATACGACCAATGTGTAACCCATTGTCTGAAATCTGTCTGTTCCTTTAAAATGCCCCCTTCCACCCCCTACCCCCCGGTTTACTTCTTATTTCTTCAGCCTCTCAGTCAAGCTTTATTTTTTTTATTTTCAATCGGTAAAGTGCTGCCAATATTTTACCATGGGACTCCCTCAAAATACATACATACATAAAAATAAAATAAATTCTGCTTTAGCATTTTGATCTACCTTCCATGAAAAATAATCACTCACTATTTTCCCCTCCCATCCCAGCTGCTCTATCTCCTCCTCCTCTGGAACAGTTTTGAAAATCCAGGCCTTAAACTAATCTGTGCCTCAGTTTCTCTATTCATAGAGTCAGAGAGTTTAAAGCCACAAGGGACTATTATATCACCCAGTCTAACTGCCAGTGTAAAACAGACCATATACTTTCATCCAGTTAAACCTGTATTAATCCCATTCATTTGCCCATCTGTATAATAATGTCTGCCTTCATCACAGGGGTATTGAGGCATACTTTTAAAGCATTTTGAAATCTTCTAATTGATGGTGCTACAGAAGTGTGAAGTATAATTATTTTTTCAACCAAGAAGATTACAAGATTAGTAAACAAACTAATGAAATCTGTTTGGTGACTGAGGCATTTCTGATATTAGAATTATATGAACTAATTATTCAACTGTTTTCAAATTAATGATATACAAACCTTAATTGGTTCTAATAAGTGAGCAAAAGGGCAGTTTAAAAAAAGTCATGCTACTCCAATAGGCATTAGTAATATATTTTAATCTATGCATAACTTGGATATATCAGTACTGTATATCTTAATGCACTGATACAAATTATATTCCTGCATGAGTTAATTTTCTTTTAAAATCATAAATCCATATCAGAACCTGAAATTGCTGTGTTTTGTCTGAACATAGACAATGCCATCCCAGATCAGAGCAGTGCTCCAACTAGTCTGCTATCCCCTCTCCAAGAGTAGTCAGAATTAGATGCCTGAAAAAGAGAGTTACAAAGAAAAAATAACCCCCACAGCATCGGTGGATTTCTTCCTAGTCACCAGTTAGTTAGTGGGGTTTACATCCCATATGACTGTAGATGTTCTCATTTTCCATGTAAATGTCTAATCGTTTTTTAATTCTACTAAATTATTGGTCAGCTCAGTTCTAGTTCTGAAATGTGTGTTCGTTTCATTCTGATAAACATCTAAAAGGGTAGCCAAAAATTGTCTGGGTCTTTGAGGATCCCCTTTCCATATGTCCCAATTCCTTTCCTCACTACAAAACCCGTTTTCCTTCCACAAGTATTAGCCCCCTGCATCCTTCCGCTGCTTTTAGCATAATGTTTTGCATACGATGCCTCTTACCTAATGTAGTAGATTCTCATTCCTAGAAGACCCAGTGGTATTTCTGGGAGTACCTTTACACTATGAGAGAATTAACATCTCCAGCACTGTAATGACATCCTTGGCGATGAGATTTTCCGGGAATATTTTATCTACAATTTACTGAGCACCATCCTTGAGGGAAAACACAGGACCAGATCCTCAGCTAGTATATCTCAGCCAAGCTCCATTGGCTTTTAACGGAGGCATGTTGATTTACACCAGCTGAGAAACAGATCCACAGTCTCTGCCCCAAGTGGCTGCCATTCTAACCCAAAGAAACAAATCACAGTATGGTGTGAACAGGGTAACAGTACAATGAGGCAAGTGGTGCTGTGGGTTGCAGAATACTCATCCAATACAGTGGGGAGGCCTTAGACTCAATCAGGAGGTGGAGATGAGGGGGCTGGGCAGAGGGCCACTCTCATCTCCCTTCCCCCCCCCCAAAAAAAGAAGCATGGCCACCCTGACCCTATCTAGAGGTGGGGGGCAGAGGTTGTCATTATTTATTTATTCATAGTGCTTAGGAGTCCCATCCCGTACCAGGATCCCAGTGCTAGGTGCTATACAAACACAACAAAAAGGTGATTCCCTGCCCCAAATAGCTTACAGAGTCCTTCCATGCCTGGAGATGCCAGACAGGGATGCATGCAAAAAATGTGATGCACATAATTGCATTTGGTAGGGTAATAGGTCTCAGGAGCTGGTTGGGTTTTGAAGATACATGACCTATCAGCTGGCCTGTAAATAACACCTGCATTTAGAGTAGAGCAGGTAAAATTATAATTTTTAGTGAAGTTAGCCATTTCTTCTGTCTGTAAATAATTCACAAGTTAATCCTGACTTCTCTGCCAAATATTTGGCATATATTTTATGCAAGCAATGTTCAGCCTCTGGTCGCATGACTCTTTTGTTATTCATTATTTTTTATTGGTCGCTTCAGTCACATGATGTTGCCTCTGCTCCTTTGTTTGGAAGGCTGATCTTATTATTTTTAACTCAGAGTACAGAAAGTAGTGACTTACTAAGAACACATTTCTGGTAAAATTTCCAGACCAATAATCATCCGTGCTAAAATTTGCCATACTTTCAGGATTTTCATGAATAAACTGGTAACAATCTGAACAATTGAAAATAACATATTATATAGTCATATGATATATATTGTCACTATTAGAGCAAATTCATCATTTTTATTCTTATGAAATGTCCTCTCTCTTTTGTGATTGTCACACTGAAGTGCATATGTGCAACAAATATCTTGCAACAGAGGACCCTCCCTTGGAAAGTAGGAATCTTTTCAAACAGCCTTTACTCCAGAATAAGAATAAAGTGAAAATATTTTAGTATAAGGTTCCAATATATCAGTTGACTGCTTTGGAAACTTTTTATCTGATTGGCTGAAATCTTTTCAATATTGGAACATGGTTTTCTTATGATCTTGCTGAGCCTCTCATATAAAAATTCTAAGCTGTCAAATAAGTGAAATGAAACTGTTAAATATTATTGGCTTCATTTTACAGGAATTTAGGATAGCAAAGTAAAACTTGTCAAGTATGTGCACTGAGAATAATAATAGTACCTGCCTTCTTAAGTAGGTTCCATAACTGGATAATACCCATCCAGGGAATAAAAAGCAAAGCTATCCTCCCCAGGAAATGGGCAAGACAATTTTCTCTGTCCTTTTTTAAAGTTAAAATGCTTCCCTTTACTATCTTTAAAAAAGCCTCATCTTTTGCTTTCTGCCATTTATACCAGTGGCACAGACCTAGGAGACTTTAACTGGGTTTTTGGATCTGTTTCCAGGTTTCTTTCAAGGCTAGTTCAGGATCACAATTCACCATAATGAAAAGTAAAAAAATGCAAGGAGTTAATCCTTTGTGCCTCATTCTCTCGTTCTCTTCTTCACTTATCCTTCCTCAACCTTGCATGCCTATGGCCATAGTCTTTAAGGGAAGTTCTGTTTTCAGCAAGTTTATTATGAGGACATGTACCCTATATTCACAGAGGCATAGAGATGTGCTCTTGTTGGACATATGCTGTATATCCTGGGTCACCCCAGGAGTCTGAGTGATACCCCGGTTATATTTATTCTTTTTTAAATGCAAAAAGGTTAATTTAATTTCCACCTTGAAAATATTTTGATACCATCATTGTCACAGGGATTTGAAAGTTCATATTAGTTGATATCCTCTACCCTCTTCTGTGTTACTGAATAACTGTCTTCAGAATCCCATTTTCTGAAATGTTTGATATGGGTTTTTCAGACAGCCATAATTTTAATTTTGGCAAATGACTGCAAGGAGAAACCTGCATTAACTCTACAAAATAATGAAAATTAAAATACTCTGCTGAAAGCCTGATACACATAGCGCTGTCTCCACCCACAGTTCAAGTGGGCAGCGCATACAACAGAGGCGGCAATTACATTTCCAGAGTGAAAGCTCGTGTAATTTTGAGAGCACATACCCTCTCTTTCTCTCTGCAGGTTTCCTCAATAACAGAAAAGTAACTGGAGATTTAATATAGAGTGTTAGCCTGAGAGTATGTTTTAGAAATACAAGCTGATTTTTAATTTTTTTTTTTACACATTCGTGTCTTATACAAACCTGGCAGATTTCTGTCCACAGCTTCAAAGCAGATTGACAGAGGGGAGTTTGCTCACCTTTTAATCTCCAGACATACGTGTATATTTCTAGCACAGCTCTTTCAGCAATGACCTAAAATTGTCCTTCTCCAGACTTGCTCAATTTTCTTCACATGCCATTACTAGCTGCCTGTGTAAAGCATAGGGAGTCTGATGGTATCCTCTGGAGTGCAGGCCACGCAATGGAAGGGCAGATGGTGCACTACCCCAGGATGATAATATTACCTCTCCTCTTACTTCCTCCAGGAAAAATCCAAGCCTATTAACTGAAGATTTGTAGTATAATGTGTTGAAATGAACTGCCCTGTAGAGATACCCAGATATGCAGGCAAGGATCCACTCTAGGGCTGAATTAAGCCTATAAGGGTGCTACAGAGAAGCTGCATGGCACTGAGGGGATGCAATTTGGTACATGTATATATAATAGGCCAGATATTGGCACGCACTACAGCCCCCATGTGCCATTCCAGGCAAAGAAATGTAGCCAGCTACCCGGGGATTCCTTCCGTGTAGAAGCAATTCCCAAGTGTAGTAGAGTCATCCTAGTGTTTCCGCACCAGTACATCTCTCCTGGCCTTTGGCACAGGGGATGTTTCTGGCACCTCCCAGAATGGAAGAGGAAGAGGCACACTCTACCTCGTTGTGTCCGGAGGGAAAGAAACAAAACAATGAGGAAAGCCAGAACAATGCTGCTGACATTCCAGATGAGGAAACCATTACTAGTAATTGTAGGCAGATAAAAGAGAACACCTCTTGATTTGTAGAACTTTGCAGCAAGCTATAGCCACTTTGTTGTTAAAGACAACTTGTTGAGGCAAAACATCCTAGGCGTGGGAAGGGTTTTCTGCCACTAGTCTGAAAGAACAAGTGCAAAATGGTGAGGACATTATAGGCTCTTAGAAAAGTTGTTCTACTATTTCAAAGATGATTATAATTATTATTGTTTAGGTTCTATATTATGGTAGCTACGAGGAGTGTTATATATAGACCAGTGTACTAGATGCTGTGCAAACAGACAAGAGGGTTTACAATTGAAGTATAAGATGAGACAACAGATGGATGAAGACAGACAGAGGAGCACAGGGGAACAATGAGGCAATATTATTCAGTGTGATAGCAGTGAACATAGTACACCAGTTGCCTAGCTAAGTATTATGCTTAGCATCCCTTTTTTGGAGAAGGAGATTCCTTTAGCGCTAAACCTCCTATGCATTTTATTGGTATAGTACAAAAAGCACAGGGTGACAGAAGTGGATTTGGGAGAGGGTAATGGACCTGATTCTTCTTTATATCCCTCTAGCAGCCTGAATACATCTTAAAGAGGATAGAAGTCTAATTTGCTTTAACATTAAGTCCCCTTCACACTGCCAGAAGAATGTAAAGGGACTTAGGTCTTGTGTACACATAGAAGTTGCACCACTTTAACTACACAGGTATAGGTTAGCACTACAACCTCACTAGCCCGGACTCAATTAAATCAGTGTAAACGTGCTTCTATCACTATAGCACAGGAAGTGGGAAAAGCTACACTGTATAAGGCATACTGGTATCACCGCTTCACACTAGCGGCTGTATCAACATAACTGTATTGGTAAAAACATCACACCCCTAACTAACAGTTATACCAGTACAACTTTCAAGTATAGGCAGGGCCTTTGTAAAGGATAATCAGATCCAATATCTATAAGGAAGAACAGCTATACGTTTAGAGTAAGAAGGAACAAGATGTTGAAACAGTAATTAACTTTGATTTCTTTTACAATGTTAGCACGACTGTTGAGTACTGTACATTAGTAAGTGAGCATCTATGTATTGCATACACTGGGAAGTAGGGTGAAGGGGACAGAGAACATGGAATGGACAGGGTTTTTTTTCCTGGGAACTCCTTAATTTCTTCCTTCTCACTAGAGACTGGTACAAGTCATAAAGTTCATAGGTGTCTGGATCTGGGATTTTCATTCATGGCCTCATTGTTATCTTCATGTTTCTTCTTTCTGATGCTCATATGGCATTGTTTAGCAAATTTCATCTATCTCAAATCAATGATAGCAAGAGGCCTCTGTTCTGGATTCTCACTTTATTTTAATTAGACTTAACAAGAGGGGTTGACTTGATGCCTGGTTCCCTGGATTTCTCCCAAGCTCTTCCAGGATATTTTCTATTCAAACTGCTTTCATCAGTTGCTAGGAAATTAAAATCAGGGAACTGGCTGTCCCAGTTTATTATATGTATCAGATCTCAATAAATTATTTTGAACTGACAGGTTTAGTATATTGAGCTTTATCTCTTACTTTATAAATCCCACAATCATCTGACATGGAAAACAACAAGACTGTGATGAACATGAATTGTGCACCTGTACTCTGACTTTGCTCCGATTTCATCTAGGATAATACTAATACCAATACTTAGCTCTTATATAGCACTTTTCATCTCAAAGTAGTTTACAGAGGTATACATCATCAGCTCCATTTTACAGATGGAGAAACTGAAGCAAGGCGACGTGAAGTGATTTGACCAAGGTCACACAGAAGGTCAGTCTCCTTCTTGGCATATGCACAATGTGACATAGGGAGCATCTGACCAGGATTCATGACTGAATTTGGTCTGCTGGTAGTAGGGTGACCAGACAGCCAGTGTGAAAAATCGAGATGGGGTGGGAGGTAATAGAAGCCTATGTAAGAAAAAGACACCAAAATTGGGACTGTTCCTATAAAATCTGGTCACCCTAGCTGGTGGGATCATTAGCTTCCCCAGTCCAGGTCAGGTATTGATGGGAAGTGTGATGTGAACACTGAAGCATGCTTCCCAGCAGGGCAGGAGCAGAGCCAGAAAACAATCTTAGATCTCCTGAGTCCTAGTTTAGTGATTGTTCTTCCCCTGTCTTGGAAAACATGATCTCTCTGCAAACCGTTCCTAAGTATGTGCATTGAAATAATTGTAAGTCTGAATCCTTCCTGAACTGTGAGATGTTGCTTAGGGTATGAGCAAGGCTTAGCCATCCTGTCTGCTGGAATGGCTACCTTGTTGTGTTTCCATAGCTAACTCTTTCACAACGATAGAATGCTGGCCCTATCACTCAAAACACAACCTAGACAACCAGTGGATTTTTCTTCTGGTCTCTACCCTTTGACTTGTCCAGCTTGGGTGGCCCTACCAGCAGTTAAAACTCTCACCAGCATAACATGGAACCCTTCCCACTGCCTCAAGGTGCAGTCATCAGGGGAGAATGGAAACAATTGGTTACCTAATTACGCTTATTATGTATACCAATAATTTGTGTCCCCACAATAGCATGGACTTGATAGCAGACATTAACCACACAACAGTTAAGGGAAGCGGGCAATATGAATCATTCAGTTATTTTCTGAATTATGGCTACAAGCTATAGACTCAATCCTAAATCTGGCTTGACTAACCACTGTGGAGAATTCCATCTATAGTTGGGTAACATGGAACTTCTAGAACTGCTTGGGTCACTGGCTCTTAGGGCAGGCTAGGTGCTGGTCTGTTACACCTCTCACTCCTGAATCAAACCAAGCGCTCCTCCGTCCCAGCTCAGGATCTCATCATATCTGCACTGCACATACCTAATCTAATACGTTGTATTTAGCTGTAAGTATATGGAAAAGGCATTGTCTATCATTTTCATGTTTCACCATGGTCTCGAGTTCCAGATGATTGGACGTTAGCACTAGTGAACACACGTAACCCATTAAAAACAGGTGCCATGGTAAACCGAGTGTGCAAATCATTTTCATGCGGTTTGGCATGACTGGTCGTGTGCACATATTTGGGTCACAACTCTGCTCTGTTCAGAAATGAGAATCTGGTGATCAACATGTGCAAGGATATGGGGATTTTACACAGAAAAATTGTCTGCAAATATAGTTTGTCTCCATAGGCTAATTAAGAGAGCAGCACATTTTAGTGCTGCAGGCAATTGTGATTTTAATTTACTATAGTGACTGCTGTATTAGAATGTGTCTGGAACACTGTCAAACAATGGTTATATTAGGCCTTGTCTACACTGGCAAGTTTCTATGCAGTAAAGCAGCTTTCTGCGGTGTAACTCCTGAGGTGTACACACTGCCAAGCCACTTGGTGCACAGAAACTACTCAGTTGCAGCATTGCAAAAAACCCACCTTGAGAAGAGTCGTAAGCTTTAAAGCACAGAGGTGCCCTTGCTGTACTGGCAGTGTAAACACATTACAGTGCAGAAAGCAATCAATTGGCCTCCAGAAGTGTCCCATAATCCCTCAAGTGGCCGCTTTGTTCATTGTTTTGAACTTGGCTGCCCTGGAGATATGGGCCCCTACTCTTTCAAAGCTCGGTTTCTGACATCATGTGACACTGGGCTGGTCTCCACTAGGGGGGGAAATCGACTGTAGATATGCAATTTCAGCTATGTTAATAACGTAGCTGAAATCGACGTTTCTACAGCCGACTTACCTCCCATCCTCACGGCGGTGGCGGTCGGCGGCGCGGTCCCCCGTCGACTCCAGCTTGCGCCTCTTCACGAGCTGGACTTGCGGAGTCGACGGGGGAGCCACTGGGGTTGATTTATCGCGTCTTAACGAGACGCGATAAATCGATCACCAAAAGATCGATCCCTGCCGGCTCAAATGAGAACAAGCCCACTGTCTCTGCCCCATGAGACACTACAAACCCTTCCCAAAGCATCCTGGGGCCAGTTGCACAGTGGATAGCTACCACAATGCACTGCTCTCTTTGCTGTTGCAAGAGCTGCTAATGTGGATGCGCTCCACCATCACAAAGAGCACAATGTAGACACGCAACAGCAGTTTAATTCCAGCGCTTTAATAATAAATAATAATAAAATAATAATAATAAAAGTGGTATACTTGTTGCACAGAAACGTACCAGTGTTGACATACCCTGAGACTATATACCCACCCTATACAGTGTGCTATATATCTTGCCTGTGCTAGGGATTGTATAATTTTTGTATTCAGATCCATATGAGTTAGAAGCTTGTTTTGTACTCTCAACATTCAAAAAATGAAAGCTTAAACATACCTTTGTAAAAGCAAATTGTTCCTGGAACCCTCAAAATTCAAGAAAAAAATTTTATTTCCACTTTATTTCCTTTCATTTATATCACAAGCTTATTGTTTTGCTAGATCATGCTGTGTAAGAGTAGGGAGTGTGTGGGGCCTTTGTACCCACAAATGCCAATGATTAGTAACTGTTTGTAACTCCAGCTCCCCTGTGCCTGTGAGCTACTCCTTAATATTGTCCAGGCTCCATTGCCATCCCTGAAGACTGCTCCCTTGCACACCTGCACCATTTTTTCTTCCAGGTATTTCTCTAGTTGTTCTGGCTATGTATCGATTGGAGCTGTCTATATAGAGCCTCACAGAGGAGCATTTATTGTACACTACATTTCAAAATTTCTGATGTGCAGCAAGGGGGATTTATGTCAGTAAAATACAGACAAGCCACAACCAACCTCTCCTAGGTGGCACATAGTGTGCTGCAAGGCAAACCAAAAGATGGTGAGGATAGATTGCTAGTGTGGTTCAGACATTACTGCCAATCAGAGGTTCTAGGGTCCTAAGGCTCTCACCCCAGCAGAGACATAGTGACATACGCAAAATTTGTGTTTGGTTTAGTCTGGAGAAGAGAAGACTGAGAGGGGACATAAGAACAGTTTTCAAGTACATAAAAGGTTGTTACAAGGAGGAGGGAGGTAAATTGTTCTTGTTAACCTCTGGGGATAGGGCAAGAAGCAATGGACTTAAATTGCAGCAAGGGCAGTTTAGGATGGTGATTAGGAAAAGCACTGGAATGAATTGCCTACGGAGGTTGTGGAATCTCTGCCACTGGAGATTTTTAAGAGCAGGTTAGGCAAACACCTGTCAGGAATAGTCTATCTAATACTTGGTCTTGCCTTGAGCGCAGGGGACTGGACTAGACTATCAAGGTCCCTTCTGGGCCTACGTTTTTGTGAATCTGTGATTGATTCCAAGTTAGTGTGGGTGATACTAAACTTCTGAGTATTATTCAGTAATCAGAGTTATCTAGTGCTGCAAAGAATGGCAGTGCCCACTTGTCTGTCAGAGACAATCTCTGCACTTCCTCAAGCCATAAACTGTTTCATAAATAACCTCTTCTGCCACGTTGGACCTTTATTTATTCAAATGTTTGTCAGAATTTAAAGGGATCATTTTTGTTCTGCATTTAAGAATATTTGGGCATAAGACCTCACTAACGGAGCAGATTAATCAAATATAGTAGATAATGTAGTCATAAAGTCATGACGGATGGTGTAGTCAGCATTTACTGAGTGTACATTTTAATGATATCAAGGGGAACTTTTAAAATTAAAGTCAATAAGTGGCTAAAGCTGCTTTCAGGGTTCTTTTGGAAGTAAGCAGGGCGAATATTACTGGAAGCAAGTGTACGTTACATATGTTTATAAACTAGAAGCTAACATACTGATGTTAAATTATGGAGTTATCAGAAAGATTTCAGCACTTGCTTTCTAGGTTGTTATGTCACAACTACCACCACAGTGTGAAAGTACCTTACACATTTTAGAAAACAAAAATAGCATCTTTTACTTGGGTTTCCCTTCATGGGAGGAATATCTTGCATGTTTTGACTGTAGTATATTTTTAATTAAAGCAATCTTTGAATTATGGAAGGAATTATTGGAGAAATAAGTTTTGTACTTAAGTCTTGATTCAGCATTATACTTCATTACATTATTATGTGCTTAGTTCTAAGCATGCAAGTAATCCCACCAAAGGGCCTCTGAGAGTGGAGAGGCTTGGTCACTTCTATCTCTTGTGGTAGTGAGTTCCACTGTCTTAGTGCAGTTGTTGGGAAAGTTCTGTTTCCAGCACCCAGAGGCCTTCCTCTATTAGAGAGTCAAAAAACTCATTGTTCCAATGGAGCATGTGTGGATATTGTTATGGAGGAGAAGTAGTAACGGGCCAAATCCATGGAAGGCCTTGAATTTCAAGATTGGAACCATTGCAGAGACTGGATCTCTGAACTGATATGCTCACAGCAGGTAGTCGAATGCATTCTGTATCAGTTTGATCTATTAAGGGGAAGGAAGAGTGAGTAAGTCTGGAGAGAGGGGGGAAGCATATTCTGCAGAAAAGGACTTAGGGGTTACGGTGGATGAGAAGTTGTATATGAGTCAACAATGTGCCCTTGTTGCCAAGAAGGCTAATGGCATTTTGGATGGTATAAGTAGTGGCATTGCCAGCAGATCAAGGGACATGATCATTCCCCTCTATTTGGCATTGGTGAGGCCTCATTTGGAGTATTGTGTCCAGTTTTGGGCCCCACACTACAAGAAGGATGTGGAAAAATTGGAGAGTCCAGCGGAGGGCAACAAAAATGATTATGGGGGTGGAGCACATGACTTATGAGGAGAGGCTGAGGGAACTGGGATTGTTTAGTCTGCAGAAGAGAAGAATGAGGGGGGATCTGATAGCTGCTTTCAACTATCTGAAAGGGGGTTCCAAAGACGATGGATCTAGACTGTTCTCAGTGGTAGCAGATAACAGAACAAGGAGAAATGATCTCAAGTTGCAGTGGGGGAGGTTTAGGTTGGATATTAGGAAAAGCCTTTTCACTAGGAGGGTGGTGAAGCACTGGAATGGGTTACCTAGGGAAGTGGTGGAATCTCCTTCCTTAGAGGTTTTTATGGTCAGGTGCCGCTTGACAAAGCCCTGGATGGGATGATTTAGTTGCGGATTAGTCCCGCTTTAGGCAGGGGGTTGGACTAGATGACCTCCTGAGGTCTCTTCCAACCCTGATATTCTATGATTCTATGAAGGTCTTAGGTTCTGAACATTGTATAACAATCAGAATGTTTAGATTCTTAAGTGAAATATATCAATAGTTTTTGTTTTTGTTAGGGGCAGGATGAGAATATAATGACTAACTTCAAGGCAGTTACACCAGGGATGGATTTGTCTCTTTCTTTATTTTACCTTTGAGCTATTGAATTTTAGCTCACACTATTAGTTATTATTTAGCTGACCTTTTTACATATAAATGTGTTGGATGTTTTGAATGGAATCACTTCATTCTGTGGATATGATTGGTAGCCTCTGAATTTATTAGTATCCTTTTGTGAGTTACTGTGTAATCTTTTCTGTGTATTTCTTTTTCTCCTACTGATTGGAATTTATCACAAAACAATAAATAAAATGATATGCAGTAACAGGAAATAATTGATATTTGGAGCCTTTCCTTCTCTTCCCTGCTGGAGCAGACAAAACATAATCACATTTTTTTTTATCGCCTTATTTCTAAAAAGTACATGTTTTGTGGGAGGGCAGGGGAGAAAACAATAAACCATCTGTGTGATTTCCCTGCCTCGCGCCCACCTCTGCCCCGGACTATATGATTTTCTGTTACTTTAACTTGAGAGGTTTCACATCACAAAGCAACAATTGGGTAATTCTGGTCACTGTGGGTGTTGCAGCATGAAAGATACCTACACGATCACCCACTGTTTTTAAAATCCTGTAAGAAAGAGATTGCTAATACTATGGGCCAATGGTTCTCAACATAGAGAGCTGCATATGTGGCCCACAATGTTAAATAGGTTGAGAACCACTGATATGGGCTTTTAATGTTTGATCTAAATTATCTAGGTAAACTGAAGTGGAGAGGAAATTGAGATAACGCAGGAATTTCAATACGGTTTAGGGTGACCATTTGTCTGGTTTTCGACCGGGATGCCCAGTCAAAAAGGGACCATGGTGGCTCCAGTCAGCACCGCTGACCGGGCCGTTAAAAGTCTGGTCGTCAGTGCTGTGGAGCTAAGGCAAGTTAATTCCTACCTGTCTTGGCTCTGTGCTGCACCCTGGAAGTGGCCAACAGGTCTGGCTCCTACGTGGGAGGGGAGCACTAGGACCAATGAGAGCTGCAGGAGATGGCGCTACAGGTGACGTAAGCCCACACCCCAACCCCCTGCCTCAGCCCTGAGCTCCTCCCCAAACCCAGAGCCCCCTCCTTCATACCAAACCCCTCATCCCCAGCCCTCCCCAGAGCCTGCACCCCCCAGATGATACTGACCTCCTTGGTAAAACACTTTGAAATTTACTGATGAAAAGTGCTGCGTAAGAGATAAGTATTGCTGCTGCTGTTACTATGTATTCTCTGAACCCTCTCCGGTTATTTCTATATTTTTTTCAGGTCTGGACACCAAAGATGGACATAATATTCCAACAGGGGTCTCACCAGTTCTGGATACAGAGGTATATTGTCCCGTACTCCCCTCTTCAAACATCTAAGAATCGTGTTATCCTTCTTAGCCACAGCATTTCATTGGGAATCATGTTCAGTTATGTATCCGCTACTAGTCTCACTGTTTTCCAGCATGCAGTTACCCATGGCCTACATTCTTTGTTCCAAGACAGGTGTAACCTCACTGCATTTAATACTTAGTATTTAATATTTAGTCCTGCCTCAGTGCAGGTGACTGGATTAGATGGCCTATCAAGATTCCTTCCAGTCCTTCATTTCTATGATTTGGCCATATTAAAATGGTTGGTTGTCTGCACACTCCTTACCAAGAAATCTAGGTTCTAACCAAAGATAAAGTACAAACTAAATTAAAACAAAATAATACTCATAATCTGACTCTCTGCCGTCCCCAGATACTATGTAGTGTGCCAGAATTCAATAAGATACCTGATACCCAGGTCACTGAAGTTTTTCCTTGTTAACACTAAAGGCCAAATTCAGATGTATGATAACTAAAGTTGGTGGAAGCTAATGTGAAATCAGCAGAGGTGCATCTATTTACACCAGGTCTATATTTGGCAATCATATAATATTCTCAGTGTTATAAAGAACTAGCATTGTCATTAGGGAAGATTTTTTCCTGTGGAGAGACTGAGTCTTTACCCAACATGAGAGCACAAGGAGCCTTGAGTGGACATCTGAATTCCCCACTTCCTGGGATTTGGCTTTGCTGTTATTTCAGCAATAACAGAATAGAAGATTTAACCTAAGCATGGGTGGTTCCTAGTTTTTCTCGAGTATCTCCTCTGTCTTAGCTTCCTGTGGTCCTTCACAGTGACAGTTCCAGCTCCTTTTTATCTTGACTGGAGCTACTCTGGTCTTCTCTGGGCCCAATATATTACAGTACAACATTATACAACAGAGTAGCCTTGACAATATGAACCACAAACGTGTAAGTGATGCAGATGTCTGCCTGCATTTGCAGAACATTGAATCATCGCCCCAAGAGGTGTGACCTGCCTCCTTCATTACGGTGAGTGCTTGCTCAGATGCCAGTGATAATACTTAAAATATTGACATTAAAACTAATTCACTATCAAACCGCTATAAGGAGAGGGAGGATCGTATTATAAAGATCTGCACAATCTAATGTGGCAGCCGATTTTGTCCTCACAAGTGAGTGATCTTGGGAGAGAGCGACACTTAATTTTCTGGCTGACCAAGAAGGAGCCAAGCACAAGGAGGTATTTGAGCCCCACAAATGGGAGGACAGCTCCTGAAGCCCAGGACAGCAAATCAGCTGTGATGAGGGGACGCTAAGCCTGGGGAGCCCTGTAGCGCCCAGGAGTGTATTTAGATCTCACTCAAAGGGAGCTGAGCCCAGAGAGATGTGTAGTCATATTTGAACAACTGTCCAATCTGTTCCGGGTGACATTTCCTGGGGGCGGAGCTTATTTTGTGGATTGATCTTGGGAGAATGTCATTACATTTCCCCCACAAAAAAATTAAACTCCTGGAGCTAACTGAACCATCTGCCAGCATGACTCAGAAGTAATTACCCTGACTCTTAATGCAGGATTTGAACATCTTAAGCTAAAGTGACTCAATAGAAGAGACCAGCAGCTATATAGAGACTTAATCTGCCACCCTATAATACTTGTAAAGGGATAAAAATAAAGAAAGAAGAAGAATGGATTAGGACTATTGGAGTAAATTACTTCAATGGGGTTAGATCTATGTGACCATGACGTTTGGGCTAAAGTGTTTAGTGATAATGATTCATAGAGAAGGACAGGAATGGTAGAGATGCTAAAGATTCTTTCTATTTGGGGGCATGAAGATTCCAGAAATAGAGGAAAGAAAGGGGTGTCTATTTTATCTGTCCTGCAACCAGGGCCGGCGACAGAAATTTTGGGGCCCCCTACTCTGAGCGTTCCCCCCCCCCCCCCCCGCCAAGGGCTGGCCCGGCTCTTGATGCAGGTGGGCGGGGGAAGCGCTGCAGCCGGGGGTGCCTCGGGGCGACTCGTGGAGCGCAGGACGAGCTGGCTGAAGGGCTCGGAAGGCAGCCAGCCGCGGTGCCAGATACAGCCGGGGAAAGAGCAGCGGCCAGGGAGATGCGGTGCCCAGGGGGGACGACGACTATGGGTAGAGCTGTGTACCGGTCCCCGGACTTCAGGGGGGCCCCCTCAAGTCCGGGGCCCAGTACAGCTCTACCCGTAGTACCCCCCTGTAGCCGGTCCTGCCTGCAACCCCTTTTCCTCTCCCCATGTCCCCTGAAAAACTCCAGCAAAACTACCAACGTCAGAGCTCAACTCCTTCATCCTTTCATGTCTTGATTGCTAGGCCAAACTGGCTGCGTTATCAACTGCATACTTTGCCCCTGACAGATTACAGAAATCGCTGGAATATTTCTCAGGCTTTCTCGTAATTTGCGCTTTCTAAAATCCTAAATTACCATTCATATTTTACCTTTAGCTATTGTTGTCTAGTTTCACTTCTCACCTTTTAAAACTCAAAACTGACATGGGAGTGGCAATAAATATACCGTATTTTTCGCCCTATAAGACGCACTTTTTTTCCCCAAAACGGGGGGGAAAAAGTTGGTGCGTCTTACAGGGCGAATGTCTTATAGGGCAAAAAAAAAAAAAAAAAAGCGCCTCGCTCTCCCGTCCCCGCCGCGCGGGCGGGCTGCCGAGGTTCCCCCCTCCCTGCCGGACCAAAAAAAAAATGTGCGCCCCGGTTCCCCCCCCTCCCCGCCGGACCAAAAAAAAAAAAAAAAAAAAAAAAAGCGCCTCGCTCTCCCGTCCCTGCCGCTCCCGGCAGCCCGCCCGCGGCGGGGAGGGGGGAACCTCGGCAGCCCGCCCGTGCGGCGGGGACGGGAGAGCGAGGCGCTTTTTTTTTTTTTTTTTTTTTTTTTGTCCGGATTTTTTATTAAAAAACGAGGCTGCGTCTTATAGGCCGGAGCGTCCTATAAGACGAAAAATACGGTACTCACTGTATATGGCACAAACATAAGAAGAAACAAAGACCAATTTGGGATTTGATTTTGATAAGCCTGGGTTATGAATTATGAGTTTAAATGTATTTTATAACTAGGAGCACGAAAAACCCTCTGTAAACTATACATACATGAATCTCCTAAAACAGGTAACAACTGAATATAAGAATGTTATACAAAATGAAGACCATTAGCATATCTACTGGAAAAAATTCTAAGGCAGAAATAAGCACAAAAGGCACAAAAATTAAAAGCTCACAAATGGGAAGAAATAAGAGCAGAAAATATCTCTAATCAAAACATAGAGGGACAAAACTCAAAAGGGTTTCTTAGTATCTCTGACAGTGGACTTCACAGAAGCCAGATACGTTACTATGAAATTAACTATAATCAATTCCTTTGAATAGTAACAAAATGAAAAGGTAATAATAAAACATGAAAATAAATTTCTATTGAAGAACTGAAAATCCAAATTACTGACTTTAATTCTCCCAAATGAATTACCAAAAATTGAACTTAAAAATACAAAAAAGAGCTAAGAAAAAGGCAAATAAAGAGATGAAAGCCATCCAAAGAGACTACAGATCATAAATGAATGTTTAGCTCTTTCAAAACAAACCAAAGATGAAGTGAGCCTGAGCTAGAAATATCAGGAGCACAGTAGGAAAACCGAGAGCTAGACATGTATTTTACTGGGTTGTTAACTTGTATAAAGCCTATTACACTTGAGGATGTTTTACAATAAAGTTAACACATACAAAAGTATCAGCCTCATCGAAACCAACTCTCAATATTCTTCATAACCACAATTCTCTAACTTGGATATCTAAAGCAAGGCACCCAGATCTCTATGGAGACTGCAAAATAAACATCCTTTTCATCACTGGCACTGAACATATGCAGTTCCCATTCATTTCAAAGGAAGCTACATATGCCCAGGGTGTTTGGAAAAAACAGGCAGCTTTCTTTAGGTGTCTAATGTTAGGCACCTAAATTTTCCCTACACTTTTTGGGGAATTTATCTGTTCTAAAACACTAAGCAAAATATAAAACGGAAACATTATAAAACACTTCTCGCTCAGAAGCCCAACTGAGCAAAAACACTATCAGAGCTATAGAAAATTGCTAGTATGGTAAGATTTTTACACAGCAGTAGTTGGGAGAGGATGCTATTTATTCTCTTAAGAGAATGGCAGACATTATTATGGGTATGAATAAGAAGTGCAAAGTTTACATTGGAGCATGCGATCTTATGCTTTGATAGAAGTTTGCTTTATATCTTCTTGTAGACATTGGTGACAACTTCACTATAGACTCTGTTCATCACTTAGTTAACAAACAGAGGAGTTCAGTGAATTATAGAACTCAACAAATAATTTAAATCAGTGAATTTCATCTTTTTTTTCTCTTCACAAATTGTCTGCAAACAGATCACAAAATCCTCAAATGTGTTCATTATTCTGAATTATTCATGATAGTTTTCCATGGTCCTTCAAGTCATTCAGATTGCAAATATTGCAATCCAATAAACATTTTACAGTTTGCGCTGTGGCTTATGTAACTAATATATGCAAATTCCTTGGGTAATTTACCAACACAATACATTTCAAATTGCTTATTCAGTTGTAATATTAACAATACTAGGTTTATTATCTAATCAGGGCACAGAAACAATGGCACACATGTTTTATATTTAAATAATACAACATTCACTGCAATTTTTACAACCAAATTTACCATACAACCTGAAATTTGTATATAATTTTAAAATGATCTTTTCATGAGTATTCATGCTAGTAAAGCTTTAGCCTTTGAAGCTTCATGAACAGTGACCACCAAAGCCTCTTGAATATGGTCAAATGAGAATTTGGTTTTGAATTCAAATGACTTTTCACATAAAATGTTTTCCACTGTTTGCTCTGCTCTGATTACTAGCCTGCTTTAAAATACAAGTTATTTTATCATTTTTCTGTCGAGCAAGGTTATAGGACTGTCTATTGGTAACATATTCAGCTCTGATGGGTTACTTCCTGCTGCTTCGGGGAACATGATAAAATACAAAAGTTATCAGTGATGTAAAGAAAGCAGTTTTTACTTTCTATTGGGCAAGTATTTATGTTAGAGGATACATTTAGGTAATTTGAAACATTTGAATCTCATTCTATATCTGTTAACTTTATGAGAACTTGTTTACTCCAGTGGGCATAGAGGAGAAATAACTTGTATCCCCTAATAGAGGTAGATGTTTTAGAAAAAGATGAACCCCTGAGGAGAACAGGCAGTGGCATGAAAAGTGATATATAAATGTAGGATAATATTATTACTATTATTATTTATTAGTTGAGCTTGGTGAAACTTTTTTTTGGTGGGGGGGGGAAATGCAGACTCACTAACATCAAATCATTTATCAAATTCATGTCAAATTCACAAAATTGCCCTCTTCAAAAAAACAACAACAATTTCTGAAATAAAAAAATCAACATTTCTGAAATTAAACATTTTTTTTTGTTCAGAACAACTTTTTGTTTCAAATTTTCCTTTAATTTTATTTATAAAGTAACAAAAACATTTTTAAAGGCTTGAAATCTAACTGAAATGTTGGCAGGATGAGTGCCCAACTAAAGCTTACTTATCTTTCTAAAACTAGATTTTTTTTCAGTTTCCCGGATAAAAAGTAAATGCTAAGTATTGTAATTAATAATGGATATAATTGAAAGGATGTCCTCATGTTGATGCTACTGGTCATGACACCTAGAAAAAGCAGCAAACAAACATTTCTAAAGCCTTATTGTGGAATTTAAAACTTTATTGGAAATACAAAAAACCTATTACTACTAAAAGAAGAAAAAAATGAACCACAGGTGGTATTACCTGGGCCTTCCTAATTCCAGCAAAAGCTATGTGCCACCATGCATGGAGACTCTATAATACCTCAGAGTCAAGATAGGAATAATAATTCTTGCTCTGGGGCCAACAGGGAGCCTACCATAAATGATTATTTTCACCTTCCAACACAGCAGCCCAATCATAGGTTCTTTTCAGACAAAGGACCATGTTCAACAGGTTGTTGATTAATTAATTATGGGTTTTTATGCCCAAACTGAAGCACATGGGTGAAGTGAAGTGAGTTGTCCAGCACCATGCAGGGGCTTAATGGAAGAGCTGGGACTGAATCTCAGGTTTTCAAACTCACAAGCCCATGATCATGCTCCCTCCCATAGTCTTTTTCTGAACACATTTTTCCTCAAAGATTTTCACTCATCTCTCCCAAATCTGTGCATCACTTTGGACATATGGTGCCTTTTTCTGTTTTGGGTGCATTTTAAGGGTCAGGAACTGAGTTTGTCTGTACAGAGCTGAGCACATCAAAGGAGGTCAGTAAATAATAGTTTTAACACTCTTCCAACTCCGGGTGACAGCACAGTGTTTGTTCTTTTTTGATCTCCTATCAGTTCCGTACATAATATGTTTATATTTCTTTGTACAATTAGCAAGACTGTATGTGTAAACCAGGTACTTATGTGCAAAGAGGTTAATTGCAAGCAACAGTGTGTGTGCTGACCTTGGGCCTCCCCCTTTGAATATTTTGTCCCTAATATTATCTACTTCCCAGCATCCATGTACAAAAGTTTCTTTAATCCAAGCTAGGTAATGAATTAATTGTTCCGTATGCAAGTTCATCTTTTATTTTGGTGCAAATGTTAAATGTGTTTCTAGCTTGAAATTTTAGACTTGCTGAGAAACTAAACTACATCCATCTCTCTCTCTCTCTCTCTCTCTCTCTCTCTCTCTCACACACACACACATAAGATCCCTAATTCTTTTAAAATCCTTTTAGACTGAATCACTCTTTTCCTTAGAGTGACATTGTGCTGTGGAAGATGGGATTTCCCACTGAGGAGACCACAGTGCATGACGGGCTGGGATGAATTGAATGTTCTGCTCTCAACAGGATTACAGTAAATCCGCATTCACTATGGGAAGGTGCTTATTCGAATTAGAAAATGCCTCATTTTCACTTCTGCACTCACACAAATTTAAGAAATAAAGGTGAAATAAAATGGTATTTTATTTGCAAGTTGTAAGTCAGAACATGTATTTTATCAAATATTCCCACCGCTCTCTCTTGTAAGTTTGACAGAATCAGGCCTAGTTGAAACATTTTTTTGTGTCTCAAGATGCCCTACAAAAATGATTAAAAGTGTATGACAAACTCTTCCAAGGTGGATTCCTCTTTCTTTGGGATCCACTTAAATGAAGCAAGAGACTAGAGCTGATGAGCTATTTGCAGTAAGCAATTTATCAATCAAATTTAGTTTTTTTTCTACTCCCTTATTGTCTGCACACTGATTATGATTTCTTTCTCACATTTATTCATTGAATGTTTTATACTAATCCATTGCAGTCTGCGGATTGCTTGCAAACGGTTCTCTCTGGGTATTCAATATTCACATTTTGAGATGTTTTGACTTGGTGCGCAGGTCACATGGTATATGCCTAGTTTTTGATTGGATGGGTATAATGCTTAGAATCAGACTTCTGGTACAAATAAGCATGATTGTGAATGAGAAATTTGCTATCGGTGACTATGCTGCAACATTTGCTTAAAATGCGTTACTGCAGCCAACATTCCTGCCACCAAGTGTGCTCATTAGAATATTAATGGAAGGCAATTACAAAAATGGATGTGAACACAAGTGTTGAAAGTCAAACGAATGTGTAAAAAGAACCTGTTTTTCCAATAGGCACCCACACTGTTTCAGGGTAGGAAGTAATGTAGAGTCATGGTAGGGCTGTGATATTTCCTCTTGCTAATTGTAATTATGCCATTGCTATGCCTTCTCTTTTCTTTTGCTTTGTGCAAAATAACTCTGGTTTTGAAGTTAAGTTTGATGTTAGCAGGTTGGGCGTTCAGTTCCTCTCTGCAATAAGCAGGTTTTGTTCTGTTCCCTTCCCCTGGCCCCCCACCCCCAACTGGGTAACAGATGGTGCTGTAATTAGTGGTGGAGAGTGGGAGCTGGTTTGCTGGACCCAGTGCCGGGGTGGCAGGTGACCCTGCATTGTGCAAGGATAGTGCTAAGGCCATGAGAGTCCCAGTGGCAAGTGCTGGTTGCCCTTCTCAGGAATCCAATGTGGGGAAGTAGGGAACCTCTCCCGCAATTGCACAGTGTTGGGAATGGGAACCATTTTGGGTGGCATCGGCATGGGATGTGTGGTGTTGTCCCATTTTCAGTTTATGAGTGGGGCTTTTTCTTCACCATTGGGCTGTTTTGTAGGCGGGCACCATTTTGGGAGGTTGTCAGGAGCAGGGGAGGGTTCTGTTGGGGTTTGATTCTGTTGTGGGTTGGTTCTGTTGTGGGTTCTGTTGGTTCTGATTAGGTATGGATGCTGGGGGTTCTGTTGGGGGATGGTTCTGATCAGGTATGGATCACTTTAAGAGAGCTTCAAGGGACACATCTGCAGAAACTCAGATACTAAGGGCAGTCCATTTTTTTTCAAGTTTGTGTGTCAGAATGCCAATACCTTAGTTCTAAAACAAGATAAAGCATGGTGTTAGAATCAAATGGATCACAGCATCATCACACAGTAGTGTCAGCAATGTATCACCAATGAATGACCAAGATTTATACCCATTAATAAAAAGGAGTTTATAATGGAAATAGTTGATAAACACATAGCCATGGCAACACTGTTTCTTCCACAGTAATGAAAGTGAATTTGGATTAAATATATATATCCAAAGATGTACCAGTCTTCCTTGTTAAAATGAAAAATCAATAGAGTATAATTTGTTTTAATGGCTGTATCTGAACCTATAAGAACCCAACCTTGGGAAAGACTTACTAAGCCACATCATCTCTACCTTTAGGCTCTGATCCTGCAAGCTACTCTGTGTGAGGAGACCCACATACCCATACGGAGCAGCTTGCAGGTTTGCGGCCTTTGAGGCAAGAGGGTTTTGAGGTACATTTATAAATGCCTAAAGGTGGGATTACGACTTGTTATCATATCCTAATGGAGGATTCATAATACCATTGTTATCAAACCTGATCTGTCTGCTACACTACAGGATTTTGTGTATATTCCTCAGATTCAGATAGTGAATCTTTGTTTCCATACTATCATATTGTCATTTTTAATCTACCAAGACGCTTATCCTGTGTAACTCTGCAGTTGCATTCTTTGTCCTCATTTAGATACATCAGCACCACACTAACTCTCACTTTTTCTCAGCACCAAGATAATGAATAATCAATTGGCCAATTTGGGACATACGCAATGTATTGATAACTGGAGAGATTCTTTCCCCAGTAACAAGATCCTGGGTACATAATTCACATTCCACAATTGATTTGCTTTATCTCTGCAAATCACATAAACAGCTTGATTAAAATATTGTACTAAAGCTATATATATATATATATATATATATATATATATGCATCTCTGATCATTCTGAGATTGATCTCTGCATCCTTTTGCCCTATATTTTCATGGTGAGATTCATCCTTTGGAAATGTGTAATGGAGATTGGATTTAATTCTCATTCTTTCTCACTTGTCTTTTCTCCAGTTTTAGTTTAACTCCCTTAACTCTGAGCTTTGTGATTTTGCAGAAGTTTACTTCAATGGAAACATTTACCATCAACTCAGGGCTCAGTGGTCTTCATTTCAGAGACTCCTAGAAATATTTTCGGTGACATTTCAAATAGGTAACAACAGTTATGGTTTTTGTGGTCCTGTATTCTCCTTCCTCTGTGAGGCCTGGACGGGAACTGCGTGAAGCGAGGAGGAGGAGAAAGGACCTTTAACTGTGGAAGTGGAAAGTGGAGGCTGTGGAGGTGTTGCTTTGCAGTTACTCTGCAACTGTTATTGTGGAGGATGGAGAGAAAGAGGGTTGGGCGGGTTGCAAGATAGTGTCCAGTCACTGACTCATAGATATGTAGATCGGGTTAGTACTACTTAGTAGAACCATCTGCATATGCACACACTGTATGTATTGTTGTGACTGGGGTGGTCATTTAAGGATGCTATGTTGGTGGTGGCAGTGTAAAGGAGCACATCTTGGAGATCCATGGACTTGGGAGTGGAGTTCTCTGTAACTCCCATGCACTGCCACATAGCCCAGTCCATGAAAGGGAGAGTCCCCTGAGTTAGATTCACTACAGCTTGAGGCCACAGAGAATTCGGAATTAAATTTTCCTTTCCTGCAGGTTTTCTCTCTGAGGGGAGCATATGGTCTCAGTTGATTGCTTTTTATGTGGTAACAAAAAACTTTAAGTTTGGAGGCATAAGAAAGTAAATCTCCAGAAAGGCAACTAAACAGAGAAACGGGGGAAATGAAGTCTAGAAACCAAATGTTTTTAAAATGTTTTGCGGTATTATTTTGACTACATATATATTTGTAGCTCTATATCAAGAGAGAAGGAGTGTGTTGTCTTGTGATTATCTCAGGGGAGAAGGAGGCCCCCACAGCTGATTTTATTTCTGGTCCTGTCACCGATTGACTGTGTTGTTGTTATTGTATTATAAATGGTATTTCAACATTTTAGTTGCTTTTCTTAAAAAGATTCAGGTAGCAAAATAGGTAAAAAGCAGAACACATTTACACAAAAAAGTGTACTACACTGAAGAATAATTTAATTCCTTCACTTTGTCCTTACATCCCTGAATATTGCCAGTTCATTTAGTGGTCACTGGCCTGCTAATCCCTGAGGGACATTCAAGAAACTGTACTATCGGTTTGACATTTTCTAAAACTTTTTGGCTCCAATTCTGCACACAATTATGTATGTGCTTAATTTTAAATGGGTAAGTAGTCCTGCTGAAGGAGGCATCTTTCAAGCACTTACATAAGGTCTTGATTCTGGCAAACACTTAAGTGCACGCAGTAATGCCAGCTTTCCTAATGTTATCACGAGTCTCACAATATTTGGGTCACCTTGGGGGGACCGGTCGGTCTCTAGGAGGTTGTGAGGAGCATAAGGCAGACTGAGGGGGTGCTGGGAAATGTGGGGAGACTGAGGAGGTGCAGAAGGATGTGACTGGGTAGAGATGAGAATGAGGCAGTGAGAGGAAAGAGAGGGAAATATGGGGTGCAAGTGACCGTAGAGAGAGGGTGGCGGATAGAAGACTGGAAGTGCATGGAGGGAAAATATGAATGGGCTACATACCTGTCCAGGCTAGCTAGGAAGAAGGATAGGAGGGCCACTCTCTACACCCCTGGAGATAGAACTAGAAGAAGGTAAGTAGAGTCCCCTGAGAACAGCGAACAGGAAGCCTGGAGTTCTGTGTATGTATTTCTCGGTGAATTTTGAACGTGAAATGATCACATGGAAAGTGAGGATGGGCAGATTTCCACTACAGATAAAAGTCCATATGGAAGGCAAAAAGCAATGCAATTTTCTTTTCATCTCATGATTTTAAGACAGTCTTTTTTTTTCTTTTCTTTTCTTTTCTTTTCCTGGGGGATCAGGGGTTGCTTCATAATTTTGGAATGCTTAGAATTGACAATACCGCACCTGCTTGTATGCTTTTGTAATCAGAACAGCATTTAAGCACATGCTTAACTTTAATCCTGTGCATTAGTCCCAGTGGCTTCAATGAAATTTAAGCACTTGATGCCCTGAATGTGGATACTGTTCTGAATTTTCAGGCCTTTATGTCTTCTTAAAAGGTATATGTTCCTTTATGTGGACTAAAAGAATTCTACTTTAATCTGTGGATTTCACTTGTGAAATGATTAGAATTGTTCAACTGTTTAAACTGGCTTTAAAGCTTTAAGATGCAAGGACAATTTAGCCTCAATGAAATTGCTCACTGTTTCAGAGTACCTAATTAGAAATTAAAATACCTGCATGTCTTTTTTCCACCCTAAATCTCTTTCAGCATATTTTAATCTGAACTATAGTTCTCTCTTAAATAGCATCACTAAGCACTTGCAGAAATTCATTACTCATTCATTGCCAATTTTCATTTATGGATGAAATGAATATTTTCCTCCAATTATATATTTTAATCATTCCCAATTTTTTCCTTATATAAGAGAACATTAGGTCTTGTGAAAATTCCTGCAGAGTGATAAAACCCCTTAGAGTCAATTAATATACATAGGCTGATCAGCCCTCATTACTTTAGGCAGCTTTACTTTTTTAAAAAAAACAAGCTTTTTTCTTTATTACTG
This sequence comes from Sternotherus odoratus, assembly GCA_032164245.1. NCBI lineage: Eukaryota > Metazoa > Chordata > Testudines > Kinosternidae > Sternotherus > Sternotherus odoratus. The sequence continues at coordinate 15,932,255 of JAVMKO010000007.1, read as the reverse complement.
TTGATCTTGATTTATGGGGAATAAAATGGCCAAATTCCACTTTCACGATGTGAAATCTTGGGATTGTACTGGTAGATTGTTTTCATTGGTAGACTTTTCTTTGTTTTAGAAACATATCTGTGCCTATGAATGGAAAAATTCTTAAAGTCCACTGCAGTGAGCGCCATAGCTCAATGCTTTTTTTTGGACCAGCAAGGCAAAAGGATTTTGTTTTAAGTCAAATTGTCTTCTGGTGAATGGCAAAGCAGCTAAGTTGATCGCACTTGCCCCTTTGGATCTTTCTATTCCTGTCAACTTCATCCATCAGATGTACCATCACCAGTGCCTTTTAATCTGTCAACATATTACTTGATGTTCTACACAGGGCACCTCTCTTCAGGATATAGGTGCATGTACAGTCACAGGACAAAGAGGAAATGAGAACTTTCTTGACAAGATCATTGGGCTCCATATCATGAATTAAATATTGTCAATAGTGTCAACTATGTCTATAGCTGGGGGTTGTCTGTGTCAGAAGCAGGAATTTAAGAGTAATGAAATCATAGTGATTTACAACTTTTCATGTTATGCCATTATTTTATTTAAGGGTCAAATGGACAAGCACATTTTTGAGGCAAACTTGAGTTGGCAACATTTTATATTTCTTTTGGATTTGTTTTTTTTAAAATTTGCCATTATTTTAACATACTTATGAATAGAGCTTAGTTCAATAATGTAGTGACTTCTTTGGTAATCAAAAACAAGTGTTCCGGTGTGGTTCATTGAGCAGCATGAGAAACCATCTTCTTTCCAAAGGCAATGAATATAAGGAATGGAGTCTATCCTGTAGTTTTTAGAATTCCATTATTTGTATACTTCCTGATGAAAGGAAAGAGCTTTATTGGTCTGGACTCAACCATGTGTTTTATGAGCTGTGGCAGAATGACTGAGTACAAATCTTTCACTTTGTCCTCATATGGTACCTCATGTTCAAATTAAGACTATGTCCCCAGAAATAAAGAAATGAATGAAAAGAATCCCTTACTGCTTTTAATAAACAGCAGCAAGAACTACATAATACGTCATCAGATCATTTAAGACTGAGAGCTAAGATCCTGATCCTGCAAGTGGGCATACCCTCACAACTATAGGGAGCCCCATTAAAGTCATTTGGGCTCCTTATGGGGGTGAAGACATGCACCCATGCTTGCAGAACTGGGGCCTAAGGCAGTGGTTCAAACACTGTGGTCTGTGGACCATCAGTGAACCATGAAGCAGTTGCTGGTGGGCCATAGATGGCTGGTAACATGGTTCTGGATCTCCTCCTTGTTTGTAACAGTAGATCGTACTGAAGACAGCTAACATACATTAAATACTTTCCTAATATTACTGTACTTTCCATCCAAGCAATTTCCATAGTTATTAATATGAATAAAGCTCATAAACCTCCTTGTAGAAGTCAGTTTTGAGAGGCAGCTTAAAAGAGAGGAAAGAGCATGACAGGCTCAAGAAGAGAGTACCAGTTAAAGGCTTGGTCTTCACTGCTAAAATAGGTGTTTGCTTTTTAACCTTGGGGTAACTAATGTGCATAAACTATCCTGAGGTAAAAAGACAGTGAAGAAAAGGCAATTGAGTTTTACTGAATGGTAAACTACATGAAGTTTACCTCAGAAGGTATAGCCACTACCTTGCCTAGGTTATTTCATGATAAAACTAAAGTGGCTAGTCTTCATTGTCTTCTTTCCTCAGCGAAGGTTAGTTACTCCAAGGTAAGAACACATCTTTTTTAGCAGTGAAGACAAGGCCATAGAGGGTAGCAAGAAAGAAGGTATGAAGGCGGGCATAGGAAAAGGACAGAAAAGAGGCCACCAGATAAGCACCTTGGACTGAGAGAAGAGGGTTTGGGGGAACAGAAACAAGTCAAAAGCATACTTTATAGGAAGGAGCTAAGGGGGTGGAGAGGGGTTTCCACAGATGCAGGCCAAGGAGCTGGAGATTGATCTGAGAGGCAATAATGAACCAGCGGAGAGATTGCTGGAGCAGCTGAATGTGGTGCATGACAAGAAGGTGACTGTTTTCAGAGGGGCTTGGGGAGGTTGTGTGGGAGGTAAGTGGTGAGTTTCAGAAGGGAGGAAGGAGGTGCAGGAGTCAACGCCTGAACAAAGGGTTTGGGTAGAATATACGGTAGGCAGGTTACAGCAATGTTGTGGAACTAAAACTAGCAGTAAGCATGATCTAGTGGTTGGGGTGCTATTCTAGGACTCAAAGGACCGGGGTTTGACTACATGATCCACCACAGCATTCCTATGTGAGCTTGGAAAAAATTATTTAGGCCCAGATCCTCAGAGATGTGTCTAACTCCCACTGAAATCATTGGGGGTTAGGCACTTAAATACCTCTGGGTTCTAGGTCTAATTTCCCCACCAGTAAAATGGAGAGAATAGATCATGTGTATAAGTACCTAAGACAGATAAATTGGATTTAGTGACAATGGGCCAGATTCTTAGCTGCTATAAATCAATATAGTTCCATTGGAGCTGATGATCTGATCCCATATCTGTATGGGAGGGGAGAACATGGTGGCAGGCTATCGAACTGGGAGAATGGTGGTGTTAGCAGCTGAGAAGAAGAAAGCGATAGGCGTGTGTGAGGATATAAAAGGAAAGATTTAAAAGTAGTTCAACGATGGAAATCTTGCCTATGAACTTGGAATGGGATGTCTAGGAGGAGATGTCAGAAAGACAGCCAGAGATGCAAGTCTCTATTGAGAAGGTCAGGTGAGACTCACAGAGAGATCTGGGAGTCATCATCATAGATATAGATAATTAAAGTCATGGGAGCAGATGAGGCTGCCCAGAGATAGCATAGTGGAGGAAGGGGAGAGTGCAATTGCACTGTGTTTATTCATTTTAATTCTTGCAATTATCACTAATATAGATCGCTAGAAAGCTAATTATATGACTGAATTACTTATTACCCTGGTAGCCTAATATTTAATACACTGCAATTGCTCAGAATATTTTGATAAATATACTTTATTACAAAATTGCATAATTAGAGCATTAACTACTTGGGATACACTTCATAATTGCCCTGTAACTGCAGTGTAATTACACTTTCTTTTTTACATTCTGGTTCACATACCAACAACACTTCTGGCTCAGCTCTGACCATATAATCTTTATTATTGGTAATGATGCCAGAAGCTGAAAGAACCCAGCTTGAGTCTCATATCCTAGGCTGAATTTTCAGGGATGGCATTTAGTAATCATATGAAAGTCCACAAGAGAGAATAAATCTGCATGTCATGGGGTCATTTTTAACAGTTAAGGGATTTCAGCTGAACTTGAAGGACTTTTAAAGAAATTGTTGTTGTATTGTCACAACCCTGCTGATAACTCCCTGCAGAACACTTGCCAGTCTGCTGTGTTTGGACCCACATTATGGATCCATGTGCTTTAAACTCACCTGGACCTAAATAGTCTCCAGGCACTTACTGACTTTGACCTCTAGCTTCATGCCCTGAGCATAAACTCTCCATCTGGCACCACGTCTTAGAAGTGGGACCCCACCGTCCATCTGCCCTAGGCCCCAAGATCAGTGATGAACCCCGCCCAAAATCCCAAATAGTGTACTCACATCTCCTCCCCAGAACTCCACCTTAGTAGGTACCTTTTAACTCTTCAGACCCATATGATTGTTGAAGCCATTCAGATCCAGACATTGCAGAGGGATTTCTAAACCAATCATTCTTTACTTTTAGACAGCACAAGAGAGACACAGTTCCCTGCCATATAAGAAACACCGGAATGCAATATTTTCCCTCAGTTTCCTCACCACTCTTCAGTGTTCTTTGGGATTTGGGTCAGTGTCCTTCCAAGGTTCCAGGTCCCCACTCCTGGACCTCACTCCTCAAGCACAAAGTCTTCCCTTTGTTCTGGTCAGTGACAAAGAGATTCTGTGAGCAGATCTGGTCATTTGCCTTTTGCCATGTGACCCTCCTAGTCAGCTTCAAGTCTCCTCTTCAGAGCTCAAGGTCCCGTCAGGTAGCCTGTTGCCTGGAGTCCAGACATGAAAAACTGGACTACTGCATCTCTGGCCACACTCTTTATCATAACCATTGTTCTGCTAGGCAGAACACATTCAGTTGATGGTCCTTAGTGACCATCTCAATCAGAAGCAGCAGACCCCAGGCACCACTCTCTTTGACTCAGTTCACTCAAAAATGACAGCAACACAGCCATAATGCATAAAAGTGCAGCGTGTTCATAACATTAAACTGGGATTCATAAATTATATACATACAGGTTCCCCAATCCACCCCAAGTATCTGTATGATGCTTTGTATAACGTGGCATATTTGCTAAATACCATTGTATTTAAAAGTAAGTTGCGCTTTTGCATTTTCTGCTTTACTCTTTTTGGAGCTACCAGCACGATTGCAAATATCACAGACTTCATTAGTTTGCTCTTTGTGTATTGTGTGAGAGACTCTCTCCATTTTTTCACCTTTGTCGGGGAACCAGATTTTTTATTGTAAAGTTTCTGCTGGTATTTCATTTTACTCAGTTATTACTCTAATATGGGAGGGCAGAGTGGCCACAGGTACAAAAGCTATCTTACATCAAATTACATTGAATAAATTTCCCCGCTTAGGAGAAGATGGCACTGATTTCTTCAATTTGGTAGCAGGAGATTCCGATATTAAATTTGAGGCAACTAGAGAGTGATCATACTTTGAAGATTGAAATGATGATAATAGTGCTGCTAGTGGACAAAATATATGTTTATGAATATCACAGCCTTTTACTGTCGCTTAGCGTTGTTGCTGCTCAGTTTGTGGTAGGTGCCTTTTTTTAAGCAGTGAAATTTGACAAGTGGCTTCTGTAGAGCAATAAGAACTGAGGTTCAGTTAACATCCATACCAAAATGCACACACATCTTATGTGTAATTAATTTCATAATGGGATTAGTTATGGGGCTGAATGGCTCAAGGGACATGAGTTTGATTTAGGTGTACGTTAGCAGCATCTGAAAGTTAACATAAGAACAGCCATACTGGGTCAGATCAAAGGCCCATCCAGCCCAGTATCCTGTCTGCCGACCGTGGCCAATGCCAGGTGCCCTGGAGTGAATGAACCTAACAGGTAATGATCAAGTGATCTCTTTCCTGCCATCCATCAAAGTTGTTACCATTTCATGGCTGTATGCTCATCTGAAAAATATTGGTGGACTCACTTCATTCTTTTTGGAGACAGCCTGTATTATTTTCCCAGTACATTAAGTGAGGCTGAAGTTAAGCGTGCTCCTTCCTATGTGGTTCAGAGTAAATTTCATCCTGCCATTCTTTCCCATTTGCATTTTGAAAACAAGTTTTGTTTTGTTTTTTAGCTGATTTCTGTATCAATATGGCTTGTTGTAGAATTCCCTCAAGGAAAATTCTTGACTGGTTAATGGCTAACTGGTTTCTGGTGGGAAGGATTATTGATAAGGGACTGTTTATCCCGAGACACCAACTGAATCTTTTAATCTCCTTATTGAATTCCTTAATTCTCTGAATTTCTTAATGTCTTCCTTCATTTATCTTAATTTCTTCAGATTGTCCCTCTAGTGCTGATATGTTTTATTCTGATATCCACTTTAAAGCAAGTTAACAATTCCCATGGTTCACAACTTGAACTAAATCCTTTAGAAGATTTCTTCATAATTCAGCCATTTGATGCAGTAGCTGCAAATAATCAAGTAAATTAACTGTAAGGAATATGATTAACATTTTATTTGGCAAAGAGGCAGGGCCATAAGCTCTCACTACCTCACCAGAAAACTTTGTGGAAGTGGGGCATAAGAAATCAGAACATTTGGGACACAGGAGAAGAGATGGTAAAGACCATTTCTCCACAAAAAAATTTTCAACCCATGCTTTGAAGGCCCAATGGGTTTGATCTGACATGAGGCCAGATTTTACCCTCTGCTAGAAAATCTTCAGGAGGGCCAGGAAATTCCACACATTTGAACTCTCAAAGGTTCCCTCCAGACCATATTATCAGGGGATCAGCAGCAGGCAAATGCCATGGCACTCCAAAATCACTAATTTCCCACTGCATTATAGGAGACTGGTATGTTTTCATAAGGATCAAATACCCTGCAAGCTACAAGGTCTTTTCCTCACACCCCTGTGACAGCAAAGTTCCTTCAGGAGTTGTGCTCTCATTAGTTTCCCACTGACATCTGGACCCCAAACTAATCTTATAGAAGGAAATAATGGAATTCTGCTTAAGGTTATGTGGTCAGTCTTAGCTCCATATGGGAAATTCCTACAGGTTTGAAGGGAGAGAATGCTGTGAAGAATGGTTCTTTCTCCAGCTTTGCACCCTCCCCCATCCAGCCATTCCCCTACAAAATCTGGGAGCCCCAAATGTATTGTGATTGCACAGAAAGGTTTGTGGTGTTGAAGGGAGAGGAAATGAATATGTTAGTCAGGGAAAATTTGCGTCAAAGGAGTATATTTAAAAAAACTGGATCTGGCCAACAGATTTTAGCTCATTGAACTTCACCTAGTTTTAGTTACAAATTCATCCCAATCTTAGCTTCTGCCCAGACATTTTTAGGAAGCCAAACTTTGGGCACTTTCATATTCAGATGTGAAACAAAATGGTAACACAGATTATGTTGCTTCTGCTACTCCCAGGTCTGCTGTGGGAACTAGAGGAAAAACACATGGTGCTTTGGTGGATTTGTCTCCATTTATGGTAGTTAGAAATAAGACTGTGTTAGACTTCTATTGATGATCTTGTTCTTCTCACATTAAATTAATGGCAAAATGTCCACTGAATTCATGGTAGCAGGATTGGAATGAGAGTCCTAAATTTTTATCCTTTACCCACCTTGATCCTCTCTGTAACATAGTAAGACTGAAACCCTTTCCCCCCCATTATTAAGTGGTGCACAGTAAATAGTAATATTTCCTGTTGCCATCAATGGAAATCATGGAGGCATAATTCAGAGGCTTGGACAATGTAAAGGGTGCATTTTAGAAGCACTCACACTGGCATAGTTTAGTAGTCAGACTATTTGATCAGAAGCACTGAGATAGAAAAAAAAGACAGGTGGTACTGTTTGGTAGTTGGCCAGTTTGCATGCTATTCTAGTAGTGCGAATCAACAATGCAACTTTAGTTTTACACAAATACAAACACCCTCCCGCATTGCTCCCTTACTCCACTGGAGATGGTATAAAAGGCACTAATGATTCTAGGATAACTCTACCACGCTGAGCCCATGGGAGAGGAAAAAAACCAAGCTTGCCTCAAGTGTGACTCTTTCTTGTGAAAGCTTTTCGTGTTCCTAAACTAAACCGTCAAGTCAGTAGTAACAGTTCTATATTTGATAGAGTCTAAAATATAATATTTGCTGCTGTGACTGAGTAAAAGACGGGCTGTAGTACACACGAGCATAAACAAAAGGAAAAAAAAACACCCCACCGAAGTGACTGATTGTGGTTTTGCTCAGAACTCTCAGTTGTATTCAAAGGCAGTTTGGACCCCTTTCGCACAGCTTCTGTTCCTTCTTTCTCAAGACCTTACAGAATCTTGTAACTGGTATATATATTTTCCACTTGCCTTTTAAATGAAGTCTTAATAAAATGATCAGCCATTTATTGTTTGGGCCAGTGCGGATATGCAGTATTCTATCACATGATGCCAACCGGCTTTAATTCTGATGTGACTATTGGTTGTCTAGTATCAACAATCTGGATTATGATTGCTATCAGGACCCCAGACTGACCTTGGATGCAGAGGCTTTATCTACCTGTCTAATGGGATCATACTCATAGATTTCATTACAACAACAACAGACCATTATGGAGCTATACTGTAAAGTACACTAGTTCAAAAGGTAATGCAATAGAATAGGATGATCACGCTCAGTCCATTCACAGAGTAATGCAAAGAATGATAACCTTGAGGATCTCCTTTGTGATGAGGTCATAAAATGTGGCGAAAAGAGATTGCGGTTTTTATTGTTCCATTGATTTTTACCTTCTCATTCCTCTATCCAAAGTCAGTGAAGGGATTTTATTTTGGTACAGTTATTAATTGAAAGTCTGGGCAAAAAAAAGAGTAGCAGCATATTTACAAGCCATCTATTCTGTATTATGTCAATTCAGCCCACTGGAAAGAAGTCCAAATAAAGTACCGCCCAACCTGAACTTTCATCTAAACTCAAACCAAACCTGTGCTTTAAAGAAAGAATGTCATACTTCTTTGCAGTTCCTGGGTTTGGACAGGTTCACAGGCAGAAAGGCTGATGATCTTGTGATATTTCAAAACCAAGAGCAACTGGAAGCCTCTTCATGAAGCCTAATTTCACAACATATTTAGGTTGATTTCCAGATCCATAGACATTTGGCATGAAATCCTACACCCTCCCACACCCTTCCAAGTCATTGGTAAAATTTCCACTGACTTCAAAGGATTTCACTCTTAGCCTTTTGTATGAATAGCTGAACTGAGCTGCATTGCTAACCTTAAGAGATTCATTACTTACTGTAGTAAATATTTTATTTTATCTGTGTCCCAAATGGCAGTAAGTAGACCGGATATACTCATCTATCATAATGACTCATATTTTGACTATTTCCTTGCAACTTTTAAAGAGCTTCTCATGCACATAGATACAAGCAAGGCTTTTTGAGATGAATGGTTGCAGAAAAAGATTATTTGGAGCTAATACCTTTGAAACGTGTCTATACCTTCATTCCATTTTGTGATTAACAATTAAATGAAATTCATTACAGATGGAAGTGATATTAATGTATCATGCTTATGTCAGCCAATCAGTGAACAGAAACTGCACTATGTGAGTTAGGTGGCCAATGAAATATTGTATACATAATATTAATATGATTTGCACACACATCACTGAGGACGTGATGACAAGATTTTGCTTCAGGTTTAATTCTTTTCTCCTTTCTTCCCTCCAGCCTAGTTCCTTCCTGTTCTCAACACTCTATTTCTACCCATAATGTACACCTCCGTTCTTTTCTCCTTCTTATATTCACCCACATATACTCCTCTCACTCATACATTACACAGGCTATCATCCGCTCTCCTTCCAAAACAGCCATGCTCTCCTCATTTCTGGTCTCAGCTTTCTCTCAATCCACCCCTCCTTTTCCCTGTCTTCTACCATCATTCTCTTTAAAAAAAAAACAACAACAACAACAAACAAGGATATCATTGTCTTTAATAAAAAAAATAGAGATGAGAAATGCAGAAACCCTGTGCTCTGTAGACAGAATTTTAAAGCAAAGATTTATATGAGGTCATGTCTTTAAAAATATGCAGCTTATTTGGGTTTTCATTTAGCTGTATTATGTCATGCAGTCGATACAGAGATGATTGCCAAAACTACTCGATTCTGTACTAAGTTAGGCTACAACTGGAATTTAAAAATGGTCTTTTTCCACTGAAGCACCAGGTCTCCAGCAATCATCTGTGTTATGGAAATTATTCTCATGTACAAGAAGCTAACTTTCACTTAGCATTAGAGCTACTTTTGACCTGCTACATGGAACAATAGTTCTTGCAAATTAGAACTTTATAACTAATGCAGAAAACTAAAGTACTATAATTATAGGCTTTTATCATAAAAAGTTTTCATTAACATTATTACAGGTCCCTATGGTAACTTACATTTGAATTTGATCTCTTCACCCATCATGCTTTTCATTCCACCGAAGACCAAGTGTGGAACATTGACCCTGTAAAATGTGGGACAATTGCCCAAAACTAAAAGTCTGTAATATGGACAGAATAAAGAAATTTAAATTAGGCAATATTCATTCCTCTCAGTGAAGTTAGCTTCCTTTTTAATCCTTCCTTTTAATCATTTTAGTGTTTCTGATCCTAGACAGCTCAGTGAGAGATGGGGAAGTAGAGAAGAGTGATCACTTCTGAAAAGGCAGCTTTGCCTGGGAGTTCTGGATGATCTTTCTCTACAGCGAATGATCCTGCTCTCTCTCTCCTCTAGCCTTCCCAAAAGGCTGCTCGTGAAAGCATCTTCCTATCTCCCCTCTCTTTCGATGTCTCCATTGGCTTCCAGTGTATTACCACTAAGAATTCAAGCTCCAGGACATTGCATCCAAAAACCATTTTAAAAAACCTACCTCCATCCACTGCACATCTCAGTTCTCATTTCCCAACTCTTCTGCTTCCATTTCCTTCACTTCTCCCTTGCTGCTCCCTCATCTCCTTCCACTCTTGGCTCTATACACGCTATCATATGGCTTCCTAGGCCTGCTCTATTCTGCCAAGCACGTCCTCAATCACATCCTCCTATGAATCCATTTCTTCCAGCAATCCCTCCCAACATATCCACACACCCTCCCCCATGGCTGTCCTTTTTTTCATTGCCTTCTCTTGTGTTTGTCTTTTCTAATTTTAAATGATCACCACTGCTGGCTAATTTTAATTAAAAGTAAACAGGGAATAATGTGTTGATCTATTTTTGCCAAGCTTTGTGTTCCTGTATATGGAGATAGCTTGCAAAATCCTCTCTTTGGGGACTTTCACTTTTGGGCATTTCCAAAGCAAATATGAAACCACAGATCTTCAGGCATTAGAATAATTTTCTGTTGTATATACAATTTGATCAAAATGGACTAGATCATGGCTTTGCCCCATGCTCTGAGTAAGCCCACAGCTACTGCCCTGTGAGCACACCAGCGATCAGAATACGACTCAGTCACAATCTGGTTTATGGTTTTCTCTTTGCTCCACTGGAGAAGTAATCTGAGTAAGCAATAGATGTGGCACAGATTACTTATTCCTCCATGCTGTCTCCACTGTACCAGCTGGCAAGTTGAGATAGGTAGGGTCAGGTTTGCCCACTCTTGCCTGCCTGCCCTCTTCTCGTCTATTGTCCTGTGGAGGCAACTCTACTCTTTCAGCTGTGACCCACAATCTGGGTATCCTATGCAGGGAGCAGCCCTTTATACCTCCTGCATGGAGGCATAGGCATCAGGTCACTATCTGCCTCCTTATGATCAATTAAATTTGTTAGAGTGCTAGGAAAATGAACATGTAGGCTCTAAGAGCTTCTATTGATAATGAACCACATGAGGAGAGGAGTGGCTTTCTCCATTAGGCAGGTCCCAAGCCCTTCAGAGTTTGAGAGGTCAAAACCAGCAGCTTAAGGTCCACCTGGAAACCAGCAGGCAGCCTGTGCAGATACCAGAGCATCTGTATAGTGGACTTATCAAGCAGGCTCCTGCATAGTGTATTAACTTTAGTCTCTAAACAGATTTAAACTGTAGCCCAATGTTGAGCATATTGCAAAACTCAAGCCTGTAAGGGGTTGTGTAATTTTCACTATGAATATAATGCGTAGTACCTAGTACAATGGGGTCATGGTTTCATGTGGGAAGACTGTGCTAGGAGAGTCCACATAGTCAATAATAATAATTTGCATTTGTGCTGGAAACCATTTATTGAAATACTCTTCTCTTATTATGAAGCTGCTTTGAAACAAACACCTCACATTGGTTTCACATGAACATAGCTAACAAGTAATGCAGCAGAGCCATTTGTACTAAACACAGAAAAGGTCACATTTTCAGACAGATGAGTCCTAACCCCTCTCTCTGTGGATTCATTCTGTGCCCACAAAAAATAAACTGTGGGTGCTAATTTGAGAACTTGCACCTTTTACTAGCTGATTTTCTCCTATGATTGACTTGCTGGCACAAAATTCAAGGTATATTTTGTAGGTACAAACTGCAATTGCGGAAAAGGTGGTTGCCATTTCGAAAATGTGATCTGTACATTGGACCTCGTTCTCCCCTCACTCACACTAGTGTAAATCCAGAATAACTGCACTGAAGTCAATGAGTTTACACCAGTGTGAAAACAATGCGAGAGAAGAATCAGGATCCATATGCCTAGACACACACACAAGCACATACTCAGTTAAGCCAAATCAGTATGTGACAAAACTGCCAAGAACTGTGAATTCACTTGGAGGGTTTGATAAAATAGTCATTATCCCTATGTCCTTATAAATAAAAGATGATAGCACCAACATTTTTGCAACTGTAAATACATTTGCACTGTCATCTTTTTCTTAAAACCAAACGTATCCAGGCTGACACCAAAGATAGCTGCCCACCACTGAGGTCATCATTGGCTAATTAGTTTTGCTACATTGCCACAATAATTTTGCCTGACATGACATTGAATTGAGGCTCAGAAGGCAATCAGCAGCTAACAGCCATGGTGGGCATTAGTTACACCTAGTGACAGCGTAATTAGTAACTGACTGTGCCACTTTACATGAACGACTAGGAGGCGCAGGTTCATGAGCACACTGTACATAGACACATGCATGGGCCCTACTGAAAATGGCCCTACCCCACTTCTTAGAGAAAATGGAACAGGGTAGAAATACAGAATAAATGGCAAGTGCAGAAAAATCCAACTGCTCTTTAAACCGAGAGGCGTGAGAAAATTGGACCGCCAGATCCAAATTCCCCTGCTCCCCTTGTAATAACTTGGTCCATGGCAACTGAAGGCTGATGGGGAAGATAGGATGCTGCACTGATAAGCGGGAGGAGACCCTGTGAGCCCCTTGTTAAAAGAGCCAGCCTTTCGGCCCTGTAAAGGAGAATCTCAGCTTTCATTTTAACAACAAAGAAAGGCAGGGTCATATAGACAAGAGCCTCCCTCTCTACACGTCCTTGATTCATCCCCCCCAGCAGGCCCAGAGTGCGCACTAAAGGAGGCAGGGGTCCTGTGGGTAAAATACAATGTGATCATGTAATTAAAAACTGTATCATAATGTTTATGCACAAAGATATAAATTACAGTTTCACAGGCCTAAGTATTCAGTCACCTCTACTCTCATTGTTGCAGTAGGAAATGAATCAGCCTATGAATTGCAGAATTGGCTTGGGGTATGGGGTTCCGCCTCCCCAAAAAAGGGGTTCCCAATCAGCCATTTCCCTTGCTTGTTTTTCTGACCAATGAGTGCTTATTCCCCATTGGAGGTTGCAATCCTTCATGTAACTTTGATATAAACCTCTACCCCATCTTGGTTCACACAGATTCAGTCTTCCTATAAGGTCTGTCTTAATTCCTCAACCAACACTACAAAGAATTATGGTGCATTTGCAGAAATAAGTTGCTGTGCTTAGACTTACCAGGAAAGTATATTCTAGAAGACAGTCATTTAAACAGATTGTTCTGGCATGGCATGACATTATGGAGGAGTCATTTGAGGTATAACTTCAAGACTGACATAAGTAAACCGGATGTGGATAACTGGAAGAAAAATAGGGTTCCGGAGTAAGCAAGGTTGGTGTAAGCAGGCCTCTGGCCGCCCTCTTCAAAATACAGGCAGGACACTGCTTTGTGGCTTCACCAGTGTCTTTTATTCGATCACACACAGTGCAAAAACCCCTCCACCTATGTACAGCTTATCTACAAGTATGGCTTTGGCCCAGCCCTCTGTTTGGCTGGCCTCAGGAATAACTAGCTCTATCAGGCTTTCAGCCTCAGCTAGCTTCCTCAGCTTCTACTTACTTCCCCTGCACCTTTTTTTTCCCTCTTCTCTCTCTCTCTCCCCCCCCCCCCCCCCCCCCCCCCCCCCCCCCCGGCAGGCTTTATATCCTGTGGAGGCTGCCAGGTGGAGCACATTAAGCCCTCTGCAGACCAGGGTTACAGCCAGGTGGCTGATTAGCCTCCCAGGGCTTGCAGAGGCTTCTCCCTGTTGCTGGGCTAGGAGGGAGCAGGGGCTGACTCAGCAGGCTCGGGTCAGCTGCCTGCTACAGTAGGATATTAGGGGAAAAAAATTCATTAGGAGGGTGGTGAAGCATTGTAATGGGTTACATAGGGAGGTGGTGGAATCTCCTTCCTTAGAGGTTTTTAAGATCAGGCTTGATAAAGCCCTGGCTGGGATGATTTGGTTGGGGACTGGTCCTGCTTTAAGCAGGGGGTTGGACTAGATGACCTCCAGAGGTCCCTTCCAACCCTGATATTCTATGATTCTATGATTAAGATCCTCAATTCTCCACTTTCTCAGAAATGATTTTTGCTGGTTGGCAAAAACAAACAGCACAATAACCACCACCTCACCACTACTTGAGAAAAGGATGGAGAGTTTTTAGATTAGTTGTGTAAGAAACATAGAAAAAACAAAGCCATGACATGGATAATGTCTAATAGAACAAAGATCCAGAAACAGTTTTCATAGCTTAGATTCTTCTGTCTACTATAAAAGAACAAGTTATGTGCATATATAAGCAACTAACATGAGAGAGACATGTCAACAAAGTGATGTGTGTCAAGGGCATAGAGCGGAGGGATTGCTTTGCTGGATAAATAAAATATATGCTTTCTAAAGGAGGGGGAAGACTCTAAGACAACAGTCAGTTGATTTCTGTAAAGGCATGAGAATGCATTCTTTTATTCAAGACAGTAAAATTAAGTGCCTGCACAGGATTCTGAAATAAACGGCTGTGCATAAATTCTTGGGGTGGGAGGAGGAATCAAAGATGCGATAAAATAAAAGAGAAGAGTGACAATTCTGTTCAAACATGATCTTACTATCTTAGCACCTTATTAACAGTTAAATTGTTTAATGCACTTAACTGTATATTAATGTGATAGACACATTGGTAGGAAAATATTTTAAAATTTCCTGTTAAATTCACCTATTAAAGCTAACAGCTGTTCCATCTTCTTATTTTATTTCACTTTATTTTTACAGTTGGTGTCCTCTACTAGTGCCATGTATTCTGAATCATGCATTTCTCAGGAAGGGAGAATGTTCTTATAGGAAAGGGATGTTCTAATAGGAGGAAAAGTAAACTCCTCACTAGCCTATTGTTCTAAGCCATGCACAAGGTGATACTTAATTGGGGTTACTCCACAACTACACTCGTGTGGCTGACATGGCATCCGCTGTGTCTGGTTGTCCCTTTGACCCTTATGAAATGCATAATAAACCTTTAGTATTATTCTAGCCAATCAGCATTCAAGGGGTGTTTTCCTCCCCCTCCTCCCAATGCACCTAAGGCACTCATTTTTCTGTGACATGTTTTTCAGCTTTCCAGCATCAGCCTCCCACAAGGGGGGGCGGGTCCCAGAGTCCAGCCTTCAGCCTGAGCCCAAATGTCTATACTGGAGTTTTATAGCCCAGCCCCTGCAAACCCAAGTCAGCTGAGATGGGCCAGCCACAGCTGTTTAATTGCCATGTAGACATAAATGTTTGCTCAGTGCCCATTTCTATTGTATATTCTGTACACTTAGCACCTGGTCAATAGAAAAGCTCCCATTCATTTTAGTGGGGAGTGGATCAGGCCTCTGATTCATGCAGGATTCCTCTTATGTTAATAGGATATCCATAACATGGAATGAAGTCATGCAATGGAGTTCCGCAGAGCAGATCAAAGGAATGACCATATAGGAGTGTTTTGCCCTTAAATGTGCTGCATCCTTAGGACTCGCCTCCTCTCATCTTGAAAGTGTGTAAGAAATCAGAACTGGAAATAGAACCCAGTTCTCCCTCATTACAGTGAAGAAGACCCGCCCTGGGTCACTAAAATACTTCCAAGATGTATCTTTGATTTGACTAAAACATTTGAAAATATTTTTCACTACAATTCAGCTGATTAGTACAGTTCAGGACCTTTTCATAACCTTAAATAATGCACACTTTTTATTGTCCATTTCTTTCACATGCGTAGCATTAGTATGTTGCCTTTCACAATAGACATGTCACTCTTTTTTCCAACCTGATGTATCAATATTGTATATAATATTAGGAATTAATTTACTCTCCAAACTGCAGATCAACCAAGTCTCTCAAGTACTAATGGTACAAAGTTAGCAGTTCTGACTCTATCATTTACATACATATGATCTTTATGGTAGGTGCCTGTAGAGATTATATTAGTCTCTAGTTCCCATTGTTAACTTTATCATGCATAAAAGTTCCATTTAGAGCTTACTGACATTTTGTGGAACTGCATCTACGCCCTGTAGATAACCACATTGTTTGTTGTTTTTCTTAGCATTAATCCCACACTATGGCAGGGTCCGCTTCGGTCAGCATATTCGCCTCCATTCGGAGCTCGGACAGAACCAGTGATACGACCGGGGTATATTCCAACCAATGCGTCGCACCACCTGTCATTGGAAGCAGTTTATACCTACTGCCAGGTGTTAGCCTACAGCACCTAGTATTCCCAGGAGGTCCCCCATCCAGGTACTAGCCAGGCCCAACCCTGCTTAGTTTCCGAGATCCAACAGGATCAGGCGTGTCCAGGGCGGTAGAGCTGTACTCTGTAGATAACCCCATTAAAGCCCCCAAAATAACAAATCTAGCCAGTTTTAACAATGCTATATATATATTTTGAATATCTATTACTACCTAGTTAATGCAACATGGCTTCGTCCTGAAAAGTGATGCACACCCCCAGCTCCTACTGACTTCAACAGGAGTTGAAGCTGCTATATATTTTGGAAGGGGTTGCTTAGTAGCTTGCCGAACTGGACTAATAATAGAAAGGGTGGATAAAAGAACATCTCTATCCATTTAATTCTCTGTATATATGATCTAGACCTATCCTGTTTAGCTCTCAAGCTTCGCTAGTTCTCTAGTTCAAACAGAAATTATTTTGGGAAGTCGTCTGGCCCGGGCTATATAGGAGGTCAGACTTAACTGGTCACAGTGGTCCCTTCTGGCCTTAGAATGTCTGAATATATAAACTATGTCTTTGTTAAGGGAGCGGTGGGGAGCTGTATGGTACAGGTGAAATGAGAATATTTAGCTCTAAATCAGAGAGGTAGCCGTGTTAGTCTGGAATAGCAGAGGTAACAGAGTCCTGTGGCACCTTAAAGACTAACTAAAGTATTGAAGCATAAGCTTTCGTGGGCTAATACCCACTTGTCGCTTCTGTCTTGTGATGTTTTATAAATGAACAGGGATTCTCAGATTAACTCATGGTAACCTTTTCTAGCTTGAAATAAAACTCTGTTCCTGCAGGCATGCTCTACCATTTGCTGCTAGTCACGCTGGCGCCTCTAGACTGTAAACATGAGTGGCAGCAAGAGCCAGTGTACACCAGCAGGGACAACTGCATGTTTTCTAACTGCATTTTATTTTGTAAATACAAATTTTCAGAAATCTCTTGTAATTCCCTTGGCTGTTTGGACACTCTATAAAAACCAATGGAGTAGATTGATGGAGGAGAGGAAAGAAGAGATGTTGAGGGTATTGTTGGAAGGATGAATCAGATATTTAGGGACTGCTGGGAACATCGTCATTAGGTACCCAGAATCATAAAAAATCGCACCTGTTAAAATGGTTTCTCTTTGTTTTTAGAGGTAAATCCATTTATTTGAAGGGAGTAATACAACACTATTTTTACCTGTGGGCTGTCTCTGGCAACTGAAATTGTTGCGGTCCCCAGGGAACTGGACACCAGCTGGGGAGTCAGAACACACTGTCTCTTGCTATGTTCCTTCACTGCCACTACCACATGCCCTATGCTGGGGGGGGGGGGGGGAGGGGGGCTGTTGTAGGATCCGGCTACACCATCTCTGTGCCCACTGAAGTCTCCCTGACACTGGGCAAAATCCCCACCTGTAGAGATGTGGGAGATTTCCATACTCTTTGTGCCCCAAGGCTCTATTCAGCAAAAATAGAACATTACTATCCGCAGCAGGGGAGAAGAGGTTTTAAAAGTTACAAACCCCATTAGATGGGCTCAGCTGAGGGACCATTCATTGGAGAGATGAAGCAGTGCAACTCAGCTGAAAGGACAGTTGTGGAGCTGAAGGAACTGCTTGCTCTCTGAAGAGCGGCTGCTGAGAGGTAGCAATAGGTGACAGTTGACTGAAATATTGGGGGCAGAGAACTATGTATGGGGAGAAACAAATCTGAGTAAAATTGGGTGTTCCCCTTGCCCTTCTGCCTTCTGATAGTGGTGCTGTTCATGGAGGTCAATGCTATGAGGCTGAACAAGAGCTGTGAGCAGGCTGAAGAGCAGGATGGAGCCATCTGTAGAAAGGATTCAGCCACTCTGTGCCCTCCTCTTCAGTGGCGTCTCTCCTGTGAGCTATGCAGCTGTGCAATGCCTAGCACAATGGGTAGATGAATGTCTCGATCAAGTGTGTTTGAGGAGTTTTTTCTTTGCTACACAGTGTTTCAGATGCTTTCTCTCCTGTCTCACAGAGACAAGTGTAATGGCTGCTAACAGCACTCAGAAGTCACCTAGTCTAAGCTCTTTGGGGCAAAGACCTTAGCAGTGCTCAGCAAACAATAAATAAGAAAAGTGTCGGTTTGTGAGAAAAAAAAAGAGTCTCTTCAGACATCACAAAGTTTCTCTTCAGATAATCTCTGCATGCTCAGTTTTAAAAAGTCATTACCCCAAAGTGCACACCTTGGGATTATGGTAAGCAGTAGAGTTGTGCTTTACATAATACCCACCCAAACAGCAAGCAGGCCAGTAGGCCTGCCTGGAGTATCTACTTTCTCCCTAATGAGTTCTTTTCTTCTCTGCTCTCAGTGGTGCTAATAAAATTCCCACTCAAATCAATGGGATTTTAACCAAATATTTAAAAGGGTACGAGCTTTGGAGATATGAACTGAGTTGAGAGTGCTCAGAAATTCACAAGAGCTACTCAGCTCAGGATCTGGCACTAGATCTGTTGGGGGTTTTTTTTTTTCCATGCAGAATGTAGTTCTCTATTTTTAGAAATACAAGGAGTATCAGATTAATTCTGGTGTGCAGAAGGAAAGCTCATAAATAGATGTTGACTGTCTTATGACACTGTATAAACAATAAGTGAGCATCTGAGATCCTGCGGAACTCTCCTGGGGAACACTGATAAGGTATCATTCATATTCAATCATCTGTATAGAAAACCCTTGTCTTTTCTTATATGGCTCAGGTTTAAATTCATGTGGCCATTAATAATGCTTCGTAGGCATTGCTTGAGGCTACAATGATATCTTCTCTTTTTCAGTTCATATACAGACACTAAAGAGCCCATTGCTGTTATGAAAAACTATGTGTTTGCTTAATATCACAATACAGTCCTCTCCTCCTTCTTCTTGAATAGGGTTAGTGATTCTTTGAAAATGGGCATTCATGATCAAAGTTCTACCCTCTTTAAAAGTATCTTCAATAAATAATCAAAGAGCTTCCCTGCTGTTTTCTTTAGGATAACGGTGCTCCTTTTATAATTACTGGTTTCAATTTTTTACTTTTGAGAGAGAAAAGGGGGAAAAAAGAGTGTGTGTTTAAAAGATGTAAAGGTTCCTGCCATTGCCTTTTAATGAAAAGGGAACATGGCTACAAACATCATTAGATTAAATTTCCTGACAATGACTAGGAAAGGGGTGGGAAATCTAAAATCCTTTAATATTGTATTGAGCCCTTCCCCTTCCACCTTTATTGGATGGGAAGATTCTTTGACCATATACAATGAGACTTTTTTTTTTCAGATTTTTAAAATATGAAAGAGAAACCTATACATGAGCTGTCCGCCATATTTAAGTGAGGTGAGGAACAGTTCAGCCACATGTAAAATTAGCAAGTTAAATATTTACTCTTTGTGGTGTGAGGAGCTAGCGTTGCTTTGCCAGTTCGGATTATTTCAATGTACTTTGCTAGGTTTTTTGACCAACTGATTCAAAACCACAGGATCCACATTAAGAGAAGCAGCAAAAATAGCCCTCAGTAAATTAATCATAATTATCATACCACACAGATGAATAATAATCTGCTTAATAACTTTACAAGAGCAGAAAGTATTATGTGGATTAAAATGATAAAGGCAGTTTTCGCTGGACGTTGGGAATAATATATAACTTGAGACACTGGCAAGCTGTCCCTCAGCTTAATTTGACTTCCAGCTGTGGCTCAGGTTTTGAGATGAAGCTATTTATTTTGAGTAATTATCATAAACACTCAGTCAAAGATGTAATGTGGTGCCACTGAATAGTTTTTGATCTCTGGACTGCTCCAAAATACAACGTTATGCTATTTAAATTTATCCACCCTGTCAACATTTGCCAAACAGTTTAAACTGTTTTATTTCCTGGGCTAGGGTCCATTTCACAAAACAACAACAAAATAGCTTATAAAATAAAGTAAACTTTGGTACTTGAAAGTTATTTTCCCACCTCCCTGTTTACTTACTTGACCTGTGTTAAATTTTCATCAGAGGAATCTTAGATTGAAGGCCACATTTTCAGAGGGTTTCCATTACTAATTTGGGTACTTGCATCACCGGCAGGAGTTTTCAAATATTGTTTGAGGTCCCGTCTGATTTCCAAAGAAAGTTGCACATGGGACTAATGTGACAGAAGGGTGTGTTGAAAATGCACCTGCCAATCTTTTGTCCCTGATGCTCACCCACC
Source organism: Sternotherus odoratus (assembly GCA_032164245.1). Lineage (NCBI taxonomy): Eukaryota > Metazoa > Chordata > Testudines > Kinosternidae > Sternotherus > Sternotherus odoratus. The sequence continues at coordinate 15,911,847 of JAVMKO010000007.1, read as the reverse complement.
TAGGCGCAAGTGTAATAGTAAGTGGAGGGGCCAAAGTTTGTGCCATAAAATGTGACTGTAAATAATTGGGGAGAACCCAGTGCCATCTACTTTGTATGGTCTCATTACCTCAGCCACAAACAAGAGCCTCCTGAGACAAACAGACACTCCTGTGGAGTAGGATTGAGTCTGTTCCGCAGCAGTAAGATTCCTGTACTTTTGGGCGCATATCAGACACATCAAGATCAGAGGACAAGGAAGAGGTGGTGGCAAATCACAGACCACATGGGCCCAACAATATCCCCAGAATGGGCTATGATGAATTTATGGATCAGCTTCCTTGACTAGCCTAAGGACAGGTTTGAGATATGGCCTAACCCATATATCCCACAGCACCTCTACAGCCACAGCATCTGCTGAAAAACAAACTGAGTATTTTGTGTCTTTGTGCACAAAAGAAAGTTGTCTCCAGAGCCAAGCAATCTTCTTCACCAAATAACTCAAAACCTCCTCAGAGCGAGAAACACTTTACTCTGTCACTAGATAAAAACAACTAAGATTAATCAAACTGAGAAACACCTAGAACAGTTCTCCTGATCAGGATCTCATGGCCAGCACACTGGAAGCGGAAGCATTCTTCTTCACTTCCTGCACAATCATGGCACAGCATTAAAAAAACCCAAAAAACTTATGCAACAAAACATCCAATCCCAAACAGGACTTTTACCACTTCAATGGCAGAGCTGGGCATAGAAGCCTCTTCTTTTTGGGTCTTGATTCTTAGGCCCAGATCCTCTTAGGTATTTTGATGCCTGACTCCTAAGGCAGTTAGGCATCTAAATACCTTTGAGGATTTGGTCTTCAGTGTTTTGCTGTACACATTATGCCAGAGAGAAAGGTCACAGGCTAAAAACTGCCCAAGGAGATGTGACTCTTACACAGTGCAGGAGTACTGTATCCAGTTTGGCCTCCAGGGACAATGCTCACTTAATATGCCTTATTGACAAAATACAGTATAGCAGAACTTGATTGAGGCCTATATTATAATATATCATTCTTGTGGTCAATGTTCTATAGTCTGCTCCGTTATAAATTTACCACCATCTACAAACTTTCTTTACTTATGAAGCATTTCATAAGGACATTGAGCCAAGTTCTGTATCTCACTCTGTCAAATCTTGTGGAGGCACAAACTGCTATCATTTCCATCACTGTAAATCTGAACTTCCTACTAAAGTCAACTGGAAGTTTGTATAAAAACTGATACAGTGGAAAATTAATTTGGTTTAACTACATTACTCAGAAAAAAGACATCCCTCTGAGAAGCATCATTAAACTGACCTCTTGGGCAGGTGGATTACCTGTGCCAATGGATTACCTGTGCCATCAGTGTAGGTAGTGTCTAAATTGAAGCACTACAGTTGTACAGCTGTGCTACTGAAGCATTTCACGTGTAGACAAGCCCACCAAGAAGTTCCAGCGAGGGCTGCAAGTGGAAATATGTCATTATTGCAGGGAAGTATCTCTGTATTGTTCTCTGTATTTCCAATCCAATAGGAAGAAGAAAGTATTCTATTCTTAGGAGAAATTCGGTTTTGAAGAATCAAGAGGTTCTAATAGTTTGGATAAGGTTTACATGATCATTATAGATCTTTTATTAGTGCCAGAAATATAGCAACTGGTTGGTGCATCTTACAAACCAAAATTAAATCCATAACATAACCGCTATTCCAAATCACAGCCTCTAATCTAGTATCCCGTCCCCAACAATGGCTAGTACCAGATGCTTCGAAGATGATACTAGAAGCCCTGGAATAAACAATTCTATAATAATGTACTGATGGTAGAAGTTTCTCCCTCAGCCTGGGCAGATAGTGTTTGTTTATGGTGTGATGAATGAGAAATATCCCACTTAATTTTCCTATCCTATCTAATTAATTTAATTTAATTTAAAGGGGGGGGAATATAAAGTATGGCTTTCTCATATGAGTCTGATTTTTACATTTTCATTAGATGACCATTCTGTGCCTTCATACAGCTTAACGGGATTGTAAAATTTTCCAGAGCCTCTGACCCTGATACATCATACCTTGCTACATAAAGATGCAAAAACTACATAAAGTTGTCCTAATAATGTATCTAATCTGGGCAATTCATTAGGGAAATTTCTGGCTGACTCTTTGCAATTTTCTTTTGGCCTATCCAGTGAAGAGTGTGGGAGATGGAAGATGTGGTTGGAACGCCTAGTACTCAGAGAGTTCCTAGCTGGCATAACGTCATTACAATCCAAAATAAATTAGTGCACCCCAAGGCTGATCACACTCCTACAGGGTCTGAATCAGCCCCCAGTTGCTCCCAGAAATGTGGGAACACAAAAGTGGCTTTAAGTCTCCTTTTACTCCTAACTGAGGTTCAGTATGCAGCTTGGCTGGATCCAAGGATGGCCAGAGTCAGTTAATTAACACCCCCCAACAGATATACTAATATTATAGTTCTATAAGTAACTCAGACACATACAGAAATACATAAATGTATGTTATATTATCCTTATGGTGAAAATCTCTGACTGGCACAACGCAAACATGAATTCATTCCTTTTGGCAAAGTTACAATAAGAATGAGACTATATTGATATTAAGATCTCGGTAGCAGCATATTTCATGAACTAACACATTTCACATTTTTATCAGAGCCTGACAAGAGTTCACATTGTTGTTATGTACACAGCAGAAGTGTAGCGGGAGAGGGAATCTTTGAAGTGAGGTGTTGTCCAATAGGCTGCGGAGGCTCCTAACCGACAACCTGTACACCACTAAGATTGTGCTACTCTTGTTGTCTGCACATCATTCTCTAGTGTGGCAGCAGAAAAACAGTGCACATATGACTGGCATTCTGCAATTAATACTACCCACTTACTGTATTCAAGACATTCGATCATGGTGAACTCTATTACTGTATTTATGGTGCTATCCTACTGCTCAATGCTAAGAGCCTGGCAACCATGGAAACAGATACGGTGCTCATTTCATACATTTTATCCCAAGTCTGCTCATCAGTCATTGCAAGAGAATAGTAGGAGCTATATGTTCTCTTTACAGGTGAACTCTGCTTGCTTCTTCCTTTGCACAGACATTATTAGCACAGGATTAGCCAGAATTTACTAGTTTTTCCCTCTTTCAAGGCTGTGTGCAGTGGACATTATAGGGTTACATGGAGATTGAAACACTTGCAGAATTTCCACACAACCAGTAGAAAAAAACCTTCTAGTTATATGGATAGACAAGAAACAGAAGGTTTGGGTACATGCAAAGAAGGAAGGTAGTAAGAGACACATTATTTATTCCGTTGAATGACAATTATATTGTGACAGAGGGGTGCAGAAGCAGCTTAGTAAGAGGCTTCACTGTTGTTAAATAAAGTCTGTTAACATTTGTTAGTACCTTGCCTGCTTGATACAACATATATACTTCCTTCTCGTTGTATAGCTGTTTATTTTTAATACTAATGGGGATAGTCCAGCCCACAAGGCAGCAAAATAGATGCACTATGACTCCTCAGAAGGGGCTGCATCTCTCAGGGCTATGTGAGATTCCTTCCGCTGTAGTGCAGAGGAATGGTTCAGGAGTAGGATGGGGTGGTGGACAAGCAGATGACAAGCCTTGATATCGGCCTCTTCAAGGATCCACCAGCCATCTACTTGTGCAGGAGGCTGAGCTGCTGCAAACTCTACTGTCTACGGTGCCAGATATTTACTGGCTCTACTGGCAAGCCACAGATTGGGGAGGAACATTTTTGTCCATCACAGAGTTTCCCTGAGAAAAGCTCATTCAGCCTGGCTTCATCCAGGAGAGAGGATTCGGCCCATCAAATACCAGTACACCAAGTACAACAAATCACACAAGAAAAAAGGAAGAGAAATGATCAAACCTATTTATTTTTTACCCGTTTAGTCCTGACAGTGTGCTCAGTGCTATACTGATGTAAATAGAGACAGTCCCTGCCCAGGGAGATGACATCCTAAAACGCTGACACAGATAAGACAAGAGTCGCACAGGGAGAGTCTTCACTTGGAATAATTCTTCTTTGTTCAAAACATCAATTGTTTCCAATCATGAATTGTTTTTGGTAGCATGAAAATGTTTGTAAATTGAAGAAATAAGAAAGTTGATTCAGAAAGTGTAGTAGTCAGGTGTATCTAATCAAAATGAGTGTCTGTGATAGGTTACTGGTCAGTCTTTTAAATAATAGTTTACTCTTTGCCTTATAATGTTGGTGTTTGGGAGTCCATTGTCTCATATAACAGTGGAGTTGTAGCATATGTAGTTCTTCTCTTACCCCCCTCAAGGAATAACTTCAATAAGATTGTTTCCTCTTATAGTTATCCTGGTAGTTAAATATAGTTTGGGGGGCTAATGCAATGGAAGAGATTAGGCAGCATAGATACCCTTCCTCAGGCAAAAGCAGGGGAGTTTTTTCTCCTCTTCCAGACATGATGGACCTCAGTTCCCCTTCGTCCTGCCTCTTCATTCACTGGTGAAAGGAAAGCTTCTCAAACAGGTGAATCTGTAGCAGCAGGAGGAACAGGTGCCTGGTTGTGGAGTTTATTGGGTACTAAGCCTTCCTGCCTTCAGGGGAACCATGTCACCATCTGGCAGGAGAAGCACTGCACAAGCTGGTAGCCTCTATCTGACTCTTGTCTCCTGCATTCTTTCTTCTTCCCCCTTTTGGATACCAGGGCTGACCCATCTTGATGGAGTCTGACCAGGATGCACCTCTCAGTGAGAAGTATGGGAAGGGCTAGGTAAGATGGCATATCCCTCTGCCGGTTTTCACACCACTCCAGGATATCATCTCCAGGTTCTAGAAGTGATGAGCCAGTAATCTCAAAGGAGCCTGTGTTTTTATGCCAGGTCCCAGTTATTGAACCTTTGTTGATTTGTTTCCTGTGATAACAGCAAAGGCGGTATATTGTCACAATCTATTCTGGAATATCAATATCATTCCTACTCTATGTAATCTGCAACAAAGTCAGTTACTTGTTTCTCATGCTACAGCTTTTGAACTGCATACAAATATTGACCATGCTTATTTATAGTTGGCTTGTTTTTGGTTGTTGTTTTTTTTGCAAAGAGGTACCACACTATCTGCCCAAGGTGAACAATTATATGCTGCCCTATAGAATTTGATGTGTTATTGGTAACATTCCGTGACAAACTTAAGGTGTGTTTCCACTCTGGAAAAGTGACCTTGTAAAATGGGAGCAATGGCTTCCATCACTAGCATCTCTCAAATGTTTCCATTGTAAATGTGGTCAGAGTGCAATTAAAAATATGTTTGCTCTAATTGTAAGGCCTGATCATTCAACCTGAGATCTAAGAGTCCAGATGGACTTTTCCCTCAAGCTACATTAGGCGCAAAGTTACACCTGTACAATCTATCATACACCCATAGTTCTGGTAGAACTGCCCATCCTGGCTTGACTCTCACCAGACTGTTTGGTTTGGGGGTCATTTGCTTTATGCCTCTCTAGTCAGAATGGTACCCAGGCATTGCCCCTAGTTGATGTCTTGAGGCACAGTTCAGGGTGCAGATCTGCTGTCTAGCACCTCCTTCTGAGAGTTGTGACCCATAGTCCGACTGCCCAGCCCTTTCTATCCTCTCAAGCTCTCCCATGGTTTAAGCACACCCTCTCCTATGACTCCAGCCATATATGTCTCTTGGGATACAGTTTAACTCTGCAGGGGCATGTGATAGGTGAAGTAAAAAGACACACAGACTTTGCACAGGATTTTGAACATCATTAGTCTTTACTTAGATAGCACAGGAAACACACAGTTCTAGACAAAATAATAAACACATCTATGCACATTTCCCTGCCTCTGTTTCCTCAGTTCCTCTGGAGAGTTATTTGGTCTTAGGGTGGAGTCACCTGGGTTATCCCGGATCTTTTCTCTGCAGCTCATGGCTTTTCCTCTTCCTGGAGAGGCTCTCCCTCTTTCAGATAGCTTTCTTCTTTCTTGGCTCATCCAACAGTTAAAAAGGATCTCTTCTGCTATGAAAATATGTCCCACTCTCTTGTCCAAACTTCCAGCGTGTCTTTGTAAATCCCTCAAGCTTATATGTTCCATCGACGACACCCGGTTTCTTTGTCTTGGTGCTGAGAATTTTCTTCCACCTCTATAGTTCCCTGCAGAAAAAACTTAATTGCAGTGTTTTCCATAGGCTTCATCCAAGTCATTATTTCAAGATGCTTTCACCTGAAAAGGCAACCATTAAAGCTGTAACAACCCACTGTGGGACCAAGTCTGGGAAGGATGCTATACAGCTCTATAAGCAAATGGTGGAATACAAATCCACAGTGAAGGATTCTATGATGCAACAATTTCATAATAACAATTTTATAACATCAGCCAGAATCCAGAAGTTTTACATAGACAGATTCTCAAAATTGTCACACCGTCCCACTGCCTTTGCATTGTTATTGCACAGGTAGAACTTATTGGGGTTGAGTGCATAATTCTGTTGATAATTGAGAAGAAGGAATAGTGTCCAATCCTGGATGTGCCCACTGTTTCAGGGATGTGTGATTCTTTGTTAATTGAAGTCTTTAAACAGTATTAGATATCTTTCTAAGAGAGATGCTCCATTTCAACCGGAAGTTATAGGCTAGATGCAGGAATCTCTGGGTGGAATTCTGTGGCCTGTGTCATGCAGGAGGCCATAGAATGGTGATCATACTGGTCTCTCATGGTCTTAAAATCTACAAATGTATATAGTAGCTGTTGGACATTCAGACTGGCTATAGGATGCTTCAAGCATACACTGTCTGACACTATCCATTAAAGCCAATAAAAATAACTCCTAAAGGAAAAAAAAACCAGCTTCAATATAATTCCCAAATTTAATAGGGAAAAAATCCATCATGTTGTTGTAATCCCATAATGTTGTGGCCACTATAATGATGTGTTGTTGGCAGTAATTACAGTTAGAATACAGCTACTATTCAACATTTTTAAATCCTCTTGCAAGACATTTCCACTTAATCATGTCTTGTTTGCTTTTGCTTAGTAATTAATAGCTTTCTCAGAAAACAGAAGGAAAGATGTAAGGAAGAGGGCAACTAGCTTGAAGAACCCAGAGGAGAAATATACCTCCTTCATTTATCCATGTCATCGTTTGACTTACACATGAATAGTCACTGTGCTGCTGGCTGTGGTTGGTATTTCAGCACACCATAGCTTGGTAATACATTGAAATACTTCAGCTAATTCTCTTGTGTACAAACCTAAGTAATATATACAATTTTTTTGGTAATTCATTCAATAACTCAGTATGTTACTCAGTATGTTATCAAGAACTCTGCTTAAGTAACATTCACATTCTTCTCAACCTACACAAGCAAGAAGAGTCTGAGTCGAAATTTCCAAAGGAGAGAACTGAGTTCTGCATTTAAAAATGTGCTCACAACAGCTGTTTGCATGTACAATTAATAGATTGCAGTATTCCCTTGCATGTGTTACTTATGGTAGTACTTAAGAGCAATAATAAGACTTGTAGATCCCAATATACAAAGTAATATAAAAGTTATCAGATCACATGGTTTCCAGGTGAATACCTTTGGAATTGGGAAGGACTTTTTGACCCATTTACAGCACAGCACACTGGATTATTAGCACTGTGGGAGTTTCTGTTTTGATTTTTATGTTGCCTTCCTTTAGGCAAGCATCAGCCACACGATTGGTAATGAAGATTTCTTGAGGCTGATTATTAGCTTGATGGACCAATGGCCTCATCTGAAGTGGCAAAAATGTTCCTGTGCCAAAAACTAAGATCTGTTGTTAAGTACAGTAATTATCACAAATGACCCCTTCAGCTCCATTATGGGCTGTTTGTTGTCTGTATAACTGAGGAGTTTTAAGGTGTATTATTTACTAGATAGCCTCTCAGGCTTCTATTTTTGTCATGCAAATATTTAAGTAAGAACTTTTAAAATTGTGTAACCTGACTCAGACAGCACTGGCTTCTTCTCAAGTGTCACAGACTCTCAGATCAATGCTCATGCCATTGATGTAATGGACTATGATGCGTCTTCTGTGGCACCTTACCGTCTATCATATCAAGGCTGTGTTAGTGCAGTTTTCAGGTGGCAGATCATTGCTCCAATAGGTCCTATCAGCTTTTTCAGTAAAACAAAATAAAAAATATTGAACATGCTTGGTGGGTCATTATTAAAATGAAATAACTCAGTTGTTAAGATAACAACACAATAGTTGAAGGGGTCAGTCCACAACTTGTGGATTAATCTTCTGCAAAAATCGTGTTTTCAGAAGTCATTTTTCAATTAGCAATAAAATCCTAATCCCCTGACAGTCTTATTAGGAATTAATTTGATTATTAGTATTATTTATTATTATACCCTGGCATCTCAAGTTGCTATTTGTTTTCCTTTTCCCAAGGATCAGACACTACAAATCAAATTTCAGCTCTCAGCACCCTTGTTTAATGTGTTTTTTCCCTTTCTTGGTCTTCTCCGTGCTACTGTGAGAGCCTTCGGAATGGCCCTGCAGTATTCCATTACACACAAGGCCCCTTTGAAGCCTTCATTCACCTGGCTGAAGAACCAGACAGGACTTCCTTCCTCAGCTGACCACAGGAGTGTGAAGATATTTATGAGGACTCTCCCTTCATTTCACGTCACTTTATTAGGTTTTAAAATCAATATAAAATCTACACTAGTGATGCAAAACCCTACAGTGTCACTATTTTGAGCCAAAGAGTTCCCGGGCCATTACTGCAGAACATGGTGCTGATGGTAAGGTATATACGATTGCCTTGTATTCACAAAACTTCCAGCCCCTGCTGGCCTCAAAGTGCATAGCTCTGTATTTGTTTATCTGTCTGAGTTTTATATATCATAAAAGCAGGATTTTTGACAGAAAAAATGCTGTTACACTCAACTGTAATTGTGTAAGGCACAAACAGCACCGGCGCTAGGCACCAGCAAAGCAAGCACATGCTTAGGGCGGCACATTTCCAGGGGCACCATATTTATAGGCGTCGACTTTACCCAGCGCCAGTGGATGCTTGCGCCCCTCCCCTGCCTCTGGCTCTGCCCTAACTACGCCCCCTCCCCACCCCCATTCCAACCTCTTCCCCAAATCCCTGGCCCTGCCTCCTCCCCGGGGTGTGCCGCATTTCCCCGCCACATTTCGCATGGCAAGCTTGGGAAGGAGAGGGGAGAAGCGGAGCGGCGGCACGCTCAGGGGAGGAGACAGAGCGGAGGTGAGCTGGGGTGGGGGACTGGGGCGGGGAGCTGCCAGTGGGTGCAGAGCACCCACAAATTTTTCCCCGTGGGTGCTCCAGACATTTTCCCCGTGGGTGTGGCCAAACATTTTTTTTGCTTGGTGTGGCAAAAGAGCTAGAGCTGGCCCTGGCCAGAAAACATGGAAGGCGAAGCATTGCTCAAATCAAAATGAAATAATACAAAGACAGATTCTGCTCTTAAGGACAGCAGTGTAACTTTTTTTGACGTCAGTGGTATAGCAGCCGATAGCAGAATTTAGACCAGAGTATGTAAAACCTGATTATGAAGCACTTTAAGGATGTTAAGGGAATCAAATTACTGGGCTGGTAGAACATTCCTAACCCTATAATTTTTCCTCTGAGTGTCCATTACGCTGCTGTGTGACTAACTACTCTTCTATTGTTCCATTTTTTATTGTTTGACTGTGGTCCAATGTAAAATTATACTTAGGAAGAAAAATAATTTAAATTTTGAGACTATACACCTTTTAATTGTTTTATTTTTTTTTACTCATTTTTATATTGTATTTCAAAGCTTCCTGATAATATATTTACAATACCATAGTGTACTCTATTTCTTTCTGGACTCTGGGTATTTTTCCTTCAAGTTTCCTTTCTCGCAGGCTTGTGTTTGCGTGACTGCCAACAATAAAAGCAGGCTCAGATAGCCAAAAGATCAGTCATGGTCCACAGAGTTATACAGTGCAGTCTGCAACTGTCTTCAAATAACTACCAATGTTGGGGCCCCAAAAAATACACATCCAAGCATGCAATGGCCTGCTGTAATCCAAACAGACTCTCTGAATCATCAACCTCCCTATTTCCTTTGCTTAATATATCATATACAGGAAGATAGACAGGCATTTTTGATAGACAGGCTATGTACAGGTCTCTGGATTCTGAAGGAGTGGTTACACTATTAGAAAAGAACTCAGATCTGGAATCAGTTCCTGTCATGGACACAGACTTCCTTTGTGACCTTGGACACCTCACTTAACCTCTCTGTTCCTCGGTTTTCCATTTTTAACACAGGAATAAACCTTAGCATAGCATTGGGAGGATACATGTATCAGTGTTTCTGAGCACTATGATGATGGAATTTAGATTCTAGAACAATAGAACTCAAAATCAGTAGAGAAAGAGACTTTTGGTGAGAATTCATCACTTTATGCAATCAAACACACTTGGGAAATTATAAAGTAGCTATTGCCAGACAATAACTTTTTTTCTTTTGGAAACTTAAGTTAAAAACACTATCTGCCTGGCTTTCAGTATTTTCTTAGAAATGCAGATGTAGGGTCATCCATGGAGATCTCCACTCAGTTTAGAAGGTAGATTTGATAGAAGTGATAGAAAGGTTGGATTTTAATCATTCAATTTAAATGTCATCTCTAAATCCTAGGCTTCATCTAGATTTTGTGCTGGTGGAACTATTTTAGTTAGCAGTCTGTTGTTGTTGTTTAACTGTAATAATTATATCAGTGTAACTCCTCGTGTGGATGTAGTTATACTGATACAAAAGTGTAGCTTATATCCTTTCCCATGCAGGGAAAAGCAACAGCAGCATATGTATTTTTGTACCAGTATAATTGTGTTCACAGTAACCATACTGGTATAAACAACAAGGAGTCCTTGTGGCACCTTAGATACTAACACATTTATTTGGCCATAAGCTTTTGTGGGATAGAACCCACTTCATCAGATGCATAGAGCGGAAAATACAGGAGCAGGTATAAATACATGGGAAGATTGGAGTTGCCTTACCAACTGTGAGGTCAGTCTAATGAGACAATTAATTAACAGCAAGATACCAAGGGAGGGAAAATAACTTTTGTAGTAGTAATGAGAGTGGCCAATTTCAAACAGTTGACAAGAAGGCCTGAGTAACAGTAGGGAGAAATTAGTATGGGGGAAATTAGGTTTAGGTTTTGTAATGACCCAACCACTCCCAGTCTTTATTTAGGACTAATGTGATGGTGTCCAGTTTGAAAAATTAATTCCAGTTCCGCAGTTTCACATTGGAGTCTGTTTTTGAAGATTTTTGTTGAAGAATTGCCACTTTTACGTTTATTATTGAGTGACCAGGGAAAGTGAAGTGTTCTCCTACTGATTTCTGAATGTTATAATTCCTGATGTCAGATTTGTATCCATTTATTCTTTTGCGTAGAGACTGTCAGGTTTGGCCAATGGCATTGGCAATTGGCAGAGGGGCATTGCTGGCACATGATGGCATGTATCACATTGGTAGATATGCAACAAACCCCTGATGGTGTGGCTGATGTGGTTAAGTTCTATGATGGTGTGCCTTGAATAAATATGCTAACAGAGTTGGCACCGGCATTTGTTGCAGCATTTGGTTTCTAGGTTAGTGTTTTTGTTGCGTGGTGTGTAATTGCTGGGGAATATTTGCTTTAGGTTTGAGGGTTGTCTGTAAGCGAAGACTGGCCTGTTTTCCAAGGTCTGTGAGAGTGAGGGATTGTCCTTCAGGATAGGTTGTAGATCCTTGATGATGTGCTGGAGAGGTTTTAATTGGGGCCTGTAGGTGATAGCTCGTGGTTTTCTGTTACTTTCTTTGTTGGGCATGTCTTGTAGCAGGTGACCTCTGAGTACCCTTCTAGTTCTTTCAATCTGTTTCTTCACTTCACCAAGTGGGTACTGTAGTTTTAAGAATGCTTGATAGAGATCCTGTAGGTGTTTGCCTCCGTCTGAGGGATCTGTAGACATTTTTTACAGCCAAGTTCTAAGATACAACCACATTTGCTCCGATCCCTCAGGTGCCACAAGGACTCCTCCTTGTTTTTGTTGATACAGACTAACATGTCTACCACTCTGAAACCTGTCATACTGGTATAGTTCAAGTGATACAACTTATTGTGTACACAAGGCCTACCTTACACAGAGTAAGCTTGGGAGTCATGAGCTCTTTCTGAAAAAACCTAAGAATCATTCTGTATCGTATTAATAAAAAGTTCACAATAGTTTTGAAACTGACAATTAAGTTGAATTTGCCAAAGGTAAAAATGAAACTTGTTTAGTTTAAAACAAACTTAACTTAATTAACAAAGTGACCATATGTCATATGTTGCGTATTTCTTGTTCAGAACAGGCTCCTGATGACCTGATTGGTACTAGTTAATTCATTTTGCATTGCTCTCAGAGAACACTTATAGCATGAAACAGAGTGCCACACAACTGTAAATAATTTGTTACTTTTTGTGGCAATGCTAGCTAAATTTAACAACATAATCCACGTACAACATACCCAGGTGCTTCCTCAGAGGTTCTTTTAAATACTTAGAGATAACCACTATACTGTACAATTCACAACAACTACAACAACCCATTTTTCTTTGGTATCCAACTAACAAATTGCTCACTAACTACTCAGTCACAACCATGTAAGCCCTGATTTACATTGCATTACATACTGTAATATTTTTAAGAGCTATCCAGGCCATATTTTGTTTGATGTTTTTCGGTACGCATGGATGTGTAAAATGCCTCAAATAGTTCTATGCCTGTTTATGAAAGAAAGATACATGACTGTTCATCTAAGTTGTGAAAACTCTCAAGGAAGCTTCCTATCTCTCTGTGACTAATTCTTCTAGCCATCCTTTCATTATCCATCCATCCTTGTCTTTGTTTTGCAAAAGTATGCACTTGAGGTAAAGAGAGAAGGGGCAATAATATTGGTAATATGGATTTTGAGAATAATTATCTTTTCAGTTTTTCCTAATGAAAAGTAGAAATGGCCAGTTCCAAAGCTGTCTTTTCAGCTGCTGATAAGATTAATGTACTGATTAACACCTTTTCCAAGTTGGATTGGAGGTGAAAGCAATTCCATTTGGCAAAACCTCATCGCATTTGCTGACATCTTCATTAACCTCACTGATAAGGAAACCATTTCACAATAAAAAATTCTCAAGGCTAGAGATTTTATCTTCACAGCTTCACCTAACAATGCTAATTCTCAATGTGAAACACACAGGTTCAATTGCCTTGATAATTTCGCAGTGCCCTATACTTTTTTTTGGGGGGGGTGGTTAAAAGGTTGACATAAAAGAAACCAATTACTTCACACTCACTAGAGAAGGCTGATTTTTAAAAGTACATTTCACCTTTTAAGAAAAAGAGAGAGCAAGGATACAGGTAAAAGTGAATAAAAAGGGTCATCAGATGCAGAAAGTTAGTTGAACGTATATTTTGAAAGAAAAAATGCCATGTGGTTATATTTAGAGATGTGCCAAGTTTCTCTCTCGTATTCTGTAGCTTTCTCTGGTTTGCAAATAAGAACAGGCAACTAGATCCTCCTATGCAGTCATACTGTTAAGAGGACAAATAGTTTGTCGAGAATTCAGGCTCAAGAGTAGTGATTAAAGGACCTGGCAGATAAAGTGCAGGCAATGTTTTGGAGAAGAGGGACCTCAGACACATTTGAAAAGATTTGGTCTGGCTTTTAAAAAATCTTTGATTAATTTCTAGTGGATGGAAACTTCTCCACTTCCTTCTTTTCCTTTCCCTCCCTTTACATTATAGATTCATAGACTTTAAGGTCAGAAGGGACCATTATGATCATCTCTAGCCTGACCTCCTGCACAATGCAGGCCACAGAATCTCACCCACCTGCAATAAACCTCTCACCTATGTCTGAGCTACTGAAGTCCTCCAGTCATGGTTTAAAGACTTCTAGGTGCAGAGAATCCTCCAGCCAGTGACCCGTGCCCCATGCTGCAGAGGAAGGCAAAAAAAACCCAGGGCCTCCGCCAATCTGCCCCGGAGGAAAATTCCTTCCCGACCCCCAAATATGTCGATCAGCTGAATCCTGAGTATGTGGGCAAGACTCACCACCCAGACACCCAGGAAAGAATTCTCTGTAGTGACTAAGATCCCACCCCATCCAACATCCCATCACGGGCCACCATTACTTTGTTTTGTTTTCTTCTCACCTTTTGTTTGGGGGAGTGGTGGAGGCCTTGTGGGGAGGGAAGAGACAAAGACAAATTGGTCAACATTTGGTAAAAGATGCCAACCAAGGTTTAGTTCTGTGAGTAATGGCTGACTTTTTAACAGCAGTCAATGTATTTGCAATATAAACATCATACTCTCTGTCAGTACCCAGCCCAAGCCAGTGAAGTTAATGACCCAAACAGTGGACCAAATTTGGTGATGAATCCTGGTCACATGCCACCTGCATATGCTAAATAGAAGTGGGGAAACTGTTAGTTCAGTACATTTGTAGCCTTGTGAACACTTTCTGTGGCCTGGACATTGCATTAAAATGTATAGAACGCTGTTTCACACAGGAATTTCAAGAAATGTTTTGTCAAGAAGTGTTTGACAACTTTGCCACTAAGTGATTGTGAGCTGGATGCTGATTTTCCTTAAGCCGTGTGTATGAGAAGCCATTTCCCTGAATTCATGGGAATGATGTAGGCCAATGGTTCTCAAACCTCTTTTTTTCCATGGACCACTTCGAAATTGCTGAGGGTCTCGGAGGATCACTTAATGATCTTTTCAAATGTTGTTTGTACCCTTAGCTAATTGTAAAGTGCTTTGGATAAAAGTGTGATATTAAAAAAACCAATAATAGTTAATTATGCACTGCATGCATCCGACGAAGTGGTTATTAGCCCACGAAAGCTTATGCTTCAATACTTTAGTTAGTCTTTGAGGTACCACAGGACTCTTTGTCACTTTAATAATAGTTAATGTTTTTTTGTTGTACAAATGAAAGTACATGACTCATTTTAATATCAGTAGTCTTACCTTTCTAATTCGATAGATATGCGCTTTCGCCCCTGAGTTGGGGCTGGGAAAGAGGTGGGGTCTCTCCCCTACCACAGCAGCCACAGAGCTGGGGCTGGGAAGGAAGGCCATCTCTCTCTGGCAGCCACAGCTCTGGAGCTGGGTAAAGTTGCCTCTTTCTCTGGCCATCACAGCCCTGTACATCCCAAATTCCCCCCCATCCCATCTTCTCACCCCACTGCCCCCTCCCACCTACCTCCTCTTCCCCCCAAGACCACTACATCACCATACATTTGCATTTTCTCCAGGGTCCAGGCACCTAATTAGCGGAGCCACGTCTGCATGGCTCCATTAATTTGGGGGGTTGCCATTCATTCTCTCCTGTGCGGCTGCCCAGGCATGCATCTTAGAGGGAACTATCTGTGGACTACCTGAATGGAGCTCACGGACCACTGATGGTCTGTGGGCTACAGTTTGAGAACCTCTGAGTAGGTGTAAAACCAGCATAAAAGAGATCTGAATTAGGATCTGTGCATACAATATATGCATATTTGTGAACCCATTTGCTTGAAAAAGAAGCTAGTTTTAGTAAAATTCAAGCTCTCATAAAAATCTCAGCTTCAGATGTAGGGAGAGCAAATAAATGTTCCTATATGGGATTATACCCATAGTCCATTTAGTCTGGTATCTTGCCAGCACTTGATGCGGCCGAAGAAGAAAAACTCAGTTCCTACGCCATAAAATATCTAGATTATTTTGCAATTCTGTCCTCCTCCATGAAGGGGAAAGGGAGAAAAATCAACAAGACAAGCACCAGGCAAATCTATTCCTGCAGGAATTCCAGGAAAGAAATTGGAGTTAAAACATGGGCAAACTTATATTGCAGTCTCTTTAACATGGAATTCAGTTTCTCTCTGAATGTCTTGCAAACATAAGTATAACCATGTCATCTCCAACACCAACATTTCATCAAGGCCTTTATGGTGCAAGATTTGTCATCTCTGCTCCTAACCATGAAATCCATTGATATCCTGATTGTAGGCCAGAAACTTCACAAGCACAAACCCTTCCTGTGGGCTTTTTCAGTGCTTAATTGTATATATCTGGAATTTTGTAATTTACTGTTGCTACTGTTCAGTGATTTTGTGAAACTGAAATGTGGATGTATTTTTTTTAATTCCAAGCACTAAGCTATTTAGTTTAGTATAAGGCATATTAAAGGAGCGCGCGGGGGGGGGGGGGGGGGACAGGGGAGGATTCGAATGCAGAAGTTTCATTTTTCTTTGTGCAAAATTTGAAACCAGACTGGAGAAGGCAGCTATTATGGGAGGGGATAGCTCAGTGGTTTAAGCATTGGCCTCCTACACCCAGAGTTGTGAGTTCAATCCTAGAGGGGGCCATTTAGGGATATAGGGCAAAAATCTGTTGGATGATTTAATTGGGGTTGGTCCTGCTTTGAGCAACAGGTTGAACTAGATGATCTTTCTAAGGTCCCTTCTAACCCTGATATTCTATTAGATGTTCATATAGATATAGATTCATATGGCCTAAGGACAACTGTGATCATTTAGTCTGACCTCCTTGCTAACACAGGCAGTAGGACTTCCCTAAAATAATTCTAGCTTGAACAAGAGCATAGCTTTTAGAAAAACATCCAATTCTGTGACTGAACCTGTGCTTTTAAAGGATGGACTCTGTAAGTGAAGGGAAAGACCACACCACCAGTGGGATTTACAACTGAAAGAATTATAAAAAGATTTGCACCGTGTTCATTCTCTGGATCGGATTGTGGGTAGTTTAGGTGCAGGAATTAAAAAGGGGGTGGTGGACGATGGGTGGAATTTTCAAAAGCGCCTACACAACCAAGGAGCTAAGATCCATTTTTAAAAGTGACTTAAACACTTAAAAGCTTGGGGCAGGGATTGTCACTTTGTTCTGTGTTCTAGCACAATGGGGCCTGGGTCCATAACTGGGGCTCCTAGGAACTACAGGACTACAAATAAATAATAAAAGTAATAAAAATAATGTCATCACTGAGAGCGGATTGGACTTATGATCCTAAGTGCCCAAGGCACTTTTAAAAATGGAACTGAGGCTCTTAAGTCACATAAGTGCTTTAGGAAATTAAATTTTAAAGTCCAGTTGGGAGGTACCTGATTCCTTAGAAACAGGAGTTCAGATCCTGATAGGGCGGACACAACTCTTCACCATTTTCATAGAATCATAGGACTGGAAGGAAACTTGAGAGGTCCTCTAGTCCAGTTCCCTGCACTCATGGCAGGACTAAGTATTATCGAGACCATCCCTGACA
Organism: Sternotherus odoratus; assembly: GCA_032164245.1. NCBI lineage: Eukaryota > Metazoa > Chordata > Testudines > Kinosternidae > Sternotherus > Sternotherus odoratus. The sequence continues at coordinate 15,894,509 of JAVMKO010000007.1, read as the reverse complement.
GGTGTTTGTTTATCCTGCTCTTAAAAACCTCCAATGATGGAGATTACATAACCTCTCTAGAGTCTAGACAATTTATTCCAGTGCTTAACCACCCTGACAGGAAGTTTTTCCTAATGTTTAACCTAAACCTACCTTGCTGCAATTTAAGCCCATTGCTTCTTGTCCTATTCTCAGAAGTTAAGAAAAACAATTTTTATCGTTCCTTCTTGTAACAACCTTTTATGTACTTGAAAACTGTTATCATTTCGCCTCTCAGTCTTCTCTTTTCCAGACTAAGTAAACCCAATTTTTTTCAATCTTCCCTCATAAGTCATGTTTTCTAGACCTCTTCTCTGGATTTTCTCCAATTTGTCCACATCCTTCCGGAAATGTGGCACTCAGAACTGGACACAATACGCCAGTTGAGGCCTAATCAGTGCAGAGTAGAGGGGAAGAATTATTTCTCGTGTCTTACTTACAACACTCCTGCTAATACATCGCAGAATGATGTTCACTTTTTTTGCAACCGTGTTACACGGTTGACTCATATTTAGCATGTGGACCACTATGACCCCCAGATCTCTTTCCACAGTACTCCTTCCCATGCAGTGCTTTCCAATTTTGTATGTGTGCAACTGATTGTTCCTTCCTAAGTGGAGTACTTTGTACCCTTATTGAATTTCATCCTATTTACTTCAGACCATTTCTCCAGTTTGTCCAGATCATTTTGATTTTTAATCCTATCCTCCAAAGCACTTGCAACCCCTCCCAGAGTCTTATCGGCCGCAAACTTTGTAAGTGTGCCATTATCTACAAGCATGTATTATTTTCAATTACGCTTTTCCTGTTTAAATATGTAGGATGCACCAGGGACTGAGTTAACTTTATGGGAGCAACCGTCATCTTATGAATCACCTGACTTTTGAGTGCTTCATTTCTCAAACTTAACATGTTCATTCTGGTATTTTGCATTTGTAGTAATATAAGGCTGAATATGATATAAGAACATAGACCATTAACCATAATAGACAGTATATTTTGCCATTGGCTACTTTTTCTAGCTCTTCAACCTTGAATACTTTCTAGAATCTAACTCTACACTGGAGTCTTTTTTTTTAAATGACTACGGCCAGTATCAAGTTGCTGACAGCTCCTATCACACTAAAGGACCCCACTGTAACTGGAAAACTCCTAAACTGCTGCTGTTCTCTGCCTTTGCCTTTTCTTTCCTTGGCGTTCCAAATCCAGGCTTATCTAGACGGGTTTTGGCACTAACTGTTGGTCCAATTTTCAAACGCAGGCGACTAAAGTTCAACACTAAATTCTGCAGTTAGGGTCCTATCACAACATTTGGATGCCTCAACAGCCATTTTAACTGCCCAGAGTAAGCATCCATTTAGGTGTTTATTTTAGGAGACCACTTGAGGAAATAAGGTCTCATCCACACTGGAGGGTTTTGCACCAGTGTTGTTACATTCCTAGATCTACAGCAGGGCAAGGCATGGTTTAATGTGGTTCAGTGCAATTTACATCAGCGGCTAAATCAGTATAAATAACCTCAAGGTTGCCAAGGCCTAAGACTGTACATGTTTGCTCATAACGTTAATTATTGTGAAATTCAGACACAAAATAATTCATAATGCTGCTGTTCCCACCCCAACCCTGTGCAAGTGAGCTGAAGCTGCTAATACAAATGACTATAGTGCATGGGCATTAAAATGTTGAGTAAGAGGCAAAGAAGGAAGCTTGATGCTGGGGCACTAGGAGTGTCTTGTTTTTGTTTTTAGATAAGAGGAGTAGGTGTCATCCCATATTATCATGAAGAGAAAGGAAAGCTGGAACACCTAGTAAAATGTGTTTGTAGGACATGACTGTTTATCTGTTTGTATAGCATCTCTCTCAAGTGGGCCTCCAGATTCTACCACAGCATAACAACATCATAGTATCAATAATGTTATATGTGTATGTATTTCTGTGGTACTTGTCTTTTTAACATGTGTCCGCGATTACAGCACTTACTGTCCTTGTAGCACTTGCACCAGGTCAGCCCCTTTTATGCTAAAAGAAACTTAGGAAATAGAGAGTTGAAACTGTTCACATCCTTAATTCCATCTCTCTTGCCCTTTCCCTTCACTTTGTGGTTAATTGCAGGTTATGCACTGTGCTGATCATGGGGAGATTGATTCATTTCAAAGGCATTTCCTACCTTTGCCCTGGAGGTGTGACAGAGTGCAGGGCACTGTCACCTTGTTGGTAGCTCAGACAGCAGCAATGTGTGTTCAGCTGTGTTCCTTCCTCAGTGTCTTTATGGAATTTTTGAAATCACTACAGCACTTAAGTTAAGTGGGCAATGCCATTGTAACAGGACAGTGCCCCAGAGGCTGTTTTAGCGCAGGGTATAGTACATAATTACAGGAAGAAGAGAGATGGAAGTAGAAGGCACAGGGGAAAGACTGAAATACAGAACAGAACTATGGAGACACAGTGATCAAGCTTTCCACTGCTTGCATCCGACGAAGTGGGTATTAGCCCACGAAAGCTCATGCTTCAAAACTTTATAGTTAGTCTTTAAGGTGCCACAAGATTTTGTTTCCTCTGCTATTCCAGACTAACACGGCTACCTCTCTGATTCTAGTGATCAAGCTGTGTCAATGGCTCAGATCTGTGCTGCAGACCAGAAGAAGAGATCTGTGCGTACCACTGAGGAGACTTTGGAAATATAAATGGGTGGGAACTCCTTGTCACAAGAACCGTGGGGTCTATATGTAGCCAATGCATAGTGCCTGAGAACAAATAAAATCCTTTTGGCAAGCAGCTGCATCTCTGTTTGGGAACCACCATCTGAAATAATGGGAGAGGATATTTGAACCACACTGAATAGTGAATCTTTGAGAAACAAGGATAGGACGGAAGCAGGCTAAGTCATGTCAGCCTATGAATGTATCGAGTAGGAGAACAGGGTCTGAATCACATAATAAAATATAGCACAGTGTAATGTGTGGTTTAGAACAGTGGTTTTCAACCTGTGGTTCATGAACTCCTCGGGGTCAACACCTCCATTTGAGATTTGTAGGGGTCTGCAAATGAAAAAAAGGGCTCAAAACCACTGTCGTAGAAGAATGAAGCTATAAGTACTAGTGTTGCTTTATGACATAAATTGTGCATTTGTGTACCATATTATGCATTTCTACCCAGAACAGATTCTCTCCAATCCTCATTAAAAAGTAGTGCCACAAAAATATGTGTTTTAAAGATAGATGATGTGATCAGTCTTTACCAAACAAACCAATTCCGAAACATTTGATAATTGAGCTACTTGGAAGTTCCCACCAGAGATTTCAGGCACTGTTCTCGGATATATATTGATGTATGGTACCTAGTAATAGACTTATTGTAGTTATGATGAGATTGTGACATAAACTCCCATCCTGAGCTAGTGAAGTAGAACCAGAAGCTCAGTGAAGCAGAAAGGTACCAGAGTACTCTATCCCTGCATTTCAGTCAGTCTCAGGGAATACAGAATTTTATGTGTTAAGTAATTCTAATCTCCTGCATTTCAGATTCAATGGATAAAGTACTTTTCTTGAGCCAACACTTAAAAAGGTCCACAGTGTAAGCTGAGATGACCCTGAATCCAAACTCCAGATTTGAACACTTCTGAATTTTAGGCAGTCCTTTTCTAATACCAATGGATTCGATTCTTCTATTAAAAAACACCAGATAACCAAGATCAATCAGATTACAAATCAAAAATATATCAGCACTGTACAGAAAGAGTTAATACTTTACCCAGTCTGGGGAGCAGGTTTGCAGCTTACATTCTCACTACCCCAAAGGTATGACCTCTTTTCAACCTCTATTTATACTCTGTCTTTTTATATCAAATAGAAAAGACCTTGATAATTACAGACCTTTCTCCTCTTATCTTAATTCATACCTTTTGTTTTTCAGGGTACAGAGACACCTATCCCAATTATTTCTAACACCTTATCTATTTAAAAAGACCCATATCAATTAATCCCGTTATTCTAGAACACTGTTTATATTTGGCATCACTTCTGAAAGGTTCTCCATGCACAAACAATAATTTACCTACTAATAATACACAGTGAAGCTTGGCATGCTGGGACTTTGGTTTATAACAGCTTAGTTTCGGTACAAGTCATCTAGAAATATATGATATTGGCTAACTCCTTGCTTCACAACAGGCCAATGTATCTATAACAGATTAAAACAAAACCACAGATTCAAGCATGCTGATTCTCGGGAAGTTCAGATCCAGGTTTGGATCCAAAGTTTATGTGTTGGGCTTATCTCTACATTTAAGATGGCAGTGGACAAAGTAATTAAAGATGTACTATTGGAATCCTGTTTGGATGTTACATACCGCATGTAGCATGGTATGCTGACTGGTGAGCACAGTTGTTATTTGAGCAAAACTCTTGACTTAAATGAGAGTTTTGTTCAAGTTAGGGCTCTGAATTTAGCCCTTGGTGATTTAATAGATTTGTTTCAGTCAGGTTGGGTTTAGTTTTTAAGTTCTTTGTGGTTTTATGTTTGTTTTTTTCCTGATAGGTTCACAGTTTTCTTTCTGTCTCTGGGGAACATAATGTTACAGGATAGTGGTACCTGTTATGATTTCTCTGATAATATTATTTCATTTTGAATGTATCATTCCTGTAAATGGCATCAAAATGTAAGTCTGACCATGGTAAGGATGTGAATAGGTCTGACACTCAGTTCTGTTTGGAGTTGTATTAGTTAATACCTTAGTTTGAAAACAGCATAAAAATCTATGAAAATAATAAGGAAAGAGGTTAATAGTGCAATGCAGTGTGTTGTTTTAATCAATGTTAGGATAACCTTGGGATGTGGGAAATGTCAATTTCTATCGGCTATGCCAGCGTTGAACCTCAGGTTCAGCCAAAGATATGTGCAGTCCAGGAAGAAATGTTCATAATTAGAAACAAGAAGAGGCAGAACTTGAAAGCTTGTGGTAGCAGTAGCAGCAGAAGTGCTTTCACCAATAATTTTAGATGGTAAGCAGATCACACAGTTCTTTGTGACAGCTAGAAAAGTTCTTGTAATGCTTGTGCCAATGAGCTCATTTTGGACTATTTGTTTTTGGTTCTTTTTTTCTTGGTGGGGAGAAGGAAATAATAACAATTAATAATAAATGATGTTTAATGTTTAAATGATGCTGCGTAGTAGCATTGCTTATTGACTCTGAAAGATACTGTATTGATTACTTGATTAGTGTGTGTGTGCACCTGTGTGTGAACTAAGGCAGATTCTTACCAAATACACAATTAGTTACCATAAACTAGAGGTAGCAATAGTTTAATATAAAACAAACCCCGAGAAACATGTCTGTGCTAACAATCTACTCAGGGAGAAAGGAAAATATTTTCTATTCCAGAGTCCAAAATATAAGGAAGTGGAAGGAAGAGGTTTCCTCTGATCAGAAACCATAAAAGCTTTTCCATTAAAAGCAATGAGAAAAACTTATGCCTAATCATAGAAGCAAAAAGGATATGAGCAGAAATAGCATCATACCATGAAGCACCTTCCACGGATTCAAAAATAAACATAACTAGCTCAACCCTCTGAAGAACATACTACAGAATAGTAATTTCTCCTTCCTCTGATTCTCAATCCCATATTTCAGTTTGTTTCCCAGCTCCTATAAAAAGTCTCTCCCAATCCTGCTAACTGCGCAAGAGCAATTCCCCAGACAGAATCAGAAAGCCCCTAGCACAGTTGGACTATTGGAGTACTGATTACTTATTTTTTCATGCATTCTGACTATAGGCACATAAGCAAATACACACTCTTTCATTCCATTCTCTCCCACATAACACAATACAGATTTCTAGATTTCAGTGGAGATATACCAGTTTTCATTAGCTAAAGATCTGTCCCTAAGTGTTCATTGGGTACTAGAAGCGAGTACTTCCATTCTATCTATATCTATTTCCCTGGTTTCCTATAAGAGACTTTCAATGCCTCTAATTACTGCTTTTATACTATGTGCATGGTAGATCTTCATCTGTAAAGAAAACACATTTTATTTGCCAGCTTCAATTTTTCAAATAAGTGTTCAGTCTTCCACATAAAAAATACCCTGGGCATCTTTAAGGTGAGCAGAATAAATGTAATATGGAAATTAATTAGGGCTGTCAAGCAACTAATAAAATTAATCACAATTAATTGAACTATTAAACAATAATAGAATACAATTTATTTAAATATTTTTGGATGTTTTCCACATTTTCAAATCTCTTGATTTCAATTATAACAGAGAATACAAAGTGTGCAGTTTTCGCTTTATATTTATTTTTATTACAAATATTTGTGCTGTAAAAACAAAATAAATATTTTTCAATTCACTTAATAAAAGTACTGCAATGCAATCTCTTTAACATGAAAGTTGAACTTACAAATGTAGAATTATGTACAAAGAATAACTACATTCAAAAGTAAAACAATATACAACTTTAGAGCCTAAGTCCCTTCAGTACTATTTCTTGTTCAGCCAATCACTCGGCAAACAAGTTTGTTTATATTTCATAAACCATAAGAGGCTTACCAGTGGGCCCTCCAAAACCAACCCATGCAAACCTTACGAGGCACCTCCATGCCCTCCCCCCCCCCCCACCTTAGGAAACACAGAAATATGCACAGGTGTTACTGGATTTTAAACAAAGGTGATTGGTTAAATAAAGCTAGTGAAATTTAAATCCTGATAATGTATGGACACAACAGTACAGACAAAAACTGAGCAAACAGTGTGTCTTCAGAAGAAAGTTTCCTTTGTAAAAAATATGTAAATAAATATATATTTAAAAAGATGAAATGAATGAGTACCTGCAATAAATAGAGATAACATAAGGGATAAATAAAGGAATAAAAAGAAATTCTCTGTTCTGTAACTAAAAATAATGTATTTGAAGCAGATGACTATTATTTTTATTTCTGATGGAATAGTGTAATTTCATGAGTATTAGGCTCATATAATATCACCTTGCTTTCATCTCCAGTCTATAGTGCTTATCGGTTTTACAAAGCTGACATTCAAACATTGTCATTCTCTCTTACATGCAAACACACGTTATGGACACAGAATAGCAATTTAATCAAATCTCACACATCGGTCTGTCTCTCACAGCCATCGTAATAAAAAGAGGATTTAGAAAAATCAAACAAAACAACTGGACTACTTACATCTAGTAGAATCAATGCAGTCACATGTAGCGAACTTGGTACTGGCAGTAGGAAAAATAAAAATATAACCTATTTCCATCAATACCACTAAACCTGACTGGATAATTTTTTTCCCATTGTTCCTAAAACAGAAAAGCTCAGAACTATTGAAGTCTGGGTAGAAATCCACCCTTTGTAAGTTGTTACATCCCCTAAATACAAAATGACAGAAATGAATCTAAGTTATTTAGAAACAGTTCAACAGGAACTTCAGCTCTCATGTTATTGAGCTAGGTCTGATTGATAACCAGGATGTATCTGAAAATAAATCGGATTACACTGAGAAGTGAATGAGAAGCATAGGAAGAATAATACTGGCTCTTTTGGGAGAAATAAAAGTCGAGGCTAGAGAGTATGGAGGTGGAGGAGGAGGGAGAGGGACAAGAGGAAAGGAAGTCTTACAGGAAACTCTACCTGTTTTTCTGGTCCAAAAGGAGGCACCATCAAAACAAATTGGGTGTATACTGGAGCTTGCAACCATTAGCCATTGTTTTTAAATGACAGTAAAATAAAACGTGAAGAACCCATTGGTTCTGTTGTACAGAGTTGGTCAACGTGTCATGTACAGCAAACCCAGGACTGAAGAGCAGAGGTTTCCCATCTTAACTGATTTGCCCAAATTATTCAGTAACTGTTGTGGGCCTATGTGTAGAGATCAAAAGGTACTCTTAACGAGAACTAAGAGATGGTGTGTATATATGACTTCAAGAAGCAAAAGGAACAAGAGTGATATTTCCTTTTTATCTAGTATACCAAAGTATGGCATGGTGTAAGCGAGTGGGCACTCACCCGGCGGCGCCTCCTGCTGCTCATCTAGGGAATTAGCTCTTTTCGCCTCCGGAGCGCCCTCTGCCAGTCGATGTCCACTCCTGTTACTGGCCCCGTGTCCCTCCCGGACCCCGGTGCCCCTGCACTGAGGGTGCTGCACCCTTGCAGAACCCCCACAAGTCTAGGGGTCTCCCCTCCCCGGGGAAACCTCCACCCACTATCCCCACCTTGCCTCAGGCTTTGCCCCTGCTAGTCACCACTTGCCTCCTCTCACTGAGGCAGACTGCAGTATCAGGCTGCTCATTACAGGCAAGAGGGGTTTGGCCAGCTGCTTCTACCCAGCCCAGGGCTGCTCCCTTGCAACCCCAGTACCCCGTGGGTCGGGCCTACGCTAGGCTCGGCAGCCTGGGGCCCTCTCACTCAAGCTTCTCAGCTCCCGGCTCCTAGTTGCCTTGCCCTTGCCCTGCCCCACTCCGAGTACCCTGTTTTAGGCTCTCAGCAGCTAGGCCCGTCTCCCTCTGCTTACAGAGGAGACTCTCTGTATTTAGGCCCCTGCCTGCTCTTGCAGCCTGGGGCTCTCAGGCTAGAGCTTCCCCAGCTCCCAGTGCCTAGCCCCAGCCCTGCACCAAGCTCAGTGCCTTCCTTAAGGCTCCCTGCAGCAAGGCATGTCTCCCTCTGCTTCTCCAGGCCCCTGCCTCTCAGGCTTTATACCGGCCTGAGTGTGTTTGGGACATGGCCACCCAGCTGAGCCTGCCTCCCAATTAGGCTGGCTTCGCTGGCTCCCGGCCACACACCCCTCTGGGCTGTTTCAAACCCCTTCCCCAGGGCTATCCCAGCCCTGTCAGCAGGGAGCGGGTAGTCATTCCGTTACACATGGCATTTACTGTGCTAGTTGTCAGACCTGTACAATACCATTTTTCTGTTTCATAGTGTAGCTAGCTGCCCAGAAACAGCATAAGAAACAATGCTGTGAAAAGAGGTTCCACAGCTCCTTCTACTACTATACAACTAAGTTTGTGTCCAATTAAAATCTATTGTAAAGAAAACAGTCAGTGCAGAAAAAAAACAGTCCAAGGAGTGATTGCTGTGATGTTACAATTATAATTAGTTTTAAAAAATGGTCAAAAATTGAAGAAAAATAATCCGTTTTTTTCTTCAATTTTTAGTTTCTATGTGAAGCTGAAATATTAGCCATACACATAATATTCATTTGAAAGGTTTTTAAGACTATAAACATTAGGCTGTGAATGAAAACTTCATTCTTCATCCTGTGAATGAAAAATTTATTCTAAAAATTTAGAGGACAAATAATAAAAATGTATTTTTGGTTGTATCTCCCAAGGTCTGTGAGAGTGAGGGATCATTTTCCAGGCTAGGTTGTAGATCACTGATGATGAGCTGGAGAGGTTTTAGATGTAGGCTGTAAGTGATGGCTAGCGGTGATCTGTTATTTTCCTTGTTGGGTCTGTCCTGTAGTACGTGACTTCTAGGTACCTGTCTCACTCTGTCAATCTGTTTCCTCATTTCCCCATGTGGGTATTGTAGTTTTAAGAATGCTTGATAAAGATCTTGTTGGTGTTTGTCTCTGTCTGAGAGATTGGAGCAAATTCACTTGTATCTTAGGGCTTGGATGTAGACTATGGATTGTGTGATGTGTCTTGGATGGAAGCTGGAGGCATGTAGGTAAGTATAGCTGTCAGGAGGTTTCCGGTATAGGGTGGTGTTTATGTGACCATCACTTATTTGCACTGTAGCGTCCAGGAAGTGGATCGCTTGTGAGGACTGGTCCAGGGTGAGGTTGATGGTGGGACGGAAATTGTTGAAATCCAGGTGGAATTTTTCAAGGGCCTCCTTCCCGTGGGTCCATATGATGAAGATGTCATCAATGTAGTGCAAGTAGAAGAGGAATGCTAGGGGACAAGAGATGAGGAAGCATTGTTCTAAGTCAGCCATAAAAAATGTTGGCATACTGAGGGTACCCGTAGCAGTGCTGCTGATTTCAAGGTATGAGTTGTCCCCAAATCTGAAATGGTTGTGGATGAGAACAAAGTCACAAAGCTCAGCCACCGGGTGTACCATGGCCTCATCAGGGATACTGTTCCTGACAGTTTGAGGTCCATCATCACGTGGAATATTGTAAAGAGCTTCTACATCCATGGTGGCCCGGATGGTGTTTTCAGGAAGATCACCAATGCAGTGTAGTTTCCTCAGGACGTTGGTAGAAACTTCTGGAAGATGGGCAGGATATCTGATGTTGTTGTATATAAAACTAACTAGTTTAATCTTATTTATCAGTCTTCATGATGTTTAAATCACTAGCTGATGGTTTTCATTCTAACTGTAGCAAATGTGAAAGCTGCTAATCAATACTGCAAAAAGGCGATTAGTGTTCATTCATTACCTTATATTAATGTATAACTTTATTTAATGTGACATGTCTGAAGCTGACATAGGTGATAGGAACAAAGCAGTTGAGTGGACTTAACTAATGAAAACAGATAATTCTGCTAAAGTAAAATGTAAACATTGATTAAAGTTCTTAAGTAGCAAGATAGAAGAAAATATTTGTGTGCTTATCATAATAGGTATAGAAAATTGGTGCCTTCAAATTCTTAAAGAGCAAATATGCTACTGAATGAAACATTGTGAAAGGGCAAAACATCAATGAGTTTGCAGATCCTACAAGTGAGACGTTTCAGATGCCATTGCCATCCCTAAAATGTAGCTCTATGATGAACATTTAAATCCCAGTTCCAGGCCGTCCAGTAGCAATTCAAAATCAGCTTAATTCAGGGAGGATCACTGGCTGTCTTCAACCCCAAAATACTGTAGAAATCAAATAATGATTATGCCATAAAAACCTCTGAAAGACAGAGATCTGAACTTTACACAAAAGTTGCAATCTTATTTTAAGTTAACATCTCATTCAATGCAGGACAGAATGAGCAATTTAAATAAATAACCGAAGGACTTTGTTTTCACTTCTCCAGAGAAATTTAAAGTCCCTGATCCACTATTAGATGTTGCAAATGAGGAAAGAGGAAAAATTGGGAGAAGAACTAAAAAGAATCGATTATGACATTAATACAAGATTGGTGGTCAAACCTGAGAAATGACCCAAGAAAAAACCATATATCCATATCCTTACTTCATGCTTTGAGTGTATGTCTGAAAAGAAAGCTGATGAATATATCCATATTGCTGAAGATGTCTTAAGAATGAAGGTAGAAGAATGATAAGGAAGTCTTTTGTCATTTGCTCAACAATGAAAAGAAAATGAAATAGAGGGAAGAACTCCTTTAGTGCAATCTTCCTAAACGTCTGGCATGTAACACTGTCTTAAATCCCAGTGTGAAACTACAAAAATCTCTCCACAATTGCCATCAAACTAATGGTTGGTTGGTTGGCTGACTGTAAAAGGAGGGTTGATGCTTAACTTTCCCAGTGATATTCAGTAGATGTCTCATGGATATTGCATATTTGCATTTTCATCAAACTACCACACATATGCTGTGTTCTAAGCATGAGAGGACCTTTGAACATAAAATACGCTTATGAGATACTCTACACAGAAGCACTACATTTACTCCAGCAATTGAATAAATTTTCAAAGGGATTAACATATTATAGGCTGATGACACTACTTGGAGTATCAGTGGAAATCTGGCTGGACCTAACTGACAACAGAGAAATGGAACTATACTAGAACAAAACTGAAAACCAACTCAGAGAAGCTATGGCATCTTTTCATCATTTACAAATTGGCTAATCCAAAATACAAAGTCTGGTTAACTTCAGAACAGGAACAAGAGGCTGAAATATAGCTAAAGGAACTCCCTTCCTTCACCTAACATTTATAATTGGAGACTCTTATTTCTATCCCAAATCTATGACTGAGTTAGAGACCATTGCATAACAATAGTGGAAAATTATGGAAGTAAATTCACAGAAGACAGGTGAATTTAGAATTCTGTCAATATTTAAAAGACTTATTAATCTAGCCAGGCAGCTCTGTGTTGTTTGAGCATGTTTGTGTCACAATCATATTCATTTGCTCTGAATTTAGGAAGAGATTATGTTCTAAAACAGCAAATAAGTTCATTGGAGCATCTCAATATCTAAGGACAGATACAAAGGAACTACAGGACTCAGCTAATGTGTTTCTGTTTTAACATAAAGAATTATAAATAGTCTTACAAAATAAATAACATAGTCTATAATTATTATTATTATTTATGTGTATTACACTAACATCTAGGGATCCCAACTGAGATCAGGTCCCCATTGTGCACTGGATAGTTATAGACAGTCCTTGCCTTGAAGAGATTACAATCAAAATAAATAAGACAGGCAAAGGATGGGAGAAAGGAATAGAAGAGACAAACAGTTATCAGGGATAGCCTTGGTATACTTAATTCAATGTCAGTGCAGGGGGATGGACCAGATGACCTCTTGAGGTTCCTTCCAGCCTTATATTTGTATGATTTATAAGTGGTGGTTTGTAAAATTGTTTCTTTCTTTCTTATTCTGGAGGATATTTTTTAAAATTCCTGAGTAATAAAATAGGGTTATCCATTCAATAATAATTTTTAACATCTTGTAAATTATTTGGCATATATCTTTAAGCTTGGAAAGATTAGATTTTTTGGGGGTAAGTCTCCATTTTACCATACACACACAAACAACTTCAAATAATTTTATTGGTAATCAAAATTCACAGATAGGCAAAATATGAAAAATGCTATTTAAGACATTATTGTGGTTTGTTTTAAGGATATTTACTTAGGATATGTGATGCTGACAATTTGTGTTTTAACAGTTGTGAAGCTTTAACTTTTCAAATCTTCATGTCTCCTGTCATAAAATAATTAGTGTTTAACCATTGCCTGACTTCTCTTAAAACTTGCTGTAATTGTGAAAATTTAAATTGATAAATATTGAAAAGAATACTTAAAAATAAACTTTGATATTATGTTTTGAAACTATAGAAAATTAAAAGTCACATACAGTAAAACCTCGATTTAACGGACTAATTCGGGTGAGGGGGTGTCCGTTAAATCAGAAAGTCCGTTATTTAATAAAAAAAACCCGAGCTGTCGGAGCAGCAGCCTGCCCGCCACAGGACAGGGGCGGCAGCTCCGCAGCCCGCCCGCTGCCGGGACCCGGGCGGGAGCCGGCAGCCAGCCCGCCCGGGTCCCGGCTGCTGGGACCCGGGCGGCAGCCGGGAGCCAGCAGCCAGCCCGCCCGCTGTCTGGACCCGGGCGGGAGCCGGCAGCCAGCCCTCGACAAATGGATTTCGGATGCATCAGACTTGCTTAGAAATTTTGTCCGTTGCATCCGAAGTCCGTTAAATCGAGGGTTTACTGTACTGCCAAACCTAAACATATTTGTCCACAAGCATAGCTGCAAATCCTGTTAATAGTTCCTTTTCTGGTGTGCAAGTAATGCACTTATATTTTGCCATGAGAGCTCTAAATAACAGTGGTCCAGTCATCTGTGTTTTTTGCATAAACTTTGAGACTGAGATTGTATTAAAAACATCAGTAAAATATAAAAGTTCCAAAGGTTTCATTATCCATTCAGCCCCTGAGCAGCTACTTCTTAGGCTGTGGCAAAGAGCATTTGCCTCGTGTGACTCAGTCTGCATCTACTGCTTCATGCTGGATTTCCCCCCTCAGCAATTAATGAGCACAGAACATTACTGAAATATCGTTTAGTTCATCTGCTGCTGCTGCTTAGGATGATTCACAGCTGTGGGAAAAAATCATCCGCAAGCTGCAGTGACAGGATAAAACCATAAAAAAAAGAATGGCATAGCCCAACGCTCTAATTGCAAGCCTTTGTCTACAGGTCCCAATTCATGTGCTTAATCATAAACATGGGAATAATCCCATTCCTCTACAGCAAAGCACTTCAGTGGATCTTAAGCAAATGCTAATTGCTTTGCTGAACAGAAACTGGACTGCTCTTGTGCTTAAAGTTAAGCACAGACTTAATTGTGTACTGAACTGTGACCTTACTATGTAGATATGTGAAGATTGCATACCTGCTGCACTCTCTTTTATAGGAGATTTCATTACCATATATTTTTCTTGTAGTTATAAGAGAGGTCATTGCAATCGGGAAATAAGTCAGAATTGAATGATGGTGTTTTTTTCCCCAGAGGTTAAAATGCATATGCCATGTATTAATATGGATATCTTCATATCTTTGTTGAACTATATATGTATATATGATTGTAGCTCCAGTTGCAACCTCTCAAATCGGTCCCATCTCTGCACCACTGGTCTTTTCCTCCTGTTTACAGCTACTTTACAGGTATTTAGGCTTTTTTTTTTGCAGTGGATATCTGTAACTGTAAAGAAGGATGGCCTAACACTAGAGGGCCACAGCCATGTAGGAGAAAAAGAAATAGGAATCACCCTGAAGGACTGGGGTTATCAGCAGATGCTAGGTGTTGTCAGCAGGACTGGAAATGCTAGTAGGGAAGGGATATTGAAAGGAGCAGGGTGTTGGGCAATACATTCAGGGGGCAGAGAGCGAGAAAGACCAGGTCATGTGGCAGCTAGTCCTGAGGAAAATGAAAACTGGTAGTATGTGCAGGAGAGAAGGAAGACCACAAATCAGAGATTCACCGATAAGGGAATAGAGAAGAATGGGACTTGTTGAAAAGGAAGTGTGTGCAGAAGGCGAGAAGGAGGAACAGATTAGCTGGGAGGAGGGAGATGATATGACGAGCAAGAAGTAATGCGGTTAAAGTTTTTCTAGGACAAAAAAAGACTTCTTGTGATCAAGATGCCTAAACATATAGGAATACTCTCCTGAAGTTACCACTAAACTTGGTCACCCCACTGTAGAATTCTAGAATCTTTGAATCGGAAGAGACCTCAGGAGGTCATCTAGTCCAATGTCCTGCTCAGAGCAGGACCAAAACCAACTTTACTAACTCATCCCAGCCAGGGGTTTTTCGAGCTGGGCCTTAAAAACCTCTAAGGATGGAAATTCCACCACCTCCCTAAATAACCCATTCCAGTGCTTCACCACCCTCCTAGTGAAATAGCGTTTCTTAATATCCAACCTAGACCTCACCACTGTAACCTGAGACCATTGTTTCTTGTTCTGTCATCTGCCACCATTGAGAACAGCCTAGCTGAATCCTCTTTGGAACCCCCCTTCAGGTAGTTGAAGGCTGCTATCAAATCCCCCGCACCCCACTCTTTTCTGCTGCAGACTAAACAATCCCAGTTCCCTCAGCCTATCCTCATAAGTTATGTGCTCCAGCCCCCTAATCATTTTCATTACCCTCCGCTGGACTCTCTCCAATTTTTCCACATCCCTTCTGTAGTGGGGGGACTCAGTACTCCAGATGAGGCCTCACCAGTGCTGAATAGAGGGGAATAATCAGTTCCCTTTATCTGCTGGCAATGCTCTTACTGATACAGCCCAATATGCCATTAGCCTTCTTGGCAACGAGGGCACAATGGTGACTCATATCCAGCTTCTTGTCGACTGTAATCCCCAGTTCTTTTTCTGTAGCACTGCTACTCAGCCAGTCGGTCCCCAGCCTATAGCAGTGCATGGAATGAACCTCATTAGATTTCTTTTGGCCCTCTCCTCCAATTTGTCTGGGTCACTCTGGACCCTATCCCCACCCTCTACCTCTCTCTTGAGGTTACTGTCATCTGAGGACTTGCTGAGGGTGCAATTAATTCCACCATCCAGATCATTTATAAAGATGTTGAACAAAACCAGCCCCAGGATCGACTCCTGGGGCACTCTGCTTGATACCAGCTGCCAACTAGACATCGAGCCATTGATCACTATGTTGATCAGTAAATCAGAGGGGAAACCATACATAAGATAATTCTCTAGCTGTTGGAATTGCTCCCACTTATTGGGCACAAAATGTGTGCAGTTTTGTGTGTGAAATTACATGCATGCAGTTTGAAAATTCAGGCCTTATATACATATAACCTCTCTCTATGCATGTTGCATTTATATCGGGCCTGAATTTTAAAATTGTGTTACTATTATTTTGAAAATTATTATTTACATACACCTCTGGCCACTGGACCATCCTCCTTTCTGAGAGGAGTCTTGCTTATTAAATGCCCCACATGTGAAGGTTGAATGATTAGCTCGGATCCAGCAAAGACCTTAAACATACACTTCACTGTGAGCGTAATCCCACCAAAGTTAAAATGAAACATGCTTAAGTGCTTTGCTGAAAGAGGTGGGATTACTCCTCCTCTGGGTCACACAAGAAGCATTAGAGACAAACCCCCTTTCATGAAACTGTTTCTCCACTGAGAAAGGTAAATGAGACTTCCTTCATGCCCCTTGGAAATCAAGGAATCAAATGGATTAATATTTTATTTCTAATAAGAAATGGCCACGGAGTGTCATGTCAAGAATGGGGTAAGAGATACTTATGTATCTTAAAGACAAAGCCAAAAGGACCATTTATTTTGAGATTTAGTAGATTAAATAAAGGTTTTTTCCTTTTTAAACATAAAAAATGTAAAACAGAATGAATATTGCTGAAAGGATATGGGAGTGGAGGAGAAGAGCTTCGATTAGTAGAAAGAAAGAAGAAAGAAAGGAATTTTAAGTTTGGGGCTGATCCTGTAATAATGGTTTTCATCAGTACAATTTAGTACTAATTTCAGTACTTAGTAGATTTCAGTAAATACATCTCAAAATGCTTTGCAAAGGAAGTCAGTATAATTCCCCCCCCCCCATTTACAAAGCGGGAAACTGAGGCACAGTGCAGTGAACCGACTTGCCCAAGGTCACTCAGAATATCAGTGGCTGAGCCAGGAATAGCACTCAAGTCTTCCAAATCCTAGTCCCATGATCTATACACTAGGCAACATTGCTTCTTTATAGGTGTCTGAGTGCCTCTGGCAAAGTGCTGACTTAAGGGCACGCAGTAGCTCTCAGGACTGGGCCCAAAGAGAGAGAGAGAATCTTGCAGCATGAAATAAATTAGTCATTTAGAGAGCTGAGCAGAGAAAGATCATTCCATTTCACAGAGGCTTTTGTTATTTTAAAAATCTAGTTTAGTTCTGATTCGGACCCAACCCTCAACCTTTTCCATGAAAGGAAATGGAGCCCTGACTCCAGGAGAGACTGCTCAGTGGCCACTCTGATGCTGCAGACTTTAGGATTACGGGTAGTCCTACTAGCGAGAAACCATAAGCCTGGAAGCGAGGCCTCCCAGCTCTCTTTCGTACCCACCTATCCGGCTTAAGGGTAGCCAGGAGCCTCAGAGCTCAAGAGCCAGGCTTCCAGGTGGGCTGCCCAGGAACTGGGTGGCTGAGCTGGCAGGCAGGAAAATGGTTCTGCTGTGACTTCATCAAAACTGAACTGTCTTTCTGAACCGTTTTGGTTTCAACTAATTGGCATTCTCTTCCAGAAAACATCGTATTGGAGAATTTTTGACCAGTTCTAGTCATTTGCATTGGGCCTTGATGAAGCTTCTCAGTTGTTCTGGTCCTGAACTCCCAAGTTCACAGCCTGATATTACTGTTCAGGTCAGCACTTCATTACTGGTGTCAGGTGAAAGGTTTCTAGTTCTGCACTCTGCTGGGATTTGCACCTGGCTGAGTAGTAAAAATGAGTCTACAAAGTTTTTGATTGTCTTTAGTTTAATGGAGAAATGTCTTCTGGAAACATGGGCTGCTTGCTGCCTAAACTCAGGAGCAGGAGAGGTTTCTGTACTTTATTCTTTCCTCCTGAACACTTTCACTGAAATCAGTGACAATTGCTACTAGATGCTTGAAGAGGACAAGGAAGGAGAATCCAGGAAGCCAAATGAGGTAGAAGAAACAAAATATTAGAACAGAATGCTCCTCCATATTTAAACAAAAATTATTTTAGGATTTGCTTTGCACAGAGTCTCGAATTTTCTTTGTTTCCAAAATTTATTGAGCTGCAGCACAGCTCTGTACTCAAAGTAAGAATTGTCACTTTGAGAATAGGGCTGATTTATCAGAAAGAGACGTTTGTGCTCTGTGCAGAATGTCTGATGAACTGAATTTTTTTTCTTAACAACGTCTTCCAGATTCTTATCAGAAGCCAATAGAATACCACAAAATCAAGGGCATTCCAAGAGAAAAAGCAATCAGTTGTTATGGAATAGATAATGTGTTTGCCTGCAAATTGAAGGAAGAAGCATCTTGTGGATGTTATTAATCTTCCCTGAAAACATTTTAACATGCCAGTGTACTGTGTTTTGAACTATTTCAGAGGTTTTTTTTAAAAAAAAAAATCCTCATAAATTTATGATCAAATTACTGGCAACAAGATAGGAAAATGTACTAAATTAACTATTTTGCTCAAATCAAGTTTATAGATTTTATTGTAAGAAAAATATAAATGTTAAAATCCCCCTTTTAAATGGTAAAATCTCAGTTTAGCTATATAAAAATGTTTTGGGGGGAGGTTGGACAAAAATGTCACTTGTGCCGGAGGATGAAGGAAGGAAAAAAATAGACAAGGTTTATTTGAAGGTTAACAGAATCATAGTATCCCCAATAAATGTTTAGTATGTTCTAACATAGTTACAGTTGTTATGCAAAAACACAGATTTTGGTGGCTGAGGCAGATTATATCATAGTTGAAAATGTGTGGAAAAACATTCAGTTTTCATGGAGATAGCTCCGCTTTGAGATTTAAAGCGCGAGTAATTTTGAAAATAAAAAAAATCATTTTCTATGTTGAAAAATATCATTTTTAAAATGACACTAAAATAGTTTTATTTTAATGCTTAGTGCAATTGCAGAATCTGCCAATCTACTACTTTTATACTCTCACCGCAAATAATGTATGTGATTCAGACATTACTGTTTAAAATGGGAAGTGTGCTAGTGAAAGCAAATCAAAAAGGGCAATTTTTCATTTCCCATTTGACATGATGTAATTTTTGCACTGCTTAGCTCTGATGCAACATTAATTTAACGCTAATATAAAAAAATGTTTGCTCCATTTTCTTTGCTGTGAAATCACTATTAATTTTCCAGACTCCCTCCCCACCTCCCTTTTACTGTGAATTAAAGCTGCTCCTGTTATGAGGAGTGGAAAAATACTGGATCCTGCAAGCATTCTCTCTAGACTATTCTGCCAGATGTGTTAGTGCAACAATTTTACCAGTTTTCTATCTAACTTGACAGCGATCTCTTTTTAGTAAGCAGGAAATAAGGACTGTAGTCCATTGTGATATTCACCTTGTTATGCAATCACGCTCACACCAAAGTGCATCATTGTAATAAGGAAAGCCAGAAAGGAGTGACATTTTGAAAGGCAGAGAATCTGTTGTGTCATGAATGCAGAAACACACCCTTTGTATTAAGAACTAGAGTGTGAGCCAAATCCTGCAACCTGACTCATGAAAGAAAAGCTATTGAAACGCCAATCAGACCACTCACCTACGTAAGGCAAACATCGTGAATCCTTAAATAGGCCAACGATATTGGGAAAATCCTACCTTATGTTGTTATGTGCATAGGACCTTCTGCAGTGGAAGCAGTGTGTGTCTGCTTAAACAAGGCGCACAAGCTGGGTCTGGAGGGGTTGGACCGAGAGTGCGTACCCCTGGGTGGTCTGAGTGTCCTGCATGCTATTTCAAGAGTGGTGTGTTCTGGGAGAGGCAGGGCCAACACTCTGGATTCTTTACGCCTTTTCTTTGCTAGAAGAACAGAATGGGGGAATGTTGGGGAAGGGTGAGAGACTACGCCAGCCACTAGGGTGGAAGTAGTGGCTTCAGTGTCACTCCTTTGAAGCTCCAAACACATGGGAATTATGGTTTTCCCCTTCTTCTTCTTCTTCCCCATGATACTACGTATTTCTCTAGATACTAAAAGTGCGTGCTGGGCAGTGGTGTTTGGTCCACTGTAAGTGTGGGTAGTTTGAACAATATTTTTTGTCACATGCTTTCATTATCCTGGGCAAAAAGAGAAAAGGTCCTCAGGGCTAGCTATCACCCTTCCTATGCAAATTTCAGACAGAAAGCCAACTGTAATTTAGAGTCCTTTAATGAGGTGCTCAGCAGGATTTCGGAGCTTTGTAGCCAGGGGCAGAACAGATTGTCATTTTAGGAGAAATTTTGGATTTGTTTTTCACTCCTAGGGTCCTGGGACAATAGAAGTGAAAAGCTGGACCATATAATGAAACCACTTGAGGGGACGCTTTCAACCTGGCATGTGGAGAATCAGACATTCATTTACCACTGTTGTACAGAATCAGTTGCTTTTGATTCAGTGTCACACATTTGAAATCTCTTATTTATTTGTGTTTTCATCCAGAGACTTAAACAGAACCTTAGCAATATGCAAGGGAGGGTGGGGGACTTTAGGCACCACCGTGAGCTGAGTAGATCATAAACTACATCAACCCGTCAGTAGCCTTCAGAGGGTTTATTTCTTAGAGTGACACTGAGTTTGTCCCCTGCTTCCTGATTTCTCTGTGGGGTAGTTATTTGCTGTTGGTATATAACATCAGTAAATTACTACTCTCTCCATGATAGCGTGGTTAATTGTGCCCAAAAAATAGGGAGTGGAGACATGAGTCCATCCATTTCCTTCCGTGTAAGGGAGGAAGGTATTGAGTAGCCCCACTTGTTTCTACACTCCTGGCCCCAAAGGCGAGATGGCGGTATAAGTAGAGCACTTATTCCCCTTGCTCAGGCCTGAAGTTCAAGTCAAAGTCTAGTCCATAGTGCTTCCAATGTCAAGAGAAGAAAAAATAAAAGTCCCCAAATATTAGACATTTCTTTGCTGAAGCTTGAATTGTTGCAATTTTTTTACTTCAAGAGCATAGTCATGCCACCACAGGATTAGATGGCACTTGTGCGTATATGAAAGAAAAATCTTACTTTGCGGTTCATTGATTTCCTGCTGCATCATCTCATGTGAGTATGATCTGCTGGCTAAATACTGTTCGGGTTGTAAACAATCTCTTTGTATGTGCATTCTGTGTCCTGCGGTGAACCATTTTCAATCCCTCTCAGCCTGCCCAATTATATTGTGGACAGAAATTATATAGAGAGAACAGTGTGCAATGCAAGTTAATCACTGTATGATAATTGTCATATTAAAGTGATCTCTCTGCACAGTATTGGTCTTATGTCTTTTTTCCTCAGGTCATTCTGTCTTTGTTGTTTGCAAACTTGTTATAATGTATATTTACGAATGAAAACAATTAATACCAGGCATTTTTTAAAGAAGAAATTTCTTTATTAATTTTCCCATTCTTGAAAATAATTGCTTAATGAGATATTCTCCACGCACTTTGGAGCAGGAGATGAAGTGAATAGCAAGTGTATTATCCCTTATTGTTTATTCATTAAGTGCTGATGGTGTGGTCAGTGCTGCAAGAGGCACGAACACAAAGAAAACCTCGTATCCAAAGAGCTTATGGTCAAACCCAGTGCCAGGAGATCTGTGTTCACGCAGATCCAGACACATTGCTGAAATCGGGCGGTGGGTGCAAAGCAGCTGCTATTCAGTCCCACAGATTGAAATGGAGGCGGCAGATGGGCCTTCTTTTAACCCCACAGCCAGTCTTTGGGGTGATGTGAGAATGTGGTCCCTGACAAACTCACTGAGATCCATGTACAAAGCCCTGTTGATGACTTCCAGCTGTAGCAATCTGAGCTCAGTCCAACTTACTCAGCCAGTGGGAGGCTCTCTTTTGACTAGCAGAACGGTTATCTATAGTGCCTATAATGGACCATGTGTTCTGATACTCCGGTATCAAGCGGAGTGCCCCAAGGGTTGGTCCTGGGGCCGGTTTTATTCAATATCTTTATCAATGATCTGGAGGATGGTGTGGACTGCACCCTCAGCAAGTTTGCAGATGACAATAAACTAGGAGGAGTGATAGATACACTGGAGGGTAGGGATAGGATACAGAGGGACCAAGACAAATTAGAGGACTGGGCCCAAAGAAATTTGATGAGGTTCAACAAGGAGAAGTGCAGAGTCCTTCACTTAGGATGGAAGAATCCCATGCACTGCTACAGACTAGAGACCGAATGGCTAGGCAGCAGTTCTGCAGAAAAGGACCTTCGGGTTACAGTGGATGAGAAGCTGGATATGAGTCAACAGCATGCCCTTGTTTCCAAGAAGGCTAATGGCATTTTGGGCTGTATAAGTAGGGGCATTGCCAGCAGATTGAGGGACGTGATTGTTCCCCTCTATTCGACATTGGTGAGGCCTCATCTGGAGTACTGTGTCCAGTTTTGGGGCCCACACTACAAGAAGGATGTGGAAAAATTGGAAAGAGTCCAGAGAATGGCAACAAAAATGATTATGGGCCTGGAGCTCATGAATTATGAGGAGAGGCTGAGAGAACTGGGATTGTTTAGTCTACAGAAGAGAAGACTGAGAGGAGATTTGATAGCAGCTTTCAACTACCTGAAAGGGGGTTCTAAAGAGGATGGATCTAGATTGTTTTCAGTGGTACCAGATGACAGAACAAGGAGCAATGGTCTCAAATTGCAGTTGGGAAGGTTTAGATTGGATATTAGGAAAAACTTTTTCACTAGGAGGGTGGGGAAGCATTGGAATGGGTTACCTAGGGGGGTGGTAGAATCACCTTCCTTAGAGGTTTTTAAGATCAGGCTTGATAAAGCCCTGGCTGGGATGATTTAGTTAGGGATTGGTCCTGCTTTAAGCAGGGGGTTGGACTAGATGACCTCCAGAGGTCCCTTCCAACTCTAATATTCTATGATTCTATGATTCTGACTTCAGCTCTCAGTTTTGTTATAAGTCCAGCTACTGGATCAGGATTTGGTTAATTCACTAGAAGACCTATCGTATCCTCCCTCCCCCTTCACTATTTGTTGTTTAATTAACACAAGGGATTTTAAAAGATCTCTGTCTCGCACATAAACACACACACAACACGGTCACAGAAGAAATATATGGAGAATGATGCTGAAACTTTACATCATTTTTATTCCACAGAGGGGGTTCATACATTTTGGTATCCCCAATTCAGCGGATCAAGTTTCAGATCAATGACACAAGGTGCGTTTTTCTATATTTATTGACAGTGTGCTGGTTGCATTGATTAAGTGGCTGTCCCTTGGCACTGAATGACACAAGTAGGCTGTACAGCATGACAAATTGACAGGCGACAGATCAATCTGTTTTCCCCATTAGGTTCTCCACCTTAAAACCTGAAGATAGATAGGTTAAGAGAATGCTTTGTAGATATCGTCATCAAAGAAAATGTAATTGAGTTAAGAGGGAAACTCTTGAACAACCTCTACATTTAAAAGCCACCATCTCCAAAGGGGCAATAAATGAAACATTGTGACAAATGCTTGAAAATTGGGATCATTAACTCCTTGGTCTTTTGAGGTAGCTCCTTGCTTTATTATGAAGATTGTTGGGATTTGGGAGGGGGGAAAGAAAAGTTTGATATATTGTTTACATAAGAGTATAATTGAGGGTGAGCTTTATGTATGATTTCTTTAGGCATCCCAGTTAATTCAAACAGTACCTCAGGCTAGATCTTACTTCTCTAAGGTTAGAATAGAACTTCTGGGGCCTTGATATCTTTTGTGGCAGCTCTGAAATGCACTGATTCTCTACTGTTACTACTAGAGCACTTTGGCATTGTGTGAACAGGGAGTTCATCAGCCCATCATTGCATATATTCAATATTCAAACTTCAGAATTCTATTAATATTGTTTTGTTCACAATAGTACATAGAGTACACACCTGAAATCAAAGCCTCCTTCTGCAGGACACTGTATGAAAACACTAGTAGGAGATAATGTCTACTCCAAATACCTTATAGAGAAAAGACCTAATCTTGCAAGACTTACCCATGTACTTAATTTACATACTGTAGCACTAATTCAGCAAAGCACCGAAGCATATGCTTACTTTTAATCACACGCTTAAGTCTCATTAACTTCACTCTAAGTTCAGCACATAGTAAAGTGCTTTAGTGCATCGAAGCCTAAGAGGAGTCCCAACAAGCCTCCTCGTAATGCACAAAAGTAAGAATATGGGATCAGGGCCTAAATAGACAAAATAAGGGATGGGAGAAAGAAAGTATCATTTTGCACATGGGGAGCTCAGGCATAGAGGGGAATTGACTCGCCCAAAGCCACATGGTGCGTCTGTGGCATAGCTAGCAACTGAACCAAGATCTCCTGAGTCCCAGTCCAGTGCCCCAAACACAGGACTAACCTTCCTCTATTCAAGCCAACCTATTTTACCTAGTTGTGATTGACCACAACTTTGGTGACTAGATGAACGTTTTCTGTAAAAATCTGAATATATGTGGACAGTTGTCTAGAATATTTGCATTTGCAGCACTAACCAAGATTAGTTGTTTTGGGTATCCCAGCATATTTGACCTGCACAGTATGTTTTATGCACTTGTAATAAGGCTATATAATGACCTGTTGTTTTCCCTCCTGAACTCTAATATATATTTCTGACTTGAGCATCTTTGTGTTAGAATGGCATCAAAACCACAAATCCCACTCATCTATGTATACAATAACTATTCTTACAGACTTAAAACCTTGGCATCTTGGCTTTAGTACTGATTTTTATTGGATTACTCCTGCAGTAGGCCTGTACATTGGAATGATGTATCATGGCAATTCTAATGCAGTTACTCCATTATGATTTAGATTGTAATCCTAAAGCATTATCTGGATACAATGCTAGAGTAACCTCTGAGGGTTTTATTATTATTTTTCTAGGCAGGGAAACTGAAATACTTTTGGTGCATGAATTATTTAATATTGTCTAAAAGACAGTAGCTTCTTGAATTTCGCAAAGTGTTTGTTTAAATTGAAAAAAAATGTTCAAGTGAGTTCAGACCAACTACTGCCAAAACCAGAAATCAAATGAAATGGTCTCATGGTAACATTTGTCAAAGTTGACACATCAGGTGTAAGTGGCTTATCTTTTTTGGGGGGGGGGAGGCGGTGAACGGGGCTGCATTGAGAGAATAACACTCTTCTAAACATTTCAGAATTTAATATTTAAAATCTGCCTCTGAAGCAAACTAAAGCTCATGCAAACCATCTTTGTACTTGATGAAAGGAGAAAACATTCTTTTAAATGTTTTCTTGTTTGTACATTACCTCTGATATTGCCATGTTACTTTCCCCATGTCAAGTTTTTCAAATATGGGTGCCTAAAATTTGACTCCTAAATCCAGATTTAGGTACTCAAATCAGTAGCTTGAATTTCAGAAGCCCGGAGGGGACCTAGCATTTCCCATTGACTTCCTAGTGAATTTAGATGGTGTGAAGGTCCATACCATGTGCTATGTTGTGTCAGAGTGATAGTCGAATTGAATTAACATCACATAACATGTGCTATCATGAGCGATGTATTTCTGATTTCACATATACTAAACATTCAGTGTAATTCACTATGGGCCTGATCATGGAATTCTTGCTCTTGCAAATTGCCCTGCTGAAATCAGTGGAATGACTCTTGTGAATAAAGAAAACACATTTACATAAGAGTTGCTGGATTGCTCCCCACTTTCACACCAGACTTTGATGTCACCAAAGTCAAAGCAAAATAAATTCTGTTATGAGATTCCATATTCATTTGGCACTTAAGTATTTCCAGTGTGGTTACAAATGATCTCCAGCAAAAGTGATCATGTTGACAAAAGAATTGAACACCTGTCAAAGACAAGCTGAAGGCAACCACTAGTCAGGTGTTGGAGGTGCTAATCAGGTGTGTCTGTGTGGGGGTGGGTGGGTGGGAGGGGGGATTCAGCATAATCCCCAAATTCTGGGAAAAATTTAATGTATCTAATTGTTTGTTTTATAAAGGATGTGAGGTCCCTTAAGTCATAGATTGGCATCATAGGAAATGAAATAAATAAATGATGCACAGGAAAACACTAACGTCAAAAAAAATTTCTAACACAAATATACATATAGGTTAGACACAGAATGGAAAGGGAAAACAGCTGTGAAAGAAAACCCAATTTAATGAGGAAGTAAGCGCTGGATACAAAGCTGTTAAAGTAACTGGAGATGAGTCCATTGACACCAATGGGCTTTGGATCAGGACATAAGTGAATAGAAAATAATGTGTGTGTGTGAGAATGAGGGAGAGATGTGGGAGGAAGATCTGATTTGAAATATTGAGCAACTGTGGCAGATCCACTGCTCATTATCAAGGAATATTGATTATTACTAGCCAAAGTCTTCTTTGAGCCACTGAGAGCAAAGTTAGACCCCAACATTATAATAGCCTCCAAACTCTGCTTTTGGTAGGCCAACATGTCCCCTTTTAAGTTAAATAATTCTGTCACTTCTCTGCATGTTTCTCCACCGACGCATACCAGCTATGCTCTTTAAATTTGGAGAAATTGCCTTTTGTATAGTACAGCTTTCAGTTGCTGCCAGGACTTTGCAGAAGGACACAAATCAAAGTCGTGTTTTTTTACTCTCATTCGGTTTGGACTCTGTATGAAAGAGCTCTCAGTGCCCCTTTCTTTTATTTGAGAAAGGAGCATGTTAGCTACCTTTCACTTGTGTTTTCTTTGTGTATTTGATCTATGTGAATGTATATTTGTGCTTGAAAAGTTGACACTACTGGCAGTACAAAGCCCTGATAGACCCTTTCCTTCCACTGTCAATGATCACTCAGAATAACTTGTTGAGAGATGAGAAGTAAAATCAAGCACTTTGCTCAGTTCTAGGCTTTTCTGAATACAACACATCGGCTCTGAACAGGAGGCTTAGGGATTTGTGCCATGCTTAGCAAGAAAGAAGACAGCAGCAACCACATTTATTGTATTCAAGTGCTCTGATCACATTACACATACAATTGTTCTCAGATACCTGTGGCACAGTATAGTAGAAACTTAACAGACCACATGGGAAATGGAGAAATGTACTGACTGCCCATTTAGAAGATGGCGATGAAATGTAGATACCGGAAAGAATTAATGCTGGGATATTTTTCCAAAATTTGCCAAATTGATTTTAGGAGCACAAGTCTCATTGACTTCCGATGCCTAAATGCTCTTTTGAAAATCCCACCATAAAATTGGCTTTAAGGTAAGCTGTATGTTCTAGACAAGTAATTGATAGTTTTTTCAATTATTTTTAATCTGAATGTTTCCTTTTAAAAACACCATAAATGAAACTCCGCCCACAACTCCAGCCCATATTTGCCATTTGTGTAAAACTGGAAAGACAAGTTGTGCCTTCGTCATTCGTAAACACTATTGAGATGAGGGTCATACTAGTAGATGTTAAAACAGTTGTGGCTACATGGTACAGCTATGTGCTGCTCATCATACTGTTATCAAATGTCCTTCAGTGGACATGGTAACCCTTGAGACTTTGATCTTGGTCCATTCTTTGAGGGCATGAAGACAAGGCAGCTTCTTAAATAATGCAACTTGTGCAATCTCCCAGACAAATGGCAAATTAATCAGTCTCTGGATCCTTGTTTTTTGAAGACTTGTGCATTTTTAAAGAAGACGGAGTAATTGTTTAGTGACTTGGTGCCATTGATTTTCATTATGGATGGTGTTGGCTGGGTCTGTGTCAGGTCATCGGGGAGAGATAGCCTTTGCATAGCTAAATAAAATGGGAGAAAGGCACTTCTTGTTCCATATTCACGAGGAAAAGCTCCAGACCTTGAAGAAAGTTTTTGTGACCTTCCCATTAAAGGAACTTTCCCCACTGAGTCATTTGAATACATAAGAAAAATAAGATGCAGCTTGCTTACCAACCAGTGGTGTAGGATCAACAGGACAAAACTTTCCTACTAGAGAAATTCTGAATGGAAGGAGAGCTTGAAACAAAAGGAAACAACATTATGTAAAATATTCTATGGAGCACTAACATGGTTCCCTTAATGATGGCAAGCAGAGTGGGAATGGAATGATCAAATGAATTCCATTTGCTTAAGATGAGGCACAGTTTGCAAGTTCTTATGTGCTTTCGGTAGTTATGTTGGGCAGAAGATAGAAAAGTCAAAATATACGATTGTATCCAGCCAAGAAATGGATTTTAAACTGCCATCTCTCTGGCTGGGTTACTGCTAAACTATCGCTCATTACATTCAAGGTGTCTGAACTTATGGGGTTGTGATTTTTATACCTTCAAGAGTGACATGAAATGGTTTCTAAATTATGCTAAATATGCTGCCTTTTTCCTGCCCAGGAGTGCTGAAGTTATATTTAGTGCAGTCTTTTGCTTTTTAAGATAAGCAACCTGCCTGGAAACTGCGTCTGTTCCCCCTTCTCCACCCCGCTTCTGACTCTCTGGAGCCTTTGTCATCTAAACTTTCTCTAAATTAAGTGTTTTCAGAGACCTCAATCTTGTTGAAATGAAGTCTGTAATTTTGGTGTTTTACAATAGCTCCTGGTTTTTAACAAGAAATCACACACTTGTCATATTGTGACGACTCATTGAATTTCTCCAGAGAAAAGCATGACTGTTGGCTGGGAATGTTTTTTAGATATCTGCCACAGCAAATTCCCTCTCATAATGATAACTAAATGATTTGAGTCAGTGAGCTGTTACACAGTTTAGTAGATAGATAGAAATGAAGCTTTTCTGGAATGAGCATTTTGGAAATTTGGCCATTTTAATCTATTTGATAATTTGTTTCTAAATATAGTCATCAGGAGCTGTTATTATTTACTCGACTTGCTTCTGTAAATACGTCAATTAAAACCTTATAAAAAGCACTCCCAGATAATGGCTAATGAAACATTGTTAAAGGAGCTGTTAGAGCATTTTGGGATAGTTGGCAGGTAATTTAAGTCTACAGAGGGGTTTGATTCATTGACCAAACATTCCTTGTACAGAGGCTAATCAAAACCTGTTTGTAAGTCTACTAAACATCTTTCATACTTCCTGTGTTTCTAACATTGCTCTAATAATAGCTTCAGGATGCATAATAACCACATTTCATTCCTATCGGTCAGGTCAGAGGGGAGGGGGGGAAATAGCTAATATTACTTTTGGAATTGGTTGTTTAAGAAGAGAACATTCATGCATTTTCTAGGAGTTAGTTAAATGTATTCTCTTTAATGGGGCGGGTGGTGGTTGTTGTTTTTAAAACCCGCTTTGCTCTGGTGAAGCAGTCATTTATAGGCAGAGAGACTGGGTCTGAGATGACTTGCAGTATTTGTTCACCAGTGTAACTCAATGGCTATCAGTGGCATTACTCCTGATTTACACTGGGGACTATGAGGAGAAAAGCAGCCACAGAGCAGCCACGAGACAGATGTGTACGGGAGCTCTCCCCTGGTGTAAAGTTGGCTAAGGCAGGGAAGGGAGAGTATGTCTTGGAGATGTTTTTGGGGGTGGCGTGAGGGTGTGATGGGGCAGAATTCTGCTACTTCCAATCCTCTACTGGCATAATAGTTCATGACTAGGGCTCCTAGGAGCTCAGATCAAAAATATAATTAATAAAGTTAGAGCTTCTTCTGGGCACGATGTGCCTACCCCTCACTGGTGTGACTGTCCAGTAGCAGCCACAACTTGCCCAGCAAATATATATTTGCTATGGTTCAATAACTACAGTGGATTATTGCCATTGTTATTCAAGAGCCTGTGTGTTGGGAATGTTTCTAACCAATAGGATTCTACATAAATTACTGCTGATACCTATAGAGATTAAAGGAAAATGTTGATGGTGTTTTGAACCATTCCATGGAATTCAATAGAGGGGATATCAATCTGCCTTCGTTTCTGTTTTAGAGAAGGGAGGAAGGATGGTCTTGCAGTTGCAGCACTAGACGGGATACCTGGATTCAATTCCCAGCTCTGCCACTCAACCTGTGCCTCAGTTTCCAGTCTTCTGCTTGTCTTGCTTACAATACTCTTGCTAATACATCCCTGAAGGATGTTTGAGTTCTTTGCAACTGAGTTACACAGTTCAGTCATATTTAGCTTGTGATCCACTATGGCTCCTAGATCCCTCTCCTCAGTACTCCTTCCTAGGCAGTCATTTTCCATTTTGTATGTGTGCAGCTGTTTGTTCCTTCCTAAGTGGAGTGCTTTGCATTTGTCCTGCTTGAATTTCACCCGGTTTACTTCAGACCATTTCTCCAGTTTGTCCAGATATTTTTGAATGTTAGTCCTATGTTAATCCCCCAAAGCACTTGCATTACCTCCCCGCTTGGTATTGTCTGCAAACTTTATAAGTGTTTGCTCTATGTCATTAGCTAAATCACTGATGAAGATATTGAACAGAACTGGACTGAGAAGTGATTCCAGTGGGACCCCATTCAATATGTCCTTCCTTCCAGCTTGAATGTGAGCCACTGATGATTGCTCTCTGGGAATGGATTTCCAGCCAGTTATGTACCCTACTTATAGTAGCTACATCTAGGCTGTTTTTCCTTAGTTTGCTTATGAGAAGGCACGTGAGACAATATCAAAAGCCTGAAAGATAATGGAGCAAATAATTAGGCAATCAATTTGCAAACATCTAGAACATAATAAGGTTATAAGTAACAGCCAGCATGTTAAGGACAAATGGCGTCAAACAACCGAATAGCTTTCTTTGATAAGGTAACAACCCTTGAGGATGGGGAGAAGTGGTAGATGTGGTATATCTTGTAATGATTCTCAGCTCTACCGACCTGACAGGTGACATCGAGGTTGCCTGGTCTCTGTTCACCTCTATCCTTTTCCAATCCGCGGAGAAGATGATCGGCTATAGGCACCCAGCACACTGACCTTGGCTATTAGAGGAGACCTTCAAGACAATTAAATTAAAGGCCGCAGCCTGCCTCATGATTAGCTGAAATGAAAGTTCAACACCCTAGCACTTTGGGATTATGAGGCATATTATAACCAAGTGGTGAAGGATGTTGAATTCGATTTAGCCTGGGGAGACTTAAAGCCAGCATTCCATACAATCTGCAGTGGTCTACCATAAATGTAATTGACTTGGTAGGACAATCAATGAAGAAAGACCGATGAGATAGGTAACCTAATGTCATATTGACTCACTGACAGTAAATTGAGACTATACATATAAGGCAGTTCCAGAGGACAGTAGCCCATGGCAGTGCAAAACCCAATAAGAGAGAGAGAAGTTAGGTTGTGGTTTTTTCCCCAATGGGGTCAGAAATAGGAGACAAATTACAGCCTTGCCCTCTAAGAAAATGAATCAAAACTGCTTCTACTAAATTCTACTAAATTTCATGACCACACAGAGTATGTTTAACCAATCAGAAGACAAAAAAAAATTCTACCTGATCTGAACCATGTGATCAAATCCAACCATCTCAAAAAGCTCAAACAATATATCACAAACACAGTTTCAGAATGTTCTTACATATCTAGCTACCAGGGTGAATGGAGGGGAAGAGGTTTCTGCTTTTGAAGAATGTTTTACATCTGAAAAACGACCTCTCATGAAAAACTGCATACTCACAAAAGCAGTTCCAATGTGGGGGAGAAAAAGTTGGTTGCTAGTAATTTTGACTTTTGAGTTTAATGTTTCATACATCTTTAGTTGTAAAATTTCCACCTATGCCAATATATAGGCAGACAAAGGAAGCCATGATTTATTCAGCTACATAATATCACACATCAAATGGTTAAGGAGTAAGAGGTAGGTGAGTGAGTATGTGTGTGTGAGCAAGAGAGAGAGAGACTTTCAACTTCAAA
Source organism: Sternotherus odoratus (assembly GCA_032164245.1). Lineage (NCBI taxonomy): Eukaryota > Metazoa > Chordata > Testudines > Kinosternidae > Sternotherus > Sternotherus odoratus. The sequence continues at coordinate 15,862,845 of JAVMKO010000007.1, read as the reverse complement.
GCTATTGATTCCCCTTTAAAAAAAACAATTTAGTCCCTAAATATGTTAGAAATGCAGATGGAGAGCAGCATGCATAGAGTAAAGTGTAGAGTACATAATAAGGAAACAAACTTTTAGGCTCAAATTCTGCTCTCCTTACTCAAGCAAAATTCCTGTTGGCTGCAAGAATGATTTCAAGGATTGAGTAATAAATCTGAAAAAAATCAAGCAGTCCTAAATGTTTTATACTACCACTCAGTGTAGATGCTGACATTTGACCACTTACCCTACACAGGTTGAAGGGTGAGTGTGAGGGTCACTGAACAGTGAAATGTCCCAATACATCACACTTACAGAAACCTCTGTGCGAAATAACTTGCTGCTGATGTACTGTGAAGATTTAGTGTTTGCTCTTTGGCAACATGTCTCCTTTAAGTCCCGTGTTCAGTCAAGGATCAAATGAGGCTTTAGTGCACAGTTAAAAAGGCGGACATATTATTTACCCTGCCTTCATACTGATTATGAGTCTCAACAGTTATGTAACTGGATATCATTATCAAATAAACATTTCTTGATCTGCACCATATTTGTCCTTGATAAGTGATTTGTGTGTGTGTGTGTGTGTGGTGTGTAGGTGTGTTGTCTAGTGTTTGCAGATGGATTTCTATTTTGAGGGCCATTGAGAGCTCTTCCTTCAAACACAAAACTCCCAACAAAACCAGTGAGAAATATGTGAATAGAATAATGGTATACTATAAGCCTCAAACTGTAAGGAAACTAGCTAAAAACTTCTTGACTGATCCTTCACTTTGTTAATCCAACTTTATGTACTAATGTAAATCCACAGAATTAATCAATGGCACTGTAGAGTATAAAACTGGTACAACAGAGCAGAGATTCAAGGCCTGCCCTAATTCCTCAAGTACCACAAGTGGACCTCATCCGGAAACGTTTTCGTGGTCAGAGCATTTTGATGAAAGCAAAATATTTTGTCAATTTTTCTTCAAATGTTTTTCAGATGCCAAAAGCTGATTTTTTTCTGTTTTCAGCAACTGAAAAAATTCTGGGTTTTTTTTCAGAGAGAAGGGATGATTTTTGAATGAAAACCAAAACAATTTAGTTGAAAATCAAACAAATTCCTATTTTGCCGGAAAAGCTGGGTTTTGTAGGGGCAAAAAATTGGAATAAAATATTTTTACCGTTTCTAAATACATTTAAAGTCTGAGTTAACTCTCACTGAATACAATAATGCAACTCTTGTAATGATTGCAACAGTACAGCTTACCCAGATTGTTACTGAGCTAAATTGTGTCTGCACTCAGCGGGTATTATGCCACTATAGACCACATATTAGAGACTCAAATCTAGTTTCATGGAATTGAAATAAGTGGAACAGCAACTATTTGCCTCATGGCTAACTAAGGAACAAAAAACTTATTAAAAATGCTAAATAACATGTTAGTATCAGGAATTCATTTTTACTTGCTTGTTTTGCTGCAGTCCTCCTTATTTATGTGCCTTAGTCTTAATCTGTGCAAGAAGAAACACAACTTTGATCAAAGAAAATGTCCACTGCTCTGGAGTTTATAAATGACCTTATTTTTGCTTATTTCTAAACTGGGAGAGAGAGGGTGTGTGTGTGTGTGTGAGAGAGAGAGAGTGATATGTTGTTCCAGACTCATTCTAATATGCAGTGGTGCCTTCATTTGATTGATGAGCCTCGATTATAGACCTGATGGAGAACACTGACCAGTAATGCAAAATACAATTGGAAAATGTCCTATCAGAAGCTTCAGGAGAGGCTTTAAATAAATTCAGATGGAGAAATTATAAGCAAATACTAAGGAGCCATCCCTGATTCCTCATTTTACTACAAAAGAGGTAATGGCCTCATTTTTTTATGTAACTCTTAGAGGTAGAAAAGTCCTACAGCATCACGCTATCTTGCCCATCCTACTGCCAGATTGTTACCTGAATTCTATTCTGAAATGGTTTGCCCCATCTACCTTTAAAATAGGTTTGTTTCCAGTCTCTTCTCTCCCTCCCCCACCTCCCGATAGACAATTCCCAAGCAGAGCTAGCTGATCAAATTTGATGTGTGGCCTTGTCGTTTACTTCTCCACCTGCTTTATTTTTTGCAGAGTCTTGTTGTCTTCTTTGGAGTCAAGGTAAAGCTAGAATTTCCAAAATTTCTACCCATCCCTGTTTCCCTCGGAAGTCCACAGCATCCACAGTATGGAGGTGAATCCTCTGGAAAGATTTCTCTCATCCCCCAACTTGCTTGCAAGCTGCCTAAAGCCTGAATTGACCTGCCTTTTCTGCATGAATACTGTATGACAGGTTCTAACAAGGAGATATAAATACCCAGAACTAGGCTAATGCCATGTATTTTTTATGCACATGGGAAACAGAATGCATAATCTCATTACTTTTGTACTCCTCTCTCTTTATTTTCACCACAGCATGTTTGTTTCCTAAAAGCAGCATCTGCTGTTCTAGTTGTTCAGCCTGGCCTCAGTGTAAGGTAAAGTTAGGATACTAAATGACAAAAGTTAATTTTCTTTTACTGTCATGCTCACCTGGGGGATGTTATGTCACTGACATACTAGAAAGGGAGCGATATGATGGGTGACTGAATCGAATGTTACACTTAAAAAGGAATCCAGTTGGCATCATGCCGTCACGCAAGCTACCCAAGAACTGTCAGCCTCCTAGTCCCAAGGAAGGCATATATTACAAGAAAGAACGATTTTGGCTTCTGGGTGGATTTCTACCGATTAGAGCATTTTGTGCAGTTTTGAAGTTAGCAGAAGAAACTTATTTGCAGTCTGCCGGAATCTGTACATTTTCATGGTAACCAATGTGCATGTTGCAGACATCTTATACATATTTTATAACCTCGGTTTTTCATAAGGCCGAGGGAGGCGGAGGGATTATAAGGAGAGATACAGTCTACAGTACACATAGATGTTACATAATTTCAGTTAGCTGGGGAATGGCTCCTCATGGTTCTGCTCTACATCATTATGTTTCTATGTCTATTAAGGAAGAACAAATTGGTCTGAAAAATTAAAGAACCAGTATCAACCTCAGACTCACCTCCAAACAATGCATTTATAGGTTTAGGTGGTCACAAGTTCTGGATACTCTCATTACTAACACAGAAATTGTCAGTGTGGACCAGAAACTCAGTCCATGTAGTCCTGTCCCTGACTGTGGCTAGAAACAAAGGTGTGAGAACCCAGCAGTGGGCAGATGTTGGAAAATCTCCCTCCACCCATTCCCACCCCATATATTTCTCATCCTCATCTCTAACTGCCAGAGTCTGGTTTAAACCCTGAAGCGCGAGGTTTGATAGCCCTTTGCAATTCCCATAGCTGTATTTTTTATGCTCATTATTCTACTCTTTTCTCCTGGCGTGGGCTAGTGATTTCTGTCATTTTCCTTACCCATAAGCCTTATTTTCTTCTCATGATGAACTCCTTACTTCTCCCCGACTCCAAATAGTTTTGACTGATATTATGTAAATATCTCCATTGTAAGGTGCCTGGCTTCCAGCAATTCTGGCAGCCTCGTGGATCCAGGCCAGCGTTTGTGTTCAAAATTCATATGCTAGAAGGCATTCCCATAATTTGGTACCATATAGATCATTGGGGTACCGAATATTATGCGAAGGGGGTCATAACAGGTGTCTATGACCATATGTTTGTATCTATTTTGGAACTGAAGTTATGGATATTGGATAAAAGATGCCTGTACTTCAAACGTAGGCTTGGCTCCTGGGTGAAATCTCAGACAGGCAGGTACTAACTCGAGCCCATTAAAGGGCCAGCAACTGCACAATGAACTCTGTCCACACCCAAGGAGCCTCCCCAGGCATGGGACATGCCTGGGCAAAAACTGAATCGTTGACAGTCTGGTGATTGGACCATGTGGCTATGAACCTCCAGTTTGCAACCGGACTCTGCATAAGGAGGAGGAGGGTCTTCGCCCACAGGAGGAAGTCTATAAAGCCTGGAAGAACGTCCTCCATTTTGTCTTCTACCTCCAGCCTGCAGCCTGTCTTACTTCCAGCTCTGAATGGACTTTGCTACACAGGTGAACTCTGGACTAAGGTGCTGACCCATCCCTAAATGGGATGCTTTCTAAAGACTTTGATTTAAACCTGCAGTTATTCTACCTTTGCTGCAAGCCTTAACCAAGAGATGTGCCATTACTGCATGTAATTGATTTCTTTTAACCATTCCTAACCCTCACCTATACCTTTTTCCTTGCATAATAAACCTTTAGATTTTAGATTCTAAAGGATTGGCAACAGCGTGATTTGTGGGAAGATCTTATTTGTATATTGACCTGGGTCTGGGGCCTGATTCTTTGGAATTGGGGAGAACCATTTTCTTTATTTGGGGTATTGGTTTACATAACCATTGATCCCCAGGTCAGGTGGCTGGTGGTGGTGATACTGGGAAGCTGGAGTGTCTAAGGGAATTGCTTGTGTGACTTGTGGTTAGCCAATGGAGCGAAACCAAAGTCTTTTCTGTTTGGCTGGTTTGGTTTACCTTAGTGTGAAGAAACCCCAGCTTTGGGCTGTAGTTGCCCATTTGGAAGCAACCTGTCCTGATCTGACACTCACAGTTGGATCCCACCAGGAACAGCACCGTCATACCATAGCTGTCTTTTTTTATGCTCATTATTCTACTCTTTTCTCCTGGCATGGGTTAGTGAGTTCTGTCATTTTCCTTACCTATAAGCCTTGTTTTCTTCTCATGATGAACTCCTTACTTCTCCCTGACTCCAAATAGTTTTGACTGTTATTATGTAAATATCTCCATTGTAAGGTGCCTGGCTTCCAGCAGTTCTGGCAGCCTCTTTTGGATCCAGGCCAGCATTTGTGTTCAAAATTCATATGCTAGAAGGCATTCCCACGTTTAAAACATGCAATGTATTCTGGGTGCCTCTGATTTAGCAAAGCCTGGCTGTGCATAGGATTAGAATACAGAGGCTGGTGTAGGCTGTTAGGAGGGGCTTGCAAGTTGTTTTTTGGTGTCTGTGAAACTCTATTCGTTTAGATGTGATTATTGACCATGGTGATCTTCTGGTTTGCTAATCCTGTTCTGCCAGATTCTCTGCAATGAAGGTGTTTGTAAGAATTCAGGGAGCTGTTTGTATTGTCATTGTTTGCATTTTAACTAATTTCAGATGCTGGCAGTCCCTATCTCTACAGGCCTTTGTGTACTCTGGGATTTACCTTGAGGGTGGGGAGGGTGCTATGCAAGGGTTAGGTGGGACAAAATGTCCCCCTGAAATAGAGATTTAGTCACTAAGTGGTTGCCTTATAGGTCTCTTCAGAATTCCATGCATATAACTCAGAAAATGCTCTGGCAAAGTCTTTGATGGTCAGTTTTATTCATTTCCTCCTGGACAGCCAAGGCTTCTCCTTAGTAAGGCTGCCCTTGCCTAGCCTGGGATCCAGATGTGTGACATCAGTCATGAACTCAAAAGATACCATCCCATCCCATGTACAAAGGGTACTTTTAATCAATGGAAGGATGCCTTTGGAATGAGGTCCTAGAATGGGAGAATTAAAAGTAAATATATCCACCAGACAGCACAAATATATATGGGAATTGACCAGACTAATCTTGCTAAATGGTCTAGATGTGGAATCTCCGCCCAAAATAAAAAGCTATTTGATACTTAGGTACAGTAATGTAAGAAGTTGAGGGAGAAATAGATAAATAACCATTTTACCAGCAAATTACTCACCAGAAAATTCACTCAAGAAAATTAATATTGCAAAAGATGAGAGAGAGCATTAGAAAAAATCCTACATATTGTAATTATGTGAGAATTTTATATGTACACATAAAATGATATAGCACAATAACAAAGTTCAAGTGTGTTGTGATGTTGCCAGAATTCTCCAATGCATCTAATGCTTCATATACCTTTCTTACCTGTGTTGTGTTTTTACACAATATTTGATCAAGTGGACACACCATTTTGCAAAGAACTCCCTAAGTTCTCTTTAAATGTATATGCACAATATGGTTATGTCCCAAACATGTTTTTTATATGTTTCAGTTTGTTACTGGATAGTTGAGATGTTTTTAAGTTTGATTTGAAGACAGATGTGAAATGTTGGAGAGGTAAGACTGTAATACAACAAAGCTGATACTGTGTACAATACCTTGCATCCCAATGGATGCCAAAGTGCCTCAGAATGTTACACTTCACAATATAATTGAAATGCAGCCATCTCTGGACTGGACGATGGCAACTTCCAGCAAATGTCACGTCATTTGTATAATGTCAGCTCTGAGTGCCCTAACATGACTTGTGTATCCTTCCAGCAACTCCCTCAACTTCTTACCTGCTGGATCAACCCTGTGAACAGCTCCTCCTCCAACAGGTCTTGCTTTCAGATAATAGACAACCCTCACCTTGATATCATATTGCTTTAGCCTAGTTCCATGCAATATACTTCATTGCATCTCCCTATCTAAGGCTGACCAGGTGTTATCCTCTCCCAGACCGGAGCAACTCTATGCAATATAAATGCTAATCTGACTCTATGCAATATAAATGCTAATCTGACTCTATGCAATATAAAGCTGCTGTGGAGTTTATGGCCAGAGTCCACCGAAGGGTTATGAATCCTCTTCTTCTGCAGTGAGACATTGAAGAGGGGAAAGGAAGGAGCTGCTCAGATATATGCAGCATGACCCCAACTCTCAAGTCATGTAGTGGCTACAGAGCTGCTCTGTGGAGGCTACTCCAGCTACTGGGAGGGAGTACACGCTATGGCCTCTTGCTCTCCCCTTCCCTGATATTGGAAAGAGCAGGAGGAGGTGGGACCTTATGGAGCAGAGGTCCTCACCAACTCTGCACAGCAGGACTGCACCAATTTCACTGCCAGTGCTGCCTCCATGGCTGGGGAAGCAGGATCAGGATTGGCTCTTCAAGAAGTGTGAATCTTCACTGGGGACTTGGTCCTGTGTGCACTGAAATCAAAGTCTTCAGAAGTTTGGGATCAGACCCTACAATAACAGAAAGGCTACTGAAATGAACAGAAGGCCCAGTCCAAAAACCCATTGTTGAAGTCAATAGAAAGATCCTCATTGAATTCAGTGGTCTTTGGGTGTGGTCCTTAGTTATTTGGGGACTGCCTCTTTAAGAAATGAGTAGAGTTTCGCTAGGGCAAAATTCTACAGTTTGTGTGTGTGTGTTTGCATATACTACACATACACACACACACACACATACTGTATCAGCCTCTGCTTAGGCAGGAATGTCCTATACGTTGCATGAGTTGCAGCTGAGTATGCAACCCTTCCTCTCTGACTCTGCAAAATGAATATACCCCTCTCAAAGAGACTGATTTGCCACATGACTTTATGGTACTGAAAGCACAAGTTGAGAACATTATGGTGAATTGATGGGCATTCAAATTGTTTAAATTGATAATTTTCAGGAAACATAGTAAATTGGTAACAATCAAGATGGCATCGGCATAAATGGCTCCTTAAATGTAAATTGTACACTGCAGTATAGTGATAAGTAGAAACACTTAGTCTGGGGATTTTTTTTTAAAGTACTTCACAATTACTATGCTAATTGTATAAATTGAAAGATTATATTGACACATATATTTGGGTTGAATTCTTTTATGTGTAAAATAAAGAACTAAATTAAGCTAAATTAGGTGCATTCCCTCCCATAATTGCTCTATTCTGTATACTACCAAATAGCACTTCAGAATTTTACTGCCCGGCCTGAACAGTGTGTTGCTTTTGTTACTTAGTTAACTAACGATACCAAAGCACTTTGTTTATGGGGTTTCAGACAGTAGCAATAATATAAGGGGATGATGGGAAAGCCTATCATAAAGAGCACTGGTAGGGGTCATTTTCACCCACTACAGCTGAAATCACATGTTCAAAAAGCTAGATCCTGTAAGGGGCTAAGCACTTTGGCTGGATTCAACAAAGTACTTAGGCAAAAGCACACATTTATCCTTAAGCATGCGCTTAAGTCCCACTGACATCAATAAACACATGCACTTGCAAAAATAAGGAATATCTGCTAAAGCTTTCATATTCTCCAGCCTTAAGCCTGCCCCCTGCTGGTCAGGTGTTGCAGCTTACCTGATACAGACCTCTTCCAAAAACTCCCACAACACCTTGGCTGATTTTTTACATACAGCTGCTAATACAGAAGCACTTGCAATATATAAACTATTTATATTTATCCACATGCTTAAAGTCATACTGTGGAAATAAATAGCTTCCCACTGGTATGTATGGAGCCTGTCACTTTGATTACCCTTGCTTTTCTTTTATGGGGTTACTGTAAGCCACAGAGTTATTTTAAGGTATGTTTGGTCTTTAATTTTGTTTTTCATATGGCTTAGAGCATTGATCTATTGGCTCTCCCTGCAACAGAGACATTCAGGCTAAATCTTGACCCCACCACTATGACCCCTCTTCAGTGGTACTGAGTCATATTAAAACCAGCTTACCTGGCAACTCAACGATTCATGTAGGATGGAATCTTATGCATGCGTAGGGCTGCTGTAATGGTTCCTAGGCCAACCCCCCATTTGGCCACCCTTATAGGGGGAAAGTGGGACATGGTCAGGGTGTCATAACATACTCATGACCTGTGCATGCCAGATTGTGCCTTTAGTACTGTGTGGGCAATTGGGCATAAAGTGGGACATCCACAGGATGCAGCCCAGGATCTGCGTCATTTATCTTTAAGATGAGAACATGCCTGGCCCTTTAAGGAAATACAGTCTTAGCTCCTCAGAGGTATCAGAGCAGAGCTTGCCCCTGGGAGGGACTTTGTGCTGCCCTTCCTTGTCCCATGATCTGTTTCTAGTCGGGGAACCAACACCCTAAGAAATTAGAACAGCTTCACAAAACTAGGGGGAGGGGTTCCTTTATATGTGAACCTTCCCTTGGAGCATGAAAACAAACCAACCTCCAAATACTACAGCAAGGGTGTGAGACTTGAACAGCAGTGTGAAACTGACTGTAGAGGCCAGTCTGCCTACAGGCCTAGATGGTTGCATTTAGTCACAACCCTCAGCCCAGAGTGCTGAACAGCTGCACACCCTCAGAGGGACTCCCCCATAAGGGACGGGATCTCAAGGGGCATAATCCCATATCCAGTGCCTTGGCATGCAGGGGGGGCACACAAACTGCACAATTGTTTGGGACTGTATAGTTTGTTCCTCCCTTGGCAACTGGCCAGCACTTCCACACCCAGCAGGTCCCTACCTCCTTCTCTTCTCCTTTGGGTCAATTTGCACCCCCATGGCTACCTAGGGGGAGTTGACATACAAGGACTTTGATTCGCCTCAGCGCCAGAATGGGATGTGTAAAGGAGAAGGTTCTTTGTGCCATCCTCCCCAAGCTATGCTAAAGCCAGGCACAGTCCAGCCCATATTGTCCAAACGGAGAGAAATAAAATGTGCAAAGAAAGTCTCTTCTTTCAAAGTCTCTTATTCAATAAATCAGGAGTTGCATCCAAGCATTTGAGAACAGAACTTGGCCTTGATTTCTAGACTGACTGCACCCAATGCCTAAAATAAATGTGTATCTGCATCCAATCCATGAGCTGCAAAACTGATCCGCAGCTATCTGCAGATTTTCAGGGCTTTAGATATAAAATTTGGATCAGCACCAATCTGCAATCCACAAAAATGGACTGTGTATGTCTGAATATCCATGAACTGTGTATGCGGAGATCCATCGATTTGCAGGGCTCTATCAATAACAAATTATTAATGACATCACAACTTTCATTATTTTACTGTGGCTTTGCAACATGGTTTCTATTTGATGCCTGCACTAAGATACAAAAGGCAGTACCAATGTAATCCTGCTTTGTATCCTTATGTAAACCAGACCCAGGAGCCTTATGCTGCCAAATGCCTTCTCTACTTATCTGAACAAGCTACGCATTGTGGTATTGCCCTTTGCTCACATTGCCGTTAGGTACTGTAAATTTGTGTACTCTCAGTGTATGTGGCCCGGTACAACACAGAGAGAAAGACATGAGTCTTTCTCTCAAGTGATTACAGTCTGAATTTAAGAAACACTATAGAACCAAATTCTCAACTGGTGTAAATCAACACAGTTTAATTGAAGTCAGTGTCCACTATGGGCCAAATACCCATGTAATATATATATATATGCATGTCATTGAAACCAGAATGGAATAGAAGGATGTGGATTTTGACCCTTAGAAAGGTCTCCGGTGCTTTGACTCATCATTTCAGTGAGACTACAGATCCTATCACAGCGTCCCATTCTGAAGGACTAATCTCTGAAATATGATACAGTACCTGAATCTATAAACCGTTCTTATGACTTATGAGTAGTGATGTGCAGAAACAGATGAACAGGTAGATACTATCTATCTGCGACTGCTGAACAATGACAGATACATGGAACTATCCCTGGTTCTACCAGCACTTCAGGACAGATTTGCCACAGAGAAAACTTTTATGTTAAGATTTGTGCAATGTCATGCAGAGCTGGGACCGATCAGTTTGGAACCCAGCAGCTGGGGCAGTATTTTGCCTCATCAATTTATCTCTCAACCAATGGCTGCCATCACCCAGAACACTGTCATTCACTGTAGTACAGTCCTCGCTGGCCTTCCTCTTATGACATTCCAGCATTTGTCAATGTTCTTTACCTTGGATAGTTTTAGAATAGTTCTAGTCATTTGGGAAATACGTTTACCAGGTTCAAGACATTTGTGACCCCCTGAAGTCTCAGTTTTGGGTGGCTTAACCTAATCTTGCACTTTTGGCCGCATTCCAAAACCAGTACACTTTCTGCCATGATTGGCAGCCTCTGTTGAGTAGGGGGCCTGTTTAGTTGTAAGGATGTTACAGGCCAGGAATAATAGGAAGCAAGATGGACTCTTGTGCTGCTCCAAGTCACCCTCATGCCAGTGAATTTCGCTCTTTATTTATTATGACTGTCAAATTCACTCCCACATTTTATGCAGGGCTTAAATTCTCATATAGTATTTTCCCCACCCCACCACACACTCATTCAGAGCTTGGGACTTCAATCCCGCCGGTTTGAAAATATTTACCAGAGCTCTGCTCCAGATAGCTCTGGCTGAATCTAAGTCCTGGTTTTAGGAAGACAAGTCACTTAGGCCCAAATCCTCACAGTTATTTAGGTGCCTCCCTTCCACTGGTTTCAATGTTGCTTGAAATCAATGGGAGTGGGGTGCCTACATATTTTGGAGATTCTGGACCTTAGCCTTCCTGTGCTTTGATTCCCCATATGGAAACAGGGCAGCGCTGTTATCTTTAACCTTATAGGTGCATAGTGACAATAAATACATTAAAGAATGTGAGGTGGTGGTTCAGGTAGTAGTACGAGTCAGTGCCTGAAGCGGCTGGGAAAATAGAGATATAAACTCTTTGGGTGTTATAAATGTTGTTTTAATCCATTGAATTTTCATTGTTATAAGCACCACCTGGAGCATTAGAAAATGAGGGGGTGTTATTGGAACATGGGACTTATTAAATGGGATCGGGCTAGTGCCCATTTAGCATGATATCTTCTCTCTGGGCACGGATAGTTTCAGACGCTTCAGAGGAAGGTATAAAATCACTAAGGGAACATACAGGCTACATCTATAGTGCGAGTTGTTAGGAGTGTGATTCCCAACTCTCCGGTTTGAAACTATTTACCAGGGCTCTGCTCCAGGGCATGGACTAACTACCCCAAGTATAAACCTGCCTGAACCCCATGGGTATGTACTTGAGGCATACATTGCAGGCTGTTTCTGCTCCTGTTACTATGGTGATACTATTACTTTCAGCACACGAGCTAGACAAGAGCTATCACAAGGGTGTCTACACAAGGAGTGAATCACACCCTTAGTTCCAAGGGTAAACATACCATTGGAACTAAGGGTGTGATTCACTTCTTGTGTGGACACCCTTGCGATAGCATAGTTATAATATGATCAGGAAGGAAGTTTCTTACTAACCTCAGTCTTTTCCTCTTTACACAACAAATGTAATATAAAGGAACCACATGGGTACTGTGGTGTCCTAATAACGATGTTTGCTAATTAAATACAACATAAAAGGCCCAGGTACACACTCTGGCAGGGTTTTGGAACATAAAAGACAGTGAGGGCCACTAGAGGGCTCACAAATGGTTTCAGCAGATACTGCCCTTTTCATTGACTTTAGTGGAATTCAGATCAGACCCAAAGTACATGTATGCATATGTGCGGTTTTTCATATAAATACATCGAGGCTGGAGACTGGAAGCCTGGCCTTTAATGTGCAAGCAGGATGTGGCTGAGAAGTAAATACATTTCTACTCTGGAGAATGTTATGATGATTTTCAGAGACTGAGATAGTAACCTAATGTACCAATTTACCGTATCACAGGTTACAAAGTAGGAGAGTTATGGTACAGATGATCCTGGCCCCACTCCAACAAAGCACTTAAGCATGTGCTTAAATCTGCACCTATTCAGCAAAGCACATCAGAATATATTTAATTTTAAGCACACTAAACACATCCTTTGCTGAGTGGGGAAAGTCTGCTGAGTTGGGACTAGGAGTAGTAGGAGGGTGTGGTTTTGTATGGGGGTGCGGGAGTATTTTTTCCTGCCCAACCAATGATATTTTTTTCTAGAATGAATATATATTTACATGTTTATATAACATAAAATTGAAGATTAAATGACATTACTGCATTTGAAACAGGAAAGAATAAACAGAAGCAGGAGCTAGCTTGGCAGGACCCTGTCACACATCCTTTCAGCGTGCTAAAATTCAAGAAATTCAGTGGAAAGTGGAAATCTCAGCAGTTTCTCAGCTTTGCCCTGTCAGGATAAATCAAATGTATCAATAGAGTTTTGTCACAAACAGCAACCAGGCTTTATGGGAAGATAGATGTAATCAGCCTTATGCATTGTAATCAAGCCATGGGTCAATACAGATTAAATATTGACAAGAGGTACCTTGACCAGCGTGAGGGCAGAACAAGTCTCTGAAAGCTTCAGGAAACATTATCATTATACCAATGAATTTGTGTGATAATCCTGCCACTGCTTATGTTATTCATTATACAATGCTGGACTCTGAAAATGGGTTTTCATTTGAAAGGAAAAAAACCCTGAGGGTGAGGAAAAAAACCTGATATTGGATTTAGCAGCAGCATTAGACAGAGCTTTTTAATGAGCTGGTTCATACACCATTAACCCATCATAAGGCAAGAGAAGGGTCAGTGGGTTGGATATGCCTTGGGAATTGAATATACCTTAGGCGTGCAAATATGGAGCTACCTAGGAGACTACTAGAGTGGTGCCACACCTGTTTATGTGGTATGTCTGAAAGGAAGGAATACTTAGCTAATACATGTTACAGTATTTAAATAAGATGCATAATAAAACATGAAGGTCACAATTTAGTGCAGAACTCCTGAACCTTTCTGAACTCTGATTGCAGACCACAGTCCTACACATTTTTATATCTGCGAATGCCTGTACTCATGGGATTATTCCCAATGGGGGGATCCCAGTGGGACTGCTTGTAAGAGGAAAATTACTCTCAAGTGTTTGTAGTTATTTTCAAAAAAACATAACAAATGAAGTGAGCTACCATGGGTGAAAGAAAATGGTCCCATTGATTTTAGGTAGCTCCCTTCAGAAATGTAGTTTGTAAATTGCTGCGGCTACTCTCTGCAGGTAGGTGAAGGAAGAGACATCAGGATTGTTTAGTGCTTGGAGTATCCCCAAATGACTCACAAGACACAGTAGGAAAACGCAACTGGAACTGGACTAAGCTACAGTGGCATTTTAAAACATGACTCCCTCGTCCTCTAGACCACGCAGTACAGCACCATAACGTGTCTCTAGCTATAAGTCATAGAGACACCTTCCAGAGGACTGACCTAACATCTTCAATGGAAAGCATAGTATGCCACAAGAATTGTGAATACTGTAATGAACTAGCCAGTGTGTGTCTGTATTACTGCCCTCTATTGGAGAAATCCAGCACTGAGTGTTCTAGACTCATCAAGTTAAGAACTCTGAAAAGTCAGCATTACCTTCAAATAGCAGTGGCATGCATGTTCTCCGGTAGCAGGACGTTTTGAGTTCTATCCCTGCTATTGCTGGAGGATGCACAGTGACAATCACAACATCATCTTTGGTAGTCATGCATTTGTTACAATACCTCCATAATCTAGAAGGACTTTTGTGGAGAAACATAGGGACCTACCTTGCAACGCCACTGAGGTACATTAATACATTGAATTGAGAGGGATAGAGCAGGGGAGAAAAGTAACTATCTTGTTAAAAAATGGAATTCTCACTCCAAAACAAGGGCAGTAGGTACATATGGAGATATAAATGTACAGGAACGGAGCTAAGTTCTAGCCAATGGATTCCAACATTTCAGTGACTACAGCTAAGATTTTTATTGGCTTCTTAAGGGAAATACCACATGATCAAAACTATATGGGGCCTGATTCTCTGTTCTGGCTAAACTGCTCATCCCAGGAACACAGTAGGAAATAGTAATTTTAAGCTTATACTATTTAAGTTTATATTGTTCTGATGGGTCCCCTATTCTCAGGCAAGCCAAGAGCTAATTTAGCATCAAACACAATATAAGGCATCCCCAGGCCGCAACCCTTATGTCAAAACATAAGGAAATTAGTAAATCTGAGTTACTCACATTCAGAAATTGGGCACTTAAAGTAACTTGTTCTTCCTCACTTTTGTTCCAAGATGTTAATATTGAGCTGGTTTCACAGTATGGACTTAGATGCTTAAGCAGCTTAGGCAATAGGACTTAGCTGCTTTTAAAAAATTTGACTTCTAGACAGACAGACACACATTGGGTCATTTCATTTTTGGTCTATCATGTTATTAATAAACCTATATTCACTGTCTCGTTTATGTCTATCCAAAAGAACTATTTTATGGCAATTAGTCTCCAGTACACATCTTAAACTACCAACAGTGGAAGGGCCTGATCCTGAAATCCCACACTGAGCAAAAAATTAGATTGTTAAATTAATTTGTTAGATTAAATTGTTAAATTTGTTAAATTGTTAAATTTGTTAAATTAAATTGTTAGATTAAATTAGATGTTAGATTTCACTGAAGACAAACTCTGTCATTTGTCTGAATGAGTCCAAACTTCTTCTCATTGTCATGTGAGTCAGTTTCAGAAAAGAAAGCAACTTTGATTCAAAGCGCCAAGACTCTCACAAGGAAGTGAAACTTGTCTCCCAACATCCAGTCAACTGGTGCAATTGAAAAGCTGTAAAATGTTAAGAGTTAAAAGTAAACAGTGAGTTGTACACTAGAGAACGAGATAGACCGACAGACTGAAATGGCTTTGTGATTGCATAGTACTGAATAAAGAGAACCCAGTAAACTTGCCTCATGAAGAAACTAGAAACATGTTTATTGTAGCTCATTTCCCTCCCTGTATTTCTTGACTGCAAACTATGGATTTGATCCAAGAATGACCACTGACTGCATTAGGAGAAGGATCAGGTCCCAGATGTTGTCCATAGTCTTGTAGCAGAGGGAAAACTCAAACAAAACGAAGGTCCTGGAATTCTAGATCTGGAACAAGCAATGTACTTGGTTTTGTTTTCTAAGCCATATTTAAATGAGATTAAGCCTCACAAAAAGTGCCACATTGCTAGCCCTGCAGACTGAAGACTCTGTATTCATGAACTCATTAAGCAACGGCTGAAGGGCAAGCCTAGAGATGTGAAGGAATCTCATCTTCCAGGTCTATTCTACCCATTGCCTGTCTGCTGAGCTGGCCAAGAAGATGATCAGTTTTAGTGTGACAACCCCAGACATTTGCAGGTCAATCAATCAACTCCCCCCCCCCCCCATCAGGATATGGCTTGAAAACTGATAAAATTCAACAATAAGATACTAATGGGTTCTTTTTATTTGCCTTCTAGTTTTTGAACCTTCAGGCTTCATGTTTTCAAGCTTTTCCCCATAAATGATGCTGACAAAGCACAATGGGAAAGAAAGAGGAGGAGGAGCTTGTGCTCACATGGGTGATAGCATTGCAAGAATGGATGCTACCGTACTTTCATGTTGCCATTTAGGGCCAAGCTGATCCCATTACATAGCAGAATGTTCCATTTGCAATGGAATATGTAAAGGGCGCTGCAGCCTCTTTTCCTCTCTCTGGCTTTGTGCCCCTACAGGCATGACGTTCACGGATTCCAAAACTGCTGGTCACGATCTCATGGTTGCACCACTTGTTCCCCCTGAGCAAATGGAGTTAACAAAAAAACAACAATATGGTGGCCAGAACATGGAATGGGAGAACGTATTTCATATCAGACCCCAACAACCATTTTTCATGACGTGTGAGATATGACCTCAGCAGTCAGGCCCGTGCACAAAACTGGACTGTGTATGCAGCCCTGGAGCCTTAGAAGCTCAGTAATTGCTAGGCACTGTCTATATTAGGAGCACTTTACCTGTGTGGGAATACTGGTATACTATACCAGCAAAGCGCCCTCCGTGGGGATGCAGTTATATCAGCAAAGCTGCACTTTGCACCAGCATAGTGAAACCAACTTCCACAAGTGAATCAAGGTACGCTGGTACAAGCACAGTTTTGCCGGTAGATCTACCCCAGGAGCATCTGCTGGCACGGCTATATTGGGCAGTGATCCAAGCGTCTTCACAATGTGGACGGACCTCGCTATGCCAGCAGAAATCCATACTGTAGCTTCTCCACATTGTAGCATTAAATATGCTGGTTTACTGAGACTTATACATGGTCTCAGGCTTATAAAAATATAAGCAAAACACACCTTGTACAGTTAGCTTAAATTAAAAAGAGCTTTTACCATTAAATGGCCACCGTTTAACTCCCTGTGTTATTATTATTGCTGCTGAGATAGGGGGAAAGGTTTTTTTTCATTCTCTCACAAAATGCTCAGAGGAAACTCCATCTTGGAGCTGCATGTTAATGAAATGTAAATGTTCTCTCTTATTAAAGGAGAAAATACTCTAAGCCAGCAGGAGGATCACACATCTAAATGAAACATGGATACAGTAGACTCTCGATTATCCAGGATTGGGTTAACCAGGATGTGAATTAACCAGGATGTCAAAAAAAAAAAAATATGCGCAACTTGCAGGGCCGGCTCTGGCTTTGTTGTGGCTGGTGAACCAACCTCCCTCCCCCCCCCCCCCCCATTTCCTATGGATGGTGAGTATCCGGGATTTTATTAACCAGGATTATTTTTTCCTTATCATCCTGGATAATCAAGAGTCTACTGTAATTGCATCTGAGCCAGTTATGTTCAGCTGTGTTCCACTTAAGACTTTTTTGGGATTAGCAGCATTTTTTATTCAGTTCCAGAGAATGGGTACAAGTCACTGAAGAACAGTCTCCCAATGGGGTTATTTTAGACTCAAGCCTATGTTTCCAGTAAATTTCTGAGGTTCCCAGTCCTAAAAATGTATGTTCTTAAACACTAATGGCATTTTTTAAATCTAATCACCAGTGTTTATAGATTTTTCATAGTTTTATGTAGACTGTTCAACCTTTTCTATCACATACAGAAAAAGGCGAGATGAGGTACTAAAACATGTAACAAAATTCTCCCTTGTAAGAAAATATATAAATATAATCAAAAGATGCCAAATATGTAATAAATCTTCACATTAAATAAAGCTACATTGTAACAAAGTTTTTGTGTAAGGCATTTTTTATCCAGTTATATTAGGTCACTTTTATATCATGCACAAAGTAAATTAGATTCACAACACTGATGAGCAGTAAATGGCGAAGAAAATGTATCTAGAAAGGAACCAGTCACTGGTCCAATCAGGAAAGAGCAAGACATCCTGCTTATTATCAGTAACATGTAATTGATTTTTGGATGGGAAGAGAAACGGGGTCTTATGCAGTGATAAGGTTTCAAGTCTGTTAAGTGCTGGAGCCCAGCCAAAAGAGGACAAACAGGACGACTCGTGCATCAGATCATCTTCCTCTTCCCCTCTCACACTCTTACGCTGTAGTCTGAGGTTCTCACTAATGAAAACCGAGCTTACTTCATTTTGGCTAATGGACAATAGACTATAATTGTCCCAGAGAGCTACATTAGTCTTCTTATCTCTATGAACCTCTACTCATATCATTATAATAAAACAATTACACTTACACTAGACTGCATAATAGACCAAGATGTCCAGCAATGAATAATTGTAATTGATCAGAGCTCATTATATTCCAAAATAATTTCAAGCTTCTTTGTTAGTCTGTAGCAGAATTTAGGAGCTTGTTGACTGTGACTGGCTTGCTCATTAGCTGAACTGAGCTTGTGATAATCAGTGCCTACCATAAATACTAATGTTTTGTTACTTAGCTTATTGCATATAAACTGCACAATACATTTACACCAGGTTGTAAATTTACAATTATACATACTATTGTAATCAGATTATTCAATGCTAGTGACCCCACTAAAGGATATAGAGTGTATTATATTTCTCAAAGCCCTGAGTGGGGCATCTATGTTCTACTGCAATATAAACCAGGCTAGATTTTGACACATATCACACAAAGGAGTAAGAACTCATTTTACACCTCTAACCAGGCTACTCAGACCTTGGATCTAGGCACAAAGGAGTAAGTGGGCCTAGGGAGAAATTGCTTCTTTTCATCCCAACCAGAATGGCAACTGAGGGAGCAGCAGAACTGATGGACCACAAAACCTGCCAGCAAGGTGGAGCAGGAGCTCCCTTTCTTCATGATGGCTACAAATGGTCAAGGGAGGCGTTGGACTTTGTGGCGACAAGCAATGCTACAGTATGAGATATGGGACACCCCATTATCTGTCCTCTCACCACTACTTGATTCTGATATATAGGAAGATCTTCCTCTTTCTGACCCGTAATCAGTCTTTATTGATTTGGAAAGTTTATAGCATCACCAGGACTTGTGAATGGATATGGAGCTATGGAGCTTGTTGAAAGCGGGAACATTTCCATCCAAAAGAGGATATGATAGCATTTTGTATTCTTGTTCCGTGGCTTATGGTCATGTGTTTCATGAGTTGCATTTGTGAAGCAGTTGATATTTACAGATGGCTACTATATAAGGAAAGTGTTATGCGGCAGGGTAGTGTTATATTTGTAAAAACAGGTGACATCTTGCTTTACACATCAATGATTGTGTGATTAGGAAAGACTTCTGTTTTGTGAAATGTACAAGTGTTGTCTTCATGTTACAGTTCTAAGATGTACATATCTGCATGTGCAGATAGATAGATGTAAGATTTAACCACATGCAGGGTCAGAATCTCAACTGGGGTAGTTCCATTGGCTTCCAATTCCTATTGATTTGATTTACTGAGACTGTAATCCTCGGGGTCCATCTCTTAAGCAGAATATACTTTTAACCAAAAAGACTCTTTGACGGCAATGTACATTTTTAACAGAAAATAGGGTGAAGGGGGGGAAAAGGGGCAAACAACTGAATTGCACTGTCTAGAATTGCTTTTGGTTTCCTTCAAAACATTTTAATTTAAAATATGCAGCATTTTTTCAAACAGTTCTACTCTTGGACCTCACATGATTGTCGTGCATATCATAGGATATTTAGGCACTGAAATCAAGTTCCATGTCCAACCAGTACCAGCTGCTGCTTGTTGCCACTGATCTTTCTACATCCAGGCCGACTATATTAACAAGAAAATATGCCCCCGAGCCTTGCCTTGTACTGTTGAAGCGTGTAATTCAGTTGCATTGCTATGGAGGGGCACTAAGGGCCAAAGCTTCCCCCTTTGCTCTCTACCGCTTCCCCTGCAGGCCCAGGAGCAGCTCTGCCTCTCATGTGAGCTGGGAGCACTCAGAGCAGCTTCTGTCTTTTCTTTCCTTCCTTCCTCTAGCTCCTCAGCATCCCCGCTGACCACCTGCTCTATCCCAGAGAAGGCAGGAAAGAGTAGCTCTGCTGCTCCATTGCCTGCTTCCCCTTGAGATGTGAGAGGCCCAGAAAAAGCAAGATAGGAGCTCAGGTAGCAAAGGATGGTCCCCCTCCCAGTTAGGCAGCAGCCCAGGAGCGAATGAGGAGAAGCTGAGGCCCAGCAACCTGTTATCTCTCTCTGATTTCTCTGACCCAGCTCAGGTTAGAGAAGCCCCCAAGTTTGTGCCAGCTGGCAGCAATCCCCTGGGGATAGTCAGAGCAGAGCACTCTGCGGTCGCTGTCCCTCCCCACAACCTTGAGTGGTACAAAGGAGCATGACAAGGCAGGAAATCTACCTCAGAGCACCTTGATTTTTTGGAACTGATATATATTCCGCCCCAGGTTAAAAATCAGACTATATTGAACATATGCCCCTCCCTACCAGAAACAGGCACCCATATCCGCCCGCAAGTGTAAGGCAAACTAAACCTATGTGACTACATTGTATATTGTTTCCCCTTCTTTGGGTTGAAGACATTTTCTCTCTGTTGCAGACACTAAATCTCTGATGTGTAGGAGATCCGCTCTTCACCCCCACGTCACACAGGCAGGAGACCCTTTTCTGGCTTCAACAGTGCTCTTTATTTACAGTGCAAACCCCACCACCGAAATACAGCTTCACAGTGTAGCTGAGCCCCAGCCCTCAACCTGGCTGGTCTCCGGAAGCAGTCAGCTCTCCCAGGCCCCTAGCCTCAGCTCTACTTCCTTCCCTGCACCTTCTCTTTCTCTCTCTCTCTCTCTCTCTCCACACCACCACCCTGGGCTTCCTGCCTGGCAGGCTTTTATCCCTTGTGGAGGCTGCCAGGTGCAACTCATAAGCCTGAGCCCTCTGCAGCCCAGGTGGCTGATTAGCCTTCCCTGCAAGGGAGGTTTGCAAAGGTTCTGCTCCCTCTTAAAGGGCCAGCAGGGCTGGCTCAGGCACTCCTGGCCAGCACCCTGCCACAGATGTAAGACTTCAGTGGCTGCAGAGCCTCCATGGGGAGGACTGAGTTGTCACTGAGGCACACTTATTCAAGCTCCAGGCGAAAAGTAAAACACTAGCTCGAAAAGTAAAACTTCAGGTGGAAAATGTGTTATGCCCCACAACATGGAAAAATTAGACAGAGAAATGGAAGTGGTTAGCTTAATTAAACCATCACATTCATTATGAACACACACCACCTCTCATGGCATAATTTACACACACACACACACACACACATGACATCTATGCATCAAAATGACATGAGACATTCTCATATTCACATTTTCAGCGGGAGGTTCTTGCTGTCACCACCACCAAAACATAAGAGATGTATCTCTCACTCCAATTCTTGCTCATGCAGGTTCATGATGGACCAGCACTGTCTGATAATTCTCAAGAGTTCTGTAAAAAAGACGTTGTCAATGTATTGACCTACGATCATTTGCTTTCAGCAGGATCAGATTTGTAAATATTTCCTACAAGCCTTTAGGTGACAGTCCCTGTTGCACTCCCCCTTCAAGTTCCTTCTAATGTTTGTGCCAAACCATGCCAAAATGTATGTGAGGGACATGATAAAAGGATCTGGCAAGAAACACGTTTCTATTATGTAAATGAAGATGTACTGTACAGAGTGTTATTTTGTTTCACCAAAGACCTATATCAGCAAAAGAATAGTTCAGAAGTCTTGGAAAACAAAGAATATGAAATTGAAATGTCCTTGTCCTCTTTGTGTGGAAGATTTTCAAAGGAGTGTATCAGCTATAGATGCACAAACCCCATTAACAGATAATGAGATTTCTGCTCACACATACCTACCCTTCAGCACTTTGATATGCACCCTCTCCTTGACTAATGAACACTACATTAAAGCTGTTCTAAACACATCACCTTTCTTGTAGGAAAATAGATGATCTTATAGGAAAATTAAGATGAGCTCTAGAAGTTTAAGAGCTACCAAGCTTGAAGGCTCTGACAACATAAGGAAAGACAGCCTAGCAGAGGTGCTGTCCAATTGTTACACCAATGTCTTTAAGAAGAATCTTTCTTTCTAGCCAGGTAAGTCCCTATCCAGTTTTATTATTTGGGTGCAAAAATATCATTAACTCAAGCACAGTACAAGTTTATATTTCTCACTGGTAGCTGTGTACAAGTAGTGACAAAGTCACTGTGATCCTCTATGAGGGAGTAGGTGGGCTTTGGCTGGAATGTGTGTGTTGCCCCTCCTCCACCCATTTTTAATTTTCCATTTTGCTAATAAAACAATTCCTGTACTTTGATGAAAGGTACTATAATTTTAATGCATTCAATAGGCACTCTAAGATGCACTCCTATAGACTATTATCAATCCAAATAAGTGCCTTACTTTGCACTCCCTGAATCTTTGTTTTGAAAGACTCAATGGTAAAAAATTTATAATACAAAAAATACCTTGTCCTTATAAATCATTTTCCATTCATAGATCTGAGAACATTTTATATAGAAGGGGAGTTTCATTATTCTCTTTTTTGGAGGTGGGGAAACTGAAAACAGAAAGGTGACGATAAGTGATAAAACCAGAAATAGAGTCTACATGACCCATAGCTCTGACTCGTGCACAGTCCACGAAATTTGTATTGTGATAAACATCACCTTTATTTTGGCCTAATTTCTTTAGGACCTTCTTAAAACTATTGTTTCCTTTTCTTTCTTTCTTTCTTTTTTTTTTTTGGATGGCAGCGTTAGCTTTGAGTGTTTCTATGTAAGGTTTTGTTTGAGGGGTTTTTGTTGCTTTGGGTTTTAGGGTTTTTCCCTATATTTTCTTTGGAGACTGTTCTACTCACTATCATTATTTGTTATGAGCATTATATGAGCATTAATGCTCATTATATTATTATTTTTTAAATTAGATTTTTGGATTTTGCTCTGTCAAAGAGCAGAATGTATTTTGGGCATTCAGAGCCTAGTGGCAAAATTCGGGGATTCTGTCACTCAGTGCTTTCCATAAAGCTACTTCACTTGTTGTGAGATTCATTAAAATGGACACTAGGTTCAAGATAGGCTTTTTGAAGAGAGAAAACTAAGGGCACAGCTAATGAGCTTTCCAAGGTTTGCAAAATCTAATGCATTTCCGTGTGTTGCTGCTGAGGTTGCTTCTTGAAGCAAGGGAGGCTGCTTTCTCTCTCTAAGGTCACTTCTTGAAATAATTGCTGACAATAACAGTGCAATAACAGCATACACAGAGTACAATTTATATACATCTATTCTACCATTCAACTTCAAAGCTTCTGCTTCCACTCAGATAGCATCAAAGGACCCCTCTGAAGTTAATGACAATGCTAAGTCAAATTGTTTCTGTCTGAATAATCCAAAACTCTTACAAAGACATCTAGTCTCTCTTTATCCATTGTAGAGGTCTTACTTCCTGTAACTAATTTAAGGCCATTTTTGAGTCTACAGCTTGAATGTTTCCATTGGGCCTGCCATTTTAATATAAACATGGCAACTTCTCTCCAGGGAGAAGTGTATAGTTTTAGGCTTGGTGCGGTATTCAGCCCTCTCTGGTTATCTCTCGCTGTCCTCTTGTAATGCATTTGCATAGATTATATATTTATTTCAATCTTTTAAAATTTTCACCTCTCCAGTGCTCTAGATGCAATTCCAGTCAATTATATGATTGTTGAAATAATTGGGCAATGTTTGGGGATCAATGTTTGGGGGTCAAGTTATTTCCTGCCTTTAAATCAAAAAATCTTATCCTTCAATGTTATCTTCTTCATGACAACTATTAAAATGATTGCACATGTGCACAAGACCTAAAACAAAATGTAACTGAATGAATCCACAGCTCAGATGTGGAATAGCTAATCAGCCGTGAGTTTAGTAGCCCTGTTCAGTCTCCAAGGTCTCCCTTCCCTTTTACTGTTATCTTTTTTTAATCTGATTTTAATCTACCTTCCCTTCAAGCATGTTATATGTGCTCTCCAAAGGGTGCTTCCTTGACACTGAGGTGCACATGTTGAGATGTAGGAGAAATCTTCAGTAAGAAACTCCAAACCAGGTGAAATTTGCCTAGTGTAGCCTGTGGTTTCATTGTCAAAAGTGACCTAGGGTATACAAGTCTTCTGTATGAACCTAGCATAATGTGGGTTCACATGGATTTTGAAACTCAATCATCAGGACAAATCAAATGGATTTGATTTGGTGTGGAGACCAGCATTATGGGAAAGTAGTAAAATCATATAGAATTCCAAATAAGATAAGTGCAATTAGAAAATGTATGGATGAAGACTCTTACTGTACCAGAAAAACGGATGGAAAATTAAGTGACTGGTTCGAGTCACCATTTGGTATAAGACAAGGGGGCATGAAACCACAGTAATTTCTGTTTCTATTGCTGTGCATTTAGGATGGGATTTCAAAAGCACTCACACAAGGGCCTAATTCTGCCCCCATTGAAAACACAGTTAAATCACAGTAATTTTTCAGCATGGTTTTAAACTGAACATTAAAAATGTGAGACTAGTTGGAGGGCAAGGCATTGGATGATTTAAATTAATCATGCTACTGTTTGTTACCTTAGAAAATTGGTATTGTTGACTTGAACTTATAATAAATACCAAAAGACAAAGCGGTTGTATCATGACAAAAGAGACGTTGAAATGCAGCAGTGGTGACATCCAGGGCTGGCGACAGGGTGGTACAACGGGTACAGTTGTACCGGGCCCCGGACTTAAGGGGGGGCCCCCTTAAATCTGGGGCAGGCCCGGTACGCAGCTGTACCCCCTTGTCGCCGGGCCTGTGAGCAAGGCACGGCTCTGGGCAGCCGCTGCAGCGCTCATCAGCCCCCTCCCCCGGCACCCAGCAGCCTCCCTCCGCCCCCCTTTGCTTCTCCTGGCCGGGCCACGCGGCCAGAGCGCATGCGGGGGCCACGCGGCTAGAGTGCATGCGGGGGTTGGGGCCCGCAGGTGGCGGGAGACCAGCTGGGGGGGCCCCGTGGGCGGCGGGAGACCGGCTGGGGGGGGCGGCCGCAGGCGGCGGGAGATCGGCCCAGGGGGGAGCCCGCACAATCTGCGTACGGGGCCCCAAAATTCCTGTCGCTGGCCCTGGTGACATCAGTGTTTGAGTCTACAGCTTGAATGTTTCCATGGGGCCTGACATTTTAATATAAACATGGCAACTTCTCTCCAGGGAGAAATTTTCACCAACTGAGGATGTGGCTCATAGAGTAGATAGGCCATTTAAATGTTGGTCTCTATTTTCCTTTTGTAGAGACTTTGCTTCTTGAATTACTCTTTTTCTTATGTTTCCTATGATTTTGCTCTAAGTTATTTTCCCTGTGTGCTAGAAATGTGTTTATTTTGTTTGGTCTTTCATCTCCTTTTGGTATTTGCTGACTATGAGGTTTATCTGGCTCTTTAAATGATCTAGCTTTGAGTTGTATGTGGGTGTGAAAGATGGCTTTCCTTTTCGGTTTCTCTTGTGTGTGTTTTTCTCTTCCAGCCTAGGGTACAAATGCAGCCCCCAGGATAGGAATAACTCTCATTTAAAGTTATTGGGAATTGTTTATCCAGCAGAGGAGTAAACTTGGCTCCTGGTGTTAGATGGGTTTCTAGCACCCCTCCTAACTCTTCTGACTTAGAATTTCCCTTGAATCTGAAGACATTCTCTTTTCGATGTACAAATATTGTTTGCCTTCTATGGTCGCTAGTAATTCAGTCTTCATCTTGTGCACGTTAGCCAGCCCTTCTTAAACAAGATACTTGCCTGTGTCCTTGCTGTTATTTCTAACTCATGGAATTACCTGAAATGTTTGCTGATAAAAGCTGAAACTACTGAGTTCTGGTTTAGGAAAATCAGACTTTCTGTAGGCCCAAATGCTAAGGGATGCTAGTCAAGCCACTGATTCGTCAGTCTATGATTATAGAACAAAGGTACTCTCTCTCCTAGTTCCACTCCTCTGGTTTACTTAATATTCTTGATGACAAAAGGGTCCTTGTGCCTTAAACCAGGGGTCTCCAAACTACGGCCCGCGGGCCAGATGCGGCCCGCGAGGCCCTCTCATCCGGCCCGCGGCAGGGGTCGGGAACCAGCCACGCGGCCGGGACACGCTGCGTGCTCCGCTGCCGCCGCCGGCCGGGACGCGCCGCGTGCTCCGCTGCCGCCGCCGGCCAGGGACAGCTCAGAGCTGGGGCCGGGACGCGCCGCACCGCCACCCAGTTACAGGCGGCGAAACAAGGAGCCACCCACTGCCAGGCGGCGAAACAGTCTGTGGGGAGAGAGCGGGTTGAGCGGGTCAGTTGGGGGGGGGGGGGAAGAGACCGGGTTGAGCGGGTCAGTTGGGGGGGGGGAAGAGACCGGGTTGAGCGGGTCAGTTTGGGGGGGGGGCGGAAGAGACCGGGTTGAGCGGGTCAGTTGGGGGGGGGGCGCGGAAGAGACTGGGTTGAGCGGGTCAGTTGGGGGGGGGCGGAAGAGACCGGGTTGAGCGGGTCAGTTGGGGGGGGGGGAAGAGACCAGGTTGAGCGGGTCAGTTGGGGGGGGGGGCGGAAGAGACCGGGTTGAGTGGGTCAGTTGGGGGGGGGGGGAAGAGACCGGGTTGAGCGGGTCAGTTGGGGGGGGGGGAAGAGACCGGGTTGAGCGGGTCAGTTGGGGGGGGGAAGAGACCGGGTTGAGCGGGTCAGTTGGGGGGGGGTTGGAGGAAAGGAGGTTTTGGGGGGAGAGACCTGGGTGGGTCAGTTGGGGGTTGGAGGAAAGGAGGTTTTGGGGGGAGAGACCTGGCTGGGTGGGTCATTTGGGGGGGGTTGGAGGAAAGGAGGTTTTGGGGGGAGAGACCTGGCTGGGTGGGTCAGTTGGGGGGGGTTGGAGGAAAGGAGGTTTTGGGGGGAGAGACCTGACTGGGTGGGTCAGTTGGGGGGGGGTTGGAGGAAAGGAGGTTTGGGGGGGAGAGACCTGGCTGGGTGGGTCATTGGGGGGGGGGGGGTTGGAGGAAAGGAGGTTTTGGGGGGAGAGACCTGGCTGGGTGGGTCAGTTGGGGGGTTGATGTGTAGTGTTCATGTGTAGTGAACAGGTGTTCATGTGTAGTGTATCAATGTGTTATTAAATAATAACTGAATAAAATAATATTAAATAAATAATTAAAAACAACATCCATGTTTTGATTCTTTTTTATTTGGACCTCGAGTGTGTTGTCGGCCCCCGAACTGCTATTTGATAGTTAATGCGGCCCTCGGGCTGAAAAGTTTGGAGACCCCTGCCTTAAACCATCTTTTTCAATACATTCACTCAGTTCATTATCAATTAAATGACATACCCTTTTTGTTTATAACATCCAAGGGCAGGGAGTTTGGAATGAGAAAGAAACAATCTCAATATCTGCATAAACTCCGCTGGACCTACAGGGCACCTCTCCAGTTACCACAGACCATTAGTTTTGCATTTCAACACACCTTGCAAAAATATTGACTACTTAAGGAAAAAGTCCTTCTCATCCTCTCTCAAGCAGGGCTCAACACTGGTATCTGCAGTGGTGCTGAAACGCAGTTTGGTCCTGTCTGTTGTAATTAAACCTTGTCATCACTGATTCACCTTCAGTCACTTCTGGCACATTACCCAGTGTTTTCTGAACCCAAAGCTCTTGGCAACTTTACTCTTTGCAAGGGGTGTCAGGAAGTAAATTGATCAGGAACAGCATGTCCATCTGATACACATAGTTGGTCTAAACAACACAAACAAGAGTCTAAACTGCACAAACACTTAAAATTTGTACTCAATTTAATCTCAAGCACTTATACATGCCCACAACAGGTTAGTGGAACACCCCCAAAAAACAATAATTACTAATGTCTGCAGTGTTTTTTGAGTGGTTGCTCCTCTCCTTTGGCCTGCCTTGGTTATGCTAAAGTTCCTGCAAAGGTCTACTGGCGAGCTTAGCTGCTTTCAGCAATGAGAAAATTAATTGATATTCCAGCTACTGGCTGTGGCCTAAAAGCATTAGGCAATCTACTGGTTGTCAAAATCTCCCCCTTACATAAGTTGTACATTTTAGAAGTATAAACACTGCCTTTTGATACCACATTTTAATTATTCCTTGGGCCTGTGAGGACTTCATAAATTATTTCAGGTCATGGGCCAGATCGTCTTTTTAAGCCAGTATGCTGTATAGCTAAAGCAAACTCTTTTATATGCATCTATTCGTGGTTCACCTCACTGTAGTAAGCATCCTGTGAGAATTATTGTAAAGGCAGGACAATATATACAGGGAAGGCACTTCACAAATTAAGAGCAAGTGTCAGATCCTCAGCTGCTGTAAATTGACTGACCCTGATTTATACCAGCAAAGGATCTGACCCATAATGTATAAAATTGATAATGTGGCCAAAATGTATCTAAAATGACACAGTATCTGTAATTTGCTAATGGTCCTACTGACGAGCACATATCCACAGGAGTGGAAATCATACTTATAATAAAATAAAGGACAAAAGCCACCCACATAGTTTAGAAACAAAGCCATTTATCAGCACTAGCTGTCTCCATTCCATCAAACAAATGTTCCCAAGCTATCTGTTGTTGCTAATTTAGAGAACAGCGAACAATAGAAAACCTCCTGAAATAATATGACTGTTACACCTGTGGAAGCTACTTCAAAGAACAAACAAAACAGATGTGCATGGCAGTCGGCATGTCATCATTGTAAACAAATTCTCTCTTGAGAGGATGTAGCTAATGGAACCTTCATGAGGTTTCCTAAGTACCTGAAGGCAAGACCAGGCACTGTATGTTTCTGTGAGGCAGAGAAGAGTTATTAACTCCATTATACAGAAAAGGAACTGAGGCAAAGACAAAGTGGCACTTGTCCAAGGTCATGCAGGAAGTCTGAGCCAGAGTAGGAGCTGAATCCATCTCTCTATGTCCTAGGTTAGTGCCCTAGCCACTGGGCAATCCTTCCTCTCTTCCACTGCTACTGCTCCACAAGATCAGCAATGGTGACTCTGTAAATGTTAATTTAATTGCATTTCTCTCGTGAGGTCTTATATTAATTATATCACCTTATTAAAGCCACGAGCCCTATTGTCCAAAAGAAATGTCTCCTGGTAGTTACCCCTTTTCAACAGATAGCAAATTAACCCACATATGGTAATGACATCTAGATAAGTGACCTGTGCTGTAAGGCTCACACAATTTGAAACCCATAAGCCATTTACATTTTGTTTTTTTAAAATTAACATTGACCATTAAAACTTGCAAATATTTTCCGTTATAGTTGATGTCAGTAGTGACTGCTATGCAAAACCATATCGATATGACCTGACTTTCTGAAGTCATTCAAACCTCTTTTTATGACATATTTGTTCATTGCCTAAGGGTGAACATTTGGGGAAAGTTTAAACAAAAACTGTTTAACATGTCTGAGTGAAAAATACCTATTTATTGTTACTTTCAGCCCAGCGTCCTTGGGCTAACTGCATTATATCACTATGTGTTTCTGAAATGCTACATGCTCACAATAGGACAGCAGAAATTATGCTTTTTCATGGTTCAGAAAGTCAAGTCTACACAAAAATTGTGCATGGAGTGTATTGACATGAGCATGTATGAGATAGAAGGAGTAGGACCTAAGGGTAACAGGTCCTGCGCCCTTCTATGTTTATGTTTGTACAGCACCTAACACTGTAGGATTCAGTCTGGTTGTGGCTTTCAGATGCTATCACAATCTAATTACTTACAATAGTTTTTTTTACCACTGATAAACTGAAGTACAGCTATCTGTTGTTGCTAATTTAGAGAGCAGCGAACAATAGAAAACCTCCTGAAACAATATGACTGTTACACCTGTGGAAGCTACTTCAAAGAACAAACAAAACAGATGTGCATGGCAGTCGGCATGTCATCATTGTAAACAAATTCTCTCTTGAGTCAAGATCTGTGTCAAGATCTCACACAGCTAAACATTGGTAGGGATGGGAAAATATTTGGGTTCTGATGCTCAGTGTGTTGTAATTAGCAGACAACAATCGCTCATTCCCTCTTCATTGCTACTCGGTTTGTTTGGGTCTTTTTGTTTTTGTTTGGTTTATTTATTTATTTTTAACATAAAACTGCCTTGTTTTTCCCCAGAAGTTTTTCCAGAGTTTTTTCCCCCCTAAGTATTTTTGATACTTGTAGATGAGATTGGCCACACTAAAGAGATCAAAAACTTGTTTCTTATCACATTATCACTATGCCAATGTCTATTGTCTTCTTTCTTTGGCTGCTTTACACAGTCAAAAGGCTCAAAAGAAATAGCCTCTGATGTATAGATTGGGCTTTCATTATGAGGTCATGGAACTGTAATTGTTTTGTCAGACTTTTGAAGGAAAGGATATTCCTATGGCTGAAGCCAAAGACTGAACATCAGAAGAACTGCATTTTGGTATCGAATTTGTAACCCTGTCTGTGACCTTGAGCAAGTCAGTTAAGCTATGTGCCTCGGTTTCCTCCTCTGTAAAATGAGACTAATTATATTTCCTGTCCTCTGTAGAGTGTTGTAAGGTTTAAATTATTAACATTTGAGATCTTCAGAGGGAAAGTGATTTTTATATTTATATTGCTGCAGCGGCTAAAGGTATGTCTACACATACAAGACTTGGGCTAGTTTGGCTCACACTAGCTTTCTAAAAAACAGCTGTGTAGACAGTGTTTGGAAGCTACAGTTCAGACTGGCCCTCAGGCTCTGAAGCCTGGAGAGGAGGTGGGCTTCAGAGCCTATGCTTGAATGGCCAAATACTGTCTACACAGCTATTTTTATGACATTAGGACATCACAGGACTAAGTGCTCTATAAACACAGACCAAAAAGATGGCGCCTGCTCATAAGAGCTGGTCCTGGTGGCATAAAGACCCAGGCATATAACTTTATTCATGAGTTATTCCACTAACTTCAGTGGAACTACTTATCCAGGTACTTAAGCTGTATGCCGGTTGGGACCTATTATGTAAAAAGTGTTTCTAATTCACTTTTTGAAATCTAGGAGATTCTTGCCTTAAGATTTTCTTCACTGAGGAAAAAGGGTGACTGACGCGGAGTAGCTATATGTGCAGGATCATTAAGGCAACAGAAATTATTTACCATAGACTCCAGAATTTGTATTGGCATGCAATTAATCAACATGTCTTCTGTTAGTAACATGTTTCTCTTGTCCTGATTTATGTATGTGTATATATTGTTTCTTTTTAAAAAATAATACTGTACATAAGTGTCTGGTAGCTCGAGTTAAACGTATTTTCCCCTTCACCCTAGATCCAGCTTCTACCAAGTTGGGGTCCTGCTGTCACTTTGCAGTTAACACTTAGCTCTGATCCATTGTATCTTGCTCAGTTAAGTCGCAACATGCATTTCTGTGAGGAACTTGTAATTTAAGAGGGGGTGGGGAGAGATGGATGTTGAAAAACTGCTTTGCTGAGCCTGACATTTTACTTTTTAAATATTAATTATACTGTGGGCTTCTTCCTATTTACATACTTAAGTGTTTGCTTGGGACATAAATGGTATTAAATTGTCTTGAGGAAGCCACAGAGCAGCTTTGTTAGATAAAACTTCTTGCAGCTAGTAATTTTTGGCAATTAATATTATGAATGCTAATGGCATGGGGACTGGGGGGGAAGTTGCTTCCAGGTTGCTACTTATCTCTGTAAAATGAAAGAAAATGTCAGAAGTGGTGGGCCTGCTGAGAGCATCACTTCTGGGATGAAAAGAGGTGGCAAATGCTAAAATTACCATATTTATGGACACTGTAGAATTTTAAGATCTGAATGAGTTGCTCATAAATATAGTTTACTGTAAATACTAAAGAAGACTTTTTTTTTAAAAAAAAAGTGAGCATTTCAGTATTCTCAGCAATATATAGATAGTAAAAACCCTGCTACTTAATGCATTTCTGCTTATGAAAGGGAGGTCTGAGCTGCAAAATTTGAATATTACCCCAGGTCCAAACTTTGAGGATGTGTAAGCGAAAGCTATGGTTCACCCTTGAATAGATTTGGGGTCAGCCATAAAGTGTGAAGTCTGAGTTGCTTATCATCTTTCAGCTCCTTTCTTCACTCAGGCAGCACAAAGGGGCTGGATAGCAGCTAAGTGCTCTGGGGCAGAGTCACTCTTAGTGACAGTGTTGGTGTACACTTGCTTGTGCCATCTTCCATGACTTGCCCCTGGGTGAGAAGGACATAGTGCCAGAGTACTAACCCCTCTTGTTTTATGGCTCCACAGTGACTAACTGGCAGAACTTCTTCCTTCCCCAGGATGAGGTTGGCACAGACGCACCATGAAAAAAATCAGTAAATTGGATCCCCTCTGCTTTCATTCTCCTCCCATCTCCTGTGCTGAATGGATCTTGGCACGCTCTGGCTCTGAATCTAGATCCAAATTTCAGAGGTGTTCAGATCTAGAAATTTAACTTGGCCTACCTAAGCTTTTCATTAAGTCCTCACTAATCCTTCATTCCCCAACATGAAAGATTAGTATAATGAATGCAAGTGTCTTTTTTTCATTTTTACCCCCTCAAAGCTATTGAAAAGCTGCATGCAGCTAGTAGGGACCTGTTGCCTAGTAGAATACCATCCAAAGCCATATGTTTTTCACTAGCAACACAAGAAAAACCCACTGATACCAATGACAGTTACCCATACAGACAAAGTAGTAGAACAAGTTACTTCCTCTCTCTGTGCCTTAGCTTCCCTTTATCCAATGCGGATAACAATACTATCCTCTCTTATATCCAATGACTGTTTAAATTATAGACTCTTCAGAACATGGTTGCACAACATTCAGAACCAGTGGGACCCTGATGTTTGTTGCTACTTCTAGGTGCTGCTGTAACGTAAATAAGAATGATAAAAGCAAAGCTGAGGCCTTCTATATGGCCTCAGCTGAAGTTCCAAAAATGCAGCACTCTGTCATGAGAGTAGAAACACAAGTGGGCAGAAACAAGGTAAGACACTTCTTTGTTTGTTTGTTTCAGTAGGACAACTGTGATTTCTTTCTTGCTTTTGTACAGTTTTATTCTCTTTCTTCCTATCAGTACAGAATATCAAAAGAGGGCAGTTTTGCCTCTCCAAGCAAAACAATGGCTCAACTTCTTGGAAATGTTTTTTTTCTGTTCTGGAAAATGATTATATTGTACTAGCTTTCCTCTATATTTTCTACTCTAGCCTAGTGTCAAATGGATGAAAATTTCTGTGCAAAAATTGTTTTAAATTCCTATATCATACCCTGGTTTTGAGACCAGTTCTCATGTCCTCAGAATTTTGCTCTGTGCCCACTTTTGAGGGATTGAGTCTTTCATATGACTGGCTGCTGAACTCCACTCCTAGTTCAACTGGAAGTTCTACGGCAGCCATGTTTGGCAATTTTGTCTTGTAGAGAGAAGTTAGGGCATAACAGAATACAGAGCCAGTCACACATCCCAGATGCTTTATGCACACAAACTCAGGCAGTAGATCAGGGTGGAATGGAGTTGGCTAGGAACCTATACCTCCAGACCAGTGGCACTGCTATGGGCACACTCATGGCCCCACAGTATGCCAACATCTTTATGGCTGACCTGGAACAACGCTTCCTCAACTCTCGTTCACTCACACCCCTTCTCTATCTACACTACAGTGATGACATCTTCATCATCTGGACCCATGGGAAAGAAACTCTGGAAGAATTCCACCATGATTTCAACAGCTTCCACCCCACCATCCACCTCAGCCTGGACCAGCCTACACAAGAAGTCCACTTTCTAGATACCCCGGTGCAAATTAATGACGGCCACATCAACACCGCCCTATACCGAAAACCTACCGACAGCTATGCCTACCTTCATGCCACCAGCTTCCATCCCGGACATACCACACGATCCATTGTCCACAGCGAAGCACTGAGGTACAATCGTATTTGCTCCAACCTCTCAGACAGAGACCAACACCTACAAGATCTTCACCAAGCTTTCTCAAAACTACAATACCCGCACAAGGAAATAAGGACACAGATCAACAGAGCCAGACATGTACTCAGAAGCCTGCTGCTGTAAGACAAGTCCAAGAAAGAAAACAACAGAACACCACTGGCCATCACCAGTGAAAACCTCTCCAACGCATCATCAGTGATCTACAACCCATCCTGGACAACAATCCCTCACTTTCACAGGCCTCATTCAGGTTCATTCACCTGCACATCTACCAGTGTAATATATGCCATTATATGCCACCAATGTCCCTCTGCTATGTACATCGGCCAAACTGGACAGTCCCTACGAAAAAAGATAAATGGGCACAAATCAGATCTCAGGAATGGCAAGATACAAAAACCTGTAGGAGAACACTTCAACCTGCCTGGACAATTACAGATTTAAAAGTCACCATATTGCAGCAAAAAACATCAAGACCAGACTGCAAAGAGAAACTGCAGAGCTGCAATTCATTTGCAAATTTGATACAATCAATCTGGGATTGAACAAAGATTTTGAATGGCTTGCTAATTACAAAAACAGCTTCTTCTCTCTCTCCGAGTTCACACCTCCAATTCAGCTGCTAGAGGAATACCTCACCCTCCCTGATTTGAGATAACAAGCTGGTTCAGCCTGATTGGACTAACCTTGTTATCTCCTACCTGGTTCTTGCCTACTTATTTATATCTGCTTCTGGACACTTCCACTGCTTGCATCCGACGAAGTGGGTATTAGCCCATGAAAGCTTATGATTCAATACTTTAGTTAGTCTTTAAGGTGCCACAGGACTCTTTGTTACTTCTGCTATTCCAGACTAACACAGTTACCTCTCTGATTCTATGCACTCTTGTTCCACCTGTGGAGATGACAGAAAGATCTGTACTAGGTTTTGTCCTACATCCGACTATTTGACCAAGTTAGCAGCCACAAAAAAGGACAGCTGCTGCCAAGTTTTTTCCTCTGAGTAGACAATGTATTGATGGTGCAATACAAAGGTTTCACTGACATTTTTAATACTTGGACTATCCCAAATTCATGCCAAAATGCTTTGGTAAGTGCCAAGCATACAATTCTATATCCTCTACTATTGCTTATATCTATCTGAGGTTTCCGGAAGGCTACTGTAGCAAAGCAGCGACTCACCGTGCAGCACCTCCTGCTGGTCCGTCCAGGGAATTAGCTCATCTAGTCTCTGGAGCGCCCTCTTCAGGCTGATATCCCACTTGCCACTGGCCCTCTCTGGACCCCAGTGCCCTCTTCCCTAGGGTGCTGCACCCCTGCAGTACCCCCATAGTCTCAGGGTCTCCCCTCCCCAGGGAACCCCCACCCCCTTGCCTCAGTCTAGCCAATTGCCAGTCACCACTTGCCCCCGTTCTCTGAGGCAGACTGCGGTATCATTGCCATTCATCACTGGCAAGAGGCCTGCTGCCTCTACAACTACCCATGGGGTGCCCTCTGCAACCCAGTACCCCTTGTTGGGCCATCCCCTTGGCCCTGCAGCCTGGGGGTGTCCAGGCCGGAGCTCCCCCAACTCCTCTTGCCTTACCCCAGCCCTGCTCCACTCCAAGTACCTTATCAAGCTCCCCAGCAGCCAGGCCTGTCTGCCTCTATAGCCAGAGGAGACAATATCTCTCTGCACCAAACTCTGGGTCCTTTTATCAGGGCCAGCTGGCTCCTAATTGGGTCTGGCCCCAGCTGTGGCTGCCTTCCCAATCAGCCTGGGAGCTGCTTGCCCCCAGCCACAGCCCTTTCCAGGGCTGTTTTAACCCCTTTTTACCTGGAGTGGGGCAGCCGCCCCGATAGCGTGATGAACTGAGATTGGGAGACCATTCCACACCTAAGGTAGCATGTAAATTAATAGAGCTTCCGAGTCCAGGCTGGGATTGCTAGCAGAGCAAAGTGGGAGGAAGGATTGAAACATGAGATATATGATGGGTACCAGCTTAGCTGACACAGTAGGCATAGAGCCAGGGACTCCCAGAGCTAAAAACATGAGCAAAAGAGCCAAGTCTCTCTAGCTGGGGCTGTAAAAAAAGATTTCTTTTCTCTGTGGATCAGAAATACAGGACGACCTAACATATACTCACCTGTGGGTTGCAATAAGATTTGGAATATATACTGAAATGGAGTTGTAGAGAACTGAGTATGTGATGACTTTTGGATGATAGATAATGGATACGATAGCAGGAGCTTTCTTGGTTACTTTTGCACAATAATTCCATATTTTTACCTCTGCTACTAAACTGTTATAGATTAGATGTACATGATTAAAGGTTTTCAGATCCAGTCAGAAATTCAATTTGAAAGCTTTGAAAAAATAATTGAACAGAATCCTGACAGCACTTGTTCTGTATCTGACATGGCTGCATCAAAGAATTACATGGTATAGAATTTTAATAGCTCATAAAAATAGTTCAGATGTGCTTTTTCCTTTTCTTCCTCACTGACTGAGCTTTGGGTTTTTTTCTAATATGCTAAACTTTGATATATGTTAATTTATTTCATTGCTTTAATTTGACTTTGTAATTTTGTGTTTGGGGATCTCCACACCACACTACCCAAATACAAATGTATTCATTTAAACTTTGTATCTTTTCTAGGATTGGATAAACTGCATTGGATAAATGTGCAAGTTTGGTTACTTTGCACATTTGCATGAATGTGCAAAGTAACCAAACTTGCTTTGATAATGCTGTGGCATATTTTGTTACCCCTCACTGCACATTGATGGGCAACTTACCTGCCTAGCTGATATGCATATATTAGAGTATCCATATTTTATAGAATATACTTGTACCATTTCTAATTCATTTACACTTTTGTCACTTTTTGTTTTTTGTATCTAACTAATAGAGGCAGAAAGCAAATAAAAAATATTACCACAAAGTCCTACATAGAAATCATAGAAATATAAGTTTGGACGAACCTCAAGAGGTCATTTAGTCCATCCCCCATTCAGGCATGATGAAATATAGATGTTTATTTCCTACCCCATATAGTCAGAAATGTATGAACTACATGGGATGACTCTACCTATTTAAGGTATTGACATGTACCCTCAAGAAAGATTTGGGTACATGTAAACTCATGGAAGCTCACTGGTCAATATGAAAATTGGGCCTATTTTTTGAACTACCACCCATTTGAATAAATTATTCACTTTCTTGTGGGGGAATTGCCATAGTTTTTCCCTCATTGGTCTTAGAAGTACATTTCTGAAACCCAATACATTAATTAAATAGCATTACATTGCTTTAAGAAAAGGGGTGTACCAGATATATTCTGCAGTTTTCCCTGCTGAGGGTACATCAAGCTCCTTTTGGAACACAAAGAAGTCCTACTGATCTTGTAATATTCCTACCATCTTGAAAAATTTCCGTAAATCTGCTGTCCTCTGGAGAGGAGATAGGTGATTCATGGGAGACTTTAGCCACCTGTGGCAGTCAACCAGAACCAGAAAATAAGAACCTTTGGATTTTTTATCTGACCTTGAACCAACATCACAAGAGTGGAATCAGAATCAGAGATTTACCTCTGAAATCCAAATGAGCAGTGCCAGGACTGGGGTGAACAGCAGTGGTGCTGGGGAGACCAGAGCCTGGATAGGGACTGTTCCCGCATGCCAATGGGAGCTGCAGGGGCAGTGCTTATAGGCAGGGACAGTACGCAGACCTGGCTGCCCCTGAGCTTAGGAGCCAGACATGCCAGTCACTTCTGGAAGCTGTCTGAGGTAAGTGCTGCCTGGCCAGCGCCTGTATCCCTCAGACCCTCTTGCACTGAACCCCCTCCCAGCCCTGAGTCACTGTCCACACCTAAATTCGCTTCCAAAGCCTGCACCCCAAACCTCTTCCTGCACTCCACCCTTCTAGCCCCATCCCTGAGCCCACTCCTGGACTCAAACTCCCTCCCAGGACTCCACCGTAAACCCCCTCCTTCACCCTGACCTCCTGCCTAAACCTGGCACACCCCCTCCCACCCCAGGCCCCCGCCCCAGTCTGATGGAAGTGAGTGAGGGTGGGGGAGCGTGAATGACGGAGTGAGTGAATGGGGGCGAAGCCTCATAGAAGGTGAGGACAGGCCTCGGGAAGGAGCGAGGCGCGGGTATTTGGGTTTGTGCAGCTAGAAAGTTGACTAGAGCCTTTCACTAACTACATCTTCCAAATCATACGCTGTGGAAGGGGATGAAGCTTTACATGCTCCCCCTTTCCATAACCACCCTGCCATGTGCTGCAGGCCTGAAAGGATCAACTCAAGCAATTCTATAGGCGATCAACTTGCACAATCACTCAGGTTTGGCATCTGGATTAAAGAGTGCTAGCCCAGGAGCACAAACATATTTCACACTGCTCACTGCAGCCCTCTTCCCACACTCCCAGGACTCAAACCAGTAACCTCCAGCTGGAAGTCGCCACGTCTAATTAACAATCCCCTGAGCCTTCAAAGCTCTTACAAGAGCAGTAATCATGAAAACAGAAGAATATAAAGTCTCCCTTTTCATTAGACTCAGGTCTAATTGCAAATAATTTATCTGGGTGAAACTACTCTGGTGGAGCATTAAATGGCTAGAGGAAAATAAGCCACCATGAATAAACATAACAACAACAAAAAAAACCCTGCATCCCAGCAGTGCCGATGAACATGTACCTGTGAATAAAAACTGATGTTGTGCATCCTGCATGGTATTGTTTTCCCCTGGATGACCGAACTTGCCAAAAATAACATTTTAATGGACAGGTGCCATACATCAGATAGCCCTGGGAATTTAATATAATACATTGAACGTGACAGAGATGTGATGTGAGCAGCTGTGCTGAAGTCCACTTTGCTCAACCATAGCAAATTTATGTCACAACTCTAGATGGACATTACGATAAATGCTATAGGTGCATGCTGCTGCAGTCAAATAACAGCTTTTTGGGTTCTTTTGTGTGTGTATGTGTGTGTGTGTGTGTGTGTTTAACCCTTAATTATTTTTGTCTTTTAGCAGGGGAAAGACTTTTCTCCTTCTAATGCAGCACCAACTCTATTTAGTTCTGGATTGAGGTTTCATGCCAAAGAGTACCCCTTCCCAACTCCCCCCTCCCCACAAAAAAAGATTTCTTTAGAACTGTATGTTCTTTATGCCTGAATGAATCAAGTAGTTTAGTAGCTGAATTTGCCATAATAAAGTCCTAACCTCAAAGGGGAGGCAACCCATCCTCTTACAATCTCAGTAAACTATAGCTTAGCAAGAGTCTCTGAAAATGTAATTAGAAAATTTCTCCCCGGTAGGGTTTAAGATTACTGCACAAGTGCTGCCATGCCAAATAATTAGCTGCCATCCCAGGAAAGCCCCTTATGGGAATGATTTGCAATGGTAGCAACGGGGCAGGTATGTGGGCGAGAGGGGTTTCTAAGGAAAAGGAGTATAGTATTTTGAGCACAGTCCCAGGCCCTCTCTCCCCAATGCAAAAGACTATTGGGTGATAGAAACAAAATTTAATTTGCAGGGCTCCCTTGGCCCGTCCCAGCAAAGTGAGTAGCACTCTGCACGACCCCGGCTCATATCATTTTGTTTGGCCAACACTGATGGGAGCCTTGCCTTAACTACTCTCCAGCCAGACAGCAAGTTCTCATTTATCTGATGAAGCTTTAGTGTGACTGTGGACCCAGGGTTGCGATACCCAGGTAAGCTTGTTTTTTTCCCCTCTAAATCTTTCTGCTATTACTGCATGACAAGTTAATGTTATGGGCAAAGCCTGAGAGAGGTTACGGAAAATGTCCAGAGAGTCTAAATGGAATGAACTATTAAATATCTATGAGGCAAAGATTGGGGGGGAGGGGAAGGTGCAGTTTGGGCTGGTAGCTGGAGAAGCCACAGCAATTTTAATTCAGCATTATTCAGTGTTAGCGTAATTACCAAATCACTATGGGGATGTGAAGGGGTCACTGTGTCTATATAGCTACGAGACAAAACACCGGGGATGTGCTAATTGTGTTGGGCTTAGATGCTGTTTACATTAGTACCTACTCAAACACTAGCCTCAACGCATCAAACCTGACAAAATATCCACGCTTATAGGGGGGGAAAAACCCAATTTACTGAACTTCCTAACTCTCATGGAGGAAGTTTAGTCTAGTGCTTAAAGAATTGGCTCAGAAATCAGAAATCCTGTGATTCATTCCTAGTTTTACCAGCAATTATTTATGTAATTTTAGATTACAGCTAGATTGTGACTTTTACTACAACCCCCTGCAGGCAGGTAAGGGAACACGAATCCACTTTACACGCCATCTGGGTTGCTTCAACCTTTGGGCCAGGCACACCGGAGTAAACCGGACTATGACAGAGCACATGGCAGGAAGGAGTGGGGAATGGAAAGGAGCCTTTTCTCCACTCCATCTGATTACCGGCCAGAGCAGTTGAGTCAGTGGACGGAGGGATGTAGATAGTGATTTATGACTCGTATGGGGCATCATACCTATACCATCCATTACTCACACACCAGGAGCAGTGAGGAAATAAGGACCCTCTTTTTCTGGGATTCTCCGGGGGTGGCACAGACATATACCACCTAGGCTGACCATATTTCCTTGAGACAAAAACAGGACATTGGGATGGCAAAAACGGGACGGGGTTGGGGGGTCTCACCAGATGAAGTCGGTGCAGTGGCTGCAGAACGTGGGCTATGGGGCGCTGGGGGGGGAGGGTTGGGGGGCTCTAAGGGGGTTCTTGGGGGACTCTAGGGGGGTCTCACCAGATGAAGTCGGTGCAGTGGCTGCAGAACGTGGGCTGCTTGAAGAAGCGCGCCATGTATTTTTGGCTCTTGACCTTGTGGATCACCTTCTGGCGCAGCGACCCCTTGTGGCAGAACAGCAGCTTGGCCAGGCACTCCAGCTCGGTGGGCAAGGTGACCAGTGTCATGGCCCCACCTGGACCCCCAGTGCTGGGTGGGGGGAAGACAGAAGGGGGACTGAGGGGGGATGGAGGAATAAACAGAACAGAGATGGGGGAGAGAGGGATGGGGGATGAAGAGGATGGAGGGAGAGAGAGAAGGGGGGATGAGGGATGAAGAGGATTGAGGGGACGGAGGGAGAGAAGGCATGAAGGTGAGAAGGGAGAGGATGGATGGATGGATGAGAGAAGAGATGGGGTAGGGAGCAGGGGGGATGAAGGAGGCAAGGGACAGAGAGAAGGAGGGATGGAGAGAAGGGAGATGAAAGAGGAGGCAGTGGACGGAGGGAGAGAGAGAAGGGAGGGATGGAGAAGGGAGATAGAGAGAAGGAAGGGAGGGAGGGATGGAGGGATGGAGATAAGAGAGGCAGCGGATGGAAGGAGAGAAAGAAGGGAGGAAGGAAGGGATGGAGAAGGGGGATAGAGAGAAGGGATGGAGGGAGCGAGAGAAGAGGAGGCAGCGGAGGGAGGGAGAGAGAAGGGAGGAAGGGAGGGATGGAGAAGGGGGATGGAGAGAAGGGAGGAAGGGAGGGATGGAGAGAAGGAGGGAAGAAGGAGAGAGAGAGAGAGAAGAGGAGGCAGCGGGCGGCGGGCTGAAGCCGACGGCGGAGCGGAGCTGTCCGGAGCTGCAGCCGGGGGCCGAGGTGAGGACGGGCGCACTGGCGGGGGAGCTGCCGGCTGGAAGTTATTAGAAATAAATGGTTCTTGGGTATCTTTTCCATCAACGGTCCAGCGGTGGGACACTGGTGCTGGGCTGGCGAGATGCAGTTTGCTCACAGGCGATTTTGATCTCTTTGCCTTTCTCCCTCTCTCTGCTGCCTGCACCTTGCCTGTGTTTTCAGGCGCTTCTGCTG
Source organism: Sternotherus odoratus (assembly GCA_032164245.1). Classification (NCBI taxonomy): domain Eukaryota; kingdom Metazoa; phylum Chordata; order Testudines; family Kinosternidae; genus Sternotherus; species Sternotherus odoratus. Next base: position 15,821,142 of record JAVMKO010000007.1, on the reverse strand, counting down.
AGCTCCAATACCGGGGGGAGGTGCGACCCCTTGTGTCCTCTGCAAAGACAGACCCTCTGCAGGTGCATTTTTGAGCCCTGGAGCACAGGGCGGCCGTGTGGGGCCAGATCTCGGCTCTCGCTCCGCAGGCTGCTGGCTCAAGAGCTACCGAACAGGGAGGGAGGGTAGTGTCCAAAGAGCGGCCCCAGTCTGGTTAGTTCAAGGGCCCTGCTCCCACTGAAGTGTTGCTACTGATCGCAGTGAGGGCAGGATGGGTCCCTACGTGTTTGCCTCTGGAAAGAATAAAGGCGAGTAAAGCCGCGTTCCGTTTTTTACAAAAAACGGGACAAAATTGATATTTGTATTAAAAAGACGGGACAGTCTGAAAATATGTAAAAAAACGGGACTGTCCCGTTCAAAACGGGACATATGGTCAGCCTAATACCACCCCTTACTCTGGGCTGTAGTAATGTGACAAAGCCTAGCTTTTAGAAGTCTAGTCTGGCTTTTGCCCAGTGATATGGGTGGGGTAGCAGGTATATTTCAAAACAGGGAATCCGGAGACATGAACCAATACATCTTCCATAAATGTTTTGAACCTCAAAAGTGTTCCTGTTTGGTTCAAATCAAGGCATGTGAAAATCAAGGCAAGTGAAGTCCATTTCTCATCTTTCCTAAAACTGCTGTACTTCACACATCCATGAAATGTAAGCAAGTATAAGTATTGTACTTACAAATCCCAGATTCCCATTATCCTCATTTGAATCTGTTTAGCATATTTTGGCACTGTGCTGAATGCTCACATTTTTTCATCATGAAAATATGTTCAAGATAAAATTGAATTGTAAACAGGTGCACCTATGTCCTACAAAAGTCATGTAGGGTCTCTCTCCTCTCCTAATCAGGATGGGGATATGTGTAGGTCTAGGTTATGCTAAAGGTGCTCAGATTCTACCTGAGGAGGACCATATGCATGCACAGATGGATAGAACTCCAACTCATGGCCACATAAGGTGGAGGACCTAAAGGCTGCCTTAGCCAGGTTTGTTGTTTACTTGTTTATGTTTCCAGAACTGCAGTAGAAAAAATGCCATCTCCCCTGCTGGGGACAAGTTTTCTGTCTTGTGCCAAAATGGGGCTACATTGCATGTAACAATGTCTTCCTGCATCCCTGTATGCTTTCACATTGCTTCTCCAGCACATCTCTAGTATTAGGCAGGTGACTGGTTCCTATTAATTACTGTAGGCCAGATTAACTATTATCTAGCTCCTCGTGTACTCCTTTATACCTGTGCAAAGTTAGAACTCTACCATTAAAATGCTCCCACCTCGGATGGGTAGCAATTTATCACTACTGGCGTGCAAGACGACCACAGGGCAAGGCAAAGGTGAATCAGGACCCTGCACCCTTTTAGAGTTCAAAACTATTTTTGACTATTCCTTAATGCCATCTCCTAATTGCATTTAACTTCCTCTATTTCCCTCCCTGGATTGTCCCACTAAATTATAGAGCAGGATCTTGTACCCCACTTCTTTTTGGGGGGTCAGATCCTCAGGAATGCTTCATCAGAGGTGCAGAACCGGTTATAAATGGAATTATAAAGGCTAACATACAAAACCTCTTATTAACAAAAATCACTTCCCAGAGGTATAAAATAGACTTTAAAGTCTGAACATCTCTATTTAAGATTGAAATGTTGGAGAGTTTCTGAAACTGTGGGCTGCCCCAAAACCTTTCTTTCTTTTCCACCAAAAATGCCTTGCTTCAGTTGACGCCTTCTTTTCCACTCTCAAATTTTTTTAAAAAAAATCTAAGACCTTGTAAAAGAATTTAAATACAATGTTCATCATTAAAGACCTCTTTGAAAGCAGCACTGGGAAATTACTATTTTTACATCTTTCGCCTTTATGTAGGCTCTCTTTTCTTGGGGGGGGGGGGGAGTTGAAAAGATGTTTTTCCCCTCTACTGCATCTTTGGCACTTGTATTTGTTAATGACTCATTATCTTTTCCATGTTAATATTACAATGTATTGATTGTTTCATAATCTGTAAAGTCCCAGTATGTCTGTAAGGACTGGAGTTAATACATTAATAAGCAAGACCAAGAATTTGAAGAAAATAAAGGGGGGGGAGATGCTGACTAACATTGTTATACTATACCTACATACAATTTTTAAGGTCCCAGGATTTAGCACTGGGTCTTACTCCATCTTTTGGGTACCCAGGAGGTGGGTGGGCCTAAGCCTGCCTGTTACTAAAGTCCCTCCCCCAGCCTGGCGGGAGGGACACTAAACCCGGGGCCAATTAAATACGGGGGACAACTAATGAAAAAAAGGCAGGGGAGTGCTTGAAGGTCATAGGTTCAAAACGAGGGTACAGGATGGGGACACCGAGCAGAGAACCCCGCACAGCATCCTCTGCTCCGCGAAGCTGTCGAGGGAGCCAGTGGATGCTGCCCAGTGGAACTCTGCCTGGATGCGTGACTGGATGAGTGACCTGAAGTAGGCCCGACAGTCACAGCGTACCCCCTCGTCTAGCATCCTCCTCCTGGTCTTGGGTCTTACTCCAAGGGCTAATAGTTTTACTTCATGTGCTCATGCATTTACAGATCATCACACACTTCATTAAATGTGTTTTCTTTACCCTTTATCTCCATTCCATGCATTCCTCCCTTCCACTAGCAAAGATATCATATGGTAGCTAGTGGTGATTTTTAACTCAATAATTAAAAGCCAAAACCATTCTGGATTATCATAATTCCCAAAATGTTGAGGGCAACTAGTTCAGAAAGGATTTAGGGGGTACAAAGAATAAAGCTCAAAAGAATTGGAGGCCACATTCAGATAAGCATCCATAACTTTGAATACCTGTCCATATTTTTTAAATTCCCCTGCAATCTCAACAGCTATTCACTCTGTCCCCACAACCCTCTAAACATCTCCCAATCCTGCCTGCCTCTCTCTCTTCCCCCCACGAAGACCACACTTGACTTCCATACACATAACCAGATGTACCCTTCTCTCTTTTTTGAGGTTCTGGTCATAGTGCTAATCTTCACCTGGGTGATAGCTGGCAACCCACAGAGCTTCTCTCTGAAAATCCTATCTCCTGCAGTTGCAGCCACAGGAAGTCAGTTGGGCTCTAGTGGGAGCCATGTCTCCTCATTCAAAGCTCAATACTGAAGTCCTTTACTCAGACAAGTCTTCCATTGGCTTCATGAGGAGTGGTGCTTGAGAGAGAATCTGCAGGAAAAGGCCTTCAATTGTTGCATGCTCTGGGGCTATAAACACCAGATTGTAGTACATGCCCCAGAGCACAAGAAATTGTAATGCTGCACAAGGAGCAGGGCCCAGAAGCATGGCTGCTTGAGCTACTGGACCTCACCAATAGATTGTCAAACCCCAGGGATGTATGAGAAGGACTATGTGCTTCTACTATAGATTTTGTCTCGGTTTATCATCCACAGTTATGCATTTTTAACAGAAAGATGGTCACATTTCCAATTAAAAGTTGAAAATCCAAATCTGCAATGGAACTCTACCTATTTACACCAGCCCAGAACGTGAAAGAAGTAATTCGTGATTTTGGGTGGCCAACCTGAGACAAGAGGCCTGATTTTCAAAAGGGTAGGTGCTTCATCATTTCTGAAAATTAGGCCCATTTAAGGTATCTCAGAATGGACACTTAAAAATTGAGGCATTGGAAATCACTAGTCACTTTTGAAACTCTTGCTTCCACGTTATGATGGACATTATTGTTCAATCATAGAATTTGGGTTGCAGAGTGCATTTAATTCCCATATAAGAAAACTGAACCAGAGTCTGTTACATTCCTATCAAGTTTGATTTCTAGGCAAAAGTAAAACCCAAAAGCAGCCCAGTTGCCTCTCAAGTAGTGTTAGGCTGGAGAAGACCCTCAGCCTTCTCTGTGGATGTCTATCCACTTGCCAAGTGCTGTTGATTTCTAGAGACCAAATGTCAATGGAAAATATGGTATTTCTCCACCCCCCTTTCCTGGGCACTGCACACTGCAGCACTTCAGAGATGAATCAGCTGCTTTCATGTAAAAGGTTAATTTCTGAGTGGTTATCAGCTTTCAGTACAGCCTCCCTGAAACAAACGTAACTTGAAAGCTGCCCAGATGCCCTATAAACATCTTCAAGCATTTAAAGTGCCACATTTCTTTCAGATTTTAGTTAAAAACATCAAATTAGATTCTTATAAGAGAAATTAAAACCCTGTAGGAAACTAGGCACCTACCGTGCTTTTGAATGCAGCAGCTGGTGCTCTAACATTAAATGGAAAGATCCGGGGAAGAGGCCTTTCAACTGGTCCAGTGACTATCAAATAAAAACAAAAATGTGCAGGAAATTGGAATGCTTTTAACTGCATAGGAAATAGGATGATGCGATTTATGGATTTTTAAAAAAATGTGAATGCCTGAATGAGTATAAGTGGGTGCTTGACTCCTATTAGCCAGTTAGAATAATCCATTTTCCATGCCCAACTTGTAAGAGGTTTCAAACAGCAGTGCTGCTCAGGCAGACTTGGGTGCTCAGCTCCTGTTAGCACTAATACAACTGAGGTAGCTACTACCCTCCTTTGTTAAATCAAATAGATCTGATGACTCCAGACTTGTCTGGAATGAGGATCTGCAGAAAAGTGAAAGTCTGAATAGTGAAACCATGAGCGGCACCAAATATCGCAGGGGCCAGTCAGTTGTCAAGGGTAGCTGAATGCCAAGTATCCAGAGGAGCCATGCAATTAGAATTAAAACATGCCCCTGAAGTTGTTTGACTTTAATGTATACTTTTTAATTTTCATTTGTCTTATGCACAATTCCAAATGAGTCATTTATTTGAACCTTGCACTGCATTCTTATGAAAAGTAAGTTGCACCCCTCACATTGCTATTATGAATTACTGACCTCAAATTTATGGGGGGGTGTCTTGCCCAGGTCTTTGATGTAAAACAATAGGAGACTCACACTGTATGTTTTCTCTGTTTTGAAGTTTTAGCTCTTCCTCTACTGGTGGCAAACATAATACAAGAGCCCTACAGGTGAAGGACAGACAGGACAGCTGCTGAGCCAAAAGGGCCCTGCTCCAGCTTTGTGACAATTCCTTGTGATTTCCCACAAAGCTTCACAAGAACAGACTGTTGTGGAAGAGGTGCATGGGAATACTCCCTAGCCCTTGTGGCTAAATAAAGTCAATGAACTGGAAAAGTAATATTGACAAAACTGGCTCCTGTTATCCGTAGGGTACATCCAATGTGAACTAACCATTGATTCAGATTTAACCCGATTAAACCTAAATCACCCACTCTTAAGAATTCTAAAAGGAAGACCTGCTTTTGTTAACTAGCCATACACGTGTTCTACGGGAAGTCTCCTGGAGTGACCGAGTTGGATGGAAAATATAGAATCTAACGAAGGAAGATTCTAAACACTGTGCACATTCAATGCAGAGAAAGCCCAATGCAAAGTGTGCAGAGATACAATTTTAAAAAGTCAAGAAATCAACAGTTATGGAACATCCCTACAGCAATGGGAACTCAGCTATGTTATATGGATGTATTATTTTGAAATATTTGACATGGCAATGGGAATGCTGTGACTGCTGCTTACTCTACCATACACAAGTATTTCATTGTCACCTTAGTTTGGTTGTTTTTTTAATCCCCTGTTGTCTTTTGTCATGTGTTTAGATTGTAGGCTCTTTACAGCAGGGACTGTCTTCTTTATTATTTGTCTAGCACAATGGGGCTCCACTTCCTGGAGGAGTGACTGCATTACAAATACTACATAATGAGAGGGAAAATACGACTAAAAGATTTGGCATGTGTGCTACATGGGCAAGTGAATGCTGCTGTGGGAATAACTTGCACGTTGCTTGTCTTAAAGAAAAGAAAAAAGGGTAAGAAATTAACTGCACAAACTTAATGCTGCACATTAGCAAAAGGCCACGATTTTTTTAAGTTCAACTCCTCATGTAAATCGGTGAGGATTCCCACCTCATTGTCAATGAAATGGCGCCAAATATTTTTCTTCATTTTCCCTCCACCACCCCCAAAAAAAATAAATTCCCCGAGCACTCAAGTTATCTAAAGCAGCATAATCACTATGCTGATTTAATGCAGTAAGACCCTGATCCAAAGCCCATTGAAATCAAAGGGAATTTTTGCATTGTACTCCAATATCTGATTATTCCCTACAAAATCACATTGTAAAATATAAAATGTGCAGTGCTCATTTCATGCTATTATTAAATCACATGGTATTGTTTTTGCTTCCTGACTGGATGATTTAAATGTAACTGAGCACTTCAGCAAGAACTGCTAACATTAAAAGATGCAATTTGATACTCATATCTTGGGGACATTAAAGTTAGTTACATAAGTGCCAACTTGAATATGAAATTTTATATTCATTTGGAATATTTGCAATTCATAATTCTGTAGGTTAAGAATTGGGTCAAGAAATTAACAAATTTGGAATTGAATGAACTGAAGAAATCAGTGATCTGTGCTGGGACAAAGCAAGAAAAAAACTGATTTACTTCATCAAATACCATGCTCAGCTCTGTTACTTAAATAGAATGATAATAAGCAATAATAATGACTCCTTTCATGTCACCTTTCTTAGCAGGCATTTTTATATTACAAGTTATAAAGATTAGCTGGTTTTGAGTTTGCCTAGCAATAATAAGTTTACATGCTATCTTGTTATGTTGTAGCTTACTTAATGTTTAGTGCAGTGGGCCTATGGTGTAGAAAAGGAATAACTCTGCAGGTGTGAGCAAAGACTTTAACCTTCAGCACTCTGTCTCTGAATTCTTTCCATCATTGACTGTTTTTTTGAGTCCCCGTTCCTACTCATTCTTTGACCCCTTTTAGAGAGAGTGTCAGTCTCACAGGTAATGCAAGGAAATGCAAAATTCATGATTTGATGGCCAAACTGCATTTAATTTAATAATAATTCTTTCCATTGCAGACTACTGAAGTATTTAAAACCATCTCTTTCTTTGGTAAACCTCTGACATGATCCTTGCCCCCAGGCTACCCACTACTTTTATTGCCACTGTTGCTAAGCAGGGGCATCTCTTACTTTACTATTGTCTTAAATGCCACAATGGTTAAAACATTTGGACCAGCAGAAGTATTTGCTTCATATTCTTCGTTATGTGGAAAAGGGTATTAGGGTAAGGTAAATCATTGTGAAGAGTGATTTAACCCACTTGCCCTTAGCTTTCAATGTAGAATTTATTGAACAACTCACAAGAATTCCTAAGAGTTATATTGTAATTTGAGCCAAGGTACTGGAAGGCCACATCATTTAAGTAGTGGCACTTGTATCTAGGGATGTGCCAGACAGATTTAAAAATAATCCTTGTTTCTATTTTAAAGGTGTCTTTTAAGTTAGCGGACTAGTGCTGTCAAAAAGTCAAATACTTTGGGGAAATAGCTCATAACAACAAATGAAGGAACAAAAATCTTAATACAAGAAGTACTGTATTTTTCGTCTTATAGGACGCTCCGGCCTATAAGACGCCCCCTCGTTTTTTAATAAAAAATCCGGACAAAAAAAAAAAAAAAAAAAAAAAAAGCACCTCGCTCTCCCGTCCCCGCCGAGCGCGCCCGCGGCGGGGAGGGGGGAACCGGGATGCTCCCGGCAGCCGCCCGCGCGGCGGGGACGGGAGAGCGAGGCGCTTTTTTTTTTTTTTTTTTGGTCCGGCGGGGAGGGGGGAACCCCGGCAGCCCGCCCGCGGCGGGGAGGGGGGAACCTCGGCAGCCCGCCCGCGCGGCGGGGACGGGAGAGCGAGGCGCTTTTTTTTTTTTTTTTGCATTCGCCCTATAAGACGCACCAACTTTTTCCCCCCCGTTTTGGGGAAGAAAAAGTGCATCTTATAGGGCAAAAAATACGGTAATATTATTGGGGGGGGGGGCAGACGGGAAAAGCAGAAAGCCCAACTCTGAGGAGTTAAAACCAAGATCTAAATTAGCCACCTCTACATATCTTGTATAGTGATTTTCACCATTGTCAAGTGAATATCATACAACAGCCATCTTTCTGACATGGGGGTATTTCATACTGAATTGTGATTGCATAAGTGCACGAGGTGTGAGGCAACAGGGACTCAGACCAGTGTCTATAATCAGGCAAAACCACAATTCACTTCAATAGGAGTATTGTCTGCATTAAGTCCAAAGTATTTGGGCCATAGATTATTCCTTTAAATAATATGAAACTAGAAAGAGGGGCAAGAGAGACACTGAATAGCCGAAAGTGGGAAGGAAAAGCAACGCAGTCACCATTCCTGCTCAGACTGCGCAGTCACCATTCCTGCTCAGACTTTCTTCTTGTTCTTCACCAGGGATAAAGTAGGAATCCCTCATAATCATTAACCCCCTCTTGAACTAAGCCTTTTACAAGACTACAAAGGTTTTTATCTTTTCTTCCCTAGTCATTTGTGCAGTTCCTACTCTGAACAGGACCCAGTATCAAATACCAAAATTGCATCAGAAAGTTTGTCCTCACAGCATTAAGTACCTGACAGTACTTCTAAATAGACAGGATACAGGAAATGTCTGGAATCTCCTGAGAGATCCTGGCTTTGGGAAACATACAGGCCACAAATCTGTGTCTAATTTCAGCTCTAATTAGTCAAAATGGGAATGACCCAACAGTAGGGTTACATTGGTGTAAACCGGGCATGAGATCAGAATCAGACCTCAAGTGTGGATTCCGAAGATGTTTGGATAAATATCTGCATTGTGAGTGCTTTTCTAAACTGAAATTTTGTGAATTGTTCTCCGTCATTATCTTACTACTCCTATGGAAAGGGGCAAGTTCCAGGCATGCTTATGTGACAAAAATAAATAGCTCGTTAATATTGCAGGGCCTGATCCACCAGTTTTATGTTTAATTCAGCAGAGCTGTTCCCCTTTTGTACACTGAGGCAAACCAGGAATTAGAGGCCCACTTTCTCTCACTGTCTTCCTTAGGGTATTTAGGGTATTTGTTACATATTGTATAGACCAATGTCACACATTTAGGCCCACATGAATTGGGAACTATGGGCCTGGTCATGCCCTCCCCCCCAACTCTGAAATCTGGGTAACAGATGTGGGGACCCATATGAAAGAGCCCCTAGGCTTATTTCTACCAGCTTAGGTTAAAACTTACCCAAGGCACCAATCCTCTCCTTGTCCTTGGATGATATTTCTGCCACCACTAAGTGATTTTGAAAAAAAAAAAAAAATCAAGAAAAAGGGCCACTTGGAGTCCCTGTTTCCCCCAAATATTCCCAAAAGCCCCTTTACTCCTTTTCCTGGGGAGCCTTGAGAATAATATACTGACCAATTGGTTACAAAATGAGCACAGACCAACTCCTGGGTATTTAGGACACTGAAAAATCAATCCTATCCTTAGAAAAAAAAAATCACAGCTGCAAAATCAAGATGCAAGGTAACCTTACAGGGTGAATAAAAAGATTTAAAACACAGAGAATTTCCCTCTAGTTACACCAGCAGAATTCAAACTTGTTGAGACCACGATTCTTTTTTGTCCTCTGGCAGCACGGCACGACCCCTTGCATGTCCGCCGAAAAGCCACCGAATTGAATACTTCCGCATTCGGCAGCTATTTTCAGTGGACATGCCGAGTGCTTCCAAGAGTGTTCGGTAGGTCCACCGAAAAGCTGCCAAATGCGGAAATAATCAATTTGGCAGCTTTTCAGTGGGAGCAGGAGCTTGCGATCCCCCGGGGAAGCGCTTGGCGACCCCCAGTTTGAGAAACTCTGATTTACACAAAACAGGAATACAACTCCCTCTTAGCATAGGGAAAATTCACAAGCTAAAACAAAATATAATCTAACACATTTCCTTGACTTAATTTACAATTTCTGTAATTTGGTCTCTCTATCCAGAGAGGGAAGAACAAAGAGAGCACAAAACCAAACCTCTCCCTCCACCTTGCCTAGATTTGAAAGTAGCTTCTTTCCTTATTGGTCGTTTTGGTCAGGTGCCAGCTAGATTATTTGAGCTTCTTAACCCCTTACAGGTAAAGGAATTCTGTACTTCTAGCCAGGTAGGTTACTGCATACATACATAAAGGTTACAAAATACCTTTCCCTTTAGATTTATGACAGGCCTTCAGTCCCCCTCATTTATATAATTTATATTCCATTTAGTGGCAGGTGGTCTCTGGGTTTATAGAACAGAGTCCCTGCAGGGCCCTCCAGCTCCTGTCCTCACTTGTCCCAGAAAAAGTCACTCAGAGGCCCAGTTTGCAGAGAAGAGCAAGCTACTCCTCCCTGCTTTCCCTCAGAGCAGCTTCCCCCCCCCCCCACCTCTACAGTTATTTTCCTGTCCACCCCTCCCCACAGCTTCCTTCCTCTGAGGCTTTTATCCAGCCCCAGCTTGCAGAGGCAGCAGCTGTTCCTGCTTTGCCAATCAGGGCCAGGTGGCCTCCCCAGCTCCAACTTACCTCCCTTTAGTGTAGCTGAGGTGACAGAGGGTTGCTAAGCAGTTCTCCTGCCAGCACCTGTCACAGATTATACTCGAAGTCCCCAATCCTTTTTCACTTTCTTGTTCACCAACAGCCCCCTCTACATCCTTAAAATTTCCTTCCAAGCACAGTGTGGGCGAAATACTCTGGTTAGTATGAGAAAAGGAAATGCTGCTCCGGAAAAAGATAGGAAAAACTGAAGCAAAACACATTAACAGCCAAGAATACTCACTTACCAGCTGGAAGAGCAGGAGATGCAGCAAGCAGCAGTCAGTTGCAAAATTGCCCCTTTAGAGCTGCAGCTGCTATGCTACCCATACCCAATTTAAAAGGACAGCCCTAGAAAAGCATCCTGGGTAAAAGTTCCTGTAGGAGGGAAGTCCTGTCATGAAGAAGGTTAGTAGGATCAAAGAGAATGACTGCATCTGTGTTGTACATGTCTCTACTATAGCTCACTAGTTAAATAAATAGATAGATAGATAGATAAATGAGCAAGATCCTTGGCTAATGCAAATTGGTATAGCTCCATTTGCACCTGTAGAGGGACTGTCTTCTTATAAATAAATGAAGCTTAAATATACTGTGGCAGGGTGGGCCTGACCCAGCCTGCCGCCCCTTAAAGAGTGAGAAAAACCCTGTGCAAACCTCCCTGCAGAGAAGCCTAATCAGCCACCTGGGCTGCAGAGTAATCAGCCTTATGGATTGCACCTGGCAGCCTCCCCAGGAGGGATAAAAGCCTGCCAGGCAGGAAGCCCACGGTGGTGGTGTGGAGGAGTGAGATAGAGAGAAGGAGCTAAGCTGTAGAGCTGTATATAGAGCTGTGTAAGGAGCTAAGCTGTAGAGCTGTATATAGAGCTGTGTAAGGAGCTAGGCTGTAGAACTGTGTATAGAGCTGTGTATAGTAGGTGGTGGGGTCTGCACAAGCTGCACTGTAAATAAAGAGCACTGTTTGGAGCCAAAGAAGAGTCTCCTGTCTGTGTTTGGAGCGGGGGCGAGAAGGTGATCTGTCACAATATATTTTTAAAAAACCCTCACACTGATAACACAAGCAAACAAAAACCTAATGGTAAATACTGCTTGGAATATTTGATGGTTTTCCCCCCCTTTTCTTATTACTTTGAATAATACCTGGAACGTTGGTTTTTCACACAGAAATGAATGAATGAAACCTATTCAGTCAACATCATATAAATAGAAAATAATAAACCTAACAAAGTTTATTGCTATTCTTTTAGAAATCTAGGACAAATTATTTAGCCACTGAATTAGCTCCAGGATTTAGGAATCTGTGATCAGAAACAACTCTTGAGCAGATCCAAAATGTACATCTGCTCTAGCCTAAATCAGACCATATCCTTTTTTTCTGCCCCTCCTAGTCATTACATCTTCATATATCTGAACCTTTATTGGCCTATAGGCCTGAGTAGGAGGAAGACTTTATCTGGGTTCTATGGGACTCCTTTAGGTTTATAGGGGCATGGATAATACCCAAAGCTTCCAACCCAAGTATTAAAAATAATCATGAATTAGTTCTCCCAAAAATGTTGAGATTGGCTTAAAATAACAATTTTTAAAAAGAATTTAAAAAGTGTCGGTTCTATCTATTTACTTTCTGGTCTCTGAGCTTTATGATACACTTGGGTCAGATTTTCAAGCTTTTCTTTGCAACCAGGATGGCTAAAAGCTTACCTTTTAAATAAAAGCTAAGATTCTTCTCCACTCACCTGATTCCAGGTTTTAAGAAAATCACAAGCTATTGTGAGAATTTGGAGCAGTGGGTTAAATACAATGTATTAACATACTTTAGAAGTGTGTGTGAGGCTATTAAACAGTAGCAAAAACTGTGTGTGTGAAACACCGCATGATAATCTTTTAACATCAAATGATTCCTGGAAACGCATTTAACTACTCTGTTCCTAAAAGTTCAAAGAGAGTTACAAGATGGAACAAACCTGCTCCCCAACAAGTTGAAACATCACAAAAAAGTTCAAGGCAAGGTGAGGCTTGACACATTTGTGTCCACTCTCAGAAGATGGCACTGATGCACTATGATGCCAGAACCAGAACTGGGATTAGCGGCCATATTTTGTTGCACAGTATGACCTTTTCCCAATGAATATGTTTCCAACTAGAATTGCACTAGCAAACAGTAGCTTCTGAATATTCACAAATATTCAGATAGAGCAAAAAAAGGGCTTTGATGACAAGTTTGCAGATGCAAACAAAATTAATTGCAAACTGCTGCTCACTCTGCAAATCAAACAAACTGAGGCTCAGTTCTAGTGCTTTTTGAGGTTCAAGTCAAATATTTCACACACCAATAGCTTTTTGTTAATTATACCCTTTGATTTTGGCTCCCAACCCCACCATTACCCTCAGCTACTGAACCTTCTCTAGCAACTATAAAAGATCTTCAACAATATCATTTTTTATTCAAGCAACCACATTGCTGTGTCTAACAAATCCATGCAAAAATACAATGTCCACAGAGAAATCAGGGTGCTGACTCTGGCCTCACTTGCATCCAGAACTAACAAGGCATGATCATTGTGTACACAAAAGGGAAACATTACTGGGTATGAAAGTTGTCTTCAACGTAGGGGAGAAAGGCACAATAGAAACCAGGGACTGGAAGTTAAAGCCGGACAAATTCAGATTAGAAATAAGGCACACATTTTTAACAAAAACTTCTAAATGGTATGGTGGATTCACCGTTATTGGACATGGGTAAATTCTAAAGTCTGTGATATACAGAAAGTCAGACTATATGATCTAATGCTCCCTTCTTAACATGTATTAATAAATGAACCACCTTATGATTTAACAATTTAGCTTCTTCCACACATTTTAGAAATGTTATGTAGTGTACATCCTAGTGGAAAAGCACAGCATGTGCATGTTTCAGTAACAGCAACAGCAGAACATAAATACATAATAGCCCTAGTGGGTCACACCAAGGGTCTATCTAACCCAGTAGCCTGTCTTCTGACAGTGGCCAATGCCAGCTGCCCCGGAGGAATGAACAGAATAGTAATCATCAAGTGATCCATTCCTGTTGCTCATTCCCAGCTTCTGGCAAACAGAAGCTAGGGACACCATTCCTGCCCATCCTAGCTAATAGCCATTGATGGATCTATCCTCCATGAATTTATCTAGTTCTCTTTTGAAGTGTTGTCCTTCACAAAATCCTCTGGCAAGGAGTTCCACAGGTTGACTGTGCATTGTGTGAAGAAATACTTCCTTTTATTTGTCTTAAACCTGCCGCCTAATAATTTCATTTGGTGACCCCTAGTTCTTGTGTTATGAGAAGTAGTAAACAACACTTATCTACTTTCTCTATACCAGTCATGATTTTATAAACCACAATCATATCTCCCCTTGGCCATCTCTTTTCCAAGCTGAAAAGTCCCAGTCTTATTAATCTCTCCTCATACGGAAGTCATTCCATAACCCTAATCATTTTTGTTGCCCTTTTCTGAACCTTTTCCTATTCCAATATATATTTTTTGAAATGGGGGGTGACCACATCTGCACACAGTATTAAAGGACTTATACAGAGGCAATATGATATTTTCCGTCGTATTATCTATCCCTCTCTTAATTATTGCCAGCAGTCTGTTCGCTTTTTTGACTGCCACTGCACAATGCGTGGAGGTTTTCAGAGAAGTATCCGCAATGATGCTAAGATCCCTTTCTTGAGTGGTAACAGATAATTTAGACATCCCATCATTTTATTTTTTAAGTTTTCTATATAGAAGAATTGTACTTGATTGGATTACCTGTTCTGCATCTAATACTAGTGGCTTGTCTCTGGTGCTTAAGTGGAAGGCAAAAACCCGTACACTACAATTAGATAATCTGCAGTGCTATACATGAAGTGTGGAAGCACAGCAAAATGCTGGAGGATTTCACCTAAAAATGTCTGTGTGTTGACTGACATGTCAGGAAAAAGAAGATTCAAATAGCCATGAAAGGGATAGGTAAAAATTCATATGCACATTTTAAAGTTGGGGACAAATTTTGACCAGACGAAGTAAGAGCACAATCATGAAAGGCCATGGACAAAATTCTACCCTCTTGTTCTCATACCTGCATGGGGAAGGAGGCTATGTGGGATACATAGGAATACAAAGAATTGTCTTCAATTTATAGGAAGGGTTTAGTTCCAGAGAGGAGGCAAGGGATAGTCAAGGTGGAGAAAACCCAATCCCATCCATGGTCTGGCCCTAAATACTGCTCCTATGCTTTCCCTCTTCCTGGAGCTGTGCTGTTGTAACAGTTGCCATCTTAACAGACATCAGGTGATTGACCTGAATACTTCCAAACCTAAAAATAGGAGTCTCTACACCTTAAGCTAAAGAGCTAACCTCCCTCGGTGAGGGTTGTATCAGACTCACATCCTCGGCGTGTCAAGCACAGAAGGGGACACATAACACTCCCGGGCCAGTGAGCTGCAGTGTCACTAGCTACCCACATTATGGCTGTTCAAAATTCTTCTGCTCTAAAAGGGATGCAGTCATGTCACTGAAATAGCAGTATTTAAGGAAGGGGAAGCAAAGCGGCTATCCAGTTCTCTGGGAGCAAGACTGCCTCAGACTCTCCTTACTCACACTCCCAGCCCATCAAGATCCCACTGAAGTGGAAGCCCACTGAAGTGGCTTCTCACAGAGGACCCATACAAGGGGTTCTGTAGGACTGCGGGCAGGTGTCAAGAGAGATGACCTGCAGGAGGTACCATTCCCTCATCACCACACATTCCTTGGTCAGATCTGAATCCATTCCTTAAGAGAGAAGTGAAGAGGATGATCCAGTCTAAACTAAGAAAAGGCAAGAAAAAAATCATACAAAACCATCTATTGGTAAAAATCTGATTAATTAAATGATAGAGGATCAAAGACAATCTGCAGCCTAGGGAAGAGAGAAACTAAGATTAAAATGCAGTACCAGATATAGTAGTTACACAAACCTGCATCTTGATTCTGGATTCTTTATTTGACACTGGATCTACTTACAAAGTGACCTCCCCATGCCCATCCCTGCCCAAGAACCTTCAAGTTAACTTGCTGATGCAAAAGTCTGGGCACCTTCTAATCTAATAAAAAAACGTAACACACAGTCAGTAAATACACCCTTTTGTCTCAGATGCATGTCATGAAATTGAAGTAAATAGATTTTAAACTCTAGCATTACAGACGATGAGATTAGAAAGCCATTAGTAGCCCCTCGTATTAAAGCACTGGGCACCAAAAGGCCGTTATGGAAAAAATGTCTTGACCAGATAAAAACATATTGATATCATCCTTCTTCTATTATTCAATAAAGTGTTTTATTTTGAGCCCTGTTTGTGTGCTATCCCTTTGTGTAATGGATCCAATAAAGGGGAAAAAAAACTTTCTAGAGTTCTGCTCTCTTTATACAGTGAGGGAAGCAAAGAGAATTGTTTTATTGACAGTGTGTAACAGCTGTAATCAGGTTTAAAAGTTTTGGTCAAACAAATAATGTCACAGTTTAAGATTCCCTTCCATCCAATAATCATCTTTCTCCCTTCCCTTAAATCCTCACCTTCTCTCTCTTTTAAGACTAGAAACATGGGGCCTGATTGTACCATTCCATTACACAACCAGGAGAATGGGGAGGGCAGATCCTGAACTGGTGTCAGGCTGCCTAGTTTCACTGAAGTCAAAGGTGTTAGCTTGATGTACATCGGCTGAGGGTTTGGCACCAAATTATGGAACGATACAAGATACCCACAAACTATGCTGCTACAGAGGAGTTCCATGTCAAGCCACCCTATCCTTTTAAAAAGCACCTACATACTTGTTTTCACAGGAAGCGGTAGGCAGTGTTTAAAGGAAATATGCTGTAGGCTCCAAACCACAAGCTAATTTACAGGTAATGACAGTCACACAAGCAGGTGCTGTGAGGTAATATGTGTGTGATGTAGCAGAGGAACCGTACAGGCCATATAGTGCTGTCTGTAGGCAACAGTGGCAGTTGGCACAATTACAAAGGGGTGATGTAAGCTTTCTGTGGCAGAGCAATAGGCAAAGTTGGGCATGACTGGATTGCAGGCTCCCCATAATGAAGAATATGGTCTGTTTGGCAGCCACTAAAGACCTGGGGAAGCAGATTACACAGACATGGCTTTCACACTCCAGTTCTACAGCCTGGTAACTCTGTTGACATTATGGCTGCATGCTCCAATGCCTCTCCTATTCATGGGTACGCCACAACCAATGGTAACTATAATTTGAAAAAAGAAATATTAGGAAGGCATTGAAATATATTTGTAGGTGTCTTTTAATGCAATTTAGCAGCTATCAACGTGGAAGGTAGCCAGTGGTATGTGATCAAACAGCAAGTGTGCTGAAGAACACCAACGGCCTGTGGACCATGGTTAGAGATCTTTTATGCAAGTACATTACTATTGTGCCTGGCCACACAACATCAATAAACTTACAAAAAAATCATATTAAGTGTCAGCAATCCCACACTTTTTGGGGTGGTGTTACAATATTTAACCTTTGGGCCTCAACTACTTCATATTGCCCTTTTAAATAGTGGAAGGTACATGATTAAGTTAATACTGTAAAAGAGCTGCACTGGGATTATGTGTATATTAAAGACTGAACAAGGTGATCATGTAAATAGACTACACTGGATGCCAGCTAAAACATGGAGGATGGCCAAAGAGATTCACTATGTTGGAGTGGCTGCGACTGCATCTTTGTTTAGCAGTTATCCCCTTGGAAAATAAACAAATATGGGATCTATACTACAGGAAATTGGCCACATTACTATCCGTACAATACCTGTTCTCTCTATCAACAGTGTTTGTTCCATAATGTGTTCAGCCTAAAAGGTTTATCTAAACTGCATCGACTACAAATAAATACAAGAATTATTAGTGCAAAATTATATATCATTTGTATGTTGGTACACTACTATTAACCCAGAGAAACTCCACTGATTTCAATGGTTTTGCTCTATATTTACACTACAGTACTGAAGACGAGAATCTGTCTTAAAGCTTAGAAAAAACAACAACAGTTAGATCACATTAATAGAAACATCTTCATATAAGAGAGAAAGTAATGTGTAGATTACAAGGTAAGAAAAGACAATTGGACTCTATATTGAGCTCATTCTTATATTAATGAGCAAGCCTCTGATCCTGGAAAGACTTTGACACAAATATCACTTTACACACCTGAGTGGTCCCACTAAATAGTGCAGAAGTATTTGCATGACTGGAGCCTAAGGCACTCACTTCTATCCACTCGCTTCTTTGTCATGTACCTTTTCTTTTTTAAAAAATCAGTAACGATTTCCAACTATTTGTCTTATTTCAAGTACTGTTGCATGTTTCCCCTATGGTTTTATGAATTGTCAGGGATCCCTATGGGCTCTGAGTTGTGTCATCAATATGTGTGGGGCAAGCAATTATGCCTGCCAGCTTTGGTCACAGATTCACAGGAAAATGAATATATCCACAACTGAGCTCAAGCAATGATGGCATCTGGCTTACTCATTTTCACAGCACACTTGCACTGTATCCCCACTGACTTCCTCCTCTACACCATGTCATCATGTGGCTTGTTTAAAAATAAAAGCCTGAAGTTTCAAGACCTACTGTGGCACGCAACATAGCACACAGGGGGAAAAAAAATACCCACATGAAAGTGTCTGAGGGAAACATTTGCAGCTGTGGTGACACTGGAGAGTTTCTGAGGTACTCCGTTTGTTACTATCCCACAAGGCCGTGGGGGAGGTCTGCTAATTTGTACAAAACCCAATTTCATCCTGTTACACTATAGAACAAACAACAATTAGATAAATGCCTAACACTGATTAGGGTCAAGTAAACCGGCTCAGAAAAATAAGAACAACTCCTGGACTAATTTTTAGTACCAAACCTGATTTCAGTCTTTTTTGTTTTTTGAGGTTCAGAAAATCTTGAACGGTTTTTATGTGCTCCTCATTTATTTTTGTATCTCTGCCTTGTTGGGCTTAAGGAGAGACTGAAAAGAGAAGTACCATTAAACTCCTAAGATTTCCAGTCCAATTTTGTAGACCCAGAACATTCTAATAGTTCAGAGGAGAATCCCAGCTTCTGCACACTTATGAGCAGGGCCTTAATAACTACTCTTCAGTGTTTTCCTCAGCCGTAGCAGAGATTAGATTTGTGTTGGGTGACTCATACGCATATATATTTTAGGATGACAAGGTGGGTGAGGTAATACCTTTTATTGAACCAGCTTCTGTTGGTGAGAGAGACAAGCTTTCAGGCTTACAAAGAACTCTTCTTCAGACCTTAGCTTTCTAATTGCCTGTGACCAATATGGCTGTAACACTAATATATATTTTAGGATGGCCTTTAAATGTGTTTTAGCTATTTCTGTCTACCTATGCAGTTTGTTATTATAGCACTTTTTCAGTAGTTAATAGATATGAAAGTCTATCCCTGGGTCCTGATGCTGTATTCATGCTTAGTAGCACTTTACTGCACAAACAATCCCAGGGAAGTCAGAGGGACAATTTGTGAAGTTAAGTGTTTCAAAACATGAGCCAACATATGATTTCTAGTGCAGTGAAAGCTGGGGATACTTGAAGACTACATGGCCTACAATGCAAGGACAGCAACCTCTCTGCACACCAGAGAATGAACATCACTTTAGTAACGTGTCAAAAGAAAATTGAACAAAAGGAATAATAGCGAAATTAAGGAAAAATATAGAGACAATGAAAGAAAAGCAAGCAAGAGGAGAAACAGGGATACTAAATAAGGTTTCTCTCACTGGTATCCTGAGGACCTATAATAAAATATGATCATTAAGGGAGGGAAATGCAAAGTACTACACTTTGGAAGGAATAATCACTTGTGCAAATACAAAATAGAAAATGAATGTTTAGGAATGACTGTAGAAAAGAATCTGAGGATTCTCTACTCAGACCCTATGCCACCAGCACTCCCAGTTATCTCCGTAATACCACTCACTTCCTGGGAAAATTACAATGCATTGGTGACCTTCCAGAAAACACCATCCTAGCCACCATAGATGTAGAGGCTCTCTACACAAACATCTCACACAAAGATGGAATACAAGCTATCCGGAATAGTATCCCCAATGATGCCACAGCAAAAATGGTTGCTGAGCTCTGTGACTTTATCCTCACACACAATTATTTCAAATTTGGTGACAATATATACCTCCAGACCAGTGGCACTGCTATGGGCACCCGCATGGCCCCACAGTATGCCAACATCTTTATGGCTGACCTGGAACAACGCTTCCTCAACTCTCGTCCACTCACACCCCTTCTCTATCTACGCTACATTGATGACATCATCATCATCTGGACCCATGGGAAAGAAACTCTGGAAGAATTCCACCATGATTTCAACAGCTTCCACCCCACCATCCACCTCAGTCTGGACCAGTCCACACAGGAAATCCACTTCCTAGACACCACAGTGCAAATTAATGATGGCCACATCAACACCATCCTCTACCGAAAACCTACCGACAGCTATGCCTACCTTCATGCCACCAGCTTCCATCCTGGACATACCACACGATCCATTGTCTACAGCCAAGCACCGAGGTACAATCGTATTTGCTCCAACCCCTCTGACAGAGACCAACACCTACAAGAACTTGACCAAGCTTTCTCAAAACTACAATACCCACACAAGGAAATAAGGACACAGATCAACAGAGCCAAACGTGTACCCAGAAGCCTGCTGCTGCAAGACAAGCCCAAGAAAGAAAACAACAGAACACCACTGGCCATCACCTACAGTCCTCAGTTAAAACCTCTTCAACGCATCATCAGTGATCTACAACCCATCCTGGACAATAATCCCTCACTTTCACAGGCCCTGGGAGGCAGGACAGTCCTGGCCCACAGACAACCTGCCAACCTGAAGCAGATTCTCACAAGCAACAGCACACCACACCATAATAACTCCAACACAGGAACCAATCCATGCAACTAACCTCGATGCCAATTCTGCCCACATATCTACACCAGCAACACCATCACAGGACCTAACCAGATCAGCCACACCATCACTGGTTCATTCACCTGCACATCTACCAATGTCATATATGCCAATAAATGCCAACCAATGTCCCTCTGCTATGTACATCGGCCAAACTGGACAGTCCCTATGAAAAAGGATAAATGGACACAAATCAGATATCAGAAATGGCAATATACAAAAACCTGTAGGAGAACACTTCAACCTGCCTGGACACACAATTACAGATTTAAAAGTCACCATATTGCAGCAAAAAAACTTCAAGACCAGACTGCAAAGAGAAACTGCAGAGCTGCAATTCATTTCCAAATTTGACACAATCAATCTGGGACTGAATGAAGATCTTGAATGGCTTGCTAATTACAAAAACAGCTTCTCCTCTCTCCGAGTTCACACCTCCAATTCAGCTGCTAGAGGAATACCTCACCCTCCCTGATCTGAGATAACAAGCTGGTTCAGGCTGATTGGACTAACCTTGTTACCTCCTACCTAGTTCTAGCCTACTTATCTATACCTACCCCTGGACACTTCCACAGATTGCATCCGACGAAGTGGGTATTAGCCCACGAAAGCTTATGCTTCAATACTTTAATTAGTCTTTAAGGTGCCACAGGACTCTTTGTTACCTCTGCTATTCCAGACTAACACGGCTACCTCTCTGATTCTTGAGGATTATAGTGGATTACACACTAAATAGGAAGCAACAATGTAGTCATACCATTGCAAAAAAAAAAACCCAAAAAACTCTGAACATAATTCTGAGATGCACTAGCAGGAGTGTTGTAAATAAGATCTAATTCTTCCATTTTCCTCAGCACTGACTGGCCTCAACTGCAGTATTGTGTCCAGTTCAGGGATCACCCTACAGCAGGGGTCTCAAACTCAAATGACCACGAGGGCCACATGAGGACTAGTGCATTAACCCGAGGGCCGCATAACTGACACTGACCCTGGCCCCGCCCCTACTCCACCCCTTCCATGAGGCCCTGCCCCTGCCTCGCCTCTTCCCATGCCTTCCCTGCCCCATTCCAACCCCTTCCCCGAAGTCCCCACCCCAACGCTGCCCCCTCCCTGCCCCCAGGGGGTGCAGAAAGGATGCAGGATGCAGCAGGGGCTCAGGGCAGGGAGTTGCTGTGCAGGTGTGGAAGGGGGCTCAGGGCAGAGATTTGGTATGTGGGGTGTAAGAGAGGTGAGGGATGCGGCAGGGGGATGGGTGCAGCAGGTGGGTCAGGGCAGGGGGCTCAGGGCAGGGAGTTGGGGTGCAGGAGGGGTTCTGGGTACGAGCTCCAGCCTGGCGCCACTTACCTAGAGCAGCTCCGGCCCCATACAGCTCCACTCCAGGAAGCTGCTGCAACCAGTCTCTGCAGCCTGGGGGAGAGAGGGAGTCACCCGGAGGGTTCCTCTGCATGTGCTGCTTTTGCTTCCTCCAGACAACTCCCACGAAGCTCCCATTGACCGCAGTTCCCTGTTCCCAGCCAATGGGAGCTGTGGGGGTGCAATGCTTGGAGGGAGGCAAATAGGAGCCCTCTGTCTCCTCCCCCTTCCTTCCCCTCGGAAGGGACAGTGCTGGCAGCCGCTTCAGAAGGGGGGGGGGACGGGGACTTCGCGGGCCACAGGGAAGGGCTTGGCGGGCCACATGTGGCCCGCGGGCCGCATGTTTGAGACCCCTGCCCTACAGGAAATATATGGACAAATTAGAGAAAGTCCAGTGGAGAGTAACAAAAAGGATTAAAGGTCTAGTAAACATAACTCATGAGGAAACATTGAAAAAAATGGGATTTTTTTTAGATCAGAGATGACAAGATTGAGGGGGACATGATAACTGTCTTCAAGTACATAAAGAGTTGCTATAAAGAGAAGGGTGACGAATTGTTCTCCTTAAGCACTGCAGACAGGATGAGAAGCAAAGAGATTAAATTGAAGCAAGGGAGATTTAGATTAGACATTAGATTAGGAAAAACTTCATAACTATCATAGTAATTAAACACTGAAACCAATTACCTAGGGAGGTTGTGGAATCTCCATCACTGGAGGTTTTTAAGAGCAGGTTAGACAAACCTCAGTCCTGCCTCAGTGCAGGGGACTGAACTAAATGACCTATTGAGGTCCCTCCCAGACCTACATTTCTATGAGTCTATGATTATTTATTTTTCCTTCTCCCAGTCACTTTGATAGATATGATGAAATATTTTTTCCTTGTTTTTTCCTTTAGAAGTCTTGATAGCTCTTTGGCCTCACTTTGACAACGTTACTTGACCTGTTTGATATTTTTTCTTCATTCAAACCTGCCGGAGACACTGGCTTAATCCCTTTGTGCTTTTGTATTTTAATAACTCCGATTGCAGTTGGCTATTCTCCAGACAGAACTTTTCTTTTCTTTTTTATTCACGTTATATTCCTGATGGCTGTGAAGTGTCACTGAGCGTCTCCTTTATCCTTGTACCTTGATCTCCAATGATGTCTTTTTTCTTTATAGAGCGGCAATAAAGTTACAAAACACCTAATATCAGTTTACATCATTGTAACTTTGATTTAGAGCTGTAAACACAAATACCTACAAAAGACTTTTATAATATTATGGGCCTGAGCCATCCTATTAAACAGATGAAAGAACAAAACACATAGAGCCAGATCTTTAACTGGTATAAATCAAAGTACCATTGATTTTAACGGAGCTGCACTGCTTTACACCAGCTGAGCGTTGTCTTTGCACTCTTAATTGTCTGAGGAAGCTGAGCCCAAGTTCTGTTAGAAACACTGCTGATCATTAAAACATGCCAGTTGGCCTGTTAAAGCAGTTGATTTTTCTCAGTATTTGCAATATTAACTAGGTATTCTTTATAGCACCATTGTAGAGGAAATAGATCTACCGTTTGCTGAACACGATGGACCATACTGAGCTACTGATTTTAAAGCAACTAGTTTCAATGGGGTGGTTTATTTGCTTAAAAAAAAAAAAAGAACACCAAAGTCATGGAGGCACAGAGTGATCAAATCAAAGCTAATTTCATTGGTGAAATGTCTTATTTTTCTTATAACAAATAGAGATGAGTTTTCACCATAACAAATAAGTTTTCTTCCAATGCCATAAACTTTTCAATAGAATTAACAAGAGAAGCTTTTCACCTTCCTTTGCATGATGGGACATGGGTCACTTGCAGGCTTCAACTAGTGTACATGGTGGATTCTCTATAACCTGAAGTCTTTAAACGACAGTTTGAGGACTCCAGTAACTCAGCCAGAGTTTAGGGGTCTATTACAGGAGTGGGTGGATGAGGTTCTATGGCCTGCAGATGTGCAGGAGATCAGATTAGATGATCACAATGATCCCTTTGGCACTTAAAGTCCCTGAGTAAGCTTTTTGTACATTCAAGGCCAGATTGGTAAATCTGAAATTATTCATGTGCATTTAGAAAACTTAAATGCTCATTCATTACATTTTCTTTAATGGTAACTTTTCCAAAATTTTGAAAGCATTAATGACTGGATCCTCATCTGATGTAAATTAGCACAATTGTACTGAAATCAATCAAGCAATGCTGGTATAAACTGGTTGAGGATCTGGCCCATGCTGTTTCACAATTTATTTTCACAATAAATCCTAAATCTGAAGGACAGAACTAGTAATGGAACTAAATCACTTTGGAACTTGGAACTCCTGCCTCTAAATCTCTGCTTTCACAGCTATAATCCCTTGATTTAGAAAACTTTGCCTTTGACATCCTGCACCCTGCAAAATAAATTTGTCTGTTTAAGATCTCCTTCAAAAAACCTACCACACCTTAATATGCAACAGGTCTGTGGAACCACAGAGAGGCACAGATGTACCGTTAGGTCCTTGAGCTGCTTATATCTAAGTCGTACTGAAGTGGCAAGAGAGATGTTTTCTAAGAGTATTTATTTATGCATTTCAGTGTATTTTATCCCGTGATGTGGAGTTGTCAGTTTTTCAACTTTCTCTCCTGTAACGTGTACTGACACAGTGAGCATTTTCCATCTTTCTAAGAGGTGTCTGGAATGTAGTGCTGAAAACCCTGAATATTTGGGTTTGCATCTTTAGAACTAGTTGACCTGAAAAAAAAATTAAAATATACAGTATTTGCAGATTTCCTGAAGGAGATATCAGTTTTGAATAAAACATATAAGCTTCAGTCCTCTGTTTTTTAAATAAATGTTTAACTTGAAAATTTGTCCTAAAGCACTTTAGTGATCATCCCACAACTGTATTATTATTCAGAATATGGTTCAAACAAATTTATCAGTATAACATTTTAGTATTTTATAGTATTTACATGTTATATGGTAAAGTGGCTTAAAATATACAAATACAAACTAGTCTATTAACATTGCCTAGTTAAAAATAAGGAGTTATGACAAGTGACTTCATTAACAGATTATACAAATATAAGCAAAATGAAGCTGAGTCCATTGACAATGATAATATTTGCTGTCACAATCATGCTGGAATTTGGCCTGCAGGAGATTATTATATATATATTATATAGATTATTATATACTAGTGTAAAAGCCCGTGGACACAGGCCAACAGTAACGCCCCCCCCCCGCTCAACCCCCCCACTCCAAGCCCCCCCGCTCAGCCCCCCACTCCAAGCGCGCCCTCCGCTCAGCCCCCCCACTCCAAGCGTGCCCCCCGCTTAGCCCCCCACTCCAAGGCCCCCCCGCTCAGCCCCCCCGCTCGTTCAGCCTCCCCTCCCCCCAAGCCCCCCCCGCATGTTCAGCCTCCCCTCCTCCCCCCACGGCCCTCCCCCCCGCTCGTTCAGCCTCTCCTCCCCGCCCACGGCCCTCCCCCCCGCTCGTTCAGGCTCCCCTCCCCCCCCATGCCCCCCCACTCATTCAGCCTCCCCTCCCCCCACGCCCCCTCTGCTCATTCAGCCTCCCCTCCCCCCCACGCCCCCCACGCTCATTCAGCCCCCCTCCCCCCCACGGTCCCCCCACTCATTCAGCCCCCTCCCACCCACTCCAGGGCCCCCGCTCGCTCAGCCCCCCTCCCGCCTACTCCAAGGCCTCGGCTAGGCTGGGCGCAGCTGGCCGTGCCGTGCCCGGGTGCCTCCGTCCCGCCGTCCCAGCGCCCCCTTCCCGCATCCCGCCCGGCCAGAGCCCCCTGCCTGCGCCTATTGCGCCCAGCCACCCTCCTGCCCTAGGCCCCTGATCTAGACCCTGCTTCCCTCTCAGCGGCGTACGCGCGGTGCCCATGATGTACTGCCGAACTACACCTCCCAGCATGCCGTTAGTCCGGGCCATCTCTACTGCGCATGATGGCTTCACACAAACTTTTCTAGCCGATTATTAAATAGGATACATACACACATATACATATATACATACACATATTATATATATATATATGTATGTATGTATATATACACACACACACAATTTCTATTCACTGGCATATAGTTGTAATTATATTACATTATTCTAGCTGTCACAATCATGCCGGAAGTGCTTCAGAATATTTCTAATAGGGACTATTAAACATGCATTTTACATTCTTGAAACTCATGTACTTGAGTATATTTTTGAGAGCCCTTTATTATGTGCCACAAATAAGGATGTCTGATTTTTCCATTCAGTTTAAGTTATAAGACTCAGCAGGAAATTGCATCTTTGCTGATGTTGCAATATTTTACTATATAGGGCCGAAGTTTCAGAGGCCTCATTGCAGGCTACATTTATGCACGCACAATTATTTTTTTCACTTTCACATATAAATTATAGAAATCACATGCACAAACCCATCAGAACCCATATCCTTCATCTTTCATGAACAAAACTCTATTTATACACATAACTAGTCAAACAGGGACCATGCTTAGAAAATTTGAGGTATAAAACATCAGAAGACAAACTATCCAGCTGACAGAGTTAATAATGCTGAAGCCAGAATAGAAAAGCTGATGACCTAAATTTTTCAAATTGGATCTGAAAATAAAAAATTTGAGGTCAAATTTAAGAAGCTCCATTATAATGTACAGCACGAAACCCTTAAAAGGAAAAGCAGCAGTTAGGCTGCGTGCTTAAAGAAAAGTTAAAGCTGCATTATAAAGTTGTCACATCTGAAAATCATGTGGGGGCTCAATAGCATGGAAGGCAGAGTGGCTTAGTGGGAGTACAAGGACACATGGGGATTGGGGCAGCTATGCCTGACTGAATGGTAGAGGCTAGGGGTCAGCTAGGGTCTGCATCAGGGGGGCTCCCCCACTCCCTAACAATTCCCCCGCCATCCAAAAAAATCTGTTCCATACTTCTCTCACCCACACCCAACAACCCTCCAGGTTCACTCCCAGGCTCCTTTCCAGCAATTACTTCCCTCCTCCTCAATTACCCCGACTCCCCCAAGCCTTTACACTGCTTCTGAGGGGTGATGGAAATACATTTCTGTATTGTAGTTAAAATTAATTATTACTCAAAGTTCCGTGTAAATATGCCTAGTGCAGAATATAGATGTCAAAAATATTTCCTGAATCTTTTCTGGCAGCCAGTTCTGGGAGCCGCATGGAGCTAGGGCAGGCAGGAAGCCTACCTTAGCCCCAGGCCATCATTGTGCCGCTGACTGGACATTTTACATCCCAGTTGGCAGTGCCCACTAGAACTGCCAGGGTCCCTTTTCAACTGGGTATTCCGGTCGAAAACCGGACACCTGGCAACCCTATGCAGGAGTAAGAATATCAGATGTTCATGATTAGGACCAGATGCAATCAAACATCAGCAAGACCCTAGTCACAGGAACTCTAGAATTTTAATATTCTTATCTGAGTTCTTGTCTCTTAGTCCCACTTCAAACAACACTTGTATTGACTGCAAAGCTCAAAGGGCGACAAGTAGTGAAGATGTTCAGGTTTCAAAACGCCTTCCAATCACTTTGTCTGTGGACTGCTATAGTAATAGATTTTCAATGAAATCTGTGTTCTTTACTTGTCTTGCTCACTGCTAGACCTGGTCAGAAAACAATCACAAAAATATGTTTCTATATTTGTTCTGATGAAAGTTTTCCAACCTGTCCTACCTCGTTATCTACTTTACTTATTCTTGGGCTGGTTTAAATCAAACTAGCTCCACTGGAACCTCTTGAACCACCCTGATTTACACCCGCTGAGGATCTGGCCCTATGTAGTTACGCTGCACCCGCCACAGCAATATCTGAACACAAGATCTGAGAGCTGCGTCTGAACAATTATTCTGTAGACTCAGAGATGCTGAGCATTTTTCATTCCCACTTACGTAGTGTGTGAGAGTCCCTGTACTCGGCACTTGTACAAAAGAGAGACCGCTATCTAGATGTTATAATATATAGATGACTGGCTGGACACTCAGCTGCTTTAAATCAACATTGCTCCATTCACGTTAATAGAGCTACGATGATTTAGGCCAGC
This sequence comes from Sternotherus odoratus, assembly GCA_032164245.1. Lineage (NCBI taxonomy): Eukaryota > Metazoa > Chordata > Testudines > Kinosternidae > Sternotherus > Sternotherus odoratus. Next base: position 15,793,214 of record JAVMKO010000007.1, on the reverse strand, counting down.
TGAAGTGCTGGCCTGATATGTTTTGTACTCCTAATGAATTTAGTTTTATTGGTTACCCTTTTACTATCGCTACTCTGATCAATACTTCAGTGAATCTAGGGATACTGTCCTTTATTAATGGTACTACGTATGTCATTTACCGGCATTAATAGTTCTATAAAAAACACATTTCACTGAAACTCCTCACATTCAGTACATCACCACAGGAAATATTTATGAACCGAGGACAAATTAATCTCTACGGACTGACCGTATGTTTAGTTTTGTGAACTGTCCTTGCTCTCTAATGGTTCCAATCTGCTTCCACTGAAGTCAATAGCATTTTTGCATATATTTAAATACTAGCAGGATCAGGCTGTTATAATGGTGGACAATGATACACAAGCACAAAAGGTACACTATGTAAAAAGAATTTTTTTTAAAAAAGGAAAACAAATGCCAGAGAATCATTATTATGGACACAAAACCTTTGCCTTATTTGTAGCTACTGCAACTTCAAAATTCAAAAATTAAAAGGGCCACTAGATAGTCAAAAGTATGGAATAGGAGCCTATTATCTATTTGGGTCAATCTCACCTGTAGTACAGTGCTGTGTACATTTAGAGCACTATAGAAATCATAAGAAAAAGTACCTACACCTGAAAAAACGTCATCACATCACAGCTAGAAACAAGACAAACCTTTACAATCTTGGCATGAGGCAAGAGCTAATCCTTTCCCCCTCCATTTAAATATTTAATAACATTTGAAATAATAGAGCAACATCCATGTCCGTGATAGGTGAAGACAAACAATCAAGCAACACAATGCTTCTTTTCAGCTAACTTTCATTAGCTCTGTCAATGGTGAGCCCCTGGCTTCATGTCAGTAGAACATAAATGTGCAGCCCCAATGGCATAATGAATGATCATAATTGCAAGCAAAATGAAATGGATAAAATGCCTCCCTTGCCACTATGTCACTCAGATGAAACATAAAATGAAAACAAAAACAGCAGGTTGTGTGTCAGAGGACAGATCATGGTCATGGCTTCACTGTCAGTGAAGTTAATCATTGCGTTTAGTCACTCATTTGTATCAGGTCCAGGGACTTTCACAACCCACTTCCTATAATTGCACTTTCTTTTAGGACCAGATCCTAAATCCATTGAAGTCAATGGGATTCATTTCAATAGTCAGCGAGACTTGGATCCATCCCACTTTGCCTCTCTGAAGGAGGATTTAGGAATAAAAGTGGTACCCAGCTGAAGTGCAGGTTGAACTGTGGTGGCGCTAACAAAGGCAGACATATAAACTTATATAGATAAATTCATGGAGGTTAAGTCCATTAATGGCTATTAGCCAGGTTGGGTAAGATATGGTGCCCTGAGCCTCTGTTTGTCAGAGGGGGGTGATGGATGGCAGGAGAGGGATCACTTGATCATTTCCTGTTAGGTTCATTCACTCCGGGGCACCTGAAATTGGCCACTGTCAGTAGACAGGGTACTGGGCAGGAAGGACCTTTGGTCTGACCCAGTATGGCCATTCTTATGTTCTTATGGTATCAGTATCTCTCTCAATGCAATGTCAGTCAGGTATTCAGTGATTTAGCATTTCCCCCTTTTTAAGATTGGTGGTATAACCCACATAAACATCTCAGCATATATAGCAGGCCTGCACAACTCGGAAAGCAGTGAGGGCCATATTACTGCAAAAAAACCAGCTGGGGGCCGAAAAGCACCACCCTCACCCCGCCCCCATTTGCTTCCCCCACCCCCCACTTGGCTTGCCCCACCCCTACTCACCCCCTGTGGGCCGCACAGTGAGCCCATGCGGGCCGCATGTTGTGCAGGCCTGATATATAGTATACATGGGCCCCAATCCTGAAAATACTCATGAACATGCTTAACTTTACACATGTGAGTAGTCCCACTGACGTCACTCATGCTTAAAGTTAAGCATGTGCACAAGTGTTTTCAAGATCAGGGTAACCATTGTGGCAGGGTGCTGGCCAGGAGTGCCTGAGCCAGCCCTGCGGGCCCTTTAAGAGGGAGCAGAAGCCTGCAAACCTCCCTTGCAGAAAAGGCTAATTAGCCACCTGGGCTGCAGAGGGCTCAGGTTTGATGAGTGGCACCTGGCAGCCTCCTCAGAGGGATAAAAGGCCTGCCAGGAAGTAAGCCCAGTGTGGTGGTGATGGTATAGAGTGTGGTGGTGATGGTATAGAGTGTGGTGGTGGTTGGAGCTATTCAGAGCTGTGTGTTAAGAGCTGTTTAGAACTGTGTGTTTAGAGCTGGACTATGTAGAGCTGCAAGCTGAGCTACATAGAGTTGTATGCTGTAAACTGTAGAGTTGTAATTGGAAAGAAGGACTGTACAAAGCTGAATATATTGGTGGTGGGGCCTGCACTGTGAATAAAAGAGCACTGTTTGGAGCAAAGAAGGGTTCCCTGCCTGTTCCTGAGAAGGGGTGAGAGAGCGGTCTGTCACACGATCTTTTTTTCTTTGCTTTGTATCACTATTCAGACACGTACAGAGAAGGTGTGGGCATTGGGTAATATTGGCATCAGGTGCCATCTTCTGATGGATGCTGCAGGGAGAACCCAGCCACCATATTGAGCAACTTATTCTTTGGAAAGAAGCTTCTGAATGAATTTCCTACTCAAAGTCTCCACAAGATGGCCATTCTCAAATTAAAGTAGGTACGTTTTTAAATCTCATGATTATAATGCAAAATCATTATGTGAAAGAAATGTCAAAAAATCCCATTTTGTCTCAAAAATGGTTGTATAGCTCAGGAGGGAAAAAAGCCGAAACATTTTTTTCCCCTGAAAAATTGAACTACTTTGAAAATTCAAAATGAAATGGGCAAATATTTGAGTTTTTAAAATACTGTTTAGAAGATTTTGCACAGCTCTGCTGGATAATACGAACAGACTTCCTAGACAAGAAAACAAAATATATTTTATTTAAAAGCCAATTCTGCTAACCACCATCCAGTGTGCGCTGTTATTTTTTGTACATAGGATGGTGTTTACATAACAATGAAGTGTCATGATAACAGAACAGGCACCATACTGACAGCAAGGTTAAAGGAGAGCAGCGTAAGCCTCTGGCCTGATCTACACTACAAAGTTCTGCCAGCATAGCTGTGTCAGATAGAAGTATGCGGAATTCACAAATTCACACCACCAGTGCGACGTACCTGTGCTGTCAGAAGCCCTAGTATAGAAGCAACTGAGCTTACAGAAGAGTTTTAGCTGGCTCTTACTTGGATGTAGAAGGGAGTAGCATAAAACCCTTCCACTGCACCTCTGAAGCCACATTATACCTGCTCAGAATGTGGTGCTAGCCACACATATTGCTGCCTAATGCAACCCCTCATGAGCATGTGGGCACGGAATTAGTATGGAGAGTTGGAGCCAGAGATCTGTCCCCTCGCTCAAAGATGCTGGTCAATTAATCTTGCTTGATGAGAATGGGGCATGAGGGGAGAATAGATTCCTTTTCTGTAACAGATTATTCCCTTTCTAGTGCAAAGGGGAGCATGAGAGGATCTGTGATTCAAAGATTATCTCTAGTTCATGATGCCTCCCAGAGCTCCTTTTGGGGTGGTGCAATTTACACATTAGGTACAGACCTGAGTAATGGATAAAGGCACAGTCTAGTCCTAATGTTAGTGGTAAAGTTCCCAATGAATTCAGAAAGATCAAGACCACATTCAGTGTATCGTAATACATCATAGAATCCCAGTATGAGTGCTGCCCAATCAGATATTCCATGGGAAAGACATTGTTTGCACACAGTGTCTTTTAGTTTGTGGGTTTTACTGAATTAGCTTTTCAGAAGAGCACTTATCTAACCCCATGTACCTTCTCTCTGCTTTTGGGCCAATGTTCCCTGTAAGACCTCTGAAGGGAACCCCAAAGTGTTCAGAAAAGACAGAAAAGAGCTCGCATGTAAAAGAAGCCATTTGTCTTAGCCATTAAGTCTTTCTCAACCAGTCACCAGTAATGTAATTAGTATGGGCTGAAATACCTGGTACTAAACACACACTGAATCTGGTATCAATTCTCAATCAGCAGGAAGGGAGGAGGATTCGAGATACCGGCTGGAGGCAAAGGAGAAGCACTCACAAAAAGTGCTTGCTGGGTCCTGGTGGAGTTGGAAGAAGAAAGAGGAGTGACTGAGCTCAGGTCTGCACAATTTTACAGAGGTATTTGTGGAAGGAGAGTGATGAGAGAAAATACAACATTGGCGAAAAAAGCCAGCAGGACAGGGGATAAGCCACAAATCCGATTAAAGCATCTTCACCCAGGTGACTTTCTTTCCTCTATCTTTTTAATACAAGCACCTGTTCCTTTGCTGAGCTGCCAAACTGTCCTTCCCCAACAAAATGGCAAAGTTTTCACTCAGTTGACACATGTTCTCAGAACAGCTTCAGGCATTTAGGAGAGCAAAGCCCCTGTGTGTGAGCACACAAGGTTGCTAAACACACTCGCTGATTTTCACAACACATGACGGATATCAAGCCCTTCTCAATATGGCCACTTTGCTTTGGATTTGGACAATGTGAAGTACAGCTTAGACTCTCTGGCTCAAATCCTGAGTAAACAGGCCTGGCCTAGGGGAGCTCAGCACAGATGCAGGGAACAGAACTCTCTTCTGCAGAATTGTGGAGCAACAGCTGCTCCTCTGCACTATTACTATAGTAGAGGATTCCACTCCCCCGAGATGTGGAAGTTTGTCTAGTGGATCCACATATTCACATATCCATTTGCCATGCTGTGATCCTCCCTTCCACATAAAGATCCTCCCCCGCCCAGGTTGCTGCACATACACTGGGCTAGGCAACTGCTCTCCATTCCACAGGGGCGTGCCTTCCCACTGCATCGACAAAATGGTGCCATTGTGCTTAAAGCACAAGGGGATGGGGCAGGATGTGGATCTCTGTAGTTTGCATAATGGAATATTTTTCAGGGCATCCATGAAAGGGATAACAGGGTCCATATTTCTGAACTGTTGAATTTCAACAACTACACTGTGTTCCTGTTAGTTATTTACAACCGTCACATCTTGTAGGGCAGCAATAATTAGTGCACAAATGCTTCATTAAGGGACTGAACCCAAAGGCCATTGAAGTCAGCAGAAAGATACCCACAGACTGAACAATGTAGGTGCTAATGATCAGCATATTAAAACAAAACAGGAGATACTTAGATAATATATTATGGCACAATTCAATAACTATGGGCTATCCATTTTCTGCAAACAAGGACAAACCAAACTTTTGGAAATAAATAAGCAAGCAGATGTGGAGCAGTCACCTAAACTTCTAAAGGAAGAAAATTCTCTCTATCTATGTGCTCCTTTCTCATGCATCTGTCCACAATTTCCAAATGTGAACCAAATCAGTCTCCTTTATCCTTGTGTCAAGAGAGATGGGATAGGAAGGAATGTGGCTTTTAGCTAAGAAGATCTTTTCTTACATCAAGAGAAGGAAAAGGAAATGATTAAAACATATAAATAGTGGTTTCTGTAAGTGGCCACTGAGGATCAGATCCTCACTCATGCAAATTGGCAACTCCAGGGACTTACGCCAACTGGTGTTATATCAGGAAACAAGCATTTTGGACAAAAGAGGATAACAGTAGGTAACCAGCACCGGTGTTTGGAGGAGATTTGTTGTGGACAGAGGATTGGAGGAGTCTCCATGGTTTCAAATACGGTATTGATATAGAAACACTTGCTAGTTTCCCTTAAGATAAACTGATCTTAATCAGTATATAATATAATTCCTTCATGCTGCCTTACACTTGAATTATTTTACCCTATTCATACATAACATGAATTCACTGCAAATACTAAGGCAAGTTAACTGCACATCTCGCTTAATCATAGAAAATATTTCAAAAGATTTTAAGTACCAGTAATGAAAGCATCTAACTTCTCACTGCTTTTCTGAATTTCAAACCTTTAGAGCCTTGATTAAGATACTTGTTTTACAAATGTCCTAAAATACAAAAGAATGTAGATAATGCCTGACCCAAAGGTCTTTGGATCAAGCTAGGAATTGTATGGCAAGTGATCTGTGCTACATCTTTGTAACAACACCGTTACTCATGATCAGCTTTTCACATTCCATTTGAGTAGCCACAAGCAGGTGAGTTTATTGACCTGTAAAAAGGCAGATTCTCTTGAGCACTGTATAATGGGTAGAGTAAGTCTAGTAGCTGTGTAATTAACTCACAATTATGTAAGCAATAAAGGCATAATTTAAGATTATTAAGAAATTTAAAATGATAAGGAATTTTCTGGCATTTAATTAACATTTACCAAGACAGTCTACAGCAAATTAAATATCAATTAATAAAAATACTGACATTTAGTTGGATACTCTATTAGTTGTCACAATTATTAACTCGATATTGCTGGCTTTTTAAATTCCAATTAAGCGCCTAAATATTCCTTACAATTTTTATGTGCTGAAAATCTAATTATATTTGTGTCTTATAATTTTAACTTGATTACACATCATCTTTCCTATTAAATCTCAATAAATGTTCTTTTAACTGTCAATTGATGCTTAATTGACACAAGTGTCTAATAAAACCACAGACTTATTTTTTACTTTATAAATAGCTGAACTCTTAGATATAATGTTTTCCCTTTACGGTGCCTGGAGTGTTAGTATCCCAGTGCGTATGCCTGAATTGAGGGCTCTGACTTGCTGGAAGTTGTTTGCATCCTTACTGATTTGGGAACAAAGGCCTAGCTTCTCAAAAGTATTTAGGTGCCTAACTGCCATTGCTTTCAGTGGAAGTTAGGCACCTAAATAGATTTGAGATCTAGGCCAAAGTTACCCTTTCAGGCAACTAACCGAATGCATGGGACGCCAATGCCCTAAACAATAAACGTAGGCTAGAGCCTCAGATGACCTAAATTGAAGATGCCCCATTGACTTAGTCAGAGCCACACTGAAACCAGCTGAAGATATGGGCCAATACTTGTTTTCATAGAACATGGGGACCATGAGCCTTTTACAGATCATACAGGATTCTGTAAATGATGCTTCAGAACATGGCAGGGACACTATTAAGACAATTCTTGAATCATTTAGTGAGACAAGACTTTTATTTATGCCTAAGGGTTAGGAGAGCACCCACTGTTCCTCCCCACCTCCAATATGCAGCGGCCCAGGACAGGAGTAAGTGGTTCAGTTCCATATTTAGCTCTATGATTATATGACTTAGTGTCAGAACATAACTACAGTGTCATTTCAGTACATTCTGTCTAAAGTTAATAACCTTGACTCTGCCCTCAGCCACACAAAGGGGCCAAAATGTGGTGGGAACAACCCCTCTGGGGAATATTCATGAGACAGGAGGGTTCTCTCGACAGTGTACAAGCAACACATTGGCTTTCTGCCACATGCCCTTGCAGTCTCTAGTTTGAGAGATGTGGCCAGAGAGCTGCTATGCTCCATCTATTCTTGGCCGTAATAACTGCCCACTGGATACTCTTGGTATCCAAGAGTTAAGTTAGAGCTGTTCCAAAATCCACAGGGACACAAAAATGGTGTGCAGGCACATTTGTCCTTCCCTTTTAGCTGCGTCAAGTTAATTTGTCCAGAAGTTAGAGTCAGGGACAATGTATTGTAAAATATAACCGATCCATTTGAGCATGCGGACTGCATACCAAGAACTGCACCTCAGCAACAGGAATACACATAAAAACCAACCAATCAAAAATACCCTGATACTCCTTTCCCACCCCCGCCCCCTACCCTGGTATTAAAAAGTGAGAAAGATCTCATAAATTCATATCATATCATATTTTAAGCATAACTTTTTACCTAAAGCAGGAAAGAATATTAAAATTCAGCTACTTCTGTTTCAGTGGCTGCAGTATTCTTTTCAGTTCCTACCTTGCCCTGCTGTGCTGTGTGACGCTGAAACAGATACTGAGTTTCATCCAGAAGTGGCAACATTTCAGTAGTGGGTACAAGAATTTACATACAGATATAGGTACTAGAACTAAAGGTGCTGTCGCATCCCCTGGCTTGAAGTGGCTTCCTTTATATGTAGAGTTTACAATTTGGTTCAATGACTCTCAGCACCCGAATATAATAATTGTTCTGGCACCCTTACATTCATATCTCCACCAGATGCAACCTCTCACAATCCATAGTTAATGGGAAAGGAAAGAGAGAAATAGATGTCAGCATGGGTAATGTTCTTTGGATTCTTTGAGATGCAAGGCTTGGAAGCACTGGCAACTGGCAACTGGCACTGGCAACTGGCAACTGGCAACTGAAAATGCCCTTCCAGGGTTCAGGAAATATGGAGTGATCAGGAGAGGGGGAAAGCGGATAGCAAACAAACCGACCACGCTGGTAACTATAGTGCTAGCCATCCAGTAAAGTCCTTACACATGTTTAGACTTCCAAAAATGCTGTTCCTATGGGATCCAATCCCGTTGCCCATTAATAGTAGGCTTGAAGTTGCTAGGGCTACTGGTATGAATAACTGTTGAAGGACCAGATCTATGGTGCATGTGCTGGTAATAGTCACTATCACAAAGAATAGCTATTATTACACCTGGAATTCGCCACACATTTGTTTTCCTCCAGCTGGCTTCTCGAACATAGCGTTTAGCACTGAGAGCAGCAGAGAGAAAAGCGCAGACTGATCTGAGAAGTGAAGGTACAAGAAACACCAAAGCCCTTTAGATAACTCCAATTTTAATATACTTCTGGGTTGTTTAATTAGAGAAACAATTTAGAGTTCAACAGAAAACTAATAAGAAGTACTTCAATTAGACCTATTTAAAAAAATACAATTGAGAAGCTGGGATACATCACTTTGCTCTCTTGATAAATGAATGGTTATTTAAGAGGGGCAGGCGCTAGTGCAATGGATAAATGAGGAAACAAAAGATTTTTCCCCCCTTCACACGTTAAAGACTATAATCATTCCCTGTGCAGTATCTGCGATAAATAAGCAAAAAAGAAATAAATTAGGGTTATTACGCTTTGATGCGGACTATATGTCAAGCCAATGAAAGTCAAAACTCACTTTTATTGGGCACAGATTTCCTGGAAGCTTTTCAATCACATAAAGATAAAAGCTATAATTATTACTTTTGGCTTAGCACCATCAGTCAATCAGTGGCTTCATACACACACTGCACACACATAGCACCTGAAACCCAAATTTTATTTTCCTTCAGCTTGCTGTGCATTATAGGGAAAGAGAGGGGGTAAAAACATGTTTTTTTTTCAGGTAGGTACTTGTGTTATTTATAGTTTTCCCATTCCCAAAGGCCTCTGGCAGCTGCCCTCACATACAGAGGAAGGCACAATTCCCAGAAGACTGGACATTTACAAGCTGCAAATGAGCAGCTGCACAACTTGCCTGCCTCTAAGCTTCCCATTAGGAACGTGCTAATCCATATATATTTGCAAATTGTTATGATTATTGCTCAGAAATGGCATCAGTTGCAGCTGCAGCAGTTCGGAAAACATCGCAGACTTATGATGGCTGGAACAACAACACAGAAATTATAATCATCTGACATCCATCACTATTGCTCCTTCAGCTGATTACACCAGCCAACAAATCCCAGGCATGCAGACTGTAAAAGGGAGAGCATTAAGAGCCCAAGCCACTAAATCTCTCTCTCTTTCCTATCCCCCACTCTCAACCTTTTCTCTTTCAGGGCCTAATCCTCTAGTGCTGAATTCAGTGGGAGTTTCCCCCCTATTAACTTCAATCGGCCAAAGATCAGTCTTCTACTCTCCCCATTCTTTCATATCTTCTCTCATTTCTCCCCCCCCCCCTCTCTCTTTTGGCATGTTAGTCCTGTGCTGTGGGGACCTGTTTGAGTCTAACTGGAAGAGTACTCCAAATCAACCTTTGAATCCCAGCCATAGCCACAGACTCCAATGAGAAACTGAGGAACTGAAATTAATTTTCAAATTGGACACTATTAACCAGGGGCTTAACAGAAGCTCAGATTGGTTCTTTCATTACAGTAATTAATTGCATTTCCTGAGTTACTGACAACAGATCTCCATTTCAAAAGGTGTAGTTTTCTCCTAGTGATAATGGACCATCTACATTTAACAGCCCTCTTAGAATTGGTATGCTAATGTACAATTTTTTTTTCTTTTCTTTTTCTTTCTGTGTGTATAAATGCATTTTACTTCTGTTCCATTCTATGCATCCGATGAAGTGAGCTATAGCTCACGAAAGCTCATGCTGAAATAAACTAGTTAGGTGCTACAAGTATTCCTCGCTTTCTTTACGGCTACAGACTAACACGGCTGCTATTCTTTAACCAGCAGTAGTTTGTTTGAACAAATGTCTCTCCAGCAAAAGTGTGTGTTGTACATGTTTAAACAGACGTTTTCGCTCAGACTGGACACTGGCAAATGCCTTCAGGCTGCACGTTCTGGTACATTTTGACCACAGACAGGGATAGTTGGGACACACGTCATGAGGCATGTCTCATAACAAGCTGGTTCAGCCTAATTGGACTAACCTTTTTACCTCCCACTTGGTTCTTGCCTACTTTTCTATACCTGCCTCTGGACACTTCCACTGCTTGCATCCGACGAAGTGGGTATTAGCCCACGAAAGCTTATGCTTCAAAACGTTATAGTTAGTCTTTAAGGTGCCACAGGACTTTGTTACCTCTGGTATTTATCCTGTGTCTTTGTTTGGCTGAGCCTACCAAATTGGAGTAGGAGAGTCAGCTCAGCAGAATCTATTTTCCACTGGGTTTCTCAGAGAGCTGGTGAGTTTTAATTAAGCGCTCTGAGAAACAATCATAACCATTTGCAAATATGTGAGAGACTGGGAGAGCATGACAGGAAAATGAAGAAATAAAGAGGAAAAAAAGTAGTCTCCTGGCTGCTGTGCTTAACTCTGAGAGCAGTGGCCTAGTACAGTTATTACTCCCTGTAGTCTCTTTGGGAATTATCTTAATTTTAGATTTGGCTGCCACTGACATAAGTATCTAAGATTTTATACAGAGAAATTACTTTGCATATCACAATGGCTGAGCCGTCTTGTGCACATGGACTGAGGTCCATAAAGCAGAAAGCATCTTAGCAGGAAGGTTTGCAGACTGCTGTGTGGAATGGAACAATAACCCTTCTGAATGACTGAGGAGTTTAAATCTGGAAGTGGCAAATGGAGGGTTTTACTCCCTGTTCACGATTTTTTTCCCTAATTTCAAATTCACATATTTTAGGCGTTCCACACCAACAGTCTTACCAATAGCTGCTGTCAACAGATCTTCAGGCCACAGGTTCATATCACCTTCTTTTTAGTACTGGTATTGCCCAAACAAGCTATTTTCCTTTTAATGTCACCAAAAAGTCATGTGAGTAATAGCATGGTTCCAGCTGCTCCATTTTAAACTTCTCTACATGGCTGACTATTAACCTCCATGTATATGGCCCTAAATCTGCAAACACTTAGATTCATGAGAAACCTTATGCAAACAAGCAGCCTTTATTGGCTTCAGCATATCAGAGTTTGCAGTGCAGATTTGCAAGAGTTTGGTGCAAAATTCCATTCTCAGTTACTCTTCCAGAACCCTAATGACACTGGTGTGGCTGTAAAAGACTGTAAATAGCACTGTGCTACCATTACAGACTTAAGACTGATCTTATGAAGTGCCAAGTGACCTCAATTCGCATTGAAATGATTGCAAAGTTAGGTTTTAGGATTCACAAGACATCAGTGATCAGATGAGTTTCTGTGGTTATACATTTATTATTAATATTATTAACATTTATATTGTAGCAGGGACTAAAAGCCACATCTATGTTGGGCCCTACTGTACTGTATAAACATATGATCCCAGTCCATATAGTTCCAAGGAGCTCATAGTCTAAAACATTATTATATTCAGTACAAATCATCTTCATTTAAGATATGTCTTACAGTTATTGCCTCTCTGATTTTCCTTCTTGCTTTAAAGTATTTTAATTAGGAACAGGACTAAGAAATTGCCCTACATTTCCAAAAGTGATAACTCTATGAGAACTAGGGATCTCTAAAAAATGTTATGGGTTCCTATTTATTTATTTGGGTTTAAATATTGTTAAAATTAGATTTCATTAATATTTCATTTCCAAGACAACTAGGTGCTGGATGAAAGAAGCAGAACAGTAGCTTATTTCAAAGCTCACTGAAGTCAGTGGGCATCTTCACAATGACTTAAATGGGCTTTGGATCTGGTCCCAGCACTGGAGGAGGATGTCCTAGCATGTAAATGAGGAGACCCATTAAAATAATTTGATTATATCTGGGCTGAATGTAGGTCTGCTATGTAATATGAGGACCAACCAAAGATATATCCCTTAAATTCTGCCAAAAAGATAAAAGGAAGTTTTAGAGGTTCCAAGTGAGACTACTGTGGTGATATTAAACCACAGGCGAGGAAGTAGAGAAAAATAAAGCCCTGACTGAGGTTCACAGATGTGCGCTGCCCCATGGGCATGTGATAATTGCAAGACCATAAGTCTTAGAAAGAAATTACAGGCTACAGGATGGCCTTCTAGGATTACACAGTATATACAAGTGAACTCAGAGCACTATATTTGCTGAAGTGAAAAAAAATAAAAATATTGACTTTTTCTTGCAGGGTTAATTAACAGTATCTTGCAAAGATATTCATCGTTTTGTATAAATCATGTCTGAAGATATTACCTGTGCATTTTAGTCATGTTAATAAAGCACCTTTTTTTAAAAAGTCCCTGATAGAAATGTTTCTGTGGAACGGCTTTTACAGAGGAAATTTATTGTATTATGCCACAGCTGTAAATTTTCTCCCTCCAATCCTATAAATTTCCTCTAAATGTTTAATGGTTTATAACTGTAATTATTCTTGTGTGCCAACATTAAACTTTAAAAAGTTTAATTTGGAGACTATTCGGAGAAACTCATCTTTTTTACAGCCTCATAAATAGTTCTTTGATGAAATGAGCAGAGGCTCAGTGTCTGCCCGAGGTGAATACAAATGACAGGGTGTAGTCTCTCACTTACAAAAAGGGAGCAAATGCTTTGATGTCTCAAGTGATCAGCTGATACTAAGTGCATCAGTGGTGTGAAGTGATGTGTCTCTTGGTGGATATACATGATGCACTCAAGAATCATCATCATTTTCTAGGAAGGACTTCAACTAGGGAGCCAAACCAGCTCTCAAAAGAAAAAGAAAAGCAAACAACCAAAAAGGATAATACATCCAACACCCAAAGTCCTCAACTTCAAAGTAAATAAATGAATACCAAGAGAGATATCAGGCCGATCATGTGATCAGTTCTTCTGGGTGCCTAGTTTGAATATCTAGCACAGAACACAGGACTGTATAATACACTGCCTAGAAAATGTCTTCTCAGCCCTATTCAGTTGCCATATCTTAATTCCCAGGGAAGATGATCAGTATTCCACTTACTCTCCTGATGATACTGCAGTCACTCTTGTAAAAAAGCTGTAAGCATGAAGAACAACATGTTTTCTTGGTGGCAGATGAGAACAGCTGGATAAGCTAGATGGCTCCTGATGGATGTAATTTGTTGATCTTTTCTGAAAAAGAAAAGCACCTATGACTATGTCTGAGCCCTGTTCCATGCACCTTCTGCTAGACTGTGAGGACTTAACTTGGTTAATAATGTATTTGTATCCGAGTTTCTCGAGTTCTCTCCTGTACCCTCTACAGTCATTCTGCTTCCTGGTGTTGCTCATAAATATTGTGACAGGTTGGGTCCCAGAAACCCCAGTTGGGACTGCCACCTGATGTGCTGGGACTACCTCTAAGCCCCTTTGCCCTGGCAGCTTGGGACTTCAGTGCCCTGCCTGGTTGTGCCAGACATGTTAGCTGGCTACAAACACAGACCCAGGTCTGAATCACATCCCCCTAAAATCTGCAGGCTTAACTGAAAACATCTTAAGAAGTCCTCCTGTCTCCAACACCCAGATACCCAGTTCCCAATGGGATCCAAACCCCAAATAAATCCATTTTACTCTGTATAAAGCTTATACATGGTAAACTCATAAATTGTTCACCCTCTATAACACTGATAGAGAGATATGCACAGCTGTTTACTCCCCCCAGTATTAATACTTTCTCTGGGTTAATTAATGAGTAAAAAGTGATTTTATTAAATAAAGTAGGATTTAAGTGGTTCCAAGTAGTGACAGAACAAAGTAAATTACCAAGCAAAATAAAACAAATCACACAAGTTTAAGCCTAATACAATAAGAAACTAAATGCGGGTAAATCTCACCCTCAGAGATGTTCCAATAAGCTTCTTTTACAGACGAGGCTTCCTCCTAGTCTGGGTCTAACAATCACTCCCCCCTCCCCCCCCCCCGTAGTTACTGTCCTTTGTTCCCATTTCTTTCAGGCATCTCTTTGGGGGTGGAAAGGCTAATTCTTGAGCTAGCTGATGCCAAAATGGAGGGGTTTCCCAGGACCCTATATAGTCTCACTTGTGGGTGAAAACCCCCTGTGTTTTCCTATGCAGAATCACAGCTACAAGATGGAGTTTTGGAGTCACATGGGCAAGTCACTTGTCCATGCATGACCCAATTCCCTACAGGCCGATGCCATTGCCCACATGTTAGCCTGAACATTCCTGGGAAAGCTCAGATGTGGATTGGTGTCTCTCAACGTCCATTGCCAGATTAAGTGTTTCTTGATTAGGCACTTACTGAGAATTCTCTTTCCTCAAGAAGCTGACCAATGCTTCACTACTTAAGAGCAAATAATTACATAGCCAATATTCATAACGTTGAATGATGCAAAAATGATACAAGCATACAAATAGAATGAATATATTCAGTAGATCATGATCTTTGCAGAGATATTTTACATGGCATATCCAGCTATGTCATATTTACACTCATAAGCATATTTCTATAAAGCACTATGGAGTCCAATGTCACAAATATTTCCTTCTAAACATGAGGGTTTCCCTCCATGTTCTCTGCACATTGTTACAAGCCAGGAATGCAAACTGCAGGTGATAGAGAACCAGATCCATCAATACGTTACAGCTATTTTATCAATGTGCCTATTAACTCAACTTAACTGACTGGATAGTCTTGGCTAATGGCTGCTTTGCACTGTCAATTTGAAGTAAATATCTATCCAGTGAGCCTGGCCCATAGTCTCATTCACTCACAGTTTGCAAAAGAAAAAGAGACAGGGAACATATAACAGTCAGGTAAAGACACATTCTTTAACTTACATGGTCATGTAACTGCTCTGGAGGGCTAAGAGAAGCATCTAAGAGAAGTCTATAAGTAATGGGCCAACTTCTGTTCTCAGTAACCATTCACTTCTATGACATTCCACCAGTGTAGGAGAGAAAAGCATTTAGCCTTATAGTACTAATATACAGCTTTAAAAGTATAGCGTGAGGCTACATATTTGCAGCTTTTATACTATGAATTTACAAACATTCATTTGTAAGATGAGGGCGGGAAAAGGTCCTCTCCTGAAAGACATTCCCATCACAAATTAGTATTTATCTGCATCACAATAAATTAAGGTGTCTCTCACAATACACAGCAGCACATCCACAAGCAGTTCCAGTTTCCCACTGTGTGGAAACAAAGTGGAACACATAGTCAGTCACGTGCATTTATTTGCAGGGTCGATGCTACATCCTGAGGGATTTGGGGAGTCATGCAAACAAGAGAATCCCCATTGGAGAGCAATGTCTCAATGGAGGAATGGAGAGTGCGATCTTTTCAAGTGAATGTTTGCTTTTAAGCTGTGGCTATGGTGCACTGATAGTGCCTTGTTAATGTGAAAGATTAGGCAAGTGGAGAGATCAGAAGAGGGAGGGACACTGGTGAAAGGAGAGAGAGAAAGAGTGTCTTAGATTAAAGGCATCGTGTAGTGCAACATATTATAAATTATTATTATTATTATTATTTATCCTGGAAATTAGAGGAGTTAAAGGGGACTTGAATTGTAAAGTACATTGTGAAAACTGATTGTTCCCTCAGGTCTAGATCAAACCAGTGCGATCCAAAACATTGTGCTCTCCTTCCCAATCCATCTTCTTAATCCTCTGCTCCTAAAACAACACTGAAATGATTTGTCAGGAAGGACCAAATGATTCTGCTATGCTGCAACTATTTATTTAACAGAACCAACCCTTTCAGATGTCTCTGCAGAGTCTTCACCGGCCCATCTCTCTTCCTCCTTCCCCACAGCACCACATTACAATCCTTTCCTCCCTGAAGACCCATGAACCTGTTACTCCTCTCCGAAGGCAGCCAGCAGAATTGCAACTACTAACTGTATGCCAGTCATCCCCTCATCTTTGGGGGGGTGTGTGTGAGAAGAGTGCTCTGCTACCTATCTTAGTCTCTAAGGTGCCACAAGGATGCTTTGTTGTTTTTGCTGATACAGAATAACATGGCTACCCCTCTGAAACCTTTCTTGCTGCTGTTACTCTCCCGTCAGCTGCTTCTCCGGACCAGTGCTCATCACAACCCAGACAGGGCCTCTTGGTTAACAGAGCACTTTCCCTTTAAGGAGAATAGGGGGACACTTGGCACAAAGGGAAATAAATGTAGGAAAGGAAATTTCTGTGCATGGTTGCCACACTCTTCCTCGGGATACTCTGCACAACTTGATTATACCACCCACATACATATAGTTAACATCAGGTACGGTAGTGACAGTGCTTCATGCCCTTTGTTCCCAGACTGATAGCAAGCTGGCAGCACCTTTATAGATTCACCGAACATGGGAGTGAAAAAGAGCTTAAAAGTGATAAAAGTTAATTGAATCTTTTTGAATGTTAAACCCACCACTGAACTTGAAACAGTTTCAGTTTGGGGTGCAGGTGCAGTTCTTCACAGACCTGACTCTGTCTCAGAATGAATTCTCCTATTCCTCATAACAATAACATGCCCTATTGCTCTGCAATAACAATATTCATAGCCTGGTAAATTATATTATTATGTTATAACTTGCTCTTAATTGCAGGGGAAGACACACCATGATACAATTAACACTTGAGAATCAGCAGTTTTGGTCCTTTCCTTTCCAAAAAGAAAACAGTGTATCCAAAATATCTGGAGGGAAAGGATAAAGTGAAAAAAATATTTCAAAGAGAAGATTAGGGTTGGAAGAGACCTCAAGAGGTTATCTAGTCCAACCCCCAGTCGGAGAAATTAAATAAAATAAGGTTATGGGAAGAACACAAAATTGGGTCATTCGGTCATGAGGCACATCATTATAAAATTATCTTCCATTTAAAATACTATTGTTATAATCTTAAAGACCAGGGCCTACATTTTCTAAAGTGACTAATGACTTTCGGTGTTCAGCATGAGACAGTCCAAAGTCAATGAGACTTAAACATTCCTCGTGAGTAGTTTGCTAATCGGAATCTCTGGCCTTCCCAAGATGCAGCTTTGCCCATACTGCAAAATGCTGCTTTCCAGCGTCTACCATCTACAAAGGAGAGCAGCCATATCAACCAGCTCCTCAAATAACTCAGCTGGTTGGCCATTCATTTCAGAATCCTGTCAACCCTTGTTTTTATAAACTTACATTATCTTAGGCCTTCTCTCGCTTTGCTTCTACCTAAGCTCTTTTATCATTTACCACCAACCCCCTACCCACTTTCTACTCTGGAGTTCCTGAGTTCTGTGATAGGCTTCCATTATATCTGTCTGATTAGCGCTCCATTTCCTTTTGAATCTCATCAGAAATCAAACATGTTCTCCCTATCCAGCATGTTTATTTCTCACTCCCTCTGATATTGTTTCTCATGTTAACTCTGCAAAAAGGTTTTGGGAGTTCATTTGTGTGAACAATTCTGTACAAAATAATGCGCTGTAGTTCTAAAATCTGTTTGTTCTTAAAGAGGAGATTCTGCAAATCCACTGCTTTCTCAGATTTAACCTCTGTAGTTTGAGATCACTTGAAGTTAATAATCTATTTGTAATCATTATACATAAAAACGGCTTTCCGAGGAAAAAGCGTGGGAAAGGATTTTTTTAAGTCACATATGCTTTAACTTGGATACAACTAATTTAGGCAGATAGAAATTATTTAGAAGTTGGAACTGGGTAGAAAATCCCATTTTGTGATTCTCTGCTTTCTCCCCTTCCACACCATATATACATAAACACAGAAGAAAACACTAAGGAACTCTGTCCCTAAGCCACACTATCATATAGAGGAATATGAAGGAGCAGAGGGGAAGTGTTGATTACTTCTTCTCAGCAGGTGAGAAGAGAACTTGGCCCTGTGGGAAGTGTGACAGAACTATAAGCCATTGTGTCACCCCTCAACCTCAGCAAGAGAGCTGTGCTGGAGCTTAAATTGTTACACCAGTCTGTCCTCTTCACTGATCTGAAACTTTGCCTGTCTTCACATTGCCTCACAGGCAACATTTAATGAACCCCCAGTTCCCAACCCCCTGAAGGAGCATCCCTCGGCAGTATCCAGCCCCTATCACTGGACACTCACAGAAATCACTACATTCACTGCCTCCAAAACACAGAGCAGACACCAACCTGTTAGTTTAGCTGAGGACCTGCTCTTTACTTTAATACACAGCACTGAGATGATTTTAGGGTAAAACCCAAAAAGAACGTTGTTGTTAAAGACCAGAGATTTAAGTGATAGTCAGCAAGGATAACAGAACAGAAAATGGTTACGAATAAAAAGTAAAACACTTCTTTTTAGTGTCTAAAATGTAACAGTTTACAATTATAATCCCAACTACTTTCCTCATTTACAGTCAGTTTTCAGCATCCTCGAGACACAGGGCTGAAGGATCCACCCCTCACAGATTCCAAGAGTTGCAGTTTTACAAACAAGTATGATTTACTGCCAAAGGAAAGGGATAAAGAGTTGAGACATGTGATGTCTTTTCTCTTTCTCTTCTGATACTTCAGAAAACCACTTAAATGACTTTTTGGAAAACTAACCCCAGACAAAGTTCTTCCCTGCTGCAAGTTCCTCAGTGTGCAGATGGCATATTCCCTTTTCACCTGGCAACTATTGAGGTGGATCCAACCCCTTAATATTCCCCACTAGACAAAGTACAAAATGAGAAGGTTAAGAATGATGGCTTAGGACCAATCCCTGCAGGCTCTACTCTGGGCTCATTCTTTCAAAACCTTATATTCACATGTGAATAATCTGTGCAGACCCACTGACTTCCACAGAGCTATGGGTTTAGGTGAGGATTATGTATCTACAGCTTGCTACTTCTGACCAAAAGTCCTTCTTACATGGGTGCAGCTGCCATTGGAGTCATTGGCAGTTTAGCCTGGGTGAGGACTGCAGGGTTTGATTCATAACGTCTTAATGGGGGATTGCCAAAGAAGTTTCCTTTCCCACTCAAACATTTTGCTTAATTTTTGTAAGGGCCTGATTCTACCAGGTGCCTTCTGGGAAATGCTCAGCACCCTCATCTCATTCTCTTCTAAGAGGAGCTAAGTATCTGGTCAGTTTGAGCCCAAAAGGCCTTCCTTATACAACTCCCGTGGAAGTCAATGGACATCTATCTTCATTAGGATTTGGGTTGAGTTTCAGGTTAGCATTATATCAAGATAGGGTATTTAAAAGATATAACAAAAGGTGCCATATATATATAAAATATGGCTTAGTATATAAATACACACACACAATATGCTAAATAAAAAACCATACTAAAATTATAGCTTATGGTACCAAAGATTGTCCACACAGCTAATTATCCTGTATTATGTTTTGTGTCAAAATGATCATTGGAAATAGGGAGAAAGCCCCATCTACCTATTCTGCATTCACATCCCATAAGGACCATGTTCCAACTGGCTATTTCGACAACATGGCTGATGCAGCTATGATGATGATAAGCATGCATTAGAAATTAATGGCTCATTTATGGGAAATGATTGCAGTAAGCTGATTCAATCACAATTCTACGGATGAGCTGTACATTTTGCCCTGCCTTATGCGGTTGTACACTTTGGATGTCTTGGTACCTTAAATGACCTCTGAGATGCTTTGCATTTCTTTCAAGTTGTTCCTAACATGACAGCTTAAAAAGCTTGGCCATGGCTGTATTCATTTAACTCTGATTTAAAATGCTCACAGTTGAAAGAAAATCTCTTTTACAGGTATCGCAGGGAATTCTCTCCAAAAATTCTCATAACATCAATGCCACAAATTATGCTTCCCTGGCAATTGTTGGTGATACATTTTGTTATCTCCTTCTTCTTTTTTTTTTTTTTTTTAAAAAAGGCCTTAAATGAGACTTGTGGGGTGTCTCACATTAAAAAAAAATGGGATGAGAAAATATGGCTTAAGTGCTGTAATGTTTAAGGCAATGTCCTTAAGAGATGGGTTCAAAGAGGATATTCTTTAATTCCCATCTTATTACGAGTAGAAAGATGTGTACTGCCAGAGTGCTTACATTACTGTATCCCTCTCCCTCTCCACAGCAGAGCACCTATTTTTCCCTTCACAGGGGCTCGTAAAGGAGTGCAGTTCCTGAAGTGTCTGGGGAGGTACTGCTGAAGCACAGAGAGAAAAGCGCAGATGAGGATACTTAATAGAGAAGAAGGGCAATGTTGTGCTTTCAGAACCAGCATTTCGAAGTCCAGCAGTGAACTGATGTCAAGGGAGCTGCACTGATTTACACCTGTTGAAGAGCTGAACCTACATTTTTGGGGTATTCCAATGTTAGGAGGAAACATGTTTATTGACACGTTTCACGCAGATCAAGTATATTTACTCATAAGATAAAGGAAAACATCTAGATCCATGATATTTTCTCTGCACATGTATAGCAGGAGGGGGAAAAACCATCATTAAAATTGTTATTTGTTCATGTTCTTTATAGATGCCCCAAAAAATCTGTTTGTCCCATTAGCATTTTTTATTAATTAATGTATTATTCATGCAGAGATAAGTGACTAGTAATGAATTTTCTGTTGGTAATTTCCTCAGATAACTGAAGGTATCTGAAATTTCAGGGGTCCAAATTACTAAATGATGAATAAACCTCCATAAATTTGTAAATTGGGTTCTGTTTAGCAGGCACCCTTCATCTTTGATTGCTTATCTGAATGTTATCAAAGATTCACCAAACTATTGAGATCACTACACGATTAGGATTTCGGCTTCCAAGAAGAGGAGGAGTGTTATCTTCTTTTCTTCATATCTGATTGTTTTACTTCCTGGGAGTGAACCTTCCTCTTCCAATCCTCCACCCAAGGTTCAGTTGCTTTGGGTGAGGAAGAAGGGGGTCTCCTCTTTTCCTCTCTAGTCAGTGTTGGACACCAGGAATGTGTCTTCCTTTAGTCGTCCTACCTGAGTTCTGGACTCTGTCAAAATGAGCTGAACACAGTTCTTGGCCCTCCTTACCAAGGAATTGCAACATATGTTTTAGATTCCAGGAAAAAGGTCATCCTTAGGTTTTCTGCTTAGGCATCTGGAGTCTGGTGTGTTCCTATTCACATGCCACACTCTGGAGGTGAGAAAGTCTGCACCTTTTCATGTTGGGAGTGTCTGTTTCACACGTACGAAGAGTTTCTTCTTTTCCGCTGCCCATGATTTTGGCTTCCTGGGCAGGAATCTCACCTCTTTCTTTATTCATAGGGTATGTTGCCCTGGCCTGTTCCCCTCCATTCACCACTGAGAAGAGGCTGAGCAGGGATCCCTGCCTGTATAGCCCTGGGAATGGTGCTTTTTATTTTTCAAACAAATTTCATTACTAATCCCAAACTTATTATATGAAGCCCAAACAGGTGCAAAATATTATCTGTGAGGGTTGCAAAACCCCAAAGTCCATGGAGATGGCTCATCTCTAATTTGCAGCTGAAAAACAGATAGTAAAACAAACAATTACTCTATTTGTATACCCAACTTTGGTAGAAAATAAGGCCGCCTCTAAAATATGGCCCTTAATTTTCACTGAATGCTTCCTTTAACTTATTGTTGACTGGAAGAAACAGAAAACCACACATAGTCAGTCTGTTTTGATCATTTACTGAAATTGCCAGGCAAAGTTCAAATGGTTTGAAGTTTCATATAAAGAATCTAAAGTCCAAATAACTATTTTAAAAATCAGGCTAGAAATTTCATGAAACTGTTGTCCTTGGAAGGATAGTCCAGTGGTTAGGGCACTAAGGTGGTATGCAGGATACCTGAGTTCAAGTCACTTTTTTGCCACAGGTTTGCTCTGTTACCTTGGGCAAATCACTTGATCTCTCAGTGCCTCAGTTCCCCTATCTGTATTATGGGGATAATAGTAATGCCTTGCCTCACAGAGTTGTTGTGAGGATAACTACATTAAAGATTTTGAGGGGCTTACAGGAGGTAAAGATGTGCTGTTTCTTGAAAGATGTATAAAGCCTTCATTCTGTTTGGTTTAGAAAACAGCTTTTCTTTTGTAACTTCTAATTTGTGTTGTGGCAGAAAGGAGGAAGGAAAGCGGTGCATATGAAGAAAAAGGAAAATAATGTTTGAACCTCAAGAGAGGTTTAATTACAATTGAGGAATGTCATGAGTCAGTTCACTCATCTTTTGTGGAGACTACTCTCTCCTCACACCTGGCGCTCCTCTTCAAATTAGCCATGCACATAGGTTGACTGAAGGTAGAAATGTTTTTATTATTTAAAAAAAACCCTATATTGCTCAGAGTTGTAGTAATTCTTGACAGATCCATTCAGCCACTCAGGTTTAAAGTCAGCACTAATAGCCATTTGGAAATGCAGGAGGGAATTTTGCCTTCGGACTTTCTTTCTGTAAGGACGAGATACTGATTTAAAACTTTAACGTTCTTAAAAGGTTCTTAGCCCAGTGTCTGGAACCAAGATAGCTATGGGCTGAGCAAGGCTTTATACATCTTTCAAGAAACAGCACATCTTTATCTCCTATGAGCTCCTCAAAATCTTTAATATAGTTATCCTCACAACAACTCTGTGAGGCAAGGCAGCACTATTATCCCCATAATGCAGATGGGGGAACTGAGGCACTAAGTGATAAAGTGAGTTGCCCAGGATCACATAGCAAGCCCGTGGCAAACTAGAAATCTATCTCAAAGAATTTAGTTGGGCAATCTACATAATGTTTCAAATTCCATCTCAGTATAAGATCTAACCCAAGTATTGAGGCAGAAAAGCAATCTGATGCAGCAATTCAAAACTGGATACCTAAATTCCAAGTACACACACACACACACTTGCACCATGCAAATGAGCTTTAAATCAGTTCAGGCAATTATCTGTTTTGTACATGGTAATAATATCTCTTTACAAATGTGAAATCTGTGTACAAAATAGAGATGGGTAATTTTTTTTAAAAAAAAGCAACTTTCAGAGTTTAGGGGCACTGTAACGTATTCTAGGAAGAAAATAACTAAATTTCTAACAGCAATTCTAGTAGCAATACTTAACTTTAATGATGTAAAAGAGATTTTTGGATCTATGTATGCAAACACAAGAAAATACTGAGCAAAACCACTATGTGAAAAGTTTAACTCAATTGACAAAAGTTCTTCATATCAGCTTTGGCTTAATTCAATCTGCATTTATGAAATAGTGGTGGTTCACTACAACTATTTTTGACACTTCTCTTGTATATGGGCATCCACAAACGTTTTGATCTGGTATTCATTGTACATTTCTACTTTGAACCAGGTTCAATGAGAGATCAGATAGAGCAAGTCATATGGTACTTCATTCATAGTGTTAATTGCTGAGCTTAGCCTATATGATGAGAAAGGCAAGGTTAGCCTTGTGGAAGCTATTCTTACTTGGTTTCTCAAAATAAGAAAGGCTCTGCATTACTGTGAGGGACCCAACCTATTTCGTGATTCTGCGGTGAAGGAATTCTCCCCAGAATTCACTTTTGGGTGCAGAAATGCCCTTATTAATTTCAGCTTTAAAAACATTATGCAAGTATAGATATGCTCTAGTTCAATCAGCAATTAGGGGCTTGAATCTGATCATTACTAATAAAATGCAGCCAGCCTGAAACAATAGCTCTAAAAGAACTGAACTGTCCATGCATCCCAGTGGGACATAGACTCTGAAATCTAAAGATGATGAGTTAAATTCCAACATTATTTACACTTTTGCAACCGATGATTTTGGCCAAAATAGCCAACTAATGTACTTACCCCACAGTCTCAACCTGCATACCATCCTGCCCCTGTCAACTCCAGTCAACCAACGGAACTCATTCCCAGGGACTGTCGTGAAAGCCAAAACTATAACGGGTTCAAAGAAGAATTATACAAGTTTATGGAGGATAGGTCTGTCAGTTGCTATTAGCCAAGATGGTCAGGGATGCAGCCCCATACCCTAGGTGTCCCTAGCCTCTGACAGCCAGCAGCTGGGAGTAGATGATAGGAGATGGATCACTTGATGATTGCCTGCTCTGAAGCACCTGGTATTGGCCACTGTTGGAAGACAGGATACTGGGCTAGATGGACCATTCATCTGACACAGTATGGCCATTCTTATGTTCTTAAAAGATCCAACTGCCCCTCTCAGATGCTAAATACTCTGATCTCTATCAGCTTCTAAGTGCAGTTGAATCTTGTCCAAGCAAAAATCTGTAGCATACTGAAAAGTGAAAATGTGGAGATGAGTCAAATAAATTCATTTTAATATGAAAATAAACACAGGGACCACTACACTAATTGGATTGTTCACTTTCATATTTAATTCATTAAAAGCTCATGTTTTAATTTAACTGAAGCTATCACAGAATTTCCAGAGTGCCAAAGAATTTAGGTCCGGCTTGCAGTACACAGGGCCTTGGTTATTACTGTGCTCGCTCGCTAGCATCATGGTTCAGCAAAGCACTTATACAGGTGCTTAAGTATCATTGACGTTGGCCCCTATTCAGCAGAGTACTTAGAATGTGTTTAAGTGCTTTGTTGAATTGGTGTGTGTATATATATACACACACACCCTTGACTATATGCCTGTAAGATTCCTTTGGGCAAAGATCTAATACACTATCAGTTACTAGAACTATCAGTTATTGGGCATCTGCCACCTTGTTATTTTATAGCTTTGCTCTCATTCTAAAAACAAGAACTTTATGAAAAATGACAATTATTTTTATGGGAAATTTTAGGAAAAACTTTTTTTAAGGCCACCTTGTGAAAAAAAATTTTTTTTGAAGAAAAACAAATTTAAAACAAAAACATTTTCGGCTTCTGAAAGCCATTTTTCTTCCCAAACCCCCAAAGTGAATTTTTTTATGGAAAATGGAGAAATATTACCAAATATGTTTTGGTTATTTATTTATGTTTTTTTCATAAATAAGGAGACATTGCTGACAAAAAGAAAAAAATACACTAACATTTTTCCATAACAATGTTCGTTTTGATAAAACAAAAACATTTTTCATCCAAAAAATTTTTGGACATTTTTTATGGACCAACCCTACTTATAATCCAGTTGTAAAAGGGAAATTTTGTTTCCTAGGTATCACTGTTTATCTGTTGCATCAGAGATGATGCCTAGGTTTTCTGTTTATGGGACAGTTTTATACTAGGGGTCGGCTACCTTTCAGAAGTGGTGTGCCGAGTCTTCATTTATTCACTCTAATTTAAGGTTTCGCGTGTCAGTAATACATTTTAACATTTTTGAAGGTCTCTTTCTATAAGTCTATAGTATAACTAAACTATTGTTGTATATAAATTAAATAAGCTTTTAAAAATGTTTAAGAAGCTTCATTTTAAATTAAATTAAAATGCAGAGCCCCCCAGACTGGTAGCCAGGACCTGGGCAGTGAAAATCACCACTGAAAATCATCTCATGTTCCGCCTTTGGCACCCATGCTATCGGTTGCCTATCCCTGGTTTATACACTCATTCAATAATTACTCAGTTCATTGGGAATGGTCTTAGTTTATTTTGCTGTTAAACAAGAGTTGAAACCTAACCTTGCTTCCTGAGTGAACCTGGGTACAAACCCACCAAAACTGAACCTTGCCTATGGTTTTGCAACAAGTCACCCAAAAAATGAGATTCACTTGAACTTGAACTTTTTTTTAGCATTATGGCCTCCAAATTCATGTAAGACTGGTTCTGACACACACTGGTTTCCAACCAGACCTAGGTTCCACATAAATCAAGGCAAAATTCAGACTGGATTAGTTTCCACAATATGGAAACAAGCAATAATGAAAGTGGAGAAAGTCCAAGACTTGGATTTTTAAATGTATTTAAGTGTTGCTACGCTGAGTGCAGGCACTGTTAATCCAAACGGAACTATTTTCAATGTGAAAAGAGTATGTTATCCTTCAATGCAGCAAAGCAGTACCAAACAAGAGAGTTTAAAAATAAAGTACATCAAATGTAATCCTTTTAGCTCTTTTGTAACAGCAAACACTATGGGAAATTCAGCACAAATGCAGTGTAAAGAGGTGATCAGGCTCTCACAGGGGTATTTACAGGCTGTTATTGTTGTGTGTTTCAGAGCAATACAGAACATTCTCAGCAAGCAAATACCCTAAACCATACCCTCACCTGGGGTAAATCACCATAGCTAGGTTGAAGAATATCGTTATATCAATGCACTAATTAAAAATTAAGTTAGCTTTGAGACTATTCTAGTTGACAAAAATAGCCCGAAGGGATGACAATTTGGAGGATTATTCCTGTAAAGAGACACTGTGGGTGCTTTCCTTCATTGAAGTGAATGGAGCTGTATTGATTTACACCAGCTAAGGACCTAAACAACAGTATTTAATGGGAGATCCAACTGTATGGCTTAGAATTCAATGTTTTAGAAGAAAAAATGTATTTTAACCAAATATACAAACATATTTTTTAAAACAACATGAGATTATTACTTTCACATCACACATTACTTGAGTGTCTATTCCCAGAGGCATTCTGGAACAAGAGTAAATTGCTCCTATCAAGGATGCATTGTCTTGGCAGAAATAAACACCCAAATTGTCACCTCTTTAAGCTATATTGTCTAAAATATCTTTGAAGCTAAGCTAATATTTAATTAGTGGCTTTGTATTGTTTTTCTTTAACTTAAAAAAACCCACAAGTAAATAATGTGTTCTCTGATCTGAATTAAATCCTGTTTGTATGGGGATTTAGGTTTTGTGTGGATTTTCTGCCTATATTTAGCCTAGCCTTTGAAGTTCCTGTTTCTGTAACTTAACTTTGTCACTACTTGGGACTTTAACTCTTATCAGATTTGCAGAGTAATTGACAATTTTGTTTTCAGGTTACTCCCTTGTTAAAAGCAGCAAAATTGAGAGAGAGAGAGAGAGAGAGAGAACACTTAAGAATGGCCATACTGGGTCAGAGGAAAAGTCCATTCAGCCCAGTATCCAGTCCACCAACAGTGGCCAATGCTAGGTACCCAAGAGGGAGTGAACCTAGCAGGTAAGGATCAAGTGATCTCTCCCCTGCCATCCATCTCCACCCTCTGATAAACAGTGACTAGGGACACCATTCTTTACCTATCCTGGCTAATAGCCATTAATGGACTTAACCTCCATCAATTAATATAGTTCTCTTTTAAACCCTGTTATAGTCCTACCCTTCACAACCTCCTCAGGCAAGGAGTTCCACTGGTTGTGCGCTGTGTGAAGAAGAACTTCCTTTTATTTGTTTTAAGCCTGCTGCCCATTAATTTCATTTGGTGCCCCCTAGTTCTTATATTATGGGAACAAGTAAATATTTTTTTCTTATTCACTTTCTCCAGACCACTCATGATTTTATATACCTCTATCATATCCCCCCTTAGTCTCCTCTTTTCCAAGATGAAAAGTCCTAGCCTCTTTCATCTCTTCTCTTATGGGACCCATTCCAAACCAATAATCATTTTAGTTGCCATTCTCTGAACCTTTTCTAATGACAGTGTATCTTTTTTGAGATCAGACCACAACTGTACACAGTATTCAAGACGTGGGCGTACCATGGATTTATAAGGGCAATATTCTCCATCTTATTCTCTATCACTTTTTAAATGATTCCTAACATCCTGTTTGCTTTTTTTGACTGTCCCTGCATACAGCGTAGATGTCTTCAGAGAATTATCCACAATGACTTCAAGATCTCTTTCCGGATTCATTGGAGCTAAATTAGCCCCCATCATATTGTATGTATAGTTGGGGTTATTTTTTCCAATGTGTACTACTTTACATTTATCTACATTAAAATTTCCACTTTTTAAAAGATGACTTTTTATCTCTCACTGCTTCTTTTACATGGTTGTTAAGACATGGTGGCTCTTTCTTAGTTCTTTTACTGTGATTTTTTAAATTTGGGGTGCACATTTAAGTTGGGCTCCTATTATGGTGTCTTTGAAAAGTGTCCATGCAGCTTACAGGGATTTCACTGTACCTTTACATTTCTGTTTAACTAACCCCTAATTTTTGCATAGTTCCCCTTTCTGAAATTAAATGCCGTAGTTTTTGGTTGCTGAGGTGTTCTTGCCACCACAGGAATGTTAAATGTTATGATATTATGGTCACTATTTCCAAGCAGTCCTGTTAAAGTTACCTCTTGGACCAGATCCTGTGCTCCACTCAGGACAAAATCCAGAGTTGCCTCTCCTCTTGCTGGTTCCTGTATCAGCTGCTCCAAGAAGCAGTCATTTAAAGTATCAAGAAATTTTGTCTCTGTATTTCATCCTGAGGTGACATGTACCCAGTCAATATAGGAATAATTGAATTCCCCCACTATTATTGAGTTCTTTACTTTGATAGCCTCTCTAATCTAATCAGGTTTTAAAGAATGGAACATGTGGATTCATTTAAAATTTTTACTTCAACTGACTCTACATTTTCTTTCATATATAGTGCCACTCCCCACCCGCGCATGGCCTGTTCTGTCCTTCTGATACATTTTGTACCCCAGAATGATTGTGTCCCACTGATTGTGCTCACTCCACCAATTTATGTGATGCCTATTATATCAATATCCTCTAACACCAGGCACTAGTTCACCCATCTTATTATTCAGACTTCTAGCATTTGTGTACAAGCACTTTAAAAGTGTGTCACTGTTTATTTGTCTGCCCTTTTCAGAAGTGTCAGATTCTTTTTTATGAGAATGTTTCTCATCTGATCTGGCTCATACTTTATCCCCTTCCATCCTCCCCTCCTGACTGAAGCCTAGAGAATCTCTATCAATAGACTCTCCTCTAAGAGAAGTCTCTTTCTGATTCACATGCTCCTCTGCAGCAATCGGCTTTATTTAAAAACTGCTCTGCAACCTTTTTAAGTGTCAGCAATCTGGATCCACTTTGGTTTAGGTGGAGCCCGTCCTTCCTGTATACTAGGCTCTTCCTATCCCAAAAGTTTCCCCAGTTCCTCATAAATCTAAACCCCTCCTCTCTACACCATTGTCTCATCCACGCATTGAGACTCTGAAGCTCTGCCTGCCTTCCTGTCCCTGCGTGTGGAATTGGAAGTATTTCTGAGACTGCTACCATGGATGTCCTGGACTTCAATCTCTTTCCTTGCAGCCTTAATTTGGCCTCCAGGACATCTCTCCTATCCTTCCCTTTCATTGGTATCTACATGTACCATGACCACCAGCTCCTCCCCAGCACTACACATAAGTCTAGTGTAGTGCTTTGAGAGATCCGCAACCCTCACCCTAGGCAGGCAAGTCATCATATGGTTCTCCTGGTCATTGCAAACCCAGCTATCAATCTGTGTTTCCAATGAATGGATCTCCTATTACTAACACCTGCCTTTTCCGAATGACTGGAGTTCCCTCCCCCGGAGAGGTGACCTCAGTGCAAGAGGATACCCCACCACCATCTGGAAGGAGGGTCCCAACTATGGGAAGGTTTCCCTTTGCTACCGTTTACTGCTCTCCTTCCCTGGACCTTTCATCCTCCTCAACAGTGCAGGGACTGTCTGACCGGAGGTGGGACAAATCTACAGTGTCCCGGACCTCATCAGCATACCTCTCTGCCTCCCTTAGCTCCTCCAGTTCCCCCGCCCTACCCTCCAAAGCCCATACACGGTCTCTGAGGGCCAGGAACTCCCTGCACTGAATGCACACATCCGCCATCCACCCACAGGACAGATAATCATACATGCTACACTGAGGGCAAGAAACAGAATAGCCCCCACTCTGCTGCTGGGCTTCTGCCTGCACTGTCTCCTACAGCTACCTAGGTTAATGATAGGATTTTTTTTAAAAACTTCTTGATTTGATTATAGATTAGGTTAAAGGTTTTAAAGAATAGCAAATGTACCTCGCTCCCTTCCCAAATGCCCTCTTGAAATTCCCTGTTAGCAGCTCACTGACGCACTGCTTTATATAGCCCTGGCCTTCCAGATAGCCCTGCCCCCTGACTAAGGCTCAGCCAATGAACAGAGGCTTTTAGATTTCAAACCTTGTTTAGAATCTCACTGCTTCCAACTGCCGGCCACAGCACACGGTCAAACAAACAAACAAACAAACACAAGCTCAGCACATAGCAAGTAACCCACACACACAAACACACACAACAGCCAGTCACTTATCCCCAGGGTCCCATATTTGCTTCTCCTTCACCTGGAGAACTCCCTCTCAAAACAACCCTCTTAGTGGCCCCTGTTCTCAAAAGCAGAGAGAGAGAGAGAGTGTCACTCTTCATTGAGCAGGCCAGAGCTCAAGGTACAAGCACAGAAGGGCAATCGACTGTCATTAAGCCATAGTCAGCCAGTGGCAAGAAGAGCAGCAGATGTGCCCAGCAGGTTGTGATCATTAAGATCCAGCACCGGTGAAAAAAATCTATTAACAGGGCAGAGTCAAATACACAGCAGAAGCTTGCACAGAATCTGTTTCACACTCTCTTGCTCTCCCTTATCTAATAAGCCTGTACTCACCAATGTGGCTAATCCAGAGTGTACCAGACAGTGCACAAATAGTTAGGCTCGGTCAGATACATCTATTAAAGTGTTAGCATTTATTTTTCAGATATCTACATCATACACCCAAGTAAGCAAACGGATAGCAATAAACAGGATGAAACAAACAAACAAACAAAAAAACCACATATCCTGTATTTTCCCTACCCAAGTCTACTTTTTAAAATAATGTTTGAATAACAAGAAATTGTAAATCATGAAAGCTATGCAAGCCCAATTTGTCATCAGTCCATCTTTCAGAACAATCTGTGACGTGTATTTGTTAGAGCATGCAACTGTATTAATTAGTAACAGTAGTACTAAGTTCTTGATTACTTGTATTGCAGTAATGCCTAGGAGCTGCACTCATGGACCACTGTACAAACACAGAACAAAAGGTTTTTTAAGTCCCTGAGGAAAAACGACCGCTCTTTATGCCCTGCAAAGAGTTCAATTATATTGCTAAAACCTGCGTTCACACTGGAGGTATTTTGCCTAATTTTCAGAAGAGCTCGGCTTCCATTTGTGCACCCGAATAAGAGACAGATTTTCCAAAGTGCTCAGCAGCTCTCATTGTGACACACGTGGCCAGATTTTCTCAAGAGCCCAGCAGCCAAAGCTCTGCTCTCACAAAAACACCTACTTCATTTGGGTGTCTAAATGGGAGTCTAGTGCTTTGGAAAATCTGGCCCCTGTGTGGGTGATGAGCCCTTCTGACAATCCAACCCCCACAAAGCACCCACTATTTTTTCCTATAGCTGGAGCACCCATGAAGTCGGCACCTCTGCTCTCATTGACAACATAACTGAGAGGGCCATGGCATCAATTTGGAAAATAGAAGTATTTTCACTTTCAGTTGATTAAATAACTAATAAGTTCTGCCATCATATTGCTAATGTGGTAGTTAAGAAGAAATAACAGCCTGGTGTGTGTCTGTGTGTTTGTTTGTTTTTTGTTGCTGCCTTTTACTGAATAGTTCAGGATTGATCAGCTGTGTGTCACAGATCCTATGCTGCTAATATCTATTGGAATAAATTGAAAGGATCCATATTTTGGAGCAGTAGCATATGATTTCTATCTTCACTGTTGCTGTAAAATTCTGAATGACCATGGTGAGAAGCAAGTAAATTCTAGTACAGCAAGGAAGGATTACCTAGCAGCTTGACTGAAAGTGGAAGTATGCGAAAGCCTGTTTTCATCTTCTTTCCAGCCCACTATGGCACACCCAATCCAGCTAAATATCCCATTGTCTGAATACTTTTTCTTTTGTCTTGACCCTGAAGTCTGAACCGTTAGAGATTTTCTCATCACTAATGTAAATATGCACATACCTAGATGCACGGCTATTTCTGCACCATGCAAATCACTGCATGGAGAGTGTGTGCAAGACTATTATTGTGGTGTGTTAGTCATTTTCAAAGGAATACTGGGAAATTTCCATTATGCTCAAACAAATTTAGCCAAATGAAAGCAGTGCCTAACATCTGAATAGTGTATAAATTAAAGCAAGAGAAGCATCTAGTCACTCACTTTAATTGCTAAAGTGCCTCTGGGGGTTAAATTATATGAAGAAGAGCACTGGATGATAATCTCTCTCTCTGGGGCAATACTGACAGATTGGAAAATAGTGGCAATTCCTTTTACACCTCACAGAAGAACAAAGTTCAGATAGCAATATGACAATCAGAGTATTCTGGATCTCTAAAAGAAGTCAGTCAGAGCAGAACCTTGCATTACCTGAAATGATGCCAATTACCTGTAATATTTTAGCTAAGAAGTCTTTAGTTGAACCAGCAGCAACATTCTGATTATATTCTATTGAGAACTTGTATGTTAAAAGACAACATTTCTGACAACTGAGGTAGCAAAGCATGAATGGACTTTTTTAATTATCAGCATCGGTAAATGCTGTCTAGGCTTTTTAGCCATATCACCATCTGGCTCAAACTGAAAATAAAAAGCAGTTGAAAAAAATATTTGCAATTATTTCATTGTTCAAAGTTGCAAATACAATGTGCTGAAAAAGTGTCATAGTTTGGATGAAATGGACAAATTCCTAGAATTAGTCATCCAAAAGATAACAGTTACAGTATTTGGGACAGACTTGATAAAAACACTATTTATAAAAAGGTCAGGAAGTTTTATACTGCATTCTAAATATTTTTGTTAAATATCCAATTCTGTGCTGTGCATATTGTTTATGATAGCATCACTTTACAAAGTAAGTCAATCCAATGAACATATGTGTATTGGCCCAGTCATTTTACAAGGGAGTGTTCACCTAAAGACTATTTTGTGAAGAATCAGTGATCCAACTTGGAGAGCTAACAGCTGCCATGAGCAACCGCCACTGACTTCAGTAAAAGTGGTGTTCACATATCTCAAGGCATAATTCAACCCGGAGAGAATGAACAACTGAAATGTGTGCTAATCAACGTTGAGAATCCCAGTGTAGAATCGGCGTGCAGAAGATGTATGGCTGCAGGGAGAAATGCAGAAACAAATAAGCATACGTCTATAATGCTGTCTTCTGTGTCTTCAAATCCCTTAGCATGTTTACTGAAACCTCTGAAAAAATCAAGCTGCATTTCCTCATATTCAAAGGCAGATGCAGAGATTACATGGAAAATGACTTACCAACTTGCCTGTGAAAAATTTAACCCATATTGATCCAAGAATGACCATTCTGGGTCAGACCAATGGTCTATCTAGCCCCGTATATGGTCTCATGGCTAGTACCAAATGCTTCTGATACTTGGAAGTTTAGAGGGACACAAAGCATGAGGTTACACCCCTGACCATCTTGACTAATAGACATTGAGGGTCCTCTCCTCCATGAATTTTTCCAGTTCTTTTTCTAACAGTTATACTTTTGCCCTTCACCAGATCCCCTGGCAATGAGTTTCACGGGTTGACTGTGTCTTGTTTGAAGAAATGTTTCCTTTTGTTTGTTTTAAACCTGCTGCCTATTAATTCAATAATTCTTGCAATAAGTGAAGGAGTAAATAACAGTTCCCTATTTATTTTCTGCACATGGTTCATGGTTTTATAGATCATATCCTCCATAACCCACATAATTTAATAAACACACTAAAGGCTAGCAGGTGAAAAATATACATCTTTACAAATATGCTGAGAACACTGATCTGAAGGAATGGTTTTGGTGAAACGTCCCTTGTGTTCCACCAGTGCTTGCAGCACCATTGAGAAGTACTTCTTGTGGTTTACATACTGGTTGGCAAGGTGGTCCAAGATAGGGATATGCGTTCTATCACCCCACCACAGCTGGGGAACCCCATTGCAGCAAAGCCATCCACTATGACCTGCACATTTCCCAGAGTCACTACCCTTGTCAGCAGAAGCTCAAGGATTGAATTGTCTACTTGGATCACAGCAGCCCCCATTGTAGAGTTGCCCATTCCAAATTGATTCCCGACTGACCGGTAGCAGTCAGGCATTGCAATCTTCCAGACGGCTTTTGCCACTCACTTCTCAAGTGTCAGAGCAACTCCCATCTTGGTATGCCTGTGCTTCAGGGTGGGGGAAAGCAACTCACAAAGTTCCAGGAAAGTAGCTTTATGCATGCAAAAGTTTTGCAGCCATTGAGAATCATCCCATACCTTCAACACTATGTGGTACCACCAGTCTGTGCTTGTTTCCCGGGCCAGAATCAGCATTCCACTGTATGAACCTGCCCCACTGCTGCCATGATGTCCCAGTTGCCACATCCCATGCTTTCAGGAATATCTGTATCCATGTCCTCCCCACAATCTTCCGCGTGCTGGCGTCTCCTAGCCAGGCTCAGCACATACCGCAGGATAATGTGTGAGGTGTTTACAATGCTCACAACAGCAGCGGTGAGCTGAACGGGCTCCATGCTTGTGATGCTATGAGGTCTGCACAGGTAACCCAGGAAAAAAGGCACAAAATGAATGTCTGTCATTGCTTTCACGGAGGGAGGGAGCGAAGAAGGGGGAGACTGACGACATGTATCCAAACCACCTGCGACAATATTTTTGCCCCATCAGGCATTGGGAGCTTAACCCAGAATTCCAATGGGCAGCGGAGACTGCAGAGACTATGGGATAGATGTCAGCTACAGTATTTTTACACAATTGTAAAAAAATTTTACACAACAGTATTTTTACACAATTGACTGTATAAAATCACTTTCTAAAGATCGACTTCTATAAAATTGACTTAATTTCATAGTGTAGACACACCCTAACAATCAGTTCCCCATGAGCAAAACAGGGATAATATTTCCCTAGGTCAACGGGGGTTTACAAGGTGGTATGGTAATGGGTGTCACCTAATTAGTATTCAGGGCATGACAGTCTGGCTGCCATGTTGGCAGGAGCATAACAGGAGGGGCTGCTCCGGAGAAGGAAGAACATGGTTCATAATAGATTTGCAAACACACACAGCATTTAGGAGTGCATCTCTATTATTTATGTACTTTTCACTTCTCTCACACAATTGCTTTCAAGGCTTAATGACTGATAACAACAAGCAATTTTGTTGCACTTGCTTTGTCTGATAAGGGATTCATTCATACTGTTTAAACAAAGTTTTCACTCTTTCTAATATGCTTCCTTCCCCCTACCTCCGCCCTACCACTTCCCCTTAGAGGAATATTTGCTTTTGTCAGGAGTCAAAACAGAAGGATGAAAAAACAAGGAGACAAATTATTTTAAAATAGATGGAATGTCGGAAGAGATTACCTGCACAATATAGGAGGCATTGAGGCAAAAACCTGGAGCTGTCAGCCCCACATCAACAGGGAAGCCTTCAACAGAAAGGCAACTGGTAATCAGGCATCCTGAGTGAGTTAAATTGCTTTGTGCAGAGACAGCATACATGCTAATTGTGAAGGCCTAAAAGTAAGGCCAAAGCTAAAGGTAGTAAAGTGGAAGTGACAGTAAGCAATTCAAATTCACTTGTAATCCTTATGCTATGTTTAACTACTAGAGAGATGTGGGTAATGAATTATCCATTGCTTTAAACTAGCTCTAGATTATTCAAATGACTAGTTTTAGAGCATATTTGGTCCACTTAAATGTCTGCCAAAAAAGTGCTTCAAACCCAGTGTGAGTTTTTTAGGACATGACTTGAAGGAGAAAACTCTTTCCCCCTCCCAGTTCTCCTATTTAAAAAACACTATTTAAATCACTTGCTGCTACATCCGATAGCAAAGAATGCAAGGCCAGGATTATACCTTGATGGGAAATTGTTAGATTTTCATTTACTAAATTACTTGCAAACCACGTTTCATTTAGAAAGGCAACAGAGAGCTCTACAGTGAAAGAGATGGTTGAACTGTTTGCTGCCCCTGTGGATTGTACAAGGTCTGTTTATAGCATGACTAGTATTTTCAGCTTCTATTCTTTTTTCATGTGAGAAGTGCAGAGCTAACTTTTACCTATGCCTAAACAACCAATTATCTGACTCCTACCCTTCCTGCCTGAAATTTGGAGCTTTCATATAAAATGAGAACCAGAGACAATCTACCCTTGGTTTAACGTCTACAAAGCGAACTGCTGAGATTTTGCTAAACTAAACCCAATCTTCCAGTTCTGCCCCTCTCTTTTCAGACTAGAGATGGGCCAAAACCGTAACTGTTTCTCCAACCTCTCTCCATTAAACTGGAAATGTGAATGTTTGAATGTGACAAGACCTGGACAAAACCACCCCCTGCTTACCACTTTCCTGAAATAAATCTGACCAATGAGGCTTAGGAAAGTCAATTCTAGACAATGCAGACTATCCAGATAGGTTTTTGAGTTGTCTTGGAACCACAATTAAGGGGTTCGCAACTTTTTAACAAGTGTAGGACACATCTTAATAGAGAGATTATCACATGGAACAAGTCCTCTCCAATGTCTAATGGCCTGAACCTTCTCTCTTGCTTTTTACAAGAGTCCCATATCCCAGTAGCAACTACAGCAATTACTTATGTGGGAAAGTTGTGTTAGGAAATAATGCAACATATTTTCAGTGGTCTTTTAAATGTGATTTACCAGGTGGAAATAAGAAAGAGATAATATCATGTAACCAGGCCCAGATCCCTGTGAACCACCAACAAATGTTATATGGACCACTGCTGGTCCTTGAATCACAGGCCATGCTGTGAGAACTTCTGCCTTTGGGTTCATTAAAACAAATACATTTTTAAAATAGTGCCTTCTTTCTCCTTCTCAGGTTTTCATTCCAGTATCTCAAATACTCATCAGGAAGAAAGGAAGCTGTTAAAATGTGGATTAAAATTTTAAAAGCACTACAGAAATGTATATCTGCATTTTTAAATCTAATAATCATACAAATACATCTCTCTGCAGCTGTAACAAGTTGTCCCAATTAGCCACTAGAGACAGAAAAGGCTTATCTGGCCTAAATGAAAGATGTAAGGGGGTAAATAATATGGATAGCAGCGGCAAACACAAGACTGCAGCTGAATCCACTGGTCAGTTAAGAGAAGACAAGGTTTGCCCTCTTACATGTGGTCGCTTGACTCCAATCTGTGCCATGATTCAGAGGGGAACTATATGGCTCTCCGAGTATCTGTCTGAGGTACAGAGTCTTTGGTGTCCTCTTACAGTATGGCTACACAGCAAAGAAACCCATGGCTGGCCTAGGCCCACCATATGGGCCAGTTGCAGGTGTCTAAATGATGTGTAGAGATACCAACAAAGTCAGCCATTCATACAATAAACCTGCTGTTCCCTGCATAAATAAGAAATAATCCTGTCAAAATGAAGCAAACTATTCCCGCTCCTAGAGTATAAAGTGATCTATTCCCCACTCCCACCCGCCATCTCAAAGGGAATATTGCGAGGCTTACTTACTGTTCGTTAGGTATTTGGATCACCTCAGATGGAAAATAGGGAAACTCTGTTTATATGGCACATTATGGGGTGAATCAGTGGAAGCATAATTTACATTGGCCTTTAAGTGAGAGGTTCTATCAGCCTTATGAAGAATTCAATAGTATTTAAAGAGCCTTTTTTTACTTATAGATTTCAATAGTACCTTGCAATGAGGCAGCCTTGCACATCAATTACAATAATTAAAATGACAAGCAGAACCACAGCAGATAGCTGTGGTTCTGCTTGTTTATTTTTATTCCAAGCTGGTTTATTTTTATTCCAAGCTGGAATATTTGTAAATGTGTGAGTCTCAAATGCTGTTTTTATTTTAAAGGTACGCTATATTTTCCGTGAACTTATTGACTTAAAATTAATCCTGATGACGTGAAAAGTACTGAGAAAGGAGGAGGCTTTGAACCAATTTGACAGAATTTAGCTAAGTCACAAACTCAAAGCACAAGCCTTTCTAATGTTTTGATTAATATTCTTGATGTGTCTTTAGAGTTACAACATATAGTGGATCCAAGTTGGCATTATGCCTAATGCTCTTGAGGGACATTACAACCGAGACACCAGCTTGGGACCTTATGGCTCTAGTGGTTTGATTGTTTATTGCCATGTTTCTGTTTATGTAAATTAATTTTAACACAAATCTTAAAGCAAAGACCCATTTTGCCTGAGACCACTTCTTTGTAAACTCAGACAAGGCTCATGAGGATTGTTCAGCTTTTTTGTGACACTATCAAACTAAATCTCCATAACAACAAAATGAAAATTTATTCCCCTGACTTTATATTTACTTGTAAAAGTCGTAAAGTGTTGAAGGTGATGGTCTTTTGCACTTTTGCTGATTTTCCTTTGAAACAATGCATTGGTAAAAGTATTGCCTGCTTACTCATTTAATTAATGCTAATACAAAATGCATTTAAATCTGGTGAAAACCAGGAGAAAAACAGGTCTACTTGAATTAGGAGTTAAACAACATTCAGCACAAAAACTGCAAACTTTTTTTTCCTCATGCTTGTACTTTTTCCAATGGAAAATTACAGAATATGCTCTCAAAAAATTATAGCCATATAATTGTGCTATATTATGAGTGTGGGGGGGTTGCTGCTCCTCTGTGCATTGTTCATAATAGAGAAATTCTGCTCTCAATAATATTGATGTGTAATCAGTGGGGATGTGTGGGTGTCACTGGGAGCAGAATTTAGCCCTTTTGAGCCCTGAACTCCGCACAGTTCTACTACCTTTCATTCTTCTCTTATAGTCTTTTCCCATTTATTGCCTCTGCTCTTATGTCCTGCACTTCATGTTAAACAACTTCCCCAACCCTGAGGCCATGTGAGCTCCCTCTGCATCAAATCCCTGCTTAAAATCTTCTTCTTTCGATGGATACACCCTACCATCCTTCCTCAAAATGAAAGGGGAAAGACATTTTAGAACAAAATTACATTTTTAAAATGATAAAAAGTGGCAGACATGATGTGTACAATACAGAAATCAACCACCTACCCTGATCTTAACTTGTTAAAACTTTGTTCCTCCCTTCTGTGTTTTACTCTTTACATAGGTGACATCTAAATGAGAAATGAAGTATTTCTGCCACCTGTTGATTTAATATTACCGGAGTCGGATCTTTAGGTTATAAACCCGTGTTTGGAGTTGCTATACACTCCTATGGCAATGCAAATATAAATAATAAGATGAAAATAACAGTGCATTTTTATGTATACCACACTTCATATTCAAAGGCTAGAGTCTAATAACTCTGGTACAGGGTGAAAAAATACTACACAGCCTCACACATTCCATTTCTACACATACAAACTAGGAAAGCACCTTCTCATAAGAATGCCTAGGATGGTAGGTAGCTCTATCTGGATTGATAGAACTAACTCTGGTGATAAATAGGGTAACAGACAGCCCCTCAATCAGAGTGGTCCTATTAAAGCTTTATCTACACTATGAATAGTTAGGCAGATAGTGCCTAGAATGTTATCCAGAAAGTGCACTAAGGTAATTCAAATAAAAAAAAATTGGAATAGAATATGAACTTCATTGGCTCTCATGCATGGAACCTTTAGCAGTCGTGCTGCTAGATTCTATCGTAGGTGCAAGTTGTGTTCCCTTAAATTTTTCCCACCCAGGTGCGGAATGAATTTTGTTATGTGCACCAATATGGAGGTGATGTATGACACCTATTGGTGCACGTAACAAAATTAATGTGGCAGGGGGTGGGGCTGAAGGGTTTGGACTGTTGGAGGGTGAGGGCTTCAGCTGGGGGTGCGGGCTCTGGGGGAGGGGTCAGGGATGATGGATTCAGGGCGCAGGAGGGGCTCAGGGCTGGAGAAGAAGATTGGGATGCAGAAGGGTGAAGGCTTCGGCTGGGGGCTCTGTGGTGGGGCTGGGGATGAGAGGTTTGGGGTGCAGACTGCCCCAGGCCTATGGCCGAGAGAGAGGACTCCTCACAGCTATCTCTCCCTGCAGTAGAGCCTGGGCTGTGGGGGAGGGGTGCCTCTCCTCTGGCCACAGCAGGTCCAGGCTGGGGCCAGGTTGGGGCTGGGAGAGGGGCTCCTTTCTCCCTGCCATGGCAAGTCCAGGGCTGGGGAAGAGGCATTTCTCCCTGCTGCACCCCTAAGCACCTGTGCAGCACTTAATAGGCTGCTGCACAACTGTGAAACTTAGAGGGAACTTTGGGTACAACCTATGAGTGGTTTACAAGACCAATCCCAAATAAAGAGGGTATTGTGGCCTTCAAGAAGTCTGGTACAGCTAGATTCTAAAATGTGTTTCCTTGCTGGGAAAGAAATACCCTATTCTTGTCTAATCTATATACAAATACTGTATGCATACTCCTGGGCAGTTATATT
The DNA here is from genome assembly GCA_032164245.1 of Sternotherus odoratus. Lineage (NCBI taxonomy): Eukaryota > Metazoa > Chordata > Testudines > Kinosternidae > Sternotherus > Sternotherus odoratus. The sequence goes on along the minus strand of JAVMKO010000007.1, from coordinate 15,752,619 downwards.
AGATGGCAAAATTAATATGCCAGTTATAACTCTCAGTTCTCTATAGAACAGCTCTGATTTTCCTTGACCGCTTCTCTCCCCAAACACTGATTATGATGCTCCAATTCCCAAAGTGCCTGGCCTCTTCTCCCAACATATGACCTTCACTGATGTACAGCAGAAAAAGTCCACACAAATTCAGATATTAACAACTTTCCATCTTAAACACAAGGGCTTAGCATTTGCTGCTAACACTACATCCAGTTCAAAAGGCATATCTTCTCATTACCAATTAACTAAACTGAGTGTCAGGTCGGGTGTGCCTACAGTAGCTGCTAACTAACCCCTTATGTGGCTTCCAGTCTCATACGGTTATTTTAAAAAAGTTATTACCTTCATAGTTCTACCTCTTTTGGTGCAGTGATTACCATTATGCAGCCTAGAGGTTATGAACTTTTGCTGTTAGAAGAAACGTCACAAATTCTGAAGATTTCAGGGGTGAAAAATTCCTCTCTTAAACACCACTGAAACCTAGGCTTTTGACTGGTTCATGGTTATAAATCATCCCTCACACCTTCAAGAGATGCACCTTATCAGCTTGCATGGACTACTCTCTAACACCAGACAATACTGCCAATGAACAAGTGAGATTCCCACTTGGTTTTCACTTTCCTGTTTTACCAGTAAGATATCGAACTTTTCCAGATTGAGGGTCAAACATGTTCCCCCATTTGTCCCCTCTCCCCCCCGACACACACACATCCAGTCTGCAATCTTGGTCAGACTGGTAGCATCAAAACTTCTTAAGCTTCATTAGGAAAAATAGAAATATAGATCTGGCAATCCCCAACATAGAGAGGATGCTTCAGCCCATGTTTTCTTATCAGCTGATCAAGTAGATTCACATACACATTCAAAAATTTAAAAAAAAGCTGGTGAGAAAACAAATCCATGTGAGGGGACTTTTAGGAAAGTTCTCTGAAGGGATGGATGGACACTCTCTCCCTCCCTCTCCACACAGAAAAAACTACTTTCTGAAACAAAGTGCACATGTCTACATAGCTGCAATCTCAAAATGTCATTTTATGTTGCTAATGATTACTTACATTGTGTCTTAGGCATGTTTTGTGGGTGAAACATGAGGACATCATAAAGTACAGAGCATGGCACACAAAAGAAGTTTTCTGACTCACAAGTCCTTTGTAGCGGCAGCAGAAACAGTTGCTTTAGGGTCCAAGTTTGCTTGGCAAATAAAATGTGAATTTTGCTTCTGTTTTGCAAAGCAGATCTAAAACATTAGCATGCAGTCACATTCCGATAGAGCAGTACTGCTCTTTTCCACCTTAGACTAGCACTTTGGTACTTCTCTCCAGTTCCAGAATTGTAAAAGCAAGTCAGAGCCTGCTCCAATTGAAGTCAATGGAAATTTTGACACTGACTTCAAAGGGAGAACGATTGGGTCTTAAGTAACCACAATGCACATTTTCTGAGATTGCCCCCCCAGGGACTTAAAAATTCCTTTGTTGGTTTTTGAAAGAAAATTAAATAAGTTAAGGTCATGAACTTAAAATAAAGGTTTTGGTAAAGCTGTTTTGTATATCAATGCAATGCTCAATAAAGATGGTGTTTGATGTTACATCCCCCATCCTCAAATGCAAGCAGACATTAAATATCATTTAATTACTGTACCATACTGTTTTATGCAAGTCACTTATGCAGAAGAATATAGAACACATACTAATAAGCTTTACTTTTCATGTAGTGCAGATTAAAAAAGTAGCAGTAAAAAGGATAGTCTGAAAGTTACCTCCTGGGGAAAAAAGTTTCTCGCTCTCTCTCTTTTTTGTTTGATTATGTTCTGAAATGTTAATTAAGGGCTCATCCTTTTTGGACTGGAAAACTGAAATCTACATGACAGCTTCCGACTGTTCATGTTCATAATGGCTTCAGAGACAGGAGGAAAACAATCCACAAAACATTAATTTGATTTGCAAAGCTTTGGAGGAAAAAAATTCAAGGCAAACTTACTTTGGACTTGGGAGACATCTGATTTGCTATGTCATTTTGCCCCCTGAGAACTGGTGCTGCAAATGTTAACTGGGGGAGGGTGAGATAGCATTTGGTGGTTAGCACTGCAGTTAAACTGGATAAATCAGGGCTTGTTCATGAACCTGGTCTGAATAGGCCAACACCCTGCATCAGCAGTTTTGTTTCCCATATACTATAGGGAAGCAAAATCCAGATCTGCCATCTAACACAGACACCTATCTTTTGTTGCCATTCTGGAACAAAAGAAAAAGAAGATACAAGCTGTACTCCAGGAAATGTCATTTGGGGAGACAAATGGTTAATGGGAGGAGAGAAGTATCAGTTGAGAAGGGTAGGCCCACTCCCCTCCCTTCAAAATGGGGCTTCCCATTTGATATGAGACAAAGAGGCCATTCACAAAGTTCCCTGATTTGGAGAACCAAGGCTCTTCCTCACTGAGTTCCTCCCAAGTTCAGACACTAAGCCACACCTAAGAGCACTTCTTCCCATTTTGAATCATCAGGGTCTGCCCCCCACCCCCACCCCCAAACAGAAAAAACAGCTGCTTTGAAGAGTAGCAATCTTGCATTTGCAGACACTAAAATCACACTTTGCTGCAAGGACTCCTCCCTTCCCCCGTTTCAGACCCTTGCACCCCTTCCTTACACACCCCTTTCATTAATCACCTGCCATTCCTCTACACTCCCTGTCTAACCAGGCCGAGAGTGAGTTTTACTTCGTTTCCGGCACTGTAAGGGGCACCTCCCCTACCCCACACCTCACGTTCGTCAGGAGGCTGTGACTCTGATCAAATTAAAGGAATTGAAGGGCAAGAAAACCCCTGTACTGCATCTGGTGTGAATAAGAACATGATTTGGATTCTGTTTCCCGTTTAAACACTGGGATTATGAATAAATCAGGGAAATAACCATCAATATAATTTGTATTAAGGCAAAATGACTTCTTTAAAGAAGTGAAAGAACACCAAAGGCTCAGTCTTGCACACGTTTTCTACTAGGCATAGTACTTATGCCATTCAGCCATCTGACTGAAGGCAATGGAACTGCTCAGGGTAGTACACCCCATCCTCTGGTACTGATCCACCCACACCACACCATCACCAATGACCCAGTTATGGCATTCGGAGCTTTTTAATTGACTTTAATCAGAGTTGGATCAGGACTTACATCACCATAGCTATGGCTGAGGCTAGAACAATTGCTTTCTATCACAAAACAAAGAAGAACAGATGTTTTTAAAGACTGTGTATGTTATAGATATGGCATTGAAATAAATGCACATTTCAACAATATTTTTTCATTGCACCCTTATCTAATACTTTCCTCCAAATGTTTTAAATCAGAGGTGGGGAAACTGCCTCCTGCGCAGCCTTTGAGCTCCTGGCCAGGGAGGCTAGCCCCCGGCCCCTCCCCCGCTGTCTCCCCATCCCCGCAGCCTCAGATCACTGTGCCACCAGCGCTCTGGGTGGCGGGGCTGGGAGCCCCTGGCATGCACCACGGCTGCAAGAGCCACTGGCCTGCCCTGCTGCTCTGAGTGGCATGGTAAGGAGGTGGGGAGCAGGGGATTGGATAAGGGGCAGGGATTCCCAGCAGGAAGTCAGGGAACAGGGAGCGGTTGGAAGGGTTGGAGGTTTGGGGGAGTGTAGTCAGGGGATAGAGAATGGGGGGGGGGGGGTTTGAATAGACATGGGAGTCCCAGGGAGCCTGTTAGGTGGTGGGGGTTTGGATAGGGGTCAGGACAGTCAGGGGACAGGGCTCAGGGGTGTGTGATCCTGGTGGGCGGTTAGGGCCGGGAGGGTATGGTCGGGGACAAGGTGGGGGTTGAATGGGTTGGGAGTTCTGAGGGGGGCAGGCAGTGGGTGGGATGTGGGAAAGGGTGGATAGGGGGCAGTGGCCAGGCTGTTAGGGGAGGCACAGCCTTCCTTACCCAGCCCTCCATACAGTTTCAGAACCTCTCAGGCCAAAATGTTTGCCCACCCTGTTCTAAATTATTCTAACAGATGAGAAGAAAATTAGATTTCTGTAACAGTCACCACAAGGAATACAATTCCCTCAAAAAATAGACTTGAAAATAGGTTTGAGAGATCCCTCCCCACCATATTCTTTCTAAAACTAAACAATGTTATTCTTGAGTTCCACCCTATAAATTTTTTTTCCTTTAAAAGTCACAGTCTAATGCAAATAGGTGATGACAAAGCACATACTTACAAGTAATACTGTCATTCTATCAAAGTAACAAGCTACAGCAGAGCAGGCAGGCAAAAAACATTCTCAGATGCCTTTACAACTTCTAATAACAGTATATTTGCATTTAGGACAGTAAGAGATGCCATATGGAACTTGGTTTCCATAAAACAATGACGACAAAGCTACGGCCGTTAAAAAGAAATATTGTGATGTGAGAAAGAAGAAAATGGGATTTTAAAATCCAAATAAGACTGGATGACAAAATTTGGTTTATATTTAAGCTATTTATACACAATTTTCATCATCAGCTACAAAATTTGGCCTTTATGGACCTTTATTTTTAGGCATACTTAAAAATAATGTTTGATCATTTGATTACAGATAATACTGGCACCATAAATGTGTAAAAGATCGGGGTTAAATTCTTTCTCCAGTGAAATCATGGCAAAATTCCTACTGACTTCACTGGGACAAGGATTTCATCCCTAATATTTTAGCTGAAAATTACCAGACTCCCTTTAGTATATAATAATAAGCATAAGCTGGAAACAGTAGGTTTTCTTTTTCATTAGAACAGTGGTTCTTATTCCTTCCCATGCCATGACCCCCTTTTCTGTACTAGGATCCCCCTTCTTTCTACCTGGAACCAATGGGATGGGAAGGCTGCTTGTGATCCTCAGACATCTGCTTGTGTCCCCTTTCTCTGGGACTCATGACTCAAGTGGAGAACCCATTTATTAGGAAATCAGAAACAAAAGAAACTTGTTGACCGGGTCTCAGACACACTCAGGAGTGCATTGACCAGCTCCTTTGGTAACACTGTTTTGCTGATTAGAGACCCGATCCAAATCCACTGAAATCTATGGGAGTCTTTCCATCAACTTCAATGGACTTTGGATCAGGCCTTGGAAAGATGAAGATGCCTTTACTTTACTCAAGCAGAGAATTTTGTGAGAACACAGAAGGGCCCTGAGCTGTGTAAAAAAAATTTACATCCAAAGCAAACCCGATGAGTCTTTACTTACTTACAAATCCAGCAATATATCACCTATCTATTTATACTACTTGAAAGCAGTACTCCATTGGAGAGGAGGTGGTTATTTATACTGGTATCTGTAGCTCTTTGCCCACCTTGCATAAAATCCAATATGTAGCACTAACAACCTTGGTTGACTTTCTTTCTCCAAAATATATCCATTACAATGTTCTCTCTTCCTAATTTAGCTTTTCTTTTTGTTACCTCCTGAATGCCTGCAAAATACCTGAAGGAGTGAAATTTGATACAAATTACTGATGACCTTCTAGTGATGTCTGATGGATGGGTTACATTTCAGCATTAGGATATCCTTCTGTACTCAGGAAGCTAGAATGAATAAGTGAACCAAACTTCCAGATTCTACTAAAACTAAATCATTAGTATTGTCAACCTGATGCAGGCATCTGTATCTATTAGTGTGGCTTCAGAATCATCTTCCAAAGAGGTCTTTGGTCCCTTAGGAGAGCGCAGGAGAAAAGGCAAGCATCCCTGAAATCCAGGATCAAAGTAATGATGAAAGAGACAACCCACTTCTCCTATCACCTGTCTGTACACAAGTGGAGAGAATAGTTGTGATAAAGAAGAGAATATTGTTGTTAGCGTCAGACAAATGGTGACTAAATGGCCTTCTTTGAAAACAGAGGAGTTTTACACAGTGTATCAAGAATGGTCTGCTCTATTTTCAGAATCACTATAACACATTTATAAAACCTGAATACTAACATCATAAATGGTACCTCTCACCTCTTCTTTTCCAGTTGAAACTACCGACAGGGGAGAGCTGCCAGAGGTATTGTTGACCATATTCTAAATCCACAGGAGCAGCATTCTGTTTTGTGAGTAAACTCCTTTCGCCACTTAAATATCTTAGCATCTTCATAACCTTCATCTTCTGACTGGAAAAAGCAGAGGAGAAAACTCGTTCTTATGAAAACAGCATGGAACATTGCAATGCATGGCTAGCACTTTCACAAGGCAAGAATCGCTTCAACAGGTAGAAGAAGCTGTACCAATGCAAACAGCTTATGGAAGGAAGTTTTAAAGTGTATTGTGACCGTAGTTAAACTTCTTGTTGAACGTGGATTAGAATTTAAAGGAAGGAAGGAAGCCATTGCTGCATTTGGCCCATTTCTAAGTGAGTAAATTAAATGCTATGGAAACAAAAGGGAAAGGTAACCCATCCTACTTGTCAAAAATCTGTGATGAGTTCATTGAGATAACGGGATGTAAGTTTTTTCAACTTCAATGTCACTGACCTCAAACAGGTGAAATACAACTCTTTGACAGTAGATTCAACTCCTGACATCACTCTTGTTGATCAGTCATCTGTCATTTTGTGTTACTGCTTACATGGTACATGCATGAGCATTTCATTTATACCAATTGAAAGTCACACACAGGCAAGTTGCTCTTCCAGACGCAAACAACATTGCTATTGAAAACTGCAGAGATCAGTCATGCATTTATACAAGTCACATGCCTGGAAAGTGTGAAGGTCTTCAAGCTCAGAGCAAAAGACCAACCACACTTGTGATACATACAATGCTCATTCTCCAAACTAAGTTGAAATCTGTAGCATTGCTTCTTACATGCCTCCTTAGAGTATCCTGGAACCGTAAGCCACTGCCTTATCTTTCTGCCTCAGCAAGAGTGAGCTTTGCTGGAAATTGGACTCTTGTGTCAGCTCCCTACCATACCAATCAACCTGGTTCACCAGCAAACTCCTCCAGACTCTGCCAATCTTAACCTTTGCCCTGCAGGTGACAGTGAACCCCAGTTCCTGAGCTCCCCAGAGATGTTTCAGTAGCATCCAGGTCCTCTTACGGAACATACACAATATCATAGGTAGCACCTGTACATACCTCACACAAGGATATTCATAATCAGCAGGTCACCAGCTTCCATAAACAACCTGACTCAATCCACTTTTATAGTAGAAAAATATTGTGTACAATCAGTTGATTTAACTTGATATTCTCTGGGATTCAGATCCCATGTTCTCCCCATGGAGTGTCTCAATGCGGATGTCTCAGGAAACCATGACCTTTTTCAGTTTTGTTCAGACACTAGATTTTTTTGTGGCATCACTCAGGCAATGGAAGCTTCTGTGGAATAATCTTACCAAGAGGGAACAAGGAACTTTCCTTGTCCTAAAATTCTGCCTGGGATGAGATGATCAGCCTGGTTTGAAACAAACAGTGAAACTCAAAAAGGAAGCACAAGCATCATACAAGGAAATGTGCAAACTGAAAACTTCATTTATGAGTATCTCATAGAATGTGATATTAGAAAGACTTGAGAAAACTAGTGGAAAGTGTCTAAAGCCAGGTTTATATCTTGTTGCTCTTAATATACTGACTTCCTAGCAAAAGTTTGCCACAAGCTTATGGTCTCAGTCTGATGATTTTGAGTAGCAAGCAAAAAAATAAAAAATAAAAATAAAAATTTCCAGATGGCAAAAGTGACATCATAAGTAGAGGAAGAAGGAAATTTGAGGCTGGGTGCTTTTATATTATCCTCAACAAGCTGAGTTTGGAACTAAAAGAAGTGAGTGTTATACTCAATTATCTGCAAGGTTTGGCTTCCTTACATCTCTTGATCAACTCCAAGTAAAGAAGGGATGAAAACATGTATTCAGGCATTGCTCAATGCTCACCCCAATGATCACTCTAGATCTGAGCTTTACACTAAAATTTGTCAATTTTCAACATGTCTTACAACATGCAGGATAACAGTGCTAGTGGAATTATCAGATTTTTGCATGAGAAAGATCTGAGTAATGTCTTCCTGAATATTTTCATGGCACTGAGACTATTTGACTTTACCCACTGCTAACCAATTGTTCTCTTAGCTTGCCTTAATAAAAACCATATTTGGTCAACTTAGTAGGATCATTAAGCGTCTCTTCTACCATCATTACAGTTGAATGGGATTTAATTCATACACTGTCATTTGAAGAAATAATAATTGAATTTGCAACATGCACAATACCAGTTTAAATGTGCAGTATTTCATTTGACTCACTGTTTTATGTTTATGCAGGTAGTATGAACAGTAATCTGTTTGTCTTTGATTTTATTTTCATGTTTATTCAAGAATATACATGACTTGTTGATTGTTATGCTTTCATTAATACAGTGTTCAGGAAATCTGGCCCTACGAAAAACAAACCCTGGGCCTCGAACCTCATTAATCTGGCCCTGATATTTATACAACAGTTTACAGAGAAGTACTGTCATCCCCACATGAGTAATCTGACATTAATGCTTGGCTAGATCCTTGCTGGCTGGTTGGAAATCATCTGTGTGGGTGGATACCATACCCGTTTCTAGTATTTTATTAGCTTCAAAACACAGGTATATGAAGGAAACCACAGTAACAAGGTGCTAGTGTTGCACCTGTGAAAAGTTGCAGTATAGCAGTGCAGACAATATTTAGAGATCATTTGCATATATAAATAAAATGGAGAATAGTGGGAAGAGACACTAATCATCATCTACCTTCCTTTAGAATAGATCATCATATGCATGTTTCCCATCGCTTGAAAACAGAAATTGGAAAAAAAAAATCAGTCAAAATGCTTTCTGTGAAAACTGAAGACGTGGCAACAAGTGTTTGCAAATTTGCATCAGAAAAAAATGAAATTAACAACATTTAGACATTTCTCAAATGAACTGTTTTGTTGTTTTTTTGTTTGAAACCCTGTGCTCCAAATGTCCCTATGCCTTCAACAACCAAAAGCTAGGACGGGGTCCCTCGAAGCAGCTGGCACTGTCAGAAGACAAGATACTGGGCTAGATGGACCATTGGTCTGACCTAGTGCGGCCATTTATACATTCTTATTGAATCACTTTGGGTTGAAATTTTCTTCCATTTTATTTCTTCTAATGCAAAACTTTTTAAAAAGCTTGAAATACACACATCTATATCTACATGAAACCTTTCATTTTGGATTGAGCAAAATGTTTTGTTTGACCCAACATATTTTTCCCAATTTCTCATTTCACTGAATTAAAAAAAAAAACCCACAACATCAGATACAAAACATTTTCCTCCACCTCTGATTTCTTAGAATTGCCAGCAAAGTGAAAAATTCGTTATTTGCACAGCTCTACTCAAAAAGCCGGAAATAATACGTGTTGCTTTGCTGGTGTTCTGTTTAGTTGGGTATCTTGTTCTGTTTATTTTGCTTCAGTGATTATTTGAATAATGTCACAATTTTAAAAGGCACATAATGACAGCTAAAATGCCATCTGCCAATAGTTTTTGTTCCTGTAATTTGTTTTACAATTATACAGCAATATGGTGAGGAGGCACAATTTCCTGTTTCAAGCTTTTTGCTCCTGCAAAATTACAGCATATTGGGGTGGTGAATGTACTACACAGATTCCTCCCCCCATTCCTGCAGAAAACTTGAGCCACTCCAGGTGTTGTTTTTCTTCTATTTACTAAGGAGTCAGAAGAATTAAAGTACAAAAAAATTAAGTGACATGCCTTAGATCACATAGGAAGTTTGTGACAGACCCAGGGATTGAAACTGGATGGTCTTAACAATGAGACTATCCTTCGTCACTGAGTCAATTCACTTTGGGTGCAATAAAATGTTTCATATCAAGAGAACTAAAATGCTTAGTTTTAAATTGGAACATTCTCATGCTTTTCAGAATTGTTTAAAAATAAAAGGGAATTTTGAAATGAAAAGTTATTTCAAATTAGGCATTTAGGGGGACTTTTTATTTCAAAAAGTCAAAACCAACTAAAAAAATGAACAATTTGGCCAAACCAACATGAATTTGCAAAACGCTTTTGTGTCACCAAATCTGCATTTTTTGCTAAAAAAAAAAAAAAAAAAAGTCACCCAGTTTCATGTTCCCAAGGGCTCGGAGTATGTATTTACACAGCCCATGGCAGCAAGCCTCCCAGACCAGGTCACTAGGACTGTAAAACTAGCTGAATAGACAGCACTTGGAAGTGGAGACTCAGGCTCAAGATCTGGCTAAGAGGCCGGTGGGGGGAGGGGAAGGGAAAGAGGCCTTCAGAGACTGAGATTCTGCCACAACTCCAAAGAACTGGCTATGTAGCAATTTCCAGTGCGCAAGCCCAACTCTGTCAACCTGCTCCGGGAAGCTCGATGCCCCAGGCTGTGCAGACGTACCGAGGGCTTGCAAGTGGGAAATAATTGCCTGCAAAGATGATCAGAGAGGATTCATTTCAGTTTCTCAGGGCAAGAAGTGGCAACATTGGCTCGGGGGGGGGGGGGGGAGTGGGGAGAGGCAGAACCTCAGGTATGTTTGCACTGTAACGATACGGTGTGACTGCAGCTCATTTAGACATAACCTAACTAGCTTTAACCTAGCTGGGGTACTGGGGTAGGGAAGCTAAAGCATCGCAGGTTTCAGCATGGGTTAGCCACCCAAATAATTATGCAGAGTTCTGGGTGGGCTTGTACAGCCTGTTTGCTGAAGTTCATGTTGCTGAAGTTCATGTTGCCAGAGCAAACTAAATTAAAGCTAGCGTGGATAGATCCCCATGCGTTGCAATCAGACCTCATGGAGTGCAGTATAGACGTGCCCTTAGTGGTATTTAATTTAGGAAAGGACTCCTAGGCAGATTGAACCCAGCCCTTATTGCTGCCCAAAGGGTAACAGATACAAACATGAATTAAATTAAATTTAAATAAATACTATCCCACTGCTATTATAAAATCAATAGTACAACATTGAAATCAATAGTGTTACTCTGCATTGCCATCCATGTTACTGAGAGCTGTTTGAAAGGGGTCAAAATACAAAAGTTTGAGAACCACTGCTTTAAGTCCTTTTATTTAATGATCATATATCACAACAGTGCCAACTGACAGTGTTCAAAAACTGTGAGTCAGGTCTCCCCAAAAATTCAAAAGTGTTAAAATCTCATGATGTTTAAACGAAATAATTAATTTGGGGATCTTTTTAATTGCCATCTGTGGTTTGAGCTTTTAAGATACAATGTTCGCGTTTTCTCTGCAACCATAAGGCTTGGAACTTAATTTTGTAAATAAAATGAAAGTGGAGATTCTCACATAATCACTTGCCTCCAGAAGCTGGGGCTTTAAGACCACCACCAAATAGGAAAAGATTGAGAAAGTTGGCATCTGTAAACTCAGCATTGTCCTGGATTTCAGAGACCGGAGAGATGGTCTGGACTGCAGCGGAAGCACTCACCCTGGTTGAAATATGGGCTATAAAAGTCTCCTGTACTGATTTAGTACAGGACAGGCAATGGTTTTATTTAAATAAAGGATCTTCCTTATAATATGGGACTGTTGGCAACCCCAGTTGTGTAGGTAACCCCACTGATTGCACCCACAATAGACAAATGTTCTTATTGCTGCCACTTTTGCAAATTCATCTCCTCTTTTCTAACTAAAAAAAATGAAATGGTGTGAAGTAAAAATAAACTTGGTAGATCCTTCCCCAAAGGAGTTTCCATAGTGCAGTATATATTAAGCATAGTGAAATTTTTCATGTCACAATATTTGCCTCCAACTTTCTCGACCACTCCTTTCCCTCCTCCTTCTCTTTGTACATGTACACTATAGTATACATACAAATTAAGAACTAAGTAGCTCTCCTTCATATCTGAGGAATCAAACAGCATTTTATAAAAGGATTTGTTTGTTGCATAGATTATGCATTTCCCTCACCAGCCAACCACCCACACTACTGTAACAGTACCCAAGAAAACACCGTGTGACTGAAAGTACCAGAGACGTATCTTGGAATGTTTAAACATTTAAGATATAAGACATGCTTAGTACTAGATCATAAGTGGTGTTGGCATTTGACAGCGTGTTAGTGGTTTGCACTCGGTAAGTGCACCTGATGAAGAAGTCGGCCTTTTTTCTCTCACTACTGGCTTGTCAAGTTGTAAGCACTGTTCCATCTTCAAGCAGAGCATATCCTTGTCACATAGATCTGAAGTGACTGCACAAGAGTAGGCCACAGTCAGTCACTTTGCTATGTCACTATTATTGCCATCTACATCAATTTAAATAATCAGTATTTTACCATAAAGAAACCCCCTGACATTTAGATTAGATCTTTTTTCTATAAGTAAATCATCTGGCTATGAGAGAATATTGGGGTGGGTGTACTGTTAACCCCCACATGGAACATCTATCAAAAGGCTCTTGTATAGCCTTAGGACACTTGGCATATGTTGGCAAAAATTATTTGAAATATGAAGAAGAGCAGGAGAGGGACAGGATAACACATTGGCCCTAGAGGTTTTGTCTTTCATGGCACAGAAAATACCCAATGTGAGAAATGAATACAAGCACCTGCATATAAATGGTGAGTAAGAGCAAGGGGAAAACTTGTTGAGGTCAATGGAAGCTTTACCTGAGTAAGGACTGTATAAGAATGGAACAGGACTTCAGGATCTGGACCAAAGTAAGAAAATCTTATTTCTCCCACATGCCCTCCCGCCATCAATCAAGCCGTGAATGACAGTTTGTTTGTGGAACAGAAACAAAAAATCTTTTGGCACCTCTGATTTCAAGCAACTGGTATGTAAAGGGTGGTGATAACTTCACCTCTTCAGAGCAAACCAGAAGGCACATGAATATGAATCCTGGATTTTTTGTTAAAAGGACTAAAATGGGACTATAGACAAACACAAACTTCTGCCATTTCAAAGGAAAAACTGAGTCTTGATTATAAATAGACTCCCACATGAAGTGATAGGAAGAAGAAAACTGCTTTTGTCATGTGTCATCTGTGCATAAAAAGCACAGGAAGGTGTTACTGAAAAGGGAGTCTTCGGAGACGGCCAGAGATACAAGGGTCCAAAAAAACATACTAAGGCTAACACTGAAAGATGGATTAGTTCTGATAACTTATGTCATCTTCTTTCATTGGATTTATGGAAAGTGATGCTGTAAGTATAGTTCATCTGCTTGTCAGGAGGAGATACCAAGCAGCCTATGCAGAGAGTAGCCTCTACCAGCCATTTCTGAGGAAGAACTATGGACGTGAGCAGTTCTGGGCCACTGAGGAAAGTTTCCTGCTAACCACAAAGGTTAGGTTTTGTCCCAAAATTTGAGCAGTTATATCCATTCCAAAGCTAGGGTGGGGAGGTTTTTTTTTGGTGGTGGTGGGGTGGGTTGTTTTGTTTTTTAGCTTTTGCTCTTTTTTTTATATTCTACTCATCCATATAAATGTCTGTTCATTTTTAAAATCCTGCTAAGTACATAACCTCAAAGTATCTTGTGTCAAGGAGTTTCACATTGTAACAAAACTAGGGATCTTTCACCTTATATAAACTGGACTTGTTGCCTGGCCACAGAATTATGGTTGATAAGTTAGAAGATAAAGAATTCAACTTTGTTTTAACATTAGATAATTTACTATAAGCACTAATGTTATCCTAAGATTAAGGTAACAAATTACTAACAATACACTCTCTGGCTAATTCTAAGATAAATTAGAAGTATTTTTGAATCATGAAGGACATGTCCTAGGGCTGGTCTTCACTGGGGGAGGGGAGGAAATCGACTGCAGATACTGCAAGACGCGAGAAATCAATCGCCAAAAGAGTGTGTGCACAAGCAAGCATTTTTGCAGGGGCACCATTCATGCCTTGCTTTTGAAATTCTGTGCTCTATTTGCTGCATCAGGAATACCTGACAGAGCAGTACATACTGCACCTCACTCTGGACTACATCACAACCTGATGATCTAGCCTTTAACCGTTTGTAGGTGCTATTTTTCTTTGCTGCTTAACCTTGGCAATAATATCTGTTAGTTCTCTAAGCGCTGAGCTGCCTAGTCCTAGTCGTTATTTGTATTGCAGTAGGACTGAGGGGCCAGAATCCTGAACCAGAACCCCATTCTGCTAGGCACTAACAAATACAGAACTAAAAGTTGCTCCCCCTGCTCCCCAAAGATCTTGTTTGTGTCTTCTCCAACATGTTTGCTCTCTCCTACCTCATTTCTTTGTTGCTGATGTCATGCTGATCTTTTTAGTGCCTCTAGACAAATTGAGTTAATTTTAGAAACTGGATCTACACCATTAATTGTGATTCATGCAATTTGAGTAGCTATTTTTAAAACAGTTTCCAGCATAAGGTCCCTAATCATCTGGTACATTGACAGGATCTTCTTTTTCATCGAGCTACTTGGTGTTGCTAGTGTAGTTTAGCTGCCAAGAACGATGTGGCTGACTCTAGCTGAGCATATAAACAATTCACATACAATCCGTCACCTGTTTCAGAGGAAACATTATGACACACGTTCATTTTGTTTTTGCCCGTCCCATTATTTTAGAAGATGTAGTTAAAATTAACAAATAGTAACTTTTGCCACTTAAAATTGTCATGCGTCTCTGGGTTTGGCAGAGATCTGACACTTTTATCAGATGCATCATACTGCAGCATTACATGATGACAGGGCACTTCAAGAAGAAAACATGTCAGTGCTCTGAGCTTAAACAAATATTTTCAAATGCTATCGGTTCAATAGCAACTTTCCAAGCTGCAATGATATAGAACAGGGTAAAATCTAGAGCAGTAAATTCCTCCACGATTCAGTTACCAATGAAGAAAATACTGCAGATCTACTGTTATTGTTTAGTAGTTAAAGCACATATTTAATCCAGTCCAATCAAAACAAGAACTTAAAGGTCTTTCTATAGAAGTCTGACACAAAAATATATAGCATCAACTTGACAGTCCTAACTATCCCCTAGAGTATTATGCCACTTTAAAACCATGCCTTTCTTTCTAAGCCTGTTTTCGAAACACAGACGTGAAATAGGCTCTCAAGAGAATCTCAACTCACATGAATTATCTACCCGTATGGATTTTTTAAAACATGAAGTTATGGAATTGGTTTTGCAATGTTTATTTATACATCAACCAAAACAAAATGTGATGTGTCACTCCAGACCAAAAAAATGGATGAAAAGTAAAATCATAGGAGTTGTTCATCCTTAAAGCAGACTAATTGCTATAGTCATTCTATCCAGTAGAGATGGAACCGACATCCCCTTTTGAAATGAACAAGGGAACATTGCATTTATTGTGATTTGTTGTGTTTTCCAACTTTACTATTTCAAATTGCATCAGTGCAAAGCTTTCGATACATATTTTCAACCTGCACTAAGCCCAGTGCCAGCAATAGCGTGTGTATAGTGGCAGAACGTTCACAGACAGATTGTTTAGTGTAAAATACAGAGAGAGTTGCCAGCTGGTTACTAAATTGATCACAAAATGATTTTATTTTTAGGTGCCAGTTTTACAAAATAATGTAGTTACAGTAACTTGCCCATGGAAATGCCAACGTATAGGGAAACCATCTTCAGATATTCTATGAGAGCCAAAGATAGATAGACTTTTGAGCTTATATCAGAAAACTGATGCAAGCTCTAAATGGCTAGAGCACTGAACTGGGACTGAAAAAACCTTGATTCTATTCCTGGCTCTCTCATGGGCCTGCCGGATGATCCTGGGCAAATCTCTTCACCTCTTTGTACCTCAGTTTCCCATCTGTGAAACTCAGATACTCACTCCCCTTTATGAAGCACTTTGAGATATACAAAGATATGAAATAAGATATGAAAAAAGCTGAGTATTATTAGAATGTAAGGCAAATATCCTGCTTCAGGTGATATTAGAGAAACCACATCAAAGTTCCCTTGAACTTATGACTAATCAATCTGACAGTGTTAAGGTATTCTAGTTTCATAGTCAACAGTGCATAATGGAGTGATGTGGCCAGCTTTGCATCCAACCACCCTAACAAAAATGGATCAGTTACCCATTCTGAAGCTGGATGAACTGAAGGCTGCCTTTCAGTGTGAGATCAAGCAAGCCTCAAACCCACAAGCTTCAGAATTGTAGGGTAAGCATCTTAGCCATTCAGCCACTGCAACACAGTAAAGAAACTGATACATACCTATTTAGAATCTTTGAGACTGATGCAAGGGTGTTTACTAAATGTATGTCGGTACAACACAGAGTTTATTGGGGCCCTGCTAGACAACCAATAAAGGAAATTTCATAGGTTTGTCATAACATTCGTGCATGACAAGAATGAACCGCTGAATTAGAAAGCCTTACTGCATGTGTTAGGTTAACAATTGAGCATTTTAAAGAAACAGAGAACATGTGGAATGAATTTATAGCAAAATACTGATATATTTTTAAAAATTAAAATAAGATATGCTTGCACCCCAGAAACCCTTTACAGATCCAGTCTAAAAATTCTGATATATTCTCCTAAACTCTAGGCCTAGAAAGCAGTACACTTAAGTGGAGTCACATAGACTTCAATGGGACTGAATGTATGCAGGTGAGAAGACACATCTCTCTGCTAAATCTGTCCTTATTTTGAATTACTTACATGCACACCTGTGAAGTCAAGAACTTAAAAGTTAGGGAATGATAGAACTCAGGTTGCCTGCGCAGCCTCAATTTGGTGCCCTTCTGTGTTTATATCTGTAGCCTGCAGTATATATCAGAACGCATATGCTCTCACAAACTATTCCCCTCATTTAAAGAGCTAGCAGAAAAATAGAAAGGACTGATCAAGACTTTCCTTGAGGTTTGATTCAAAGCCCACTGAAGCCAATGGGAAAGCTTCCACTGATTTCACTGGGCTTTTGGACTCTCTTAGATCATCATAAAAGGGTCATGAGATTAACACATGCTCTGAAAGTAAAGTGGAATTAACATTTCACTGCCATCCAAGAACCTCAGAGTACTTTACAGACATTAATGAGTTATGCCTCAAAAAAAAAAATTGCCTATGAGGAGAGGAAGCATTCCCTCCCCCCCCCTCCCATTTCACAAATGAGGAACAGGGACACCAACAGGTTAAGTGCCATGCCCAATACTGCAAGGAAAGGCCGTGCCAGAGCTGGAAATAGAACCCAGGTCTCCTTGTGCTGTGCTTTAGTCATAAGACCCTGTTCCCATAATAAAAGTGGATGGTAGATAATCAGATAAAAGATACAGAAAGTCAAGCTGGGAAGCTTGAAAATAAATCTGAAATGATGAAAGATAATAAGGGCTTTGGAGCTTCTGTAAAACAGGCTAAATGGAGCTCAGAGAGGGAAATTGAAAGAGTGGAGAACTAAATGTGTGAGCACTGAGAATTCCTGCAGGTAAGGAGGGAGCAGTTGATGAGGAAATTGGTCTCATACTACAAGAAGTGTTATAAGAATTCCCACTAGAGGCTGAGGGAATAGGACAAAGCAGGTCTAATAACTGAAGGGATGGCTGCCACCTACACATACTCCTCTCACTTAGGGCCAGATTTTGGGCAAATCTGTGCACATCAGCAGTCCTGTACTCCCCGGAACCAGCCACCCACATCCCAGGAAGCACTTGCCACAAAGCTGCGACTCCCCTCTCAGACAGGTAGGAGGTGAGATGGCAGAGTCTTGGCTCTGCCCTGCCAATGCTCCAGGCAGTGCAGCTTAACTAACACACCGGGGGGACACGTGAGACAAGGTACAAGGAACTGGGAAGCAGATCGCCCCTCCAAGTCACAGTCTGGTTGCTGGACTGTTCCTGTGGCAACTCAACAATATGTGTCCCATACTTAGGGTTTGTGGTAACACATAATTGCTGTAAATCAAAAGTAACTCCACTGAATTCTGTGGAGTTAGTGGGTTAAAAATGGGATAAGAAGAGGTTGGTCCAGAGAGTGCAGATATGAAACATTCTGAAGATAATCAGTCTGAAATTCTACTTTCTGGGCATATTGTAAATTCTAGCATCCAAGCTGTAGGTCCCTTGCATCAATACAATAATATTTTTAAATGAGCCTATAAGAACTATTGAAACCAACTCATAAAGCTGACCTTCAACATCCAAAATTATTCTGCATTATATAGCTTGTCAGAAAATTCTTCCTTCTTGTTTTGTAATTTATTTAATAGAACATTATGTCTTATATAAATACATTTTTTGTATTTTCCTCACCTAAAGCAAAACGATTTTCCCCTGTCTTGAAATAATTGAATCATTTGTTATCATAACAATTGTGTGTGTGTTTGTGTGTGAGAGTGAGACTAATCAAACAAGAATTCAAATAATCGTATGTAGTATCTTCCACGTAAAACCATACGTGCCCATATTATTTTAACAAGCAAACAAATAGAACAAATACCCTCTTCTTCAGCTATTGCAAATACAATGATTTAAAATTTTTATGACCTTAACTAATCCCCAGTAGTGGTAATTAATTATTTTTATTACCGTATTTTTCGCCCTATAAGACGCACTTTTTCTTCCCCAAAACGGGGGGGGGGGGGAAGTTGGTGCGTCTTATACGGCGAATATACTGCCTGCGACTCCCCCGCCCATGTAAAAAAGCCGGGCGGGGGAGTCGCAGGCAGTAAAAAAGCAGAGGGGAGGGGGGACCGGGGCGCTCCCGGCAGCCCCCCTGCAGAGGGGAGGGGGGACCGGGGCGCTCCCGGCAGCCCGCCCGCGGCGGAGACGGGGGAGGGGCGGCGGCGCAGACGGCGGGGGGGGGGGGATTAGGCGGACCCGGCAGCCTGCCTGCAGCGGCAGGGACGGGGACGGGGACGGGGACGGGGTAGGTAGGTGGATCCGGCAGCGCGGCGGGGACGGGGGGGGGGGGTGCAGCTGCGGGGACTAGGGCAGGGATGCAGCCGGCGGGGGGGGGGGGAATCTGCGGCTTTTCGGCGGAGGGGGTTCAGAATCTTTTTTTTCTAGATTTTGCTCCTTTAAAATTAGGTGCGTCTTATATGCCGGAGCGTCTTATATGGCGAAAAATACGGTAATTTTTTGTATCTGTGCTGCTGTGTGACCAAGGGGAATGGTCTCAACTTAGTTCCTGGTGGAGAACGGCGGTCACATCACAAAAAATTAACTATGTTCTCACTGCTAGAGATGATCCCTCCAAGATATAGCTCAGTATATTGGTGGATTGCTTTGAAGACCCTGTATTGCTGCCGTCTAGGTTGTACCTAAAGTCATCTGCAGACAGAGATTGCAGTTCCATTGCTATCAATCTGGAACTTCTGATTCTGACATGGAAAGATGTGCACAGTGGAGCAATACTAGACAGGTACCAAGACCATCCGACTAGCACAGATTAATATCTCTCAGTGCAAGTCAAGGTCTGAGAGGCTGCAGAGTACATCTCTAGCTGCTTTGTGCTAACAGGAGTTTATTTGACTAGGTGCTTACCCAGCAGGCTCTAGAGAACCAGGAGGCAGGCTTGCTTGGCTCCCTCAGCACTTGTGTGCTGACTTCTAGACTTGCCCTGCTGTGCTGTAGGATTAAAAAAAGAGAGAGACAGGCTCCCTGTGACTCCTCCATGTCTCCATACAACACCAAGCAGAGTTTGAACCAAAGCACATAAGCAGTGGAATTTCTGATATTTTTTTACATCTCTGTGTTCTGTGGTAGGAGAGCAGTAATATCAATATGCAAATACCTATATTATGTCTGAAATAATGTGTTCAGCTAGACCATAGAATTTAAAATTACTGAGGAAATGGATTGCCAAAGCTCCCGAAAGGTTATACTATAGAAAAGGAGAGCAAAATAAATCATGAACATTTTAAAGAATGAATATTTTTAGGATGATTTAACAGAAATGGTTGTGTTTCCTTTAAGATATTTTCCGAGATTTATAGCATCGCTCCCAAAATATTTAAAGCACATCTTTAAGGAACACATTGTTGCTGATTTTGCAAAGTGAGAAAATGATTTTTTTAATTCCATTTGCTAAATAAGCTATTTTATTGCCTATCTGGTAAAGCAGCCCAGTTGCTGATTGTTCTACATAGTGGACAGAAGCTTTTGACTATTCCACAAATGAGGTACTGAAATTGCCTATTGTTCAAGGAGGCCATTTTTCAAAATCAGTCTATCAAATCCACTCACAAAACAGCCTTAAAAATTATACAAAAGAGAAACATTTCTATCCACAGCTTCCATGCAAGAAGTCACACACAGCATCAGTGAGTAAGTTACTGCCCCACATGGCTTACATACATATTATGAGAATTAAGTGTTGATCCTTAGGTTACAAATTTTTCATTTCTGATTAACAAAGGGGAACAACATGGTAGATTTTGAGCCTGTGCGGCCAGATTCTGAAATCTGTATTCGAGCCTCACAGCCTTATTCAGGCAAAACTCCCACTGACTTCAGTGATCATTTTGACAATGTAAAAACTGAGCAAGGGCCTCCCAATTTGTCAGAGAAAAAATGAGATAAGAGCTAAACGTATCAGAATCTCAAATTGAGATACAGTAAAACCTCCATTTAATGGACTAATTCGGGCGAGGGGGTGTCCGTTAAATGAAAAAGTCCGTTATTTAATTAAAAAAAAAAAAAACGAGCTGTCGGAGCAGCAGCCTGCCAGCCACAGGGTCGGGGCGGCAGCTCCGCAGCCCACCCGCTGTCTGGACCCGGGCGGCAGCCGGGAGCCGGCAGCCAGCCCGCCCGGGTCCCGGCTGCTGGGACCTGGGCGGCAGACGGGACCCGTCAGCCAGCCTGCCCGGATCCCGGCTGCTGGGACCCGGGCGGCAGTGGGGAACCGTCAGCCAGCCCGCCTGCTGGTGGGACCCGGGCGGGAGCCAGGAGCCAGCCCACCCGCAGGCAGGAGCCGGCAGCCAGCCTGCCTGCTGCCTGGACCCGGGCGGCAGCCGGGAGCCAGCCCGCCAGAAATGGATCAGGAATGCATCAGCTTGCTCAGAAATTTTGTCCGTTGCATCCGAAGTCCGTTAAATCGAGGTCCGTTAAATCGAGGGTTTACTGTACTAAGAACTCCAGGTTTCAGATTCAGATTCAAATCCCACAATCCAAGCCCATTCATTCCGTTTTGGTTTGGAGACAGATCCAAAGCTGGAAATGACCTTTTCCCATTGTCAGTATGGCTATACCCAACATTTCTTAAGAACTGACATTCTCATAGGATTTAGGCTCAAGAGCACATACATCATGAAATCAACTGGTGATAGTAATCTAAAACAATCTGGGGCCGGAGGTCTTTGCAAGCTTTCAGTTGTATTGATTTCCACACCTGAACCTTAGTGCAGATGATTTATTCTCAAAACCAGACTCTGAACCTCAGCCTGGGCTCCAATTCTAAACTAGTGGAAACAAAGGCTTGTGCATGCAAATAATAAGGTGCAGGTGATAATACATTTAATTTAAATTAAGAAAAGTTAGATTTCATAGAATTGTAAAAGTTATACTAGGAATTTCTCTAGCCAGGCATTCTACTTAGGCTTTATAATACTTCCAGAGGTCTGGATTAGAACAATGAGGGCTCATCCCAAATCTGGGGATACAAGATTACAGGATCTCACCGAGGACTATCTGTAAAATAAAAGCAGGTTGTTGAATTCAGTTCATGTATAATAATTCTTAGCTCTTGCACAGGGACACAACCCCATGCTCTGGGTGTCCCTTAGTCTCTGACTACCAGATGTAGGGACTAGATGGCAGGGGATAGATCACTTGATAACTGACCTTTTCTGTTCATTCCCTTTGAAGCATCTGGTACTGGCCACTGTCAGAAGACAGTATACTGGGCTTGATGGACCATTGGCCATTCTTATGTCCACTTGCATAGTGCTTTTCATCCACGTTTCAAAATGCTTTACAAAGGAGGAACAAGTATCTTTATACCCATTTTATAAAAGAGGAAAACTCATGTACATAGTCTTAATCCAAAAGCTACTGAGTTCAATTGACTTTGAATATTTTCCCTTCAATGGGCTTCAAATCAGGCTCTCTCTCTCTCTCTCTGTGTATCATCAACATAGTACTTTCTTTATAATTCAGGCAGTGGATTTATATATGATAGAAAAAGATACGTAAAGATATTTAAAAGTCAACCACAGGAAAAGATGAGTTACCTGTAAGGATAAAAATTCAGTCATACATCAAGAGCTTAATAAACCCAGTCTTCACTTACAGTATAAATATTATTTTAAGGAAGAACTAATTGGTTTCCTATTGCTATACAAATATAAAAGCAAACCATGCATGAGGTAATGCTTATTTCAAGGGAATTGGATGGATCAGGGGATTAGCAAGGAGTTAATGAGCCTTTTAATTCTAGTTCATTGATCTGAATAAGGACCAGGAAAGTAGTGACTAGAGACATACAAGGATGTTTCAGTATGAGGTTTCATGCACAAAAATTAATTTTTGATTTTGGGCAATTTTGTACATCCAAAGATGAGTTTATTCATAAAAGTGGGTAACAAATACAACAGTAATTTAGCTACATGAATGAAGGGAGAGGACAAGGTGGATTTTTTGTTGCTGGATTCATGTCATGCATGACTATCGAGTACCTGCCCAGAAATTCAGATACCCCTCATCACTGTTGTGTCTGAGCACCCCAGATTAATTAAATCATGGCAATGCTTTCTCGTTTCCTTCCCTAGCAACAAGAAAGTGGTCTAGGGAATTTTACTGGGGAATTGTGAGAAAGGGGTAAACAGCAGGTGACAAATTTACAATGATACAAAATTACTCAATATAGTTAAGCCCAAAGCAGACCGCAAAGTGTTACAAGGGACCTCACCAAAACTGGGTGATTGGACAGCAAAATGGCAGATGAACTTCATTGTTTATAACTGCAAAGTAATGCATACTGGAACACATAATCCCAGCTGTACCTACAAAATGATGGGGTCTAAATTAATTATCATTCAAGAAAGATTTTGGAGTCACTTTGGATAGTTCTCTGAAAACATCCACTCAATGTGCAATGGTAGTCAAGAAAAGCTAAGTGTTAGGATTGATTAGGAAAGGCATAGAGAGTGAATAATGTAATGCCACTATATAAACCCATAGTACACCCACACCTTGAATACCGCATGCAGTCCTAGTTGCCAACTCTCAAAAGAGATAGATTAGAAATGGAAAAGGTACAGAGAAGTGCAACAAAAAATATTAAGGATAGAGGACAGCTTTCATATAAGGAAATATTAAGTTTGGAACAGTTCAGCTTGGAAAAATACAACTCAGGGGGTGGGGGATACGATAGAAGTTTAAAATAATGAATTGTGTGGAGAAAGTGAGTGTTATTTGTCCCTTCAAATAACACAAGAACCAGGTGTCACCCAACGAAATTAATAGGCACCAGATTTAGAACAAACAAAAGTACTTTACACAACACACAGTCAACATGTGGAACTCGTGCCAGGGAATGTTGTGAAGGCCAAAACTACAGGTAGGTTCAAAAAAGAAAGAATCAGGTAAGTTCACTGAGGATAGGGCCATCAATGGCTATTAGCCAAGATTGTCAGGGATTCAACCCCATGCTCTGGGTGTCTCCAAGCTTCAGACTGCCAGATACTGGGACTGGATGACAGGGGATAGATCACTTGATAACTGCCCTGATATGTTAATTCCCTTTGAATCCCCTAGCATTGGTCACTGTCCGAAGACAGGATACTGGGCTAGATGGACCATTGTTCTGAGCCACCGTGGCCATGCTCTCACGCTCTTGTGTAAAGAAGTGTGTTTTACAGAAAACCACAAAGTTTAATGGTGGTTCTCGGGTTTTTTCCCTGGCAGGAAGTTCCTCATTCTTGTTCCAGTATCTGAGAAGTTTCTAAGCTCCCACAGTCATGAGCCTCCAGTTCTACCATTGGTCAACATCATCACTGATCCAGTGGCACTCAGCTGGGAGATAAATGGTCAGGGAGATAAATAGGATTTCTCAGCTAGATAGGACTGATTCCATGTATGTCTCTGAAGATCAGGATAGCAACTCTGCAATGGACTCTGCTCAATGGGCAACCAGTGCAGAGAGCAGTATGGTAGGGAGTATTTTATATTTTCAGATTTCTTCCCTCACTTGTTATTCCCAAACTTGAAACAGAATAAATTGCCTCTCCCCGCACACAAAACCCCACAGTAAATCAGGTTCAACAATACAATACTACCTCTAATTTCAACTATGGGAAAATATGCTGGACTCCAAAAGGTTTGAAATTTGAATGCCTAAGTAACTACCCAATCCTGTGATGGCCCTCACCAAGCTTCTTTCGCCCCGCCAACTGCTCCTGCTACATACTCTCCTCCCACTATCACCAAGTAGAGGTTTGTTGTTTGTCTTCTTGGGAGGTGGCAGAACAGTGGCCTGCTATCTCCATCCAGAATATCTTGCTAATGTCATGCCTTTTTCCCAGCCTGCCACAGAGACCTTCCAGAAAGTCAGAATGGCTCCAGCTGACTCTACTCAGCACATGGGTGAAGTAATTCCCAACTAGAGTTTACAAACTGTGTAGACAAAAATAAATATTCTTATCTAATGCAGAAATTGAGAACAATAAAATTAATCTAGAGTTAGATTAGCACAACTAAAATGAGAATTGGGCCGAAGGTTGGGATAAGCTTCCAAAATTTTAGTCACTAATGCAAACTGAAATGTACTTCCAATCGTTTAAAAATTTGCCCATACCTATTCACAATAGGCACATGAAAAAACAATGTTCAGATTACTAAGGAACAAACCTCGATGCCAACTCTGCCCACATATCTACACCAGCAACACCATCACAGGACCTAACCAGATCAACCATACCATCACTGGTTCATTCACCTGCACATCAACCAATGTCATATATGCCATTATATGCCACCGGTGTCCCTCTGCTATGTACATCGGCCAAACTGGACAGTCCCTATGAAAAAGGATAAATGCACACAATCAGATATTAGGAATGGCAATATACAAAAACCTGTAGGAGAACACTTCAACCTGCCTGGACACACAATTACAGATTTAAAAGTCACCATACTGCAGCAAAAAAACTTCAAGTCCAGACTGCAAAGGGAAACTGCAGAGCTACAATTCATTTGCAAATTCAACACAAACAATCTCGGATTGAACAAAGACCTACAATGGCTTGCTAATTACAGAAATAGTTTCACCTCTCTCCATGTTCACCTCCCCCCCCCCCCCATTCAAATGCTAGAAGAATAACCCACCCTCCCTGATCGGAGATAACAAGCTGGTTCAGCCTAATTGGACTAACCTTTTTACCTCCCACCTGGTTCTTGCCTACTTTTCTATACCTGCCTCTGGACACTTCCACTGCTTGCATCCGATGAAGTGGGTATTAGCCCACGAAAACTTATGCTTCAAAACTTTATAGTTAGTCTTTAAGGTGCCACAGGACTCTGTTATCTCTATATTCCACATGGATATTTAGGTATACAGGTTGCACATTTTATCCTGTCCTCCTACGTGTTATCTAGCTTGTCTATTTAGATCATAAATTCTTCCAGGCAGGCACTCTCTTATTTTATATTTGTACAATACCTAGCATTAAAGAGATCTATTTGAGTTGACCACTAGCACTACTCAAAATACAAAGAAGAAATAATAATAGAAAAAGCATTAGAAAGAACATAAATATTGTGCCAGAGTGTTGACTGTATAAACTATATTGGAATGCATACCACTGTGAGGTATTTATATCATACTGTAATAAATGTTTACTATTTAGTTGAACCTGTGTAACCCCATAGTAGATAAATACCTTACAACCATATCAAAAGAGAAAGCAATTGCTAATGAAGCTCACTAAATTGCTACCCTATACTTAGCTAGTTTAAATACTATCTGCAGTAATTTGCACCAAAACCAACTACCTTGCCACATTTTTCAGCAAAGATTAATAGCTGAAAAATAGTTTCCTTTTATTAAAGATTATTTATATACAGTGCTACAATGTATTTGCCACTGTAATGTAACAATGCAATGCATTCTGGAGATACCATAGCTTTAAAGATGGACTACGGTTACCAAAATATTAATATATTTTGTAATACATTGTCCGTATATGTGTGTGACCATGCATGTGTGTTCTCTTACTTGTTTATCTGCAGAATTCAGCAATGGGTTTCTTTGTCATCACTACAAATTAGTAAGAACCTACTGTATTGTGATTTGCACCTATTGATGAACACAGGCAGATTACAAAGCAACATTCAATATTTATACAGTCTACAATTACTTCAGACTACTATTACCCATCCTTTAGGCTAAGGAACAGCCAAAACCAAAATACCTATTTCTGGATTCCAACAACTTATTTTAATATGAAAATTAGGTAATTGACAATCCCTGTAGTCTTGAGGCTTACTCAAAGATTGTCACATAGTTCATAACTCTCAGCTTTACATAGCTGACCTGGAAAAAAGGACTTTATTTCTCACAAGCCAGTTATCACACAAACTGGTTATTCTCAGCCATCTCGTGTCCACAACATTCAGTTGTCATATTCTATAGGTTTACAAAACTTTTTGTGCATGCCAAATGCAAAACTGCATTTCACCATGGAAATCTCTTGAATTTAGGATTGGAAAGGAGGAAACAAACTTTAGCGAGTTGAATTTGCACTCTTATCCCATTCACCCTCTGCTAATTGAGATCAGTTGAGGCCTGCTAAGTCATAAGAATCCAGTGCATTCATTCAAAATGGACAGATTCTGCAGAGAAATAGGTTTCCTACCAAGAATAGGTATCCTATTCCTCCTTCCTTTTTTATGGTGTTAAAACAGGGACCCGTAGCAACAAAAGCAAGGAACACAAGGACTGAAGGAAAAGAAATGGTGGAGGTCTGCTTTTTTCCTTTCCCTTATTTCAAATATTTGTTACATATTTAGCTGTATTAGTTCGTGAGTCATTTGTAAACTCCTGATTTCTGCATTTTATCTGATTTTCTTAAGTACTGGGTAAAGAACTTCAATAATTAATTTAAAGCCTATGAGTTGTTCACAACCCTGTGCAATGAATATTTGTTTTCAGTGTTCCTGTTTTATTAGTCATCTAAGTCACATGTTACTGACTCTGCTCCCTGATTGGATGAGTGAAACAAAACCAAAACCACAAGAATAACAAATGACAACTAATAATAAACTTCTGGATTGACTAATTACAAATCAAATTTGGGGTGTTGGATTTTACCTTCACCAGCCAACAGAGTTTAAATTGTCAACTGCCATGTCTTAATTAGGATTTTAGCATAAACTAACCTGTGTAAATGAATCTAACACATCCTTTTCCCTTTTGACACCAACATGAAATTTTGAGAGTCTCAAACTTCATCTTTCTAAAGTGTTCAGATACCAATGTGACAAGTGCAATAATAATAGTAGTAATCATAGACAGCAAAACCAAAACAAATAAGGAACTGCAAGACAGAGAATGGAAATCCGAAGAGCCAATCCAGAGGAGATAATGCACTCCAACATGATGATCTTTCTGAGAGCCCCATTTTTGTAGGGTGATGTCAGGAAGCAGCTAATACTTCTTGAGATACTCCATAAGGTTGAGACTAACCACCTTCTGGACACCACTGTTGCTTTATTAAAAATGTAGCTGCCAGGACATTACTCTGGTTGTTAAAGTGATTCTCCAGGATGGATGCTTAGTAAAGGTCATTTGGGGTAACTGGCTCATCTGTAATGGAAATAGTTTTTACATTTCTGAGAAAATCAATTAAAATGAGGAGGGAATTAAACAACAGGTGTCAAAGTATCAGAGAGCACTTAAAGCACCATTAACATACACATTTTACACAAAACCCACTAAGGAACCACTGAGGCCTAGAAAAGGTACCTGCTATTTTATAAGGCGATAATTTCAAAAAAAAGCTGAGGGGCAATTTAAATAAACAAAGGAGGGTTTGTTTCAGAGAGTATCAGTGTGTGTGTGTGTGGGGGGGGTATGTTCTACAAAGCCCACATAAGCTGGTTATCTAGCTCATGATACAATGTTTTTTTTTAAAAAAAAGCATTTGATTGAATGTAAGAATGCAGTCATCTGTCTCATAATGCTCATAATCTTAGTGGCAATAAACTTTGCTAAATGCTAAGTTTGAGAAAATGCTGTGCAGGCAGATGGTGAATATGTGCCTAAAGTCTATCCCAAAGCTGCAAACATTACCATCTGCTCCGGCATGGATCTCCGTTTCCATTCAGTGGTATTTCTTTCAAACTGGAAATCACATTTTCACAATACTCCAGTTTCACACCCTGGCCTCAGTGATGGGACTTCTCCTGTTTGTCTGTGTAGTGGGGCAGCTGACCCACTCCAGGTAAAAAGGGGTTAAAACAGTCCTTTGCGGGGCTGTAGCTAGGGAAAAGCAGCCCAGCAGAGGGCTGCAAGTGAAAGCAGCTGTGGCTGGGTCAATTAGGGCCCAGCTGGCCCTGATAAAAAGGTCCAGAGTTTGCTGCAGAGAGATAGAGTCTCCTTCTCTAGCTGAGGAGGCAGACAGGCCTGGCTGCTGGGAGCTTGACAGGGTCCCTAGAAGGAAGCAGCCCTGGGGCAAGGCAAAAGGAGCTGGGGAAGCTTTGGCCTAGAAACCCCCAGGCTGCAGGGCCTAGTGGAGGGCCCAACAAAGGGTACTGGGGTTGCAGGGGGCAGCCCATAGCTACAGAGGCAGCAGCTGAACCCCACTTGCCCGTGATGAGTGGCAATTATACTGCTGTCTGCCCCAGTGAATGGGCAAGTGGTGACTGGCAGTTGCCTAGAGTAAGGCAAGGTGAGGATAGGGGGTGAGGGGTTCCCTGGGAAAGGGAGACCGTGAGACTGTGGGGGTACTGCAGGGGTGCAGCACCCTCGGTAAGAGGGTACCAGAGTCTGGGAGGGACATAGGGCCAGCAGCAAGCGGGACATCAGCCTGCAGAGGGTGCTTCAGACACTGGAAGAGCTAATTCCCAGACAGACCAGCAGGAGGCGCCGCAGGGTGAGTCGACACCCTGCTACAGTCTGGTTCAGGCCTATTTGAATCTATCAGCCCAAAGCCTCCGTGTCAGCTACAATCCCACAGAAAGGCTCATGAATGATTTTTGAAAGGTGCAAAGATCTTTTTAACTCGCCCAATCCTGGACTAGCTGTGTATGCTCCAGGCAGACCCTCAGCATAATTTAAAGCAGCCTTAAAACCTAAATTAGGCCAGCTGTCAATGCCCCAACTGGCTGATAGAACAGCCAAAGATCAGCTTTATTCAGTCACACCTTAAATACCAGCAGTAGAGAATGAAGGTGAAAGATATACGAAAACATAGCTAACTGGTGTTCCTCTATTTTAGAATTGCCAAACTTTCACAGCTAAAGACCATTACTCTATAGTTACATATCCAGCAATGTTCAATGTAGCTGTATATCGCTCATTTTCTCTTCTTCTACCATCACTAAATATTATTTAATATTTGAATTACAGTTTATGATACTATGATCAGGGTCCCATTGTGCCAGACACAAACACACAAAGAGATGGTTCCTTGCTATCAACTGCTTGCAATCTAAAGAGATACAACAGACAAAGCATGGAAGATTAAGCAACTTACTCAAGGTCACGTATCAGATCAGTGGCCAGGCCCAGAAGAAAATTCAAGGCTGAGTCCCAGTCCAGTGCTGTATTCACTAGACCACACTGTCTCTCATACCACTTCCCTCGGGCAGGCACTAGTGGCTACCTGGTTCCCTCCCTCCAGTCAGCAGCGTATTATCGCCTAGGCCAATAAGGCCTAGGCCAGCAAATTTGCATGGGCAGCAAATTTATAATAGCCATAGGTGCCAACGGGTGCTTGCACCTCCCTGGCCCCACCCCAACTCCGCCCCTTCCCCACGGTCATTCAAACCCCTTCCCCAAATTCCTGGCCCTGCCTCCTCCCCTGAGAGCGCTACTGCTCCACTTCTCCCCCCCCCCCCCCGGCTTGCCGCGGGAAACAGCTGTTTCCAGCAAGCCTGGGAGGCTGAGGGGAGAAGTGGAGTGGCAGTGGCATGCTGAGGGGAGCAGGCAGAGCCGAGGTGAGCTGGGGGGGGGGGGGGGGAGCAAGGCAGCAATTATTTCAGGGCTTAGAGGTGGAAAAATCATTAATTCACCACTGCCTCCAGGAGGCTATTGTTCCAGACACCTTAAAGAGGAGTACTATATCAATTACAATCTGGAGCTGATCCACATTTTTTAATCAAAAAGTTTTCTGGTTGAAAAAATTAGGTTTCAGAGAAAATGATTTTTTCCATGGGAAAAATATAAAAATATAGTTTGAATTTAAAGATTCTAAATTTACAAAAAAAGCATATTTTTAATTGAAATTTGTTTCAGCTTTCAAAAGGAAAAAAGTATTATGAAATTCCAAAATTCTGAAATGTTGGATTTCTCCTCAGCCTTTCGGGTTTTTTCCCTTTTCTTTCCTTGTCCCTGTTTTTTCCTCTCTATTCTAACTGTTCAAAAAGTCTGCAATTTTGCAAAATCTATAGCAGAGGTAGGCAACCTATGGCATGAGTGCCAAATGTGCCATGCAAGCTGATTTTCAGTGGCAGTGCTTGGGTCCTCCCACCAGTATGGGGGGCTCTGCATTTTAATTTAATTTTAAATGAAGCTTCTTAAACATTTAAAAAACCTTATTTACTTTACATACAACAATAGTTTAGTTATATGTTATAGACTTATAGAAAAGACTTTCTAAAAACATTAAAATGTATTATTGGCCTGCAAAACCTTAAATTAGAGTGAATAAATGAAGACTTGGCACACCACTTCTGAAAGGTTGCCAACCGCTGAATAGAGAGGTAGAAGGAAAAAACAGGCATTTTGGGGCCTTTCAAAAAATTTCCTTTGAACATTTTCACTAGTGACAAAAAAAATTCATCCTTCTCTAATTATAATCACCTATCATATTCATTTTGGACATACAATGCAACCCCATTTATCCAAAGTTCTCAATGGGTCCTCAATACTTTCAAATAAATTTTCAGATTATGGATCAAAGCGCGGAATTAACCAAAAGGTTTTACAAAAGGTTTTTCTTCAGATTTCTAATCCCAAGGTATAGTGAAGATAGCACCAGTGGTCTTTACAGGTAAATCAGCATTCTTATGCACTACAGTCCACAAAGCATAACTCAAGTTGGTTTATGGAGCTCTGGTTAAATGAAAGCCCTGTTTTGGCAAACACGTACTAACCTAAGTAACTTTTCACATGCAAGTATTTCCATTGTACTCACTGGGAATCCTCACATGCTATATGTTCATAGGATTTTCACCAAGTTTGTATTGCATTATAGTTAGTGAATTTCTAAGCAGATAATTAGCCAATTAACAAAATATTTTGTCAGTTAGACAGTTAAAAAATAGTGAAATGTGAGCATATTAAAATATAGTGTCAACAACATATGGTCTCTACAGTGCAACCATGGGTTGTGATTTCAGCTCATGTAGAAATACTCGAATTAGTTTTAATCTAGCTAAACTGAGCACTGGAGCAGGCTAGTTGAGGTATAGATACACAAGGTGCAGTTATAACTCAAGATTGTACTGTAGACATACTATGGGGACAGTTGCACAAGACACTGGATAGGCATTTAATATTTTGACTGCTCAGAGTCTTCTGTTTTAAGTATTATTTCTCAGCATCATGTCTGAGTCCACCAGCAGGAACATTGGAGACATTCTCATTTTGAGTTTATGCAGCACGTTTTTCTAGCATTCAGTAAAATTTAACCATAAACACATTTAGATTAGGGAAATTCTGATTGGCTTTGAATGACATTTTTCATATACCTTGTTTGTTTTCATGATTCATCTTTCGAGGGAAAGAGTGGTCTTCATGTCCAGCATTGGACTAGAACTTGGGAAATGTGCTTAAGTAGGCTTGGTCAAGTCATAAAGAGTGGAGTTTTCAAAAGCATCGAAGTGATTTAGGATGGAAGGTTCCATGGACTTTCAGTGGGACTTGTTTAAGCCACTTAAGTGCTTTTGAAAATGCCACACTAAAGCTCTATGTTTCAGTTTCCCTATTTGTAAAATAAGGTTATTGTTTCTCTGTATCACAAGAGTGTTATGAGGATACCTGTATTAAGCTCTGTGAGATATTCTGACACTGTGTTGATTGGCCATATAGGCATCCAGATATATAAAAGAATGAGATGTCTTAAGGTTATGAAGTGCTTTGGAAGTATTGAAAAGAATCTAACACCCCAGCTCAATGTTCCTGTTATTGAGTGCTTTCATGCTGTTAAACATTTTTCCTATATAATTCTCCACTATATCTTTTGTATGGATCTACTTTGAGCTTCATCCTAAATGTGAAATTTATTCATTTTAACTTATTTGTATTAGGTAAGTTGCCCTGATATTTCTATTATGGAGACACAGTGTGGTTCCTTATTTAAAATGTTTAGGATGAGCCAAGGCCTGTAACTTGGTTTAAATTAGGCAAAAGAAAGTTTAGAAAATCGGAATGCAGGGAAAAATAATCAGGAAAAGTGTCCTAGCAATGAAACTATTAGAAGGTAGAATATTATCCTGAGGAAAGTGGAAGATGCTCTATTACCTGAGTAACTTAAAACTATTCTGGCCAAAGCACTCAACAATATATTTTCTGTCAGGGAGAATGGACATAGATGAAAAGACCTAAAATATTAAATCAGAGGATTCCATCATTTTATAATATTAACATTTGTCTTATGCTACCCACCAGAAGTAATGTAATGCTTGAGGGCTGCCTGGATCTTGAATTCATAAGCATACATCAGTGTTAACCAATTCAAAAGAGAATGAATAGTAACAAAAATTTACTACTTTGTGGAAAAGAAGTAAGAAAGAGAATGATACAAGTCTTCTTGTCCTCACTGGGAATTCTGGCTGGAGCTGAAAACTGTCTTTGGAACGTCCAGTGGTTAGCCTATGGATTGGCTTCCTGGGCTATGTCAACACCTGGAGCTAAAGGTGCAATTCTCCTCTTGCACAGATACACTTGTGCTTTCTCTCACTGAGCAAGTGTTCTTCAGATAGTAGCCACAATAACACAGGCAGCAGCAAGTGACAGCCCAGGCTAGCTGCCCTGAGTGCAAACCCACTTAGACCTCATGAATACATCCTCACAGCAGTTAGCACATGCTGCTTTTCATAGAATATCAGGGTTGGAAGGGACTTCAGGAGATCATCTAGACAAACCCCCTGCTCAATGCAGGACCAATCCTCAATTAAATCATCCAACAAATTTTTGCCCCATCTCCCTAAATGCCCCACTCAAGGAATTTACAATCCTGGGTTTAGCAGGCCAATGCTCAAACCACTGAGCCATCCCTCCCCCCATTAAGAATAAGAAAACATAACAGGATGCATACCAGCTAGAAGACAGAGAGACGGGAAATCAAAGGCAGCTGCAAAATGGCCACTTTAGGGTTACAGTAGCTTGGCTCTGAAAATGTGAAGGGACGATCCCTAGAAAGGCATATAGTGGAAAAAGCATCTTTGAAGGGCAAGTCCTGCAACTAGGTAGCCATGAAGCATGACCCTGAATCTGTGTTATATACCAGTTCTGTACCATCCAATACTGGACTAACTATAAGGACAACATGTTAAGTTGTTGCTGGCTTCTCTGGCAATTTGAACTAGTAAATGAGGTAATGTTTTCACTGCAGAAGTGTGGGCAAAGGAATGTGAGAAAGTGCTACAGAAGCACCAGGAAAGGGCCTCCGTTCCTAGAGATAACCACCACCACCACACACAACAACAGTAAAAGGGAAGGATTGCTATGCCACAGAGTTTATTAAACAGCCAACATGGCTGACTATTCTGGACTTAATTCCTGGAAGTGAGCCAGGTATGATAAATAAGTCTGACATTGGGGAGCATCTGTATCTAGTGATCATAATATCATTAGATTTAAAATGCGCAGGAGGATAGCACTAAAGGAAGGAACACAAAAGCATCAGGACTTCATAAAGGCAAACTGTGAAGTGTGGCAATGAGACTTAAAGAAGTCTGATTAGAATTCTGTGATGTACAGAAATTTCACTGCAGAAGAGGAGGAAGTGTTTAAGAAGCAGTTAAAAAAGAAGGCGAGACTGCAATTAAAATGCATCCTAGTGAAATCCAACCATGTAAAAAGGCTTCAGAGGCCAATGCAGTTAAGTAGCAACATAAATAACAGTGTGTTTGATACGCAGAAAGCTTTTAACAGTGTAAGCAAGCTGGTAAGGAAGAGAATGAAAGAACTATAAAAACCACCAGTAGAGAAGGGAGGGGCTAAAGTGATTCTCATTAGACATCAGCAGATTTTACAGTGACTTGATAGAAGTACTCAAAATTAAAATGAAATGGAGAGAGAGAGAGAGAGAGATTGACTGGTTTAGCAATTAAATATCTGATTTTATAATGTTATATAAGCCCTAGGATCACGAATGGAATAATAGCTTAAGAATCCAAGGTGGCCATTTCAAAAGAAAATGATGAAATAGTCTTTCAATGACTATTTTATCAACTCTCCAGTCACTTGGACCTTCACCTTAAACTTTTAAGAGTTCTGAATCCTTAACTAAAATCCAAATCAGTTTCTGGTCATATTAGCATTCTGAAAGCTATCTACAATAGGAGAAAAATGGGTTTGTTTCCATTTCTGCTTTAAAAGTTCACACTTGGGGATTAGATTTCAGCCAATAGTTTATCTTCCAGTTGCTGGGGAGTATCAAATCCGGTCTTCTTGATTATCCCAGAGGTGTTCAACAACGTGGAGTATGAACACTTTCAGTCCTTTATAGAAAGGATGGGGATATTGAATATTTACCAAAGACAACATTTCTCCCCATTGTTTCTTGGGAATTTGAGTTAAATAGCTGATACCAGGGGGTCGGGAGAAGAAAACAGATTTAAGCAGTCTGAATATAAAACACTTCCCTATCAATTGGGGTTAATTTATGGTGACCAGACATCTTGATATTAGGGGCTTGTCTTATATATGCAACTCTACCCTTCTCTCCGCCCCTGGGAAAAAAATGTCCCAATTTTTCACACTTGCTATCAAGTCACCCTACTTTCACTTGCCTTGATGTTATAAATCTACTAACCCTACTAATTCTCCAGGTTCCAAGTCTTTTTAAAAAAAAAGATAGATGGACCTACAGTTGTAATACAAAATACAAGGAGAATGGAAAAAAACATTCTTTTTTTTTTTAAAAAAAGGTCTGTCATACAAGATTAAGGAGCACCTGAGAATGATTTAAAACAAAGAAGCTGAATTACAGCTGGTGAGGGCTTGGAAGGCAGTCTGATGATACTTGAAAACATTTTAATCCTGATATTTTTTTAAAGGACTGAAGCAAACATCCCAGTTATCCAGGAATTACCTGATAAACCAATCAACTATTTGTTCAAAATTTGCAGCCTTACTATCCAATCTTGAAAACTCAGACTACCCTGTATAGTGCTTAGTACCGGGCATTATGCCAGTGAAGTTAATAGGAGTATGCCTGGGAGTAAGCACTAGGCCTCAAAGTAATCATTACATCTAGCTGTGTGAGTCTGTAGAATCTGGCCTAGACAAAGGCTTAAAAATAAAATCCAGAGAGTTAGCTCGCTAATTTTTAGTTAGTTAAGTATGGATAGAAAATTTAGGCATACTTAGCTCCCCAAAAGAATGGTTAAGATATGGTATAACATTTTCCAAGTAATACCAGTGGAGCAGATAATAAAACTGCATTTAGGAGCTGCTAAATTTATTTCTGAGAAGACAGAGAAGATTGTAGGATACAGTGAAAAAAAAAAATCTCTGAGGTGAGGTGGAGAATGTGCTAAACCCAGATGATCAGCCAGATTTGTTGATTCTAGACCATGTGGCCATTCTCCTGTCTGGAAATTCTTTATAGCCTCAGGAGCTTTTAATTTTCTAGGAAATGAATATAACTATGGCTATCTTAGCAAAAATTGCTGTGGAATATCATAATGCATGCCATAGAGAACAGAGTACTTTAAGTATATAGTCAGTGCTGCAGATGGCACTGTTAATTTCTGCTACTGGCTCTGAGTCAATGCAGGAGGTGTTGCCTGCCTCACTATCCTAAAAATGAAGATTAGTTGCTTTCCTGATTACATCTCTTAAGTGGGGCCCAAAAGGAAAATGTGCACACAGAAAAAAAGTCTGTGCAAACTGCAAATAAATTTAGACTGTCCCAAGGTTTTCTTTTTAAACAAACACTTTGGAAAGGCAAACTGGTTGTCATCTTGCTCCGGGTATCATGTTTCCTTTGTTGCATTGGCACTTGGTGTCTGACAACTTCACTATATATACACCCTTTGTATTACAAAATATGAAGCAAGTGGAGAGTAGGGATGTGGAGAAGTTATTCTTGCAGACAGAAATCAAGATCTTACATTAGACCTCAACGTCACCAAAAGCGGACTTTTGTGGAGACACAGCTGACGAGTAGTTGAAATGGACTGACTGATTGAACCTACAAGAAAGTCTTGTTCTGTCTCATTGATACAAGCAACTGAACACTCATACATTAAAATGCTCAATCTTTGCCTAATGGATCAAAGATTGCTAAATGGTCCTTAAAATAGGCAGATTAACAAATTCTTCAGTGAGATCAGGGCAGTAACCAGAGTGATTTGAAAGCTTTTAACATTCACTCAGCCTCAGTCTAGCTTTTCACTTTAAGAAAAGGAGGAAGCATGAGCATATTTTTTGCATTACTATCTCTTGTACATGAAGCAATTATTTGCATTCCTCACACACAGGAAGATTTCCTGACCTTAATGTATAAAGCCATGGATAGTATATTACATAGATAAATGCTATACAATGAGCACATTCTAGTGCCATATTGATAAATAAATCTACTTCAAAGAAAATTAGTTCCTTCATGTTTAAAACTGCTGGAATGTTCTGGGTCTCTGGCTTCAGAATATACATATGGTTAAATTTAAAAAAAATTGCTAAATCAGAAGAAACTTATCAGTCTCTGGTGAGGTTTTGGCCTTTTAAAAGATCAAAATAATGGATTTATATATCTTTGGGGACTAAGAGTAGTGCTAACACACTGGGGTAGAGGTGACTTTTGGTGCAACCCTGGAGAAAGGGTGCTGGTTCAGTTACACTGTCAGAGCACTTTACTTCTGACTCACAATTCCTGTACTTCTTGGGAGGGTAGTAACTTACTGCTGGCCTATCACAGCGTTATGTTCCCATGAAATAACTGAGCTGAAGCCAAAGCCTGCCCCCCACATCCATCCTGCACCCCAACCCCCTGCTCTGACCCCCTGTCCTGAGCCCCCTGCCACACCCCATACTCTTCCTGCACCCCAACCTCCTGCCCTGAGTCTCCACCACACCCTACACCTGTCCTACACTCCCTGGTCAAGTCAGCAAAGATATATAAATTTTGCTATTGTAATATTCCATATAAGCTCTCTTCTCATATGTATATTAATAATTTGTTCACCACTGATGTACTAAACATTTCACAGGAAATTATTTTCCTTTAGCAACAGATACGACAATAATAAATTACTGTTCAGAAATGCATCGCAATTTTTTTCTCAGGGAAACATGTTTAAAGAGTTCTATTATTATCGTTTTAGTAAGTCTTATGTAAAGTTGGGGGTTTTATGAGGGAATTAGGAACTCAATTCCCATTGGAATTCAAGAATAGATGGGACACTGACTCCCCCTTAAGGACCTTAATAATTCCACCTTAAAATCATATTTATTTTGTATTTTCATGAGTCCTGGTTTTGGATCTTTTTAGGAAAGTTTGAGTATTACTATCCCTAACTATTGTATGCATGCTCTTTAAAGTATTGTTAAACATTCATAATGCCATGTTGGTGTAGAGAACATATTCTTGTTCTCTACTGATTTCAAAGTTAATATACCTCTGAATGGAAACATACAGTTAACTAGGAAAGTGACTTTTTCTTTAAATGGCCATAAATGTATGTGAGCTTCCAGATTCTAAATATTGAATGGTACTAAATAGCAATAATTAGTTATGCCAGGCATCCCAAACAAAGGCTCCTAACACCTTTATACTACATGGTCAAGTATTTTGATCATGTTATATTTTAAAAAAACATGTTTTAGAAAAAGCTTAAAGATTCTGAAAACTTTTTCCTAAATCTCTGCCTGTAAAAAGGTCAGTCTCCCTTAATAGCAAGAGTTCAAGTGTGAACACATTAGAGAAAAGAAAAAGGTTTAGCTACAGTTTCCCTCCCCATTCGGAAGCTAAAGATAATGGGAACTGGCAGCTCTGAAGATGAAAACTTAGATTTTCAAAAGTGAGTCATGATTTTGAGTGCCTCAATTTTGGGGTGTCCAAACTGACACCCTTCAGAAAATGCTGGGCACCTACCCTCTGAAAATCATTCATTTTTATAGATGTAGATGGCAAGACAAAGTGCAATGCATTAGCCAGTTAAGACTCATTGGCTTGTTTCTGAACTCACTCCAGGGTTTATCTTAATGTAACCTCATTAACATCAATTGACTTTTTCCCAATTTACACCTGTGCATTTGAGACCAGAACCAGGCCCCCTGTGTTCTGAGTTACTCAAGTATTCATTAGAGAGCACCCATTGATTCATGAAAGACTTCCTCTTTATCTTCACATCCCTGTGAATGTGAAGTCTCTAGGGAGAAAACGAGGAATACTTGTGGCACCTTAGAGACTAACCAATTTATTTCAGCATAACTTCTTAAACCTCTAGGGAGAGAATCAGTACATCACTACAGATAGTCCCCCAAACCCAATTGTATCCAAAGTCTATCGTCGGCATACCTGGCACAGAGATGGCTTATTTGAACCTATCATTTAGGCGATCATTTAGGCTCCCAAGAAAATCTCCCATTCAGCTCCATTGTAAGATTTTTTATGTTGTTCTGGTGGTGGTAAATATTGCATTATCTTTTGTTGTTCAAAAATTCCCAAGCCTAATCACTGCATGCAAATAGATGTTTATTGAGTAGGGGTGTGTGGTGGCGGTTCTGAGATTTCTCTTTGTAATATACAGAAACACACTTAATTGCTGTTAGTCACACAAGCATTTTAATGTAGAAATTATTTGAATAACTTGTGTTTGCAGCTCTGCAGTTGACTTGAAACCTAGCTCTAGTGGTCCTTTAAAAAAATATATTTCTCCTACCTGTCATTTTCTTTTCTGAGAGATAATCCCACTAACCCTTTGCTTCTAAATTGGGTCACTTCTCATCAAGTACTAGAAACAGTCACAGAGCAGTCAAGAAAGACCTATGGTCAAAATGTCCTATATCTTCCTTTATTCCATAAACAGAAATTATGTGAGAAATTCTAAACTACTCTGGAAAATAGAGAATTTTTCAAGGTTGCTCTTGTCCCTATGCAGCATTGTGTAATAGTGTTCAGGAAAAAAACAAAAGAAAAAACCCACCTTTGTCAACAGTAGATTTTTTTGCTCCATACTTATGTTTAAAAACAACATTATCATTATCGCACAGAGATCTAAATAAAAGATAAAAGCACAAAGAGAAAGGCGTAAATAGAATATACGGTGTGGGAGTCTCATATATTCTACAGCAAACAGTAATATCTTTATGAATTCTTTCCTTTAGATGGCGAAAGGAATTCCCACTGCAACCTTTATTCCATTAAACCGGGTAAGTATTATGGCACAGAACAGGTGGTACATTAAGGCCTTTGATCATACTATAAACCACATCTCTGTTGCATCAGAGACTATCGGAAATGTAATGAAAACATAATGAAGGCAAAGTTCTCACTTACCAAATGGTAGTGTGCAGCACAGCTAATTGGACTGTAGTATAAAATGTTGCAAGAGAGGGACAGAGAAGAAAAACAACTACTATGATAGAAGAAGAAACAACCTGCCTTTGCTCCTAGCCAGGAAAATATTCCAGAAGAGTCCCAATACAGTAAAACCTCCATTTAACGGACTAATTCGGGCGAGGGGGTGTCCGTTAAATCAAAAAGTCCGTTATTTAATAAAAAGAAAAACGAGCTGTCGGAGCAGCAGCCTGCCCATTGCTGGGACCCGGGCGGCAGCTGGGAGCCGTCAGCCAGGCCGCCCGGGTCCCGGCTGCTGGGACCCGGGCAGCAGCCGGAAACCGTCAGCCAGCCCGCCCGCTTGCAGGACTCGGGCGGGAGCCGGGAGCCGGCAGCCCGCCTGCTGGCGAGACTCGGGCGAGAGACGGCAGCCCGCCCGCAGCCGGGAGCCAGCCAGGAGCCGGCAGCCAGCCCGCCTGCTGCCTGGACCCGGGCGGCAGCCGGGAGCCGGCAGCCAGCCCGCCCGCTGCTGTGACCCGGGCGGCAGCCGGGAGCCAGCAGCCAGCCCGCGAGAAATGGATTTCAGATGCATCAGACTTGCTCAGAAATTTTGTCCGTTGCATCAGAAGTCCGTTAAATCGAGGTCCGTTAAATCGAGGGTTTACTGTATTGCAATTTAACCTTTTAAAATCAAAAGTTTCATTATATGTGGTTTACGTGGAGCTTTTATAAAGAATCTGATTAATTTCACCTTTTATATTAGTTTTGTGATTTGATATTATGCTTTTATGACGTGTCCTCTTCACTTAAGTTACATATCAGCTAGGGATGGACAAACAATTTAGAAAAATTAACATTCCTGTTTGCACTAAAAACCAACACCAAATCTAAACTAAAATCCAGATTACTCATCCCCCCCCACCCTCCATTCTTTCACAGTTGCACACCTCTCTGCAGTAGCTGAGACCAATGGCTGAAATACCTGAAGAAAGCCTAGGTTTTGTAGTATTTTCTGATCCAACCAGAGGAAGAAAGTCACGGTAATGTCAATGTTTATTTTTGTGAGATTTTCAGATTTACACAATTTGAGGCTAAAAAAATGGTAGGGAGGTTTAAATAGTTATCCAGGGTTTGAGGGCACAGATCTCAAGAGGGTCTCTGAACCTCTTGAGATCTGCCTATCATCAATATCCGCCTACAGAAATATGAACAACTCATTGTTAAGGCTACAATTTAGTCACAGGTATTTTTAGTAAAAGTCATGGACAGGTCACGGGCTACGAGTTTTTGATTTTTGCCTATGACCTGTCCATGACTTGTACCATAAAACCCTGATTGAATCTTGGGGCCAGGGGAGGGAGGGGAGAGGAAGAGAGCCAATGCACAAGGGGGGAGGAGAGCTCCAGGGGCCCCGCAAAACCAGCTTCTGG
Source organism: Sternotherus odoratus (assembly GCA_032164245.1). Classification (NCBI taxonomy): domain Eukaryota; kingdom Metazoa; phylum Chordata; order Testudines; family Kinosternidae; genus Sternotherus; species Sternotherus odoratus. The sequence goes on along the minus strand of JAVMKO010000007.1, from coordinate 15,711,385 downwards.
GGGGGAAACTCTGGGGGGACCACTGCCTGGTGGGAGTTCTTTGGGGGCGGGGCAGCAGCTACTCCAGCTGCTGCCATGTACAGGAGCCCTGAGAGGCCAGCGGCTGCTCCAGGACCGCTGCCAGGAGCTGCCCACTACTCAGGCAGTCCCTGGGGCCAGCCACATCAATGAGTGCTTAGGCAGTCCCGGGGGCCACCGGAGCAGCTGAACTCAGGCCGGGACCACTCCAGCATCGCCAGTGAGGCTGGCTGTAGAGCCATTCCAGCTGTGGCCAGTGGGGCTGTCCAATAGGGTCAGCCACACCGTCTGCTGCAGAAGTCACAGCGGTCTTGGGAGGCCACAGAATCTGTGAGAAACACAGGGCCCTACTCTTTGTACATCAGAGCTGTGGAGAAAAAGTTCTAGCCATTGGGAAAAAAAGTGAAAATGCACGATTTCTTCTAGATTTGTAAAATATAGCCGGTGGTGGTTTGGTCTGAATCTTTTGCTTTTAGCAGTCCTACTATAAAAAGATGTCTTATGGGCAACCAGAAATACTGTATTAAACTTTAAAGACCTGAACTAAACTAATTAAATTATGAAGTACCCTTTTGACCCTGTCTGCCAGGTCCCGCTCTCCTTATTGTTCCAGACTCCCAGTCGGGCTATCCACACAGTGATCTGTCTGGAATGGAGACATGGTATTGTATTGCATTACAATCCCCTATCAGCTTTTTCATTTTTTTCCTAAACTTTAATACAAAACCCACAGGCTTTTTGTTTTCCATGAACCTGCAAAAGTGTTGCTATTCTGCCCAATAACCAGAATTTTCCTGCCGAGCTTCAGCCTTTGTGGAACACCAGGGTGACTGTTTCACTTTCTGGAAAAAAGGACGAACAGAGACCCCTTTATGAGGGCAGTGCAGGAGGAGGAGGACACAGCAGGAGGAGGACAGATGCATGCACTGAATTAAGTGGCCGATGTAACGTTATATGATCATAATAGATTATTGTGGCTACCACTCATTATATAATTGCAACAAATCTTGTACAAAGTGTGTCATGTAAGATGTCTATTGACATTATGTTGTTTGTATGCATGTATCCTTTTTGTATCTGAAGATATGAATATTAACTATATTTCAGATATTTGCTCCTGTGGAAACACCAACAAGGTATTTAGACAGCATATTGATGGGATGTTCAACTTTGAATAGTTCCTCCACAAAGAACACTTACCTCACAATGGACCATGGAAGATGCTTTCCTGAGAATAGACTTTCCTGAGAATGGTCTCTACTATGATTAAGTAAAGCATGCAGGGACATGTGACTTGCCCATGTGACTCCAAACTCCATCTTGTTACCCATAATTTTCCACAAACTAGAACAATGGATTTCCTTCTATAGGGCAGAATCTATAAAAGGCCCTGGAAACATCTCCGTTTTGCCTCTTTCCTGTTCAAACTTCTGGACTCTGAACTTACACTAATGGGAACATTCTAATCAAGGGACTGAGGATTTTTTACCCAATCATTCGGAAGCAACCAAAGACTTTACAAGTCAGCAGTTTATTCCATCATTGCTACAAGTCTGATCCAAGAACTTTGCAGTTATTGTATATATTTGATTGCTTTGACTAATTTTAACTCTCACCTTTCTTTCATAAATAAACCTTTAGATATTAGACACTAAAGGAGTGGTAACAGTGTGATAATTGGGTAAGATCTGAGTTCTATATTGATTTGGGTGTATGAGGATGTTCCTTTGGGATCAGAAGAACCCTTTGGTTGATTACATTGGTTTTAAATAACCACTTAGAATTAAATCTAGTGTTTTTGGAGGTGATACAAGGACTGGAATGCCTAAAGAGACTGCTTTTCTGACTTCATGTCGGCCAGTGTGGTGAAACAGAAGTTTACTTTTATAGGTGACCTGGTATATTTTATGGGAGAATAACCACCAGTTTGGCCCACGGGAACAAAAATTCCATTCTGACCCCCTAAAACAGGTAATCAATCAGCTAGACCCGCAGCATATGCCAGGGCTGGTTCCCATTCCTACTTCGGGTGCGTACAATGGGCTACTGCAACAGAGCCGAGAGAAGTTTCACATGGCCACTGCACTGGGCTAAATCCTGGGAGCTGGGGAATACCTCCTCTTCCCCAATCAGCTCCTCCTCTTCCCCAGTTGGCCAAAGGCTGCCAGAGACTTGCAAAGGAGGAGCTACCTATTGTGCTTTGAGTGTTCCCTTTTTATGACTAGCCCCATCAAGTTCCCCCCACTCATTGATGTGGGGAGGAGGCATTTTGGTTGTTTTATATAAAAATATCAGTACTGAGCTCAAAAGGAACTGAATCACTTGATTTCCCCAGCTACTTAGTAAATAGATTTCACTGTGTGTGTGGATGTGGAGATCGTAAAAGGAGAGGAGATGGAAAGAATAATCAGAACACCCAGTTTTGCTAGAAATGTCGGTGTAAGATTATTCCTCCCCTCCAGCCCCCAGCAGCAAAATTGTCGTTTCCTCAAAAAATAGAAACCAACAATTTTTATGGCTGAAAAACAAAAAATAGTTTTCAAATGAAAAGAAACTTTTCTCTGAAAATTTCAACAAAAAGATTCTCCCTCCTCCCCCCGCATGGTTATTGAAATTTTCCACAAGGACAGATCTGATCAGTTTTAGTTCTCAACAATATTTCTAGCAAAAGTGTGTTCTGAGTATGCCACCCATCCTTTGCCTTTTTAAAATCCCACGAGCCAGGGAAAAACATCTCTTCTGAAAACTGACGTTTTCAGGTTTTCAATGGAAAACAAAAAAAAAAACAGTCAAACTTTGGATGGGGAATTACATTTTCATGGAAAGTTTTCATTATGTCAAAAAGCTAATGTCCCATTTAAAAAAAAAGTCAAATGGAAAATCTTCAGCCAACCCTCATGAAAACCAATATCCAGCATGATGAAAGACTCCTTGCATCAAACCTGAGTATACTAAGGATCCGACATAGGTTGGAGTTCCCAAAGCAAATACCATTTGTTACATTCCAGGGATCAGTACCCACTGACTCAAATGGTTATTTTGTTACAATTAAAGAAAAAGTTCCGGTTTAACCATAATATAAATGATACTTTGCATATAATATAGTGGTGCACCCACACATAGTGTGTGTATGTATGTGTATATATATATATATATATATATATATATATATATATATATATATATATATACAGATCATCTTTCATTCAAGGATCGCAAAATGCTTTACAAACATCAATGAATTTGGGCCCTGCAATGCAAAAGAATAACAAACATTTAAGATGGTTTCTACCTTCTGAAGAAACCTGCTGCCCACCCCCTGCCAACTTTTTTAGTCTCTTTGTAAGTGCTACCTGCCACGTGAACAATGGAATGAGATCTGAGCAACCATGAAGGAAAACAAAAGCTTTTATTACAAAGAAACTATGACAAGAGTCACTGCTCTTGAAGCAAATTTGGGTTATGATGGCGATACTAAGATAAAACTACTGTATAGTTTATTTCTATTTATAACTATAATAAACCTGTCGTAACCAGAGTAACAAAGATATTACTGAAGTAAAACACGTTGGGTCATAATTTTATATTAGCATTTGTATAGTTACCATGGTTTTATTACAATATGTATAATCCAAATATAATTTTATGAGGAAGAACAAACCCTAGGGCTCTGCCACAATACTTTAAAAAATGGGCCATGAGTTGCACTGCTGGGTGAGCTGTAGCAATATTTAGTGGCCATAACTACCCAATAAGAACTGTTCCTCAAATGATTTTTGAGACGGTACAGGTGACCTTTAAGACCGATTATTTTTCCTGAGAACGAAGCCTCTTGCCCATGCAGTTGTACACCTAGATTGCGGTTTCAATAACTGTATTGAAATTGGTGGTTTTCTATCAATCTTTCAGTGCAATTTGATTTAATGCAAGGCAGTTTTATCATGGTGACAGACCGGAGTTAAAACAATAATAAAAAAAACCCAAAACACCAAAGTCCACCAGTTAAACACTAATCCTTTATTCACTAGTCCCCACAGGCTCCTGAACAGGAACTTCACTCTTCTAGAGTTAATCTCCATGACAGAGATTACATATTACAGATTAAATATGGTGAGTTTTAAACAGGTTCTTTCTTTAAAGAGGAGAACTATAATCAATTAAAATCAAATCCTTATATTTTCACATTTGTAACTTTTGAAACATTTGTTATTTCCCAAAGCTATCTTCATGACTAAAAAAAAGACACATTATTTCACAGCCTATTTCATGCACCCAGTTCAACCCAGAATTACTTGCACAGTAACAGAAACCTCAAGGAGGTAGTGACATCAAGGACAGGAAAGGCATCCTTATCTTTAGCGTATGGAGATCTGTGATATATAGCACCAGGCCAAAGCTGAGAATTTTCAACTCAAATGGACTCCCAATTCTAACATACAGCTGCAAGAGCCGGAGAGGAAACTAGGGCACTCAATGAAAAAAGAACCCATAGTAGGGAGGGAAGAACATTCAATCTCAACCCCACAGCACAAAAGGAAACAATAGCTGATGACAGAGAGGGATCCAAGAGTCTAGTTTCCATCCTGAGCATTAACAGTGATGCCAGGAGGACCTAATAATAATAATAATAATAATGGATTGTCATGTTATAAATGTGGGCTGCAACATCACAGAGCTTGTGGAGAAGGTGGTTGAAAATCATCTATTCATCACCCAGAACTTCCATGTGTTTACTGTAGTTGTGTTCCGAATTAGAAAGTGTTTCCTTTTATATTAATCATTCTGAGAGAGGCTTATTAATGGGAGTTTATGCTAAATGCCAGTTTAGTTCTTGTTATACAAGCTACAAAAAAAGAAACCCAGAAAATACACACACACACACACACACACACACACACGTTGAGAGCCTCCAGCAGCCAGAATTTAATTGGAGGAAGATGTTCCCTAATGTGGTTGTAGAACATGAAAAAGGTCCTGCCACCCAAATTTCAGACATTAATATTAGGGCAGTCAGTTAGTTCTGAGCAGTTCAGAACAAAGGCTCAAAACTTAAACTATGTCTCAATTCTATTCTGTTACTTCTGGGAACTTGAAAAACTAAATTCCAAATGCCTGATTTCTCTTTACTCAGTCATAGGAGTAAGAAAGACTTCGAAGAGGAAATATCCACTCATAGGGAACTACATTTATTTCTTTAGTGAGAAAAAGGTTTTACTAAATATTGCAGGGTTTTTTCCCTCTCTTTTAAAATTGCATTTGAAACTGTATTTTTAGGCTGAAATCTTGATGCCAATGGGCTGCAGGAAGAAGAGACTCGTCCGAGCTCTGGCCAGACCCTCTCCTACTCTTCAAGCCACCCATGCACATCAAGGGCTGGGTAGAGCACGTGAGCAGGGACAGCATAAAGCCATCACAACAGCTGACTGAGAAGGCCCCTCTGCACTGGGGGTTCTCCAGGGGATATTTCTTTCCCCTTTGCACTTCTCGGGACCCAATGGAAAACTGCCCCGTAATGCTTTTTACAAGTCCTCTTTTAACAGTCTAAATAAGAACGGATGATTGGAAATTAGCCTACATGGGACCAGCTTGTGAATAGTCCTGCATGGCTGCCAGAGGGGAGAGAAGGCACCAGGAGCCTTTATAAGGGCCATTCATATTCCTGGTGGATAGTGGTAAGCACTCTGTTAGGGTATCGCTGCTGTTAGCAAGCCCCAAGGGGGCAGGGTGAGCGTGAGAGCAGGCCAAGACCCTGTTCCTCCCCTCGTTGCCCCCCAGAAACACTGTCCAATGGAAGAAGGTAGAATGAGCTACACTTTTCCCCTTTTCAAAGGATGGCACAAGTGTGTGCTGCCCTGGAGCCCCAAGAGGAATGCTGGTAGAATTTCTCCAGGAATTTCTAACTATAAGATAGCCCCTCACCACCCAGTACCCCAGCTGGTCATTTCAAGCTACAGATTGGCCCATGATTTTTGACCTGACAGTGTCCCTTTAATTGCCTTATCTCAAGTTTATACTGTTCATCAATCTACCCCAGTGCATGCTAGGAGTTCTGCTCATGAGCATGGTATATTTTATAGACGTTGTTGTTGTTGTTATACGGATCCCCTTTGATTGGGGATTTTCAGCATGACCACTAAAAACTTCACTACGTGAAAACCAGCATTTCCATACCACAGGAAATGGTATTTGTTATCTTCCTTTAGCCCTTTGTCACTTAGGGCTGGTCTCCACTAGGGGGGAAATCGACTGTAGATACGCAATTTCAGCTACGTTAATAACATAGCTGAAATCGACGTCTCTACAGCCGACTTACCTCCCATCCTCATGGCGGCAGCGGGCGGCGGTGCGGTCCCCCGTCGACTCCAGCTTGCGCCTCTTGATGAGCTGGACTTCCAGAGACGACGGTGGAGCCGCTGGCGATTGATTTATCGCGTCTTAATGAGACACGATAAATCGATCACCAAAAAAATCGATGCATCCCTGCTGTAGTGAGGACAAGCCCTTAGTGTAGGTAGAGTAGCAAAGTAGTCCCAGTCCCTTAGGTAATTAGTGCATCCTAGTGAATCAAAGCTCTCTGCTGACATCCTTATTTCTCTTCTCAGAATCAGCAAAAGCAGCAAGAGCGTGAGCGAGCAAGAACACGTGCGCATGAGAGATGAGGGAAAACAGAAACACAGTACACATTACCATGCGATCTGCCTTATTTTGCTGTATCCATCTCCCCTTATTGGAAGCTTCTTAATTGATGAATGAGGACTTTATCAAGCCTGGCAGCAGTCGTTATGTCTGTGATTTTCCTTGAAATGTATCTGTCATGCGGCTCAAAATTGAATAGCCAGTTTTGGGCCTAACCAGAGACATGGCACTGACTTAAGGCACTCGGAATGGTATGAATGATTAATGCAGTTTATAGACAGGATAGCGCTTCCTCTGTCTCGTGTGCTTTTTCTATGTAATTTCCAGTGGTTCAACTTAGGGTGGATCTAATGAAAAAGGACTGGATGTTTTCCACCTTCTCTTCAGTGCATGCTGCACGATTTATCCACTGACAAAATGTGCTAATGAAATGTCACCTTGGACAGCTTGCTAAAGGATTGATGGGCTGAAAGTTTTGCACTTTATTTAAGTTTTGCAGGAAAAATGAATAAGTCCTCCAAACTCTGTATGATATAGAGATCCATTATGGTTTCCAACTCAGGAAGGAGTAGCTGTGCCATGATGGAAGAGGAAGCTATTGCGCAAAGAGCTGAGTGTACAATAAAAAAGAAATAAAATAAAAATCCAAGGTACTTGCTTTTATTGCACTCTCAGCTGTAAATTATAGTTAGTTGCATAACTTTTTAAATTTTGCTCAATATTATTTGTCCCCTATTAAAATAAACATCAAGCTCACAAATCCAAATGTGCTATTTCTTTATCTGATTAAAATTCACAGGCTGGGTTCTGTTTTAAAGTCTAGTATTTTACTTTTTAAAACCCGTTAAGTCCTTTCCCACTGTGTCTAAATCTAACCCTTTCAGATTTCATCAAGCCTTCTAAACAGTGAGCCACTCTATAACGGATACTAGAGTAATTTGGGTCAGCCATGTATTTTGTCCTATTTTCTCATCCCACAGGAGCTGAATGTTACCAAATGCCATTCATCCCAAGTCCTAGTATCCCTTAAGGAGACAAAACCTTGCTGCTGGGTGCATGCCTAAAACTGAGTAATCACAAGATCTGTTATTTCTGTAACCCTCCTTTGTCATTTTTCCAACCAATATTATCTGTGGAACTCATTGCTACAAGACAGCACTGAGGCCAAGAGCTTAGTAGATTACAGAAAAGGCTTAGACATTTAAAGGAGAACATCCCGTTAGGTTATATATGACAAAATACTCTAGAAGAAATATAAAATCTTATGCTTCAGGCAATAAAGCCAATCCCTGTCAGTTAGCGATGTTTGTTTGTTTTTTCACCTATAAATTCTCCCTTACAAGGATTCTTGTACCTTCCTCTGAAGCTTCTAGTACTGGTATTCACAGAGGTAGACCAGTGGTCTGTCTAGCCCAGTATTCTGATCCAGGATGGCAATTCCTATACTCATGAGATCATTCTCTCCTCCCTGTTTACTACTCCACTTATGTCTCGTCCCAGTAAGCTCTTTGGGACAGGAATCTATGCTTTCTACATGTTCTGTAAGATGGCCAGCATACTCTTTCACGTAAATAATACTGTTATTATACATATTTATATGTATGATAATTTAGATGTAAGCACTGATGACATGCAGAGTTCAGGAATGCCCACATACTCTTCCATTGTGGTTCTTTAAAGGTGCAAGATACAGCAAGTTATGAGAAGGAAATGTACAGATCTTTGTAAGTCCACTAGCTGACCCATTACATGAACAAATCATTATTTACCCAGGAATTGTTCATCTTGTTCCCCAGAATTCTGCAGCCTGGTGGACATCCAATTAACTTTGTTCTACAGGACTCAAAGGGAGCAAAGATTTCATACAGAGATGCCATGTCTGACAATGTTATCAAGTCCTTAACTTCAGAGTTTTCATTCATTTAGGTTTTAATACAGATTTGACTGTGGTTATAAATTCAGACTCTGAGGTTCCTTGAATCAACAAAAGTTAGCTTCTCATCACTTTCCTCATACTCTATTTTTCCTGACAACTGTTCTGTTGTCCAATGGCTCATGCACTGGACTGGGAATCAGGAGACCTGGGTTCTCTCCTTGCTCTGCTGTGTGACCCCAGACAAATCACTTCCTCTTTCTGTCTACTCCTCCCTTTTGTACTTCTTGTCTATTTTAGACAGTAGGCTGTTTGAGGGAGGGACTATCCTCCTGTTATGTTTGCAATACCTAGCAAGGGGGGGCCGAGCTTAGATCTCCTAGGGACTAAAGCAATACAAATAATAATAAGCAATACCCTCACCCTTCTCAAAACTCCTTTGGCTCCTTGATGCAATAGCTTTTGACATTCCATAGATACTATTGCTATTAATTATGGATATGGAAGCATAAAAGCATGCACCAAATGTGTCCCTAAGTATCTACAAAATTTCTGTTTAGGTTTATCTTTTTCTCATCTACTCTAAGTCTAAATGGATGCTCATTTCATTAATATACAGCATGTCCTTGAGTCACCCTACAGGTGCCTGAATTTCAGAAAGTGGGTGCTCAGCACATTCTGAAAACCAGGCTCCTTTAGAGAGCATTTCAAGTTGGGCACCCAAAAACGGAAGGATGCAGAATCGAATCGCATTTGGAAATGTTGTCCCACAGCAATAATATTGGCATCAACTTTGAAATCCTTTGAGTGCCTTAGCAAACCCCAAACGTTTAACAAAGAAAATAGGCCTTAAAAAGCCCCAAAGCAAAGCTAAAGAAAAGAGTCTTGAAACATTTTACCTTGATGTAAATGGAAGTGGGAAAAAGCATTTCTTGAGTCAGGAACTCTTGTCAAATAAAGCTCAGCCTCTGTAGAATATAACCTGCTATAGCTCCTACTACACTGATAGTAACAAAGGGTATGATGGGACATAGGACAGCAGAAAGTTCATCATATAGGCTGGTCTTGTATTATTAAAGACTTTAAACCAGTGGTGGGCAGCGCTCTGGAGGGCAGGACACGCTGTTCTGAATGGCATGGTAAGGGGGCCGGGGGCGGGGCCAGAGGGTTGGATAAGGGCCAGAGGATTTGGGGGGGCAGTCAGAGGATGGGGAAGGAGCTTTGGAAAGGACGTGGGAGTCCTAGGAGGCTTGTCAGGGGGTGGATAGCAACATTTGCATCTGAAGGAAAAAGTTTATAAACTTCAAAATATTTTGGAGATAAATAAATCCATTTTTGGCAATACCACTGAAGCCAAGTCATCCATGTTCAAGTTTACTGTCACAGACAGCCCACAGTTATAAGCCTTGCTGAGCCGCCTGGGAATACCCCACTGACAAAGATGGCAGCCAGAGAACAAGCAAGATCCTGCACAGATTGAGACCTCTTAATCTGTGTTGAGCTTCAGCCATCTGGTTTGCATCCTCTCTGATATTTCAGCCAGGAACAAAGAGAGGGTTCTAAGATAGTCACCAGAACTGGGTGCACGGATACCAGTAATTTAGATATCGGTGTATGGATTACACCTCACTTGGACAAAAAGCACTAAAAGTGTAATAGTCTAGCAGAATATGGAGAGGAAGGAGACAGGAAAGCCAGGACCCTCTGGTTTGGGGCAGCACATTCTTTCCTGTTATTGTCTCTTATCCTTCTGTTAGGAATTCAGTTTCATGGTGGAAGGATAGATTGAGGAAGAAAAGCCTACCTTGATTTTAAAGGTTTGTTTTATTTTGAAATGTAATTTCAAATAAACACTTGAATAACAATAAACCACTCAAAGGCGTGTATTAGGAGGCCACTGGTACACAAAGAACCTGTTGCTGATGGCATTCGACTGATGCACTATTAATGCACAGCCGGTCATGGTTTATTGATCTATTATTATCTGACTGCCTTCACTTGCCCACTGAACAGCACTGATTGATAAGGCCCTGCACAAGGGCCTTCAAGACAGAAAAGCAGGTCTCCATCATCACCAAATGAAAAAAGTCTGTAAAGGAATGAACTAAAACCCGTCTATAGCAATCGAGCTCACCTCAGCTATTCCACACTGACAACGGCCATTGCTTTCAAAAACAGTCAGGGATAAAATCAACAGCATGGATACTTTTAGTATCCACCACCTGAAGAAAATAATTTAATAGATAAATGCTATCCCCTACCACACTGGGGCCTGGAACTGGAAAGAGTAAAAAAAAATAAAAAAAATCCTATTCCATCCAGATGTCCATGGAGATTCTCAGCCCCAAATCAACCCAACTACTTTAAAAAAATAAAGGAGGTTAGAGAGAGAGTAATTGGTTAGATGTCAGTGTCAAGTGATGATTGTCTGACCAGTGGTCAGACTTTGCCATGATGTATTTCTGCTGAACCGCTATTCAACTTTTCTAGGGAGCCCATAACAACTGGTCTGGTGTGCTACTAGGGAACTCAAGTTTCCTGGCTCAGTCTCCTCAGTTCTGTGGTAACCCTCCAGGCTGGCTACCACAATGCTGGAATTTCCAGGCACCATGGGTGGCTGGGTGCCTGGAATGCCCATTTAGTGGGTGGGTATGCAGGCTTCCCATATATTTGGCTTCCCTGATGGCCAGCTCCCCAAGAGACCTAAAATGGTTTGTCTCGACTAGTTTATATCCTAGGAGGGAAGTGAGGCAGGACTTTCCTGTGGTGTCGTGTGTGACAGATAGGGCATACACCAAGATGACCTCCGTGGCATCACAAGCAACCTCACATCTTCCAAGCAGCATCCACAGTAGAGAGTGTGCTCCATGCCTGTGCTCCTCAGAGGTAATCCCATTGAAGCTGATGGCAACATTTCTCTTGACTTCAGAGCTAGATTTCACCCCTCATCTCCTTTTCCCACAGCGCGTTCCTCGCAGCTTACACTGAAATTGCTCTATTGAAATTGCCAGCTGTCCTTTTTTTGCTCTCTCCTGCAATTTAGGTTAGCTTCTGCCTGTAGCTGCTCCTCTCCATATGACTAGCAATGAACAGGTCATCTTCCTACAGCCATCAGTGGATGAAACCTTTCTGAGATATCCTTGGTAGTCTCCTGCTTGCCTTTTTGGTATATTCTTTTGGGCACATGCTTGTATTTTTTTAACTCTACAGTTGAACTGCAGACTCCTTGGATCAGGATTTTCAGATGTCACCAATGACTTGGATGTCCACTTGAGACACATTCAAGAGCCCGATTTTCACAAAGTCCCTCAAATCATCCATCCAAAATCTCTAGTTGGTTTTGAAAATCATGGTCCTTGTCTTCTGACCTTGTAAAGCATCAGGGCATTCTAGAACAAACAGATACTTAAGCCCTACTGAACTCCATCATGAGTGTAACTCGTAGTAGTGTCTATCACACACTGCAGGGAAACAGGTCTTGTTCTTTGCACAACTTCGCAGCGCACATCTTAATGAAGCATGCACTTTTGCATCACTGGAAATAAGTGGAACCCTTATTTTAAAGGGTAACCTATATGTTCAATTCCCACTTTATGACTATATTTTGTGTGAGAAAAGTTTATTTATTTAATGAAGCAATTACTAAACGGATACTCTGTACATACTCTCTCCGATGGTTACCATAAGAATGCTATTCTGAGCTGAGCTGTTTGACATTTGCAATGAATTATATAATACAGTAATAAAAATATCTTGCTCTTATATTGCACATTTCATCCCCAAGCACATTACAAATTATATCTAGTATATGCAGTCACATTTGGGGTGGATGCTGGCAGCTACGTGGACAACAAGGGGGAAGAGAACTTTTCAAAAAGGACACTTTAGCAATTCTTTACTCTCACAGAGCGCTACGAGAACTTTAGTATTCAAGCAGAACAAATAGGACTTGACTATTTAAGAACTCACCTGAAAGCCACAGTATGCAATTCAATGGATGTGTCTTTGCCTGGGAGAAAGAAGAGATATGACAGAACTGGCATCATGCTATGTAGCAAATTGCCACCAAATCAGCAATGGCTAAAGACGACAAATGGACATGGGGGATCAAACCCCAAATGCAACACGTAACCTCTTCTGGATGTGTTGTGCATGCCTCTGATGGATACCGGAGAGGGACCTGTCTTTTCTTTTACACGTTTGCAGCAGTTGCATAGTTTGCTGTGCGAATAAAATCTAATTGAATTGAATCAGAAAGAATAAAGAGCAGAGTTCCTGCTGCAATTCAAATCTGTTTTTTGAGGAAGATTAGGTATTTCAAACCTGATGCTTAGAGACCGTAAAGCCAACCCCGTGACATTCAGCGACAGAGTCGCTGACATGTGAAACCAGCAAAAGTGTACGGTGGCAAAGACTTCTTGTTCAAACTGAAAACATCATTTTTAACAATATTAGAATCTGTCTTGCAATGAACCCTCTAAAACTTCCTATTCAAAACCTGACTGAGCTTTGTTCAGGGGACTAGAGAAAATTTGGGGATGAGTTTAATTTTCCCTATATGGTGATGTGTCCCCCCACATTGATATTCCAGTTTAAGATGGGAGGTGCACCTTATACAAGGCCTCTTCGCTGGAGTAAAGCTCACCCTTATGTGCATGTAACAGATCTAAAAGTAACTAATTTATCATCATAAATGGTCACAATCCCACTGTGCCAAGCACTGCCCAAGCATAAAAAGAGATTACTCTGATCAAAAGGACAGAGGAAAGATGGTCAAGTGATTAAGGTGCTCCTCTGGACCTTGGGAGATTCAGGTTCAATTTTCTCCTCCGCAACAAACTTTGTGTGTGATCTTAGGCAAGTCACTTAACTTCTGTGTCCCAGTTTTCAATCTGTAAAATGGGGATTCTAGCACTGCCCCACCTCACAGCTAGTGGGAGGCAGAAATACAAAGTTTGTGAAGTACTCGTATATTACATGAATTGAGGCCATATAAGTACCATACAGAGATTGTAAACTCCTTATCTACTAATACTACCTAGCACTTACATAGTGTTTTTCCATTAGGAGATCTTAAGACACTTTAAACAGGAGGGTCCTTATTCCCATTTTACAGATGGGGAAACTGAGAAATAGAAGAGAAGTGACTTGCTAAAAGACACCCCACAGGTCAGTGGCAGAGCTGGGACTCTAACCCAGCTCTGAGTCCTAGTCCAGTGCACTAGCCACTCAGCCACACTGCTTCCTAGAACTAGCCATACTAGACCTATATGGTATCCAGAAATCCCTTCTGAAACAAAGTGAGATGAAGTCCACCAAAGAAAAGAAGTCTCTACGGTGCTATAAGTATTCCTCACTTTCTTTACAGATACAGACTAACACGGTTGCTATTCTTGAACCTGTCAAAGTAAAGAAGATAATTCAGAAAGAAAAAGGATCCTAAGAACTGGTGAATATATTAACCCAGCATGGCAAGAAAAGAAAAGAAAAGAAAAGAAGGTATATGTTTGACAATACCAAAGACCCTCCTTTTCAGGAACACATGTCCATTTAAACAGCTTGTGTAATTTGGGACCAGACCTTGCCCATTCCTAAGTGTTATGATTTCCATATACAAAAGAGAAAAACCATGTACTTTCAGCTAGAATTACTTATTTAGGTTGAAGGAAAAATCTATATAAACGGCCATGAGAGAGTGCATGCATGCACTCAGTGCATTATTCACTCTAATAACACTGCCCCACGGACAACAGAGATGAGACTCTTTCAAACTAGGACCTTACTTGTCATTGTACCGTGGCTATTTGAACTACAGGATAGGCAGAAACCCAACCAAGAATACCCTCAGCACAGGGAGCCCTGAACTTGTGGTAGTTGATTTCCACCACTTTCTCACTGCCTGCAGAGGAGCCCTAGGTGCCTGGAGAGGAAGGACTGGGACAATGGACTGGGAAGACCCATGTCTTGCTAATTCTGCACTTCTGCAGTGGCCCGCAGTGGCCATTACAACAGAGATGTAAATCTGGCAACATACTGTGCCAGGGCCACACTGGCCCCTAGAGAAGCAAAATGCTTTTCCTTGGTCCCTGCACATCAGAACCTGTACCAGAAGGAGACAAATCTTGCCCCTTACGTTTAAAAAAGGGGAATACACAGAAAACAATTATAACAGCTCCCTTACATTTACAAGAGCTAGCAACACTTTGCTAAGGCAGCTTCATCATTGGGATAGGATGCCTTTTAAGGAAAAGGTCAATATGAATATCACATCAAGTCGTCCCTATGCAGGTTCTCAAAATCTTCAAAGAGAATTTGGCTAAAAGTAACACAGAGGCAGAGGGACACATTCATCCCAGGAGAGCAGCTCAACACGTGCACATGGGCTGAGAGAAAGCAGCTTCCAGCCCTGCTCTGAGAAGTAATGTGCATTGTATCATACCTACTTTCACTGTGCTACCTTTTCACAAGGCTTATCCTACAATTTTTCTGGGTCTCATCTGGCCAGACAATGTTACAAGCCTATCGTGTTTATTAAAGAGTAACTGCTCTAGGTATTGCACAGTATTAAGGGAAGGAGGACAGACTGATGCTCCCCAAAATATTGTTCTGTCTTCTTGCCTGAACAAGTAAAGCTAATGCAAGTAGCAACTTGGTTACTGGTCACAGGTCATGATTTCCACCCAAGAGGTGTATATAGCCAAATGCACAGTGCAGGAATGAGATCAACTCAAAGGTAAGAGGGATCATCATGCAAATAATCATCCTTTGTTTTCTTCACTCACTTCCATCTCTCTGCCCATATGTATGCAACACACCCAGTCCCTAGTTCTCAACCAACCTACCTTCATATTGTCATGCAGGCCTCGCTCCAAAGACCACTGACTTCAGTGGTCTGTGATCGTGGCTTCCTTGGGGGTGGAGGAGTATTTCTGTTGTCCTACCTATGAAAAGTGAGAGGTTTAAAAAAATTGAATTGAATGGAAATACCAAAATGTGTACAATGCCTGACTAGCTGCATGCACAACCTTACTCTTGTAATTTGCAATCTCCCCTCCTAGGCATTCTGTTCTTTTCCATCTAGGTCCCTCACGACAGAGGTCAATACAGAGCTTAGGTTTTAAACTCTTCAGAGCAAGAACCATCTGCTTGGTTCTAAAAGTGTCCTAGCCCACTTTTGGGCTCTCCAAAGATGATAATCTTCATGTTATAATTTATAGTGGCCTAACAATAGCATAAAGGACACATTAACACACCCAGATTGAGATAGAATGAGGCAAGAGCTATGCAGTTGGTGTGTTGTGATTACTGCTTATCACACTAATTGTTACAGTCTCACCTTGTGCTCCCTTTTCTCTGCTTGTCTCCACCTGTTGCTACTTCCCTTATATTGAGGCTGTAAACTCCTTGGGGGCAGGGTTTAGTCTGTGCGCGCGTATATATGGACATGCACGCACGAACAAAAGCACCCTGATCCTCGACTTGGGCCTCTAGATACTTACCACAACCCAAATACAATAACCAATCATCATCACACCGTTCAGGATTGACATCTGAAACTATTACTTTGATTTATAAGGAAACTAGATTTGCCTTTGATTAGCTAATTAGCCACCATATTGAATATTCTATTACAGAGAACTCTAGGAACAATAGCACCTCTTGGCAGGATCTCATTAATGTCTGATCATATTCTGGACCGTAACAAATTAAAACCTGACATACTATCTGATCAGAAAAGGTGTATTAAAGATTTACTCATTTATTTGCACATATGAAATGTCTTTTTTTTAAGTACAGTGGTCCAAAAAAACCACACACCCACCCCTTTCATGCAACTCCACCGAAAACAAACAAGTGACATCTTAGGTTATAATTGCCAAATGTTTTTAACCATATTGGACAGAAGAAAGACAGTTTAACAACATTTGAATGCAGAGGTTATCTGAAATACAAAGCTAAGTACCAGTCTACACTAAAGAATTAAGTCGACATCCTAACTCTGTAAGCATCCACACTACAATGCAACTCCCACTGATGAAACTCACCTACAACACCAATTTAGTAATTCCACCTCCATAGAAGTGTAACATTTAAATTGGCTTAATTAGATCTTAGACTTCCCTAAGATTGAAAATCCTTTCTTTTCACAATATGCCTATGATATATTGTAAGGCTTTTATAATATAGTGTTGCATTACATATTACTAATGCATAATGTGTTAGAATGTTTATGTAGAGATTAGTGCAATATGACTAAATTCTGAACACTCTTTATTAGGAAGTTAAGTAGCATTTATAATATGGTTTTAGTGTTATTTTTGTTACATTGAGTCTCTTGTGTACTGTGGTCATATAAAAAAAATCAAGGGACAAAAACATTTTAAACAAGTCCCGCTTGGAAATGTTTTTGCCCCTTATTTTTTTTTATATGAGCACAATAAACAAGAGAGTCAATGTAACAAAAACAACACTAAAACCATATTATAAATGCTACTTAACTTCCCAATAAAGAGTGTTCAGAATTTAGTCGTATTGCACTAATCTCTACATAAATATTCTACATATACATATATACACACTCCATACCACCTTAATTCTGCCACCTGGCACATCCAATCTGAGCACTGAATAAAGGGTGGGAAAATATAGTATATGAACCTGTAATTAAATACTTTCAAACACACAATCCTTAATTCTTTAAAAATATTCTTATAGTAAATCAGTTTATGCTAAATACCGATACAAGCAGCAGCAAAATCAAAGTGGGTTTGGGGGATGAGATATAACATTCTACTCGATCAACAGGGCCCTTGCCTCATTCAGTGTACAGAATGGATAGTCACTTAATCAGCAACAATTCAATATTCAATTGTCTCCTCAACATGCAGCCCATGCCTTGTTAACTGCATACTATACAAATCTTGCTCTGAACACAGAATTCTTAATTTCCTCATGGGTTTTTCTATGGTGCTCATTTTAGCAACTGAATGCTTCAAGAACTTCAACTGATCTATTTTCATAACATCCCGGAGAGATGATAGTATTACTATCCCTATTTTACAGATGGGGAACTAAGACACAGAAATTAAGGTCAAAATTATCTACTAATATTGGTCATATTAATACTGAGTGTCCTATCCGAGATATCTAGAACCTGATTTTTCAGAGTGCTTAACATTATGTAGCAGTTAATATGTTCAAAACACAGCTTGTATTGACTTCAGTTGCAACTGTGAACAGAGAACCCTTGGAATTTTTAGTTGACAAATTATACTAAAGCCTCTATTCAGCATATGAAAATTGTGATTTTTTTTCTCAAAGGCTTATAACGTGGTCAAATTTGGGTGGATTTTCAGAAATCTGACACAAGGCACATTCCGGATACAAAGTCCACCTTTCTGCCAAATTTCAGGTTCTTCCTCCAACGCATGAAGGTGAAAGGTTTTTCAAAAAAGGTCGCCAGCATTTTTAACATGGGCACAACTATGTGTTTTTCTTCTATCCTCATTCTCAGAAAATGGCTGAACCAGCAATCCAGAATTGCTGTTGATCTGCCGAGTACGCCATATAATCACCCAACCAGTTGTAGCCTGCTATAGTTTCCTGGCCCAAAAGAATCTCCCTAATTTATATTCCTTGCATCAGACCTGGAACAAATATTTGTGTATATCCTTGAACACTAGCCAATGGGGAACTGCCCTGTAGAACATTAAAAATTCAACTGTTGATCTACAGTTGCTACAGCAGCAAATTTCATTCTCACTGGTCCTCAGATAGGTTACGGTGCATAGGCCATGCCAACCCCCCCCCCCCCCCCCCAGCTTCTGGAGATGTGGGTCTCCCAGAGCCATGCTGGCTCCCATGTTTTGGGACTGTCCCCTAGGGTACAATCCTTTTGGCTAGAAGTAGTGGGAGAATTAATGAGATAATGGATCCTTAAACATTACTTCCCAGAACTGTGTTTTGGAATATATCCCATCATAATGGAAACTCTCCAACTCATGGCAAGCTTGTTTCTCTAGAGCAGTGCTAGCGCCAAATGACTTATATTGTTTACATGGAAGAGCAGGATGTCTCCAGGGATAAAGTTTTGGCACAGCAACTTGGCTGACCTAGCTGCTAAAGAGCAGGTAATATTTCAGAGAAGAGGGACCTCGGACAAATTTGATCTAACTTGTTAGAAACCTTTGAATAATTCCTACTGGATGAAGACCGGATGTTGCTCTCCCCTCCCATTCCTTTATCTCCCTCTTCCTTCTCCCCTTCCCCTCCCCAATTCTCCTATTATTTGAGGGGATATTTACCCCCAATATAAATTAAAAATTGATCAATCATTTTAGCAGAAATTTTCCAAAATAATTCAGCATGAGGCAGACACTTGGCATGAAAAATGTCAGCCTGAAATGGTTAAAGTTGGGAAAATTATAAGCAACTGAAAACAGGGCCTTATAATGGAAAGTGTCAGGCAACCTATTAATAGACAGTGCTACCAGCTCTGCTCATAATTCATTGGGAACAGGAAAAAAACTGACCATGGATGACAAAGCAAATGCCAAATACTTTCACCCACAAACTCTGAGGAAGTTCAGATCCAGAGCTGAAGTTCATGGATCAGGCATCTTTCTATTCTTACTCTCATGCTCATGCATTTTCAAGGTGAAAGCAAGACTTAAACACAAGAAGAAACCATTGTTCACAGCTCCCATTGACGTTAATGATGCAGGACAAGGCACCATATAAATTCCATTGGCTAGAGTCACTGAGAGGGAAGGATGGTCTTCTGGAAATATGGTACGCTTCCCCCATCACTGCAGCAGATTGTGATTTATCCAAAGTCACACAATCTGACCTTGGGGCTCAGATCCCCCACATGTAATCTGTAGACAATAGTTTCCTACCTTACAAGAGTGTTAGAAGGATAAATCCACAAATGGGAGGTCTTTCTGATGCCATGATGAGGGACTATTTTACTCCATAGTGAAGTGCCCTGGTCATGTTTCCTTCCTGACCACATTTTTGATTACTCTTGACTCCTATTAGAAGGGAACTTGATATGAGTTGCCCCTCTATTATTAGCAGTAGAACAGAGTAAGCCAGGAGTAAAGTTGGCATTAAGGCCTTGAATATTCACATTCTGTATATAAATGCAGATGCAGGTCTCCTCATTATTATCAATAGGGGCCAGCACACAACTAAGGGTAGAACACAGTCTTCAGTGCGCATCTTCCTATATTGTTAGTATCTGCCCAGAAATGTAAATGCATATCCATACCATTACATGTCACAAAGGTCCTGCTATATTAGACTTACCTCTGGTGACTAGGGTCCACATGCATGTGGCAGTGAAAATGGATTTGACTGTCTATTAGTAGTTCCCTTTCACCTGATTGGGAGACTCAGATGAAGACAGACTTTGGACTAGAACAGCAATGGCGGTACAGGTTACAAGTCAGGTTCCTTGTAAGAACACTGAAAGGAACTGTGCAGGATTCTATTTCATAACACATCTCTTTTGCACTAGAGTGGGCAGCACACTGCCTCTTCCATTTTCTTGGGCACCAAATTCACTGACAGCTCACAATTATAAAGTAGATCCTTATAGTGGATTTCTTTACGGAACAAGAACGGATATCCGGTGCTAATACCCAGTGTCCATTACAGTCTCTAACCCTTTCAAAGTCCAAATCCTGAAGATTTTAAGGGCTTTATGCAGGTAAATTTTTCATGCAGCCGATCATTTTGATTATAAAGAATAAGTAAAAGTTAAGTGAGAATGTCAGTTTTTGTGCCTGTACAATTGAACCAGGTACTGACCAAGACAAGTCATATGATACAAATTGAAATTAAGGGAATATGATAACTGTAATATGATCAGGGTTTTTCATTTTTGCATTATGTCTGGTCATTCAGGCAGAGACAGCAACCAATCTCTTGAGGTGAAAAAACTATCAGCATGCTAATAGACTGTATCCTACCCAAGACATCTAGGAGATAGGAAGTTAGTTGTATATACAAAGGTTAAGTGTCTCTCTACACTAAGATGTCTCTCAGTTGAAAGAGTTCCTCTGAAGTACTGTGCACACGCACACACACAGAAAAATAGCCTATATTCTAGTGATGTTGATTTAGATACAGTGGGTCTGGACGCTAGAAAAGAGACTGCAATAAGCTTACTTCAGGGTACTGTAACTGAGAAAATATAAATTACCCATATACTGCTCCCACAGATAATTTCATGTCTGAAGTGGTAACATGAGAGATTGTCATTACAGTGACCTGAACAGCATGAAGAAGCTCCTTTCTAGTAGCCCATCTAATGACAAGAGTGTGTCACAAAGACAGATGCCAACTGTGAGGGAGAGGCAGGACTTCACTGCAGAAGAAGATGCAACTCAGCTGCTAACAGAGGGAGGGTGACAGCAAGAGGACAGGCACAGCACAGACAGACACGGCAATTGTAAGTTGCACTTTCACATAAATCCATTTTCACTTCAAGATTCAGCTTATCTAGTGAGGCTGGCAGCAAGATCTTACACTCATCGGGGTTATTATGCTGCTAACTTTGGTTTTCCTCTGAGTTTTAAGATCATTTTTGAATTAAATAGCTTGGAACTGCAGGCCTGTCTCAAAGAAAAGGAGACATGGGCGGTGGGTATCATAGGCTGGGGGAGGCTGTGCCTCCCCAAACAGCCAGGCATGGCCCCACCTACACTCCATCCTCAGCCCCCCTCTCCATTCCATGTGACTGGAGTCCAGTCTCCCTGTGGGGTGGCCCAAGCTCAGGCTGTGCTGCCTGGTGCTACAAGGCTGGGTGGAGAGAGGGACTGTGGCTGTCCCATCCACCATCCTAGGGCTCAGGGGGGAGGGGAGAAGAAGGGCTAGTCTGGGGTAGTGGCCGGCAGCTGCGGTGGAAGGGTGGTGGAAGGGGCAGGATCTTGGGCAGAAGGAGTGGGGTTGGGGGATAGCCTCCCCCAGCCTGCCGTTCATGCACTGCCAATGAAAGGAGGCTGTACGTATGACCTCTGGTGAGAAGCAAGAGGGTTACAGGGAATCCAACTTTGAATATTTTGTATGGAAAGGACAAAGACCTGTGGAAGAAGGAAACCCCCCTGCTAATGTGCTGACAAGGGCTGGATTTCCTGGGGCTAGCCAACCCTGGTTCCTAGCAGACGCACACCTGAGAGGCATCTGGTGATTCCTCCATGAAGAGGAGCTGGGAGCTGCAGTGAGAGAGGTGTGTTGTTCAAGAAGAGCAGAGGCTGCTAGGAGTAAGCAGGCTCCGGCAGAGTCCCAGGATTTGTGACTAAGGCTAGGTCTACACTACAGTTTATGCCCACATAATTTAATGTCGCTCCGGGGTGTGAATAAACCACAGAAGTAATTAGGAGTTTTGCCATTGATTTACATAAGAGAAGTAGCAGATCCCCTATTCTAACAGAAACGAGGAATACTTGTAGCACCTTAGAGACTAACCAGTTTATTTCAGCATAAGCTTTTGTGGGCTATAGCCCACTTCATCAGATGCCTATTCTAACAGAGAAATTGGTTTGAGTGAACAAAAGACTGTTGGAAGAATACCTGCTGCTCAGCAGAAAGGGAGAGAGGGTCAGACTTCCAAGGCAAAGGCTTAAGGCAGCAAATTTTTTCTAGTCCAGCTTTTCCCAAAATATGCCCATGTAACACACAGCTGAAAATGAACGGCTCTAGCGGAGTATAACAGGCGCACACTCATTTTTCCAAATACACATGAAAGACTCACAGGGCTGCTATTTGTTCCCCCAGTAAACAATCGCTCTCCCTTTTTATGACGGCCACAAAGGCTGTGGCAAATATGGTTGAGGACAGAAGCCAGCTGGTCAACCCCCCTAGTGTAGACTAGGGCTAAGAACAAGGCATGACTGATTGGAATTGTATGAACCCAAACATATTGTGGAAGGGAGGGTAAGCAAGAGGACTTGTACACAAAATAGAATATTGCATGTTACAGAAACACTGCTGAAAGGCTAAACCGCCCTAGACACGCCCGATCCTGTCTGATCTCGGAAGCTAAGCAGGGTTGGGCCTGGCTAGTACCTGGATGGGTGACCTCCTGGGAATACTAGGTGATGTAGGCTAACACCTGGCAGTAGGCATAAAATGCCTCCAATGACAGGTGGAGCGACGCATCGGTTGGAGTATACCCCAGTCGTATCACTGGTCCTGTCCGGGCTCCGAATGGAGGCGGATATGCTGACCAAAGCGGACCCTGCCATAGTGCGGGACTAACGCTAAGAACAACAACAGAAGCATTGCTGATACACTGGGGTGGGGGAACAGACAGAGCTCTCTTGCCATATAATACAGCAAATACAAAGGCCAAGTACAGTAAGTAGATATTATGACTGGAGATCAATTAATAATTATCCATGTTTCCCCGAATCCCCTTTAGAGCTTGAAGTGTACCAGGACACCGGGGATCACAAACTGCTCCAGAACACAGCCCTTGGTGCTCAGCCACTGTCTTGTGTAAGGAAGACTCTCCTTGTTGTGGGGAACACATGACTTATACCATGAATTATGTTACCATGAAGAAGCACAATAGGATGTTGCAATAGAAGAGTTGTGCAGATGGTGTTGTCCATCTCTTATCCCTCTCCCCTCCAAACATAAGCCTCTTTATTAATCCCCTATTTATGATCCTCTCCCCCCCGACTTGGCCCCATCCTGCACCCCAGTTGGGTCCAGGACTGTTACTGCATGATGCTTACAACTGGAATCAAATGCCTCTGCTATTCATTTGTATTGTGTTCAGACCAGAACTCTCTGCCCCTGCTTTCAGACACTGCCAGTGTAGTACATGCTGCCACCTGCATATATTAGCATGGCCTCTGACAGCTTTAATTTACACACTGTACCTCTGTGCATTGCTGGTGGGCGGGGGGAGCGGTTTCATCTGGCTTTGCCTCCCTTTCCTGTCTCCACTCCATGCCTTTCCTCTGTGTTACGGTGGACAGTGCACATATGCTAGGCAGCGCTGCCCTCCCCACACTGTGTCCAAGGCCAGCATTGCACCATTCTGTTAGAAAAGGGGCAGGCGCCACCACGACCAAAGAATACTGCAGTGGACTTCCTCCCATCTCCATTGCATGGAATACAGTGACAAAAGGAGATCCCCTTCCTCAAATGTAGGGCCCTATTCTCAGCTGATCGCTTACTGGCGGACAGTATAGCCCAGAATTTTTGCTAACATAACTAGTGTTTAATAATGTAATGGCAATTAGCAGAACAGAGGAAACAGAGTACTCGTTTGATAACATGAAGTGGACTGGGCTGTAACCGTCTTGTCTGGGTCTGGTTATGTGCTTGTGTTCTTGATGGAAGTGGAATGCTGAGGTCACAAGGGAGGAAGAGGTAAACAGCCTATGCTCCCATCAGAGGCTTAGGAGAAGGCTGTGGTCTTCTTCCAGAGCAGTACGTGGGCACAAAGAGGGTCAAGTGACCCAAGGGTATAAGGAATGGCCGCAAAAGCGATTTCTGGGTCTGATCCAACAACCTCAATAGGGATATTTCTATTGACTTAAATGAGTATTGGATCAAGCCACCATAGAGATTCTCATTTTTAAAAAGAGAGAGAAAGCAGGCAATGCTCAGTATTTCTCAAGGGTGGAATGAAATTGAACATTGACCCGGTTAAAGCAAAGAACAATTCACCCTGAAAGAGATACTGTAAAAGGGATTTTTCCCTCCTTTCATGGGCTCCCCTCCAAGAATCCAGTAGTCACTTATTTTTAATATGTATCAGTAAATTCTATTAATGCTTCCCTCTCATGCTGGCAAGTGGATAGATGCAAGTGAATTCCCCTTAAACAGCGTACAGGATTGTCAGACAATATTAAACTCCTGTGTCAGAGGTTGTGAGTGGGGGTAAAATAACCTCTCCGTCCTCCTTTAATGCTGGATGAACAATAAAAAAAGGAACGGGTGCTTAATATTTAAACAATTGTTTAATTATTGAAGATGACATTTTTTCTTTTTAATGTTAAACCAGTATTATAACAGGCAGGAAACTGGTTACAGTCTGTGACACACAGTGCAAATGGCATCAGTGGCATGTCTCAGCAAGATGGCCTCTGCCACTGGGAGGCTCATAAATGACACAGTTAACTCATAGCACATTAATACACTGCAAGTACATCACCACATTTAGGGATTTTTGTCCATGCTTCTTCTTGCCCTCCAAACTTACATTGTCTAACTGAATACAATAAGTGAAGACTTGCCTTTGAAAAAGGCAGATAGACTAGTTTAAATCCCTCCCCAAGATGGTAGGGAAGAGGTATCCTTTGGCGCTAAGATTGTAAGCTCTTTGAGGCAGGGACTGTTTTTTTCTTATTATATATTCCAACCGGTCCTTGGGAAATGGAATCCTGACCTGGCTGGGGCATCTTGCTACCACCTGAAATATTAAAATAATTACATTAAATGGTTTATGTGGAATTAAGAATGTGACAGAGCCCACCAAACTAACTAGCAAGTGTGCACATCACAGACAAAACACAAACAGGACAATATCTGTTACTTTTGTAGGAGGGTTTGACAGCAAGACCAAGGATAGACATGTAGATAGAACTATGCAAAGATTGTGCCACGCTTCCTCAAGGCTAACCTTCAGTCTGGAGTAGAGAAGCTTACACTGACTGTTAGTAGTAGTGGCACTGAGATAGCACCAAGAAACCCCCATCACAGACCTGCACTTAACAGTGCTAGATGCCGTGCAAGCACAGAACAGGGAACATGGTCCTTGCCATGAAGAGTTTAAAATGTACACATGCTGTGTCTGCATAGAGGACTTTGATCTGACACCCATCTCAAGAACAAGACTCACATAACACAAAGTTGAATAACATCTGGTTGAATAGCCTGCAAAATTGTCCTCAAAGTTCAAAACGAGTTTCACCTAGCTCTAATAGAGACAAACCCACCAAACCAAGGAAGCAAAAAGATGAAAACTCCAGTAATAATCTTTGAGGAGGATTGAGAGAGGATGGTAGCACATTAAAGGCACTCAGGCATGGATGTGATATTAGGCACTCATACTGCAGAGGTGATCAGATGGGCATAGCGCAAGTGCCTAGATAAATGAGACCAATGGTACAGCTGCCCTGTAGCATACATTTGAGTCTCCGTATTAGAGGTTTTATCCCCAACTGTGTATTTACAGAGGTCTTTTTAATTTGTATTCGTCTTAGAGGGACAAAACTTTTCCCCCAATTTGAAAACTGGTTTATCTCCTACATCCTATATAATAAAAGACTAGAAAAGTGTGTGTGAAGCCGTCATGCGCAGTAGAGACGGCCCGGACTAACGGCATGCTGGGAGGTGTAGTTCGGCAGCACAACATGGCCGCCGCGCATACGCCGCTGAGAGGGAAACAGGATCTGGATCAGGGGCCTAGGGCAGGAGGGTGGCTGGGCGCAATAGGCGCAGGCAGGAGGCTCTGGCCGGGCGGGGCGCGGGAAGGGGGCACTGGACCGGCGGGGCGGAGCCACCCGGGCACGGGCCGGCCAGCTGCGCCCAGCCTAGCCGAGGCCTTGGAGTGGGTGGGAGGGGGGCTGAGCGAGCGGGGGCCTTGGAGTGGGTGGGAGGGGGGCTGAACGAGCAGGGGGGCTGTGAGGGGAGGGGAGGCTGACCGAGTGTGGGGGGGAGGGGAGGCTGAATAAGTGGGGGGGCGTGGGGCTGAATGAGGGGGGGCCGTAGGCGAGAGGGGAGGCTGAATGAGGGAGGGCATGGGGGGAGGGGAGGCTGAACGAGAGGGGGGGCCGTTGGGGGAGAGGGGAGACTGAATGAGCGGGGGGGGGGAGGCTGAACGAGCTGGGGGCCGTGGGGGGGGGGAGGCTGAACGAGTGGTGAGGCTGAGCGGGGGGCACGCTTGGAGAGGGGGGGCTGAGCGGGGGGCATGCTTGGAGTGGGGGGGCTGAGCGGGGGGGGGGGGCGTTACTGTTGGCCCGTGTCCACAGGCTTTTACACTAGTTTATGATAATCCACTGGACTGTTGAAATTAAAACTCATTTCCCATTTACTTCCACTGCATGTATCTGACAAAGTGGGTATTGGCCCACAAAATCTTATGCTTCAATTCTTTAGTTAGTCTTTAAGGTGCCACAGGACTCTTACTTGGAATTGTTTGAGAAATCATGACAGAATTTGTAGGAAAACAAAAAGTTTAGGTGGGCTTTAAAAATTTATTTCAAGTGAAGATAAATCTTACATGAAATGATATTATAGGATTGTATGAGAGAGATTATTTTTTCCACTAACTTCCTCATCAAAGGTAGGGCTTGGGCTAAGGGGCTGATTAACTGCTGGTTAGACATTTGGGCTTCGGCTGCAGCCTGATGGCTGGGACATTCCCATCTCTCGGGTTCTAGAGCCTGAGCTACAGCCCAAGTCCAAGCCGGCAGGCCGTGGCTGTCTAATTGGAGCATAGACAGACCCCAGGGGACATTCCAAAACCAACAAAAGAATTTAGAACCTAAAGGTGCAACAAGAGACTCAGACGTGGGGTTCGGTTCCTAAGAGAAGGAATTTTGTTTCTCCATTTGTTCCAAAGCTCAGAGTGTTTGAACTCAGACAACTAAGTGTAGTGCCATGGATGTAAAATTCAGCCCTTTCCAGGGAACAGAAGAGAGCCAAGTAAGGGAGGAATAATGAAATCTGGCTACAGAATATTCAACAGTTTTCATACTAATCTTTGTAAAGCCAGAGTGATGGCTGTGACCTCGAACCAAGCGGCACATCACCTTTACAGCCAACTTCCTTTAAAGAAGCTTAGCAATGGTTCATTGAGTTTCAGCTAGACAGATGGGTGCAATGAAGAACTGTTTGTGATTGCTAAGATGTCAGAAGCATCTAGCAAGTGCATAAAGCTTTTTACATAGTTCAGTTATTGCTGATACAAATGGTGTCATTTCCTCCAGTGTTTTACTTGCATTAGCCTGCGGAGCCAGAAAGGTCACTTTAAGATCATTAAAGATAAATACAAAATTTTATATAACGTACAAGGCAAGGCACAGTACCCAGATTTATATTTGTTTTGCATTTCCTTTTAAGCCTTTAACTACGACCTTTACTGCACTATGAGCTGCTGCAGGAAAAATATTTAAATAAGACACATGATTTGTGTAAGTGTTCAGTCTAATAACGAGGTGAGGGACTGAGTGGTATAATGGACTGTGTGATATAATAGATGTATTCCTTGGTTGGTTGATGATAATTTCTCACCATGCATTGAATTAAGCTCAAGCAGGAGTCATAACTTTCAAGAGCCAGCGGTACAGAAGTGTAGAGAAATTAGTCCATGTGATCTCATCCAGCCTCTAATAGTCACATCAGTCTACACTAGGCTGCTAAGCAGTGTGTGTATGGCATATAACAAGACAGGATTCTGCAGTCTTTCCTTTTTTTGTTGTTTTTTAAGAGGAACCAAGCTACTCCCCAAACAATGATAGATGACAGTTGTACTAGCTGTTCTATGAATAGACCAGTGATATGTCATTTAGCAGGGCATAGGCGCCAACTTCCCCTCTGCCCAGCAGGTACTTGACGCCCCCACCACCTGCCCCCACCCTGCCCCACCTCTTCCCACTCCTGCACTGCCCTTGCCCCACCCTGATTCCATCCTTCCCCAAAGTCACTGCCCCACCCCACCTTTTCCCACCTGAGCTCCGCCCCTTCCCTCAAGTTCCAGTCCTTGCCCTGCCTCTTCTCTGCCTCCTCCCCTTCCCTCCCGGAAAGTCCTATGCACTGCCAAACAAGTGTTAGGTGGCAGGAAGCACTTTGAGGGAGGGGATGGAGGGGGGACATGGTACACTCAGGGGAGGGGGGAAAGGAGGCAAGCATAGGGGAGTTTGGCTCCTGGTGGGCACCTATGTCCCCCTGGCTCTGCTCAGTCCACAGAGTTGGATTAGTAACCACCTGTACATTTTATTCACAGGCTTGTTCCCACCATCGTTTCACCATGTACAGTTGGCCCTTCACCATCTACAAGCAGGAAGCGCATGCTACTTGCTTTTGCTCCCTGCCTTTTCCCTTCCTTTCTGTTCCCCGGCTTCCTTCCTCGGAGGCTTTTATGCAGCCCCAGGCAAATTAGGTGGCAGCTGTGTCTGCTACCACAATTAGGGCCAGATTACCTTCAGCCAGCTCTAATTTATTCCCCTCAATAGAAGATGGCATGACAGAAGGCTGAATCAGCAAGACTTTGCCCAAGCACCCTGTCATCTCCCCCACCCCTTCTCCAACAGCTAACAGGGGCCTGTCAGGGTTCCTTCCCCACTCTGAACTCTGGGGTACAGATGTGGGGACCCACATGAAAGACCCCCCCCACACACATAACCTTATTTTTACCAGTTTAGGTTAAAAACTTCCCAAGGCACAAATTCCACCTTGCCCTTGAACAGTATGCTGCCACCACCAAGGGATTTAGACAAAGAATCAGGGAAAGGACCACTTGGAGTTCCTATTCCTCCAAAATATCTCCCCCTCCCTCTCCCCCCAAGCCCTACACTCACTTTCCTGGGGAAGATTTGAGAATAGTATCCTCACCAATTGCTACAGGTCAACACAGACCAAACCATTGGACCTTAAGAACAATGAAAAAAATCAATCAGGTTCTTAAAAGAAGAATTTTAATTTAAAGAAAAGGTAAAAGAATCACCTCTATAAAATCAGGATGATAGATAACTTTGCAGAGTAACAAAAGATTCAAAAAACAGCCTTAGTTTCAAAGTTACAAACAAAGACAGGGATAAACATTGCTCTAGCAAAGGGAAAACTCACTAATTGATAACAAAAGATAACTAACATGGCCGGTACTTACATTTTTGTAATATAAGAGACTGGTTCATAATTATTTGGAGGAAATGGATTGCTGCCTGGTCCCTCTCAGTCCTAAGAGTGAACACTCACACAAACAAAGAGCACAAACAAAGCCTCTCCCCACCCCTCCAGATTTGAAAGCATCTTTTGTCCCCATTGAATCTTTTGGTCAGGTGCCAGCCAGGTTATCTGAGCTTCTTAACCCCTTACAGGTAAGGAGGAATTCTAGGCTACTCTTTCTTGTATGGTTATGATAGGGTCTCCGCCGGACCTTGTTCTCCAGTCAAGGACCCTGGGGTGGACATCTCACCCATAACTTCCCTCTCCCTTCTTGGGATCTGTTGTGTAAGGGTTTTCTGCTCAGGGGTCTCTACCCTTGTCCTTGGTGGATCTTCCCTTTTTCCTATCTTGGGCTTTTTTCTTCTTCCCACCTTCCTTCCTGGGAAGGGGTCCCACTCCACACCTACCACGACTGAGTAAGGCAGGCCCTTTACTACCCAACCTGCTACCACTTCAACCTGCCCTGAACTTCAAGGAGTACCTGAGCCATGGAGTATTGCCTCCTATTCCCGTTGACACATTCCAAGTCCATCTTTACACTGGGAATCCACCAGTGCAGCTTCACCAGCTTCCTTTGTACTAGAGAGCAGGTCCAGGCAGAGTCAGTCAGGCCACCCCTTCCCCGGCCTTCCAGCATTTGCCCAGCCACAAAATTCTGCCCACCCAAGATCCATGTGCGAGTAGTTCCCCTTCTTGTGTCCTGGTTGTCCGCACTGCCAACAGACAACTGGCCTGGATCCTGTGGGAGCCTGTCACAGGGTCCACACAGGGGGCTCTTGCTTCCCCTGTGTCCTGTGTTCTAGATCTTCTAATAATAAAGTTTTCCACACCCTCTTTTGGTGTTTTCTAAGTGTCCTTTATTTACAGTGCAGTTTCAGTGCCAGCAAAGTGCTCCCCTTGTCCCCCAAGAGTTACCTTCCCTGGCCTGGATCTAGAGTCTCCAGGGTCCTGAGGCACTTTGCCCTCTGCGAGGAGACAGAACAGCCCCCTGTCCTCCTCCTGGCCTGCCTCCCTACTGACTAGGGCTTAGAGCTTTTCTAGCCCTCCCTTCTCCCAGCCCCAGCTGTACCCACTTAGTCCAGCCTAGTGCTGTGGGCTAACCCTCATTAGGGCTCCCAGCTGGGCTGCTCTAGCCTCTGCTCCTGGCCTTGCTGCCAAAAGCAGGGTTTAACCTGTAGTGGCAGGGCAATCATGGGGTTTTTACCCTAGCCCTGCCACACATCCCCTCAGGGCTCCTTCAGTTTTTTCTCTTGGCCCTTCCCATGTGTGTGTGTGGGTCCTCTGGGCCTTCTCCTGGTCTCCACTTCCTCGCATAACTGTCCCTCCTTCCTGGGGAAGTCTGCCTCTGTGTATTCCTCCGTAACCTCTATGGCTGCCTCTACTATATTCGGTTGGGGCCTCTTCGCCCACACCTTTATGTTCTCAAGGAGGCCCTGTAAAAACTGCTCTAGTACGAGTGCGTCCATAAGCTCCCGCACTGTCTGGGCGTCTAGCCTCATCTGGTGGGTGGCCCAATCCATTAACATTTGGTCAAATGCCTGAGACTGCCCCACCCCAATTGATCTCGCTAACCAGAACTTCTGGCAGTACTTTTCTTGGACAGTCCTGCCCAATCCAGGATGGTTGCCTTCACTACTTCATAATTCCTGGCCTGCTCTTCACTTAGGGACATGTGGGCTGCTTGGGCTTTGCCAGCTAGGTAGGGAGCCAGTCACAGGGTCCAGGTTGTCCTGTCCCATCCAGCCCCCATAGTTATCCACTCAAAGGTACCTAGGAAGGCATCAGGGTAATCCGTCTGGCCCATTTTATACAGTCCTAAGCCCAATGCCTAAACACCATCTCCTCCTATGGGACCAACCACTTTCTGCAGGATTTGCTGTTGGATGCCAGCCTGCTCCCAAATGAAGTCCTGCAGACTCTTCTGCTGTTCTGCCTGCCAGGTGAGCAAGGCCTGTCTCTCCCGATGGTGGCCTTGTTGAAAACACTCCCTTGCCTTCTGCTGCACCTCCTGCTGCTTGACCAGCCATTGCACGGTCTCCTCCATCGCCGGACTACCAAACACTTGCTCTGGTATGGGATCCTCGATGACCCCCCACGTGTAGCAGAGCATGGCAGGGCCCCTGGTGGCTCCTGCCTCTGCTCAGTCCAGAGAGTCACTCCGACTCTGGGATTAGTAACCACTGGTGCAGTTTATTCACAGGCTTGTTCCCACCACCATTTCACCACATATAGTTGGCCCTTCACCACCTGTAGGCAGAAAGAAAGCACTATCTCCCTGCCTTGTCCCTTTCTTTCTACGCCCACCTCACTTCCTCTGAGGCTTTTATACAGCCCCAGGCTAATTAGACATCAGCTGTCTCAGCTTCCCCAATTATGGACAGGTTATCTCCAGCCAGCTCTAATTTATTCCCCTAAATGGGAGCTGGCGTGACAGAGGACCAACCCTTTGTCCAGCATCTTGTCACATGTTGGCAGAGAATAGTGGATTATTTAGGGGTTGTTTCACTCAGTCATATAGTGCAGTATCACTATTAATTTCACTTGTCTGGCATAGATATTAAGAAGCTGCACAATTATGCCAGTAATTTTCTGTAATAAAATAACAGCCAAAAGTACCAGGATTTCCTTTTTGAAAGGAAACATATGATAGGAAATAATGGTCCTGAAATATACTATGGTCTCTCCTTGGTGCATTCCTCCCTCAATCCACTGGTCATGGACCAGGTTGTGCAGATGACAGCTTTGCCATATGTGCAGCTCTGCACTGATGATTGATTTTGCACTTGCCACGTACCCAGCAGGCCGCTTTTCCTGAGAGATCCCGAGAAAGCTGAAAGAGAAGTACCCATATTCAACAAGAAACCAACTGAGCCAGAACCAGGTTTTAGAAAGTGTTTGAACACTGTTCCATAGCTCTGTGTGCATAGGGACAACCAAAACATATGCACCCTGAAAATTACATTTTAGTTTTGATTCCCCCCCTCTACATTGTCCCCAGTTTCAGACATCTCAGACCTTCCTAACATAGTGGAGAGCTATTTCCTATACAAAAAGTCCCATTTAATAATCATATTTCAGAAATATGAAAGGTCCCATTGATTTTAAATATTATTGGGAAGAAAGGTAGTTTGTTCTGTTTTTTTACTTTTATTTAATGCCATGGATATACCAGATCTGATTGTTTATGCAATGAATATATGCAGGGTCTGATTCCATAGGTGCTAGAACTAGGAGTGCTCCTGCACTCCTTAGCTTGAAGTGGTTTCTATCATGTACAGAGTTTTGAGTTTGGTTCAGTACTCCCACTATAAAAATTGTTCCAGGTCTGCTGTCTGATTCTTCAGTCACCTGTCCCAATGTAAATTGGCTTGATTCTCCTCTACTTTGCACCCTGTGCAAAATGAACATGAAGGTGAATGTAAACTGCTAGGAAGTAGCTTTCACACAAGGATAAAGGACTATACAAGGCCAGTATTCTCAGATATATGAAGGCTACTTGCCAGAACAGTCTAAAGGGGCCTTAGAACCAGATTTTAAAGGTATACACACTTCTAAAAATGCAGCTAGGCAACCCAATGGGATTTTCACAAGTACCTAGGCACCAGGGCTAGAGTCACAAAAGGACTTCAGTGCCTAACTATCACTTTAGGTGCCTAAATCCTAAAATCCACTAGAATTCAGAAAGCCCTCACTCAGCTGCCCCCAGATCTTGTGGATGTCTAAATTTGCTCAGCACCTAGATTTCTGCCTCTGAGCACAAACACTGCAGCCGCATGCCTGGCATTCAGGTGCCTAATCCCCAGAGTGAGGCCTAAACTGGGAGAAGATAAGCATTGTTCCGCCTAAGTCACCTGCAGGTCCTGCTCGGATATATGTGCTCTGAACTTGCGTACAGCGTCGTCAGCCCCCTATAGGCAGGTTCACGCACACAGCAGCAACTGCCGCCACCTTTTAGCCCAGTGATGTGAAACTCCTCTACTTCCATGCACATTATGGCACAGTGTGTCATAGGTTGACCTTGATCCCCACACACTGTGACTGATCCCATTGGTGGCACGGAGCTGCACTCATGGACGGAGGGCATGATATGGCCCTTTCTGACTGTAATGTCTACGAGAGTCCTGAACTTGGCAATTGTAGAGCCCGGATCCCTACAAACCTGATGGGGTGAGGGGCCCATCAGTCTATAGAACCTGCCCTACAGATTCCTATGGGTTTAGAGCCATCTGGGTGTACAGAATTGACCCTGCAAATCTTAGTTCAATACTCAGTTTTTGATACCAAAACACAATGTTTGGTAGGGGGGAGGGGAACACACCCAAAACTTGAGTTTTTTTCTTTTGTTGTGTTTTGTTTTTGTTTTTAAAAACGCCTCTTTTTGTATTTGTTCGAAATTCAAATTGTTTTTCACTGTTGTGCTCACTCCACTGTCATTTTTTAAGGACGGCCATAAATTTGCATAGTAATTAAAGTTTAACAAATAGCATTAGTGTCTGAAAGAAAGAGGCACACTCCATTTAAATTACTGACAGTATTACAGTACCCATTTTTAAATGCAGTTTAAGAAATGAAAGCGATTCAATCCTAATGTGCCACGCAGATTCCCAAAGCTCAGCAATCTTTGCGTTTTAAGAAGGTAAAACCTCTTCCCCGGTTCCATTGTGAAAGCTTTGCTCTTTAGTGACTTCCAAAACCCTATTCATAAATACTGATTAGGCACTATTTCACCATAGGGTACAACATTACTTGCACAGCTCTCTATTCAGAGCCAAGTTGGAAATGTTAGTATAATAAATCAGGGCAAATGTCCTGGTAATAGTATACATGAAAGATCATCTTTAATAAATAGATGCTAACGAGGGATTCAGCTCACTTTATTTTTAGTTTGCAAATGTCAAATGCAGGGAATGAATTAGGTAAAACAAACAAACAAACAAACACGTCTTCCACCAAAAAATCCTATGTATAAGGATTGCAAAACTTTACCATGCAGAAAAAAGGCTGGAAGGCGCAAAGCATTTGCAATACAATTGGCTTGCAAACTGGAATGCAAGCAGACTTCAGGGAGGTGCATAGTCTACTTTTTTTAAGTAATAGGATACCCAGATTCTACACCACCTCATTGAAACAGTCACATGGTAACTGCTGTTCCAGCCTGAAAGGAATTATGAAACGGCTTCTGATACCTCTGTACCAACAGAGCTAGCTGACTGGCCTTTGGCCCAGCCCCACATAACATCCTATGAACTATTCTACTAATTGGCCTGAAATAGACCAGTTGTTGTGTCTCATTGCTTCATTTTAAAATAATTACAAAACTGTACAGAAATTAAGGAATTTTTTGACTAAGACATGTATCTGTGCACTTACTGGTCATAACTAACCTAATTAACTCTTTCCTCCTTTTTATACTTAATATTTTATAATGGAAAGGCAACACTTCGATCAGTGGGTTTCATGGAGAGGATTATATATACTTCCAGGGTGGCTAAAATTGTTTGGCTGTCAGCCTTATGCCTGACAGCCCTGCCGGAGGCATACACTTGGGTATTCTTATTGTTTAAGGAAAGTACCAAGGTTATTTTATACTCAGCAGAGCCTGCAGGGACTGTAATGCCCTCACAGGCCATGAGAGTTTAACTCATTTTCTTCAGGAACAACCTCAATTTTAGACAGGCACACAAGTTCTAAAGTGCCCTTTAAGCATTTCATCCTCCCCTGTCTGCCAAGCACTGGAGATATACTAACAGTGCCTCTGGAAAGTGGCAGGAAAGGATAGCAAGGAAGCCCTCCACACGCTCATGCGAAACATCTACCAGACCCCATAAGCCACAGAGATGATCAGACAGGCGCAGAGACCTCAGTAAAAATTACGCTGACTTCACATGTGGTGCACACACACTGTTAGAGCAATATCTGACCCTACATTAATACAACAAAATAAACATGAACAATATTAAATGGCAGAGGGAAAGGAGGGATCCAAAACAACATGGAACTGTTGCACCTTTCAAAAGTGAAAAAGTGATACACGTTGCTGCTTCCACATCAACATCGTCTCATTAAAGGCTCTGGAGAAAAGCTGAAGGGGCAGCTTCACAGCTGGAGGATCCAGCATCCAGTGGAGTGTGGACAAGTTACATCCGCTGAGGATCCATCTCCCCCAAAGTATTATAGTAGCTTGTGTTTTGCATCCTGTTGCTTATTAATATTAGCAGGAGATCGGCGATCAAAGAGGTATGGGCACTTGTGAAAGTTGTGAGAATTTCAGTCCCAAAATACGTAACATTTTGTAAATACATTCACAAGGGGAAACACCCATACCAAGGTCTGTTGCCAGTTTGCAAAGAGACAGACTGCATATGTCAGCTGTTTCTCTTTGGCATTCTAGCTGGTCTGTTACACCTTCTCAGAAACGAAGAAGGGGGAAGCCATAGTCAAGAAATCAGAATGGTGGGGCAAAGGATTACTAAGCATTACCAGCTGCTGCATGATGTCTAATTTCCTTGGGAGCCTCATGGTACCATGTTGTGCAGGGAATCAAATCCATCACACTTCATTCTGCAATCAAACATGGGACTTGAGGGATTTCCAACCTGGAAGGCAGCAGTTTCTAGAGGAAAGCAAAAAAAAGCACAGTGCTCACAAATCAGAAACTTGAGTGGTGGGGAGGGGAAGGTTTTTATCATCACCTGACTTATCTGGGGAGAAGAAGGGAAAGGACACTTCACACTGCAACTTAATAAAATAAACCATTTCCTTTAAAAAAAAAAATTGCATTGACAATATGAGTAAACTGCAGTTGCCTCCTAGGAGAGCAATGGTTTACTAGAAGATCTCTAGGGTTCTTTGTTATGCTCTAATCTGAATAAATTCCAAGGTTGAAGGGACTTAGCTCAAACTGTTTGATATGGTTCTTGATGAGCTAAGTAGGCTCATGCTCATGTTGTCCTACTCAAACTTTATTGAAAATTAAATTTGTAAGAAGAAAAGGGTCAAGGAAAGAGAAAACGGCAAGATCATGAGATGGTATAAATCAGTGCAGATCCAATAAAGTCTATGCAGCTGCACCAAATTATACCAGCTGAGCCTGAGTATCTGCCCTCTCCCTTCCCCCCCTCCCTCAAAATCAAAAGGAACCATGCAGCTGCTGAAGGAGAAACTATTTTCCTCTTTCCTTCCTTACAGGTCCTCTGCATTCAGTAACACAGATTTGTTGTTTACCTTGTATCACAAAACTAAATGGATCTGGGCCTATTGGAATTCTCCCAATGCATACCACAGTTGAAAGGACAATTCTGTCTGGCAAACAATGATAGATTTTTAAATTCATCAAACTATTTTTCCAGGATAAACTTGTGAGAAACACTTTCCAAGATTTGTCACAATTTTATAATCAGTTCACATCATGAGCAACTGAGTCTATAAATGTGGCCACGTCAGAGCGCAGCAATTCACATGCACTTTTTTGTTACGTTTCTTTTTTAAGATATGGTAACCTCACTACTCTACATGCACACTGACATTGACATCAGATTGTTACAACCCAGTAAGCAGACAGAGAATTTGGACTGTTGCAATTAGTAACAGAAAGGCAGATTGAATATAATCGCTGCTAATTTCCATCTTCTACTCAAATATTCTAATTATCCTGTTTTCAGACTTGGGGGACCTGAGGCAGAAGGATCAGTGACTTGTCTAGGTTCAGCTGATGAGAAACACAATTAGCACTGAATTGTTCCTAGTCTTAACATTGGCCAAAAGAAGTAATTTACTATTGTTAAGATGGCAACATTCTTCAGGATCTGATGAGTGTTCCCTACCAGGGTGTACGGTGAATACATACACACACATGTGTGCGTATATGTGTAATATGGGTGAGTAGCAAAGGTGTGTTGTGAAGAGACTACTGTTACAAACACGCAAATTCCAATTTAACAAAGACTTTAAAGCACATTCAAACTCAAAGCCTCGGTCTACACTGAGGGCGGGTATCGATCTCAGATATGCAACTTCAGCTATGTGAATAATGTAGCTGAAGTCGACGAACTTAGATCTACCCACCACGGCGTCTTCACTGGGGTGAGTCAACTGCTGCCACTCCCCTCGTCGACTCTGCCTGTGCTCTCGCAGCGATTGAGCACAGAAGTCGATGAGGGAGCACTCCGGGTCGATTTATTGAGTCTAGACTCAGTAAATGGACCCGTGCTGGATCGATCGCTACCCACCAATCCAGCAGGTAGTATACCCTTAGTAAAATTGGAGTTTCACAAAAATAAAGCTGTATTTACTACAAACTTCTGGCATGGCACACATACACATTTTGGGAAACATGAAGATGAGATACACAGGGTCTGAAAACTCAGGGTATGATTCACCACTTTGTTATTCCAGTTTTAAAAGGCTGTAGCTCCACTGAAAGCAATGGAATAACATTGATGTAAACTTGGAGTTATGCGGTGGCAAATCAATGTTGTTTGTTTTCTTTTATATTTATTGATAGTGTTGTCTGAGAACAAAAGCATATTAATGCATGCAATTTTCAAGGCATTGACATCGAAGTTGTCATACTTTAGCAGTGCATTTAATTTCCATAATATTGCTTACAGTGCTATATAGAAGAGCTTGTACAAAGATTTTTAAAAAATAAAATTCTTTTCTAGGCTCAAAAAGCATTAAGTTTCTATAGGCTTGAGTCCATTTCAAACTTCAAAGGACACACAGTAACAGCCTTAGCATTGCTTTTGCTGGCGGTTGGGTAAATTGACTGCATGATGAGTCCTTGACTGTCCCTAACCAAAACTTTGTTGGACAGGTTCATTTACAATGCTCATACAGAAAGACCTTCCAATCTGGCTTAATGGCCCTGGATTGTTGCAAATGTGACCTGACATTTCCTTATGGGTGAGTTATTAAATTATATCAGGGAATACAATAACATAATTTTGTTTCAGAGCTTAAGTGAAAGTGATAGTCCAGCAGATTAAGATGTAAAATGTCTTTATAAAATTAAATTATTTATAATCTGATGCATACCCTTTTTTTATCTGCCATATAATACAATTATTTTATACAGTATAGTAGCTACATTCATTGGCAATGCTGACTGAACAGAAATAGTATTATATGCGGGTCAAGAACTTCTGAGGGAAGTTATCTTGACTTCTAAGGATATATCTCCAAAGTGAACACACTTGCAACTCTTGCTGTTCTTTATAATGGGATTTATCCATTAAACCACCTTGTAGGTCACCTATTATGCTAGTCACAATCACTATTTTTGGCAGACTAAATATTTCATATTATGGTCCCCACGTTTAACAGGGACCTCAATCCATCCTCTAATTGCTTGCAATTTTGTGTCCACAATCAGCTGTGGGTCGAAGCAATTCTAGGTGCAACTGATAGTATTCTGAAATCTATCGATCTGACTAGCAGCTGATATTTGGAGGATAGATGTCTAAGTGTTATAATTCATACCTGTGAAATTTGTGCAGGCTCAAAAATTAAAAGCCATTGTGTTGTGGGTTTTGTTTTTTTTAAACGGGCCCTATGAATTTAAGATTTTTAATATCCCTTGTAAATTAAGATCTCTACTTATTCTAACTCTTAGGAATCTTAAAAAGGTTAACAGATTCATATCAAATTATTTCAGCTCTTTAATTCTGCTGTACAATACCATTGGCCAGAGCAGGACCCAAAGGTATGGAGAGCCAGTGACTGTTCATTTCTAAGTTAAGATGGATAAGACCCACACTGGAAATTTTCAGCTTCCACCCTTTTAAGCTGCATGGTGCTGTTTCTTTCTCTACGTTCATTATGCTGTTTTGTGCATGTTCTTCAAGTTGCTTTATAAGAAGGAAAAACCAAAGGCAACTTAATGGACTGGAAATACGATGGGTTTCCAGAAACTCACTGTTTAGTCTGCCAATTCAATATCAACCCAGTGAGAAGTCCTAAGACTCCACTGTGCTGAATAACCGTTGTGTGCATTTCTTAATGAAAGGAATACACTTACAAACAACTGAAGAACGATGATAGTCAGAAACTTAGAATTTAATTTATGCTGTGAAATGCAGCACAGGAGGCCATTGGCTGATCCAGCAACACACTTGCATGCTTTGTCCAAGCTCTGTGAATGTGATTGGAATAATGAGTAAATTTAACACACACCACACAGCCATGTTCCAAAAACACCACTTCCCCTCCCATCAAACCCTCTCTGCGGGCAATGCCAGGTTCAGCGAGTGCTGAGCCCCGGGGTCAAAGAGATTCAAGGGCCCATAAACATCTCAGTTACAACCCTCCTCCCCACCATCAGCCCTTCCATTAACTTGGTCTTATCTGCAGGAGCCACACAATTCCCAGAGCCGTAACACTGCCAGACATCAATTTTTGACCACCCATCCCCAGTGCAGGAACTGTGGCCAATGAGAGCTGTGTAGGTGGTGCCTGTGGATGCACAGGCAGTGCATGGAGCCTCCTGGGCCACCCATGTGCCTAGAGGCCGCAGGGACCTGGCAGCCACTTCCTGGGAGCGGAGGTAAGCTCCATAGGTACCCTGCACCATGAACCCCCTCCCAACCCATAGCCCACACCCCCAGCAGGAGCCCTCATCCCACCCCGCACAACCCAACCCCTGCCCCAGCACACAGCCCTCGCCTGGACCCCAAATCCCTCGTTCCCAGCTCCCCCCCCGACCCTGCCCACCCAGCCGGAACCCATCCACACACCAACCCCGTCCTCTCCTGCACTCTGAACCCCTCATTTCTGGCCCCACCCAGAGCCCTCATCCCCCTTCCAGTGACAGTGGGGGGGGGGGAGATGGGGCGAGCAGGGGGCGGGGCCTCAGAGAAGGAGTGGGGCAGAGGGCAGGAGAGGGTATTCAGTTTTGTGCGATGAGAAAGTTGGCAACCTTACAGAGCAGTCTTTTGCCACACGGAGTCTT
Organism: Sternotherus odoratus; assembly: GCA_032164245.1. Classification (NCBI taxonomy): domain Eukaryota; kingdom Metazoa; phylum Chordata; order Testudines; family Kinosternidae; genus Sternotherus; species Sternotherus odoratus. The sequence continues at coordinate 15,670,997 of JAVMKO010000007.1, read as the reverse complement.
ATCTTGGAAACATTTTAGTGCTAGAGAGCTCAATCTACGTTTCTCAGTGGCACCTAATGTAGCCTCAGTAGAATTATGTATTTACTGAGGCTGCATCAGTCTTCATTGTTGAGCATCATAGTGCAAGTTATATAGCTCCATCCTCTGTAGCTGTCTGGCAGAAAGAACAAAATGGGATTTCCCAGAAGCTGCAGCAGGAAGTTGGTGAGCCACAAGAGAATCCTGGTATGATGAACTGGACACAAATGCCCTCAGAGGTTTGTTATAAACATCCTTTGGGTTGGATATAGATGGCAATATGAGGACTGCACATTAGGCCTGATTTTGCAGACACTTACTACCGGGCATAGTACATGGCTTTAATAGGACCAGTTGCAGTCCTAAGTGTTTACATTATTAATAGGCCCATCGTCTTAGGGGAAATCTATTTGCATTAAGGGAAAAAAAATTGGATTGTGAAAACTCCTTTCAGTGACTGTGGGGGGGAAAAACCCCAAAACAGATCAGATAAGTGTCAGATCCAGTTTGGAACTGAGCAGTAGCAAAACTTCTCATTTTATCCTGATAAGAGTATTCACACATCTCTGTTCCATTAGACCCCTCACGGCCCTGTTGCTCTGCTCAAAGAGATTTCAGTTTCTCTAGATAGCTAGGTTACATTCCAAGATTTCTGCATATCTGACTAAAGCTAAGGGAAAACTTCAAACAGCATTGCCATTTTAGTTACTTCAAGTGGGCACTGAAAACTTTGGTGTCTTATCCAAATTGGCACCCCACAGATTTTACTCTGATCCACACAATTCTCAGGATCCTGCAGCAAACCCCTCCCCTTATGCCCCTGACAGGCCTTCCCAAGCAAAGGATTCCAATCTCCCATGGTACTGCAAATCTCATATGCCCTAATTGGCTTTAAACCCTTCCCCCCTCCCTTCTTGCCACAAGTTCTAAGGCATTCTCCTCTCCTCCCAGGGGTTAGATTTAATAAAATTACAAGGACAGCAGATTCTATTTAGAAATTATTCTAGCTTTGGAAATACATGCATGGCTTTCATCGTCATCGAGGACAGCAGCTGTAACACTTCTTATTTCCCAGCCAGCTCCTCCACATTCAAGCCCATTGAGCCACGGAACAGCCCTTACCTGGTTGCTTAGCCTCCAAGCCGCATGCTTCCAGAGGTTATATACAGCACACGTTCCCCTATTTAGTACATAGCACACCCGAGCTTTCAGATTTGTATTTTGCAAGCATTGTCCAGAAAAAAAGCTTACCTCAGCTAAACAAAGTTCCCAAGCACAACCCCAGATGGAACGTTATCAGCTAAATATCAAAGAGAAGAACATTGTTGGGGAAGGGGAAACTGTTACCCAAAATTTGGGCCAGCTACTAAGCTTAGGGAGGATTAATGACCCACCAGAGTTTGGGAGAAAGCAGCACATTTATTACATTGATCTCGAAGTTCCAAAGGGTGGGGGGGGAGGGCAGGAGGAAGGAGGGTTAAGGTCACACTCACACTCGCATACTCACGCTCCCAAGACAGGCATAGCACTGGAGATGTCAGGATCTTTCAGGGTAAGTGTCCCATAGTGAAGCACTGGATGGTGTGATGAGGGTAAATCTTCCCAAGGCAGATGGAATGCAACTCAGTTGGTCCGGGCGAAGGGCCTTCTTGGGAGGTACAAGCTTGAGAGAGAGAGAGCACATGGCACCTTCCCCTTTTAAGGACCAGCTCCTGGCCTGTGACTAGAGATGACTTGGCTACATCTGGTTAGTCACACCCCACCTCAGACAGAGTCCATGCAGTGTCCATGCTTTGGGTGTGTGATCGGTGCCCAATTAAGAGTCCCAGACACCTTGTCTACCATTGGAGCTCTTCTGTCTTCTAGCTGTTTAATCAGCCCATTCATCTCCCAAGCACTCCAGGAGGGAGGGTGGGGAAAAGCCACTTCACAGGTATTCAAAGAGAGAGAGGAGACAAATGTGTGTGGGGAGGGGAGTGTAACAGACTTTTTGAGCATACAGGTATACATAGCATACAGATCACTGCAGCTCCTACAACAGAAACATATCACAATAGAGCAGAATCTTTAAGGTTTTGGCTAAGGTTCTAGTTGGTTCTTTAGCTGGGTTCCTCCATCCCTTGTGTAAACATGCATATACCATGTGGCCACACTTGTCTGATGTCTCAGAACAGTGAGCATTTTCACTATGCATTTATTCTAGTTGTAAAACATTCCCCCCAAATGCAAAGGCTCTGTTGTTTCTCTACCACAAGACATCCTCAAGTCCCAAAATCTCAGTGACACAGGCATACCCAGCATAGCAAGATGCATCTTTGGAGTGAGTTTCTCTGTCAGAACTGTATGACACTTGGGGATCAAAACACGGAAAGATACTTGAGTGTCCATTCCACTCCATTGTCTGTGGAGGCTCAAACTGGCCTTTATCTGCACACACACAACTTGAGAAAACAATCTGGAGGCACTGTTACGTGTGCACGTAAGCAATAAGCTTGTACACAAAAAGCCCATTTGTTCAGGGAAGCAGCCTGTAGGAGAACACTTCAATCTGCCTGGACACACAATTACAGATTTTAAAGTCACCATACTGCAGCAAAAAAACTTCAAGTTCAGACTGCAAAGAGAAACTGCAGAGCTGCAATTCATTTGCAAATTTGACACAATCAATACAGGACTGAATAGGGATTATGAATGGCTTGCTAATTACAAAAACAGCTTCTCCTCTCTCCCAGTTCACACCCCTTATTCAGCTGCTAGAAGAATAACCCACCCTCCCCGATTTGAGATAACAAGCTGGTTCAGCCTAATTGGACTAACCTTGTTACCTCCTACCTGGTTCTTGCCTACTTTTCTATACCTGCCCCAGGACACTTCCACTGCTTGCATCCGACAAAGTGGGTATTAGCCCATGAAAGCTTATGCTTCTATACTTTATAGTTAGTCTTTAAGGTGCCACAGGACTCGGTTACCTCTGCTATTCCAGACTAACACGGCTACCTCTCTGATTCTTCACATATGCATGTTATATCACCCACAACAGACTCTACTTGACCACATAAATGACTTTGCACATAAAGTATTTGTGCAATATTGTACATACATACACACACAAGGCTTCCTTTTTACAAGGAATCAGGTACTGTAACAACTTTCCCTCCAGCCCTGGAAACCCTTGCTGGGAAGCCCTCCCGGTGATTAAACAGCACAGACACTCTACCAGGATATCTTCATCAAATATCTTTTTTATAATTATTATTTCTTCTTACCTTATGCTCCCAGCACAATGCAATGTAGCAGCAGAAAGAAGGGGCCTATTCCCTGGCTTGGCTTTTTCAATTGCTTGATTTTTTTTCTCAGCTGCCCAGCTGGTGAGCTAATTACCTCATTAGCTCATCAGACTCCATACAGGTGCAAGTGATCTGCACTAACCTTCCAAACCCAATCAGACAATCTAACTCCCTTCTACTTTAACTATCCAGTGCCCTGCATGTTCTAAGTGATCAGGGTGCTGGCTCCAAAAGGGACTTACTTTAAGAGCACCATCAGATTCAGAACAAAGAGGCAAGATCTTTTAACCATTTTCCTGTTCTCCTTAGTATGCAAATTCCTTTAAAACACTGTCATTTACCTCTAAGAAGCTTTTATTTCATTCTACTCCATCCTTCCTCACACTGGAGATTGGGTCACCTGCTTAAGAAAAAACAAAAACGCATCTTTGACTTACCCTTTTCACTGAGCAATGCTAAAGTGGATCTCACTCACTTGTAACACATCTTAATTGCTTCATTCTATTTTTATAGAGCACCTGAAGTTGAAAGCAACTTAATTAAAACAATTCTTGTTTTATAGTTAACAGAAATGCAAAAAGTGCATCTCCTGCAGCTGGGGACGGCTCTAAGGGTTTTGTTGCCCCAAGCGTGGAAGTTCTGCAGCTGCGGCGGATTTGGCGGCATTTCTGAGGGAGGTCCGCAGGTTCCACAGCCTTGTCAGCCCCGACACCGAAATGCGTCCGAATCAGCGGCAGCCGCAGACCTCCCGCCAAAATTCCACCAAAGACAGCCTGACTGCCTCCCTGACGGCAAATGCCAGGCCATCCCCTGTGGCTTGCAGCCCCAGGCACGTGCTTGGAGTTCTGGTGCCTGGAGCCGGCCCTGCCTGCAGCACATGTATCACATTTTTGCCCCCTCTGCACATTCAAAGACAACATAAAACCAGCAAATGAATAAGGCACTAAGATGGTTGAGGAATGCTTCTAGAATTTAGCATCCCTTTTCTCCCCACACCCTCGTGAACTTTTAACGTTCTCCTGCTCTGGCCATCCCATCTTTTAATGAAGACCTGTGCTCGGTTTCTTCATTACCCTGGGTGGCCTCTTTTGGAAAAGCCACTGAATGTATAGATTAGAAAATTACAAGCAAGTTTCACCCTAAGATAAAAAAAATGATTTCAGCTGGACACACATGTACAGCTCAATGAGAGCTGTGTGTGTAGATTCAAAGTCAGAGAATGGCGGGTTTTGTGTTATTTATGTGAACAGTATGTGCACATGATCCTCATTTACAATAAGATTAATTCACCATGCTTTGGCTTAAAAATAATTTTCACCGACTGAAGAACCTTTTACACTGTCCCAGAAGTGTAAAGTTGCCTCGGTGTAAATGAGAACCTGGTCCATGGCTGACTTTTAAATTATTTTTGGTGACTGTTCTATGTATATAAAAAGAAAAAATTGTGATGCTACTGCATCTAATGCTGCTGTTATAATTCTACTTCAAGAATGTTGGTATTAATTCAACACACACTGGTACTGTGAAATATAGTGTTTGCAAAGCTTCGGTTTAGCTTCCCTTTTAAAAACACATTTCCCATCTTTCCTAATGAAACTACAAAACAAAATTCCTCCCTGTTACCTCAGAAATATCCCATTTCAATGATATAAATGCATAAAGCTTGAAAGATCTTTATATATGACTTGTAATCAATCTAAAGCAATAACATTACATACAATTTCCCCTTCTGATTGTAATTAGCACAAAAGAGAAAAATTGTTTTAGTTTTAAAAGCATGGGTCAACTGGATGGTTTAGTGTAGATTCTCATTTGTAAGGGCTAAATAGTCATTAGCACAATGACAGGGTAATAATTAAATTAAATCGCCTTTTTATTGTATTTTAAAAAGTCAAGGCATGGGATGGTTTTTTGCTTCTCTATCTTACATTAACAACCATTATTTTCAGCTTCTCTACCTGGTTTTCTGTTAATAATAGGTCAGCAGACTCACAATTATAAAACAATAGCATGACAGTAGATCAATTAAAATTTGCTGATGAGGAAGAAAAAAAACCCCAGCTATAATGAAAAACGCGTGAGCAGCCACTGTAATCCGAAAGGGTTTGGCTCTTCAGAGTATGGGACTGACACTGAACAACTGAGAAATACTGCTGACAAATGTAAAGCATTGCACATTGGTCACAACAGTCAGACAAGCGTAATGCTAAGCCCAACATATTTCAAATTAAAATGAATAGTATCTCAGTCCAAGAAGACCAAAAATTCTATCCCACAAATAAGTCTTGCCAACTAAGGAAAGGAAGTTGTGCTAGGATACATACTGTAGTCCAAATACAAAAGCAAACTATAGATCAAGTAGATTTTCTAATATTTGGTTACCAATTTTGGAATTTGAACAAAATAAATACACAAGTAATGATCAGAGGTGGACCAAAGCACAAATGAGTCCTTTTAAATGGCAATAAATATGGGTTATGAATAAGATTGGTTAATAGTTGGATGGAAAGTTCATGTATGTTACTACAAAAAAGGCTTTTTTTAAAGTTACCAAATCAATAATAGCGAGACTGTAAAATTCTCTTATAGGATAAATGTGCTCAGTTTAGAATATCTTTTTTACAAGGTATTAATCAAATTATTCAGGTGCTGTAAGTTATTTCAAATGAACCACCATATTTGTAGGTATAAATCCTCACACATTCACCACCATTTTCTTACATATCTTGCAATCAAGTCAGTTCCAAAATAATTTTCTTTTCCCTGATAAGATATCAAAATATCTTAACCAAAACTACTAGAAAATGGTTAGCTAATATTGAAGGGATATAATGCTATTTAATAGACTCCCATAACTACTCTGAACTCAGTGGCTTTTATCTTTTTAAAAGAAATTTAGTTCTGGCAGAAGGTACAAGACTGACAGCACAGGAAACATTTCCTGCATGGGTAATGGCAGTGCAAGATTCTGTCTAGCGTCTTCGATGTGCTTTCACTCTGACCTAGAGGTACCACTGTTAAGGAGAAGAGAGCTATTCAGTCTCCATGCTTATTTGGTCTTTCATCTCTTTGCTGACATTGGTATTATTCTCTGCTAATTGTTGGTGTCTCTGTCCTGTGGACAGACAAAGTCCTGGCTGGGATGATTTAGTGGGTGTTTGTCCTGCTTTGAGCAAGGGACTGGACTAGATGAGCTCCTGAGGTCTCTTCCAACCCTAATATTCTATGATTCTATGACACGTTGGGATGGAAATTGACTGGTGCAGCCACAATATTTCTCCTGAAACTGGAATGAACCACCAACACATTTCGCATTAGTGGCAACAGTATTCAGATGATAATTACATAGGCTCCTATTGAACAGAGCGGAATTTGAACCAAAAGCTTAGGAATGAAAGGTTCCATGTTTCATAACCAATCTCCAGAGCCATATAGTCTGTTATCCATTTGGTAACTTCTTATTTTGGTCAGTGTAACTCATTTTCCCACCAAAAAGAAGCTATTACTATATGACTGAAACTACCCACACATGGAAATCCTGGGCTGGTGCTCAGTGACAGAAAAATGTCCCCAAGCGGAGGTTTCCTGCCCTCTAAAAGAGAAAGATGGAGAAACTGCATAGCATATGCCCTCTGAAAACCAGGCCTCCTTAATGGGTTTCAATTTGGGCACGCAAAATCACTAGTTACTTTTTAAAATCTTGGTATCTAAATCAAAGAAAAATTGTCGATGGTAAAACTTAAATTGAAAGTATTTGTTTCTTTTGTCTTTCTTTGGGACTCTTTCCTCACAGGTCAGACTACAGACAGATTCTAGAATGTTGCATGTTTAAATGAGAAGCAACAGACAATAATGTCACATATTTCTCCTGCATTTAAATATATTTATTCTAGTCTTATTAGATGAACCTCAAAAGGTTTGGAAGCTGTGTTCACATAACCCTCCAAAGGTTATGGGGCCTGTATTTTCAGAAGGCTTATTTTGGTGCCTAAGTGGAAGCTGAAGCAGTCAGATTTTCAAAAGCACTCTGTCCTTTGTTCTTAATGGGTGTGTCTACACTTGAAATGCTGCTGCAGTTGCATTGCTGAAGTGCCTCAGTGTAGACACTGCATATAACAATGGGAAAGGTTCGACAGGGAAACCCACCTCCCTGAGAAGCGGTAGCTAGGTGAAGGTAAGTATTCTTCCATTGATCTAGCATTGTCTACACTAGGGGCTAGGTTGGTTTAACTACTCTGCTCAGGGGTGTGGCTTTCTTACAGCCCCGAGCCACATAGTTAAGGCAACTTAATTTTCTCATGCAGACCAGACATGAAGAATTCTTTTTAAACTCTAGCTCTAATCCTTTCCTTTTTAAGGCCCTCATATTTTGCTTGTGGCATCATCGCTAGGGAACTGTGACATGCATTGGCTGGATGTAGAGGTTAAATTTTAATTTCTTTCATTTACACACAGTATTTGTGTTGGCAGTTCTGGCTGCGAAAGGTGTAGTGAGCTCCTTGCTGCATCAACTCATTGTCACCATGTCAGGACACTGGCAAGGGTCTGATGGACTCCTGTTGTGTCAAACTGTTCCCCATTCTGTATGGAATATTCCTAAAATATTTCATTTGCTGGTCTCTACATTTCTGTCATCACTGACATGTAGTAATTGCATGTTCAGCTCTGGTTATAAGAGGAACGTTAATCTCCTTGTTTGTTTACTACAATGTTTAAAAATTGCTTTCCATGAATACTTGCGCTTGAGAGTTCAAAATTTGTTTTCTTCAATTTCATGCCAGTAAAACTCAATAACTGCATCAGCTCCTCATTGCTAAAAGAATATTTCTCATTAACAATACAATGAGTGGATGTTAATTCATAAATTGGAGTGCTTTGCAGCATTACACCTTCAGAACTACACAGCACTGCAAAGACCTTTCTCAATTCCCTGGCTGCAGCTTTTGCAGCTGCAGATACTGCAGGCCGAGGATATATTGTGAAATTCATTGCAGAGAGCACAGCCTGCTTTGGTGACAGAGATGTTTCCAGTGGGTTTTCTGCATTCATGGACGTGAACACCTAATTAATCTGTCAGGATTTGTATTAGGAGGTTCATTTCAAAAGCAGAGTTCACACAGATTAAAATGCTTTGTCAAATTTATTTATTTTGATTTAAGAAGCCAAAAAAATCCCTCACAAAGATATTTAGCTCTGTCTGTTTATTTATAATGTATAGTATAGTACGTGCATCAAGCATTGCGAGGCAGTATTCTGTAGTGGACAAAAGTATGATAATCAGCGTCCAGACACCCCAAGAGAAGAACAGAAGGTTTAAGCCCCCAAAATAAGCAGTTGAACCAACTGATTGCTCATTGTGTTATTGCACAATCAAAATATACCAAGTAAGATCTTTGATGAAAGCTCGGAATGTTCTGAACTTGATGGCCATTATGAGCTATGTACACAGACTGTGGTTATGAATTTATGTATTTGTGTATGAAGAAAACTGTGCTCATAATCTGTGATGAAACTTCACAGCAGGGCGGTGAGCAGTCAAGCAGAGAAGGGGACCTCCCAAACCAGTTGTTTACATGAAACTGGCTTCAAGTCACCATCCACTGACCAGCCCAAGAAAAGATGATGGACCATTAGAGTTAATGGAAAGACATTGAGACAACTCAAAATAGGAAAGAATATCCTATCTCTGGAACATTAAGTCAGGAGGGAGTTTTCTTACTTCGATTAACCACAAATCAGCATGGACTGAAAGGGAGGGAAAGGAAAAAGTCTTTTAAAAGCAGGCTTAGACTGAGGGCTTGTCTAGACCAGCAAGTTTTGTCACCAAAAACTGGCTTTTGGCAACAGAACAGCGATAGCGTACACATTGCAATGTGACTTAAAAAAACAACGCCTAGTTTTGGCGACAGCAATCTTCCACCCTTGTGAGAGACTTTTGTCTTTTCCGCTCCCTTTATTATTAACAAACATGCAGTATAGACACCACAGATATTTTCCCCCAATTTTAATGGACTCCAGAAAGTATCCCACAATTCCCATGCTGCCGCTCTGGTCTGTGGTTTGAACTCCGCTGCCCTGTAGCCAGCCCCGGGAATTTTAAATCTCATTTCCTGCTTGCTGGCTTCCAAGAGGAGCTTCCCAGGTCAGCATGGCTGGCTATCACACCAAACGCGCTCCCGCTTGGACCACCAGTGAGTTGTTGGATCTGATCAGGATTTGGGGAGAGGAGTCTGTTCAGTCACAAGTGCGACTGACCCATAGGAATCGGGACACATATGGGCAAATTTCTCAAGGCCTGTGTGAAAAGTGCTATGATCAGGACATGCAGCAGTGCACAGCGAAGATAAAGGAGGTGAGGCAGGTGTACCATAAGGCATGGGAGGTGATGCACTTAAGACCTGCCGCTTCTATAAGAAACTGAATGCTATCCTCAGTGGTGACCCCACATCCAGCACTGATAGCCCCATGGATATTTCAGAGGCAGCAGAAGGAGGTAACCCACAGGCTGAAATTCTGGGGGAAGAAGTTGAGCTAGAAGAGGATGTGGTGCTCCCAGTGGGGTTGCCAGGTGGGGCAGGCAGCCAGGAATGTTTCTCCATTCCAGAAGTGCTCTATGGGGAGCAGGAAAATGATGAGACAATGGGTAAGTTGCTGTGGCTTGTGTAGGGTATCGAAAAGTGTGAGGCACCTAGTGTTTTCCGTGAGCTGGATGTTGCCTTGTGTAGCTAATCTGCATGGCTAAGCAGGGTGTTGGTGGACATTGAGACCTGCAGGGAATCCTCCAGAGAGAGGCTCTGGAAAGTTTCCAAGAGGTACTTGTTAATCCTCTGCCACAGATTCCAAAGGATTGCAGCCTTCTTAGTTCCCCCATTATAGGAAATGGTACCATGCCATTTAGCAATCACTGGAGCTGGGACCAAAGCGGCACATAGCTGAGCTGCATGTAGACCGGGGTAAAAGCCACAAGCATTCTGCAGCTGTGCCCTGGTTTCTGTGGTCACCTGCAGCAGTGAAATGTCAGCCATAATGCTGGCCACCGTTGGGATAATTTTAGAATGATTTCCCTGCAAAGCTGCCCTGCAATCAATGACCTTTTTGTTGGGAAGAGGAACATGACACGCTCAGGGGAGGAGGCAAGGAAGAGCCGGGGATGGGACCGGGATTTGGGGAAGGAGACAGAATAGGGGCAGGGAGGGAGCGAAGTTGGGACAGGGACTTTGGGGAAGGAGTCAGAATGGGGTCAGGGCAAGAGTGGGAGGGGAGGAAGTGGTGGAGTCGAGGGCAGAGAGGGGTCGAGCACCCACCAGCAGGAGCAGAAGTGAGCACCTATGGACTAGGATTTAAAACATGTGTTGTCAAATGTCTGGGCTTCAGCTCAAGCCAATTAGCACGTGTTTACATCTACAGTGCTTGGCTACATTAAAGTGGCAGAATGTTTTAGCTAACCCCTAATATCAGACCTTTAAATCCTACTCTATTCAAACCCTCTAAATCAGCACAGCCCCCACCTTTTCCCTCCTAGGCCTTGACCCTGCTTTCTTGGCTCAACAAAAGAGACCTGAATCGGGCCCCTACAACCTCAAACATTTCCATATAATCTACAGGTCTCACCAGTGATACTTGGTGACTCGCAAGAGGCTCTGTGAAGTGCCTCATTAGTGATGATTGACAAACTACTCACTACAGTATTTTAGCTAAGTGATACGCTCTCTGCACAAGTTCGCCTTTGCATGTGACAACTGCACACCTGCAAGGTGCACTAATAGAATCACCGGGGCTATAAAACGCCTTTACTGAAGATATAGGATTGAATTTCAGCAGCTATTTTCTCCTACTGCTGTTCTCATATTTGCCTAGCCTAAAGCGTTGCTTAAGTGCTAATGTTTTTATAATGTGTTCCCTTTCTAGCTGAACTGGATCAAAACACAGACTGCTACATCGCTGCTCAAGCAAGGCAGTGCCTGAGTCATCGGTCCCAAGACACCAATCTCAGCCTGTACCCTTGACAAAGGCAATTGTGTCACCAGCCTGGCAAAACATATTGAGAGTAAAAACACCTATGGCCCAGCAACAGTAAGCTTGTGCAGTTAAAATTAAAGAAAAAAAATCAGAAAATGCAAAAGCTAAAGCTGTAACAGCAATGCTGATATGACCACACTTCACATCATATTTTCTTAATGGTATTGACATCACAGTACTTATTAAGCGATGCATTTAAAAAGGAAAACAAGAAGAGAAATTGTTATGTATGTACAATGCTGGTCAGTTAACACTGCTGATGAAATTGGCTTCCATGGAGACTTTGTGCCACCTGAAGATTCACCCCTCCCCCCCTTAACTTTTGCCTTCCTGGAGGTTTAAAATTGTAATGGTGATGCACTCAGTGATGCATGAAGGTTACTTTTGATACCTTATTTTAGAAAAGAAAAGACTGATGAGTTAATATTGGAAATGAAAGAAGAGAAACAAACTCCGTGTTCTAGCTCATTGACGTGTGTCTAAAGGTACGTCTACAGTACAAAATTATATCGAAGTTATAGAAGTCGATTTTTCTGAACAGACTGTGTACATTCGATTGTGTGTGTCCCCACTAAATGCACTAAGTTGGCGGAGTGCATTCACAGTACCGAGGCTAGCATTGACTCTCGGAGTGGTGCACTGTGGGTAGCCATCCCACAGTTCCCACAGTCTCCGCCGCACATTGGAATTCTGGGTTTAGCTCCCAGTGCATGATGGGGCAAAAACATTCTCATGGGTTTTCTGGGCGCATCTTGTCAGTCGCCCCTCCCTCGGTGAAAGCAATGGCAGACAATTTTTTCACTCCTTTTTTCTGTGCAGACGCCATATTGCTTTCAGCAGATGGTGCAGTACTACTGCTCACTGTCATCATCCACTCACCGCTTCCACTGCAACTCTGCTCTCCTAGTGCCATGAATCCACTTTACAGGTCCTCTCATCTTTCTGAATAAATATCTGTTCTTGTGGCATCCACCTCTTCCGCTGCCACTCTGCTCTCCTGCTCTTGCCTCGATAGCGAATTTCTCCATGTTCTCTGTTATGGGTTCCTGGGAACGTGTGTTCTTCCTCGGGAAATGTGCGCAATGCTAACTGTTATTATCCACTGCTTCCGCTGCCACTCTGCTCTCCTGCAGATGCCATGGCAAGCATGGAGCCTGCTCAGCTCACCGCTGCTGCTGTGAGCATTGTAAACCACCTTGCAAGCCCGGTGGGAACAATTGCTGTGTTCCCTCACCTGAGCAGAACTACTTGCTGCAGGTCACTCTGAGAAATGCAGTTCTTAGTCTATACGTACGACACTGCAGCAGCACAGCTGTACCGATTACAGCTCTACCACTGCAGCGCATGTGGTGAAGACGCTTGGCATAAAAAAAATCCCATCACCATTTCTGTGAGCAACAAAAGTTTTGCCGACACAGGCTGTCGTGTAGACATAGCCTTAGAGTCCAGAGACTTTATCCAAAGCCCATGAAAGTCAATGGAGAGATTCCAATGACTTCAGCAGCATCTGTATCAGGGCCCCTTGTGACAAGCAATGTCTATTAAACTCTCTGCACCAAGGACACATAACCAAGATTATTTTGGGAGGCCTAATTTTCCCCTTAAGTAGTTTTAATGCAACTGAAACAAAGCAGCTTTAAAAGAGGTAGGAACAAAAATAAGAAGCTTCTCATGCATGTCTCCAACCCCTTAAGCTTTCCTTTTTGGAAAATATTTACAACATTGTATTACAGCTAAATTAAATATAGTGAATGGATCTCTCCTAAGGGGAGAAACTAAATTAAACCAAGAAGAGGCCAAATCTAATTGTGCTGCATTTTGTATAATCAAGCAGCAGGAATTACTACAGCCACAGGGCAGGGCCGGCGACAGAAATTTTGGGGCCCCCTACTGTGATAGTTGGGGGCCCCCCAGCCTATTCTGCCCCAGTCAGCTCCTGATGCCAGCCTGGTTGTAGGGAACCCAGGCTGGCAGCGGGAGCTCAGACCCCGGCTAGCAGGAGCTTGCAAGGAAACTCTAAAGTGGCAGCCGGTTGAGCGCTCAGCCGGTTGAGCGCTCAGACTGCCGCCACTTTGGGGTTTCCCCCCAGGCTCCTGCCAGCTGGGGTCTCAGCCTGCAGCCAGCTTGGGTGTAGGAAGCTCAGGCTGGCAGCGGGAGCTGAGACCCCAGCTAGCAGGAGCCTGCGGGGAAACTCTACAGCAGCAGCAGGTTGAGAGCTCGGCCGGTGCCGCCGCTGCTCAGCTCTCTGCAGCTTTAGACTTTCCCCGCAGGCTCCTGTCAGCGGGGGTCTCAGCTCCCGCTGCCAGCCTGGGCTTCCTACAGCCAGGCTGGCAGCAAGTTGAGACCCTGGCTGGCAAGGGATCCACCGGGGGAAACCCCAAAGCGGCGGCAGGTTGACTGCTCAACCCGTCGCCGCTTTGGGCTCTCCCCCCAGGCTCCTGCCAGCCGGGGTTCTGCTGCCTGCCCCAGTCAGCTCCTGCTGCCAGCAAGAGTGTAGGAAGCCCAGGCTGGCAGCGGGAGCTGAGACCCCCGTTGACAGGAGCCTGCGGGGAAAGTCTAAAGCGGCAGAGAGCTGAGCAGCGGCGGCACCGGCCGAGCTCTCAACCTGCTGCTGCTGTAGAGTTTCCCCGCAGGCTCCTGCTAGCTGGGGTCTCAGCTCCCGCTGCCCGCCTGGGCATCCTACACCCAAGCTGGCTGCAGGCTGAGACCCCAGCTGGCAAGGGGCCAGCAGGAGAAACCCCAAAGCAGCGGCAGATTTAGCGCTCAGACCGCTGCCACTTTGGGGTTTCCCCTCGCTGGCCCCTTGTCAGCCAGGGTCCTGCCTCCTGCCCCAGTCTGCTCCCGCTGTCAGTCTGGTTCCCCGCACCCAGGCTGTCAGCGGGAGCTGAGTGGGGCAGGTGGCAGGAGCCTGGGGAGAGAGCCCAAAGCCGCGGTGGGCTTAGCAGTCAGCCTGCCGCTGCTTTGGGGTTTCCCCCAGTGGATCCTTGCCAGCGGGGTCTCAACTTGCTGCCAGCCTGGCTGTAGGAAGCCCAGGCTGGCAGCGGGCTGAGACCCAGGCTGGCAGGAGCCTGGGGGGAAAACCCCAAAGCGGCGGCAGTCTGAGCGCTCAACCGGCTGCCACTTTAGAGTTTCCCTGCAAGCTCCTGCTAGCCAGGGTCTGAGCTCCCACTGCCAGCCTGGGTTCCCTACAACCAGGCTGGCAGCGGGAGCTGACTGGGGCAGAATAGGCTGGGGAGGCCCCACCGATCACAGTAGGGGGCCCCCAAAATTTCTGTCACCGGCCCTGGAGCTGGCAGGCAGCCCACCCGCTGCCTGGACCCGAGCGGCAGCGGGGAGCTGGCAGGCAGCCCACCCGCTGCCTGGACCCGGGCGGCAGCGGGGAGCCGGCAGGCAGCCCACCCGCTGCCTGGACCCGGGCGGCAGCAGGGAGCCGGCAGGCAGCCCACCCGCTGCCTGGACCCGGGCGGCAGCGGGGAGCCGGCAGGCAGCCCGCCGGCAGCCAGCCCCCGAAAAACGGATTTGGAATGCATGGGACTTGCTCATAAATTTTGTCCGTTGCATCCGAAGTCCGTTAAATCGGGGTTTTACTGTATTCTGATCCACACAATATGACTATAAGAACAAAATATATTAAATGAGAAAGACAAGTGAACATATCATACAGAGAAAACATACTATTCACATAGTTAAAAGTTCAAAAGGGAAATTTAGAGATTTTTTTCCCCTAAGAAACAACTGTATCATGAAACTAACATTTAGAAGTGATCCTACAAAATAGCTGTTTTCTGTGATGCTGATTTAACTCTGCCATTATTCTGGATGTTGTCCTTAATAGTGCTCAGCACTGGCCTAACTTTAACTCCGTTCCCAGCTGAAGTCAACGAGGGCTTCACTTCAATAGGGCTGAGTAAGGCCAGTCCTAAGAAGTTTTGAACACACACCCCTCAAAGAAAAAAAATCTCCTTCCATTTGGACAAACAGCCCAATTTGTGCAGTACGGATGCTATTTGCAGTTTTGCACAGCAGTCACTGAACACAAGTTCCTATATGTTCATTCTTAAATTACAACGGACTACTGATAGGAAATCTCCAATGCAAATTAGCACGATGAACTCACTTTTTCAGGAGATGACGGGCCATTTCAATTACTCCTGGTGGCCTCAGATAATGGATCAATTTCACTGATGCTCCACTGGGGCTACCAGTCAGGGAAGGATTATTTCTGGTGGCACTTTTAACACCTCTGGAGAAAAAAAAACACGCAAAAAAACTCATTTGTATTATTGAAGGCATGACTGAAAATTAATTCAATGCTACCACAAGTGGCTAATTCATTGGCATATTATCACCCTTCTAATTTGCAATTTCTTTTCAGTGTATTTGGTTGCTGAAAATAAAGTTATTGAAAACTGCAAAATTTAGAAGAGGTTTTGAGAGAGGCTGAGCACTTCCAGCAAAGTACATCTTAGGTGCATAACCTATGTATCCTTCTAGAAAAAGAATGAAGCAGTACCCCATGTGCCAACAATGTGACTCTCTCCACAGGCACATGTGTGGTGGAGGTGCCGCAGAAAGGCAGTGGGTCAGAATTTCAGGGATCCAATGGCCAAAACATAATTATAGGAAAAGAAAAGAGAGCATATCACACCTAAAGCTCAGCAACTGCAATAGGAGTTATGTCTGTACACCAAGCAAGGAAGCAACCCTGAAGGAGGTATGTTCAATATCTTTAATATCCCTAGACAATAAGGACCAGGCTTGCATTTTCAAAGGGATTGAAGGGAGTTAGTGTCCAACTCCCATTAAACTTCAACACATACAACTTCTTAATCTCCTTTGAAAATCCAACCCAAATTCTCATCCCCAGGTATATAGGCATTGTATGGAAGCAGATGCATGAATTCAGAGGGACGGAATCCTCTCTCCACTCCATCCTGTAGACAGCGTACATAGCAGTAACATGGTGACTGTGAATGTTCTATTGTAGAGAGAGAAGTGACCCCTTACTGAGAAACAAGTTTTGTTCACATTTAAAAAAAAACACTTTTTATTGATTTTCATGTGTTGATTTTAATATTTGATAGCAAGTGCTATGAACTATGAAATACTTGCAACTCTGACAACAGATGGAAGATTAACTCTATGGCTATAAAGATATCCATTTATTGCTCTCAGTACAATATATTTTGGTAATGCCTTGTTGGGGGGGGAGGATATATGGAATTAAACAGCATTTTAAGTACATCATGGTTTTAAATGGTCTCTCCAGAAAACAAAGAAGACAAAAAAGTAAATGCTTTTGTGTGTGTGTGTGTGTGTGTGTACAGTAAAACCTCCATTTAACGGACTAATTCGGGCGAGGGGGTGTCCGTTAAATCAAAAAGTCCGTTATTTAATAAAAAAAAAAAACGAGCTGTCGGAGCAGCAGCCTGCCCGTTGCTGGGACCCGGGCGGCCGCTGGGAGCCGTCAGCCAGGCCGCCCGGGTCCCGGCTGCTGGGACCCGGGCAGCAGCCGGAAACCATCAGCCAGCCCGCCCGCTTGCAGGACTCGGGTGGGAGCTGGGAGCCGGCAGCCCGCCTGCTGGCGAGACTCGGGCGAGAGACGGCAGCCCACCCGCAGCCGGGAGCCAGCCGGGAGCCGGCAGCCAGCCCGCCTGCTGCTGTGACCCGGGCGGCAGCCGGGAGCCAGCAGCCAGCCCGCGAGAAGTGGATTTCAGATGCATCAGACTTGCTCAGAAATTTTGTCCGTTGCATCAGAAGTCCGTTAAATCGAGGTCCGTTAAATCGAGGGTTTACTGTATGCAGATAATAGACTGTACATAGATATATTCAGAGTGCAAGACAGGACAATAAATGCTTTTTATATGCTCTCAATGTATTAGTATTAATAATGAGTTTATACCACGTAATGTCAACCAGATTGAAAAGTCATTTTTTTCCCAATCTAATCACCTCATCAACTTGAACTAGTGGCTTGATCAAATACCTAGCTGAAATCAAGGGAAAGACTTCTAGGACTCAGTGGATGTTGGAACAGGTCTACGGGTAGGTCTTCACTACCTGCTGGATCGGTGGGTAGTGATCGCTCTTTTAACGATCTATTTCTTGTGTCTCATTAAGACGCGAGAAATTGATCGCCCGCAGCAACCCCGTCGACTCCGAAACTCCAGCTTGATGCAAGGTACAAATTGGAGTCAACGTGGAAGCGCGCCACTGCCATAAGGACGGCAGGTAAGTCAGCTGAAGATACGCCAACTTCAACTACATTATTAACGTAGCTGAAGTTGCATATCTTCAGTCGATGCCTCTCCCTAGTGAAGACCAGCCCTATGATTAACGTTTATTTAGCAAAGCCTTTATGGTAGCTACTGTTGCTTAGCAAGTAGGGTTTTCGGTTGATTCCATCATACTGCCATCTTCTTTTGGATGATGCAGATAGAAATTGATTTTTTCCCCTCACAATTAAAATGAGTAGAGAATACTTTAAATCAGTGCAGAAAGGGTGGAATGGTACAACAGAAAGACACAAACACCCTGCAAGAGTCTAGTCACTGAAATGTATACCTGCAACTACATGCAAAATAACAATTGGTATCTAATTTATTGATGATACCCTGCCACAAGACTCACCATCACTACTTCTCCAACATTCTTGTGATGAAATATCCCTTGTTTAATGCTTTCATTTCTGTTGTGTAGTTTAACAAATCTACAGCCTCTTGGGCCTTCAGAATTATTAGGACTTTTCTGCACACTTTGGTCATTTAGAATTTTTAGATCAAGTGTTTTATATCAAGGAAGGGGCAGAGATACACACATGCAGTATCCAATTTATTAAAATACATATGTTTCACTATAGTGTACAGTGAGCCTTTCTGTGTGTGTGCATTTTGGTATAGATGCCCTGGCCACGTTAGGCCCCTAAACTCACATTTTATGAACAGCCACAACTTCTCCTGAAGGCAGTGGGCTAGGTTCTTCATTCCATGGATGCTTCACTTGGTGCAGCTCCCCGGTCCAGAGTCACCTAGCTCAAGTACGAAAAAGTTTCAGTGGAGCAGCCCTAACTTACACCAGTGTATCCTTCAGGCCCTGATATCAGTGGGGAATTGGGTTAAGCAGAGCTCAATTCTGTAATTTCCCCACCCCAGAACACTCCCTGCCCCCCTACACTGAAGGTGGGGGAAACGGCTACACCAGCAGAGAGTTCTCCTACTCGGGGAACTCAAACACAAATACTAATGAAACAATTGTCATCCATGAGTTGGGACACATGGCAAAGTGGCTTAGCAGACCAGAGATTCTGGCCAATGGGACCATACGCCTGAGTGAGGAATGCAGGATCAGAGCCTGCATGTAAGTAGGATGGGATGTTCACCCCACACTAGTGTTAGTGTGGCTCAGAAGGGGTTAAGTAACTGCATAAATCACATTTGTGGAAAAATGAGGCTTGACAAGCATTGATTGAGGATGGAACCAGCTGGGCAGAGGCAGGTGGGGCTGGCACAAGGCTAGGAAGTGAGGAATGAAGGAGACTGTGGAAGCCTGAAGTCACCCTCTGGACTTGGAAGGGGGGAGACCTAGGGAGAGAGCAAAAGCCCTGGGATCCTGACCCTGTAGGAAGGGCTTACCTAGAAGAGTGGTAGAGAAAAAGCCTGATAAAGATGGAGTGGGAAACGGCAGCAAATTCTGGGATGATGTAGTCCTTGGCTACTGATTCAAGGGTACCTGAGCTGGAACCTAGAATAGTGGATGGACCTGGGCTTCCCTACTAGCCACTATGCCTTTGGAGTCTCTGAAATGGATTGCTCTGGGTCAATTATCCATGGATAATTATTACTTGGGATCAGCTCAGAATTTCATGGCCCTCTTGACAGCTCTGAGACTCTCTCTGATGGTTATTGCTTTCATCTAGCTAGGTCCAGGATCTGGACTGAAATGGAGAGTGGCAGGGGGCAATTAAGGTGATACCAGCACCTCCTGTGTTTGTGTATCAAAGGAGCCCTCTCCTATGCTAACAGCCCTCTGTTCAATCACAAAGGGGCTGGAAGGTAAGCACTCTCAGTGAAGGGTCTACCACTGGGGAATTCACTCCCCACCTCCTTTGCCAGACCTTCAGCTCCTATTACAAGGCCTATTCATTCTCCAAGACTTAATTTTCCTGCTATGAGGCCTGTTCCTTCTACAAGGCCTATTCATTCATTCTTCTTTGTGAGAAGTGATTAAGTGCTGAGAAAGGCTGAGAATTTGAGTATTATGACAAGTCATCATGTATTTAATCCTCCCTCATGGGAAGAGGGGTTGGACTACCTGACCACACCTCTTGAGATCCTGACCACACCTACGTTTCTCTGATTCTGTGATTGTTTCTTGAGTTTTGTTTCAAATGTACTCTATTGGAGCATTTGCAAATGTTCCAGAGCATGAGATGTTCTCATTTTCAAATATGCACTTATCAAAATCAAATTAAATACAACTTCTGAATGGCTGGTTTGAGGAAGAAGGTGGTGATTTTGCTATCAAATTCTAGCCAGTCCTCCAAAAGCAACCTATAGATCACAGTCCCCTTAGAACTTCAGTCCCATGTAGAAATGATGAATTCAGTGATTTAAATTGTTTTCTTTAACACAAAAACACAGAATATGCTATTTTTGGTAAATGGTAAGACTAGCTGTAGCCAACAAACTGCATCTTGCATCACATCCGTTTATTGTACTTGAAACAAACCACAATGAGTTGCTAAAGTGGGTTTGAAATTTCCAGTAGAAAGTTTATCCATCACTAATTTATAGAGTACACTGTGTTTTCTGAAGAAAACGAGATGTCCCTTTGATTGTGTGTATTACATTGGCAGTTTTTAAGTTTACAGTTGGGAGATAAGAAAAAATATAGGAAGTAGAACGCTTTGCTTTTGGGGAGCCGAGTTTGGGTTTGCTTCTATTGCAATCTGATTGATAAAAACATTTTGATTTAAATTTGTAAATATTAACAAGTATTTCAGCAAATGTCAAAGTAATATGGGCATCACAAAAAGCCAGGAGAGTGGTGCTAAATGGACTACAGCTTCCATTAGAGGCCCACGTCTTTATTCCTTGTACATCCCAAGCACCTGGGCCACACTTTGTATGACCTCAATATTAAACCCCAAAAGTCTTCCCGCTGTAGGTACTATATAATGGATGGGATGCATTCAGATCTGAGAATAAAGAAGAGAATTTAAACTGGTGTAATTTACAACTGCCTTTGACTCCTCAGCATATAGGCATAACTAAGTTGATTGGGTCTTTTGTGTTTTTCCTCCCAATGTTCATATTGATAATCCTTGTATTGAGTCAGTTATACCAGTATATTTGCTTTAAAGTATTATAGCTGTTTTTGGCTCCCAAATCAAAATAAGCTATACCAGTATAACTGGACCTACACTAGGAGCATTTTTGCCACTTTAATTATGCTGGCATGGTTAATGAATCAAAAGTGTAGACAAGCCCCAAGTGAGACCATCATGTAATTCACATATGCCTGGATTTGCCCCCCACAGACCCTTCATTTTCCCATCTGTAAAATGGGTATAATAATATTCATCTAAATCACATGACTGTTAGGAGAATTAACAGGCTAATGTTTATCTTCAAAGAACATTGTAAAGCAGAACACAAGCACTCTGTATTGTTAGTGTGAAGACAGGGAAATAGAATGATCCTTACTGTCACAGGAAGTGCAAAAAGGAATTATTCATGTTTGAGTTTATTGCATTATTTCTTTCTTTCAGCCAGAACCACTTCTAAATCAAAAGTTTATTTCTAAATTAACATGTAACAAGAAGCAGACACCGAGCAGAAGAATTGTGGTCATCAATTCTGAAAGCAGAATGCATATTCTGGCAGTGAGAAAGAGCCAGGATTGATAAATTGATGGGGTTTTTTGCCCTATATGAGTTCTTGCAAATAGGCTAAAAGATGCAGCTTGACACCAAGTCTTACAATAAAAAGGTAGATATTTCTCTCTACTGTGTCTGGTTGTGTTGACTGTGAGGTGCCAGGCACCTAAAAAGATATTTTGAAGACTGAACTTCTCTGGAAGCTGCTACTGTTCAAATTCTCAGTCCATGAAAATGAGACAGGTTTGAAGATAATGCATATGGAGATCTCTTCACTAAGGTAGAAAATAAATGGACACACAATATTATATAAATTGCACCTGATTTAGTTTCTGAACAGGATTCATTTTCACATGATCGGTAAACAAAGTGGTTTGAGTTTTTGGTTGTTTCCGAAAATATTTACTTTAAATTAAAAATATTGTATGGGCTGTATTTCCTTTTCTAGAAAAAGATCTGGAATAACCTACCCCCAGCTAACAATAGCTGAGGTTACTTTAGTTTCATATCATTGTCTTTAATGCAGAACAA
The DNA here is from genome assembly GCA_032164245.1 of Sternotherus odoratus. NCBI lineage: Eukaryota > Metazoa > Chordata > Testudines > Kinosternidae > Sternotherus > Sternotherus odoratus. Next base: position 15,649,265 of record JAVMKO010000007.1, on the reverse strand, counting down.
AACGGTGGCTCTAAGGTATGTACATATGAACATTAGACACTATTTTGTGCTAATACCTTCTTTCAAGCCAATCAGTTTGAACTAAGGCTACTAAATATATATATGATTAAACTATAAGAGTCATGGACAGGTCATAGGCAAGAAACAAAAAATCATGGCAGGTGACCTGTTCATGACTCATATCATAAATACCCCTGACTGAATCTTTGGGGAGAGGGGGGAATCCCGCGGCACCAGCTGCTGGGGAGGGGGCGTAGTAACTCAGATCACACCCCTAACATCCCATCACAGGCCATTGGGCTAATAGGCAAAGATCAATTAATTGCCAAAATTAGGCTCTCTCATCATACCATCTCCTCTATAAACTTATCAAGCTTAATCTTGAAGCCAGATATCTCTTTTGCCCCCACTGCTTCAATGACCAACTGGGAAAGATGGTTTGGTTAGGCCTTTAAAAAATATCACAGACAGACAAAGCCCAGCCTGCACTTTGTTGATATTTGTAGCAGGAGGTTAATTGGCATTAGCAGAAGAATCAGCAACAACGTACAGTTGGTCATATGGCACGGTCTGCTCCCAGCAGTATAATAAAGAGGAAAAACAAGTTGAAAAAATATTTTTCCTCTCCACTCTTTTAGAGAAAAACCATTTAGAAAAATAAACATAAAGTAATTGGATTCTTTTTTGTTTGTCTTCTGTGCCTTCTCTCCAGCTAAGTGTTTGATTTAGTCTTTTTCTTTGCTCTCTTCAAGTCCTACATGTGTTGAACGGTAATAGAGGCAGTTGTGCCTCTTTTTCTTTTCAGGCAGCTATAAAAGCAAGTGGTGAGTTACTTCAGTGTGAATTAAAGTTTTGTGCATTGCAAGACAAGTCTGGGATTTTGATAAAACAGATCCAGGGGCCAAATTAATCAATCAGGTTACTTTGATTCTTTTAAAATGTATTTTTCACACCAGAGTCCTCAAATTCTCTTGCATCATTCCAGCTCTTTCTGCAGTAAGCACTGTTCACCACAACACTAGTTAGCATCTTTTCTGCTTCTCTGGGAGAAGAGAGTATAAAGCAAACAGTGTTGATGATAAAATGGATTTTTAAGTGCCAGAGTTATAGGCCTGCCCTATTATCCATTCATCATATTGCAAATTTGGGCAATTTTAGAAAGAGCAGCTGAACAAACCACAATCTTTAGTCTGATTACATCTTGTAATATTTTCCTCCAATCTTCCCTGATTTCAGAAACATACATTTGATCCATAGACATCAATCATAGCACCACCTTTGAAGAAAAGGCAATATTTGCCAATGTAAGACACAAGACATTTCAGTGCAGAATCAGTGTGAACACTGTCAGCTGCATACATCTTACTCTTTCTAATAAACTGGTCCACATTATTATTATAATATTGTCATATGGATTTTGACTTAAGTCATTTTGAGTCTAGAATTTCTATGTATTCATTTATTAAAAGGGTGACTGTAAAGATCAAAATCCTGCATTTAAAGCAAAAAACAAAAGCCTTACCTTTTTTTTTAAAAAAACCCTAATTACGCTTTGGGGACCCAACTTTGCAATCAAAACCATGGATGTGGTTCCCTGAACCTGTTACACCCACAGATACACTTATCTGGAGCCAGTTAAAGGATCAGGCCTAAATTATTAAACACATACAAAAATGATTTTACATTTCAGCATCTATGGGACAGCACTAGACTGGGACTCCTGAGATCTGGGTCCATATCCTGGTTCAGCCACAGGCCCCTCTGTGTTGCCTTGGCAACCCATTTAATCTACCCTGTGCCTCAGTTCTGTGAAATGGGGGTAGTACTTCCCTGTCTCACAAGGGAGTTGTGAGATGCTCAGGTATGACGGGCCTAAATAAATTGCTAGTTTCCTTTTCCACTTCAGCAAACCCAGACAGTGAAACAAAGCTTTAGAGCCCATTTCACATTTCTTGTTCTCAGGCCTTCATACAATGCTGCACACATTAGGCTTTCCAATACTGAAAGGGAAGATATACACAATATTTAAAGTAACCTAAGTCTGGGGCCCACTGTGTTACTTTGAGTAGACACATGAACTCAGTATTCCCCCATATGCTGGCAGTACATGCAGCTATGGAATAGATTCAGGGCTTTTGGAATCCAGTAGTTAATAAAAGGGAAGCCTTTAGAGTTTTTTGGTTTTGGTGTCATATAGTAGAGGTCAGCATGTTCTCTATAATATTAACCTACATCAGGGATGGGCAAGTGGCTAGCCGGGGTCACATATGTCCTGCAAGGTTATGTTATTTGGCCCACCACAGAAAACCTTGGGGAGGGCAATCAGGTGACAACAGGGCCAGGAACGATGTGGGGTGCTTCCGGGGGAGCCCCACCTGTCCCATCATGCTATGGTCAGAGTCAATGGGCCAGAGCTGTGCTCAGCCCCGCAGGACAGGACCTACCATTATGGGGTAAGTATGGAGCAGGCTCACTCAACCCCTAGAATCCTCCCACCTCCACATCTCACCTCTGGTCTGCCAAAGACTTTTAGTGGATGTTGTAGCCCTCAACTGCTTTAAGTTGCTCACCCTTGGCCTACATAATGGAGCCATAGCCAAAATGAGCATTCCAGGAAACCTATGTTATTTCCCCATTAGTTCCCCAGTCATAAAACCACTAGCATAGGGTGACCAGATGTCCTGATTTTATAGGGTCTTTTTCTTATATAGGATCCTATTACCCCCCATCCTCATCCTGATTTGTCACATATGCTGTCTGGTCACCTGCACTAGCATGAAATCTTTCACTGGGCTTATAAGGCCTGATTATTTTTTTTTAAATGAAACATAGGCATCTGCATATAATTATGTACACCTAATTTATTTGTGCAAAATCCCTGCTGTGAGTTGTCACAGATATCTGATGTGCATTCAGATGGGATATTTGCATGTTAGAAATTCATTTGTGCACACGAGTGACTGCACATGACTCATGTTGAAAGTCAGGCCTAGGGTTTGTTTACCATTTTCATTGCACCTATTCTAGGGTGGGATTTTCAAAATAAATTAAGTGATTTAGGAGCATTAGAAGTCAATGGCATTTGTGCTCCTCGGTTATTTAATTCCCCCATACTGTCTATGGACTAAAAGCATGCTTACTGATTCACTGCATGATATATATTCATATAGTCTAAGGCCAGAAGGGCCCACTGTGATCAGCTAGTTTGACAGTCTCTATAGCACAGGTCATAGAACATCCCCAAAATAATGCCTAAAGCATCTCTCTTGGAAAATAACCCCTCCTTCTTTAAATACGATCTACATTCTTTAGGAATGGGTCAGACATTGAGAATTTGTGGTAAATGTCCTTGGAAAGAGGACTACCACTTAGAGCTACATTGCCCAACCCTAGAGTCTGACAGGCCACAAAGCAAATATGCTTTGCATACTAAGATAATGTTGGGACTTCTGTTTTCATCACCTTAGGTTCTCTATTGCAAGTGAGAGAAGCAGATCCTCCCTTGTTGGAAGAGAGATGCTAGGCAGGAATAAACGCAGCAAAGCAAGATGATAATTAATGTATAAGGCTAGATCCAGTGTGAAAATGATGATAGCAGAAAGAATGAACACTAGACTCCACCCACAGCATGGGTACAATAGTAGTATCTCACTGAACTATACACCCAATAATACACACACTAATCCCAGCAGGCGTTCCCCCCCCATTCCAGACATCTCATAGTACCAGCTCCCTTACATTTACAAATTGTACTACAGAACTGCTGTACTATGAACTACAGTATTATGAAGTGCTGTATTATAAATAATTTAAATCAAATTACATTTGTCAACCAAATGAACAAAATACATTTAGTGATACATTATCCTTGATTTTTATATATAGATATTGTGTTTGTTCTCTGGCTGGCTAATTGGCAAAAATCAGCAATTCACAATGTGTCTCCCACTCATTAAAATGAATTAACAATGCTCTAATGTATTTCCAGTTAAGCCACTGCATTTTTAGTTCTGTTTCCATTATAGCTGGCACCACTGATTCTAATAGCACTGCTTGAACAATGAGTGCTGCATTACCAATTCAGGTTAGCAGGGAAAAATAAAACCGAGTGAAGCTCAGAATCCAAAGCAAAATTCATTGTCGTAAAATTCACTGGGGATACTCATTTTAAATGCCTCTTCATTGATATAGGAGCAGATTGCTACTGCTCCATCTCCATCACCTCTGGCCCAACCTGATTTCACTGTAGATGGGTAGGTACATGGAAACCAGGGGCAGTATAAAACCTAAGCTTTTGGGACATTCAAGAGGAAATGAATACAAGATCTCATTGGGGCCATTTCTTTACATTTTTCAGGTGGCACAAAAGAAGCAGACCCTGCCTAAGAGTCCCTTACTAGGGGCTGTCGAATTGGGAGGAGTCCCTAAGAGGAGGGGAGCTGGCAGAGAGGGAGTGACTGCATTGCATTGCACTCCAGTAGCTCCCAGCTGGTACACGGTACCAGTATCTCCCATGCTGGCACAAGTTAGAGTTGGCCCTAGGTTGTGCCAAAAATAAAAAAAAGATTTCGTCAATATTTTGTGGGTGGGTGGGGGAGAACACATTCCATGACTTATGGAGCCTGAGACTAAGAGTGTTTTTGGGTGGTTGGAAAATGAATGATTTAAGATACCTCAAAATAGATATTTTGGGGGAGATGTTCAGGAAATGGATATCCATGGGATTCTCTGGCTCCCTCCATAGTTGTACTCTGCTCCTTATTTAGGGATGGGTGGAGAAAGGGCTACAAAGCATTAACTCTCTGCTGAGAGATCTGCAACATACAAAATAGCTCCTCAGATCCTCTCCAATTCCTGGTATTCATATCTCTCCTGAAATTCTAAGGGCCCCCAAATATGTGGTGTGTGAATGGAGGGGCTAATATGTACTCCTGAAAGGTTAAGGCAGTTGTGAGAAAGGAATCTTTAAGACAGGTCCATTCTAAATGCTTCCTCCTACTTTGAACTCAGATGATGTTCCAAACTAAACTTGATACACACAGAGGGACATGAAGAGGAGGCAAATATCAGGGTCTTATCTGAATCCGGAACCAAACTTTGGAATCAGCCTATCTCCACTTTCAACTCCTTTAACATCTTTTTTTTTGAACATACTGAATATGAGGGAAAAATTAAATGAAAATTAAATGAAAATAAACTAATTTTCTGAGATTAAATGGACTAATTCTGATAAATGTATCTAGGGAAGTATGTTGGTTCTGGAATCAGCAAATGTATGCATCTTCACTCCCCTAAACCAGTTTCATGTCAGCATAACTACATTAAAATCAACCAGCATAAAAAAATAAGCAGTGGAAAATACTGTCCAGGGGGTTTTGTATAAAATATTGAATATAACAAATCTGGGGGATTTCCAGTATTGGGAAATGGAGGGTTTAGAATAAGTGGGATTCTGTCAGACATTGTAACCATTTGCATTAGTTTCATGTCTCCTTTAAATCAGAAATCATCAAGGTTTTAAAATGTTTTTACAGGGTCTGATCCAAAGCCCACTGAAGCCAATGGACATCTTTCTATCCATTTTAAAAGAGCATTAGATTAGGCCCCTAGCTAGATTTCAGCAAATTATTTTAAAATCTGAAAAAAAAAATATTGTCTTTCCATTCAGCATTACAGGAATAAGTTACCAGACAATAGCTATGCAATCGGAAGGATGGGTTCCGATCTGTGCTCAGAAGATTTTGTTTGTTTGTTTTTAAGAAAATTCGGAGAGAGTTATTTATCTCAGATTTTGAAACTGTGAAAGAAATCAAGGGATTGTATTGACATTTGGGGAGCGAGTCAGAGAAATGATATCTGTTCTTATTTCTAAACAAATGCATGTAGAAAGAGAGAATATGAACACAAGCTCTCCTCACTTCAAAGGATTTCAAATGATGTTGCCTAGTTGATATCATGCAAAATTGGTTAATACTGTAGGAATCAATTAAAATATAATTGCTGATAAATTGCTGCAGGGAAACTGCGAATCTGGACATGTGTAACCTCAATTCACGATGCAGCATGTACTCGTATGGTTTTCTGGGAAGAAATTAAATGGAAAGTTTAGTAGTAACTATAAGTAATTTTGAATACTTTTTAAACAAAAGGAAGAAAAGAGACGCAACATGCCTAAGATATTGTACGCTACATTTCCAAAATGGCTACTCCTGCTTTATTCTGGCATTGTAAGGGGGAATGCTGGTCATGTAAGAGAGACATTGCTCTGATCTGGGCTACAAGAAGTCAACAGAGTAATGCTGGAGCTTGTTTTACGGAACCAGCACACCTTGCTACTAGCATGCACGTGCAATTTGTGCATGTAAAGCACAGAGTTGTTTGAGCACAAATATTTGTGGATGCCTGCTAAGAAGTTGCTTTTAAAAATTTGGCTCACTTGAATAGTTAGATGAAGAATTTATTTTACAAGCATGACATTGAGAAGTGTCTATGGTGAGCATCACTGTTTCTGCTCTGCATACTGCAAGGGGACAAAATCAAAACCTGGAAACTTTTGGAGGGTTGGTGTTTTGGTTGAACGTTTTAAAAAAATAAAATACAACTCCTCAAAAATCATCCACAAAAAATATTTTCAAAAAAGGTCATTTTTGTAAAAAGAAAACGTTTCAGATCAACTACTTTGAAGATCCCTACTCTGCAGAAATGTTTCTGTGGGAATAAGGTGGTACTTCTTTCAAAGGTCTTGCATGCAAATTGTATCCCACCATAATTGACAGAGTAAAATGGTCACAATGCCGTATAATGCAAACACCGCATTAAAACATGGGAGAGTTTGGTTCATGTGGACTCTCAGATGTAGGTAGCCTTTCTTGTTCCTGACTACACAGAGCTGAGCAGCTGCAACTCCCGTTGAGGGTGCCCAGAATTGCTCACAATCTGCTGCACATGTCATGCAGAACCTTCATAACTGCAGGATTTGCTCATCATTGCAACCCTGAGTGGACTCACTGGCCCCACGACAAGCAGTGAGCTTAAATACTAACTAAATAGAACCATGGAAGCCAAATGATGGAATCAGAAGAGTGCTGAAAAAAGATAGTGTTAGGAATGAAATATAGAGCCACACAAAACCTCCCAAGGAAGATGGGTATTGGCCAGAAATATTTGCTGGCATCTTTCAGAGTGGAAAGAACAGAACTACTTAAGGGCTGTAGTATCTACCAAGGTCTGAAGACAGTCCAAGAAAACCTAACAGGAAGTTGGTAGCAAAGGCTGTTGATAAATCTAGAAGAGTCAACATGGACATCTAACTTTGAGCATCATATACTGAACTAAAGCACTTAGTTAAGTCTTTGTGTCATAACTAAGCTAAAACCCAGAGTGAAAGACCTCAAGGGAATCTGAAAATACCTTCACCCAGTGGCTTGTACTCTGGTGAGAGGTTGCACAAACTCCAACAGCATCTTTAGAAACTAAGTAGGTAAAAATGACCAAAGTTCAGATGATACTGCATTTGTCTCCATCACACAAACCTGCTCTTGCATACCTCGCACAAATCCATTCCATCTGAGTCAGAATTTGGCAGTCTGGGGAATATTCTGTCTAGTTGATGGCTATTTTTAAGCAGAGACAACAAGAATTTACTAAGCTCCCAGACACCCAGAACAGCTCTGCTCAGTAAGACTTCATTGACACAACCACAAAGGGGGGGGGGGGGGGGGGAGAATACAGCTGCCTCACAGTTACAGCATAGAACTTTAAAATCTCTCTAGGATGTCATAGACTGGGCCACCACTGACATTGTACTATACATTTAATCTGTCACAGTCCTGACACGGTGGTAATGGGGGCCATAAAGGTGCATAAAATGGATTAGCTAGACTAAAATGTCAACTTGATCTCAGTAGAATCCAAGGCAGAAGGAGAAAACAACTCTTGGGAGCCACCATATTGCTGGTAAAAGAAAACAAGACTAATCAGTGTTTTACTAAGTATTTGTCAGACTACTTCATCAGTCACTGAAAATTCTCACTTACAGATTCTCAAAGTTCATCATTCTTTTGGGCCAGAACAATAGTCTCCTGGTGGGAAGCAGAAATGTTCCCCAACGTCAACGAGCAGGAAATGACGCTCCATAATAAAGAATTTTCATCCTCTCAAACCCAACCCAAAATAGAGAACCAGAACATCTGTACTCTCTATATACCATAAAGGGATTTTTGAATGACCATTTCATACCACCAGTTTCAATGACGATTGAAAACACTGACCAAAACCATCTCCATTATTAACAAGCTGGTATGGCAACCAGGAACCCAGACCACCATTAAGTGCTACTGGAATGTAATGTTTCAGTCAGGTGGTGAACCTAGCTTATGTGATAATTAACATTAAGATTTTTAGTAAAAGTCAGGGACAGGTCACAGGCAATAAACATTCATGGAAGCCTGGGACCTGTCCATGATTTTTACCAAAAATAACGGTGACAAAATGGGAGGATGGAGTCCAACACCCATTGCTACTGTGGCTCTGGGGTGTCCCCCACCCGCCTTCTGCGACAGCTTGGAACTCCAGGGTCCTCCCGCATGGCAGAGTGGAGCTCTGGGGTCCTCCCGCCCCACTGCCAATGACAGTTTGGAGCTTGGCTGATAATTATATATTTCTGCATTCTCTAAGCCTTTGGAAGACAATGAACAGATTCTGCAAAAACACCTTCCTTTTTTTTTAAAAAAAAAAAAACCCTGCAATTTCCAGGAACAAATTTTCACCTTCAGTTTTGTGCAGGCATAACTTTTCAAAGTCTAAGTGTTAGATTTTGTGGAACAATCAAGACCTCAAAACGTTTAGAAGACATCTGTTGTGAAGCACCAAAAAGTGTAGCCAGGTTGAGTCCCTATTCAAAATCAGCTATTAAAAATCCAGGGCTGATATCCTCTAAAATGACAAAGTAATCTGTGTCTCAACCTTGTCATTGTTAATGATGTTGAGATACCACATGAAGGCAAAGGAATGTACCTCTAGAGCAAAGTTTTAATGACAATTTTTGGTTAAATCCCTTAGACTTAACAATTATACATTGCAAAACAGGTAATTGTCTCCCCTTTTACCTCCCCGCCCCCCCCCCCACACGCCATGCTCTGTTTTCGTTCCAAGTCTGTCTTGATCACTACTGTTTGATGAATCAGCTTTCCTGTTAACTAGAGGTGCAGGGCCATCATCTAATGAAAACACTCTGTATTTTATGACTCCCCAGACTGTAGTTCTGCATATTAAAATAGAATTTCAATCTCAGCATTAGAAATAAAATCAAACCTAGCATCTGTGGTTTGAACAGAACTGATACAAATGCTGCTCATTTAATTTTAACTATTTTTTTATGCTAGACAGTAAAAAAGAGGCCCTGGATATAATTAAAAAATGCCTATAAATTAGAAATAAATTGGTAGAAATCAGCAGAATAGTTCAGTGCACGGGTTAGTTCATTAAACCTACAAATCTGATGGCTGAAAGTTTTCAGTCCTAATTAAAAATTTACCAAACTACTCCAAAACTATCGCACCCTGCTGACTCGCAACCAGCACCATTTGGAGGTGACTACTTCTACCTTTCATTATACATTTTGCTTATCTCTTTACTGAAGGCCTGATCTAAAAGCTCAAGTTTTTCCATTTACTTTATTGGGTTTTGACTTTTTCTTCCCTCAAAGGCTACTCTTTTGTTAGAGTTCTGAAACAATAACCTTAACATTAAAAAAAATACCCAGAACCACCACCAAATGTTCTTAATTAACAGAATACACACACCAAGCATCTAATGCTCACCACTCCCAATAAAGCATACGGATGTCTCCCGATGGCCAGTCAGGATCCAACCTCATCTGGGGCTCCGGCTTCTACACAGTCTAGTCGTGCAGGGGTTAAAATTCCTGGCAGTTTTGGTCTTGAGCTGAATCCTGGAGTTAAGTACTAGCGTGCTTGTTTTCTGTCCCTCATTATATAGTTAAATGAGGATTTCTCTTCCCTATGCCGTAACCAATTATTAAGTCCATACACAAGATGGCTGCAAGTCTTGTCAAGTCCAGGCTTCACATTACAATGTGGGTAGCTAAATTTCTCAGTTGAACCCATTCAAGGAAAAAAATAAACCTATTTTTATGCATGTTCCATTCCTAAATGCAAAAACATGTAGGGAAACAGTGAATCCCTCTTCCCTGATAAAGAAATACACATTTTTCTCATGCATTATTGAAGGGACTAAACAGCACCATAAGCATACATTACATGCAATCTGCCCCCAATTTATGCTGCATTAACGTACACCTAAATCAGCTTTTTCTTTCCAATAAAACATAGCAAAATGCTGCATCTCTTTTCAGATAGTCATCATGGAAGGAACAAAGGCATGCTATTCCCAATATAATGTGGCCAATGATAGCAGCTTCATTGCAAGGTATCTACTGTTCCTCAGCTGCCAACAGTCCGTGTGTAGCAATGATGCCTCTATTAACATCTGAGGTTTGGTAAGATGGGTGAAGAGAGGTGACAGGCCAGGAAGGTAGAGACCCTGTTAGAATAGAACTTACCACTTTAGATCTGAAAACACTTTAGAAAGCTAGGTAAGTATCCCCCCCACGTTTTTACAGACTGGAAATCTGGTGGACAAAAATGAAGTGAGTTGCTCAGACTTACACAGTGAGTCAGTGGCTGAGCCATGTCCCAACTGCTGACCTGGGCCTTTCTATGCTACATGCTTTGCCAGCAACTGATTACAAAGTATGGGTCAAATTGCCACAAAATTGAGGGCAATTCCTTGTAGCATGAATTCCACTCTGTGGCTTTCACCACCCTGAGATAGGATGGATGGAGAGTCAGTGACAGCATGGCCACTCACTCAGTCAGCCATGCGGCCAAGGTCAGGTAATCATGAAAGAATGGAGTGGAACTCTGCACAGGTGACAGGGAATCCATCCAGCTGCATCTGGATTTCCTGCGGATCCAGCACTTAGTGTCCACACCCTCTGCCCTGATAAACTCTGCCCCACAAGGGACAATACATTACTATTTCTGTGCCAACAGGACTTTTTTTTCATAGTAATGCCTTCCCTACTGGAGATTTTTCCTGCAGAAGGTAGTTTAGCCTCCTAACACCAACAAAGGGAAGAGTAAATGCCACTCTTAAGAATGTAGAAATAGCTACATACCTGGAGTGCTGTTTGCTATAAGATACCCAGTGTTGCAAGGAACAGATGGGTCCCCTGGAAACCAGAAGACAAGCTGCAAATGTTAGAGTTTATCAGGAGGTGAACACGTGTTGTTTTGTGGTAGCTGGAAGCAGAGGGAAAATGCAGTGAAGTCCCATATTGCATGAAACCTGTCGTGCTTGTGATCTAAGTAGGAATAAACTCATTAAAAGAAACTTTGAGTGCCCCAAAAGGTTAAATTAATATTAATTTCCCCCATATACCAAACCAAAATATGTTTAGGAAAAAAGTGTCAGTAAAGCCTTCCTTCAGCAATAAACTGTTAATGGAACATCTGTTTTCATGCAACAAGGTTAGCCCTTAAACAGATTTCTACGCCACTGACTCATGTTTCTGCCGCTCCCTCCTATCAAAATGTATCATATTCAGCTGCATTAGTCATTGTTTTCGCTGATATACTTGCTAATCTGATGCAAGGTTAATGTGATACCGGGGAACATTATGAAATCAGATTTTGTTGTTATTAGCAAGAGTCGTAAGAACAGCGGGATTTGAATTTGATGTGAGACAAAGGTTAAATAGCTAACATAAAAATCACGGCTGACACAATGACGACTTCTTCCCGCAAGATTGGGGATGCCGGGCAGGGCTGGTCCACCGTGCCAGAAAGCAAGGGCTTTATTTATGTATTCATTCATTCATTCTTAAATAGCTGCCTCTCCATCTTCCCATAGACATGTGCTAATAAACGGGAACCTAGACTGCATTCGATTTTGTGCAAATAATTAGCAGGCCAGGCTCCGGCAGCAGCAGATAAGCTTTATTATTGGCAAAAAATATGCCAAAGCAGCTCCCGCAAACGTTGTGTTTTTATTACACTAATCAGGCTCGAGGTCATAGACTATATTGTAGCTTCTGTCTCTCTGATCTTAGCTGCTCATAGCATTATTAGGCTTTGATACGTTTCAAAAATGAAAACATTTATTTGAGATCTAAAGAAGTCAGTACAGCTTGAAGTTAATAACTGATTTGGGGGTGGCAAAGAGGGCATGCAAATGCCTATATTTGCTTAGTAGAAATGGGTGAACAAGACTGGTTAAAATATACCCTGACTCCAATGTGTGGCCTTCTTCAAGACCAAAATGGATCCTAAGTACCCTGAGGTTCAGGCAAATTAGGTTAAGTACCAATCACCTTTCTACATAAACTGATAGTCTTCACGGGAGGCTTAGCAGGTCCTGCTGCACCAGAAAGAAAAGCAGGCACTGCTGCTCCCGAGGAGGAGAGCTCTTTCATCTGAAGTAGTGGGGTAAGACAGAAGTAGACTGTTAGTATTATTTGTATTACACTAGCACCTAAAAGCCACATGGCTCTTGAGGAATCATGGGCTGAGGCTCCATGGTGCTAGGCTTTGAACAAAACACAGAGAGATGATCCCTGCCCCAACAATCTAAGTACGGTTACTCCCTCAAGCAGAGCTCTGCTGAGCAGGCAGAAGTAGGGCAGAGAACCTGCCTCCACAAGGTAGTGCAGTAGCTGAACAGGCCAGCAGGATACAAGTGTGGGTCGAGGGACACCAGAGACTAAAGTATCAGGCAGGCAAGGATTTTTGGTATAGGGCTAGGATGCATCTTAGGGGTGGCTACACTGGAAGCTTCAAAGTGCTGTCGTGGGAATGCTCCCACGGCAGCACTTTGAAATGCAAGTGGGGTTATGGGCTCCTGATAATCCACCTCCCAGTGCTCCTGGTAACCCACGTCCATGAGGAGATTAGTTCAGAGCACTGGGAGCCCAGATGTCCACACTAGCGTTTTAAAGCTCTCAGGCTCGCTGCGCTCAGGGGGGTGATAAGCGCTATAAAATGTCAATGTAGCCAAGCCCTTAAAGAGAGAGTGTATCAGGCTCAGGTGACTGAATTGACTCTCGAAATGGCTTACAGTTCATCCTGCGCTAGTTACTAGCAGCTTTTGGATCTTACTATCAAACAGCAGAATACCAACCAAAGCCACTAAATCCTATGAAAGACACTCCAAAAGAGATGGTTAGTCACTTAATGGAGACAGGAGCTCAAAAACAACAAATGATTCCAGACACACATCCTTTTCAACATGGGAAAATACTTAAACTTACTCTAACTTTTACAATAGAAACTTAGTCAAGATGATTCCCAAGTGCCATCACTTACCAAAACATACTACTTGGGATCACACAAAACATGCTGGAAAATTTACACTATCACCTGAGAGTATCAGCCACTGAGCCACACGGATGAATACTAGATACCACAGAATATTGACATCAGAGTGCACTATTGAGCATAAAGCCACACAACACTCATCTACTGAGCTATTCCCCCACCCTTTCACAACCTCTAAATCTTTCACAACGTTTTTGAGAAATCAGAAATCAATTTGCACTAAAACAGAAAGATCTATGGTGAACTGCTGGTCCGAATAAAGTCAATGGCAGCACTCCTATTGATTTTGTGAGGCCCAAATTTCATTCCTAAAGAGAGGCTTAAGGGCTCAAAGTCCTAAAATGTCACTTACATCCATCCACCTTAGGGTTTGCTGCATCTTAGACAGGGAGTTCTGGCCCAAATAGAGTATGGTCCAGGTAAGTTGTTTCAAATATATAAAATCTTCTGTATTTAAAACACACAATCTTCCCCTGGTATGATTAAGGTATATTAGACATCAAATTGTTTTCTCTGCAGTTTGTGTCATGCAATCTTTATATTATTCTAGGACTAACTGACTCATTGGAGAGCTAAATATTTTTCTTTCGGTGAAGGGATGGAGCTTATGAACTCGATCAGAGATATGCCAATGTAATGGGAAAAAGCTAGGATGTCACATCCATCTTTGCATTTGCACTTTCAACTAAATTAGAAGTCTTGGTTTCAAAAACTTACTTCTCCTTGCATATTGAGATGTTATACATCATCATTATGAGAAAGGAACAGCACCACCTAGAGCTGAACATAGAGGGTCTCCACTGACCTCTCCCAGCATGGATCCTCATGGATAACCAACAGCGGACATTCTGCAAGAGGAGAAAAAAGCCGGTATGGTGGAATATGGCTTTTAATGCCACTCTGTGAGAGGAAAAATAGGAGCCAATATAGCTCCCAAAAGTGCTGTTGTCATCCAGGGTGGGTAATCATTTTAAATGGAATTCAACTGCTTTCCTCCTGCACAAACCCAAAGAGAAAGCACCTTCTCTATTTGTGTGAATTTCGCCTCCATGAGAAAGGCTCATATTGGACAAGAGTAGTAGTTTATCTTTGATTAAAATGGCTCTAAACCTTCTTAATTTTAAAAACCAGAGAAATGCTGGAGAAGGCTTCAATACATAAATCAATTAATTATAGGGAGATTCAGGGTATGTGATTTCCCAGCCTCTGATCCAGATTGTATTTACGAATGCACTGTACGTTTTGGTTTGCACTCAAATATATACATTTGCATTTGGAAAGCACCAGATTGCAACAAATGTGTCAGGTTTATTCTAAAAAAGATCCCACAGTCAGTCAAATGACTCAAGTTGAATGTTGTACTGAACTATACTAGCCTACTGGAACAGATCTTCGCTCCATTAAAGTCAATGGGTCTATACCAATGTACACCACCTCAGGATCTGGCCCAATATATTTTTAGGAACACACTATAAGTGTTTCAGGCAAAGTGAAGTTAATGCAAGTATGTCCAGAGATATCCCTGCTTTCCTTTGTAATTAAAAAACATTTTTGATTAAAAAGTAAAACCAAATTAATAGACTTCCCCATATGTCACCTGTCCTTGCCTCAAGCATGAACAGTCTTGGTATGAACCAATTTATCACAAACTAAGCAAGAACATTTTTGAGGGAGCTTTGATTAAAATAGTGACAGCACAATGCTGCCAGAAAACACCATCTTTAGCCCATCAAACCTTGCCAGTCAAGCGAGTGCTCCTGGAGGCTAAACTCACTTAACACTTTTTGTGAAGTAGATAAAAATAGTGGAAAAGATTGAACTGATCATTTGGAGAACGGCCGAGAATGGAAACGTGTAAAGCATATGCCATGGTTCTCAGGATGCTTTTTATTTCATTCTCATTTCCTGTCCTTTGCCAAATGCCAATCTATGTCTCACCCTCTCTCGCTTTTCATTTGCTTACTGTTACATAAATGGATTCGTCCAACAGGTCCTGATCCAAAGCCCACTGAAGTCAATAGAAAGATTCCCATGGATTTCAATGAACTTCGGATGAGCCCCATTGCATATTTCATTATCCTTTTTAAAAATTAAACAATTATTTTCAGTTTGGTTTAAAAAGCAATTAATGGATACTGCTTACCTAAGTACAATCTCAGTGCCTTGCAGTTATTTGCAAATGATTTGTGCAGCAATAAAGTTGTGACCTTTTCTTATTCAAAGTCACACCTAATTCTAATTTTGCTGAGGGTTTGGGAAGTAAGACTCAGATGGCTTGCTATTGTTGTGATTTAAAGGCACAGTAACCTTTCTTTTACACTCAAATAGCTTACTGAATAACCCATTTGGGAAAGAGAGATGGAGCGCTTTTATACCACATATTTATCATAGGAAAAATGCTGAGATTACAAATATTTTAAAAATGTTACCATGTGAATAATATTTCCTTGTACATTTTCGTGTTCTACAGGCACTTGCCATCTGGCATTTTTGCAAGTCGGTCTTTTTTTCTTTTTTTAAACATATAGTATATACATTTGTGTCAGTCTTTTTCTGCTCGCTTCTATTCATAATTAATCTCTAGGTTCACGTAATCCACTCTACTGAATATTCTCTTAGTCAAGGATGTGAGTTCTCAAGAGTGCAACATTTTAAGGAGGGAACAAAAGGTTTTACTTTCCTCAATCTGAGTTAGAGAACACTGATGTGATTCTCAGGGGCTGAGCTTCTTAGCAAAAGAAACTAAGGATTTACAGTCTTCCAGCTTGCTCGGCTAGTGAAGCTCTTCAAGGCTTTCAAGAGCTGACCTTCTTTGCAAAGAATTGTATTCTTTCAGTGCACTCACTTTTAGAGAGCCTACCTGTTTTCCTAGCCTGATGTTGATACAGTACTACTAAAAGGCGTTTCCATGGATACTAGCATCAGTCGAGGATGAAAGAGGGCTGTCCTCTTTTCTGACCCACTGTGGTTCCCAACTGTTGCTATAGCATAATTTATAGACATTGTTGTCCTTTTATTTCTGGGGTTGTTTTTTTGGAGGGGGCGGGGGAAATGGAATGAAAGGAGGTTAATAATTCTGCAGTCTGTGCAGAGGTAATGTATTTGGGTGAGTGAACAGAATACATACCATCTCAAACCATCACTCAAACTTGGATTGAAGTTTTTCTGAGCTTTGGTATACTTCAAATAAGAACAGAATAGCCTTGTTGTATCAGGTAGGAGTGGTAGATATGCTGGATAGTAGGGATAGGATACAGAGGGACCTAGACGTATTAGAGAATTGGGCCAAAATAAATCTGAAGAAGTTCAACAAGAACAAGTGCAGAGTCCTGCACTTAGGATGGAAGAATCCTATGCACTGCTATAGGCTAAAAACCAAGTAGCTAGGCAGTAGTTCTGCAGAAAAGGACCTAGGGATTACAGTGAACGAGAAACTGGATATGAGTCAATAGTGTGTCCACGTTGCCAAAAAGGCTAATGGCATTTTGGGCTGTATAAGTAGGAGCATTGCCAGCAGATTGAGGGATGTGATCATTCCCCTCTATTCGACATTAGTGAAGCCTCATCTGGAGCACTGTGCCCAGTTTTGGGTCCCACACTACAAGGAGGATGTTGAAAAAGTAGAAAGAGTCCAGTGGAGGGCAACAAAAATGATTAGGGGGTTGGAGCATGTGACTTATGAGGAGAGGCTGAGGGCACTGGGAGTATTTAGTCCGCAGAACAAAAGAAGGAGGGGGGATCTGATAACGGCCTGAAAGGGGGTTCCAAAGAGGATGGATCTAGACTGTTCTCAGTGGTATCAGATGACAGAACAAGGAGTAATGGTTCCAAGTTGCAGTGGGGGAAGTATTTCACTAGGAGGGTGGTGAAGCACTGGAATGGGTTACTTAGGGAGGTGGTGGAATTTCCTTTCTTAGAGGTTTTTAAGGTCGGGCTTGACGAAGCCCTGGCTGGGATGATTTAGTAGGGAATTGGTCCTGTTTTGAGCAGGGGGTTGGACTAGATGACCGTCTGAGGTCCCTTCCAACCTTGATCTTTTATTTTATATTCTATACCAATGGTCCTTCTAGTCCAGTATCCTATCTTCGGACATTGGCTGGTGCCAGATGTTTCAGAGTGAATGAATAGAACAGGACAATTATTGACGGATAGGATTAAAGTTCAAGGATAGGATTAAAATTCAAAATGATCTGGACAAACTGGAGAAATGTTCTGAAGTAAATAGGATGGAATTCAATCAGGACAAATGCAAAGTACTCCACTTAGGAAGGAACAATCAGTTGCCCACATACAAAATGGGAAATGACTGCCTAGGACGGATTACTGCAGAAAGGGATCTGGGGGTCATAGTGGATCAAAAGCTATGTGGTTTAGGTTTAGGTTTGACATTAGGAAAAACTTCCTAAGTGTCAGGGTGGTTATGTACTAAAATAAATTGTATAGGGAGATGGTGGAATCTCTATCATTGGGGATTTTTAAGATCAGGTTGGGCAAACACCTGTCAGGGATGGTCTAGATAATAATTAGTCCTGCAGGGGACTGGACCAGATGACCTCTCAAAGTCCCTTCCAGTCCTATGATTCTATGATCCATCCTGTGTTGTCGAGTCTCAGCTTTTTGCAGTCATAGAGGTTTAGGGACACCCAGAGCATGCGATTGGGTCCCTGACCATCTTACCTAATAGCCATTGAGGGACTCATCTTCCATGAACTTACTTAATTCTCTTTTCAATCCAAATTACTTTTGGTCTTCACAATATTCCCTGCCAAAGAGTTTCATGTGTTGCATGAAGAAGTACTTCCTTTTGTTTGTTTTAAACCTGCTACCTCTTCACTTCATTGAGTGACCTTTGGTTCATATATTATGTGAAGAGATAAATAACATTTCCCTATTCACTTTCTCCATGCCATTCATGATTTTATAGACTTCTCTTTTCTTAGCTAAACAATCCCAATCATTTTAATTTCTCCTCATATGGAAGCTGTTCCATACCCTACTCATTTTTGTTGCCCACCTCTGCACTTTGTCCAAATCTAATATATCTGTTTTTGAGATGGGGAGACCAGACTGCACATAATATTCCAGATGTGGACATACCATAAATTTATGCAGTGGTGTTATGCTATTTTCAGTCTTATTATTATCTATCCCTTTCCTAATGGTTCCTAACATTGTTAACTTTTTAGACTGCTACTGTGTATTGACTAGTCAGGGATTGGCAATGTTGGCACATGGGACTGCAGGGCAAGCACCCTTAGCGGCCCCTGCTGCTTCGTTTACCTGGCATTTCACCGACCGCAGCTCCTCTGGCTGCTGTTCGCCGTCCCGGTCCAATGGGGGCTGCGGGAAGCAGCGCGGTGCTGGACGTGTGCCAGCCTTGCCAATCCCTGGACTAGATGTTTTCAGAGAACTATCCACAATGACTTCAAGATCTCTTTCTTAACTGATAAGAGCTAATTTAGACCCCATCATTTGGTATGTATAGTTTGGATTATGTTTTCCAGTGAGCATTATTTTCCATTTGACATTCAATTTCATCTGCCATTTTGTCACCCAGTCTCCCAGTGTTGTGAGATCCCTTTGTAACTCTTCACAGTCATCTTTGACAACTTGATACCCCTTCTAATTTTTATTTTCTCATGCCTCTATGAGGACCAGATGCAGAACTGCCAAAACTGAAAGAGAAAAATCCAGAATGGACCTCAGAACCTTCTGAAATACACTCATCCCTAGTAGTTACTAATGAAATTGGTTACAAATCATGTCCTTACTAGCTGTCTCACTGGAGTAAATGTGACTGCTTCTATAAATAAAACCAGTGTGATTTGGCCCTAGTGTTTTGGACAAGCAGAGAATTAAATTTCAAGTTTCTATCTAAATTTTCTTTTAATAGGGACCTGGTCCAAAATTCATGGATGTCAATGGGAGTTTTTTCCACTGACTTCGATAGTTTTGGATCTGGCCCTCAATCTCACAGCAAACATTAAAGATGTAAAGATGAAAACATTATTCTAAAATATAAGTGAGGACTTTATCTTGTTTCCCAATTGCAATTACTTATGTTGTGGATCACATGCCCTTCATTCTACCCATTTGAAATTGGTTGTTAAGAAGTTATATCTTTGAACATCTAGCTGCACTTCAGCCGAAAGTTTTTCCTTAATAATAATGGGAGGGAAGAATAAAAAAAAATCTTTTTTTCAGAGATACTTAAACCTTTGAACCTTTGAAATGGCATAAATGGGATTTAGCTAGCATGTTAGATTCATTACCCGTGCCTGAGCATATAGAGGAGGCCAAAAGATGTTCTGCAAAAAGATGAAATTGAAGGTTGGAAGGGGAAATAGCTTTTGTGGTAAACAAGTCAAACAGAGCACGGGACCTCCAAATAAAGGAGATGTTATTTTATCATTTTCCATCACCCGGATTAGTCTCTCTCGAGTCAGCTGTGTGTATTTTTTATTGTTTTATTTTCCATCCTGGTCGTGAAGGGCACGTTTATTGTTTAGTAAGCAGAATTAAGGTGGCTGCAGTTTACATAGTCAATGGCAGTCAAACAATAAGGTCAATGTCTATCCCATCCTGGAAAAATTGGGGTTAGAGCAGGTGAAATTATCATTCTATTTTGTTTTTATGGCTCTAATAGAATGCCACAAAGTCCCTGACCCCTGCTGCCACTCATGTCTTACTCTAATAGCAATGTATAACCTTTGACACTCAATTAAAAGAGGAAATAAGGCAAAGAATGGGTCAATATGCATGTTTGGCCAATCTGAGCCTTTGAAGTAAATTCCAAGAGTGCTTCCAAAGGAGTAATAGCCCTTAGTCATTTGGCACACCGCCATTAAAGTTATGGTCAGGGGGAAAAAAAAAACACTGCACCATTTATTTTCTTGGTGACCTTAAGGCTTGTGCATTAAAGCATCCTGCAACACAACAATTCTTATGTACACTCTCTCATTTTTAAAGGTGCATGCTCCTAACTGGCTGAATGGTACAGGATAGATGCATTTGGAATAGAAGGTTAAAGACCTTAATATTTGCATCATTTAATGCAAATGTATTATATAAATAAAGGAGACATGTGGCTTATTGTTTTTCATTTAAGTGCATTGAAAGAATTGGTGTTAAGGATACCTATGAGTGGTGCATATTTTGAGGTGCAGATTTTGATTAACATGTTAATGTTAAAGTAACAGTGGAAGCCAAATAATGTCATAGAGGCTAAAATGGTGTGTAGATCAGTTAGAGAGCTCTCCTCTATCAGTGAAACATGTTTTCCTGCATTTGCAAGGAGATGGACTTTATAATCTGGTTGGCTTCTTCCACCCCTGGATGCTATAATACTGTGTACCAAAAGAGATGTCAGTTGAGAAAGGAGGAGTGAAAATGATTATTCCCATATGGCAATCCCTAATCTGAAGGAACAGACTTCCCTGGGGATAAAACAACTAAACACATCCCAATTTAATTCTGGGTTGCCACAGTATATCATATCATTCTGGATATTTCTAACTGATTCACAGATTTTTAAGGTCAAAAGAGATGATGATGATGAAGGCTAAGATTTTGCTACAGATATTTTTATTACAAGTCCTGAACAGGTCATGAGCAAAAAAGAAGCCGTAATCTGTCCATTATTTTTACTAAAAAATATCCCTGACAAAATGGGGATCCCTACACCCCCTGAAGCCCTCACCACCCACAGTTCTAGGGACCCACGGTGGCCAGGAGCTCAGGGGGGTCCCCCGAATAGCTGAGAACAGCAGGTTACTCCTGCCAACTGCAGCTCCAGGGACCTGCACCAGCTGCAAGCTTGAGGGTTTCAGGGTTTCCCTGTGGAGGTCGGGGCTTGGTAGTTCTCCCATCATTGGCAGTTCTGGGTGCCCCCACTGCTCACAGTGAACAGGAGTTATGGGGTCCCCACACCACCCACAGTGGCCAGGGGATCAGGGGTACCTAACTGAAAGCTCGCGGTCCTGCAAGTGTCGGGGGACCCTGTAGCTCCCAACCACCGCAGGCTGAAGTCACTGAGGTCACGGTCAGTCACAGATTCTGTGACTTCCGCGACGTCCATGACTCAATTATGATCATCCCATCTGACTTCCTGCATAACACAGATAGTAAAACTCCTCTCAGTAATTCCTGCATCAAGTCCATAACTTGATTTAAATACATTACATGATGGAGAGCCCACTACATTCCCAAGTAGATTGTTCTTGTGGTTAATTACATACACTGTTTGAAAATTATACTGTATTTCTAGTCTGAATTTGTCTAACTTCAGCATGTTATAACTTTTTCTGCTAGACTAAAGAGTGATCTACTATCCAAAAGATTGTTCCTTCTCTAAGGCAGCTGAGCTCTAGAAGTATTATTAAAGTCTATTTCAAAGGAGCCCAAAGCCCCATCTTGGAGATAGGGCACCTAAGCATGATGGCAGGAGTGTGCAGGGGAATTTAAATTCCACCACTTTTGGAGGGGCACGCCCTGGAGCCGAAGGAATTTGCTCTGCTGACCATGGCCCTGGGGCCAGAGGAGTTCTTTTCCTCTGCTGATTACTGGGGGGGGAGGGAGTACCCTGCTTATCCCAGCTTGTGCAGTCCCTTATATAGTGGTAATAGGTACTATAGAGAATGAAAGGATACAGACTTATGTGCCATAGTCCTGTGAAAAGATTAATTCAGTGAATTCTTCCAAGCCATTTGAAAAGCTAAAGACAAAACTCTCTGATCAGTGCAGATGTGTTGTATTTGTATTCATTCTGTGCATGTAATTTCCATAAGATTTTTGCACAGGAAACAAGAGACAAGTATATGGGGAAGTTTGCCCCAAGTGCTGAAATTATACCTTGGCCAACTGCTGTTGCAGCAGTAGATCAACTGCCCAGACAGCAAATGTCAAAAAAATGGGATGGGGGGTACCAATATAAGAAAAAGACCCAAAAATTGAGACTGTCCCTATAAAATCAAGACATGTGGTCACCATGGCAGTAGAAGCCAAGATACCGCCTGTGACAAGAAGTAAGTCTAACTGTGGATCATAGGTCTAAAGCTAAATTCCAGTCACTGAGTGAGCGAGAGAGCCCTGCCTGTTTGTCTGACTCTGGTACAGTCATACAAGCCATGTTCTAGATCAGGCATTTATAAGTAACTGCAGATTATAAGCAGCAGATTATAAGTAACTGCAGATTTTGCATCTGTTCTCGCCTCCTTTTCTCTTAAGAAGATAGATTCTATAACACACACACTTCTATCTTGGACACATAAGGCAAACTCAGGCTCCATAGCCTGATTCATACAAAATGCTGGATAAAATCCTAGCCCTGTAAAAGTCAATGAGAATTTTGCCAAAAAGGCCTAAGAAAGTTAGGTATCCAAATCCCAAAGGAACAAACTTTTATGGTTCTTTTGAAACCCTCAGGCTTAATCCTTTGATAAATCAGTCCATTAGACATACTTACTATAGGGGGCTTTATTGCTTTATGGATAATGGGAATGAAATAGATTTGGTATATAACATAACAAAATCAGATATTTAACAGATGCAGTGCTGTCTCTGCTCCACCTACAGAACAGACAGCTACATAAAACAGCAAAACATTAGGAGCAGAAAAATGTCTGGGGGATGGGTTAATTGTATGAGTGGGCTGTGAGATCTTGTGTAGCGGCTTGGCTCACAGGGAAGCACAATGCTCTCCACTGCACAAATTAGTGGGTGATATTTCTATGGCCTGTGTAATGCATGAGGTCAGAATGGTCCCTGCTAGCCTGAAAATCTATGAGGGCCTGATTCAGGAAAGCATCACTATTCAGGAAGAGCTCTGAAGCACTTGCTTAAGTCCCACTGACAAATATATGCATTAGCGTTTTCCTGATTCAGGGCCTAAATCCATGAATAAGTGTTCCCCCATTATTTCCGGGGATATTTAGAATGAGCCTGTCTGTGAGAGTTGTGAAAATCAAATATCTTAGTTATGGAGACTGGAGGAGAACTGACGCAAGAGAAACCAAGAGCCTGTGTGTAATCAGTCAGTGTGGAAGGTCAAGAAGAATGGAGTGGAGTGATTTCAGTTGTTTGCTACTCTCAGCTTTCTCAGTCCTAATTGCTGATCTTTTGTGCCAGAGAACAGGCAGTCACTTGGTGAAGAAATAGGGCAAAGAATCCCATCAAGCTTAGCAGAGGTCAACTGAATTGAAACTAGGGTTTCAGCAGGCTGGGTATCAAGAGAATTATTTGGTGTATTTAGCACCACAAACACCTTTGCAGAAAGGGAGGCAACCTACTCTATGGATTCTAGCACACACTCATTCTGTGCCCGGCACTGACTGGTTGATATCAAATTGCAAGAACGAAAAATGCTCTAAGTTAGCTTGTCACCACAGCTATCTTTAACTGATGAGAGGTGTGAAACATTTGTGCTCAGATCACATAAGACTGCAATAACTCCGAAGTTCTATTTGTCAAAAGCACTTCCACTGCCACTGCGGAGAGCAGGGATGTGTTTGTGAGTTTCAGACTAAGAAAAGAAAAAGAAAAAATATTCATTTTTAATTAAGCAAAAAAGAACTGCCTTGCAATTGCTTCCTATTTAAAACAATAATATAATGGAAGACAAACAAGAAAGTTAGCTAAGTTTGTAATAAAGTTTAAGCACCTCGATCATATCCCTTCTAACCTCTCTCCATACCAGGTGAACTAATCCTAGTTTCTACAATCTCTCATCACAGGAACTCAAATTTTAGCTAGAGAGCCATCAGCTTCAATCCCCACAAACAGTCCAACCAGGGGCATCTTTACTTTCAGACACCTGGTAAGAGCCATGATCTAGTAGCCCCACTAGTTCTGTTATCTCTGGAGGGAAAAGATTAGGACCCAGATCCATAAGTAGGCACATAAATAGTGGTCTGGTTTTCAAAGGCGCTGAGGCGATAAAGCTTTCATTGGAGCCCACTCCATTTCAGAGCCTAAGAATATTTTTGAAAATCTTAGTCAAAAGGCAACATTTTTATTCTCTTCGTCCTTAACTGCTTTTCGAGTCCCCATATTGGTCAGGCAGGCTACACAGTCAACCATCACCCACACAGCCCTTTTCACTTCTACAGATTATAAATAATTCTTTAGTCATTTATTTGCAGCTTGTTTGTTGTTCATTATTCAAGCAGCTCTATTTATTATTGTGAATATTAATATGCTAATAGGCAGTAAGCAACTGCATTAGTTTGTTCTAAACCAGCTTAGAGCATCATTCAGCTTTGACAAGAGTTTCTGGAAGTCACGTCCCGGGGATGGAATTAAGCCCCTGGAATGTGACTCACAGATCTGGATCAGCTCTCAGCCTATTTAATGGACTGATCTAAAGTCCACTGAAGTCAATGGAACTTTCTGTTGGCTTTGGATCAGGCTCCATAATGTATAGTCCCCCTCTTGCCCATGGTGGACATGGGTATTTTGAAAAATGAAATTATATTGGCAAGTATAATTATATTTTCTCTTATGGCCTTCTTAGAGAGGATCATTTGAACTGCAACATTTGTGAACCACAGGGTGAGCTAAGAACACAATGGCAGACTTTCTTCACTTGCTATATATGGATGGCAATCAGACCTTTAATATTATTTGAGGCAGTTTTCTAAACTCTATACCCATGACTGAAGACGGAAGTTTAGAAGGAAAGTGCTATTTCAACTTTAATTATATCACCATCACCATCCTCAATAACAGTCACGTCTACAATCAGGAGAGAAGGGAGGGGTTGAAGAGTGGAATATATATTACTCTTATGTAATATATAATCCAAATTAGATGTTGTTCTGATGATATATTAAACCATGCATCATCAGAACCAGTTGTCACTCTAATGATGTATTGGTATAATAAATCACAAAGCTGGGCACATCAATAAAGTATTACT
This sequence comes from Sternotherus odoratus, assembly GCA_032164245.1. Lineage (NCBI taxonomy): Eukaryota > Metazoa > Chordata > Testudines > Kinosternidae > Sternotherus > Sternotherus odoratus. The sequence continues at coordinate 15,623,954 of JAVMKO010000007.1, read as the reverse complement.
CAAAAGAGCATAGTGTCCACCTGACAAGTGGTCCAGCATAAAAACCAGACAAAAAAACAAACAAACAACAACAACACAAAGCTGTATACTGGAAGCAATTTCCCTATGGCCAAGTAGTATTTCAGAACTAGACCCTCTATCTGTGATAAAAGGCTGTATTTAGGCAGAACTCCCACTGAACTGAATTAGAATTGAACAGGCTGCAGTACCAGGCTCTGTGTCCCCCTAGGGCTGCTATTTCTTGCACTGCAGCCCCAGTTGTGGAATGTTGTTTTATACAACTTAAAAGTAATGCCAAGCACATAGTTCAAAGTCGCAAACAGAGTTGGTCATAGAATCATTGACAGAACCGTATTCCATCAGAATATACCATTCTGTTGAAATCAAAACACTTTCTGAAACTGGGTCCATTTCACCATAATTTTGTTTTAGAAAAAGAAATGGGGGGGGGGGGTAGAGTCCAACCCTGATGAAACATCCCATTTTGATATTTTTGAAGTGAAACATTTCAATTTTTCATTTCGAAATTACCTTTTTAAAAATGTTGTATTATATTATGTATGGTAATACGCAATACAAAGTAAAGAAAGTCAGCAACAAAATTAAATAGTTTGATTTTGAAAAAAAAGCTATTCCAAATTTTTCTTTATGGGGAATTTTGAATTTTTTGGTTTTTGTTCCAATTCAGAGTAAAGCCAAATCTGGAAATCCATCAAGAAACAGAATTACCATTCTTTAACCAGCTGTAGAGGTCTCAGGTAGAGCTGGTCAAGAATTTCCCATCAGATTTAGTTTTTCACAAAATCAAAATTTTCTACCCAATGATCATTCAACTACAGGGTGTGTGCAAAAGTGGCTTTAAGTTACCTTGGTGCTCCACTAATTACAGAGTCACTGCACACAGGACTGGTATTCTGGTTTAAGCTACAGCACTCTAAAGGGCCATCACACAACAGCCAGGTCACAGGGACACCTCACTCACACCCTTTTCCCAATGGAGGGGAATGGGAAGTGGCATATAGCCGTCACATTACTTCTACACTGTGTTGTTGGGATCCTCCTGTTGGCAAGCCAAGTCAGCATTTTTAGGGAAATTCGGTGCCAGTTGAGAATAGGCACCCCAACACTTTAGATATGTACTTTGGTAGCTGGAGAAGCAATATGTGGAGAAAAGGGGAAACTTTATTATCTACAAAAGGAGAGAATAAATTCTAAATAAAATTAACCCAGTGTGTCCGGTAGTACTTCAGGCTCACTCAGTCAAATCAAAAGACAAATACTTAGGGTCTTAGTCTGCTCTCTTCAAAATCAATGGCAAAATGTCTAGGGTTAGATCCTTCTGTGGCATAAACCAATGTAACTCTGCTAACTGAAATGGTACTATCCTGATTTACACCAGCTGAGAAATCACTGTCTTTAGTAGGTGCAACATGAAGTCATGGAAAGTGTGTAACATTGAAGACTAGATCAAGGAGAACTTTGAGCATCTTCAGAAAAGCAGGTAATGAAATTAACTTGAGAGAGATACTGCAGTAAATATCTTCAGAATCATTGTTTAAGATATAAAATTAATACAAGCATTAATTACTTCTCAGAAGAAAGATTTTTCCCCTTTTTGAGGTTTCATTTTAAGATCCAATTATAAAGAAATGCAATTTTAATTATAATATTGATTTTACTTCTTTGCCAGAGCACAGTTGATTCAATTATTTCTAATTATGTGAACAATGCAAGCAGGCTAATTTTACAGACCCTCTGACCACTAATTTCAAAATACTTTTCTACAGAGCCAACTTGTAGTGGTGTAGTCAACCTTCTGCTAAAAATGGCAGAAAGGGTTTGGGTCGTCACGAAAAAAACGAGATGATGTAATGTTCTCTGTGGAAGAATCTGAAAATAGGTTTAAATCAGGTTTCTAGACCTTGCAGAAGAAACAAAGGAAGTAAAAGGATCAAGACAGAGCAAAATCAATGATGGGAGAACTTTACAAGTTTCAGATAAGCACATAAAAGGTTCTTTCTGCAGGGGCAAGGAGAGGCGGCATAGTCTCTAGTTGATAGGGCAGCGGACGGGAACTCAGGAGGCTTGGGTTCCATTTCCACCCCTACAAATGACAACAGCTCTAGTCAATTCACCTCTCTGTGGTTCTGTTGCCCCTCCACCTCTTTGTCTGTGTGGTCTATGTAAGCTAGTAAGTTCTTCAGGACTGGCTCTTGCTGTGTTTGGGTTGAATCCCAATCTCAGTTGAAGGCGGTAGGCAATACTATACAGACTTAAAAATTGCACACGCCTGCTACAGGCACAGTTGTGACCCTGATTCCCTCCAGGAGCACGGCAGGCAGTGTTTGCACCCATTCCTGGCAAGGGTAGCTTTATCTTATGGCAGACGCCATATAAGCATTGCAAGGTAGAATTCACAGACCTGCTCAGACTGGTTAGTCAATTTTCAATCCCCTGTCAATGCTGTCCACTTTTGAGGCTGCAGTGGTCAGCTGCACTGCACATTGATCACTGGGGTCCATAAGCCCTGGATCAAACTGGCATCAGCCAGCAATAACCAGGGGCTCTATTGAGCCATGAGTGTTTCTCTGAATTGGAGCTTAGTCACACCAATAAAAATGAGAACAGTGTTTTTAGGGTAGATTAGACCACCTGCTTCCTATTAGAACTAGAGGATTAAAGGAAGGTAAAAATCCATTTAAAAACAAAAAGCGAAAGCAAACTTTTTCAAAACAGAACTGTTGGACTCAGGTGTGCAGTTGAGATTTGGCTGAGTTGTATTTTTCTCCAAATTGGTTCATCTGTCTCTTCCAAACATATTAACAATATACTCTTATGGTATTATTGCTATTACAGGGAGATTATCAAAGCAACACACATGCGTGCACACACACACACACACACACACCATTTAATTTCACTGCAACTACTGCATTGCACTCAAGGCACCTAACCCATATGACTAGATAGCAAGGTGTCAAAGAGGATTTATATTCTCCCATTAATGTTAATAGAAGATGTATGTCTAAATCCAAATACTGATCTGAAGATCTCAGCCATGGCATTCTGCTTTCCTATGGCACTGCAAGATACTTGGGTCACTTCTATAATGATTCTTATTGCTACCTGTTATTATTCAACATTATACAATTAACACTAACATACCGGGTGAAATCTTGGAAGCCACATGGAAGTCAGTGGAACAAGTCAGGATTTCACTATAGTCTCCATCCCAAGAAGCTTACAATCTAATGCATGGACATATAAAAGACAGGATCCTAGTGGGAAAAGCAGAACTGTAATGGTTCTGCTGTTGTCTTTGAAAACTTACTAGACCATCTTTATTCATTGGCAATTTTTAAATAAATCCAGAGTATATTGTTTATGCTAACAATAACTAAGTACTGCTGCATAGGAAGGAGAAATGGGGAGAGCAAAATTAGTTTCTTGAATTAATTAAAAGATAACATTCACAGAGGAATGGGCCAGTGCCACAAATAATTATCACTTGAGATTACACAGTCAAAAAGGCCAATTAAGCCACCAAATATAGCTAATGAGAAATCTTAATTGATCATTTTTCATGCTCTCGGATTAATCTGGCATTTTATCCTTAGTTCATCACAAATACAAAATCACTTAGTTTGCTGCCTTCATGTACGTTGACAGTTGCACAAGCATTGGTTTATTCAGAGGCCTAGCTTTGGGGAGAAGTGGTTTGTGTGTGTCCAGAAGGAGGATCCTGCATGATATTCCATCATCACCTTGACCGATCAGCCCTCACAGAGAAAGCACCGATCACAGACATGTTGCTCTAGCCAGTCCTTCAACTACCTGCTGGGCCAGCAGCCTAGAAATCCTGAGCAATCTGCCAACTGTAGCCTCCCAAGCAGCTGGGATTACAGGTGCACACCACTGTAATGGGTTATTCCATCATACACACTCATTATATGGATATAGGGCTTGAATAAGTGCACAGTACAGTAGCTTATCAGGGTATATTTTTAAGATTTTGTGTAAAATTTGAAAAGGCCTAAGGTCTTAGGAGCCTAAGTCTACTTTAAAGTGACTTTGGCATTTTGCATCTTAAGAGTCATTGAAAGTTAATGGGACATAGGAGCCTAACTCATTTTTGAAACTTTCACCCATCCTTTCACAAATTGCTGTGTACGTTTGGGGAGGACAAGCTGTAAGTTTCATACAAAACAAAGAGGCTGAATCCCTGCCACAAGTGCGAAATGGAACACAATCTTAACTGTAGAGTTAGCAGCAGCACCTCTCTAATATAATGTGTATGGCAAAGTTGCCTATTAAATTCACCAATTTAAGAATTCTTAACTGGCAGCATGAAGGCAAAATTACTGAAGTTGGTATAAAAAATAAATTTTGGCATTGAACCCCCCCCCCCCAAAAAAAACAAAAAAAACTCAGCAGGTCTGCCCCACCCCTGTCCAATTGATTCCTACACTCCGTAATAACTCTTTACTTTAACATGGGAAACATCTGGAATTAAAAGTTCTGCTTTCTAATTGCATCTCATTGTATCTCTATGCTGTACTTTATCAGTTCTTTTCGTATCTCATTCATTCAGATGTTCAAAGGCTGAAGTGTGTCTAATTTGCTATTTTCAGGCACTAATTGCAGGCTTCCTTTAATTGCAAAATGGACAACATCAATGTAATGACAGTCATCTTGTTTTGGGTCACAAGGCTACTAATGCTCTAGGCTGTAGAACATGTCCCTTCATTATGATTTAATGTTATTTTAGCAGGCTTTACATTTTATTTTCAGGTGCTAATTTGTGCCTCCTTGAGACTAAGCAGTGGAAATGTCAGTCATGGCAGAAACAATCTTGTTTGTTGACTATTGTTCTGGGAACCTCTGCCCCTATTTTCATCTCCACTATGAACAATTTTGCAGTACATATGTTGTTCTATCACAAGGAAATAATACGAGTTTGTTCATACAAGGACAAATCCTGGCCCTCCTTCCACTGCCATGGAGAACCTTGATGCACCAGAAGTAATGTGGTCCTAGGGGTGCATTCCTACTAGATACCGAGTGTCTTCAACTCCCACTAATTTCAATGGGAGTTGAGGGTCCTAAGCACCTTGTGGGATCGAGGCCTTGTTGCACAGAGGGGGCTAGATTTGAAGTCTTTAGTGTAGGAACTGTGGATTTCCTACATGATACAAAGCTCTGCTCTGTGGGGACTCCCTGAAGCCCAACACACATTGTAAAATCCAAGAGGGTAGATACCATATTTGCAACTGCAAGGCTCTATTGGCCATTTCTCCCCTGTCAGTTTCAGAACCAATGATGCTTGCTTAGCCTTGAAGTATCTGCAAAGACATGAAGATGGCAGAGGAATGAGTTTCCAGAAGCAATAGAGGATCCTCTGTATCAAACTTCATTACTCAGATTTGTGGGAGGAATAGACCCAGACATCTTCTCAAGCAGGTCCAGATACTAGACAGCTGCTCCTCTCTTGCAAACCACATGATGTTCACCTGATAGAGACAGCGCTTCCTCCACATCAGAGCTGTAAGCTATGTTTGTCAAGCATTTCTGCCTAGAAGCCTCTCTGCTCTTTATCCTCTCCCCACCACACACACCATGACCACATCCTAAAGACAACAGCAGGTAGAAACAGCCAATCCCTTCTCACCCTGTGAGATCAGACAACAGAAGTACATACTGAAACTTGCTACATCTATCAATGATGGCTAGTGCTTCTAGCTAGGATACATTAAGACAATTTTCAATGGGTAAGTTTAATCTTTCCTATCTATAACGTGTATTTAGCTGTAGTGAGCAGAAAGCATGGTGCCAATTTGGAATGTTCATATTCTGTTTACTGAGAAGTGGGGGCAAAGAAATGTCAGATGATACATTTTCAATGACCATTTTTTAAAATAAGCAGCTTATTGCTGTGAATCTGGTGAAATATATCTAAAAAATTCAGTTTGGATGCATTTAGAAAAGAATGGGTTTTAGTCCTTCTTTAACTGCTAAATTCAACACAATCTTTACTGCACTGTCATGTCTGGCTTTTCCATACCATTCTAAAATGCCTATGCACTACGCCAAGTGGAGATGGAAGTAGCCAGGTTTGACCTGCAGTGCAGCATAAGGATCTCTATACTGGGTTTTCATAGTACAGATAACTATGGTGTCAGTAGGCGGGAGTGCCATGCTGAAGCACCAAAGCAAGGTGTAAGGGAGAGTGGTCAGATCTTTCTGCTGAGTGGGAGTTAGTGTTGGTTTAGATGAGAGAAGCCAATATTCTTGCTGCACTCGATGGTTAGGGTGCCAGTGATCTGCACCCTCTAAACTCTTTGGTCTTCGGCTTCTCCCATCATGTTTGCCTGCTGCAGCCTGATGGCAACACAACTCATTGGGAAAGGACACCTTTGTCCATGCCGCTTGGATGACACAGAAACTTTGTGCAGAAATTCTTTACTTTTGGACATCTCATTAGCTTCTCCCTTTGGGGACATTTACATAAAGTTACTCACACAAACAGGCATCTGAACTAAAGCAAGATTTATTAAAATAGAGAACTGAATTTAAACCAGACCCTTTTGCTTAATGCGTCCAGAATGATTAGTCCCATAAGATAAATTATATAAGGCATGCTCAGCTTATTTAGAGAGAAAATGTGAATTTCTAATGTCTCCTGAAAGGAAACTACTTTCTCTGACCTCATTGGTCACTTCGAAGCCTCATTTGCTATACACATGGCAATTCCCTGTTTTCCTAATTAGTTTTCTGAAGACAGAGAGATGCAAGAGGGGTTGGTAAAACATTCACCATATTCTAGGCAGAGAAACTCCAGACTCTTCGGAGAGGCTATCCATTTCTTCAGTGAATTCCAAGGTTTGGAATGAGCACATGGATTGCGGACTCATCAAAGCTATGGAAAGTGGATGCTATACAGTTATTTCTCTACTGTAGTGTCACAGTTTCAGAGCTAATTGCACCTTTGTCCCCTTCCTGGTCTCTCTGAATGCAACCCCTCAGGTGTTTGGTCTTTTGCCCGTATGCCTCTCATGATTCTTACACTCTTAGAGCAGGATTCTGGTATATCACCTTGTATGCATCAACTGCTTACCTCTCTGCAGGACCAAATGGGGTTCAGGCACCTACATTTCCTCCCTGTGGGAACCTGTGATTGTGTCCAACGATCTTCTTAATATTAAGTATTTTTATTTCACAGTTGGAACAAAGCATTAGAGAACAATGGATTTGGTAATAAGACCCAGAGCGCCCATTCACAGCAGAGTGGGGACCTGTAGCTTCCCCACTATGCTCTTGAGGCCACTCTCGCCGTAGAGGTGACTTGGCCCTCTAGCCAAACTCCTTCAAAGCATTGCCCTTCTGTGCTGACAGAGTCCTTTATTCAAGTACGATACAAAACACCCAAAGGTCTTCAGCCCCCTGTGCTAAGCCTTCAGTATCTTCCTTACAGGTGGACTCCTAGTGGCAATGGCCACTGCCAGTGAAACACTGTGGGTTGGTTTTGATTGGGAGGCATGGCATGTAAAACAGCTCTAAAACATTTTTTGTAATAATTAGCTATAGCTGACCCTAGGATTCCTTTTCTGGGGGGAGAGGCTGCTGGAGGGCCAGTTGCTCTTCTTCTTCATCTTGGCAATGGCCTCCCTACCTGTTTCACTGTCTAACCACTGGCTCCGGGCTCCAGTACACCCAACCATCCAGGTCAGCTCTACCCGTCTACCAAGAGCCTTTGGCAGCCAGTTCTAGCTTGAAGACAGCTTCTTACCCCCCACTGGAGCAGACTGTCTGCTCTCCTTCCCAGCCATCTGCCTGTTGCTGGGTTTTCCTCCTCTGAAGTCCAACAATGAGTGCAAGCATAACAGGGCACAGCTAGCTGACCAGGGCCTCAGGCCTCCTAGTCCATAAAAGGGCAGACCACCCTGCCACAGATTTTAAAAGAGAACAGCCTACATGATCTGTAGTCTCACCCAATCTTATGTTTCCCTACAAGCTGAGTTAGATGGGCTTTCCTCAAGTTACAGGAACAAAACACAACCAATTTAAGTTCTCCTAGGAAGCCCAGATCCGTCTGAGCATCTCTTGGTCTCTCCAACCCACCTGTTCAAACTGGTTTGTGTGCTCTTCAAGCAGTGCAGGGTAGAGTTATTAAGCCTACTCACTCAGCCATAGTTTCTTAATACCTGTCAAGTGTAAACTTTTAGGCCCAGATCATCGAAGGCATGTAGGCTCTTAACTTCCACAGGAAGGTCTTAGGTGAGTTTTAGAAAGTGACTCCTCTGTTTTTCCCTAAGTGGATGGGTTCTGCTACCCAAATGGTCCCCTTGGGTGAAATACTCCGGAATGATGTGGAACACCACGCTAGTGATAGATCCAGACACAATGTTAAAGATCACCACTTCACTTGTTACCGATATGGACATATTTAGGACTGCCTGTTCAAAAGCAGCACACAAACCCAGAGTGTAACCGGAATGTCCCATTACATCATCACCTGCAAGAATGGAGAGGAAAGAAAAGGAAACCAATCTTCGTCTTCTTGGATGGTTCACAACATTCACTTGCTTTCGGTGTTATTACGGAATACATGTTTAAGGGCTCCCTGCTTGTCTTTTTGGAAAGATTACCTGCTCAATGTAACTCCAAGGATTGCTCATGCGTTAATCAAGGTTCTTGGAACAGCCCAGACAACAAAGTACGTACGCCACAGCAGCCTGAGGCAGGCAAAGAGTCAGCTCTTTCCCTTTCTTGGCCGGGTAGCACAGGTTCAGCAAGAGCACCAGCTGGGGGTCCCACTGTTGTAATGTATAGCTCAACCAAAACAGAAAATCCAGGACAAGACTGAAAAGAAGCCTGTTACCCAATTCCCCAACATAAAATACTCAAAGATTTATTTTCATACTAGCTTGTTTTTCCTACGTAGGAAAAAACCACCCAGAGTCCTCATGTTTTTTGAGAAACTAAAACTAAAACAATCAAACACCACATATACCAAAAGAGTCAGATTGTGGCAGGTGCTGGCAACTGGCACTCTCCCGAAAGCATGTGCCAAACACATGTAGTACAGGTGGGGCTGCCACATTTGGTTGGACATATTCCTGGAGGCTTCATCACATGACAGCCTTCAATTAAAGATGAATCTTTAATTCCCAGAGACTCCAGGACAATCCTGGGACAGAGCTGGAAACTTTCTCATCACAACGTATGGATCAAGAGCTCCACAGAGGTTGTTGTTTTGTTTATTCACAGTGGGTCCTGAGCAGGCAAAAGCCTCTACACCACATACCTTGGCAGATTTTTCTTCTCAGGGGCAAAAATTATCTGCATGGGGCATCATCCTGGGGATGCTGACAGACAGACAAGATATGCATGTGAATGATGCTTTTGAAGTGATTCCACTTAGGGCACTTTTGTAACCCATTTGTGCACTGAGCCAGACTTTGCCTCAAGACACTGTAGGCAATGCCTACATGTGCCAAGTTCTTACTGCAGTGAATGAAGCCCAACATACTAATTTGGAGACAGAATATGGCTCATGGTCTCTTTCTGACAGTCTGATGAAGAGGCTAAATCTTGCCTAATATTTCTCATGTTTTTAATTTTGCTTACAATACTGCCACTTCTATATCCTTGTGCCTGATCCTCCTAGCACTGCACACAGGGCTGGTGCAAGAATGTTTTGCGCCCTAGGCGAAACTTCCACCTTGTGCCTCTCCTCCCTCTTATTTTCCTTTATATGAAAGCATTTGCTTAAAAAAAAGACTGAGTTTTGATATAGATGTTGCGTATATCCAAATATAACAATCCTCCTCTACATGACTTACATATTTAAATGTATCCCATAACACCCAATGACATACTTATGAAGGCTGGCTGGGAATTTTCCATTTTATTTAAAAAAATAGGTTTTAGACTAAACAAACTTTTTCACAAAAAGGAGCCTACCTTCTACAGAAGATTTACTATTCTGTACCTCCCCCCAAACAAACAGACAGATATACAATAAACTTCTAAGGACAATGTCAAGTAATTTTCTGTAGGTTTAGTGTTTGATCTACCTTAAAATTATTGCCATCTGAAAAGCGGGGAGTCGGGGGGCCAAACGGGGCAGGAGGCTGGGGCCTGGGGGAGCAGCGGCCCCGCTTGGGGTGCTCCGCAGGGTGCTGCACTGGTGGTCCGAGCTGACATGGCTGCTTGGTGCTGCTTTGTTCCTGGAGCCGGCCTGAGCCGGGCAGCAGACAGAGCTGGGCACCCCACACTGAGCCCTGCAGCCGGCCGCATTGGGCGGGTGTCCCCCAGGGCTCCCCGCGCCAGCCACCCTTACCTGCTCTCCCGGTGCCAGATGCACATTCAATGACGTTTCTCTTTTCTTTATTCATTTGTTTTCCAGCAATAGGGTAAAAAAAAATTGGGCACCGCTTTTTGGTGCCCCCAAATCTTAGGGCCCTAAGCGGCCGCCTAGTTCGCTTAGTGGCTACACCAGCCTTGACTGCACAGTACTAATCACCAGGTGTGTGCCCATGCAATAAGTTACATGCCCAGGAAAAAGCATCTGGATTACACCTTTCATTTGTCCTAAGAGTGCTTTGAGCATGGGATATTCGAAAGCACTTGCCATTAATGGGAACAGAGTTAAGCCAAAATCAGTGGTGAGCACTTCTGAAATCCCATCCTGAATGACTTTTGCCAGGGGGTTTTCCATTTCCATTAATGCATTTTTAATGTATTTATTTATTTTGCTTTTAGTGGTGGGAACCCCTACCTGGGCAGTCATTTAAAGAACAGTCCAAAGACTTTTAAATAAAAAACTTTTTGCTGCAGAAAAACTTCCTGCCCAAACTTCCCATTCCTTAAGTACGACCTTACTTTTATACTGCGTGATGTCTTTTGATTGCAGGAGTCATTATCATGTCATCTCTGATATTAATGTTTGGAATTCCAGGTACTGTAATGGGCTCTACCTAATGCTTTCATTAAAAAAAAATCCATAAAGTTAGCCAATCAACAAGACAAATAGTATGCAGCCTATTTTTTTTTCCTATTAACACCCTTGCCTTACTCAACTTGTTCATTTATCCTTATGTTTTAAAAGGAGCTCTTAATTACTTCCAGTCCCATTTCAGTTGTAAATGCATCTTTATTGCCATTCTTTCATCAGAATAAATCCTCTGGCCTATTCAAAGAGCTGACACTTCACCACTGATTTACAAGTGACCCATTTTTATTAATCAGATGTTTGCCCTGGCTTTGTTGTACCTGTAATGCTCTCTCTGATAACTGTTGATGAAGAGCCCCTTTTCCACCTCCTCGCAAAGATGCATATTTTGCATCAATTCACTGTTTGTCAAATGCCACCTTGCAGGAACAATATCAATTTTTTCCTGACAAAAGCCTGAAGTAAAAAAACAATACCAGAAAATAATATTAAAGAAACGAGGCCTGATCCTTTTGCCCTTACGGGAATAATTCTATTGAATTCAGTGAGACAACTCAGGGGTAAGACCGCAGGCTTATGCCCTTGTATTGAAATTACTCTTAACATTTCTTCTAACAGTCAGGCTGGGAAGCAGGGAAGGGAGAGGAAAAGACAGAACTGATGAGTGGGAGATTGCCAGGGCCACAAAACAGGGAAAGAGGACTTATTTACACTGGCAGAACTCAAGAAAACCAACTGCACCAGGCCCCAGTACTCAACATGGTCTTAGTTGTGGGACAGAGGTAGGGGATGAATTTAGCCCTAAGTGAGAAAGCGATGGAAAGCTTCCTGTAGCAGTGCTGATGAGTCACGCCACCTGGTCATGCTTCCGACGACTTTTGCTGCACTGCGGATCGGATGCTTGCCGCGCATGCAGCCTTGCCACTGCCGATGGGCCAAGTGAGGCAAGGGAGATGACGAGACGGGGATAAAGAACGAGTTGTGTTTGAAGGAGAGTAAACAGAAGGGAGGAAAAGGGTAGATGTTTGGTACTTTTCTTCCTAAATGCTTTTCTTTGAGAATAGGAACTCACGAGAAGGCCAAGAAATGAGGATTTCTTGGTCTGAAATACATGGGAGTTGATTCCAGCAACTGTCACTTTCAAAGAAATGCTCTACAGACACCAGCTGAGAATCTACTCTGCTACCAGTGCAGCTCCAATCACGTCAGAGCTATGCTAATCCACCATCTTAGGTTCTGGCCTGTTACAAATAGCAGGTGATGCCAATAAATAAAGTATTAGAAAAAATTTATAACCTTGACAGGTTAAGTCAGAAGGACTGCAGCCATCATATGTAATGTACATCTCTATTAGAGTTCTGACAGCCAGTTCAACACCATTTACACCATCTGGACTTCTGAATCTTTCCTACTTTATACTCTAGCACGTCACCTAACCTGAGGCACTATTAGAGGCACACTACGAATCAGTCCTGGCTCTCCTATACTGCAGGCCGCTATGAAAAAATTAGTTTGTTGTTGGAAGTGATCCACATCTGGTATTCTACTGTATTTCCCCCACTGTACCGAACACAATGTTTTCATTCACAAGCTTCACCGATTGAATCTGGACCTTCACAGGGCAGGTGAGGTCTGTTTTTTAAAACTGTGTTGTTGATTCACATTGAATCAATTTGTATTTTGGATTGATTTTCCAATGGCTGCCACTGAAAAGCTCACCTTTACCACCTATCACTGCACATTGTGGTAATGTGTTTATCAGCCAGCAACATCGCTCCTCATCTAATAAAAACTAGAATACATCAAGCTCGAGTCTTTGTTTGCTCCTTACAAGCTTTAAATGCCCATTCTGAATTTGCAGACTAACACTGAAGAGTCAAAGGGGTGCCTGAGACAAAAAGGATGTGCCAACTAAATGGGGGAAGGGGGAAGTTGAATGGCATTTCACCTGCTGATCCTTACAGTGTAAACAAAGGAAACTGCTATGCAACTAGTCTTGCAAACGCTATTTAGCTCAGGAAAGCGCACAAGATTTTATTGAGCTGGTGATGTTGTCGTCTAGCCTCTCAAAAAGGTAATGAAGTGCTGTGAAAAATCCTGACTTAGTACATGGACCATTATGATCTAAACAGTCATCACCCAGGCACACCTTCAAGTCTTGCAGGACAAGAGAATGCCTGCAAGCTTCTCGTTGCCCTCATCAGTCATTGGAAAGGCGAACGCGGATGAGTTGGACATGTACCTCAAATTAAGGAGCCTCCGAATCTGTAGCACGTTGCTTATAGCATGAAAACTAATACATTGTAGCTTAGGAGTCCCAGCAACATAACATGGAGAGTACTAAAAACTTTTTCCTGCACCACTTTTTTCCCTGGAAAATGTATTCAGTGTAATCGACAGGGGCATATATTGGAGCCCCCATTCCCCCCCAAATTATGTTATTTAACCAGATTTTCAAACATAAGTACATGTATATATGAGTGTTTTATGTATGCAAATATTATTAATGTACACAGAGTTAAGGAATTTATAAATGTACATGGCCAGTTCATAACCTTGGGCTGGCTGATCTTGCAAACTTTTATGTATGGTATTTCAGTGGACTATTCAAATCCTTATTTGCAGACCCTTATCCCCATTTGAACATGCAGGTGCACAATTTGTACACACTCACTTAGTTCTGTGGTTTGAGCATTGGCCTGCTAACCCAGGGTTGTGAGTTCAATCCTTGAAGGGGCCATTTAGGAATCTGGGGCACTATTCTTTTGGATGATTTAGTTGGGGATTGGTCCTGCTTTGAATAGGGGTTGGGCTAGATGACCTCCTGAGGTCCCTGCCAACCCTGCTACTCTATGAAAACATTAAAGTGAATCAAAACACAAGTGTGAGATCCCAGAACAACCAATCAGAGGTATTAGGGCTCCAAATCAGAAAATACAGGGACTTGAACTAGGATCTCCCATATGCCTAACTACTGAGCTATTGCCTATTCAAGGGTGGGTCATCTTCTCGTGTGTGTAGTTTTTGGTTTTTGTTAAAATGAAAATCATCATAAAGTCTTGTTTTCATTCCAATACGGAATAAAAATGAAATTCTGAAACCTTGAATGTTCCCCCCCCCCAAAAAAAAAATGGAGTTCTTGTTTTCTGGCCAAATCACTGACTACAGTTCAGCCATTAATGTTATTATTATAGTTATTGCCAGCTGAAGGCTGTTTCCTAAACTGTGTGGAATGAATTAGTGTTCTCAGCCCAGCTCAGAGCGAACAATATGAAACATCATGAAACTCCACTACCTTTAGCACCCTTTGTTGGCTCCCACCTAAGGGAGACAGAGATTAAACACTCTCAGGCACTCCTGTCCCAAGAGAAAATCCCTCTGAATCAGAGTGAGAAAAGGACGGGGGAAGCTTGCAGTGCTGTGGACCCATGCCACAGAACCTGTTTTGGAGACAGAAGATTTAAGTCTTTTGGGCTGTCAATCTGGCACCTTTAATGAGCATGATATTCTTGTAATGAAATGTGTCAGCAATATTATGCTCTTAAAATCTAATTTATAAGAAGCTGAATTAAATTCATTTCTGACATAGTTACAATACAAAGGCTAGTTGCTGATTTGAAGTCATTTGCTATTCCTCCTCTTTTTTCTGACAGTCCTCCTACTGGATATTCAGCATCCAGTTATATGATCTCAATGGCAATGCTTATCTCAAATACTCAGTATGTAATTGCAAAAGAAAAAGCCCACCTCTAAATGCCATAATATTGTCATTCATACTTTATGAACTTTTAGCAATGTATGGAATGACTGAGTTGTTTCTCCCAGAAGTTTAATATGTATTAGAGTTTATTTTAATTTTACCACATGTATAACGTTTGTTCAAATCAATTAAGTTACAGACTAAGTATTCAAATGTCATTTCATTATCATTAAAGTCAACATTCTCAGCAATATGCATTTATGAAGGCAATGAGACTTAATATGAACCCTTAATAATGATGGAGATTGCTTTAGTGGCATACAGTCCATTAACAAAGAAATCTTAGAAAAGGTTTAAAACAGCTACAGAAGACATTTTCAGACATGCATAGTAAGGATTTTTAACTTGATAGACATTTGACAGCAAAGCTACAGACTTTTGTAACGTGCAAACCTTCCTAGAAATATAATAAAGAACAAAGATTTTAGGGTCGGATCCAACACCCAGCAAAGATAATAGAAAGACTACATCTGCCTTCAATAAGCATTGGACAAAGCCCTTACGTATTAAGGCTCTGATCTTACAAACAGTTACTCACATGAGTAAAGTGTCTTTGCAGGATCAGGCCCTAAGCACACAGCTGTGGGCTTATGTGGGTAAAAACTATCCCTACATATGTGATTCCAAGGAGGAATGGATATCTATTTAGCAATACTAAAATATTAAATACCCTTTTTCAAATGCTATGGCTCTAGATAAGATGTACCAATGCTTATCTCTACCTTTAGATTTCTATATAGCATACCTATGTATTGGAATTCAGTGGTTGTGTTTAGTCTTTCTTCTGTGTTAGAATTGATTGTCAATATAGTCACTATTTTGTTCTCTGGATTTTCACTAATACCTTTTCCGCACAGGAATAATTATTCTTTTTACCTTTGTAAAATAAAATCTCTCTCTTCCAAGCAGTAAACTCTGTGGGTGAGATTTTTTTTTTTTTTAAAAATAAGGGGATCAGGCACCTCAGACAGTTGGGTGCCCAACTGCCATTGAGAGTAAATTGGAAGTCGTTGTCTACTTCTGTAGGAATTTTTTTGACAATCCTGCCCTTTATATATTGTGTGGATGATCTTCATTTCTGTGAAGACGAGCTCCACTAGATATGCACATCACTAAACACCTCGAAATAGGACAGGAGATTTTAATGGCTCATAAGTCTCACAGGGATCTTCTGCACAGGGCAAAGACCCAGCCTGCATGCATGTATTTTTGGAAAACGACAAACATAAAGCATGATTATAGGCAGAAGGCAGAAGTAAGAAAATAAAGCAGAGACAGTATCTCATTAATTCTTGTGCTTTCAGTTCCCTTCCTCAGTATCTAGTCTATCTGGTTCTGATATCACTCATTTCTGTGTAGCTACACATCACTGACCACACCTAAACCTACCATGGTTAAGGTTTCTGAAAAATGAGAATGGTTACTTTGTTGTAAATGTTCTTCCCTCTTTCTACCCATCCCCTTTAAAACATCTTGATTGTTGCTCTCTGAGCCTGATCTGACATGCTGCTAAGCATCCACAATGCCAATTGAGCTAAGTGGCATTGGAAAGTGCTGAGGGCCTTCAGATCTCATTTAGTCTGTGGGATTTGACAGTTCTCCATACTTCACAGGCTCAGGCTCTATGCAGTAAATACACATCAGCATCTGTTACTATGACCCTATTAGGAACACTCTTAATCTCCCTCCCCATATCCTTGCCCTACACATACACACATCAACTATAGTGTTTGAGAGCAGAACATACCCCATGGTCGTCTTTCACTAGAATACTTGCTCTGCAAAAGCAAGTGACCATCTTGAAGCTCCGTGATTTATTCCCCCAGTCCCCAGGTCTATTACTTTTTAAATACTTGCTATTAATTTTAATGAAAACGACTGAAAGTGATATTCAAAAAATGTTTTGGAAATTTTCCAACCTAACCTACTTTAATACTTAATTGGAATGTGCCTTAGGCACTTAACATATATTAGCCTTACACTCATGGTTGTTTAGCTTTGCATAGGATGAAGGAAAACTGTAAACAGCATGCCTTTTGGGACGATTGTGCACCTCTAAGGTTAATGAAAGTGACCTTTACACAAACGTGTTGCTGTCAAATACACATATAAATAAAACACTTGTCACTACCAGGAGATAATTTTGTTATTTAGCTTTTTCTTGGCCTCCTGCATGGAATCAGTCTTGTCTTCTCTTCCCAGTTGATTTTGGTTTAGAAGCTCATACTTTAGAAAGAAGTTCGGCCACCAAGTGCAAGCACATAATGGCAAGTCTTTATGCAAGTGAAACTCCCACCAAAAACAATGAGTGTTTTGCCTGAATAACGACTTCAAATTTGGCCTAGTCATTTGTTTTCATTTTCTTCTATTACCAAGCTGTCATGTCTGTCCTCTGATACTCAGAATTTGAGCACTGAGTTTCCAAGGGTACAGCTGTTAAAACAATATCCAGTGGAACCAGGTGATTGTGAAACTCAGTTCACAATGAAGTGAAAGGAAATTACTGCTTTGGCTCAGTGTAACTCAACAGTTTCACTCCACTTAGTTTTTTTTCTACCTGTGTCACGTTACTGGAATAATTTGGTACCATATAGATCATTGGGGTACCAAATATATGTGAAGGGGGTCATAACAGGTATCTATGACCATATGTGTGTATCTATTTTGGAACTGAAGTTATGGATATTGGATAAAAGGTACTTCAAACTTGGGCTTGGCTCCTGTGAAGGCTCAGACATGCTGGTGTTAACTCGAGCCCATTAAAGGGCCATCAACTGCACAATTAACTCTGTCCACACCCGAGGAGAGGAGCCTCCCCAGGTATGGGACATGCCTGGACAAAAACTGAATCATTGAGAGTCTGGTAATTGGACCATGTGGCTGTGAACCTTCAGTTTGCAGCCAGACTCTGCATGAGGAGGAGGAGGGTCTTCACCCACAGGAGGAAGTCTATAAAGCCTGGAAGAACATTCTCCATTTTCTTCTTCTACGTCCAGCCTTCAGCCTGCCTTGTTTCCAGCTTTGGGTGGAACTTTGCTACTCAGGGGAACTCTGGACAAAGTTATGCTTTCCAAAGACTTTGATTGAAACCTGCAGTTTATTCTACAGCTGCAAGACTGAACCAAGAGATGTGCCATTACTGCATGTAACTGATTTCTTTTAACCTTTCCTAACCCTCACCTATACCTTTTTCCTTATACAATAAACCTTTAGATTTTAGATTCTAAAGGATTGGCAACAGCGTGATTTGTGGGAAGATCTGATTTGTATATTGACCTGGGTCTGGGGCCTGATTCCTTGGAATTGGGGAGAATCGTTTTCTTTATTTGGGGGATTGGTTTTCATAACCATTGATCCCCAGGACAGGTGGCTGGTGGTGGTGATACTGGGAATCTGGAGTGTCTTAAGGGGATTGCTTGTGGGACTTGTGGTTAGCCAGCGGGGTGAAACCAAAGTCTTTTCTATTTAGCTGGTTTGGTTTGCCTTAGTGTGGAAAAACCCCAGCTTTGGGCTGTAGTTGCCCCTTTGGAAGCAATCTGTCCTGATCTGACACTCACAGTTGGATCCCACGTCACAACCTGTAAAAGTGTTCCCCTCAAACTTTAGTCCTACTCTGCAAAAATGGTTATGTAAAGAAAATATCTTCTCACTCAATAGATCTCTGTATTCTGATTCATTTCTCATAACTACAGTTTATTTCTGTTAGCCCTTCAGTTAAAGCAGAGGTATAAAGGTGTGAAGTTCTTAAAGGAAAGAACTGGATGCTTGTTTAGCAATTCAAACAATAAGTGATATCTTCACCCATCTAATGGTGGGATTGGTGGGTCTACAAAGTACAACTCTTAGCTTGATCCAAGCTCATTAAAGTAAATGGAAATACTCCCACTGACTTCAGACAAATTTTGGGTCAGGACCTCTAACATGCTGTGTATGTTACATGAACTCTTTTGCAAATACTGCAGCTGGAGAGCATGGAATTCTGACTAGAGATATGTACTAGAGTTATCTGTACAGCCTAGAGATATGTACATTTGTTATGACCTAGTGCAAAGATTAGTAATATCTTCAGTGCACTATACAGGAGTGGTGGGGAGCAGAAACGACTTCATGACTGTTGTGGATTTACTTGGGAGTTGGAAGACTAAAACCGATTCACCAACTCTGAAATTCTAGTTTGATAATATAAGCAAATGCTACTTATTACAAACCCTCCTCCAAAAAAAAAAAAAAAAGAGTTTGTAGTATTTAAACTTAATTAAAAAAAACTTGAAAATCTCCCAAAAATCTTCCCAATAAGTATTAAAGAACAACTTCTTACCTCTAAACCCTACAATAGCTCCCACTCCTATTTTATCCTATGAATCAAAGATTCCGTCTTCGGTCATTATCTACTGATACTTGCCTTTGAACACTTGGGCCTCATCAAGTACTTTTTTCAAACGAATGAGTCAGCAAAAATACATGAGGACTTGTGGAGGATAAACAACATGATGGTACTCCTAAGACCTTTTATGAAATAGCTCTGCAAACTATCTCACCTTAGCATCAATGAAAATGGTAATTTTCCATCACTATGTGCATCTAATTTTAATTGTTCTGTGGTGTTCAGTTTAAAATCCCAGACCTACCATGTCAGAAAATTTAAAATCTGAAGAAAAATAAAAGGGGGAGGAGAACGGCCATTATTTAACACAAAAAATAACAACCATCATCATTTCTAATGATCAAATCAGTCATGGGCAGAATTTTTGTTTTTTTGGACAGGTTTGAACGATGAAGGCTGTCAAATAAAGCCACCAAATACTTTCCTTATCACCTTGAAAAGTGACAAATCAGGGTCAGTCAAAACGTAGCAGTGTCAGATCGTGAAGGGCCACATATGCCCACATAACTTTACCTTTGAAGTCCTCAAGTTTATTGGCACATTTAAAAAAAATGCATTTCTATTCCCTTTTGTTTTCCAAATCTGAACACTTTGAAATGTGTAACTCTTTAAACTAGTGACTGCGCAGTGCCAGATCCTTGTGCCTGCTCAGGGTCCCAGTGACGCTACTAGGGCGCCAAACACACTCAGGAATCTGCCCAGGCATGGCACATTGAAGGATCAAGTCTACAGTGACTCTACATCATCCCTCTCCTAGACCCAACACTCAGGGAACATGGGGCACTCCTGTGAGCTCTGGCTACTAGAACGACCCATTGGGACTGAAGAAAGCAGAATACAACTCCAGTTAGAGAGTGTAGTTCCTGGAGATCCCCAAGAGAAAGGAATATGCTTATCTTTTAGAACTCAAGGGAGGGCAAAACTAGCAAGAAAATTGCCAGCTAGACATTCAGGCAGAGCAAAAGAGCGGTACAATTTCCCAACTAATGGGTGCCCCTCAGTGCTTCAAGGACACTGCCCAATATCAAAGGGAGCATAGGAAGCATTTTGAAATATGGGTCTCATTCTCTCACTTGTTCCTAATTTTCAGCAGTGAAATTCCATGCAAGTGAACGGAGTTACACAAGCAGACCCCAAAATTCTGTTGTGCAGTGCTCATATTCAGCATTTTTATCCAAATATCAGGCCCAAGTTCAACAATTAGTCCCACACATTCTGAACACTAAATACAACTGTGTTTTAAATAAACAAATGTCAGAGCTTTGCTAAAAATATATCCCCCTGGTGACAAAGTAGATTCATTGATTCCTGGCTGGTATTGCAGATATTACTCAGTCCTGTTCCCCATGTACAAGATTGGTTTAAGTTCTTTAACAACTGGGATAACTACAGACAGTTTAATATTAAAGACATCTATAAGTTTGAAGCTCTAAAATAAGACAGGGCTCACCAGAGTTGTCGAGGGGATATTGTAGAAGCATCTTACTGTACCTATAAAAGCAATAAACCTTCAATATACTTGGGTCAAGAGAGGTTAGGAAAGTTTCTTTTCAGCAATCAACATTTTAAAAAATATACACAGTCAGCAGCAGACTGAGAAATGTCCTTCTACAGAAACTCTGTAGCTATGCATAACAATTTTATAGCTGGTTACAGGTTATGAGTTCAGGAAATGAAATGCAGACAATCTGAGAAATAAAAATAGCCTGATGCAATATTTGTAGAGCGCTTTGAGTATTTTATTTCACTATTTTAATGGTTAATCGAAAGCTGAAACCTAGCATAACAATTTGTTACTTACACCGTTTTATCTGGATTCTCTCATCTCCATTTACTGCTCTGGCACAGCAAGACTTCCCCAGACACTAAGAAACTGTGCTTGCTTATAATTCCTGTCTTTATAAGACTTTTAAGTTGAGTGCTGCACACACAATTTTCTCACTCACTTTGTCACCAGCTCTTGGGCAGACAGAATTAACTTTAGTAACAACCATTTTCCAGCAGACACACAGTATTAGATACTTGTTAGTCCAGAAAGACCAAATTCTGCTCATCTTTCTCACATGAGAAGTCCCATTTGGTTCAATGGCATTTAAGCACACAGCAAATCAGACATATACAATGTATGAAAGATTCTTAATTATAAATACATCGAAGCACAGTAACAAATTTCTAGCATATGAGCACCACTTAAGTTTACAAGCAAGTTAACTACAAAGCTAACTGCCTCAGCTCTGGAACTGTACCCATGGAAGGCTTTGCTGTCCATGAGTATGTAGCTAAGTTAGCATTGTAATTAACTACATCTCCTGAATTGCACCTAAAGAAAGCTGTGTTGCTGGATAAAAAGAACTTTCATAATACACAGTTCCTGAGTCAACTATTAACATACATGTCTTACAAATAAGGGATCGCACCATATAAAAGGTCTAAGTCAAGAGATACTACCGTTATGCCATTGAATATAGTACACACAAGCAAGACTTTCAAAGATATTCAAGATGCCATACATGGATATCTAAGATTATGGGGGGGGGGGGAGAGAGTCTGATGTTAACCCCCAATTCTGAAGCTGACTGCAGAGGTGCACTCTTATGTACAAACCCGTTGCAAGATTTTGGCCTTATACTGTTTTATTTGAGTAGTAGTATATAGTCATGAAATTAAAGACTTTTGTATTGCAGATACACAAAGAAGCACAGTCAAGATTGCATGTAGCAAGACAGACAGAAAATCTTTACTTGTGCAAAATGACCCAGAATCTCAGACGTTTTCATGGTGATTACAGTGGGTGCAGAAACAAAATATTATTTTTCCATTGTTTCAGCTGGAAGGTGTCCGACTCAGAAGTGAGGGACTAAGAGCAGCTGCCATGTAGTTTTTGCTTTGATTTTTCTGAAGAAAATTGTTGGATTAATGTCACATCCTCTCAGATGCAGTACTAGTGTAAAGTTGGGAAGTCAACCGGTGTACCATCAGTTGACAGTTAGTGAATGAGAGCCTCTGCTGGAGCAGTGAAAAACAGGTGAGATTATTTCTGTCCTTTTATTTCAGAAGAGGAGCTAGCAAGCTTTTTAGCAACATGCTTGAACAGTGTTGCATTAAGGAACTGCAGAATGCACTTCTTAGCAGTTGATTAATTTCAGAAATATTAGTGACTTAAATGTTCACAGTGAAAATAGAGTATTGAGACAGTAGCTATGAGACTGTGTCTCATCTTGTTACAAACGAGAATGGTTGTGGGTGCCTTAGAAGAATGTGTGATGGTTTGAGCCCAGATCTCACTTATCACCCTTTGTTCTAATTTTCAATTTACGGACAGCAGTTGGATGATTTTCACATTTGCTTTCTGCTGGAGAGACTCACCTGATGTAGTTCTTTCTTCTTCACCTGGCAAGTACTTGCTTAGAGGTGATGTACATGGTGATGCAGTAGTAGTGATATTAAGGATATTAATTACTAATCATATGAAGGAGATCAAGGTGTTGGTTTTAACCACAAGACCCTTGAAGGTAAAGGCTTGGTCATCTGAGAAACCCCTCTCAATTTAATATGTCCACAGGTGAAATCAACACAGGCACTCAAAGGGAAGACCGTCCAGTCTAAGAATAAGGATTAAAGGAGAAAGCTGGAGAACAGATGCACCAATGAATAAATTAACCCCACAACAATAATCAGATACTCCTTCAGATAATCCTATTTCTCTTTTTACAACTAAATAGACTTAATCACACAAACAGCATAAAAGTGAAATCAGAGCAATCCCAAGGCCTATATACAGGTTTTGGATCATCTTTGTGGACTGTTCTCTCTTGCATGCACTATAACCTAGTGATTAAGCACTAGTCTAGAACTCAGGAGATCTGGGTTCTGTCCCCAGATCGGCTAGACTACTGGATGAGTTTAGGCAAATCCTTGTACCACAGTTCAGCCATCTGTAAAATGAGGATAACTGATATTGAACTCCTTTGAGTTCTAGTGATGAATATGAGTTAGGTACTACTATATGAACCCCCAATACCATATCCCACAATCATTAAGGTATTTACCAACCCAGCCTTGTGAAATACTATTATCTTCATATTACAGATGGGGAACTGAGAGGCTACATGATTCACCCAGAGTCACACAGGAAGTCTGTGGTGGAGCAGGGACTTGAACCCAGGACTCGCAAGTCCTCAAGTAGAGCTCTAATCACTGGACCAGCCTTACTCTTGTGCTGTAGCTCTCTAGGATTGACCCAAGAAAGATTACATTTACAATACACAATGGCATAAATGTTACAAGCCTGACTGTTGTTTAGGTGCCTGGTGGAGCTATCACCTCCCTGTCACCATGTGAGCTTTCACATCAATTTGCATGCACAGACTAGGTTTTCATGTCCCAGAGCCCTTCCTGACTATCTGAATAGGAGTTAAGCCGTACTCACTGGTGTGTTGTCCCCCTGCAAGGCAGGAAGATTTCTTCATGTGAAGCTGGTCTCTGGGCTGCTCAAGCACTTGACTTCCAAGCTAAGGGAAGCCTACTAGATTAAACTAGCAGTCAGACCTCTCTCCCTAGATAGTGGTATTCAAAGAAATCTTCCCAATCCAGACTTGCTTGCTTTTCTCCCTGTTTTTGGCCCTTTGAGTGTTTCGGGAGAAGGGGGACCTGACAGGCTGGATTCTCTTTACTTGTCTCCAGTAGCCATTGTGGAAGCAGGTCGGGGTGGTTAAAAAGAAGAGAGAGACCGCTTGTCAAGGGGAAGATAGCTGGACACTTCTGAAAGTTAAAATGGAACTCACTCTCCTACCCTGGAGAAAACAACTGAGGGCTATAATTCTTTCTGCCGCTAGAAGCTAACTCCCCTACCTTCTCCCCAAATAATGGGCTTGGGTAGATTTGCTGCGAGTACTGGAACAGTCCCAGTATCTACAGGGTGTGATTGGTTTTCCAGGCATGTCAGTCAGGCTGCTGTCTTAGTAACTCCTCTTCTTCTCTAGTGCAGCCCCCCTTGTCCAGGTTTCACCCATACAGATTAGGAAGTCAATTTCTGCATCAATTTCCTCACCTCTACATACATACTGCTTCAAAACAGCAAGGAGGCAAGACCAAAAATAGAGAGGATGATGATAATATGGTAAATTGTGTGATTCAAATATTATGGACATTTTATTTCTGCTTTTCTTTTTCTGCCTTTTCCCTTTAAATGAATAAGGAGAAGAAGAGGGAACTATAGCTTGTCTACCAGGAGTTTTCCTGGAAGATTCTATAGTCAGGAGGAGAGAACTAGTGGGATGACAAGGCAAAGAGAAGAAAGGGGGGGGGGAATCTTTGTGAAAATTAACAAATCTGGAACAGGGTGAATGTTCACAACTTCAGCAAAATAAGGTTAGGTACACAAATGCTGACATTTTGCACCTACAACCATCCCAGTGATAAACTACCTAAATCCCAGATCTTGCCAAGCTAAAGCCAGATTTTAAAGATATTTAGGTGTTGCTCCACTCAGGGTTGCAAGGCCGAAGGCCTAGATCCTCAGAAGTATTTAATTTAGGAGCCTAATTTCCATTGATTTCAATGGGAATTAGCTGCATAAATACTTTTGAGGATTTGGGCCTACGTGACTCAAGTATCCAAGTCTCATTTTCAGCAGTGATGTAGGCACTTGGGACCTTAATTTCATTAAAAGTCAATGAGGCTCAGCTCCACAAAGGGATTTAGGTGTCTAAATCCCACTGAAAGCTACAAAAACCCTCATTTAGCTGCTCCCTAACCTTGTAGATGCCTAAACTCATTCATCACCCAAATTTTCATTACACAGTTCCCTAATTGCCTAAGTGTCTGTCTATGGGCATACAAATTGCTCAGGAAGATGGCTAGACATTTATCTCACACCTAAGCTCTAACAGGATCCTCAAATCAGGTAAAGACAAGTCATTTTGCCTGAGAGGCTAATTGGCCAGGTGTTTTCTGAGCACAACTAATTTAACAGAAAATGGCCAGAAAGCCTAATTATCCGGTTTAACCCAGTGGTTAGGGAACTCTCCTAGAACATGAAGGATCTTGGTTCAATTTCTTTCTCTGCCTGATGACAGGGAATTCAACAGGGGTTTCCCACCTCTCACAAGGGTGTCCAACCACTGGACTATGTGATATTCTGTGTGGGTCTACCTCAGTCTCTCCTGTTTAATCCCTCCCACTTGTAAAAATAATTAAATATACTTTGGACCAGACAGAGTGAGAATGACTCTATAGTCTGAGGGTAAAGGAACCCTCTTCAAATCTATTCTCTCACCAGGAAGGAGAACTGAGCCAGGGTCTCCCATATCCCAAGTGAATACTCTAACTGCTTGGCTAAAGGTGTTCAGGAGGCCTCCTCCTCTACAAACACACTCTCTCATGCTGTGTGTAGGTAGACACATGTCATCTCTGTTCTTGCAAGAAACAGCTTAGGTGCCAACAGTGCCTGACTCCAGAAGTGTTTCCAGCCATAGGTCCCTCCTGCCTGGAGTGAGGCACCAACTCCATCAGAGAACCATTACTTAGGGCACACACCTCTCTTCAGCATCTGCTGTTGACCAGCTTAGGTAGCTCTGTGCCGAACATGCTGGATTTGTGGATCCCATTCTCAAGTGCCTCTCTCTCTCTCCACACATTTTATAGGAAGCCTAGGCAACTAGTGCAGAGTTTGTGGATTCCACTGGTGGCTGGGTGCCTACAAGTGAGGCAATGCTACATTCAGCATTGCAATGCCCAAGTACCTTTGTGGATCTGGCCCTGAGCCTTTACCAAACAAACTGTTCCCACTTCAGTTTCTTATTAATAAGAGATTTTTCTGACTGCCTCACACACAGACAAAGTCTTACTAAACACATACAGGCATGGTTGTGACTGAAGCTGAGGGAAGGATCTAGAGTTAATGAAGGAATGGGAATAGTGGTGCAGTTAAATTTTTGCAATTAATGTACAGGCACACCAGCTGTGTTACCTCAGTGGACTATTATCTCTATGATTTTCATAAGTAACCATTATTAGTAACTATCATGACCACTAATATATCAGGCATGATATATTATATGCTTTGCAGCTATATCACCTGGTTTGTGATCCACTCAGTGCTTACAACCTAATCAATGCCAGGCTAGGTCAAGCACTTGGATATGAGATCTTCAAAGAACATCTAGGAGCTGTAAAAGTGACATTGATCACAGTACTCTTCCCTTTCAGGTTAATACTGAGATAATGCAGCTACAGAGCATAGGGTCAGGAAGCACCTTGCAAAAATAGGTGTCAAGTTTCAGAAAGGATGTAAAGAGAGGTCCTGCCTACATGTGGTCATTAAAAAAATGTCCTACCCATTCATGGTTAACAGCACTCGTAGGAGAGCTGCTATGCCTGCTATCCACACAAATTTCATCTGAAGTAATTGGTCCTAATGAATGCTATTGCTAATAGTCTCAGCCAATGCTAGGGACGGGATCCACAAAAAGACTTAGGCATTGTAATGCCAAGCATCAAGCCCAACACCTGTTCCCCTGTAGATAAATATTTAGTCATTGGACTAGAGAGAGAAGGGGAATTACTCTGTTGCCCAGTGATTAGGGCATGCACGTGGGAGGTGGGAGACCTTGGGTCAGGCCTCCTGCTCTTTCATAATTTTCCATAGTAGAAGAGCTTTAACAGGAGACAGAGGGAGGAGCACCACAGCAAAACATCTCATAGTTCAGTAGTTAGAGAACTCTCCTGAGAGGTAGGACACCCCATTCAAATAGTTTCTTTTCACCAATTGGCTACAAGTTATAAGGTGGGCCACTCCTCCTCCACCTGTATTTTGAATGAGATCCAACCTAGTAGGCACCCTGAAAACACACCAAATGCCTACCTTCCCCTCGTTTGTGGCTGATAGGTACCCAGATGACTAGAAGGCAGCAGTGTGCATACCCAGAGACTGAAACATAAGTGAAGATGCAAAAAGAACAAGGACTACTTGTAGCATCTTAGAAACTAACAAATGTATTTGGGCATAAGCTTTCATGGGCTAAAACCCACTTCATCAGATAGATGGAGTGGAAAATACAGTAGGTAGATACAGAGAACGTGAAAAGATGGAGGTTACCATACCACTTCTAATGAGACAAATCAATTAAGGTGGCCTATGATCAGCAGGAGAAAAAAAAACTTTTGTAGTGATAATTAGGATGGCCAATTTCAAACAGTTGACAAGGTGTGAGTAACAGTAGAGGGGAAAATTAGTGCGGGGAAATAGTTTTTAGTTTGTGTAATGACCCATCCATTCCAAGTCTTTGTTCAAGCCTAATTTAATGGTATCTAGTTTGTACTTAATTCCAGTTCTATAGTTCCTCGATGGAGTGTTTCTGAAGTAAGTTTGTTGAAAAATTCTAGGTAATTGAGTGTCCAGGGAGATTGAAGTGTTCTCTGACTATTTTTTGAAGGTTACAGTTCTTGATGTCTGACTTGTGTCCATTTATTCTTTTGTGTAAAGACTGTCCGCACCTAAACATGCTTTGTCTTAAAGGACTGGCACGAGTTGTATGGATCACAGTGGAGCTAGGATTTATGTGCCTACAGCTGGGGTTTAGACACTTAAGAACTTTTGTGGATCACACCCGACATATGTATGAAGACTCAATTACTCTCACTATAATGGATTTTCCTTCAGGAGCTTGCGGTCACTGCAGGCCACAACTGTGTTGTGCATGTCAAAGTACTTTTTCCCAGTGATACTAGTCTGACACTTTTCCCCAGTTAAGTTTACACCTTACACCCAATTTAAATCTTTTCATTCAATTAAAAAAACTACTTTAAACATACTTGAATAGCTTTACCTCAGTGATACATAATGAAAGTAAAGCATACAAGATGATATATGTTCTTTTTCTGAGCTATGCAAAACTATGCTCTCTCCATTACTGCTAGTGACCGGATGTCCCGATTTTATAGGGACAGTCCTAATTTTGGGGTCTCTCATATATAGGCTTTTATTACCCCCATCCCTGGTCACTCTACTTGTGTCTAACACTACCCATTTTGTGCTGTCACTGACCCCTTTCTCCTCCTGCATAGTCACTCCTCCAAAAATCTCTCTAAAGCCTCTCATCACAGTCTCCTCTTATCTTCTGCTATATCACCTGCTATTATAGCTCAGTCCTGTTCTGGTATGCATGAATCTGTTAGGCAGAACAATGAGCAAGGGCTTCAGCAGGGTCAAGGAGAAGCACTTGAAGTAAACATTTAAAACAAAGGGTTTAATGTTGGCGTGTTACTATTTTAATTGTAAGGTTGATTTTGGGGGGGAACGGAGTTTCTATGGAACAGCTGTAAAATATAGTAATGATATAGGCACACAATTACTTTATTACAACTCACAAAGCTCCAAACCATATTTTAATTTTAAGCCATCACTTTCAGCAGTTTGGTTTGAACAATGACTTTCCATATAGCTTACAAATTAACGGTGCAACTAGGAAGTAAGTACAAACAAACTGATACAAGAGAGAGGAGATTGTGAGAAGGGAAGAGTAACAGAGGACTGCTATCATAGGAGGGTAAGTGAACTAAACCAATCTGAACTGCTTTAGTTTACCACAAAGACATTTATTTCATTATACTCGGTGGGCAAGTTAAAAGCACCCAATGTCTTAACATATTCAAGGAGATGAGTGTAGCGGACAAAGACTCCTTCAGAAAGCAATATTTAATAAAACTTAAATTAGGTCTCAGAAGAGTTGTAGAATGTATATTAACTATGGCACCAACACAGGAGATATTCTGTCCATATGCATGTGTTGTAAAGTAATTGCCATCACACACATCCCCAAAATGATTTTAATATAAGTATGAATATAGCTTCTGCTGAATCATCCACTTCAAATTTGGGGGGGGTGGGGGGGGGTGAGTCTAGAGAAGCGAAGAGGGGTCACGATAGATAATGAACAGTCCATACGTAAGAAGGCTAAACGGTTGATGTAAGAAACATTTTTTCATTAGTTATGATGGGAGGTGGCAAACCTACACCCAGATCAAAAGGTTTTCATTTTTCCACAGGGAGTGGAATATTTCAGAAAATGAGTTAAAATAACCTAGTATGTTTTTCAAGTTTTATAGAATGCATCTTTTAGTAAAGTTATTTAGCTAGAATAATCAAGTTCATTATTTATTCTGATCAATATTTACATAGAGAAACAGAAGAATCCTAAATAAGAATGAAAAAACCTATGATTATAGAAGTCTGATTTTCCTCTAAATTCTTCATACATGGTACTACAAAATACTGTATGTGAATCATAAAGCAGCCAAAAAACTGTGTGTGTGTTTTGTTCTAAAGAGGGAAGTGATTCACTGGTTCAGGGAGTTACAGATTATGGCAACCAAAATAAGAAAGCAATTTGCCCCACCAAATACTTGAGGGAGGCCTGGAGGAAAGGAAACTAGAAGGATATATAATCAAATTTTGAACACCATGAGGGCAATTTTTAATGTTATGAAATAAATAAATAAAGAT
Source organism: Sternotherus odoratus (assembly GCA_032164245.1). Lineage (NCBI taxonomy): Eukaryota > Metazoa > Chordata > Testudines > Kinosternidae > Sternotherus > Sternotherus odoratus. The sequence continues at coordinate 15,594,352 of JAVMKO010000007.1, read as the reverse complement.
GAGAAAATCAGGGTTGTACAGCTCCATTTACAGAAAACTGGCTGAGAATCATATTCTGCAGCCCCCCCCCCCGAAAAAAAAAAAAAAACCTTAGTAAAAGAGCAGGTATTCAATAAGAACATAAATGTGGAAGTGCAATAGCCAACTACAGGCACAATAAAAGACAATAGAGGATTCCACAGCAAGTAGATCAAGAGAAGAATGAACACCAGGAATTCTCTGGAGAGAGTGAGAGAGACACTTAAATATGAGAGTTGAAGGATTTCTGGTCCTGAGTAGACATCTAAAGTCTGAATTACTGAGACAGAGTAGAACCAGAGATAAAGAACTAAGAGGATCAAAACAGAACGATGAAGCAAGTTTAGAAAGTGGGAAGGTTAGGTATCCTATAAAACTGTAGCATTCCTTTTCAAAATATTATCAAAATTATTCTTGTATCAGTAGTTACCAGAAGGATTTTAAGATAAATTTCATTGCAATAGAACCAAAAATCAGTTACTGTTGCTATGGTATTAAAGGATAATTTTAATATTGAAAATTGTCAAGCTGCTTTTGCAGCTTTTATGATCCTGGTAATCCAGCAAGAGTCGCCTTTTCATCAATCTTTAACCAATGTGTTCTAATAGCAAGAAACTACCTCCCATCCTTTTGCCCCCAAAATAACCCCACCAGGATCCTTAGCTAGTGTAAACTATCCTAACTGACCAGAAGTCATTAATTTATAATAGATAAAAATGTAACCCTTGAGTGTACCAATGTTAAATAACGCTTGAAAGACTAACATATTTCAGCAGACTGCTAGTATGAATCAGAGTCCCACTAGAATAGAAACTCCAGGTGAATTTTGTTTGAGCTGTCTAAGCTGCAGGCCAGACATACATAGTATATTTTAGAATCAATGATCCTTCTGTTTGATTTCATTTTGTTTATCCATTAAATCTCTTAAAAAGTATGCATCAGATATATAAACATATCTATATTTAGATACCTTCCTTTAAGGCAATAATTAACTGCCCTCATCATATCTGACATCTACAAACTGCAGTATCTGATCTGATTGACTGTCTTCAAAATGAAACATGCTATGAATAAACTATGCACTGAATAAAATCCTGGAATCAAGGCCGTATTGCCTCCAGCAATATTTTGTCAAATAATTCTGTGTTCAGATGTTTTCTCCCATTATATTGCAACAATACACTACCACAGAATCATAGAAATGTAGGCCTCAAAAAGGTCTTAACAGGTCATGTACTCAAGTACCATAAGCCTGTATTATACTATTATGCTTATAAACCATACCATTTGCTTGGGCATTTCTCTTTCTAAATCTCTCTTTTCATTTGCACTTTATATATCTACTTTATTGGGAATGGTTTACAGAACACTAACTTATTTAAATAGAAAACATTTGGACATGTCACTGACTTTTTTGTACCCACTATACTTCATGAATATACTTTTATTTTATTTTAAAATGGCTACTAGGATAGTTTCAATCTAACAAGCAAATGAGACATTCCAAAACTGACATTCTAGAATTCCCATTAAAGACTCAGCAAGATAACAAGCACAGTAGAGATGCTCTTTAGACCTATCACATTAAATAGGTATATTCCCTTAAAACTTAATTACGATAGAATCGGAGAGGTAGCCGTGTTAGTCTGGAATAGCAGAGGTAACAGAGTCCTGTGGCACCTTAAAGACTAACTAAAGTATTGAAGCATAAGCTTTCGTGGGCTAATACCCACGAAAGCTTATGCTTCAATACTTTAGTTAGTCTTTAAGGTGCCACAGGACTCTGTTACCTTAATTAAGATACTTTTTATGTATTGATATTGGTTTAACAAATTATACTGTACATTTTAGATCACAATTAAATTTGTATACTGGATGCTACACAGACTATTTTAAATGTCAATTATATAAAATAATAAGCAAAGTTCATACATTTATCCATCTTTCATAAATATATCTAACGCCAAAGTTTAAAGTTGTGTTTTTTTATTTTTAAAAGGTTATGTACAAGTACCACCTCCTCTCAATCAAAAGTTTAGTAATTAAGTATTAGGGGGCCCATCCCACAAATAATGACATCCAACACTAGCTTTCCTCATCTGATTAGTCCCACTAAAGGCAACGGGACTACTAATGCAAATAACGTTCCTCCTATAGGTTTACAAGGTTGGTCTTTCAGAAAACAAATAGAAACTAAAATAGTTTCCGGTTATTTATGTAGGTGAAAAATACTTTCTGTTTTAAGTAAAAACTATGATAAAGGAATTGAGTAGCTTCTTAAAATTTTGAAAACACCTCACTACCAAAATTTAAGAACTTTAAAGAGTAGCTATTTACAGTATCAAACAAATAGTGTCTATTATATTCAACTGCCTATTACAAATCACATCTAGGAGAAGCATTTTGGTGTGTCAAGGATTTATTTAGCATGACCTGTAGTTTTATGAATTGGAAATGCCATGTCTAGACCAATTATGCAACAGACAAGGATGAACAAATTAATAGTCAAAGATATACAGAGAATGGAGTTGCAGATAATATCCAACCAATTCAGGAGGATTCTGAGGAGTATCAGCTTTCGTTTAAAGTGCTGTCAAAATTAATCTGGCACGCAAACTTCTCATTTTTTAAACTGATATACATGGGTATTAAAACCTAGTCGCAGGCTAACAAATGTGCCATTGTTGGGTCATCTACGGGGCTATTATGGCCACTAGGAGATTGGTTCACTCCTGCACACAGGTAACTAGACACACAGGTCCAAAATCAAAGCAGAGAAGGCAGTAAGGGCAATGCCAGGAGGTGGCCACGTCCACAATGCATTTCTCCTTCTAGGACGAACTTCTCCTCAACACCCTAGGGCAGGAGGCACCTGCTGCTGTGAGGCCCTTTCCCTCCTGCCGCGTGGGGCTCCTTGGGGCCTCCTCCGGATGCTGCAGCTTCCGCAGAAAGCTCCCGTCCGTGCCCACTTCTGGGGGGCAGAGGAGCCCCGCTATGAGGCGCCCCAGGGTGCAGACAAAGGGGGGTTGGGGAGAGTGACAGGGGCCCCTCACCCCAGTGAGGTGACTGCGGGGGGGGTCCCCAAACCACTGCTGAGCCCGGGTTACAAGGGCGGCACCAGGCTCCTTTTCTCCGGCGGCGGCTGCCCCGGGGGCTGGGGCTGCTCCCCGGCCTCCTCCTGCAGCAGCTCCTCCAGCTCCCCGGCCTCCTCCAGCCCGTCCTGGGCGCGGCAGCGCCGCAGCTGCTGCAGGGCCCGGCGGTGCCTCTCCTGCAGCCGCCGCAGCTGGGCCGCCAGCGCCGCTTCCTCCTTCTCCTGCTCGGCGGCGGCGGGGCCCGGGCGGGGCGGCGCGTCGGGCTCCGGGCCGGGCCCCAGCAGCGCCTGGCGGAAGAGGCTGCGGTTCTCCCGGCGCAGGCGGCGGTTCTCCAGCCGCAGCCGCGCGTTCTCGTCGCGCAGCCGCGTGTTCTGGCGCTCGCGCTCCTCGCGGGCCCGCACCGCCTCGCTGTGGCTGGCGGCCAAGTCCGCGTATCGCTCCGCCAGCTGCTGCGGCGAGCCGCCCGCCAGGCCCCGCCAGCCGCCCGCCGCCTCGCATCCGCCAACGGCCGCCGCCGCCCGGCCCCTCCGCGAGCCCGCGCCGGGCCCGCAGCTCCAGCGCCGTCCAGCACCGCGCATGCGCCTCATCCGTGCTGTGCCCTCGCGGCTCTGGCTCCGCCCACCTCCTCGGCGCAGCCGCGGAAGAGAGGCGCTTAATGCTGACGCGGCGTTATGCAAATGAGGGGGAGGGGCTATACGCTGCTGGAGTGGGAGTGACCCCGGTGGAACAGCCGGTGGTGCCAGCTGTTCTTTGTGCCTCCCCTCCCAGCGCCAGATGTGCAGCAGGAGCCACTATGCCCTTTTCAAAATACCAGTTAAATAGCAGAATCCCCCCACTAAGTCATTTGGGGAAGCTCAGGGCACCTGCTCTGAAAATACAACCCCCCAAAGCCAACCTTTCCAATATTATACAATATTATATATTCAAGTTGCTGATTACTACTTCATCGTTTATTTATTAGGGGTGACACTATGCCCCCTCCTTATGCACTATGCACAAAGCCCCTGTGCCAAAGGGTTTACAATATAAAGGCCTGATCCTAAAAATGCTATTGAGCACAGTGATCAGACTGGGGTCCAGACCTAAAGAGCTAAACTGACAAATAAATGTGTTTGTAGGGCTTACTGTCAGGGATAGCTCCCCCAAAGACTGCCATGTGAAAAAATAAACCTAATTTACATGAGTAATCCCCCTGGAAGAAATAAAAGTCCATATTGTGAAGGGTCCAAATCAATGTAATTCCATGGAGTGCCAATGTAAATGCAAGTAGGATCTGGGCCTTAGGCCTTAATACTTTAAACATTTATCCCCGTAAGTAACTTTCCATGACTGAGTACTCCTACTGGGTTCATTGGGACTACTCATATGCCTACAGACTAGAGTATTACAGGTGCATATATATGTTCAGGATTGGAGTGTTAGACTGTAAACTCCTTGTGATAGTGACCCCGTGTTACTGTGTGCTCTACACAACACTGAGTAATGTTTAGGCCTGACCAAAGCCCCATCAAGGTCAGTGGAAAGAATGCCATTGATTTTAATGGATTTTAGATCAAGAGGTTGGTGCTCAACCAAACAGTGAATAATAATTTTTAGAACTGTTTCTTATTTACAACATTTAAAAAAAAATGGAAAATCACTGTAGCCTTGGAAGTACTCTCAGTATTGCTGTGAAGTAATTTTGCCAGATCTGCTGGTCCGCAAAAATGAATTTACAGCAAATATTTCCAGTAATAAACTCCAAAGGAGAGGCTGACTGAGAGCATGAAAATAATTTAATGCAAACAGGTGGACAGGCTGATTTGTACTGGAATAAATAGGCACTAAAAATTAACAGTTTTACTGTTTCTGTTTAGAAAATTGGTAGACATGCCTAATATCAGGGCACCCTGGCACTTTATATTAAAATAAGGGCCGGTCCCAAAAAGTGCTGAGCCCAATGAACCTCTGTTGAAATTAATCAGAGTAGAAAGCATTTAACCCCACAGTGGATTAGGCCCAAAGAATTATAGTGTGTGGGGGGGGGGATTCAGTGTAGATCTTGGACTTTGTGTGATCAAAGCACTTAGGGTAAAATTGTGATAATCTTATTCGCACTGAATAGTATCTTACATCATGGACCTTAATGGGATTAGTTGTGGGGAAGGTAATATTCAATATGGGTAAAGGCATCTGGCTTTTGAATAAAGGCAATCTGGACCTTATTTTTATTTGTTTATTCATATATTTCAATTTCTTTTTTTAAAAAATGCATCTACCCCATACTGTAGGCACGTATCCAAGGAGTTAGTAAAATGCAGACAGAAATCAAAAGACCAATTTTCACATAAACATCATCCTCACATGCCAAAACTAACTTTGTCTGTGTCTTAGATTCCCCAGCTATGTGTAAAACAACCCATTGAAATCCTTAAATGAAAGGTGCTATACAAGTACAAAATAATAAAGTTATGATTTGGGACAGGATTATATGCAACAACATAGGCAAGCATGAATATAAGGTACCCTGTACTATGCAGGATACTACAGGGCAGGGCACAGTGAGGAAAAGAGAGTTGCCTCCACAGAGCTGCTATACCTTGTCCCGCAAAAGTGGGCAGGGCGTGAGCATGCTGGGAACAGGAGAGGGGATAGTCTTGACTCTGAACTTGGTACATTGCTGGTGCAGTTTACTTGTCCCCTGGAGCAAACGAGAAACAGGCCTGAATAGTGACTCAGAGTCACACACCCACCTCATAATAGGTATTGTTTAAAACAATGGCACTGTCTAACTGTCAAGAATTAAAACCCGTAGATATGAGAACAAACTAATCCGATGAAGTTGCATCTGATGAAGTGGGTATTAGCCCACAAAAGTTTATGCTTCAATACTTTAGTTAGTCTTTAAGGTGCCACAGGACTCTTCGTCACTTCTGCAATTTCAGACTAACATGGCTAACTCTCTGATTCCAAACTAATCCTATTTATCTGCAAAAAATCTCTCAGAAGATCAAATAAATCAAATAAAAAACCCTACATTTAAACTTAACTAAGTCCCAGTTCTACAAGTACTACATGCATAATTTAACTTGTATATATAATCCCATTGACCCGAGTTTTACATGTTTTGCAGGAACAGGGCTTTATATAGGCTTTTGGAGAGAAAAAATGGTACAAGAGACTGCTCAACATTTCCACAAAAGCTTGTTTTCAATTGAAAATTGTTGTTGTGTTTTATTTTTTTGACAAAATTAAAATTTTTACAGCAAGTGTCTGCTTCCCTCAAAAACATTCTTTCTCCCTGTTCTCTCCCCCCCCCCCCAAATAAAATAAAACCTGAACACCACTATAGGCAGTTCCAACAACAGGAAATAGCCTGAGCATGGAATGCCACACCAAGTCTCCCTTCTCCTGAATTGAAGGCTTCTGTACAGAGAATGGCCAGCTATAGTAATTCTATACCTACCAGAGGACTCCCCAGTGCCAGGACAATTCTGTGGTACTCTCATTATCTTTATGATCACTTGGTGCCAGGGTAGTCAGTGTAATGCGACTATGGAGCAAGTATGATTCAGACCCATAAACACCATTTGGAACATTTTTCAGGATTTTAAGGTAGCCGTGCTGAACTGACCTGGAGACAGAGCCACTCAGTATGAACTTCAATGCATAACCTTGGCTCTGTTATGTGAAAGACAGTGAAAGGTCTAAAAATGGAGGAGTACTGCATTAACAGTACAAAATTTACAGTAATTTCAATACCTTCTTAATAGATGCTGTCAAAATCTCATGGATCAGTGGTGTTATATGCCCAGCCTGAATGCTGCATCCAGTCCATTTGATGCATTTAGGTGGACCAGGGAGACGCAGATTCTTCAGAATCTAAGCGGTCATTTCAAATGAATAAATAAATAAATGTTATAGATCCTCTGGCTATGAACCTAACTTTCCAAGTGATGAGAAAGTGTTCACTAATTCAGTGTTGTCTTCTTGAGCCTGCAGAGAGCCTGAAACAATGGCTCGGAGACACATGAACCAACCTTGCCGCACCCCTCAGCTCCATTAATCAAGCTGGAGTGTTGATTCTAAGGGCTGGTCCCCACTACGGCTTAACGTCGACTTTAGCGATGATAAGTCGATACAAACATGTACCTGTCCTCACATGCATGCCATTTGAGTCGATTTAAAGGGACCTCAAAATCGACTTCTGTACTCCTCCCTAACGAGAGGAGTAGTGCTGAAATCGACCTCTCTGGGTCAATTGTGAACTAGTGAGGATGCATGTGACATTAAGCCTCCGACCTTCCACAATGCCTGTTTGCTCCCCAGGGGACCAGCCACCAGTCCGAGCAGCCCCGCGCGCCCCCCCCGTGACCGCCCGAGCAGCTAGCTCCGCGCCGGCTCCCTCCCCTGCCTGAGCAGCTTTGCGGACCCCCTGTGCCCACCCGAGCAGCTCCGCTCCGGCTCCCCCCCACCCACGCAAGCAGCTTCGCGGACCCCCTGTGCCCACCCGAGCAGCTCCGCTCCGGCTCCCCCCCACCCACCCAAGCAGCTAGCTCGGGCGGAGCTGCTCGGGCGGGCGGGCGGGGGGGGGGGGGGGGGAGCCGGCACGGAGCTAGCTGTTCGGGCTGGCGGGGGGGGGAGCCGGCGCGGAGCTAGCTGCTAGGGCTGGCGGGGGGGGGGGAGCCGGCGCGGAGCTAGCTGCTCAGGCGGGCAGGGGGGGAGCCTACGTGGAGCTAGCTGCTTGGGCAGGCACGGGAGTCCGCGGACCTGCTCGGGCGGGCGGGGGTGTCCGCGGACCTGCTTGGACTGGTGGCTGGTCCCCTGGGGAGCGTGCCCGGCTGCTCCGAAAGGTGGTGCCTGCTGGGGACTCCCAGAACGGTGGGATATCTACCCACAGTGCAACACTCCCTATGTTGACGCTTGCAAAAGTTGTAAGGACAGACACTGTCGACTTGCTGTGCTTTGTGGGGATGCACAAAATCGACTTTATACAGTCTGCTAGAAAATCGAATTAAAGGAAATCGAACTAATGCTGTGGTGAAGACATACCCCAAAACCAAACACCACTTTAAATGGAAGCATTAACTATTTCATTGCTTGTCCGTTTAGCAGGTAGGAAAGGAGTAAAACTCAGAGATGAGAGCAATTGGAAATTACTGCACGGAAGATGATACATAGGGAAGAAATAACAAGACCCATGAAGTCAGAGAAATTGAAGAGAAACACAGGAAGGAAGGAAGGAAGGAAGGAAGGAAGGAAGGAAGGAAGGAAGGAAGGAAGGAAAATAGTGGTGACTTTATAAAAGAGTATGTTTTCCAGCTGAATGAAGCTGAAAGTGACAATGAGGTGCTTAATAAATCATAAATAAATGAAAAGTGTAGTTACTATGTAAAAGTCACATTCTGTCCTTGATATTTGTGCAAACCCCTCATTGTCATCACAGGGTATTCCTCAGTGGATCAAGGGGAGTATGCAGTCTTAAATTTATACTTTGGCCATATACCACAATGAAAAATATAATTTGGCCATCTGCCAAAAATAAGTTTGACACTCCTCTCATAGGTCGAGAGAGAGAGATTGTCATAAGCATAAAGTAGTCTAGAATTCCTGCTTACCTGTAAGGGGTTAAGAAGCTAAAAGAAACCTGGCTGGCACCTGACCAAAAGAACCAATGGGGACCGAAGATGCTTTCAAACCTTGGGGAAGGGAAAGTGCTTTGTCTGTGTCTCTCGTTTGCTTTGGGGGATTTCAAAAGGGGCCAGACTCATTTCTTATAACCTTTCTAAACTGCAATTAGTAAGTAATTTAGCCAGGCAAGGCTGTAGCTTATATTTGTTTTTTCACTTGTGAATTTCTCAGGTTTTTGGGCAATATCCTGTGTTTTCTCTGTATTTTGAACTCAGCCGTTAAGGCTAACAATCCAGGATGAGACAAAAGTTTCCTTGCCACTTATATGTAATTTGGAATTGTGTATCCCTGCAGATGATCCCACCTATCAGAGCCAGTTCCGAGTGCAACCAAATTAATCAAATGACTTTTGTAAAACAACATTGTACTTCATAATAAAATATTAATCACAGCTCCTTTAATAGAAGCAGGAAAACTGCTGGAACTCTGAGGAGAGGTATGTGACAAGATGACAGATTTTCTGATAGCATCACACTGCTTTTAATTGGTCTTCATAAATGTTTTTGGAAATCAGGAGGAAAATCAAGCATTTTAAATTGAGGATTCCTATATAGAAGAGAGATGTGTTGATAAACTTATGATGTCACCTGTATTATCATTGTACATAGCTTGAGTGTAAGGAAGCACAGCATACCTGTTCTTAGCAGTTCTGCACAATGAACAAGTTAGCCTTGAATAAAAGGAGCCTGATTCTGCTCCCTCTTCACTGGTGTAAATCTGCAATAACTATCAACGTCAGTGGAATTACACTGGTGTTGACCTGGTGTAAGTGACAGCAGAAGCCAACTCTGAAACTAAAGATTTACAATACAGTGTTGGGATGGGGAAGAAGGCTTGGTAACTTCTTTACTTGTATCCTCCTCAACCAGCCTTAAGCATTGTGTTTGAATTGTCATCATTCCTTGAATGTCAGCAGTGTTAAGAAATGGGGAATATTAGATAGTGCCTTGTCATCCCTGAAGGAGCTGTAGTTTTGGGAATTATATCAAACCACCTTGTTTGAAGTACTGAGAGGATGGGATGGGTGATTTGTGAGGTGCCCACAGGTATTTTCTGCTGGCTGGCTTGATGATTTTTATTGTATATAGCTTCTTGGCCTGAACTGTATCTTCTTGTTTTCTTTAATCTGTGACATTATTATCATTACACACGGAAAAGTTTTATAAACTACACATGGAGTTGTTGCTGCTGCTGCTAATATTCCTTCCAAAGCACCCAGTGAAGGTGGTTTATTACCAGCAAATAGACTTCTTAGTTGCTATCAAGAGGCCTTATTGGTACTTGACAGAATGAATACCACTTTATTGAAATAATTACTACAGAGTTAAGATTAGGTAATATTGATTGTGTGTATTTATTCCTTTGATATGGGCAACAATATTAAAAGCCATCAAACACTAGCTCCACTATTTGACAGCACCATTTAATTCTAGCCATGTGTTGCCACAAGAAGAATTAAGATATAAATAAAGAAAGCATGACTTCCCAGCTTTAATTAGGATTCATGTAGCAGTGATATTCTGCCTCAGAATGCCATTGATCAGAATGGAGAAACTAGCTTTAGAGCAGAAAATGTTGTGGTGGAAGAGGGGAAGAGGGAACTTCATTAAACATCAACAGCCAGGGGTGGGGTAGATAATTTTTTGCAAAAGGAGAGTTTCTGAAGAGGATTGGAATCAGTTCTTCTACTCAGGTTCAAGAATAGCAGCCGTGTTAGTCTGTATCTGTAAAGAAAGCGAGGAATACTTGTAGCACCTTAGAGACTAACCAGTTTATTTCAGCATAAGCTTTTGTGGGCTATAGCCCACTTCATCGGATGCATAGAATGGAACAAACAGAAGTAAAATGCACTTATACACACAGAAAGCAAAAAAAAAAAAAAGTAGTAAATTACTATACCAATTCTAAGAAGCTATGCACAAGCATTTAACTTCCACTGACTCCTAGCAGGAGTTGAGTGCCTGACTAGTGACTGCACATTTGAAAATCTGTCCCTGTTAGGATTGCCTCCTCACTCTGAACTCTAGGGTAAAGATGTGGGGACCCACATGAAAAAAAAAAAAAGAAATAACCGCCTAAGCTTATTTTACCAGCTTAGGTTAAAACTTTTTCTCCAGAACACAAACTTTTCCTGTGTCTGGACCTGGTACACCAGCTGCCACCACCAAATTAAGCCCACAAAACAATGGGTTTGGATTATTTGGAACCCTTCCTTTAGCACCCCTCTCCCCCCAAACCTCCTCCCTTTACCTGGGAGAGGCTTGAGAAAACAAAAGAAAAACCCTCACTTTTCCTGTGAGAATTGCCCGATCCAAACCAGGATCTACCCAATGGAAACAAGCAGTTAGAGTTTTAAAAGAAAGATTTTAATTAAAGAAAAGAAAACAATCAATCCCTTGTACAGAAATTAATAGAAAAACCCCACTTGCATCACACATCATCACTGACCCCTCCCTAGGGATTCTCCTTTTGCTAAAGCTTAACAGTATAAGGAACACACTGGATCAATTATCAAGTGATACCATTCAAGCATACAATTTACTTACTGCTGAACTTGACTTGTTAGAAGATTATAGATAGGTAGAGTAAAAGACATAGGTGTGGTTCATGCCATAGCCAGAGAGAACAGAACGAGAGAGATAAACCAAAACTAAAATTCTCTTTGTCTCTGAGGTCGATTAGCATCTCCGGTTCCTATTGGTCCCTATCCCCCTCTTAGGTTACCTTCAGGTTAACCCCTCACAGGTAAACAGTAATTTTAGGCTACTTTATACTTATGACAGTCCCTAGTTCAATAACATATATGAGTGCTACATAGATGACAACAGGGTCAAATAGCTTCCTCCTTTGTAGGGTTATATGTAGGGCAACAATGTAGGACAAGCAACTTTCTGTTTATAAAAACCAGTCCCCTTGTTTCTCACCTCATTAATTTTTGGGTTCATTTTATTGCAACTATTATAGCAAGTTCTGGAGAACCCAAAGTGTATCAGGGCTTCACTCTGCTGGGAGCTGTACTAACATAAAAAGTAGTCCCTGCCCCAAAGAGCTTACAGTGTTAAAGACAGAATGTAGCAGGAAGGGGTATTTTTATAACAGAACATCAAAACAATACATTGAACAATGTTACGTAAGTTATGGAGCATAAATGTGTTTGTCTACAAACATAGACCTATTCCTGCTACCACCAAAGTTAATGGCAAAACTCCCAGGATTGTGCCTTTGGTGCCTGTAACTGGAACTTTCTTGTTTGCTGTGTTATTTTTTCACGTCTAGTAAACAAGTGTTGTCAACTTTTTCATAGCGTACACCACATCTTAACAGAAACATATTTTCTAGGTCATTTCCCCCACCATTCACAGTCGTCCAGGCCCCTTCCTCTTCCATTCACAATTGAGGAGACCACCTCCTCTCTCTCATTTGTGATTATATAATATCCTCATGGTAATGAGAACTAATTCCACATGTGGAAAATCAATATTAGAAAACATATAAGGTTTTAGTTTCTTTGATTGTGATAAGGGAGCTGGAATATGAGGAGGAGAACATGTGGCAAGCCAATTCTCTGTGGGCCATCAGCAATATCGCATGGAGCACAAATGGTCTACAGATCACAATTTGAAAACCTCTACAGGAGAAAGTTGTGTATGCAAGAAAATGCAAATTCTGTCACCCTCCTCTTGCACCACCCACCCACCATAACTCAGAATGAAAACAATTAAGAAGATGTGGTCAGTTTCTAATATATCAGCAGGCTGGCACAAGTAATTTAGGAATCTAGGATTAAGCAACACTAATTATTTTTCTCCTGACTTGTCAATTTGTATAAATGGAACTAATCAACCCCGCATCCATCATGATAGTGTAATAGACTAAGTCTGTACATCAAATGTTCACTAAAATTAACAACTATTTTATTGAAGGCTAGGACATTACATGGTCTACTTCGTAGACATTTTCAAATCCAAAGTGTTTTGTGATGTCATGCTATAGAAATCTATATTCTATTGTACTGGGGGAGGGGGGAACCTAGATGAATAACAAAAGGAACTACTGTTCAGAAAACCAAGAAACATTGGGATGGGGCTGGAGGGGCCTTCTAAACCTTTAAGACTTTTTAAAATAGGAAACCTTCTATTAACGGCAATGGGTATTGGGTCTAGCCCTTGATATATGGTGAAAAACTTTTAATTTCATGTGGAATTTCTGTCCTTTTTCATTGTCTCATCCATTGCTAAAAAGAACTTTGGTCTCAAATTTCATAAGATTCTGAATTCTGGAGTTAAAGCAGTGCTATATTGTTTGAAAGCATAGATTTGGGGTTCTTTCAATTTCATCAGAATGTGTAACTCAAATTAATACTTTGATTTTTTCATGGATATTTTTGTTCCTGGTTTATAATATGGTTATGTACAATTAAGTTAAAACTTGGGCCTGTATCCAATAACCTCAAAGCCCTGAAACTATATAGCTATTACATATTCCAATTAAAAAACTATATAGATATTCCAAATTAAAATTATATTTTTAAAATCATGAATTTAAAGACTATAATAATAAACAATGGCTTAAATTCAAGTATTAAAATTAGTACTAAGATTCATGAATGACATTTGAATAAACAGTAATGATCTATTTTCTACATTCTATCTATCCACTGTGGACCAGATCCTGAGCTGATGTAAAATCAGCATAGCTCACTTGATCTTCCCCTATGAATCTTTATTACATATGCATGGTGCTTAGACATTCTTGTGGAAGGAGAGGAAGTCATATAATCAACAAATATTTCAAATCACAGGATAATTTAAAAAGCTCTGTCTCTATTCTTTGCTCACAACAAAATACCCTGCAAAGTCGATGAAAGTTTTGCCTGAGCAATGATTGTGGGAAGAGCCCAAAATGTCTGGTTTCGGAGTGCTTTGAATTTAACAAATTTATTTTCAAATATGTTTGATTTCTGCAGCTGGTACATTCTAGGATTTCCCAATGGCAAGTTAAATAATTCTAATCTGTTGTGAATTATCAGACATCTATCTAAAAAGACTAGAAATACATACCTTACATCTACCAGTAGAACTGAAATTAGTATTATAAGCCTGGACCTGCTCCCTTCATTAGGGATTACTTCATTAGATCTGATAACTATTGTGGGATTGTCATATCTTTTGACCATTATTTTTTCAATGCTACAGTGCTCTGATAACCTCTCATCTTTAAATGCCAAATGTAATGGGAAACTGCCCTTTTTTTGTGTGTACTGCTTTACCAGCTCACAGAGAATTTCTTCTGCAAAGGATTTTGAATGCTGTTAAACCCTATTTATGACTTTAATAGCTATGCATTAATGAAAAAATCAGATACCCTTTATATACCCACCTCAGGGGTTCAACTAGATGTTCTATTGATGTGAAATAGAGCCAAATTGATTTCTGCTAAAGATGAGAAAGTAGTAAAAAACCAAACTGCCCGTGGATAATAAAATGACTTGTTTTATCACAAATATTCACTGCAAACTTTATCAACACAATCCCTCAAATGGATGTCCAAGGCTGAATATTGCCCAAGCTATATACAGATAGGGTGACCAGATGTCCCGATTTTATAGGAATGGTCCCGATTTTTGGGTCTTGTCCTGATTTTTAACACTTGCTGTCTGGTCACCCTATATACAGACCCCCCCTACCCCCAAAAGAGTCCACTGATGAAAAAAAAATCCTCCACAAACATCTTCATGGGTTTCATAAAGTGTTCAAATTAGAGAGAGTGACTATCAAAACAGCCTCCTGTCCGAATGGCTGATTTAATTCAAGTGGTTCAGTAGTCTCATTCATCTGAAATATCCATTGTACAATGTAGAAGGTTTCAGTCACCAATATTTGGGCAGATATTAATACTTTCCAAAATATTTGTTCTTAAATTAGGGGATCTATTTTTCCATAATTATTGTATTATTTTTACATAATACCCAAGGACCTTTAAATAATAAACATTACAGAAACATGGTTTAATGACATAAAACAATGGGATACTGTAATACATGGTTACAAATTATACAGGAAAGACAGAGTAGGCAAAAGAGGTTGGGGAGTAGCAAGATTCCATAGACTCTTGTGAGATAAAAATTCTTACTGAAGAGGACCACATGGTTGAATCTATATGAATACAAATCCCAAACTGTAAGAATGTAAATATATTAGTAGGGCTGTACTACCTGCCTCAAGGTCAAGAAAAGGAAACCAAGAGAGTCAAGAGAGAGAGAAAGAGAACAAGGAAAGAGGCAAAAAAAAAGAATCTAACAAAATGTTGATAATGTTGGACTTCAACTACTTGTATATAAACTGGTAAAATGGCACAATGGGACAGAGATTAGGGAACAATTTCTTGATCATTTAAGTATTGCTTCTTGAAGCAGAGAATTCCAGAGAACACAAGAAGAGGGACTATTCTCAACATAGTCTGAAGTAACACATAGGAGCTAATTCAAGACGTGTCAGTAGCTGAGCCACTAAAGGTATGTCTACTGTACAGTTGTGCTGCTGTAGTGTAGACGCTTCCTACATCGGTGGAAAAAACCCTTCTGTCGATGTATGTAATTCACCTCTCCAAGAGGCAGTAGCTAGGTCTATGGAAGAATTCTAACTAGAAGAATTCTCAAATGGGCATTGCATCTGGCAAACTGATTGAAATGATCATTAAAATCAGAAATAAATATACACCTGGAAGATCATGATGCGATAGAGACTAACCAGCACAGATTCTGAAAAGGAAACTTGTGTGTCACTAATCTCTTACAGTTCTTTCAATATGTCAGTAAAGTATTGGGTAAACCAGTTTACATAATTTATTTAGTCTTTCAAAAGGCTTCTAAAGAAATTAGTTACAGGATGAGAGAACAAGAATTATCATGGGTCAAAAACTGTGTAAGAGACTGAAAGACAAAAAACAAAAGTAGAATTAAAAGGTCAATTTTCATCATATCTAAAGATTAATGGAGGGGTGCCCCAAGATTTTATAACGGGTCCTGTGTTTAATAATAATTATTGGTCTGGAGAGTGAAGTGAACAATGAGACAGCAAGATTTGCAGTTGAGACAGTTATTCAGGCTAGTCAAGACCAGAGAGTCCTACCAGGAACTTCAGAGAGATGTAAAGAAGCTAGATGATTGGGAAAATGTGAGACAATGAAATTAACTGTGATAAATGAAAAGTAATGCACACTGGAAGAAAAAATAAGCTATTTGTACACCTAAAATAGTTCTAAGTTAACTGTATCAACTCAAGAAAGAGACCTGGAGACAGCTCAGTAAAGACCTCTCTGTTCAATGTGCAACTGCAATAAAAAATTCAAGATGTTAGATTGCATAAGGAAAAGGATGATGAATAGTATGGAAATATTATAAACCATGGTCTGGAATGAATACCGTGTGCAGTACTGATCACTCCATCTCAGAAAGGATATAGCAGTACTAGAGAGGGTTCAAAGAAGGACAGAAAGAATGGCCTGGAAAATTACACAAAGAGACACTGAAAAGATTGGAATTGTGTCCTTCAGAAAGGAGACTAACAAGAGTCAATTACATAAAATAATGAATTATGAATAATGATGTAAAGAAGGTAAATCAGAAACTTCTGTTTGCCCTAATTCATCATAGAACAAAGGGACATTCAATAATATTAAAAGGTGGGAAATTCAAAATTGACAACAGGAAATACTTTTTCACACACCATGTGATTGAACTGCTCATTGCCAGAGGAAGCTGTTGAGTCCACAAACTTAGCATGGTTCAAAAGGGGACTGGACAGTTATATGGATAATAAAAATATCAAGAGTTGTCATAATCAATGATAAAAAAAATTGTGGATGTGATGTTAAACCTCATGCTTCAGGGTTTATACCAATCTTTAACTATAAGACTTTGTGAGACCTAATGTTTCTTAATGTCAGTCACTGTATATATAGATGGAATTGGGCTATACACAAATGGAATGTCAAGCAATAGGTCTCAAATGAGCTGTTTGTAGGGATGCTAGAGGATGTGAAGAGTGGAGAAGCCCTCTTCATTAAAAGAATGGTTTTTTTATGAATTGGATTCCTTGTCTGCCAATAAATAAAGTGAATATACCTTTTCAAAATCAGACCCAGGCCATCTGGCTCCTTCTGAGGCCTCCCAAGAGCTTCCACTAGCTTCCTCAGTTTCCATGACCCTCTATTCTGCTAATGCCTGCCTCTAGCTTTCAATCAAATTATTTCCTGCAGCTGGATTCCTCAAGCCCAAAGTTTCCCGATATGACCCACTCTTAACTTCCCCCCACCTGCATGTTCTCCTAAAAGCCACATAGCTCACTTTCTTGCACTTATATGTCCTGTTCCATCTCTCTCTCTTCTGTCCTAACCTTCTGCCACTCCACCAGGCTTCAGATGACTCCCCCATCTTTACAGATCTATTGTTCAGTTTGGCTACATTTCTACTGGCCCCAAGGATACCATCTAAAATTCTGATGAGAGCTGACACACTGTTGAGCCTGACTTACCATCTACCTCCACACTACTGCATGCCAGACCTGAATGTGGACACCCAGGGTGCAGTAGAGACAAATGACCTTCACAGTATTTGTTAAGGAAGCTTGCCAGTGGAAAAAGAGAATGCTAGATAACTGGTAGGGTGAAAGTGTGGATGTTCTAGAGCAGCACCAGGAAAGAGTCAAACTAGAGTAGGTAACTGGGAGGAATCAAAAGGAATGTCTGGGAATGGATGGAGGAGATTTGTTTCAGGAATTTGGATAAGCATCTGAAATTTTATATGCTTATCAGAACTACCAAGCTTTTTGTACTAAATTTCCATAGTGTTCTCAGGAATGCTATCAAGAAACTGAGCCCCAAATCTAAATAATGATACCTATACAAAAAACATATTCTGGATCTTCCCATGGGCCAGACGGTAACTTTGGGTTTGGCAGTAGCTGAAACCTCTGTGGAATAGCTGATATACATGCAGTTCCAATGGATGCTGTTTGAAATACTCCTTACATCCATCATCTGTATGCAGGAAACACCATTCGGGCTTGAAACCCATATTCTAAATTGGCCTAAATATTTCAGTGAGTTCTTTCAAAATATCCAACATATGTATAACAGCAAGCAAAAATACAACAAACATTCACAGAGTCTTCAATTGTTTCTCAGGCTTTATGGAGATGTAGAGAGACCACAGTACAACCTTTAGACCTGAATTCTTAGCTCAAACACCTTAAGTACAGATATGAACTGTAATTCTTAAAGGTTACATCTTTTTATATTAACCAAGGGATTGGTAGCATTAAAATTGTTCCCTTTGATCTCTCCTTAAGGAGAAAGCATTTTTGAGCTCTAGCAGCCTGTCCATTTTTTTCCCCAGTTCAATTTTCATGAATAGTAAAATATTAATATTTAATCTGGTTTACTTTTGGTCAATATATTATTTCAGAATGATCTCACACAGGGTCCAGCCCCTTATTATTGCTGACCAATGCTACCTTTCTGGTCTTTCAATTAATTTAATGTAGATCTATGTGAACTCTCCAAGACTAATAAAAATGTATTTTCCTTGCTCTTCTTGCATAAATTAACCAGCCAGAGCCCTAGCATGGGCATATGAGAGTCCCAGAGAAACTGCGGAGGAGTGGCTGCTGTGACCAGCAGACCTGATGTTAGGCCATGAAAGCCTTGTAGCTGCAAGGGGAATTCAGGCAACAGCAACCGGGCAGGGGGTGGGAGGGAAAGACCAGTATGCTAGGATCAAAAGAACTTTACAGACATTAACTAATGAAGCTTCACAACAATCTCGTGAGGTAAATATGTATTGCTATACCAAATCTTTACGCTGTGAATTTAAGTGAGTTCCCCAGGCAGGGCCGGCGACAGGGGGGTACTACGGGTAGAGCTGTACCGGGCCCCGGACTTAAGGGGGGCCCCCTTAAGTCCGGGGCGCATAGTCCCCCCCTTGTTGTCGGGCCTGTCTCCGCGGGCTGGGCGCGGGCGGCGCTCGTGCCGGGATGGTTTATTGCCGCCGCCCGCGGCTGAGGTTAGGGGCGCGGGGGGGAGCCAGGAGCAGCTGCCTTGCCGGAGCCTGGGAAAAACCCTCCCCCGGCGCGCTGGGGCGGGAGCCGAGCCGGGTCCCTCCCACCGCGGCCGGCAGGGCCGGGGGCCCGGCCGGGGTGCAGCGGGGCAGCCCTAGCGCGTCCCGGGGTAGCCCCGGCGGGAGACCGACCCCATGCAGCAGGCGGGGCGGCCGGCCGCTGGCAGGAGCCTCCCAGTAAGTATGGGGCGCTGCCTGCCCAGCTGCTGCCGCGGGGCGGACACGTGGCGAGCGGCAAGTCTGCTGGGGTGGGGGCCGCGGCAGGGCCGGATGGGCCGTGGGGAAGCTGCCCCCGGGGCGGCTCCCCACTGTGGGTCCGCTATCAGAGTAGGGGGCCCCCAACGTTCCGAGTAGGGGGCCCCCAACGATCCAAGTAGGGGGCCCCAAAATTTCTGTCGCCGGCCCTGTCCCCAGGTTCACTCAATGCATATGTGGCAAAGCTGAGAATAGAACCCAGCAGGCCTTACTGTCAGTCCTCTTCTCTAACCACAAGACAAGCTTTAGAACACACATTAGACAACCACAATTATATTTTTATGATTTCTAGTTTTAGCACTTTTTTTTTCTTGTTCCTTCTGCTTTTGATGAGACCACAAAGAGTCAGTAATGAAACAAACTGTGTGTGAGCAAGAGCGGAACCACAGGGAGGCTGGGCTTAATTTGATTAGTAGGGTCAGTGTGGGTTCTATAAGCCACTTTTGGAAGTTACCCACTGGATTCCAAATCTGGTGTGCACGCCTTGAGTCTTGTCTTTCTGAAAATAAAGTGTGTCAATATCACAACAACTTGTATCTGACTTTTTTGGGGGAAACAAGAATATAAACAATTACATCTTTGCCTCATTCTCGCCTTACCTCCTTACTGAGATGAGCTTGTTCGATTTACACTACCCAGGGAGGACTATTGTATATTGGCCTGTCTCTTTTGATTTCATGTAATAAGCATTAATTTCTGTGAGATTTCTAAGCTGTTGTAGAAGAGTCACTTGAAAGGAGGAGGGAGGAAAAAGAAAAGAAAGGAAAAGCCTATGTGGAATATTATCTTGCTCTGTCAATACTCATTTTGTTAGCACGATGCCAGAGAACATTTTAAGGCTATGTACAAGTACCCTCTTCCGAAGAAAAGACAATGATAAAACCAGAACATTATGAATTCTGGATCATGTTTTAGTTTTAGGATTTTATTGAATTTGCAAATACACTAGACATTGCAAATATCACACTGAAATTTTATATCAGGCACTGATCTAGAAAAAAATGAGCAAAAATAACATGGCTGTGATATGCCAAAAAAAGCAAGAACAAAAGAAACAAACATAATCCGGGGGGAGGGGGGGAGATTAATTTATTAATATTTGATTATGTCTTCAAACAAATTACAGCGAAGAAAGGAGCTTGTCAGAGCAAAACAAATAGAAGGGCAAGAGAAAATAAAAACGGAGTAAAGTTGATCATATAAAGGTTTCACGATTCACAAAAGGTTTCATGATTCACGAAAGCACTGAAGCATGTGCTAAAATCCAGGCCTATGCAGAAAAGCACTTAAATGCATGCTTATATACTTTCCTGAATAGGGATGCTTTCCAGAATCAAGGCCTAAAAGAGAGGAAAAGGCTGACCTAGAGAAGAGGATCAAATTAGGACAAATTGTGCTTAATTTATGTGTACTTGTGAATTCTGAATTTGGCCCTTCATTAATTCTTGGACTTAGAACTAGAAACTAGAAAGCGTTTTCTTCAAGAAAGAAAAAAGAAAAATAGCAGTCCACAGAAGAAGACTGCTTATACAATAATAATATCCAGATACCTGCACTTGAATAACAAAAGAGTAGGAGAGGAGCAAAAGAAATGGTGACTCATGCTGATAAGTAGGATGCAAAGTTAGGTTATCAAATAATACAATCTCTGGTACGCTGGCTTCCTAATGTGCTTATAATGAATCACTAGTTTATTTTTGAAAATGTAAAGTACCATTTATGGTATTTGTAATACAGGGTAGAAAGGGAAGAAATTGCTAGGGACTTTCCCTACGTATTTTTTTTCCCCAAAATCATCTGCCACAGATAACAAAGTGTTTCAATTTAGAACACACAATTCACAGTTGATAACGAAGAGTGCAACCAAAGATGAATGATACATGCATGTTAGCATGTGACTCAGAAGTCTATATAGGTACACTATTTTACCTTATGTACATAAAATTGGTATTGATCTTAATGGATCTGTCCCAACACACAATATTTTTAGGTTCTAAACAAATTACTGATGTGGACTATATATAATTTGCAAATGTTTGTTCTCCCAATCCCTTCTCTGCATCTCAGGAAGTTGCCTTTGTGTACCTTATGTACTTCATATCTCTCTATACAATTCATTGTTCAGAGAAGACAGTACTAACTGTCATGTGTATGCATTAAGAATGCAGCTTTAAACTTCTTTTACTAGTATATTTCATCAAGTTTTCTGTAATCTCTAACATGCAGCAGTTTCCCCCCCACAATGTAGGGATAGCCTCGTGTAGGAGTGAATTGATTGCTGCTAGGGTAGATATCTCCATTTGTTTCCTTTGATTTTCCTGTCATTTAATACTGTAACTTTATCCACCTAAACCTGCAAACCTCACTTTATTTACAGCATTTCACTGAGAAAGGGGCAAAATCATGCATCTGGTACAGCGTTATTAATGTATAGCTGTCATATAGAAATGAGAGTAGAATGCTGTTGATACAATTTTAGCAGAATACACCTACCAGCTAAATGGAGACATAAATTACACCCACTGTTCATATTGTGACTTGGTGCTATTACTGAAGATAATATAAATTCTACACTCAAAGAATGTTAGCAACCATCCTCAATAAAGATCCAGAACTGTATGCTGATAGTTCTGCAGAATAAAACCACAGTAATTAGAGTATTATGCAAGTGACAACTCAAATCCTGGGGATTTCCCTAGACCTGCAGATGATGTAAAGTTCATTTTGTCCTGATTAGTTTACCCATCAAAACAAAAGGAGAGAATGTTTGTGCTATTCAGGGGGAACCATTTATATAGGACTCTCTCCAGATTAGTCACATTTATGGAGATCCTTGCCATGGTAATAGGGCTACAGACCCCTGCTAGATACAGCATTGGAGAGTGACAGACATTATCCCTTTTGTCTGTAAAAAACATATTGGACAGTATTAGTCATCTAGGTCTTGCTCCTGAATAGTTTAGGGGAAGAGGGGAATAAAAAACAGTTCTGTAAAGGACAGCTGCAATTATTTAGTTGAAATGTATTTCCTTTGTAGGGCCCTAATTCTACCATTTCAAAGGCACCACCTGTCAGATAAGTAACTGGAAAGCACTTTATAGCCTCTGCTGCTTTTACCCTCATTTAAGCTAATGGCCTGGTTTGAAAAGATGCTGTGCCCCTGCCGTTCCTATTGACTTCACTGGGGCCTGTGGATGCTCAGTACCTCTTCAGATCAGGCTACAAGTGCTTGTTTGTGTTGTGCTTTAGCTTTAAGATGCCAGGCTCTTTGGCACAGGAGGGTTTGGCTCTCCCTTCCTCTCCTTGAAAATAAGTTCTTACTTTGCTTCATAGCTTTAGCTTGCAAGCTCTCCAGTGCTGGGACTGTCTTGCTTATTGTTCTATAAATTGCCAATCATTGTCAGCATTTAAATAAATAATAAGCTTTCCCCACCCGGTTTCAAACACAGCAGACCACTTAATCAGCCCTCAGTAGGAGAGCACATGTAGCAGTTTGCAAGGAAGTAGACGTAATCACCAAGCAAACTGCTCTCTACAATAGTTGAGCACTGGGTCCAATTACAGATGAAGTGAAAATCAGTCCAGGAGATAAGACAAAAGTAGAACCTTGACTCCAACTCCTTTCAATTTCAGAATTACTAGAGGGAGTAAGCAGGGTGGAAACGTAAAGGGATAGACTGGAAGAAAAAAATAGGAGGGACATATTTTTCAGGTCTGGTTTGGATGTCTGAAATCTCATGAGAACAACTGATCTCAGGAGATAGATTCTTTACATTCAAGAAGGTAGAAATTTCATAAGGTGCATGATTTTTGGATGAAATCTCACTCAAGACATACGATAAAATTATGGTGTCATTGGATCAGAATCCAAACTAACCTTGATCCAGCCTCTAACCTAATCCAGTTCCTATGACTACCTCCTTGGCCCATCTCTGATCAATTTAATATGCCTATATTAGCCATACTGGCTCATTTGCTCAATCTCTTGGAAGATACTGAAATGGAGACCAAGTCATGGGCCAGGAAACTGTATCAAGGAACTGTAAATTCAATGCAGTGGAATTCAGATTTTTGTGCAACTTAAATGCTACCACCAGGTTCTATGTACAGCTTCAACTGAAACACAACTGGGAATTTTTCCTTTGAACAGTAGTAAGGGGCTGTTCTTGCTTCTACTGAAATCAATAGCAAAACTCCTATTGACCTCAAATGTGCAAAATCAAGCCAAGTGTTCCATCTCATAGGGACTGGGAAAATTAGAACTGGAAGGGACCTCAAGAGGTCATCTTGCCAAGTCCCCTGCACTCAAAGCAGGACTAAGTATTATCTTGATCATCTCTGACAGGTGTTTATCATTAGGGATTTTTAAGAGCAGGTTGGATAGACATTCCACAACTTCTCAAGACAATTTATTACAGTGCTTAACCACCCTGATAGTTAGGAAGTTTTTCCTAATGTTCAACCTAAACTGCTCTGCTGCAAGCCTATTGCTTCTTGTCCTATCCTCAGAGGTCAACAACAATAATTTTTCTCCCTCCTCCTTGTAACAATCTTTTATGTACCTGAAAACTTTTTTGTCCCTTCTCAGTCTTCTCTTCTTCAGACTGAAGAAATCCAGTTTTTTTTAACCTTCCCTTATAGTCATTTCCTAGACCTTTAATCATTTTTTTTGCTCTTCTCTGGACTTTCTCCACATCTTTCCTGAAACAGGATGCCAAGAACTGGACACAGTACTCCAGTTGAGGCCTAATCAGTATGGAGTAGAGCAGAAGAATTACTTCTCGTATCTTGCTTACAATACTTTTGCTAATATATCCTAGAATAAGGTTTGCTTTGTTTGCAAAAAAAAAACCTGTCCTTATTTCATTCTATTTACTTCAGACAATTTCTCCAGATCATTTTGAATTTTAATCCTATCCTCCCAAGCACTTGCAACCCCTCCCAGCTTGGTATTGTCCACAAACTTTATAAGTGTATTCTCTATGCCATTATCTAAATTATTGGTTAAGATATTGAATAGAATCAGATACAGAACCAATCCCTGCAGGACCCCTCATGTCCTTCCAGCATGATTGTGAACCACTGATAACCATTCTGGATTTTCTAACCAGTTATACACCCATCTTATAGTAGCTCCATCTAGGTTGTGTTTCTCTAGCTTGTTTATGAGATCATATGATACAGTATCAAAAGCCTTACTAAAGTCAAGATATACCACATCTACGACTTCCTCCCCTATCAACAAGGCTTGTTACCCTGTCAAAGAAAGCTAACAGGTTGGGTTGACATGATTTGTTCTTGAAAAATCCACACTGTTACTTATTACCTCATTATCTTCTAGGTGTTTGCAAATTGATTTCTTAATTATTTGCTGCATTATCTTTCCAGTTATGGACATTAATCTGACTGGTCTAATTCCCTGAGTTGTCTTTATTTCCCTTTTTAATAGATGGGACTATATTTGCCCTTTTCCAGTCTTCTGGAATATCTCTTGTCTTCCGTGGCTTTTCAAAGAGACTTGCTAACAGCTCATATCTTCTCAGCTCCTTGAGTATTCTAGGATGCATTTCATCAGGCCCTAGTGATTTGAAGACATCTATCTTGTCTAATTTTTTAACTTGTTCTTTTCCTATTTAAGGCTGTGAGCTACCTCATTTTCACTGGCATTCACTATGTTAGATGTCCAGTTGCCACCAACCTTCTTGGTGAAAAGCAAAACAAAAGTCATTAAGCACCTCTGTCATTTCCACATTTTCTGAACCCCCTCCCCCCATTGAGTAACAGGCCTACTTGGTCCTTGGTATTCCTCTTGCTATGGTATTGTGCTGCAGAGAACTATACAATGTAAGCTCATAAAATCTGTCCCTTCCTTCAGTGTGGAGAAAGATATGCACAGCTTTTTGCCTCCCAGTTATGAATTCCTCAAACTGGTTTTAGAGAAAACAAACACAAGTTCATCAACTACAGAAGATAGATTTTAAGTGACTAAGGGATGGCAAACAGATCAAAGCCAATTACCTTAGTAAATAAACAAAAACCACAAACTGATCTTAACACACTAGATAGGTAGGATACAAATTAGCAGATTCTCACCCTGAGTGATAAACAGGCTGGCAGATGCTTAAGACACAAGTTGCCTTGGCTTCCCAGGTTTTCATACACAGGCTAAAGATCCTTCTAGCCTGGGACCATCACATCCCACAGTTCAGTCCTTGCCTGTCAATATTCTTCACCTTGGATTTTATTTTTTCACCCACAACTCCCCAGGGCTTCCCCAGTTCTCAAATACAGCAGTTTAAATCGGAAGCAACTCCACGGAAGCTAATGGAGTTACATCCGTGAGAGTGACATCTGATTCAGGCCCCTCCGCCTATCACTGTCTCTGAAGCACTGACAAAATACATTCTTTTCTTGACTTTGGCTCTGTTGAATCTTTTTTAACACCTCAATCACTTCCTGCTTGACTATTACCATCCTTTCTTGTATAATCATCTGGTATCCCTCCTCGCTAAATGTCAGGAGGTCTCATTCCAGGGAGTAGAACCATCATCAGTCTCCTTGGCTTCCTATTCATCTTTGAAGACAATTTCAAATGGTCTTTCTGATTTTCAAAGCCATCCAGCTTACTGTATCTTTCTGACCACCTACAAAACTCTCCAACCCCCTCACTTTTCGCCTTCCCTCTAATTTTGGGGTTACCCTATTCAGACTTGTGCTGCCCCATTTATCTGCTACTCTTCTCACCACTCATTTCTTCCATTTTAAATTTGCCCCTCAAAAGCTACACCTCTTCTTAGGCTTGCACTGTCTGGAAGCATATGTGCTCGCTTGCAAGCTATACCCATGGATTAGCTTGTACAGGACAGCCAGGATTTAAGCCCCAACAACCACCCAAAGATAATCTTTCTTTTTTTGGGGGGAAGGAGGTGAGGGGGGAGAAGAGGAGGAAAAAAAAGAACTTACGAGAAACATGCATTTATTGGTGCTGTTCAACAAAAGTAACTACCAGGGGCGAAAGTAAGGTGTACGGGCCGGTACCAGTGGCCATTTTTTATCATCACTGTCGCCTTTGCCTCCCTCCGCCCAGACTGCCAACAAGGGTGTGGGGAGGGGGCAAAAGCAGCAGCTGCCCCGGTGCTAGTGATTTAAAAGGACTTGGGGCTCTGGTCGCCGTGGTAACGACAGCTGGAGCCCCAGGCCCTTTAAATCGCCACTGGAGCCTGGGTGGCGTGAGACAGGCAGCATGGAAGGGCTGGCTGGGATGCTGACCCCCAGCCCTGCCCCTTCCACCCAAAACTCTGCCCCTTCTGGGGGGCTGGAGCTGCCGCCCCCTGTACCGATATGTGTTTTATTTTACTTTCACCCTTGGAAACTACATAAAAAGATCCTGATCACAATCCACATAAACTGCCATAGTATTTTGGGGAAGCAAAAGCAAACAATTTGAACTGGGCAAAGACAACTACACAAAGCTTATCTGGGATTCTAAACCCAGACTTCTGCCAAATCTCTCACTGCCTACAGAAACTTCTCTGTAGCCTTTTTCTAAGCAGAAGCCTGTCTTTTTTTTTAACCCCGCTTGAACTTAGAATGAGGCCCAGCTCAGCGTCCCTAATTGCCTAATCAGGCCTCATTAGAAAGTCAGCTGCCTTCTCTTAGCACCTTTGAAATAAAGAAGGAACTTCTTTGGTACCTTAGGAGTTTCTTTGATACCTCCGAATTCACACCTGCCTGGTTTGGAAAGGAGTGTCATGGCTGTGGGTTCACTGTCCCTGAGGCTGAAAGACCTTCCCACTGCACAGAAGCTTGACAGTAATGAACTTCCCCATCACAGCATGTGCCTGGCCATTTAAATAGTCACAAAACTAGTTGCCAAATACATGTGCACACACATGCATGAGTTTTGAGTCACTGGAACTTAATCAGACGGCAGTTCATATTGTTCATCTTCAGTACAATTTAAAAAGAGATTTTAATTTTGAAACACCAGCTTCCATCTTTTAAATCACCACATTAAATGTTTCATCTTAGGCACTTTATTTGCATTCTTCACAAATATGCTCGCAAAAACAATTAGGTGACACAGTGAAGTTTGACATGTCCCTAAATTAGCCGATCCTGAGAAAGTATATATTCCTTTATCTTAACCTCCCTAGTCTCCTCTGTGGTTTTCTATTGTTTTCTCTGGGTTTCATTTGATTTCTAATAGGTTACTTGCTTGGTTTTATTTTAAATTGAACTGAATGGGAATGACCCTTAAAGAATATAGCTTGAATTTATAATAAAGATTTCCTAGAATACAAGACTATAAGGTATTTATCTAGATGTCTGCCTGATTGTTTCAGTCTAAGGGATTCTTTCCAAGAATTTCTGCTCTCAGTTACACTGGTGTTAGTGGAGTTACTTCATATTTGGCTGTCTGAGTGTTCAGTTAGTTATATCCTTTTGTGCCTACGTGTATGTGCTCACATGCCCAACTTAGCCTTTGTAGCATGCTTTTTGATGCAAAAATGTCTTACAAACATTACACCCAACTCATTTGACCCACACCTACAGATTACGATGCTTAAAATGGACCTGGAAAAAAATCACAACAAAGATCCAGACACTGTGTGTGAAGGACTCCTTTCTCCATATATTGCGGTGACTGTTCTCTGATCAAAAAATGCTGGCACTCAGTGATAGAAATAATCTTAGACTTTGTTAATATTTTTAACTGCCACCAGAGAGTTTTATTTTCTACCGATTACAGATCACAGCTAAAGCCCAGATGCCATGTAAGATTCCAGGAAATGCCACCCATAATAAGGAACGCTATTCTAAGGACTGGCATAAGATTAATTAACTCAAGAGGTGGCAGCATGCTGAACTCAAACTAACTTTTTTTGTTTGTTTTTCATGAAAAAAACCACAAAGACATCAAATTCAACATTCTACAGTAATTCATTCACTCTACAGAAACCAGAGTCACACTTATCAATTTCACCCCCTGAAAGTGCTATGAAAACGGCACGAGAAGAAAATGCCAGGCACTAGAAACATTTAAGGCTCATGACCCTTTTTAAAACAGTCACAGCAAACCTCAAATAATGTTTTCCTTCCACAGACTGTTATAGCAAAAGTAAGCAGTGCAGAAATTACAATAAACATATGAATATGTAGCTGTAGTGGATGGCAGAGGGATTATCTGGAAACAAGATGCCAGACCTTATGAGGCAAGAAGTAGCTGCATCTCTCTTATTATGGATTCCTAGTTTCTGTGTTACATAGATTGCCTGAGCAGAGGGCCACAATGGTGCTCTGTCGCCATGGTGACTTTTAGCTGTATGGTGCACTACATGAGACCGCACCACAGCACCCACTCAGATGTAAGTGGGCAGAATTCAAGGATGTCTGAATACCAATTAGAAGTGTGACTGCATACCAGAGCTAGCTCTAATCTAGCGAGCTTGGACAACAACAGTGGAGCCACAGCCACATGCATTTAAGCAATGGCTGTACAAGCCCACCTGGGACCCTCAGTATGTATTCAGTCAACTACCCCACGCTGACAGTCTGTATAGTCAAGACTTCACTGTTACCGGTACTTAAGCTAGCCATGTTAAAGCTAGCTCAGGTATGCCTAAATGTGATCCAGTCACACCTTCAATTACAGTATAGACATACCCTAAGGTTGTGGGGACAGGTATTCTGCAGGCCTTAAGGCTGAATGTCCTGGTTTAAACACAGGTGGACTTAACATTCTGGAAAGGTATGAGGTACTGTACTAGTGGTCAGCTTTAACTAATGAACTTTTTGGCCAATGAATGGGAGCAAAGACCACAGAAACTTTGACTGGGTATGTTAAAGTGTAGTTTTACATACCAGTCCCTGTTACTGTGGACACTGACAGTGTTGATACAGGCAGTGGACATGCTGTAAGACAGCATCTACAAAGTTCATATTTACTGGGACTAAGCTAAAGCCAAATAAAAATGCTTTTAAAAACAGCATTAGTCTGATTTATCTGTCAGAAGAGCAGTGTAATCAACTCTCAAATTAATAAATGTGGAAGCTTGCATTTTTTTTACTAGTATTCCCAATTACTCTTCAAGACTGTTCTTAGCCCAATATTTATTATTTTGTTTTCATGTACCATTTTTGCTCTTAAGTTGGAAAAGCACCCAAGAGTAAAACTTGGGCAAAGATGCCTCAGAAGAAGGGATGGGAGCGAGGGGAGGAGGGGTGAAGAGCATGGGAAAGGAGATAGAAATGGTCTAGTAGAAAAAAAGGAGAAGCCTGAGTTTATATAGCAGCTGCAAAGCAGAAAAGGAGGCCCAGGAGTATAGAAAAGAACACAGAAGCCTTTGAGCAGGGATAGAGACACACACAGACTACTGGAAGTGCAGACACAATACAGAGACAGTGAGGGACTGAGCCATGAAGTTGACAGAATCAATGAGGAAGTTATTAAAGCAGAGAGAGAATAAGATGGGGAGTGGGAGAAGGGACAAAGTTATAGTAGCAGAGATTGAGGGGGCGAATCCCATTGAGTTTTAAAAAAGAACTACCCAGGCATGGGGAAAGGTTTCAGACACCTCTTTGTAAGGGGGAGCATCATCTATTCGATACCATCTGCTTGAGAACAAACATCCTTGTTAGGCAGGAAAAATCTGACTTATCTAGCATGTGGGTGGTGGATGCACACACTGAAAGTATTCCCTTTAAAATGGGTTAGGACATGTAACCATCCTTAGAAACAGAGTGACTCCGTGTATTTCCAGAGGGGAGCTGTTTCTGTGAGGAGAAGGAAATTATTCTCCAAGCCCCAGGAAGTCTGCACCTGGTTTCTTCAGTTCTCTCTCTCAGGTTTTGGGGCCTGTAATGGATTGTGCTCACCACTGTGGTATCTCCTGCTGGTTGGGTAGGGAATTAACTCTTTCAGTGGCACGCCTTCACAAGTGGTGTCTCACCCTCTGTTACTTTCCTGGTCTCCACTGTCAGACCCCCCCCCCCCCCCCCCCCGTTACTCCCAGATCGCAGCATCCACTTCTGGACACTGCCCTATGGGTGTGCCTGCTCCGCTGGCTCTTCCCCCACTTCCAGGGCATGGCAGCTTCTAGTTCTCTCACTCACTGTAGTCCTCAGTCTAGCCCCTTCCTCCCAGGGCAAACTGCAGTCTGGCTTGCCGCTCATCACTGGCAAATGTGGAGGAAAGGGAGGGGGGGGCCCAGGCCCACCCGCTACTCAGGGCCCCAATCTAGGGAACCTCTAGTGGCAGCCACTTGCTGCCCTCTTCCACCTTTCCTCCACTGCCTGTGTAACCCACACACCTTCTGGGTGTGGTGTTCTGTCCCATCTAGCGACACTAAGCTCCCGAGGCCCCAGTTCGATCCCACCTGCCAACAACTGGGGTCTGTTGGCATTATACCTGCTTCCCTGTGCTACTTCCCCATAGCCCTAGCACCTTCGCTGCCCCTTTGTGTCAGGGGCCGAGTCTGGCAGGCATTAGCCTGGAGCAGTGGTTCTCAGACTTATTTCCCCCTCCCCCCCCACACACACACACCATGGACCACTTGAAAATTGCTGAGAGTCTTGGTGAACCACTTAATGATCTTTCTAAATGTTTTTTGTACTATTAGCTAACTATTGTAAAGCTCTTTTATACAAAGATATGTAAAAAAAGACCTTAATAAACATTTTTGTTTTACAAATAAAAGCACGCAACTCATATTTTAATATCAGTAGTATTACCTTTCTAATGCAATGGATGTGCCCTCTACCCCCCTCCCCACCATGGCACCCCCTGAGCTGAGGCTGGGAAGGTGGGGGGGGGAGGTGTCTCTCCTCAGCAGCCACAGCCCTGGAGCCGGGAAAAGTCACCCCATCTTTGGCTGCCACAGCCCTGCACATCCCAAACTCCCCCCACCCACTCTTCTCACCCCACTGCTCCCTCCCACTTACCCTCCCTCCCCCAAGGCCACCACCTCACCCTACATGTGCATCTTCTCCAAGGTCCAGGCACCTAATTAGTGGAGCCACACCTTGGCAGCTCCACTAATTAGGTGGGTGGCCCTTCATTTCTTTTCTCTCTCAGCCTCTGCTGACCATGCCAAGCCCTGCTCTGTCTTAGGCGCATCTCTATCTAAGAGACAGTTTTTCTCCCTTTACCCTCCAGGGAAAGACTCCCCTCCTTACTGCCCTGCAGACTTCTTATAGGTCCCAGCCTGGCCCTGATTGACTGTTTTGAAGCCCCCACCTAACTGGCTCCTTTCCATGATTGGCCTCCAGAGCCTCTCTGGCTTGCTCCAACTCCTTCCACACCAGAGTGGGGCAGTTGCCCCACTACAGGGCCCAAGAAGTTTTAAGAGTCTTGCTAGGTTCTAGCCAGAGTTAATCTGACTAAATGTTTGCCATCCATCCTTAGTTTTGAGTCAGATCTTTACTAAAACTGTTGTAGAGACACATTGTTATGGAGGGAGGGGCTGAGGAGGGGCCGGAATGTAAGATCATACTGTAAATTTAGACCATTTTTTAAAGTCTGTGTGTCTACCACTTTCCCACCTGTTGGTAGCATCCAGGGAGCTAAGAACCATCAGATCTCATGGACTCTCCAGAGACTTTCAGCACCAGTATTGTTTTCGAAGTAGCATACATATAATTCCAATAGGCCCTGCAGTGTAGTATCTGTAAATTGGTTTCACATTCCCCTTTGAACCTATGGTAACCAGCCCAACAATAGCTACCATATACTGCGTAAAACACAATTACTTTTAACTGCCATCCTCCTCCACAGGTGATCACTGGCCTCCTGCCTTCTCTTCCATTACATTATCCTTCTTAGCAGGTGGGCAAGGTAAAACTGGAAGGTTTCACTTACTATTAATACTGTAGGGGACAGAAGCGTCAAGCTCCTGTCCTTTCAAATACAGTTTGAAAACAAAAAAAATGATTACATGTGCTCCCAGGGCATATTTCAGCATCACAAATCCTCAGGGAACCTTGTTCATATAGCACCAGGAAAAGGTTAGCTACCTTGTTTTGGGTAAATTATAATCTCTGATCTTGGGACCACCTGGATTTATTTTTATTTTTATTTTTTTTTAGATGGGACAAACATGTGAAATTGAAAGTAATGAAACGAAATGAGCTGGATCATTACCTGCAATTTATTCACTCTCTACCATCCGACTGGCGCACCAACCACTCACCACTGCAAAGCTCATTGTCTTTAATTTTCTTTAAATTGCACATCGGCCCAAGAGACTGACAAACACCCCCGGAAAGTGTGTGCAGTGGAATGGGGAGCTGGAGGAGGAGTGAGGGACTGTTTAGTAGAAAAACCTTTCAATTATATAATTTCAACAACAGCATTACATTCCCAGCTATTCTTAAGACATGTCATTTTGCACTAATGTGATTTTTTATTCTTCACAGACTTTATTTCCTCCAAAGGAAATTGATTTGTGCTTTTACATTGTACGGAATAGATCTTGATGTAAACACTTCTTTCTTTCTCTCTTTCTCTTTTTGTATGAAAAGGGTTAGTACATATTTAATGAAAGTACCATGAGCCTATTGACTTTTTAGTTAGCCTGAATTGATTTCTTCCCCCAGTATAAATTTGTATTCTCTGTGATATACCTGGAGGCTACACTATTAAAGGTCAGCTGAAGATTTGCTGTGTTACTTCTGCGCAATTTAAAGGGGCAACGTTTCTGGACAGACTGGGAACTGCATAATGGTTATGGAATGACCAAAATATATTTTTTTTAAAAGTCATTAGAAGAAATCCAATCCTACCTTGAATATATGTCCCAATGCTTTTGGATGCAGGCCTGCAGCTCCTGCTGAAATCAACAAAAGGCACACATGAATATCTGATGGCATAATTTGGCCCTTAGTGACTGTTGTATTTTAGATTACTGGGATTCTATAATTGTAGCACAAAAACAATATCCACACATGCTGTAAAGAGCTGCAACTCCATCAAAAATAATGGAGCTGCTTACATTAGGACTGAAATTAGCCTTAAAATACTGGATTTCCATAAAGGAGAAAAGCAGACATTTTATTCAGGATATCCATCATTACCAGTTGCCTACTGAAAACTAACAGACTCCCTAAGTGTCCGAACACAACGTATATTAGTTCTCATCATTTCTACTAGCACTCATAGTGTACACAGTGCTTTCCGAACAGGTAAGAGGACATGGTCTGTGACTTGAGGCACTCACAATCGAAGAGAGACTAACAGGCTGTGGATAGAAGGAAGAATCACAATATGTACATACTGGATTTGAACCAATTATATAGTTTTTTTCACACAGCACATAGTTACATGGGAAATTTCCCTTTTCTAACTATATACACAGGGGCAATTCAGCTGTGCTATAAATGAAATCACAGAAGGGCCACATTCCATAGAACCGCTCTTCCCTTTCACTCAGACATGTCCTCTAAATTGTTGACCAGATGCAATGGGGATATCAGATAGGGAGACAGATTTCCTCTTTGATAGGGCTACACTGCACATGTTCCAGAGAAGTGGAATAGTTTGTGCTAGCATGCACATGCTTTCACTTGTTTCTTCTTCTTTGACTTCATGAATTGTGTATCCTGTAATGGAGAGTTTATTTCACTGGTTCTCCAATTGCCCATTAGAGATTCCACAATCAGTGCCATCATAAGAGTTTGAGGGCTTTAGAATAAGGTATGGGGGAAATCATCTGCTCAGGTAAAGTCGTTGGTTTTCTATCTTTGTTACTTAACATAGACACAAGACAGTAGGTAAAGTTCTCAAAGCACTTAAATGATAATGTACATTTTCCTCCTTCTTTCTGTGTGTATAAATGCATCTTACTTCTGTTCCATTCTATGCGTCTGATGAAGTGAGCTATAGCCCACGAAAGCTTATGCTGAAATAAACTAGTTAGTCTCTAAGGTGCTACAAGTATTCCTCACTTTCTTAAATGATTTAGGAGCAGATGTCCCATTTTCAAAAGTGACTTAGGAGTTTAAGACCCCCCTGACGGTCAACAATATTTAATTTCTAAGGGTCAGATTCTCAAAGTTATTGTGACTGACTCCCATTGAATGGGAGTCAGGTGCCCAAATCCATTGAGGAACCTGGGAATAAGTGTCTAAGTCACTTCTCAGGGGGTAGCCATTTAGTCTGTATCCACAAAAACAACAAGGAGTTCAGTGACACCTTA
Source organism: Sternotherus odoratus (assembly GCA_032164245.1). Lineage (NCBI taxonomy): Eukaryota > Metazoa > Chordata > Testudines > Kinosternidae > Sternotherus > Sternotherus odoratus. The sequence continues at coordinate 15,560,006 of JAVMKO010000007.1, read as the reverse complement.
AAGACTAAGGTGTCACTGGACTCGTCTAAGGCACTTCTGAAAAGGGGACTTGGGTGCTTTTGATCATTTTTCCCCACATCTTTCACTGACTTGACTGGTATTTTTTGAAAGCACTGCCTCTTTTTGAACTTATACTTTGGGAAGTGACTTTTCATCCTCAGAAATTTATATCAGAATTTAAGGACTTTTGAAAGACATTTATCTCCCCACACCTTTGGTTCATCACAGAAATATATTGTTTTCTCCCCAGTGGAACAGAATAAAAATATGGTCAAATATCTGCAAACAGTTAGGTTCTATCCCACCTAAAATAGGGACAATTGGTAGCTATGAGGAAACGCACTGATCACTGAAACCTTATTTCATGGTGTCAAGCACCTAACCATCATGTGGAAGCAAGGGTCACAAGACAGCAAGGCAGGTAAAGAGGGTGCTAGATGGGAATGCTCAGGTAGGTGTCCTGAGCTCAGGTAGGTGCATTTCAGCTACAAAAATAATTCTGTCATGCTCCTCCATCGATGAGGAGAGAGGGTGTGGAGCAAAATGATTTTTCCATCAATTCTGCAACATCCCTTTGATAACAGCTTTCCAACGGAGCAATTTTAAAGACAAAACTTTACAACCATAATAACAACACTTTGTTTTTCTTTTCAAAGTTTGTACTTCACACTCTGGCAATGACTGAATCTTCCTCGTTATGTTCCAGCCAAAAATCAATCAATAAGCAAACCAATAAACCTCATTGAGCTATTTCGGCTACACTAGGTCAAGCCAGCTGCAAAACATTTGCTACTTGCTATTAACGATGGGTTAGCGGAAGAGGTGCCTGTTGAGTAAGGATCTGAATGAGAAAAAACAATGGAATTGGTGCAGTTCTCTTGCAGCTCTTGGAGACAAAGATTTTGGATATTATAACAACTTCCATGCTGCAAATATTTATAATACATCCATTCACAGTGCCAATAATGGATTTCCCCACTGAAAAATCCAATCCCTGAGATAGATTTCCATAATGGTGGCTTTGTATTGGGATAACCTTGTGGCAGACTCATACAGGGAGGGGAGCCCTTTGTGTCATATGTTATATCTGCATTATACATTCACTCAAACTGATGTTTAAGCAGTTGCTATTAGGTAACTGCATATCCTAGGGGTCTGACCTAACAACACTCAGGCAAGTCACATAAGGCCAGATTATTATTGGCCCTAACACAGTTGCATGGGAGTTGGGGATGGATGTGAACAAGAAACCTCTTCCCCTGGCATGCTCTGTGCAAGGGTCAAGGATAAGCTCAGTGCAGAGCTTAGAGGAGTCCAGAGACTCCTTTTGTTGTGTGCCCCTAGGGGGAGGGGCACATATTGCTTCAAAGGAAAGATGGAGGAAGCAGAGTCATTTCCCCTCCATTCCAGCCTGCTCCATGGACCAGACTGCATCAAGATACTGAAACTTGTACACATGTAACCCTGTGTTCTGTCCAAGCTCTTGTATCACGCCCATCACCCTGGTATCTGAGCCCCCAGCTGATGGGCAATCCTTTACCAAGCGCAACTGGAAGATTGGCCTACCTTCCCCTCTTAGAGAGGTGCTTTAAAGACCCAGTCTAGCTGTTAATCTCATTGACCTGATTCAAAGCCCACCAAAGTTAATAGGAGACTTTACGTTGATTTCAATGGGCTTTGGATCAAGCTCTTTGGGTCTCATTTTTGCCACCAGTAAAGTGGCTAGAAAAGTATTTATCACCTCACAGGGTTGCTGTGTGATCTAACTCATGAATATTTGCACAGGGCTTTGAGATGTTTTGATGAAAGTTGCCAGGGAGATTATTATTTAATGTGCACATCAATTTAAGGGAGGGTAACAGAACTGAACTGACTTCTGACCAATTAGGCTGTACAATAACTGCACAAGTTGAGAGCATACTTAGCTATTCTGATTGCTCTCCCAGTCCTGGTCATTTTATTAATTTAGTCTGACCTTCACAGAGATCTTATAATAACTATCCAAATTGCCGGCCCAGATGTGTAGGATGCACTCAGCGCCTTGTGGGAAGCACACAACATCTTATAGGTTCAGACCCCACAAAAGTAGCCAGTGCTACTACCTGGCTTAGCATGCCTGAATAAGACACTTTTCAGATCAACTCAATTATGCATCATCTGAATAGCTCACTCAACCCTTCTGTCCCTAGATGACTTCCAGCTTCATCAGGCAATCACTCAAGAATGAGGTCAATCACAGAAGGTTTATAGAAGCCACCAGATGTCATTGTTTTGGTCTCCTTTCTTCTCTTAGCGCCTGTCCCACATAACACCTTGGCCATGAGGGCTGGATGCATCCTGAAGTCTCTATGGCAAGTAAGCAGCCTCCACTGAGGCTAGAACGGCACTCTACGCTTAATCTCCAAGGAGCACAAACAATCGGTGTAAGATATACCTGTGATGGGATCCCCCTGGGGTTTAGCCTGGGACCATGGGAGTACTGTGCTCCTTAACTCCCTCCAGCCAGGGCTGTCTCTCACAATGCCCTGCTAGTGACCAGAAGCAACCCCTCACTCAGCACAACTGCATGTGAAGGCCCCACACCCAGCTATATTTACATGAATGCTCCCAGAGCCACTCATGAATCACCCAGAGAAAGGCACCAGAGCCAAATCCCCCCCTAGCTCCCAACACCATACCTCAGGAACATACCATCTTGTACTGCTCTAGATGGCCACCACTTCAACAATGGAAAGTGGACATACACCAGCCTTTGTCAAACCTGAGCAGATTTGCCCTGCACGTCATACAAACACACTGGTAAAGATAAACAATTAAACACATTTTTGACTATAAAAGGTAGATTTTAACTGATATTAAGTGACAGGCAAAAAGTCAGAGTTCGTTACCAAAAGAAATAAAATATAAGCACGCAGTCTAAACTCTAAACCTTCTTAGACTGGGTGACATCTATATTGAAAAGAAACCACATGCAAAGCAAGAAAAGCAAGCAGCTGTAACATTACATATTTAGATAGCAAAGACAATTAAAAAAACAGATGCCCGTACAAAAAGCTCCAAGCAGCCTAACAATTAATACACCTTGAAGATGTAAATGAGAACCACCCATCAACAAACAGTAACTATAGGCAAATAATGAATTAATGCCACTAACCAATAAATCAAAGCTAAAACCAACCCCTTTAACTTTGCCCCCCAGCTATCTGCCCATATCCTTCAATCAAATCCATTTTGAGTTAATGAATTTTACATGATGCCCAGAAAGTTACAAAGTTTGGGCTACTTCAGACTCTTGTGTATTTCAGATTTCTCACTAACTTACAACAGCTAACATTATATTAGCCCTTTTTTATGTTATTCCAGCTATCAAGATAAATAACTTTAGTCATACATGTTAAATAAGGGTGTGTTGAAAGCATATCCATACAGTGTTCTCTTATCCAAGTATGTATCTCTGTGGCTGTTTCTTTTTTGTGCTGGAAGTGGTGATTGGTGTGTGTGTGTGTGCGTGCAGTGAGTTTAGGAAAGGTGTCAGACTGACAGTCCTGGGAGACAGAAATCATCTGTTTATTCCACAGAAAGTATAGTGCAAGCAGCTGTGCTGCCCAGCCAACGAGCATCACCCTGATCTGCAGAGAGCATCTCTAATGATGAAAGGACAGTTCAGTCTCCATCAGCAAAATCTGGGCTTAGAGGGAGGAAATAAGCACACTAACAGCCCCAATGGAAAGAGTCTGCCAATGGCTGAGGAAAAAAAAAACAGGTTTAGCACCTAAGTTCCCTGTAAGCTGTGTGGCTGCGCAGCAGGCTATCAAGGGGCATGCAGGTGGGGAGAGGCACCCTTCCCCAGCCCGGCCCAGCTCCGCCAGAGCTGCCACAGAGAGGACCTCAGCCTCACTGGAGGTGCTGTGGCCAGGAGCCCCTCCCCTCGCCCAGCCCGTCCTAGCCCCACTGTAGCTGCCATGGCCAGGGAGAGGCGCCTCTCACCCAGCCCTGAGATGCTGTGACAAGAGAGGTCTGGGGGGAGTCTTCTCTTCCTGCCGCAGCTTCAGGGCAGCCTACACCCTAAACCCCTCGTCCCACATTCTGAACCCCTCAGCTCTTCCCCGCCCCCCATCTCCACGTTGGTGTATATAACAAAATTCATTCCACGCAGATGTAAAAAGTTAGAGGGAAGACTGTTTAGCACCTTTCCTCCACAGCTGACCTGGCTGACAGAGTTGATAGGAACCACTGTCCGGGTTCAGCTGTTCTCAGGCAGCTCCAAAGTGATTTCTGGTCAGGCTAAGACTATCCAAGGACAAAGGCATGAGTTCCTTGCATCAGAAATGTGGCGTGTAATCAGCCCGGAGTAGAAAAGCAGGAGTGATCTTGATGGCAGTAGGTGAGATACCACGATTATAGGTGGATTACAAATACCTCAGTAGGCCGGTAGATAGAGCTGGCCAAAAAAAGTAAGTATATATAGCCCCACCCCACTTGCCCAAAGGGTACCCCAGATCCCCACAAATGGTGGAACTCATTCTTAGCTCCTCATGCGTTCAGTGTCCCACTTTGGATTCTTTGCGCTTGGTGCCTCCACCTAGTGGCAGAACACAAACTAATATGAAGTCTGCCACCAACAAATAATGATGTAATGATGACAGGAAACAAACATTCCAGGAAAATATGCTTGGGGGTGGGGAGAAAAGGCAGGAACCAAAAGGAGAAGAAAAAAACCCAGGGAAATCAGGGATAGCAAATCGCTGGGTGACTAACCAATCATACAGTGCTAATTCAACAGCAGCCTCTGGCAGTTGGTAAGAGGAACTGCAACTCCTTGCAGCCCAGCTGGCTGTATGAGAATTCAGCTGGGTGATGGGAATATGCGATGGGACTGCCAAATGTGTGACTGCCATGGAGATGTGTAGCTCTTGGCAGCCTGTTGTAGCATTCAAAGGGTCACTTGTCACATAGGAATGCAGGGTTCTGGATGCTGATCAGAACGGAGAGCTGCCTTCCCCAGCTAGAAGCAGGCTGTGGTTTGTGTGCTGCTGAGTGGATGTGAAGATAAGAATAAAAGAATTGAATTGCTTAGTATCAGCTCTCCTTGCATTAAAATGACAAGAACAATACAACCGCTTCTGGCAGACGTGTAGGAGGATGTGGCATATAGTCCCCCTACTGTTCTATCAGCCACTCCAACAGAAGAGAGAGAAGTAGCAGGGCAAAACTGCTGCTCCGACCCACCTCACTCCTTCCCAGTGCCTGCCAACCTGGCCCTCACCTGGAGTTTCAGGAACCAGTAATAGGATGAAGCCTGGAGATAGTTTCTACATATATTTAGTTTTTTCAGGAAGTGGCTTTTTTGTCCAAGTTACAATGAGTTGAGCAAGGATGGAGATAAGTATCACAGCAGCATTTCTAAGGGGACGAGCCTGACCATGCACATTAAACATGTCAACTTGTATGGCAATGAAAAACAAAAAGCAAACACTAACGTTGCCTGAATTGATTGATAGATTATCATCTCTCAGGTACCTCACTTCTGCAAGAATTCGTAAAGGAAGTCGAAGAACCTCACTGGACCACAGCAAAAGCCTTTTTGTTAGACTGTTTTCTCTTTTGTCCTTTTTCTTCTTTAGGTTTTCTTTTATTTTCTGTCTGTGGATATCGCTGCTTTCTAAGCTACTTGTGTGTCTGGATTTTGAAATAGCTTCCAGTGTGTTTTTATCATCTACCTTCATTTATCTCTGTCTGGTTTTATTCAGATTTCCTTATGACTTTGCGATTGGGTTTAGTCCTACCACACATCCTCTTTGTTTGTCTTTCCATTGTTATTTTTCTTTCTTCCTTTTAAACAAGCTTCACCTATTTATTGATAGAATTGGGAGGGAGGAAATTTTAAAGTTGCATTTTGTAAAGTGATGAAACGTGGGGCTTTATTCAATGCATCATATGTAAAAGAAGTCTCTGTAGCTAGCAGCTCCACACTTCTTTCAGTCTATGCAACTGTAGTTTATGTTTCTGATCCAGAGGGGGCTGTACCCTTTAATAGCTACAAGGTGTAATGCTATACTAGGCATCACATGTTTACGTCCTGCCTAGAAATGGAAAGTCACTGACTATCCCCAATGTGATCACCATATCTGGCAGTTGAGTACATGGAAAATGTGTTGAGTGGTTTCTTCTCTGGCTGACTGAACATCACTCAGGCAGGGAAGAAAACAGTTGGATGTTGTAATGTTCCCCTTGGATGTTATCTGGACCAGTGATCTGCTAGGTCACCCAGTCCTTGACTCTGAGAGCCAGCCTTAAACTTCTCTGCTGTGAGGACCCTCCCACACAGCCTCTAGCATGTAATCTGCACCTTGGATTGTGCAACTGAATGACACTTTCCTCATTCACACAGTAAACCAGGTTTGTTATGGTTTCTCTGTTGTGATTAGCTTTAAATCGGTTTATAGGTACTCACTGAGAACTAGTGTTACCATAAGGTTTAACATCAGTAACAAAAATCTTATCCCCAAACTTACAATTAATATAAAAAATGTTTATCTTTATGATACCATGCCCTCTGTTCAGATAGTGTAGTTTGAGGTTAGTTTGTTCATTACCCAGGGTGTCCTTTGACTCTCTCCCATGTAATCAGTCACTGGCTTTTCTTTCCCTCCAGTGTTCCCCTTTGTGTGGGCTCTTAATTTAATCATGTTTCTGGAATTTTGGTATCACAGGGTCTGGCAAGATAAGGATCTGCGGTGGGGGGATCCTGCACATTGGCTGGCCCTTTGGGGACCCGTCTCCCAACCTCAGGATTGTGTATATACAGAAAATCCAGCTCCCTTTTTGGGATTACCCTGTGATTCCCTCTCCGGGCACTGAGTCCTTCCCTGCCCCCTAGAGGCGTGTGATATGTGCCTTCTGGGCTAGGTGTGTTTACCCTTCCATCAGAGTCACCTTTTCCCAGCAGCCTTCCCATAACTGCTCTCTGTCTCACCAGCCTGGGGAAAACACCCCCCTTCTCTATCATTGGGTCATTTGTATTCTGGCAATCTTCCACCTGGCAATTTCCTGGTCCCAGCTCCTCTGTTATCACAAGCATTGGACTTACATCTTGGTTTAAAGAGAGAGAGTTACTTTTCAAGAATGTATTAGAAATTGCAACCTGAAAAATTGGGATCTGGATTAGAAAACCCTCCACCGCCCCTTTCTCTGTCCCTGAGAAGTCAGCTGTGTGACTGCTCCCCTCCAGGAGGTCAGTTACACAATTCCTTCTCAACACCTGCATAACAGATACTGATCCAGTCATCCTCTTAGTGTCCTGGGCATCCTGTCCCAAGTGACCAGTAAGAAGACATTCCTGTACCCCCCACTATTCCTTCCCCATTTCCTCCACTAGGCCCCTTCCTAAGACACATTTATCTGTGCTCCCTAGGAAGGGCCTCTAGCATGTAAGCTGCTCCTTGGATCGTGCAACCGAATGACACTAGCCAATATCTCCAGGCCCAGACACAAGCATAAGAACCTCCCTCTTGCAGCGTCCAGTTTTGCCTGATGGATGCTGCAAGCTTATATGAGTTTGTCAATTTAACAAAGACGTTGATATGTACCAGGCTTGTTATCCCAAGAGGAGTATCTGACATGCTTCAAACCAAATGCACTGCTTATGGTAGAACAAACACATTTATTAACCACAAAGACAGATTTTAAGTGATTATAAGTCTAAGTATAACTAGTCAGATTTGATCACATGAAATAAAAGCAAAATGCTTTCTAAGTCGATCTTAACACTTTCAATGCCCTTACAAATGTAGATGCTTCTCATTACGGGCAGACTGTATAGTGCCTAGCACAACACAGTCCTGATCTTAATGGAGGCTGCTAGGCCAGGGCGCTTTAATTTTTGCACAACTATGGGATAGTTTTGTCTGTTTACCACAGTTAAAAAGCCAGCAAAGGGAGAAAAGAGTATTCAAATGATTTTCTAAGGGCTGTTTCCCTATAGTGGCCCAATAATGCCCTCAGGTGCACAAACAACTGCAACTGTAGGAGTTGCACAGATGTATCTGAGGGCACAGACTGGGTTTAAGAGAGTTTTAAGATGGACTAAATCTTGGGCTCATAAATATTGACTATGCTCCCTTAGTTGGGGATTGGTCCTGCTTTGAACAGGGAGTTGGACTAGATGACCTCCTGAGGTCCCTTCCAACCCTGATATTCTATGATTTTATGATTTCACTGCGGGCGTCTCCTGCTTTCTTTCGGCGCTGTATTCTTTATGTGCCAACATATCATGGAAGGTGTACCAGATTTATGAGCCAGCTCCCGGGGTCTACTTTGGTCTATGGTATAATTATGTGAAGAAACATTACAGTGGTTAAACAAATAAAGGATAGGATGGTGTTTGTGGCCTTCCCGGAATGGTTGATTGTAAATAGTTTTGAAGAATGAAAAAACTGACACTATGCACACAAATTACATATGGATTATTATAGATTTCAAAACCTTTTTTTTAAAATAAATCGACGTTACAATCACACTAATATCTATTTACAGATTCTGCAGATTGACTGTCAGGTTTGTGAAAATGAACCCAGCTAGAGTTCATATCTAGACCAACACTCTTCTGGCCTGCTACAAAGCTCACTGAAGTCAATGCCAAGACTCCACCAGTGAAATTGTGGCTCTGCTGAAGTCAACAGCTTCAGTGATGTACCCCAAGTTCTTACTTCCCCATCTATCTCTAGTAAGTGTTTTATAGAAAGCTTTCATTTATGCTGAGAGACATGTTATATTAGCGGAGATGTAGAGATTAGATTGCATGGCCAGCTGTTTTTATGTTTCCTTTACAGTGAACAATGTTTTTTGTTAGGATATATTTTTGTAATAAAGTTAAGCCACTAAGTTCCCTGTTTTTCTGTGAACTGCTGCGTGCAGCAATCTACTCAGTTAATACAAATTTAATTTGTAATAATTACTTCCATAATTCATAAATTATATGGTGGAGTATAATAGATAATAGTACAGATTACAGAACGAGCTGACATCTTAACAAAAAATACCCTAACATGACTATTATACTCCAGCAAAACATATTATTGCAAAGTAGCTCCACTTGCATTTCTTTTAGTAAATGAATCATAATGCTTTAATGCTTTTGGATAATTTGCAATTAAATTAACTACAAATAAGATCTAAATGACCACTCCAAGGTATGAGTGTTCTTGGGGAAAAAAAGAAGAAGAAATCTATGCACTCAGACAGAAACCATTGTGCAATGCTTAACCACAACAGAGCTGAAATAGAGTCCTTTAGCTCCATTCTATTTATTACTTTCCTGATTTGTTTGCTAATAAAATTTTATTGTACTGTCTAATGACAATGCAGTATTTACTACATAATGATGCTACTGTAGGTTATCTTATGCTAAATGTAACAATATATTTAAATCATAGTTCAATGAGTGTAAATTAAGTTGTAATTCTCATTTTTATCACAGATTTTATTTTCCTCTGCCTCAGCCTTAATGATACCGTGATCTGTGAATTGGCTTTAAATGATTTAAGGTTCCATAATGATGTTACTCTTCATAACTCATTAATTAGTTAACATAGTATCAGTAGCCTAGTCTGTAAAGAGTGGAATACAGAAAGAGGCATTCTGGATGCCATCATGGGTACATGTCAGTACATTGGTGGGTTCCTGATCAAAGTTCTGTGCTCAGTGTGGCCCATATGCAAAATGAGGAGTGGGAGCAGAGTTGCCCTCAGTTACTTTCTTTCAGTTCAAAGAGGCCACGAGGCACAGAAAGATGAAGTGAGTTGCCTACAAACTACATAGAGTTAGACTGAGAATTTGCTCATTGTCCTGTATAAGGCGCAGGATGTTGGTGCACCGGCCCAGGGGAGTAGAAATCTGCTACTGGTCCGTATCAGTAGCTGATTACTATCCCCACTGTACTGGTTCCCTGTGCCAGCTGGTGTGTTGTGGCAGGGGGGGTGCATAGTTAAGGCTCCACCCATTCTTCCGCTCTCTGTGCTTACACAGGCAGATTAGAGAAGGTAGCAGCCACACCGCCTCTGCTTGCTCCTCCATGTCTGCAAAGGACATGCAGAGAGATCTGTGAAAGAGCACAAGAGAGAGTAGGGTCTTACTCCCATTTATTCACCTGCATGACCCCATGAACTGGCCAATGGAAAGTCAGCTGTAGAGCCAGGAACAGAACCATGGAGACTCAACTCCCGATTGCCTGAACTAACCATTTGAGCATACAGTACTGCATCCACATTGAAAAACATTGTGTAGAGCAAACATAAGGACATACACTTTTGCTTTACTAAAGAAGAAACACATATTTTAAAAAACCTCTTGTGCCAGACATAGTTTGAGAAACCATGAGGTCATGAACAGGAGAAATTAAAGTGATAAAGGAAAACAAGTTATGCTATCCCCTTGTTATGAACTATATACTGGTATTTGGTGTAATGGTCTCCTGTGGCATGTGAATTATTTTTTTCACACAAGCTTGGGTCAACTAGTATTCATATGGTCTGCAGTTTCATCACCTTTATATTCTTAGAGTTGTATATCAACCACTCTCAACAAAAGTCACTCTAACAGAAAGATGCTGTCTAGAGAGAAAGAACTGCCATTTGTTTTTATATACATACACACACATACATACACCCACCACCCAAAACAAACAAACAAATAGCAATTCTCTATTAAATTGACTATTACTTCAAACATCCCACATCATTAGTTCATCTTGTATTGGGCCCTGTCCTCACTGAGATTTGAAATTGCAGTAAGAGTTTTCTAGAAAACCAAGGTAGCTAGAACCTTAGAATTCACAACGTCAGTTTTACCCCTGCTCAGAGAGCCAGACCATAGCTTATGTGCTACTTAGGTCCCATCTTGAGAGTTTAAATCAGGGGTGGGGAACCTCCGGCCCGCGGGCCTTATACGGCCCGCCAAATCATTTTATCAGGCCCGCGGCCGCCGGCCAGGGACAGCTCCGCACTGGGGCCGGGAAGCGCCGCGCGGGCCACCGCCGCCAGCCGGGGGCGGCTCCGCGCTGGGGCTGGGAAGCGCCGCACAGCCGCCCTCTGCCGGGCGGCGAAACAAAGAGCCGCGGGGAGCCGACGGTCGGGGGGGGGGGGGGGGAGAGACCGGGCTGGGTGGGTCAGTTGGGGGGGGAGGGAAGGAGGTTTGGGGGGGGAGAGACCGGGATGGGTGGGTCAGTTGGGGGGGGGGGGAGGGAAGGAGGTTGGGGGGGTCAGGCAGGCGCCAGGACCCTGGCTGGCAAGAGGCCAGCGGGGGAAACCCCAAAGCAGTGCAGGGCTAAGGACTCCACCTGCCACTGCTTTGGGGTTTCCCTCGCTGGCCCCTTGCCAGCTGGGGTCTCAGCTCCCGTTGCCAGCCTGGGCTTCGGGGGGGGGGGGGAGGGGAGAGCGGCCCGCGGATGACTTTATAACGGTCAAAATGGCTCTTGGCGGAAAAAAAGTTCCCCACCCCTGGTTTAAATGGAACTTAGATGGTGCATAGGCCTTGTGTTGGCCTTATGTACAGAGGAAAATTTCACCCATGCTGCTGAAGGATTAATGGCACTGACTGAAAATGGGCAGACATTATGCAGAATATTTCAGCCAGGACTTCTAATGCCCACCAGTCTTGACTTGCACCATTCTACGATTCTCCCTGCAGAACAGATTCTGTTACTACATGTAGTTTTATGAAACAAGAAGCTGAGAAGAGACCACCAAACTTTTTGTTTACTTGTAGCCTGAGCCTAAAGCTGAACCCAGGTTTTCAGAAACAAGAGCTGAGAATGGTAATTTGCTGTGCTACCATGGACAGCTACCTCCAGGAGCTATTTCTTAAAGAAATTGCCAGTTTGCTACCTAACACAAAGGAATCGCTCAAAGTTTAACATTGTACCTTTATCTGCACCTGGAAGAAGGAAAGAGCCTACAGAGAGGAGATGCAGCAGCTTTAGTTGACTTTAATGGAATAAACAGAGTTCCTAAGACAGGAATCAAAAGCTCTCAAGTAAAATGCTGATTCTTCCCCTATTGAAGTCTGTGTAATTATTACTTATTTTTCATCAATTGAATAGTATTGTGACCATCTTCAGACAAAAGTATTTAGATCAAAAAAGAAAACCTGAATGGTTTTTTTTTAAAAAAACCCTGCATTGTGTTGTTATGGCAACAGGAGATCTGAGAGTGATATACAAGACAGGGTGCCACACCAGTGCAGTATTTGTATCTAATATTATGGGGGGGGGGGAAATTGCAGCTACTGTATGTACTATAAGACATTCTATTACCCACATCTGTTTCCTTGATCAGAGAGTAATGAATGAGACACTGGATCCTATGCATATATTTCCTAAAGTGGCAACTGGGTTTGTCCTTTAAAAAACCCATTCCCCCAATATTACTCCTAAGGAGCAGTCCTACTAGCAAGAGCATAATCAATGGGCAATATAAAATTTTTCATATGAATTCAAATGATGAGTCCATCCAGTACGCTATCCTGCCTTGTTCTGTGGCCTTCAGGGGAAAATGAAATCCCATAAGGCATCTAGTGCATTCTCCATAAGAGTGGATTTATTTCTTCTTGTCCTCTCTATGATCAGCTTATGTCCCATAGCATGAGATTTGATTGCCCTTGTTTTAGCATTCAATCCGTTCTCAGAATTCAAACCTTAGCCTTTGTCAACTATTTCCACACAGCATTATTTTAGACCCGATCATCATCTCTTGTGCATAGAATAGAAAATAACTAGGATAATTCTGATAGCTTCTCAATTGCAACAGTTATACTTAAAACATACCTGTTTGATACAAGCAGATTTATTTTTCCTGCAAGAAATTTAAAGGAAAAAAACAATTGAGCTGTTTGGATGTACTCTAATTAAATATGGCAACAGCATCTGAAAATTTAAAGATGATCATAGGAAACAAAAACAGAGCAAACAAACCTAATTGGGGCTTACAAAGAGAAGCAAGTAAATTTTTTCCTCCAAGGATGTATATATATATATATATATATATATATATATATATATATATATATATATATATATATTGTGACAAAGCTCCAAGCCTGTACTTGTGGGTCCTGCGTTTCTTGGCGGATTTCACTAGCCTCAGTGGCTAATTGTGGAAGGCAGGGGGGGGGGGGGGAACCCGGGCCCGCCCTCTTCTCCGGGCTCCAGCCCAGGGACCCTAATAATCTCAGTTGAGATGGCTGACCTTTTAACCACCAAGCACAATACAGTTCCCCTGGGCTTCTTCCCCACAACAGTTCCTGCTTCTTTTACTCTCCACTTCACCCTTACCTCAGGGCCTCCTTCCAAACTGCTCTCTGCTTCAATGCCTCCAAACTCCTCTGTGCTCCAATGTCTCCAAACTCCTCTCTGCTCCAAACACCCACACTGTCTGCCTGAGGCAGGGGTTTTTATTAAGGCCTTACTTGACAGCAGGTGCTCCTAATTAACCTGCTGCCTGCTAGAACCTTCTTAATTGACCCCAGGTGTCTTGACTGGCCTGGAGTAGGCTTTGTTTGGCTATAGGGGGAACAGAGACCTGCACATCCTGAGACTGATGTACCTGCCTTCCAGCACTCTCCTATACCCTTCAGGTCTGACTCTGTCACATATCCCCCTCCCCTGCTCAACGCCAAGGGGTTGGGCAACTTGGGTCGACATACAGTGCACTCGTGATAAGCCATCTGCATTGCCATGATGACTTCCGGCCCTGTGTTGTATGCGGAACTGGAAAGGTTGGAGGGATAAAAACCATCTAGTCACTCTGGCATTTTTCTCCTTATTCCGCTGCATCCACTGAAGAGGGGCATGGTCAGTCACGAGGGTAAATTTTCTTCCTAGCAGGTAGTATCTCAGTGTTTCCATGGCCCATTTAACAGCAAGGCATTCCCTCTCAACCACCGCATACTTCTGTTCTCTTGGGAGGAGTTTTCTACTGAGATATAGGATTGGATGTTCTTCTTCCCTGACCATCTGGGACAGGACAGCCCCCAGTCCTACTTCGGATGCATCTGTCTGCAAGATAAACTCCTTAGAGAAGTCTGGGGCTATAAGTACGGGGTCACTGCAAAGGGCTGTCCTCAGATCTGTAAATGCTCTCTCTGCTGTATCTGTCCATCGTATCATGTCAGGTCCCCGAGCTTTTATGAGCTCAGTCAGGGCACTCGCCCTAGTGGCAAAATGGGGAATAAAGCGTCGATAATAGCCTACCACGCCTAGGAACGCACGGACTTGCTTCTTTCGGACTGGCCGGGGCCAGTTTTGAATTGCCTCTAGCTTATTAGTTTGGGGCTTCACTATGCCCCTTCCTACAATGTATCCCAGGTATCTAGCCTCTGCTAGCCCTATGGCACATTTAGCGGGATTAGCAGTGAGGCCAGCTCGCCTTAAGGTGCGCAGTACTGCTTCCACTTTCTCCAAGTGGGTTCCCCAGTCTGGCGTATGGATGATGACATCATCTAGGTATGCGGCTGCGTAACTAGTATGATGGCGCAACAGTTTATCCATGAGACGCTGGAATGTGGCCGGTGCCCCATGTAGCCCGAACGGGAGGACAGTGTACTGAAATAGCCCATCTGGGGTGGAGAACGCTGTCTTCTCTTTGGCCTCCTTAGTCAGGGGAACTTGCCAATAACCTTTTGTCAGATCCAGTGTAGTTAAGAATCGGGCACTACCCAGTCGGTCAACCAGTTCATCGATGCGTGGTATGGGGTACGCATCGAATTGGGATATTTCATTCAGTCGGCGAAAGTCATTACAGAATCTCACAGTTCCATCAGGTTTAGGGACCAGAACAATTGGGCTGGACCACTGACTGTGAGATTCTTCAATAACCCCTAATTCTAACATTTTCTTTACTTCAGCCTTGATTTCCCCTCTTTTGGCCTCTGGTATTCGGTAGGGTCTCAATGTTACCTTGGCTCCTGGGATCGTGCGGATATGGTGATAGGCTTCAGTTGTTCGCCCCGGTTTTATAGAGAACACATCTCGGTTGCGACTGATCATGTCGGCTGCCTCCCTCTTTTGGATCGGCGTCAGGTCTGGAGATATCTTTACTTGCTCGTGTGAATCATCCTCCTGGGGAAGGGTCTCCTGGGTGACCAAGCATGCCTCTCGATCATGCCAAGGTTTTAGAAGATTCACATGATAAATTTGCTCTGGCTTCCGACGGCCGGGCTGCCGTACCTTATAGTTCACCTCCCCCACAGCTTCGATAACTTCGTAGGGTCCCTGCCAATGAGCCAATAGTTTACTTTCTGCTGTGGGTACCAGAACCATCACCCGATCTCCTGGCTGGAACCGTCGAAGCTTTGCTCGGTGGTTATAATGGGTTCGTTGGGTCTCTTGTGCCTTCTCTAAGTGTTCCCGTATGATGGGCGTAACTCGGGCTATCCGATCTCGCATCTGCAGTACATGCTCGACTATATTCCTTCCAGGATTTGGCTCTTCTTCCCAAGCTTCTCTGGCTATATCCAGTATGCCCCGGGGATGGCGCCCGTACAGTAGTTCAAACGGGGAGAAACCCGTTGAGGCTTGTGGAACCTCCCGGATGGCGAACATGAGGTAAGGCAACAGGGTATCCCAATCTTTCCCGTCCTGACTGACCACTTTTCTAATCATGGCCTTGAGGGTCCTATTGAACCTCTCCACAAGGCCATCTGCTTGTGGGTGGTATACGGAGGTCCGTAGGGCTTTTACCTGGAGCAATGAACAAAGATCTTTCATCAATTTGGACACAAAAGGTGTCCCTTGGTCAGTCAATATCTCCTTGGGTAGCCCAACTCGGGCAAAAATCTGTAGTAGCTCCTTAGCTATTATCTTGGAGGTTGTATTGCGTAGGGGGACGGCTTCCGGGTACCGGGTTGCATAGTCCAGTACAACAAGCACATGCTGGTGTCCCCGAGCTGTCTTCTCAAGGGGTCCAACCAGATCCATAGCTATACGTTCAAAAGGTACCTCTATTATTGGAAGAGGTATCAACGGCGCCCGCAAGTGCGGACGAGGACTATGTAACTGACATTCTGGACAAGAGATGCAATATCGCCGAACATCTTCGTGCACTCCTGGCCAGAAGAACCTCCGCAGGATCCGTGCCTGGGTTTTCTCGACCCCTAGGTGTCCTCCAAATAGGTGACTGTGGGCAAGGCTCAATATGGCCTTTTGATGTTTTCTTGGCACCAGAAGTTGATGGATCTCCTGCTCCTGTATTTGCACCACACGGTACAAAAGATCTTTCTTTACTATAAAGTAAGGTCCTGTACCCCGGACTTTCCCCTCCACGGGTGTCCCATCTATCTCGGCTACCTCTTTTCTGGCGTTATCGTATCTAGGGTCCTCTGCTTGGTCCCGCCCGAAAGATTCTCTCCCAGAACTAACGTGCCCAAGTTCCCAGGGCCTGGCTTCTGCTTCTCCCAGTGGCTCACTGCCATCCTGACGTGGGGTGGCCTCTGGCTCGCTTTCCGGGGTGGAAGTTTCTCTGCTGGCTGCTCGGGTCCGTCGGCCGACTAGAGCAGTCTTCTGATCCTGGGTCAGGATCCGGGTTCCTAAGGCCTTTGCGGCCCTCCTCTCTTTTTTCATCCTCCGGGTCCTTTGGGGGGCTGGGAACAGATCCTCAGAAATTTCCGTGTACATCGGGGGTTGACATTCTCCTGGTGGTAAATTGCTATCCTCAGGGTCCCCGCTTTCCTCCAGCCTCGCTGGGGGAAGTAAATTATCAAACCCTGGATAGTCCCTCCCAATAACTACAGGATATGGGAGGTTAGGGACTACGCCCACCGTTACCTCAATGGGGTTTCCCTGAACTGCTATCTCTACCGGAATAGTGGGGTAATAACTTACAGCCCCATGTACACAAGTCACTGCTATGCGTTTGGCTTGTAACAGCTGCCTTCTTTTTATCAGCTTGCCCGATACAAGGGTAATAGCACTCCCAGAGTCCACAAGTGCTGTAGTTTCCATCCCATTTATCTTCACCGGTCTGGTGTAGTTATGTGGGGCTAATGTAACCCCTACGAGGTGGAGAAGGGAGCACGGAACCTCACAATCCCCGAAGTTACATTGCCTAGGTTTCCTCCTGCTGGGACACTGTGCTGCTATATGTCCCCACTCCCCACATGCATAGCATCTATAGTCATTTCTACTAGTTTCCCTATCATGGGAATTAGGGAATTTGAACCCCGGCTTCCTCCCCCTCTGACTGGTCCCTTCCTTCTGGGGTCCCCCAGGGTTTTCAGCCCTCCCTTTCTTCCACCTAGGACCTCCTGGGGTACTGGGTGCCCAAACTTCCAGCGTTGGGTTTGGGTGCCTGTTCCAGAAGGGGCCTCGTTTAGGTAGTCGGGTCAATTCCCTGGCTGTCATCCGTCTTTCTACCAGCGTGATCATCTCGTCGTAAGCGGATGGATCATTCTGGCCTACCCATTTACGGAGATCTGGTGGTAGACCCCGCATATAATGATCGATGACCAGGGTCTCCAACATCTCATTCGGGTTGCATGCCTCGGGCTGTAACCACTTCCGTGCCAGGTGTATGAGATCAAATAGTTGGGACCTCGGGGGTTTGGTCTCCTGATATTTCCACTCATGGAACCTCTGGGCCCGTACCGCTGCTGTTACCCCTAATCGTGCTAGGATTTCTGCCTTCAGCCGGAGATAGTCAGTGGCATCTGTGGCAGGCAAGTCAAAGTAGGCTTTCTGGGCCTCTCCGCACAAAAAGGGGGCGAGAATGCTGGCCCACTGCTCCTGGGGCCATGCCTCCCGCTGAGCAGTCCTCTCAAATGCGAGAAGATATGCCTCAATGTCATCTTCTGCTGTCATCTTTGGCAGACAAACAGAGGCCCCTAGGGTTTGCATCCCATTAGACCCTCGGGGCTGGGTGGTGAGGATCTTTAGCTGATCCATTACCTCACGCAAGAGGGCACGATCTTGGGTCGCCTGATTCATTATTAATTGATTTGTTTCCTGCTGAACCCGGGTAGTCTCCTGCTGGGCTGCCGTGGCTTGTACCAGAGCCCTTATCACCTCCTCCATTGTGGCACAAAGCAGACAACCACCAAAGAGAATTCAAAACCCCAGGGCACTTTTTTTTTTCCTTTTTCTTTTTTAAAGCCTTTCTTCCGCCACGCTGCGTACGAACATCCCACCTCTGACACCAGTTGTGACAAAGCTCCAAGCCTGTACTTGTGGGTCCTGCGTTTCTTGGCGGATTTCACTAGCCTCAGTGGCTAATTGTGGAAGGCAGGGGGGGGGGGGGGGGAACCCGGGCCCGCCCTCTTCTCCGGGCTCCAGCCCAGGGACCCTAATAATCTCAGTTGAGATGGCTGACCTTTTAACCACCAAGCACAATACAGTTCCCCTGGGCTTCTTCCCCACAACAGTTCCTGCTTCTTTTACTCTCCACTTCACCCTTACCTCAGGGCCTCCTTCCAAACTGCTCTCTGCTTCAATGCCTCCAAACTCCTCTGTGCTCCAATGTCTCCAAACTCCTCTCTGCTCCAAACACCCACACTGTCTGCCTGAGGCAGGGGTTTTTATTAAGGCCTTACTTGACAGCAGGTGCTCCTAATTAACCTGCTGCCTGCTAGAACCTTCTTAATTGACCCCAGGTGTCTTGACTGGCCTGGAGTAGGCTTTGTTTGGCTATAGGGGGAACAGAGACCTGCACATCCTGAGACTGATGTACCTGCCTTCCAGCACTCTCCTATACCCTTCAGGTCTGACTCTGTCACAATATATATATATATATATATATTTTAAAAAATAATACATATCATTAATAAATTAACCTTTAGGAGTCTATGCTTTGCTTGATGAGAGCATAGTAATTTGTTTGTAAAATCCCAATTGGCTGGAGAAATGAAGTCACACAAAGCTCTCCAAGCAGTGAACCAAGGTAATTAGTGTGCCAGAATATATTTAGCAAATGATCATGGCAAACCACAGAAGAAATAAATGAAAATGGGGAAAATGCATTTCCTGATTGTGAAATTATTGAACATTTAAAGTCAAGGAACTAAAAGCTTAAAAGGGCAAGCAAGTGGGGAATTTCCAGGTGGTCTACAATTCCAGTCAAACCAATTACTGCATAGTAACGAGGGCTGCATGCACAAATTGATTTCAAAGAGGATACTGCACTTTGTCCTGCAGTGGACTTGTGTCCATCTCTTTGCTCCAGGTCAGCATCCTACCACATGAAACAGCATTCTGCTCCTTCCTACCTTTGCCTCTGTGAATGCTGCTTTGTATTGTTGGTTTGCAACAAGAGTAACTAAGTATTGGGATGGGAGGAAAGCTAGGATAAACAACAACTGAGATTAATAAGAACTCTGTTCAGCTGCACGGTTATGTGATCCTCTAGGGCAAGCAATCTTCAGAAGACCACATAAGTCACTGAAGGGCACAGCCACACTATTCAGAGTCATTATTAGCCTGGTGCACAAAGGGGAAACCATGACAAAGATTCCTGCCCTACACTCAGGTGCAATGTGGCTACACACACCAATGCAAAAGTCATTTACATGACAACCCACCCCCATGGAGAACACTGCTTCATATGATCTGTTTTTCCTCTCCCTTATTCTTTGGTACGTTGGTATTGCCCAGAGGCCCCAGTTCAGATCAAAGCCGCGCTGTGATAGGCATTGTACAAACACATAAGAGACTGGAATAAACCCAAGGAGTTTATCATCTAAATAGGGAGGGAGACAAAGGGAATTGTCATTTTACTGATGGGGGATGGAAATGGTCACTAAGTCTTGATGTGTCTTTGAAATATATGCTCTAGCTCAACAACAATGGGCTTGATGCGGGAAGCACTTACTGAAATGCAATGCTTGTGTTATGGAGGAATTCTAACTAGCAGGTCATACAGTTATCTGGCCAGAACAGCTATAAACATAAGACTGTTCTGTCAACCTCTTATCAGAATCTGTAGATCTTATTTTTGCAGATCTGGTGACACAAGACATCTGCAAAGCTACTGAATTGAGCCTAATAAAAATCAGAGCCTCATATTTTAAAATACACACGAGCTCTTAACCCAGTCAAACAAACTAAGCATTTCTCTATCAATTGCCTCCTCACCAACTACCTATTTCAAGAAAGAATTTAATACTGAGAAGCAAGCAGTATACTGATAAAGGAGGTTTGTAACCCTGAAAGCATTTACTATCTGCTTATGTTAGTACTTTTAAAATGTGAAAGAAAATGAAATTTCATTCTGGTCACTTAGCCATCGAGCTAAATGTACTTTTTGATGAGATGGCTGCATATTAAAGGACAAAATTAAAAAGTCATCAAGTGGATTGGAAAATATAAATAAATTGAACTGGGGATGACAAAAGCTTTAGACCAATACTTGAGCAAAATCATTAGGCTTACCAGCAGAGATGGGCTAGATTTCCTAGCTATGCCAGGGTGCAGAAAAGTCCTAAAGTACTGAACAGAAAATGTTAACTTTCCTGTAGGCACTGTGAACCATCCTATAGGATTTAACAGGGAATGGAATCCCGAATATAGAATCATGTGGGATGCTTAAAAAAAATTCTCAACCCTTATAGCCTGTGTTTAATTCTCCCTAAAATTGTTTAGGCTTCTAGGGATGATTTCTGATGAACCTGGCATGTTAAATCACTACTTAATTCTATAGGGTTGTGACAGTAGGATCAGACTGGGATTCAAAGGTACCAAAATATCAAAGGTTTTTCTCGTGAAATGTCTGCCAGATGGGCTGGGAAAAACAGAACAGCACCTTCCAGGGATAGCAGAAAGGATGAGAAGTAGAGGATCAGGCTAAGGACCAAATAAACTCTCACATACAGACAAAACCCCTTGCAGGTCCTGGAGTGCCAGCTGACTCCTTTTTACAATTTAAACTCTGGACATTATTTTCAGTCCACTGATTGGCTCTTTGTCCTAACCTTCTCCCACTCCTTTCAGTCCCACAGTAGTGTCCTTACTCTGCCTGTACTCCAGGCTCTTTTCTATCCATATTTCTCTTCCTCTGAAGGGCCATTCTTTTCTTAGCTCCACTGCTTTGTTCCTATTTACTCAACCTCATTGCACATCCTACTCCTATAATACAATCCAGCACTGGGTTTCCGGGCAGGTTTAAGATCCACTCAGGTGGAACTCATTGCAAGATTGGGGCCTAAAGGACTTGATTCAGTCAAGCACTGAAGTCAATGGAACTTAAGGACACCTTTGGAATTAAGCATGTGCTTTCTTGAACCAAAATGTTTTCCTGACTTGGGGACTTGGATGGGGTGCGGGTGTCATTTTTTAGAGGCATAGAGAGCAGTGAGGTATCCAACTCTCACTGGACTTCAATAGGAGTTGAGTGTCTAACTCCCATGTGTGCCTTTGAAAAATCTCTCAAATGACTCACGCATTTAATTTGGTGTGGCAAATTAATAGCAGAAGCAATAGCCCCAGCCCTCACTTCTATACTTTACCTATTAGGCTACATTTTCTAAAACAGCAAACATTTTAGTTTCTTCTATATAAGAAAATACATCCTTTGAGCTATATCAAAGGGTGTATTTTCTTTTGCTTCAACTATAAACTGCCAGAACTGCTAGAATGAGGATGGATTGAGAGTTATGTGCTGAACTCTGAAGCTGCTTTTCTCATTATTTGCTGATGTTACTCTAAAAGGCCCATTCACTTCCTTTATTTTCTTGATGAAAGAATGAACTTGGAGAACTTTGAAAACGTCTGACTCACTAAAGGTTTATCAATACCCTTGTTGTGATCTGTAAAAGCAGCTAGGAAGGAATCCAAGTGGAATACTTCTTGCCCAAAATGTAAGACAGGGAATAAAAGGTCCAAGAAAAGGCTATAACACAGTTATACCCTATCCCTCAAAAAGAGAGACTGCTTGTTGTTTTCACCAGGGCATTCAATAATATATAAACTTGTTGTCTGCATGCTATATGAGCTACCTTGGCTTTGTGTCACCATTGTAAATGAAAACTTGTTCATAAGAGAGTTTATCTGATTAGATAAGAATTTCAAGTGATGTATGTTAGAAGGGTCAGGTTGCTCAAGTCATAACATGTAAGAGGGCAGCATTTACAGAAATTAATCCACAAAAATTCTTGGAAGAGCATTAAAACACTAGCCTATAAAAATCTCACTAAGTGATACAGTCTAAAACGTATCTCCCAAGAATAAATCAACCTCTAACCCTCTTCAAAAAAAGAGCAAATGAGTGACCCCATCTTTGGATAGCAGCCCATAACAATTGAAAATAAAAACTCTCCACTCTAAAATAAGGAAAACATAGGAAAGAAAAAGGTCTAAAAACACCGCATATCAGATCAGTCGCTTCTCAACCACTGTATTGCCCCACTGCTCACTTACACTTTATCCTGGGTAAATTAAGACAACTGATATAGTGACATGCAGTGCATTATCTTTCAATAAAGCTAATAATAAATGTGCCATGTGGATGTTTTCACATTTATAGCATCTAAATATAATGCACTGGGCTTTTTGTTTGAGACATTGCCCTTTGACATTAGCCCACAGAGAAGCTAAGAGATCTCTAGCTTAAAAAAAAAAAGCTGGTTTAGATCAAATGATAAAAGCCTATGTTTTTAGAGCAGATGTATCAGGGTTTTAGTTAATGCTGGGTGCATAATGGATTTTTTGGTTTGCTGCAATTAAAAAAAAACATTTCTGCCAATTCAAAAATTAAAGTTTTCCAACGTTTAAGAGAATCAAAAAGTCAAGAAAATTATTCAGTCTATTTAGATTAAGCTTTTTAATAGCTCTGCATTGTTGTGTTTTTTTTTTAAAAAAAAGTTGAAGGCAATTTATGAACAAGAAGCCATTTTGAACTGAAAAAACAAGTGATAAGAGACATTATAGTTTTAGAAGAAACAGCTTCATTCCTATTTTGTCTTTGAAATTCATTACAAATACTTTATAGAGGTTGTGATGCTGGCTAACCAGGTTATGCTAGAGTGTATTCAGGCCAATTCACTTGTGTAGAGCAAAGTAATGCCTAGAGATACAAGTGTGTATTCAGATGTTAAAAAACTTCATGAAAAACTAATGGAAAGTTATTTGTATTGTTTTCACTTATCTGTTTCTGTCATAATATAACAACAACTGTTTACATGGTACATACTCTTGTAACTAAATTACCCATGAAAGAAATCTTGTGAAATGCTAATAAAGGATTGATGAAAGAATTTAAGGATTTAAAGAATCCGTTCAGAAGGATTTAATGATGTTAACAGAGAATGCTAATTTCAAAACAAGTGTGTGTGATTAGATAGATAGATAGATAGGATGTGTGTGACACACACACACACACACACACACACACATGTTTGAAGGTCAAACGTATAAGTGCGTTCCTCACTGACCATCATGAAAGGAAAAGCCCACATGGAGAGACATAGTCAGCTTGCTTTCCGTGTGAAAACACTATGAATATGGATTCAAAGAGAGATCCTTTATCTTTTGACTGTTTGGGTTCTAACCAATGTTCCCTCTAATTTTTGACAGGCTTTGTGCACAAAAAATTTCTTCTGTGCAAATTTTTGTGCATGCAGTGTTTTGCCATGTGTGCAGGGTTTAGGATCTGCGTGCATGCACACAACTTAGAGGGAACAGTGGTTCTAACAGAGCAGAACAACTGAATGAAAAGACAAAGATCCCCTGAGTTATTCTGGATAGCCCTGAGAAACTTTTGGGAAACTGGCCATTTATTACATCACATTTGGAGCTATAAATTGTGATTTACCTGCAATTATATTTTACTCTCCTTAACCTCTGAATAACTCATGTTTTTCTTAGCTAATAAGTCTTAGTAGGTTTACTATAGAATTGGCTGCCAGCATTGTCTTTGTGTAAGATCCAGAGTACCAATTGATCTGAGATAGTTGGTGTTGGTCCTGCTTTGAGCAGGGGATTGGACTAGATGACCTCCTGAGGTCTCTTCCAACCCTAATATTCTATGATAAGTCACTGGTCCCTTGGGACTCAGAGAAAACCTGATGCGGTGTGATTTTTGGTTTAATAACCTTTTATCACAAAGTCCAGTTTGTTTGGATGGCCAGATAGACTGGCGAGGCTAAGGGGACTGTCTGTGACTCCATCGTAAGATTGTTTCAGTGATCCAATAGTTCACATTTGTTAATGGCTTTGTGATATCTATTTATAGAACATAGGACAAATTTGGGTTGTCTGCCCTTGTTTTCTGACAGTCTGGCCTGAGATAGGCACTTATAGTTGTGAGCCACTCCAGATAATGTGACACTGGTTCAGAATCGCACAGTCAATCTAGGCACAAGCTGAAACAATGGATGTTCTCACAATAGTAGGTAACAGAACTGAGAAAATAATTGGCAATGAATAATATATTTGATTCATTTCAATTTAATCTTTATTCCATTTGCTAATTTTGTATGATCAAATTGTGATACCTTTGTATCACCTTAGATACCTTTGGAAAATAGTGAGAGAAAAACAAAGTAAATAACTGTTTCTCCATAATAAATATTTGCAGTTTGTGATGTTGCACGTGGTAAGGGCTCTGTTCCCTATTTTACTGCAATATTTGAAATTCAGAATTCACAATTCTTACTGTGTCTGCTAGTTACATAGATCATCAAATCTGGAAACAAGAACAATCCACATCTTAAGAAACTAATTAACACAGCATAAACTACTGATTTTACAAATCCATTACAATCAAGTGTAACTGATTATGGAATTCAAAATTCACATTTGGATAATGGTCAAATTAAGATGTGCTTTTATAAATATTTACACTAATCAAATGTGGTGAACCTGAAATTCACTTTCACATGTGAACAATTATTAGTTTTTTGTTTGTTTGTAACCGTGTACTTAACTCTAATCCCAACTATATGCAACCTGTCCTCTTTGTATTACAGAGTCAGATACATAGGCATGAGGTACATGAGCATTCATCTCACTGCTTTTGCTCCTCCAAGATAACAGATTAGCTGGACTGATTTTACTCTCCGTTTTTCTTCTGCATCACATTAGGATTCTGAAACTGAGACTGCCTCCACCCTGCCTTTGGGACTCCCTTATTTTTACATCCACCAGAATCTCTGTGTAGATGTTTTCAAAGCGTGATACAAGGCCTATCTCGATACAATGCTCTCTCTGTGGCCTTGTAAAGGAGGAAAAAGTGAGTGAGAGCATGCATATATCTATATCCTAGTGGTGAGAGCACAAATCTGCAGTGACCTAGGATCCAGTCCCCCCTGCTCTGATGACATTTTAACATTATTTTATCAAAGAGGAGCAGGTTCAACAGGAAAGACTGAGGGAGCCTCACATAGGAATAGCACATACCTCAGTGACTAGGCACTCACCTGAGAGATGGGAGATCCCAATGGAGGGGGGACTTGAACTGGGCGTCTTCCAATTCCCACATGAATACCCTAACCACTAGGTTAATAGTTATGAGGGATCACTTGGCCCACTCCACCACTACTTTGTGTAAGCTAGATAATACTTAGTCCTGCCATGAGTGCTGAGGATTGGGTTAGATCAGGGATCGGTAAGCTTGACACGAGGGACCATCCGGTAAGCATCCTTAGTGGGCCCTGCCGGTTTGTTTACTTGCCGTTTCACTGACCACAGCTCCCACTGGCCGCGGTTCACTGTCCTGGTCCAATGGGGGCTGCGGGAAGCAGTGGCCAGCACCGTGCCGCTTCCCGCAGCCCCCCATTTAACCAGGTCAGCGTAGCAGGGCAAGTAGGAGCAGCGGTCGGTGAACCGGCAAGTAAACAAACTGGCGGGGCCCACTAAGGGTGCTTAACCTGCAGTCCCGCGTGCCAAGGTTGCCGATCCCTGGACTAGATGACCTCTTGAGGTCCCTTCCAGTCCTATTATTCTATGACTTATAGGCAGGGCCGGCGACAGAATTTTTGGGCCCCCTACTCTGATCGTTGGGGCCCTCCAGGTCCCCCCAGCCTAATCTCCTCCCCTCCCCCCCCCATTAGTTCCCCGCCAGGCCCTCGGCCGGCGCTGGCCGGGCTGCATGCACCCAGCTCTCCCCAGCCCCGCTCGCTGGCCCCCGCCCCCGCGGAGAGGCGCGCCCGGCCAGTCCTCTGCAGCCGCCAGGGGAGGCGATGGAGCCAGCATCCCGTAGTGCCGGGGGGCTCCCCCCCGCCAAGGGCTGGCGCGGCTCTTGCTGCAGGTGGGTGGGGCAAGCGCTGCAGTCGGGGGTGCCTCGGGGCGGCTCCTGGGGCGCGGGACGAGCCGCCGGCTGAAGGGCTCGGGAGGCAGCCGGGCACTGACACCCGGACACAGCCCGGGAAAGAGTGGCCAGGGAGATGCGATGCCCAGGTGGGACGACTACGGGTACAGCTGTGTACTGGTCCCCGGACTTAAGGGGGGCCCCCTTAAGTCCGGGGCCCAGTACAGCTCTACCCGTAGTACCCCCCTGTCGCCGGCCCTGCTAATAGGAGCCCAAACTGGCAGATGAGGTCTGAGCACACGTATTAGATCAGGACACAAAACCCTGTTAGGTGGAAGAATCTATACCTTCTCCCAGAATCTATACCTTCTCCCAGTTTCTCCAGGGCTTTCATATCCAGATGCGTGGCTGCGGGTCTACAGAGTTTACGGGCAGCTAAGCAGGGGCTTTGTGACTTCCCGTAGAGCTTGATTCCAGGATTTAGGCATCCCAAGTGGCAGTTAAGTGTCTGGGTCCTTTTGTGAATCCAGCCCTCAATTTAGGATGATTTTTTTTAAAAAAAATATTTCATATAGAAAAAGTTGAAATGGTTCATTATGACTTTTTGATATGACATGGGTTTTAAATATTAAATTTGGCTAGTTTTCATGCACACACACACATGAAAACACCCAGAATGGTCAAGATCGAAATGAAAAACTAAAAGAAAAAAAAAACACTTTGTTAACTGAAACTTTTCAGTCAGTTTGAAATGAATAACTACCCCTCCCAAATTTTTTCTTCAAGCCATTGTAACGGATCGCCTTCTCGCCCCCACTCCAAACACAGGCAGGAGACTCTTCTTTGGCTCCAAGCAGTGCTCTTTATTTACAGTGCAGCTTGTGCAGACCCCACCACCTACTATACACAGCAGGGCCGGCGACAGGAATTTTGGGGCCCCGTACGTAGATCGTGCGGGCCCCCCCCCCCGTCTCCTGCCGCCCACGCTTCCCCCCCCCCGGCCGGTCTCCCGCTGCCCACGCCCCCCCTCCTGCTGGTCTCCCCTCCCCGGCCAGTCTCCCGGCGCCCGCGGGCCCCCCCCCCCCCCGGCCGGTCTCCCCCCCTCCGGCAGGTCTCCCGCCGCCCGCGGGGCCCAACCTCCACATGCGCTCTGGCCACGTGGCCCGGCCGGGAGAAGCAAAGGGGGGCGGGGGGAGGCTGCTGGGTGCCGGGGGAGGGGGCTGATGAGCGCTGCAGCGGCTGCCCGGAGCCGCGCCTTGCTCAAAGGCCCAGCGAAAAGGGGGTACAGCTGAGTACCGGGCCCTCCCCAGATTTAAAGGGCCCCCCACAGCTGTACCTGTTGTACCCCCCTGTCGCCGGCCCTGATACACAGCTCTACAGCTTAGCTCTTTACACAGCTCTACACACAGCTCTACAGCTTAGCTCCTTCTCTCTATCTCCTCTGCCACCTAACCACCACCCTGGGCTTCCTGCCTGGCAGGCTTTTATCCCCCTGAGGAGGCTTCCAGGTGCAACCCATCCAGGCTGATTGCTCTGCAGCCCAGGTGGCTGATTAGGCTTCTCTGCAGGGAGGTTTGCAGAGGGTTTTTCTCCGTCTTAAAGGGGCAGCAGGCTGGGTCAAGCCCACCCTGCCACACCATCTTGAAACAATTTTTTTCAAACTTTCTAACTAGACCCCAAAAAACGGTTCTAATTGAACCAGATTTATTTTGATTTGTTTTGGTTCATCTCCTGAACCAAAAAATGTATTATTCGTTCAACTCCAATGGTAAGCACCTAATCACTTAGTTTGACAATATTGTCATTAGATACATGGCTCTTTCATGCTTATTAACTACAATAAGTAAACAGAAGAGGCATCATTTGTGTGAATACTGTAATTAGAGAGTATTCTCTTTGCATAAATTATAATCGTATGGGTGGATCCTTTGGAGAGACTGTAATTATAAATGTAATTTATGTAGTGTTTTATATACAGTAAACCTTGCCATTTCGCCATTTACCAGCTTGCACTAATTAAGCTATAGCCTGTAATAGAAAGCAGTGTTTCCTCCTCATTTCTCAGCAAATATTTTAGTAGCCTAGTACTATACCAATATATGGCTAAACCACCCTGAACACGCCCAATCCCATCTGATCTTGGAAGTTAAGCAGGGTCGGGCCTGGCTAGTACTTGGATGGGAGACCTCCTGGGAATACCAGGTGCTGTAGGCTTAACATGGGTGTGGGGCTAGCAACTCCACCCCATAAGGGAACCAATTGCTACTGAAACACCAACACCAGTTGGTGGCCCATACCCCGGCTGGGGGGGTGACTGGCAGAGAGAGAGTACTATAGCAAAGTCATGTATATATTACTAAGGCTTTTATATATATAATCTTTACATAGCGGATCCAACGTACATTTCCTAGTGAAGTATTATTGAACAACACTTGTCAAATAAGTGAACGAAGTATGTGTTGAGATTCAGTACATTGAACAATTAAAATACCCCATTTACTAGTTCAAATTTAACGACATTCTATTGTAATCCTAATGCTATTTGCTTGCATATGTTCGGGTTCTACCTTGCATGTACCTTGTGTTACATTCAAAAGACCTTCTACATACATTACGTTGTGAAGCTGTGCATTATTAACAACTTATTTCCTACAACTTTGCATAAATATTCTCACGATTTTGTTTCCTGTAGTTCTGGATTTTCTAGGTCTTTATGCACAGTTTCAAATGAATGACAATATTTGCATTTTTGATGCAAACAACATCTTCACTTTATAAATGGGGCAATGAATGCTCAACAGGCCCACCTACATTGCAGAATGGGGCCATTTTTTCCCCTGGACATACGTACCTATTACAATTTTCTGTGAAAGTGGCATTGTTCTCAAGTTCAGAACAGAATATGAAAAATCTTGGATTTCAAGCGGTTTTGCATTTCATTATTAGAATTTTGCACGCGAGGTGCAATCTTGTCCTTTCTGAAGTCAATAGCAAAACTCTGATGGGCTCACCAGGATTCCATCCCTGAATTATTACTGCAATATCCCACCTTGTATATTAACCATAGGGGTCCCTGAGTCATAGTGATAACAGGGATACCATTTATTACCACAGGGGGAATGTGTGACTGAGAGAATCTCCACAATACAAATAATCTTTGAACGGAGCATGTGTGAAAGGCTGTGTCAGGTAATACCTGCAATAAGAGTCCATTCAAATCCAGCAATCAGAGTGCCCCCCAGGGTGCAAGCACTGTAGAGCATTTTGATTTCAGGAATCATTTAATGAGACAGAGAAATGCACCTGGAGTGCTGCTAAGTGGTCTGCCGTGCCTTCTTGCAATTAAGGTGCCAGATTGGTAGTTAAGCGGAAAAGCACAATCCATTCCACACCCTTGTTTTCAGTTACTCTTAACGACCGCTAACATTTTCCCTTTTGGGCTGAAGCATCTCACACCTTAGTCCAAAAGTAAAGTAATTCTGGAAATTTGGAGAAAAATTAGTTCAGATTTGACAGCTTCACATCAGGATAAAACCAGTCATTTATTTTTTATTCATTCTGAGAGAGAACTGGAATCGTGCTGTCCATCACAGTAATTCCTCATACTAGAAATAATAACTTGATGGCATTATCACAAAAGCAGCCAAGATATGAAATTAATAAGTGGGGCCTATTTAAGGTGTCCTAGGTCTCTTCATACGGTGCTTAAAAACTCAGGAATTGGTCCAGCAAAGCACTTAAGTACACATAAAACTTCAATAGAACTACTCACATGCTTAAAGTAATGCACGCAGCTAAGTGCTTTATTGAGTTAGAAACTGTAATCCTTAAGGTACTTTTGTGTTGTATTAGACTATTGTTACTGAAGAGAACTCACTTGTGAATGAAACAGGGTTAACAGAAATGCCTGTCCTTTGTTTGAACCAGAAATACAGATATCGGATTTCCAAGCCAAAGATGTTGTTGAGTGATGCATGAATCTTGTGAAACAAACATTTTCATAATTAGATAGTAGCATTATGAAACAGCTTTAGAAAGCAGAAGCTAAAGGAGGTGAGTTTGTGCACACACCCATACATAAGCATTCATGAACACTTAGGTTGATACAACTGTTTCTTGCTAGAGTTCAAAAGCAGAACTGGTTGGAAAAAAAAATTCCATGCAAAAAGTTGAATTTTCAGAGCGGTTTCCATTTCTCAGAGTTCTTGCTATCCCTAATAATCACTTAAAATCTAATAAACTTGTTTTTGTTTTGTCTAAAACCCAATGTGTGGAATTCATATCAGAGGGGAGGGAGGGAAAGCATCTCTCTTTCCACATTGAGAGAGGGGTCACTTTCCTTGAGCTTACACTGTACAAATTCTCTGTGCAGCACAAGACAGTACAATTTTGTTTCTATCCTCTAGAGCAGGGGTCTCCAAACTACGGCCCGCGGGCCAGATGCGGCCCGCGAGGCCCTCTCATCCGGCCCGCGGCAGGGGTCGGGAACCAGCCAAGGGGCCGGGACGCGCCGCGTGCTCCGCTGCCGCCGCCGGCCGGGACGCGCCACGTGCTCCGCTGCCGCCGCCAGCCGCGGGGCCGGGACGCGCCGCGTGCTCCGCTGCCGCCGCCGGCCGGGACGCGCCGCGTGCTCCGCTGCCGCCGCCGGCCAGGGACGGCTCAGAGCTGGGGCCGGGACGCGCCGCACCGCCAGAAACAAGGAGCCACCCACTGCCAGGCGGCGAAACGGTCTGTGGGGAGAGACCGGGTTGAGCGGGTCAGTTTGGGGGGGGGGGGGGAAGAGACCAGGTTGAGCGGGTCAGTTAGTTGGGGGGGGCGGGGGGGGAAGAGACCGGGTTGAGCGGGTCAGTTAGTTGGGGGGGGGGGGGGAAAGAGACCGGGTTGAGCGGGTCAGTTGGGGGGGGGGGTGTTGGAGGAAAGGAGGTTTTGGGGGGAGAGACCTGGCTGGGTGGGTCAGTTGGGGGTTGGAGGAAAGGAGGTTTGGGGGGAGAGACCTGGCTGGGTGGGTCATTTGGGGGGGGGGGGTTGGAGGAAAGGAGGTTTTGGGGGGAGAGACCTGGCTGGGTGGGTCATTTGGGGGTTGGAGGAAAGGAGGTTTTGGGGGGAGAGACCTGGCTGGGTGGGTCATTTGGGGGGGGGGTTGGAGGAAAGGAGGTTTTGGGGGGAGAGACCTGGCTGGGTGGGTCGGTTGGGGGTTGGAGGAAAGGAGGTTTGGGGGGGGAGAGACCTGGCTGGGTGGGTCATTTGGGGGGGGGGTTTGGAGGAAAGGAGGTTTTGGGGGGGGAGACCTGGCTGGGTGGGTCATTTGGGGGGGGGGGTTTGGAGGAAAGGAGGTTTTGGGGGGAGAGACCTGGCTGGGTGGGTCAGTTGGGGGGTTGATGTGTAGTGTTCATGTGTAGTGAACAGGTGTTCATGTGTAGTGAACAGGTGTAGTGTTCATGTGTAGTGTTCATGTGTAGTGTTCATGTGTAGTGAACAGGTGTTCATGTGTAGTGTTCATGTGTAGTGAACATGTGTTCATGTGTAGTGTATCAGTGTTATTAAATAATAACTGAATAAAATAATATTAAATAAATAATTAAAAACAACATCCATGTTTTGATTCTTTTTTATTTGGACCTCGAGTGTGTTGTCGGCCCCCGAACTGCTATTTGATAGTTAATGCGGCCCTCGGGCTGAAAAGTTTGGAGACCCCTGCTCTAGAGGGCAGGCACGCTTGAGTAGTGGGCAATTCCTTACCTGAGCCTTCCCACACAGAGCTGATCTCAGCAAGTGTGTGTGAAAAGCTGCCACTAGGCGTGTCCCCAGCTGTACCTGTGCTGGTAAAATGCAGTCTGAAGCCCGAGGAAGGGCTTGGCTGATTTGCTTCAGCAATCCAATGTAAAGGGAGCCCACAGATGGGTCAGGTGGGCTCAGTGGAACCCCGGTCCCAGGTGGCACCCCAAAGAAGTGGGGGAATCCATCACACCTCCACTGTCCTGTACCTAGGCCCCCACCATTGTCTCCCTCCCACCCAGTGCTCACCTCTCTCCTGATACTCTATCCTTATACACAGCTCTCCCAAACTCAGTGGTTGGCTTCCCTTTCCGCTCATTCTTTCCTTACTCTGTTTTCTTCCGCAGCCCGATAGCCTTTTTACGCATTCTCTCCCAATGCCCTTTCGCTAAGACCCCCCCACTGGTGTGCCAATCTAACCTGGGTTTTAACATTTCACTCCCCTGTGTCCTTTCTGCCACTCTGTCTACATGCCCAGAACCGTCCCACACCAGCCCCTCTCCACTGCTCATGCACTCCCTCTACAGAGTTCACCCAATCACTGCCTCTAACTTCTTCAGTTCTCTCTTTTCATCCCCCAGCCGAGAGCACTCCCAGCCAGTTCTGACTGGTCCCTAGCTTTATTCACCACAATCCCAATCACTTCCACTGCAGCTTTCCCCTGTGCCGAGATCTCCACCTTGGAGAGCATGTGTTATCTCCATTTTAGATCTGAAAAAACTGGGGCTCAAGGATGGTAATGTCTATTTTACCAAAAATGTCCAAGGGTTTTGGGTGCCTCCTTTTTGATCACACAACTTAAGAACTCTACGTCCCACTTCCCAGAAGTGCTCACCTGACACCAACTTGAGTTGCAGTGCTCAGCACCACTGCAAAATGAGGTCCTAAGTGCTGCAGGTTGGCGACTCAAAAAGTGAGACATCCCAAATTCACGGTCATTTCTGAAAAAAATTGTGTATGTAAGTCACAAATCACGTAAGTGGCAGAGCTGGAAACAGAATCTATTTCTTCTGGCTTCCAGTTCAGTACTCCATACACTGAAAGTAAGAGAAGAAAGGGAGATGCCCTCATAAATTGCAGGAGGAAAAGGGAGACCAAATGATGCAGTATAGGGCAGCGGACTTGTTGAAATAATGGGAATGAGTGGAGAAATAGAACTAGATAATCTAGAGATAATCTAGATAACTACAATAAGTTTTAGGTAAACATCCACAAAGACGCCAAATGGCAACACTTCTCAATCATGAGTTTGATATTGTTGTCGTTTTTTGTTTGTTTGTTTGTTTTTAAAAACAGGCCATTTTTTTTCAAGTTTAGGAGCATATAGCTACATGCTCAAAAATTCATTTGCACAACAAATAATTGCATGTGCTTACATTACCAATGCAATTAGCTAGCCATTTTGCACATGGAATTGTGATCTTGCATCTAAATTATGTGATTTGCAGTGATGGGCTGCATTTTTTGTGTACAAAAATGAGGATTGCTAACTTTGAAACAAATCAAGCTGTATAGATGTTTGTTTGTTTACTGAATTCTGATTTTTGTAATGTGGATGCGGTGGTTTTCATATTCTCTATTTTGTTACTTTCATAGACTTACAGATGCACAAGAATTATTTAAAGAAGGAAAAGGAGACATATGTCATTCTGAGAATCACAGGTGAGCAGGGAAGACTTGGCAAGTATAAAATATTCCATACTTCTTTAGGCTATTAATCCAAAATCAGAACCCAAAAGGTTCTGAAAAACCAAAACCTTGAAAAACCAAAGCATGAAGAATGAGGTTTTGTGAAACTGAAGCCACCCTGTCCAAATCCCACTGAGATCTCCTGTTCAGTTACATACGACCAGTAGTGTGCTCACGTGCCATTAACGGCACATCTGCTTTCTGAGGATTGAGGTGAACAAATTGCTTTCTTTCCTGATATCTGTCAAAAGCACAGTAAAATGATCAGATATGTTGCACTAGTGTCTCTGTTATTAAGTTTGTCACACTGTGTATATGTATTAGAGTCTGTCAAATTTACTATCTAAAGAGGAGCATAGAGAATCTTTATGAATGATAAATGCCAGTTTAGAGCCAAATCTTCTGAGCCCTGCTTGCAGACATTGTAGTGTGCACTTTTAAAAAAAGAGTGTATACTGTGTCTTTGATGTTTCTTTTCTTTTGTAAGAGGTATTTGGTGGTGCATGGTGGTAAGAATGAAATAAACCATAGTGTGTATCTTCTGTAAGGTACTGACTAGGGGAATTGTTTTTCATCCTCTGAGAAGTTGAAGTTGTTTGTATCTTGGGTTGATTATTGTTCTTTGTGTCCCTAGAAAGTAGAATGCTTGGGGATTTGACCTCCAGCATTGAACATTTTCCTTTTGACATAATACTTCCCATTATCTAGCGCCTTACATTTTACAATCTCAAAGTTCTTCACAAGTATTAGTTAGCCTTATCACATCCTTGTGAGGTAATATTCTACTTGTTTCATAGATAATAAAAATAAGCATCAGAAGGTAAATTACTTACCCTCGGTACCTGAGGAAATTAGTGGCAAAGCCAGGAATAAAACCCAGGTGTCTTGACTCCCAGAGCTCTACTATAACTAGTAAATAACACTCTCCTACTCAGTTTAATCTGTAGGGCTGTTTGATTTTTTTCCAACAAAACTGTTTTTCAATTAGAAAATTGTGATTATGACTGAACAAAATTCTTCATACACAGTGTTTCTGTTGAAAACTTCATTTTTTCATTGAAAAACAAAACAAATATTTCAGCTTGAAACAAAAAGCTTACTTTGGATACACTGCCATAGAGCATTTTAGGATTTGTAGTTGGTTGCCTCATAGTCCCTTTCTCCTCTGTGGGCTGGAATCCCTGACCTGACTGTCTCATGATGCACTGGGAGATCAGGATCTCCCATAATATATTGCCTCCCCTAGCCAATAGGTGAGATCATGGTGCATCATGGGAATTGTAATCTGACCCGGGAGCCTGACTTCTAGAAGATAATGGAGCATGAGGCAATCAAACTACTACTCCCACAAGACACCATGGTAGAATTTCCAGATGAAATATTTAAATATTTGCTGAAAAAAAATTCCAACCAGCTCTAATAAGCAGCTTCTTATGTTGATTCCAGAAAAATTGATAATTACATATATTCTGGATTTGCTTTTCCCCAAGGAGATGGTCACTTTGCATGACCACTCACTTCACACAATGTATTTTGATTACATTATTGTGTCTATTTAAAAAGAAATTCTTTGTTTTACATAAGCTGATCATTCATTGCAATTAAAAGCCTTTTATTGTGAGCAGTCTTCAGCTACTCTCTTCACGTGGACTCCGTTCTGCTGTTTGATCCATGCATTAACATAACAGCCAGCTTTATTTCAAACTCAACCTCCCTCATACTTGAATTTATCCACCTAGCTCTTTGTTAGGCTCCCCCCTCCACTATCTTGGCCTGCTGTTGCATTTCTGATCTGATGGATCTTTTAGAAAAAATACATTCAAAGGCTGCTTCTGTGACATCAGGGATGTCAAAAATTGACATTTTGATCTTCTGTCAGAAACCACTGGCTTCCAGTTTGTTGCTGAACTGATTGTTGTTGATTTCAAAGTGCCACTGGCTTCAGGTTCCAGTACCATCCCACCTTACCAAACATCTATTGATACCTATTCTCTCTGATCTGTCTCACAGCATGCTCCGGCTGATGAAAGTCTGATTATGCAACGGATTCAGAGATTACTTGACACAAGTGTGGCTTCCTGATTAACTGCTAATCATGTCATCCATGGGTCATGGGACTTGCGTCAGAGACATTCCCATATATTTGCTGGGATTTCCCCCCCCCCCCTCCAATCTTAAAAAAGAAAATATTTCTGTTTTATAATAGCACTAAGGCACTGTGGAGTATGTACATTAGAAAGAGATTGTTTGGTGCAGTTTCAGATTATTAAAATATTTCAGCCTCACCCCCTGCTGAGGGAGGTTGTGGAATCTTCCTCATTGGAGACTTTTAAGAGCAGGTTAGACAAACCTGTCAGGGATGGTCCACATAATATTTAGTCCTGTCAGAAGTACAGGGGATGGATTAGATGACCTCTCGAGGTCCCCTCCAGGCCTTCAATTCTATGAATAGTTCTGGTCAGTGTGGACTGAGCAAAAGGAATTATAATATACACAGCGTTTACACGGACATACAAATATATTCTTGCCAAGGTATGACAAAGTGTCTGGTTCTAGGACAGCATCAGAATGCAGGGCTCTGTGCCTGAGTCTCCCTCAAGAGTACTTGAACCCCACACAAAGATGTGGAACTATTTCTACTGACTCATGGTCGCAGGTGGGTCCCATAAGCGCCAACGTAGGGCAGGGGACTCAGCAGAAATGAAGGGCAGGACCAACCGGGTCCTTCAAGAAAAAAATCCCTAGGGAAAGCCAAATGGAAGAAAGCTTCTGCTGGGGTTTACATTTGGTTGCATATAAGTTAACAAACAAGAAGCCTTGGAAGAAAGGTAAGTTTGGAGCATAGCCAGCCCGTATTCTCTGTTCACAGCAAAGTAGAACCACGACCTGCTTACATATGTCCTTGATTTTTATTTTTTAAATCTAAATTACCAACCTCCAGAGTCATCTAGCCCCCAGTGCCCTCTTGCTCAATCCTTTCACTCTGACAGGAGCATTTTTCCATTACATCCAGGAACACCAGGATTCCCACCCCATTCCCAAGTCTCCGTTCAGGTTCAAGTCCTGCTAATAGCCTTTCTCTTCAGCCTAGCTTTCAATTAACCTGACAAGTCCTATACTACTTATTTTAAGAGCTGTGTTTCCTCTGTGTGAAGTGCCCTGGGGTGCTCCACATGAAAGGAACAGTACAGGTGATACTGTATTTTATTGTATTATTCAGAAACTGAACAACAGAGGTACTAGTTGGTTGAGCTGCCAATGTTCAGTGATTGCCCGGAGGGAGCTGTGGGGCATTTTAAATAAACTATGTGTGATTTCCATACATGTGATGCTATTTAAGTAGTGGCTATGACAGACAAGTGCATTTGAGGAAAGGGATAAATGCAGTTGAGATTTCCACTGCTGACAGGTCAACAGTAGAGCAGCCTGGGGAAAATAAATTTGAATTCGACCATAAAGAGCCAATGAACGGGTGATACAAAAGGAAATATATAAATAAACAGAGTAATAGACCCACACTGAACTGTGGCAGTGAATGAAGGAGAAGGAAGGGAGCTGCAGCACGATGCATGACTGAAGATACAGATTGGATCCAATCAATTCACCGAGTCCTCATGATCATTACAGCACTTGCTCCTGCTCTCCCTTTACTGTACAGATTGGTTGGTAATCATGTGGAATGTTGGCAGAAACCCTAAACGGTTAGTGTGGTCCGAGGGAATATCAGTGGGAGTGATAGGATGAAATTTAATGTGAATGCCAGCAGAAAATATTCCTACCAGTCACGTCTGTTAGACTGTAGAATAGTTTCTTAGGGAAGTAACTCCATCACGTGAGCCATTTAAAACTGGATGAGATGGAACATGTAGGGCTGGATTCTTCTCTCCATTGCATTGGGCTAAATCTGATTTCACTAAAGTTATTTACTGTTTGCACTGATGTAACTTAGAGCTGCATCTGGCTCCTAGGAAAGAATACATTCCTGAACTCATATTTCGACACCTCAAAAAAAGTCTTGATTTTGTAAAGTGCTAAATAGCCAGCAGCAGACAGTAAAGTCAACCAGAGCTTCTGGGTGCTCAGCACTTCTGAAAGTCAAATCACTTATTTAGGTGCTTAAACATGGATTTTGGTGACTGAATTCAGGCTCCTGTTTTTGAGAATGTTGCCCAAATTACTATAAAAAAATAGCAGAGGTAACAAAGAGTCCTGTGGCACCTTAAAGACTAACTATAAAGTTTTGAAGTATAAGCTTTCGTGGGCTAATACCCACTTCATCGGATGCTTGCACGTCTGTCCTAAACAAAAGGAGGAATGTGTGCTTGCCTTATTTTAAGCAGTAAACATGGTCACCAAGCAGGGAGGGAACAAAACAAGTTCAAACAGGCAGAAAACACAGCAGGGAATATCGTTCCACATAGACTGTCTCCTGGGACTCAGCTGGAAATGTTTTTCAAGACAGGGACTGAAATTGTGAAAAGAAGTGGTCAACACTCAAGACACCTTAAGAACATAAGAACATAAGAACGGCCATACTGGGTCAGACCAAAGGTCCATCTAGCCCAGCATCCTGTCTACCGACAGTGGCCAATGCCAGGTGCCCTGGAGTGAGTGAACCTAACAGGTATGATCGAGCGATCTCTCTCCTGCCATACATCACCCCCCTCTGACAGACAGAGGCTAGGGACACCATTCATTACCCATCCCGGCTAATAGCCATTTATGGACTTAGCCTCCATGAATTTATCCAGCTCTCTTTTAAACCCTGTTATAGTCCTAGCCTTCACAGCCTCCTCAGGTAAGGAGTTCCACAGGTTGACTGTGCGCTGTGTGAAGAAGAACTTCCTTTTATTTGTTTTAAACCTGCTGCACGCCAATTTCATTGAATGGCCCCTAGTTCTTCTATTTTGGGAACAAGTAAATAACTTTTCCTTATTCACTTCCTCCACTCCACTCATAATTTTATATACCTCTATCATAATTTTATATACCTCTATCATATCCCCCCTTAGTCTCCTCTTTTCCAAGCTAAAAAGTCCTTGCCTCCTTCCTCTCTCTTTCCCTGCCTGCCATATTCTCTGCACCTAAGATGACAAAAAGACACAGCTGTTTGACTCTGGGGGAAGGGTCCTGATTTGAGAATTTGGTCAGTAACCTGCTGCAGCAGGTGGTGAGAAAGTTTGTTTTGTAATCAAGATAGTTTAAGGAAATGCTAGGAAGCATTTTATCTTTATTTTTCTTGTAACCATTTCTGACTATTAAGCCTTCTTACTTGTACTCACTTTAAATGTATATGGTTAATAACCTGTTTTATCTCATTCAGTGTGTTTGGGTCCTCTATTTAAAATAGTAAACTGGCATATCATTCCCTTAAAAGAATAATGGTCTTAAATACATTTGTATTGTCCAGGAGAGGGCTGGGCAATAAAAGACACATTTTGGAGGGGAGATCTGGTTTCACAAGGGTGTTGGGCTCTCTCTGTGGCATAACTAAGGCTGGTAACAGGCAAGCTAGGCTGGCTGGTAGCAGCACACACACACAAACATAGCAGGGAGCGACTCACATGCTGGAGGCTGTTTGTGAGCAGTCCATATTGGGGGACACAGCAACAAGGCACTGTAAAGAACACCCCAGGTTACAGAGCAGGGCTGACAACTACTCAGTCTGGATTGGGCCCCAGTATGTCAAAAGGTCTTTAGATTTCCCTTGGATAAAAAATACTTTACCAAGCCACTTTGCTTTATTGGCAGATGCTTTGACCTGGGGAGAAGGCATCTCAGAAGCCACAATCTGAAATCTTATACCAATGACAGGATATTGGAAGGGGTGGGAAGATATATTTATCACAATGATAAAAGTGTTGTATGAGTGGTAGTGGAATGAGGTGATTTGTGGAGAAAGACTGCTAAGAGACCGCCCATGTTAAAACATGTTGAGAACAACCACTGTAAATTACTGAAAATAGTGATACAATGAAAGATTTCCCACAATTGTATCTCTAGGAATTATATAAAACACTTTTTCATTAAAAGAACATATCACAGTTGGATCCAATTCAACTGACTTTACATGGAGTAAAAAAAATACACAGGCAGTCCAAAGTTTGCAAATATGCAGGATGTAGGTCTATGAAACTGCTACAACTCAGCTGCATAACAGAAGGCCAATGATCTGTTCTAGCACTAAAAGAAAGCACAATATAGCTGCTGTAGCTTTCTGCTAACTTTTTTTCTGAGATGTGACGGCATTTCTAGTATTCAGTTTGCTTTCTCTTTTCTGAACTAAGCAGCAGAGGAACGTTCTTCTGAAAGACTAATTATCTTGCAGCTTGTGCCTCAGAGATTACTCTCTCAAGAATAGGGTATTAATTATTTTAAAAATGGGAGTGTTATGGGTGAAAGGATATAGAAGCAATTGTTTGCACTGTTGCAAAGTGTGTGTAACTATCAAATCAGAATGGTGGTATTTACACTTGCTTTGCATAGGTGTAGATGGCTATACAAGGCTCAGAGCACTGTAGGAGGAGAAGACCACAGGTCTCTGTTCTTGGCTTTGTCACCCTCTCATTGTGGGATTTTGGGTATTTTACTTAATTTCCCAGGGCCTCAGTTTCTTACTCTAAAAAATTACCTACCTCTCAGGGATCTTGGGTGTGGTTTTAATTTACTAAAAGGGAGGGAGAATCTCTGTTAAGAGGCAAATTATCATTATGGACTCAGGAAATTTGGGCAAGCTGGATCAGCATCCAAACTGCAAATCTTTTCAAGTCTGCCCCTCAATTGTTGGCACAAGCAGCTCTCCCAGGTAATCTTCCAGCTCCCTTCTAGACGGGGTTTATTTTCCTTGCATTAATTTATGTCCCCCAATGGTGTGCTTGCCGAGGGGTATGGAAGTGTTTGGCAGTTACTCTTACACATGTTTTCTGCTGTATGAAATTTGCAGGCACATTGCCCTGCTTGACAGGGACAGTGAACCAGCCCCAAGGATTTGCTGAGGAGAAAAACCCAGATGTAGTGTCTAAGGTTTCTCTTTTTTCCCCTCCTTTTGGCTGTGGAGGTATTTCTTCAACTACACTAATTACATTATCATCCTAATTTTAACTTCATTAAAGCACTTGTAGCCCTATTGCCTAGAGCTTTGAGATTTCACTGGCTTTAAGTAATCCAAGGGAGAAAAAGAAACAGATGAGAAATTATATACATGGCTGTCTCTACTATGGGGCATAGAGAGCAGTAGCACCAATTGTGGGGGGTGGGAGGTGGGGGGTGGGGGGTAGGGTTCCATAG
Organism: Sternotherus odoratus; assembly: GCA_032164245.1. Classification (NCBI taxonomy): domain Eukaryota; kingdom Metazoa; phylum Chordata; order Testudines; family Kinosternidae; genus Sternotherus; species Sternotherus odoratus. The sequence continues at coordinate 15,519,033 of JAVMKO010000007.1, read as the reverse complement.
GCCCCAGAGCTGGGGGCCTATGACCTGACCACTTTTAACCTGTGTCCCACATTAAATCAGTACGGCTGCTGATGAAGTGATCTGGCACATTGCTCCAGTTACATAGTTGCAGTGCCACTGAAATTTGGTCTAGCCGCCCCTCCCATCCAGACAAGGGGGTGGCTGGACCAAATAGTATTCAGACCTGACACACAGGGAGTCTGTTCCTGTAGGGTGGAGCACAAGGGAGTCAGCTGAGAACTCAACTCCTGGTGGCACTGGCTCATGCGCTGCGTGAGTAAGAGAGGGGGAGACGCCCCAGCAGAGGGAAACCAGCTAGCCAGTCAAAACCGAGCAACCACGATCCACTCCTCTCATCTCCAGCCATTAGGAGGTGTGGTGCTGCTGCTGCCTTCCCTTTTCCATTTCTGGTTCCTCAGCGCCTCTCTCTTCTCCCAACGGTGTGAGGAGACATACACTCATCCCAGCCCTTCTCCCTTATGCTCAAGGGGTGGGTATGTGGGCAAAAGTCCAAGGAAGAGGAGAAAAGTGAGGGGAAGCAGGAAAGGGGTCTTCTTGGTGGGGGCTGGAAGAGCGGAAGAAAGTGTGGTCTCCACCATGGCTAGGGCAGCCACTTCCTTCACCTAGGGGAGGGAATAAATTGTCTAGCTCTTCCTGAGTTCTCAATCCTCATGCTGATATCTTGGTGTGTGCATATACACATACATACATACATGGGGCCCTATAGTTTCACACATTTTTACTATTTCATGCTAAAGTGAATATTTGTTGCTCCATTAGCAAGTTATTCTTATTCAGAATTATTCAGATAAGAGCAGTATGTTTACTGTAATTCTTTGCATATAATTTGGGATTGAAAGGATCTTAACTTCTAAAAATGCAGAAAAAGTTGCCTGCTATTTCAAAATTCTCCAGGGAAGGAGGATGTGTTCTTTAAATATAATTGAGATCCATCATTTTGATTCTTTTTTTTTTTTTTTTTACTTCCCATCAGCTTGCTGAAGTTTCCCCCGCTGTTTTCCTTGACTGGCTAGGGTCCTTGGCATGTCCTCAAAACAATGGAGGCCAGGGATTCATGTTGCAAAACGAAACCACATGAAACCAACCATGCTATCCCTCTGTTCTCCACTCTCCCCATCCCCTCCAAGAACCATGGGCTGGGGTTTTAAAGCTTTTTTCCCCCATCTGCACCTGGCAAGATGAGAGCAACCTCTTTCTCTTCAATGTGGCCCGTGCCACAGTTATCCATGCCTTTGTCATATCAAGATTAGATTGCTCTAATGTGCTCTGCATGGGGCTAGCAATTGGGGCCATTTGGAATGCTGCAGCCTGCTTATTAAGGGAAATTTCACATTGAGTGCACATTAGACTAGTATTCTGTGATCTGCACTGATTTCCAATAAGCTTCCGGGTGCAATTCAAGATGCTGATCAACCTATAAAGCACTAAAGAGCTTGGGACCGGATATCCTCTCTCTCAGGTTATCTTCATCTGTCATAGTGCCATACATGAGCTCAGCAGAGAAGTTCAAGCCGGAGCTCCCTCAATATATAAACTAAAGTTTTGGGTGGGTAAGGGGTTCTTTGTGTGTGTTCATTGGATTTGTCTCTCGCTTCCCGCATTTGTCTTCCTGTGTTTAACCCTCCAAGAACACGGCAAAATCTGCCTTTCCACCCTTTTGTCAAGGGTGTTGAGGTAGTTATAATTATGAACACTCCTTTGTCTAGGGTTATGTTATAATTTTTTTATGTATGGGATATGGGTCCAAAGTACTGGATAAGAAAAGATAGTGGTATTTTAAAATTTTGAATAAAAGCACAATTTTGAGCTAATTCTTCTCCTTCTAAAGTCAGTTGGAAGACTGTCTTCAACTGGGGTGGTTAGACCAATGCTAATCACTTAAAAAAAAAAAACCCTCAAAAACCTCACCCAGGTACCAGGAATCTAGCCATCGTTTTAAACTGCATTAGTACCGTAAGGAAGTGTTTGTCCATATGAAAACTCGTTCTTCTTCACTATTGTATTTCAATTAAGTGCAACTTTGCCATTTTATTCATGCAGGTTTTTAATTTTTCTATTCAAATAGTCATTCTAGGCATCTCCATGAGGGGAAACTAGCATTTACTTTAAACTGATCCCAAGCAGCTATGGAAAACAACATCCTGATAATCTTGTGGAAAACTCTTAATGAAACGTAACAAAGGAGACAGGTAAAAAAGGTCAGGCAAAAAGGACTGCATTAGAACAATAGATAATTATTTAAAATTAATTGTTAAAAATAGACAGCTGTTACTCTAACAATTGTGAAGGTTTCATTTTATTAACTTTAAAAACAATTTGTAGTTTAAACTTGTATGTGTTTGAGCTAATTACAAAGCTTTCAGAGTTTCACTGTGACTTTTATTAACATCCATTTTCAAAAACTTTCCTCCCTTCTTTGAAAGGGGGGGTAAGTATCAAAGTGGTTAAAGATATATTTTTTCTTTTTGTCTTCTTAGAAAAAGATAAACAAATCTGCTGTATAAAGAAAATGGTTCTGTTCTGTGTAACATTTTTACAACAGAACCAGAAATCATATAAAACTGGTTTGGTTTGGGATTTTATAAACTCAAAATACAGAATAGGTCTAAGAATCAAGCTAATCTGAGAACAGTTTGGAATCTGTCAGAGCATGTGACAATGAAGAATACAGTAGATTTTTTTTTTTTTTAAAAAAAGAAGAGTTAATGAAAAGGAGGAGTACTAGCTAGAAGAAAAATGCTATACACAGAGCATTGAAGACTGTTCTAAAAGGCAAGAGTCCCTGAAAGGGTTTGCCTTCAGCACAGTGTGGTTGGAGCCTTGGAAAGGAGAACAAGAGGTTTCCAGCCTGTCTCACTACTCTTGTTGGGACCCAGTGGGAGAGGCACTAGATTAGAGTAGCAGTCATGTCTACACAGGGAAGCTTGTTAGTGCAGTTTCAGTTCTATCTTCAGGCCCTCATCCTCAGTTAAACAGTGCCCCATACACCACTTCAAAAGTGTCAAAGAGCCTTAAAGTGAGCACAAAGCCCATTTGTACCCAACTTGAAGGCCCCTTTACACCATAAGAATTGTGTAAAGAAACTTTAGTGTAGCTGAGAATCAGAACCTGCCATTGTGTGACTCCATATCTTCACAGTTACTGAACAAACTGCACTTCTGGCCCCTCCTAGTCTCAGAGTCCGTCCCCCCCATCAGTTCTCAAGCTATCAGCTCTCTCCTGGAATGAATCATGATCCCCCCTACTCTCAGAAAGGACTTTGGGCAGCAGCCTCCTGGAATGAATCATCACCTCAGCAAGCCTGACTTTTTTCACTGCTCTCCCCCCCCCTCCACCCCCACCCCCACCCCCACCCCCCTCCAATTCTGTTCTCTCCCGGAGCAAGGACAGTGGTATCCAATAGCCAAACAGCCTTCTTAAAGCTATTTACTTAGAACAAAACACATTTCAGAAAAAAAATCAGATCTTATAACAACTGCAGACTCTACACACATCTAGCTTATCTGATATCTACCTATCTCCCATGTGGGAATCCTGATTAGTCTAAGCTTCCAACAGATCACCCTCAAACCCAGTGAAAATCTGTTCCCTTAACTCACAAAACAGTTCACTCCCCTCTGCTGCAGGGAGTGTCCTTTAAAAACTGTTTAGGTCTTTTGATCTCCCTCCTCTTCAGAGGGCATATCACTTTTTTTTTTAACTGTTTATAGTTCTTTGATCTGTTCATTCCCAGAGTTGTCAAGCAAGGCTTTCAACTTGTTGGAGACAAGATACAAGATCCTTGGAGCAAATACATTTCCACAGCTGCCTTCCTGCTTGTTTTTCCAACAATTCTGCTATTAAGCTAGATCAGTACATTCATACAGGAAAGTCTAATAACCCAACACACAGTAACTTCCACCTCACTGACTAGTTCAGATACAGAGTTCCTAAACATTACATATCAGCTCTACATGTGACACATATGATCTGAATATTTTTGTTCCTATAAGTTGATTAAACTCAAAGATCACTACTTATCACCCTAAAAGAAATTGAATCAGAGTTGTGTAGCATCAAGTGGAACATTATACTAACAAAAACCAATGGGTCCAGTTTTGTCCTCTGGTACATACAACATTCCTACCTATGTTGGTTTCCTGAAGTAAGCTGTGTAAGAGAGCAGAATTTGTTTCAATGCAGACTTCTGCTCAATATATTAATGAGGCAGCACAGATAGAAATCCCTGTATGCACACAGCATGTTTTCATTATGATATGAGGGTGTCATTCCACGTAAACATATGATTTCTTCTTGCATGTTAAAACAAGATCTGGCAGAGCAATTATTTATGCAAATTGCTGTCACACATTCTTTTTTTGAAGCTTCTGGTATGGAGTCCTACAAATGTTTTATTTTGTGTATAAAGTTACATTTCATTTGCACTCAAAAGGGTTTCTCAGGGCCTCCAGCATTACACCTGCAAAAGGTGTATTTACTTATTTGTATCCACAAATTGCACATTCTCGTGCACCCACAGATGTAGAGTTATGTACATTAAATGAAATTTGGAAGATCCAGATTTGGGGTCATTTTTGAAAATTTGGCTACCCAGAATGGAAGCAGATGTAAAATCCAAGAACACTTTATTTCAGCTTTGACTTTTCACCTGCCTTGTCCCCGTACTGACACAAATGCACACACACTTCTAGTCTTATTTGACTCTTGCCATTTAGAAATTGTTTCATCATTTTCTTACATAATATCTGGCACAGCCAAAGCTGCAATAACTTTTCCAATTCTAAGACTAAAAAGAGAGAAAACTGTTCTATAAGTGGGTCATTAAAAAAACTTGTTATAAGTACATGCACTAGAAATATACTAGCTAATGCTTTATTTTCCAGAAATGTATCCAGAAATGTACATAAGCAACTTATTTTGGAACTGCCACATTCCTTTGAAATTCCCTTTAGGAGGAGGTAAACATGGTTCATTTTGATTAACCATCACCCAAATATAATTTTCTCTGACAGATGAACAAAAATGTTATGTTGGGTGTTTTTTCTGAAGTACATTTGCACTGTAATGTGCAAATTTTACTTGCACAAAGGTCTAAATGCAAAGTGATCCTACAATTGCTGTTTTGTGCCTAAGCCTCCTTCTATCCTGTTCGGAGTGTTCTTATGAGACACTGCGACCCCAATACCATAGATGAGTAACAGCCTCTGCATTTCTTTCAATCCAATTAACTGAGTCATAATAGAATTGTGATGAACACCAATGACATGAGGAATGTCAGCCACAAATAAAGAAATAGCAGGAAGGACACTTGTCTTACAGATTGCATGGCTTACTTAATATTTTATAGTCTCAAAATGAAAAAATACTACATCTCACTCTAAATTCCTCAGGGTGGTATATTTAGGAACTACAAGCTAATAGCAATTTTTCAGCAATACAGAGCTCACATGTAGGCAGTAGTCCTCATCTTTAGCTCTCTGTACAATGTGTTGATACAGAATAAGAGATTGATTCTAATCTGGAGGATAGCTCCAGTGAAACAAATGGGACTACTTAGAAGGGGCTAGACCTTACTTACTGATCAGCTGGCAAATGGGAATTTCAGAGGAGCAGATGCAGATCCTGTGGTGGTAAAGTGAATTCTCTGTTTGGTCTATTTTGTTTGGTGTCTGAGGGCCATAGGACTCAGCTTTGAGGTCTTTTCAAACACCTGCTCTGATCATTCGAAGTGGCAAGGGGAAAGTGGGTATATAAACTAATTGGGAAGCAGACTCCTAAGAAGGTGAACAGGACAGGTCACCTGGAGTTTATGATGAAGTTTGCAGAAGCAAGTGTAGAAGCTTTCTCTTGTAGTTCTGCTTAACCAACTACAAAGGCCAGCAATGGGGCAACCATTGAGATTTGCAAGGGGTGTGCCATGTTCTATTTCCTGGCTAAAGAAAGACTTCCTGTGTAAGTTGATTACTGTATAGCTATATGAGAGGAAATAGATTTGTGATCTGAAAGGGCAGCTATTTACCCAGTTTAGCATTAGAGATACAGAAGAGATGTTGTACAACCCAATTTGGGCATCAGCTCCAGACTCAACTGGAGAACTGGTCTGTCAGGGACAGGAGAAAGAGGAAAGCAGAGGATTGGCATTTTGTGACTGATTAAAAAGAGAGAAGGAGACAACATTCTACACACACAGAAACAGAACAAAAGACTAGAAAAATAACACTAGAAAAAAAAATCCAGCATATTTAGAGGAATGTTGTTGCTTTCAAATTCTCTGCATCTGCTTCAGTGAACGTCTTGGAAGATTCAGTTGAGGAAAGGAGGAGGAATCTCCGCAGGACACACTTAAGAAGGGGTGCTCACCTCAAGCCTCTAAGATGTCAAAGATTCCCAAAAGATGACACAGATCACCCAAAACAGACAGACAATCCCCACTGGTGACTTGATGCTAAGGGAGTAAATAAGACATTCTGAAGGGGACAAAAGTTCATCCTCCCTGGAGCAAAAACAAATAATTAAAAAACTGAATGGCGTTCTGAAGACTGTGGGCAAGGATCCAATGGTTAAGATATACATTGGCATGGATGGCACTGCCTCAGAATACATTTTGCCGAGCAGGATGATTTTCAAGTGGTCTCAGAGATCATTCCTGTCCCATGAGAAACTCCAGAAGATATTGGAGGTAAAGTATTGACTAGGTAAGTGGTGTAAAGTAAAGGGGTTCCATTTTTGTGGGTCATCTTCTATGGAGAGAAGAGGATGCATGGCATGGACAGCCTCCATTTCAGCTGAAGAGAGATTTTCTGGGTGATCCATAGCTAGAGTAACCAAGAGAGCAGCTAAAATGATCAGCAAATCAACAGTATTCTTGCTAAAAGTTTGAAGCCTATCTCAGTTGTCTCACCTCTATAGTTGCTCTGCAACTATTACAGAATATCAATTTACCTTTGTAATTTTCTTTTAATTGAAAAGAGATGGTTTGATGTTTTCAAATTTTAGAAGTAGACAGTTATTATGAATTGTTTCTATTTTTTTCAGTTTGCAGGTGCCATACTATTTGGAAATTTAAAAAAATAGATACCGGTAAGCTTATTCCCCAAAAATTACAGAATATATTTATAGCAAAATATTCTGCATTTTTGACCATCTCCACTCATATAGAAAGGTAAAAATGTTTAACACTATGTAGGAAACATAGAAATTAAAATTACGGCTTCAATTTAGAAGTGGTAGCTATTAGTAAGCTTGGGAGAAAGTACTGCAACATTTTCTCTGAAATGGCTGAAGTCTTGATTCACTCCTCCACACTGGATGGAGACATACTATCATCATTTCCTGATTTCATCCTGCTTATGGATATTCTCTCTCCATGTATGATCAGAGTTTTGTGGGGAGCAGGGGAATGGGAGGGCTGATTTATTCGCTTGTGTCCTGTAATGTCAGCTTCTGAAGGGGCTCTTCTGCGCTTAGGCCACAAAGTGAGACAAGCAACAAAATGAGCATTCCGTACACAACAATGTTCTTGCATGCAGATAAGGTATTTGGAGGAAAGAAATAATAGTAGCTGAGAAGAATGATGAATTGACTGAAAGAAAATATCTTTCAGTGCTGAACTGGATTGCCATTTTGTGTCATAAGTCTGAGAAGCCAAAGTCCATATACTAGAGTAGAAAATGGAGGAAATACACAGCCTTGCCTCACATTCAGACAAGGCTGAACAGCAGTGCACTTTCACAAAGATTTCGGTTGAACAAAATACCATACAGGGATAGATGTAAAGTTTGCTAAATCACAGATTACATCACTATTGGGGGTGGGGAAGGGGAATTGTCATCCTGTGACTAGACAATGTCTGAAGTTCACTGTTTCCCTTCACACACATTTTATGAAGTAACAATTAAAAAACCCATAACCTCTTATAAACTGAGCTTTTGGGGGTCAGATACTTAGCTGGTGTAAGCAAATGTTGTCTTCAACAAAGCTAAGCCAGTTTACAACCACTGAGGCTCTGGGTCAAAAAAACAAAAACAAACAAAAAACAGAACTACAGTTTTTCTTGCCTTTTCACTACTTGGCCTATGCAGAGATTGCCAACATGTGTTACCTAGATTGAAAGCTTTTGGGGGCAGGGATCATGTTTTCGTTATGCTTGTAGACTGCCTAGTATAATGGAGCTTTAGACTCTATTTATTATATGCACTATCAAATGATTTAGTGCCTGCTGTGAAGGTGGATTTTTGTATGTTTTTAACACCAAAAAGCCTTTAAACCAGAGTGACTGTTGATCACTAGTGACTTGAGTTAGATTTGAGCTAGTAACTTGCAAGTAAAAGGTTCTATGACCCATTTCCAAACCCTTGAGCAATCCAGTAGCCAGCTGAACATGTTATCAGATTAACATTAACAATCCGATCAGTGTGATTGATACTTTCCACTTCAAGTGTATGAGGAATAAAAACACAGAGTAGCATGAAGATTTTGGGTTGAAGGGATCTTAGTCAACCAAGCAGGGAAAGTGAGAATCAGAATAAAGCAGTCAGGTGTATTCTGAATTTAAAAGAGATCATTCATCAACCATGGAAATAGTCTGGTTACCCCTTTCAGTCATATTCATAATTGAATTGAGGCACTTTCTGTTCATCTCAAGAGTCTCTTGTTTTACAACCAACTTTGCATCCATCACACCAAAATGTGGTGGTGTTGTATGCACTTTTATTACTGTAATTACAGGAAGAAAGCAAAATCGTGAAACTGAGGTTATGAAAACAATATTGATGCTTATGTAGGGCTGTAGTGGGTGAGGCCAGTTTTGGAAGTGGTGTTTATACATGTAGAGCATAGTGATAGGCAGATTCTAGAACAGTGTATAACAAAATTGTAGGAAAATAAATGAAAAGTAAACCAACAACAAAAATCTTCTAGCATTATTGCCACATGAATGCTACAAGATCAAGCCCTGAAAGCAATCTTCAGCAATGCTAACCTGGCTACATTCCATATACTGTTCTATTTTCCTTCCCTTGCTCAGTGTAAATCTTGACTTACTACTCTGTTATTCATATAACATAAAATATACAGGATGTACTGCAACATGTCCCAGTTAACATTGTCAGAGCAAACTTCACTTTTGGAATGCCCTGATTTTTGATCTTACAAACTTAAAATTGCTTTTTTACACTTAACAGACATAAGATCAAAACCTCTTGATTCTTCTTGAGAGAGAGAATATGTATTCTCTGTTTTAAAGATTCATGTATCTATTTGAATTTAAAGCTACATGAACTGTTCTGAAAAGGTGAGATTCCTTGCATGGCCCAAACTCCCACTGATCATATATAAAAGATTAAGGACTCCAGCCTGCATTTCCTTTGCAACACAAATTCCTTTTGAAGTTAAAGGGAATTTGTGGTGTTCAAAAATGCAGGCTCAACCACTTAAGGTGTGTGATCCACAACCCACTGAAGCTGATGGAAAGTCTCCATTGACTTTAATAGACTGACTCCTAACCTCTGTACTTTAGATCTCAGTCCCACAATTGGAGATACAGGCAGCCACACACACACAGCCCCCGTGACTACTCCGGGGTAAACCTACGTGAGCCCAATTGTGGAACAGACCCTTTTAAAGACTTTAGGTGTACTTGTTTTGCTTCTTCATAAAACAGATTGAAGCAGTGCATGAATTTACTGGTGAATTTTGGGGAAAGTGTGCCAGGAGGCTTTGTTTAATGCTATTTACAAACATGAGGGAACCAGCACTTGTAGTCACTTTGGGCAACGACTTGATTTGTAGACAGTTTAAAATTAATGATATGCTGGCAACACTTTCAAATAAGTAGGACATCATATGGCCAGTGTGATTAATGTTCACACTATATTATGTCCTAAGGTATTCATTGTAATAACAATAATTACCTCAGACATTTTAGGTAATTATGTAATGGAAATGCATAATTCCATAAGAATTCCTCTGTAATTTAGAGTGGCCACTTATTAAAAAACATTACCAACAGGCTAAAGACTGAATGTGGATCAGTTTTTGAAATAAATTTGATTAGCATGCTTACTCTAGAGGTGCATGGATTTATATTTAGGGCTTAGTATTTATCTGGAACAAAAAAGAAATTAAAGTTACATATTCAAAAAAAATTCATGTTTTCCATTTTTAAAGTTTTCATATTGTTAGCATTAATTTAGCACCAATGCAAGTACAGAGCTAAACAGCAATTGGCAGGAGTTCTTAATAAATTAGCTAGGACTATCTAGTTTGCTCATACAGCTAATTAGTTTTGCCTTGATAAAAGTTCAGATTAAACCAGAAAAATTACTGAAGTTATTCTTATTAGGAAAATATTCAGATACTTAAGCTTCATGTTGCGAAAGATAATAGTATCTATCAATGCAAAAGATACAGTTCCATCCATTCACTTGATCGTGTTACTGCACTATGTTTTCCACAAGCTATCTACATGATTCCTACCCCTTTTTATTTTCATCAGTTCTTTTCCTTTTCTGGTCTCACAGCCTTTTCTACTGTTTTATTTCTAAGTGCTTGACTCAAACAACCCATTGACTTCATTGGGAGCTGTATCAGACCCCAAGTCTTCTCCTCTCTACTCCCAGCTCTCTCTCCCCCTTACTTCCTCAAACCATCTTCTCCTGTCTCTTGCTCTTAGATTGCTCTCTGTTTGCCCCATTATTCCTTTCTGCACCCAGCCCCCACCACCTCATGTTATAGTCCTCTGCTAAGCTGGAATCGACTGTTACTGTTTCCAATCTTATTTCTTCCCAGAGTTGCTGCCACTGACCTTCACCCAGTAAGTCATCCTTTCCCCCCCTCATGTTATTTATCACCTCTCAGCTGCTCCATTCTGACTCAGGACAGTTTGCATAGAAACTTCAAACTTTTTATGACCATATATAGTACAAACCACTGTCCCGACTTATTTTTCACTCAGATGTTGCAATTTGATTAAATTTTCTGTCCAGTTTAGTTTTCTTTCCCTTCTTCCTAGTATTACCTTCCTGTCTGAGGCCTCTTCACTTCATTTTAAAATTAGAGAGGTTTTATTGTATAAGACACAATCCTAATATCTGGATCCTTCCTCCAGTGGTTTTGGTCCTACCTATGAGATATGAGTTGATCTGTGATTATTAAGAGCCACTGTCCATCATCATTGAGGGTATGAAATTCAGCACTATGGAAGAATCTATCCCACTTTTCATCTTACTCAACGTACTAGGTAAAATGCTTTATAAACACAGGGTAGAGTGACATCAGAATGCTGATATGTTGTCTGGACCGTGGTAGTTAAGATTATGCTTTGGGGGAATACTTAAACAATATTATCAGCTGGTTGCTTTGGATACACCCGCTAGAAGCTGCTTCTTTGGAGTGCAGGGGCTCGTGAAACCTCAGAAGAAGCTCGATATCATGTGACATGCCTACTTGAGAAACTGTGTAGCCTCCTGCCATACTATCACAGAAGTGACCAGCAAAGGAGAGGCTGCTGGCAGAGCACTCTCTCTCGAAGGCCTTCACTGGAATACTTTGTCTTTTCCCCCCAGTCCAAAATAGCCCCTATTTATTGACTGTAAATCCCAATCTTTTTCAGTGAGCATTGATGGAGGCGGAGGATATGACTTCTGTGTCATGGGGAAGTTCAAGGTGGGCTGTAAGCTGAATTGATCACATGACTAGTGATCAAATGATAAATTATAAGGTGGGGGAAAAATTCATTGCTGCTCCATTTGATTTTTTATGTTGTATCTCTATTGTATTTTTAAATGTGCAGTTTGGGTTTTCTGAGATTTGGCTTGGTGGCCCTTAGTATCAAGTCTTTATGAGACCAAAATATATACCAATAACTTCTGCCTCTGTTTTCCTCAGAAAGTCACATGTCAGACATAGTACAGAAACATGGTCCTCGTGCACTTTGTAGATACTGCCCCTTAATCATCCCTTGATGGAGTTGGCAAGAACAGCATTTGCTTTCCTGCCCACAAGGCATTTACTAAAAGGCCCTAGTTTAGCTTATAGCCAGGTTTTTCCCAGCACTGGCAACAATGATCTCCTAGCATATTATTTAAGAAAAAAAATAATGTTTCCTCCTCTCTTCTCTTTTTCTTTTCAGATATTCCAGTCTGTTCTGTTTTAATTTTAGTTGGGAGAGGTGTTTTATAATATTTCAACAGCTACATCTATTTTAAATGTTTTTTATTAAATATAAAACATGGACATTTTTATTAAGCATCCTCTCTACTGTACTCTGATTCTTAAAGTGGGACAGTACAAAGTCTCCATCATTTTACTAGTACTATAGCTAGGCTTAGAAGGATTCGATTTTTTTTTTGTTGGCAAATGTCCTTTTCAAACATACACAAACTGTCAATTATTGATGGAAATATTTGTAATTTACATATAGGCAAAGAAAGAAAAATGCAGCTTGAGAACTAAGTATAGTTTGATTTAGAACTATTTACTTTGTATACTTGGCCATGTGACATGGACAATTTGAACACTGCTACTGTCATTAAATAATTGTCTGACCCCCCCCCACACACACCAATTTCCTACTACTGTGAAAAATTGTAATTGATAAAATAGAAAAATGCTTAAAATAACATTGACAAACTGCCAAAATTATATAAAACATTGAATTCTGAATTACCAATTCTTTGACCTTCCCCTCTGTATGCATTAGCTAACTTCAAACCTGGTGACTGTGTGGGAGAAGCCAATTATAATTAAGCAAGCCAACCTTGAAAATAGATCATACGAAATAGCAAATGAAAAATGTTCTGGGGCCTAGTCCAAAGCCTATGGAAGCCAGTGAGAGTCTCTGTTGACTTACATGGGCTTTGAATCAGACCTTTAACTGGAGATGTATTTCTATTGTAAGAAATAATAATTTATAATTAACATGAATTAAATCCCTTCAACAGAAATGCAGTGAGCAGCCAAGGCCTGCCCTGCCCTGCCCTGCTTTGATGCTTTTTCCATAAGCCTTTCCCTAGCTTTCCCCCTGCCTCTCTGGGTTCACCAGCTTTCCACAGCCCTGGGAATATTTCTAGACTACCCTCTAGCCCCTAATATGCCTCCCTTCTCATAGAGCATGACTTCAGCCCACTTCTGTGCTCAGCTCCTGGGATTTATACAGCTCTTCCTATTCCTGTCCAGCTGGGCCTCATTTAATCAAACCTTGCTCCCTGGCTTTTCCTCCAGGTGCAGCCTGGGGAGTTAATTGACCTCACTGGCCACCTTAATTCAGTGATAGTCAATAGGTGAACTACAGGCAAATGCCAGAATCTTTTGAACAGACCCCCAAAACTTTTTATTTACTTATCTTTTTTTTTTTTTCTCTGGAGTCTAGTCCTTGACCCCTCCTCCCCCAAAAGGACTACCTCTGCCTTAACTCTTTTGTGGGGTGGACACCCCCACAATCTTCTTAGAAGAATTCTATTCATGTCCATTTGAAAAACATTGTGAGTCTTTCCTATTTACCCAATTGCCCATTCCTTAGTGCATTTGGACTAGAACACCCACAGGTACCTCTCACTGGCCTTTTTGCACCTACGAGGTGTTTAAAATGAGAGTCTGAGAAGTAATGTTGTGCAGAGTCTCTCTCTCTCTCTCTCTCTCTGGAGAGAAATTCAGAAAATCAGTGTAGGGTGACCAGATGTCCTGATTTTATAGAGACAGTCCCAATTTTGGGGGCTTTTTCTTATATAGGCTCCTATTACCCTCCACCCCGGTCCTGATTTTATTACACTTGCTATCTGGTCACCCTAATCCAATAACAAAGGGATAGGTATTGCAATATGTTTATTTTACAGGTCAGCAGGTAACCCTTGATCCAGATTCATAACTCTGCTCCATTCCCTTTGCACTGTTCAGGAGACTAGCATAAGAGCACTTCAACAGGTAGAGCTACATCAGAACTGGTTCTATCACAGCTCTAATTTCATCCTAGTGCAAGGGGTATCTTAGAAGCAGAGAGGGTCATATTAGATTAGGGAGAGGCTAGTATGGGAAGAACAGCCTAAGACATTGAGAGCAATCTAGGGGAATTTGACACAGGAAAAATAAGTGTTCAAATCCCTTGGATCACTTTGAAAATCTCAACCATGTTCTTTAACTTTTAACACCAGCAAAGAGTCCTAATATACGTACCCCACCAAAATTTCACTTTATGAAATGTACATTTCTAGATCTTACATCACCCAAAGACGTTTTCACCTACAGATTTCCACTTAGAAGTCATAATTGTGCTTCACATGTTGGGCTATGGTGGTAGTAGCAGGTGAGTGGATGAGCTGACAAATGAAAATAAAAATTCTAAAATGCAGCGACCTTGCCAACAGATTTATTTACAGTATATTAGAAAATACTGAGCAAAGAGGCATGTTTTATTTTCTAAGCTTCAGCTCTTGGCTTCATGCATCTCGTTAGGCTAATCCTATGCTTGTAACATACTCCCTATTCCATCCCTTTTCCTCTCAAACTCCAGTCATGTGACCCTAGCCAATGCTGATCAACATTCAGCTCTTTGCTTCCACCTTCACACCTTATCTTTTGACCATTTTTACTCTATTTGCATAGTTTTCATTTTAAGCTTCTTGGGGCAGGACTCTGTCCAATATTATTTGTAATTACCATGCACACCAATGATGTAACAAAAACAACCTGGGTCTTAACTGATTTTGTGCTGCTAACCAGATGGGACAAAATGTAAAATGTTACTGTGAAATGGTTATATTCCACTGGAACATGAGCAGTTCAAAGGAATTCTGTTGTAGCAGTATATAGCAAGAAAGGGTCCAAAACTGTAAATTCTTAGGTTGAAATCCTGCCCCTGGAAATTAATGGGAATGTTGCTATTGACTTCAATAGAATCCTTGGCATTGGGTTTCCCCTGAGTTGTACAATAAATCATTCCAGACATTTTTCTGCATGTATTTTTACTATTCTCCTCTCTGGCAAATTTTAGTCACTGCTTAATAAACCTCAGAGGCAATGAGGGTGGGCAGAGCTCAGAAAGGGAAGGAAATGTTATAGATATTGGGACTGAATGCTCCAATAATTAAATACATGATTTTTTCCAAGTTGGAAAATCATAGGAGAGAAATTTATTTTTGTGAAAAACATGGTGGGTAGGGGACGTAAATCGTTCCAGGTCAATGGTTGGGAGGGAGTGCTACCAAAAGAGAACTAGAGAGTGGCACATGTGAAATGGCTGGTAACATAAGTAGCACATAGGGAAAACAACTATTAACTAAACCAAGTTTGTTGCGAGCCATTAGGGTGACTAGATGTCCCAATTTTATAGTTTAAATAAGATTGAAACAATGCTTATTAAATGTGTTTATCAACAAATTCTGCCAGCTCTAATTAGGAATGTAATATTGAAACCACGGCTTGCCATTTTCCTTGCATTACTATCGCTTGGAAAAAAAATTCACAAGTTTTTCTTTAGAGTCTGCTTTTCTTGGACACTAACCTTCCCTGCCCCCCCCCCCCCCCCAGTGTTATTCTGGAATAACTCCATTGAGTTCAGTGGTTACTCCTGCCTTACACTGCTGAGAGGTCCAAGTCGGACTCTCACATTATAGCTGAGTTTGAAATTTGGGAATGGAAGACTTTTTCTGGTGTCTTTGCCTATGGAGAGTTTGAGGGAGTTACCAGTAGCATTTCACCCCATAACATGGGCCAGTAGTTCTCAACGATTAAGACTTGGCATACCGCATCTAAACTCAAACAGACTTGGCAGTTTTAATCAGGGCACTTCTAAGGGATTGTTCTTATAAAGCAGCCCTGTGCCGCTATTACCGTGTTTCCCCGAAAATAAGACAGTGTCTTATATTAATTTTTGCTCCCAAAATTACATTACATTATATTACAGCGAGAGGCAAAACTGGAAGTACGTCTTATTTTCGGGGGATGTCTTACTTTCGGGGAAACAGGGTAGTACATGTACTGTACCAAAGACTGAGAAATGTGGTTCAGCTCTCAGGCAGAACAGCTGTGGTCCCTATGTGGGCTCTTGTGGATGGAAGAAGTTACAGCATCTATGGTACTGCATATCTCATCATACAGTCTATTGACCTTGTTACTATTAGCCTGTGATGCTGCATCTCCCCTACTCTGCCTTTGCAATTAAACCTTTAGAAAGCAGCTGGTGAAGGTAATGATTTTTCCTTGGCTCTGCTGTTCCTCCTGTTGTCTTTTCCCCTTTGCTGCTGTAGTTAAACATGTACCCTCTGTTTCTAGAGCAGAAAGGGGGTGGGGGAAATTAGAAAACCCATGCTGATTTATTCTTCCTTCCCAGGTCAAAAACACCGGAATTACATTATTGATAAATTTCTATTACAATAGCATTAGCAGCCCCTACTGAGAATGGTCAAGCACACTACAGCCACTAGACAAAGACATAGTAAGGGATAGCTCTTGCCCCAAAGCACTTTCAATATAGGTAGAGAGAACAGACCAAGGGTTGGAGGGGAAACAGAGGCACAAAGAAATGAAGTGACTTGCTCAAGCTCACACAGCAAGTTGGTGGTAGAGATGGTGATAGACCCCAGATGGATAGAGTAGAACTAAAGATGCTGTTCTCAATAAGTCATCCTGTCAGTGATTTTATCTTGGGACACGCTTGAATTGCCTGCATGTCTATGGTCTCACCATTGGATGTCTGCACAGTGCTGAATTCTTGGGTGGGAAAACAGGCAAGCCGAAGTGAGCCATATGCATATAAAATCTGCTTAGGGAGTGGGAAGGGGACAACAACAATAACTCATTAATACAAGCTAGCAAGTGCCTCAGTTATTCCTGCAGCACACAGCTTGAAAGTGCCATCTATCTCCTTTCAGTTCATGCACAAACCACTCCAAAGAGGTTCAATGAATGACAGTTAGGTGTAGACCAGACCCCTCTTTCTTCCTTTAAATAAATTAACCAATGGTGTCCAGCAGTGTGGACATACAAAATCTCTTTGTATCTCAACTCCCCATTTGTAAAACAGTGACAATCGTACTTTCATACCTCAGGGTGTTGTGAGGAGGACTATTTTAAATAGCACGAGACATTCAGGTAATAAGGTAATGAGGCCACATAAGTACCGTAAAGTATGTCATGGCTGGAGAATCCAGCTACTACTGAGGAAGCACATTATTGTAACCACAAAGTGTACAGCTACATGGAGTAACGTTGGCAGCTTTTCCAGAGAAAGCAGAGGACCTGTAATCCTTCTACATTTTCAAAGAAAGAACAGCAAAAGAGATCCGCTTGCTCAGGCCTGACTATGAGAAATCTGCTTATGAGTTTGGACAAAGATGTGTTGTGACTGTGTAAGAACACAGCTTAAAAATACAGTCCATATGGGTACATAAGTGGCACTATGAAATAAGTGTCTCCAGGATACCCAGGTCTTTCAAGCATATGCCAAAGGTCATTCTTCACTGAAATGCTAGATTTAATTTTAATAAGATAATGGCACACATATGGAATATGTGAATAAGGGCATTTCATTCGGATTTGCGATTACAGTAGAAGTCAAATCAATCATGTGAATAAGGTACTGTCACAGGGATCTCTTCTCTCACCAGCAGTGAAAGTAGCTCCCAGAACCAAAAGAAAACCCCTTAACGTCTCCCCTCTCTCCGGGATAGAGATGTGTGATAAACAGGCCAACATTAAACTTTTCCCCTTTCTGGAGTTTAAGCAAAGGCGGGTACTTGCCAGGAGGTCCATCGGACACATTTTCTTCTCATGTTGGGTCATGCTTCTCCTACTACCTGACTCTCACCTCACCTATTCAGCTCTTCTTTGTAGGCAGCTCATCTGTGTCTTGTAGATTATTATACCTCAGCTGCACCCGCTTCCCCTCCCCCAGTGTGGCTGCACATATGACTGGGGATAAGGGTTTCAGCTCTTTTTCCACATGGGACACTGTAGTCAAAGTACCAAGCTCACAAATGGATAGCATACCCAACACAGGAATCTAGAATTTACTAAGGGTTTCTCTACCATCATGGTTTCGGAGTGCCCACAATAAAACCACAGAAGTTCTGTCTTTTATCCCACCTCCCCGTCAGTGCAAATTTTGTCTTGTTTCCATAAATAAACTGAAAATCTCCTGCATCCTTCTATTGCAAATAGCTAAAGCACCTTCCCATGATATCTAGGTGCTTACACAGTATCTGAAGTTCTTGGGGGGGAAGTGTTAAGGTCTGGGAGTTTGCCTTGGCTCTCTCCATAGATTGGTTCTAATCCATGCCCCTGAGAACATGACAACCTCGCTCCACCTGGATAGGTCTAAGAAGCTCATTCCAGTATGAGTTTTTGCATTAACTTGAAAGAGACTCTTGTTAAGATGAAAAACCTGCCTTCCTCTTCTTACATTACTTTGATCTGAACCATAAACACACTCATTCCCAACCTACCATGACCAACTAGCTTTATCAATCCTGCCTTTGCCCAGCCCTACTCCAGGATCCCCTACTTGCCATATCATGAACTCCCCAAATATTCCTATATTAAGAGTCCTAGGAAAGGCCTCACCACTCAGGACTGAAATATTTGTATGGGCAGCCATGTCAGGTCTTGCATTTCAGTGCATCTCAATCATTAGATTGCGTTGAGCCGCTACTTTTTCAAACTTGGTGAAATACACATCTGTATAGTTTCCTTTTTTCTTTGTTCATACTCCTGAAAACTTAGACAAATAAGCCACATGGACAGCAGCACATATAATTAAGCACAAAGGATGGGGAGGGTGTCCTAGCCTCACAGTCATTGTCAATGTTTTTCCAGGGATTAAACAAAAATGCATGTAAACATTTTTCCAATGTGCGATTTGCAGTCAATAAACAGAAAATGCTAATCATACTAATTTCCTGCTACTGGTAAGTGATGCATAAGTAATCTATTAACATGCAAGGGTCAACAGGGTTAAGCTGTTCAAACATTGTCATTGATTTCTTCCCTTTTCCCATATGCTCACTTCTTCTCACTCAACTGGTACTAAGTAACACTTCTTTGCAGTTGTATTGGAAAAGTTTGTTCCCCTGAGAGTCTCTCAGAGGCTATGCTGTTAAAACATTAATTACAAGGAGGTGAAGTATTTGACTAATCAGCAGCCGGAGTCTGTAGGGGTCCAAAGCTGAATGACAAATGCCAATATCCACTTTAGGTTTGTTGGATCAACAAGCCAATATGGTGAAACTGATCCATCATCTTGTCACCAATTCCCATAGCAGTCTCAGAAGCCTGCCAATTAAAAATAAATTGTAATCACTATACATCACTCAGCAGTGATTGCAGGCACATGATAAATAGGGTCCTTTTTCCTTTCCCTCTCATATCTTTCTCTCTCCTTTTTTTTGAATTTACACACTTTTAGCATAGTGCAGATCCCAAATCCAGAAGTGAGAAACACAGAACTTACGGTAAAATGCATTTCCCCTTTCTTTTCAATGGCCATTTCATCAAACTGCTATAAATTCATGTAGACTTGTGAGAATTGGGAGCCAGAAATCTAACGCTGTAATTGAAATGACCCAGCAATGTGCCATTTTACTTCTCTCTCCTTTTCACCTTAAATTTTGCAGATGCAAACTCAAGGCAGTATGATACAATGATCCTAAAATCATTTAAATCAACACAAGTTCTAGTTCTGATACCATTCTTCACAGAAAGCATGACTCTTCTTCCCTTGCATAGAGAAGCTACTGTACTGAGCAGGACAATAACTTTCTAAAGCCACAGGTTTCTGTCCAAGAAGTCCAGCACTAAAACCAAATTAAGGCTTTCCCAGGGCAGAGGAAGGAGGAGGAGTTCTATAACTTGAATAGTGGCCCTCCAAGGGTTTCTCCCCACACTGACAGATGTTCTCAAGGAGCAATGGGAGCCAGTACAATCTCCATTGCTCACTCCTCCTCCTCTGGAGAAATAATAGTACCACTATCTGCTGCTTAATTCCAGGTATGCAAAGGGAATGGGCTAGAGACATACCCCTAACTCTGGTTGGACACCCCCCGCCATGCAGGCTGGCAGACTAGCCTAGTAGTCTTAGGAAAGTGAGTCTAAATTCTGCCTGCCTTTTGTCTGCATTGGAGCAAACAGGCTCTGTACAACCTGCCCTCACAGCCTCCCTAATACAGTTACAAAGGGGCTGCCACAATGTACCAAAAGTATCCAATTTTGAAATACTAAGTGCCCCACTGGCAAATAGCCTGGAGCAGAGGTTCACAAACTGTGGTCCGAGTACCCCCAGCAGTCCGCCAGTTCCTTTCAGGCGGTCCACGGATAGTTCCCTCTAAGGTGAGAGTCTAAGAAGCCGCACACAAGAGAATGAAGGGCCACCCGTGTAATCAGTGAAGCCGCGTAGGTGTCGCTCCACTAATTAGGTGCCTGGACCCTGGAGAAGTTGCACACGTAAGGTGAGGTGGTGGCCTTGGAGGTAATAGGAGGCAGGTGGGAGGAGATAGTGCAGTGAGAAGAGGGGGTGCAGGGCTTCAGTGGTCAGATAAAGATGGGGCTGCAGCTTCCAGGGATAAACCCTCTTCCTTCCCAGCTCCCGCTTGGGGGGCTGCCGCAGTGGGGGAGAGAGAGCACATCCATCGCATTAGAAAGGTAATACTACTGATATTAAAATAGGAGCTGTGTGCTTTCATTTGTAGAACAAAAAAACATTAATTATTACTAAGGTGTTTTTTTTTAATAGAGAGCTTTTGTCCAAAGAGCTTTACAATAGTTACGTAACAGTGCAAACAACATTTGGAAAGATTGTTAAGTGGTCCACCGAGACCCTCAGCAATTTTTAAGTGGTCTGTGGGGAAAAAAAGTTTGAGAACGACTGCTTGAGGTTTGGTCTGCACCCAATCTGCATATAATAGCCTTTAAAAAGAAAAAAACTTAGCCATAGTATTTGCTTGTATCTTTCTTTATAGCTAAATAAATCGAACTCGCTGTTCGACTTCTTCAGCAAGTAAATCCTGCAGCTGATGAACTTTGGCCTGGCTCTGCAGTTACAAAGCCAGGCCAGACCTGGGAGCAGACAGCAAAAAGTGTTTCTGTGAATATTTGCTCTCATTTGTTGCTTGAATTCCCTTCATGTGGATTTACACCCCTTCTGCGTGTTGCTTCCCACTCATGTTTGTGGGCTCAGAGTTCTGTAGCACAAATGCTTGCAGAGGGTAAAGTGAATGGCTGGACTTATCACTGGTGCTGCCTGGTGGTTCGGTTCCAGGGTAAAAGCTTTCTTTCATCAAGAGCATCCCCTGTGGGTGGTCACTCAGCCCTGGTCTACACTGAGGGGAGTGGGGGGAAATCAATCTAAGATATGCAATTTCAGCTATGAGAATAGTGTAGCTGAAGTCAACGTACTTAGATCAACTTACCACAGAGTCTTCATGGCGCTGAATTGACTGCTGCCGCTCCCCCGTCGACATACACTGTCCTCGTCCCCATTATCGCAAGGGAGAGAAGAAAATGGCAGCATTCTCCAGACCTCAGGAGTGCTTTGAGGCTGCCACCTTGAGCCACTTCCTACCATTTACTTTCCCAGTACAGCACATGGTTGAAGTCACAAAAAATCCAACAAGTGAGAGAGTGAAGTGTTTCTTAATCCTTAAGAACAAGCTAGTCCTTCCTCTATAGCACTCCTGCCCCTGCAGCAAGGGTTCCCACTAGACACTTGCTCAGGATAGAGCTGTTCTCCCCTATGGCTCTCTTTTAAACATCTCCTCCAGCTCACATGTGTGTGGTGTGGTGGGGCCTTAACCCCTTCTCTCCCAGTTTAGGGTTTATGATATACCCCATCACAGGCAGAGTTTAAATTCACTTCTGCAGAGCCCAGCACTAGAAATCTGAGTCCGTGAGTGTGTCTGCAGCTCTGGTGAGCATACCTGGGATAGCTTTAGTTTAGCTAGTGCAACTAAAAATAGCAGTGAAGATACAGGGGCATGGGCTTCAGCCTTGGTGGTATGAGCCCACCCAGAACCCTGGGCAGGTATTTGTGGTGCTACCTTGTGCCACAGTATGTGCCCCTCCATCTTTATTGCTAGCTGTAGCCATGCTAGCTAGATTAAACCTAGTGCAGGTGTGCCAATCACACCTCACAGGGGAGTGTAGACATTCCCTAAGAGTTAACATAAATTCAAATCAATAAACAGAAATGTTTGAGGTACATAATCAATCTCAGCTAAGCAGCACATCAGGAATTGTGATTATAAATAGTTAAAATGAAATATATCAAGTCATTTTAAATTGCAAATAAATGTAAGGAAATAGCAATCTGTTTGGAGATACGTCACTCACAGAAAAAGATGAAATTTACTAAAAAATACCCAAACGTTTGCTCACTCAGCTCTAAACGTTGGCATTTCACACGCTGCACTTGGCATCAAGGCTTCACATGATTAGGCCCTTCTAGATCTAAAAAAAGCCCTGTAGGACCATGTTACAAAAAGAAGCCCAAAGGACAAGATGAGACCAACTTTCATAGAGCAAACTTTCCACAAATGGAAATGCCAAGGCAAACTGGATTTTTCAAATAGCTTCTTCCATTAATGTTGCAGGCTGTGTGAAATGAACAGGTGGTGTACGCCTTTAAAAAGCATTCTTGGGGGACTGAAGTCCCTGTTGCAATCATGCAAAATACTGATGATGTTTTGGCTTTAAAATAATGCATCCCCAGTGACCTATTGAGTTCAAATAAATTCATAAATTCCACTTGTTTAGTTATGTATATATTTACATTCTGGCTGAACAGGAGCTTTAATGGAGGAATTAAAATTCAGCAGGCACCAATCCAAAAATGAGCTCTGTACTCTAGGTATTGTTTTTAATCTTTTATCTGATTAACACTGTTGAGCAAGACAGCATAAAAGCTCTTCTAGACTCTTTCAAACATCTACATGCAACAAGAAGCAGCAGTATTTACTTTCTAAAGTGAGTATACATTTAAATATTCACAGACCAAACAAAGAGAAATAAGCAAACAGAAAGCTAGGAAAATTAAAAATCCAGTGTTTTGAACTTCCAGTGGTAGTGTTTGTGCTACAGAGATGGTTCAATTCAGAATGGGATTTTATAAAAGTTCAACTATACTTTTAAACACCCTTTTAAAGAACTTCAGATGGCAGACAAAATGTGCAAGGGAAAAAACGGGCACTTATGAACAATGAGCTACATAACGGGATTCCCACCCCCTTTTTTGGTCTTTAAATGGAATTTAAGAACCCTTTTTGGTCTTTAAATGGAATTTAAGAACCACTACAGAAATCCAATAATTTGTATTGCCTTAACATTTGCTTCATATCCAAGGACCTCTTTAAAAAAATGCCACAATTATTCAAGAACATGTTGAAAATGAATGCAATTAAACAAAGCTACCTAACACATTGTTTCTCCCTACTAGAGCCATGCTAGCATTTCACAGTGAAATCCAGACACAAGCAAAATAAGACATGTTTCTGGTGGACTTGATACAAATTTAGAGATGAACACAAAGCAGAATACTAGATCTGAACTCCTTTCACCCTTTAGGAAACAAATTTTATAGATGAGCTTGACCTGTGAAATTTGGAACCAGACATCCAAATTAGAACCCAAACTTCCTCAGTGTAGTATGTGCTCTAAATATCATTGAAGAGTTACACAAATATAATATGCCTTGTTTAAATCAAAATCCTGCTGGACTAGTATATATTCTTTCTGATCTTCTTGATGATTACGGGGGGCATGATTCTGCCACCTGTAAGCACCTGGTGTAATCCTTATTCATGTGAGTATATGATGAAATAAGAAACACTTAACAAATAACTAAGAGTCTGATTCTGCAGCTTTTACTCATTAACACCAATGCAGAATTTTATCAGTAGCAAAGAAAGATAAGTACACATAGCAGATAACACAATCTGCAATCAAGCATTTAAGCAGTGCAAATCCATAACTTTTTTAAAAGGGAGAAACACAAGGAAAACACAAATAATCAAGTGTGCAGGTGAAGGTAAGGTAATATTTTTCATTGGGCCAGCTTCTGTTGGTGAGATCCTGGGACCAACATGTCTAAAACAACACAGCATCCAAGTCAGGACGCAATAAATCGGTCCCCAAAGTTGACTCCAGAACTCCAGCTTGCCAAAAGGCACAAGCTGGAGTCAACGGGAGAGCCCGCTGCTGACTGCTGCCGCCGTGAGAATGGCAGGTAAGTTGACCTAAGATGCGTCAACTTCAGCTATGTTCTTCACGTAGGTGAAGTTGCGTATCTTAGGTCGACCCCCCCTGCTAGTGTAGACCAGCCTATCTAGACTTGAGGGCAGTTCAGTCTGTCATGGCTACATCCACATCACAGAGGGGGCAGATGCAGAGATTGGTCAGATAGCGACACGTGGTCTTACCCATCCCCTACATGGGCACGCTACCTCAGGTTCCCTAGATGTGCCTATAAGGGTTTCCAGTGTGTGCTGGAGAGGGAGTGAGGGAGGTGTGTAGATGTACACTCTCAAACTAGTGTGAACTTAAAGAGAGATTTATAAAGAAAATGGCAGCTCCACTAAAAATGCGGTGACTCTGCCAGGGCCCACTACAGCATTATTGGTACAGGAGGTTGAAACCGACTGGCATACTCCAGTATAATTATGAAACCGCATGGCTCTACTGAACAACAAAAATGGCACATTTTCTCTCTTTTTTCTCATACCGAAGCTTGGTGGTTTTGGATATTTTATGGCTTAGGTTATATATATATTGCATTTTATACATATACATAAAGCATCTGTAGATTGACTTTTGAGAAAATGTGTGGAATGTAATTTAAGTAATCCATTTTGTGCATTATCTGAAAACCCAGTGAGATTTTTCTGCTTTAGCAGCTGTGTAAATGGTGCTTACATCTGACTTTTATTAGAACAGAAGACAAAGCTCCCAAATGTCTTAGTTTGCTTCTGTTTGCTCATATGGACATCGGTCAATAAATGAGCAATCCGTTTTTACAGTACATATTGGACAGTAGTATGTCATAGCAGCTGATTAGACAGCACCATACACTCTTAAAGTCAGCTTGTAGGACATTCCTCCATTTAACAAGTATATGGGGTAATTATATGGTAATTGAGGCAATTTAAATATTTTCCACTTGGAGATAATTTTTTAGTTTTAAAGGACTGATCCTTTTTATTTACTTCATGTGATTTATCTGATTCTATTTTCAGCTGTAGATGTGTTAAATATTTTCTGACTGCTCAACCGTAGAGCTGAACAAATCACTTACCATGAATAATCTATCGGATGAATGTAACTTTTTTTCAGATCACTGAATATGCAAATAAAAATCATGATTCCGTTGAAAGTGTTCGTTATTCAGACTTAACTGATGATTAAATCTCTCCCAGTGGCATTACTGCAAAAATTCAAAAGCAAGGTATACTACTTGTGATTGGGCAGGTAAGTCAGAGAGTATTGCTTTTGGTCCCTGGTTAGATGTGGTCTTACCATTTTGATGTGAATTCTTGTGTATGGAATTCCGACATTCACCTTCTGGAAGCAGCTGTGTTCGATTCTGCTGCTGCTATTTGCATGCTTTCCTTGCTTATGTTGGGTAATACCTTATCTTATGAGTAGCCCCATCACAATGAACAAAACTGTTAATAGACTAAGGTAGTGTTTAACATGAATAAGTGTAGCAGACTTTGGCACATTGTTATCACATTAGATCAGTGAGGAGTGGTGTAAATCCGATCTAGGAAAACAGTTTGGGTATATCCTATTCTCAATCGACCCTATCCTGTGACTTGCTGAGCACCTTCATTAGGAGGGTTATGAAGTACACAGAAATAATAACAGCAGTTAGCGTAAGATCTGGGATGAACTCATGGTCTCTGGGTTGCAATCGAGCATACTTAACTCTAGACTTCAGGGCACTGTGTGGAGTGTGAAGGTTTCTCTCTTTCTCTCCCTCATCCCTCATCTGAAGGCTATAGCTTGCCACAAGATCACTTGTAGCGGGGGTCAAAATCATGATAAATTCACGAGTGTTGGCAATAGCGACACATGCTATGCAACACGAGAATTTCTCAGAAATACGGGGAGATTTAAGTATCCTCTTGCTTTAGATCTAAACGCTTCTAGAAAGTCCCGTCTCACCTCCACTGTAGACTCCAAGTGAAGAAAGGTGGCCACTTTTTCGGTTAGACATTCTTCTGTTAATCCATAATTTATGAAACGGCAGATGTGATTCTTTCCTCTCTTATACCGGAAAAGATAGAGAGATGGCTAACAACAATGATTAGGAGTAGGGAACAGTTTCCGTATTAGCAGAGATTAAAAAGACGGTGACTTTTCAGTTTGGAAAAGAGATAACTAATAGGGGATATGATAGAGGTCTAAAAAATCTTGACTACTGTAAAGAAAGTGAATAAGGAAATATTATTTACACCTTCACATAACTAGAACTAGGGCTTTCCAATGAAATTATTAGGCAGCAGGTTCAAAACAACAAAAGGAAACACTTTTTCACACAAAGCACAGTCAACCTGTGGAACTTGTTATCAGGGGATGTTGAGAAGGTCAAAACTATAACAGGGTTCAAAAAAGAACTAGGTAAGTTCAGAAAGGATAGGTCCACCAATGGCTATTAGCCAGAATGCTAAGGGATGCAACACTATGCTCTGAGTGTCCCTAGCCTCTGTTTGCCAGAAGCTGGGAGTGAATGAGAGGGGATGGATCACCTGTTCTGTTCATTCCCTCTGAAGCATATAGTGTTGACCACTGTTGGAAGACATGGTACCAGGCTAGATGGACCATTGGTCTGACCCAATATGGCCCTTCTCATGTTTTTAATGGTGTATCTCCATTGGTGTTAGTGGAATGGCTCCTGCTTTACACAGGAGTAAGTACAAATAAGGGAATCGGGTTCAAAGCCAGAAAGAGAGAAACTCACCAACCAAGCTTGCTGTGGGACAGATTCTCTCCTGCAGTGCGTTCCATTGGCCATGAGAGAGCAGCCCGAACTCTGGGACCCTCCCATCTTGCAGGGTCCTAGAGCATGAACCACAGACTGAGCCCAGAAGTCTACACTGCAATTAAACAGCCCCTCAGCCTGAGCCCTGCAAGCCCAAGTCAGCTGGGTGCAGACCATTTACAGGTATCTAATTGCAGTATAGACATACCCCAAGAGAAGACTAGTGATGACTCTAGTGTTTGGTCCCAATGAAAGCTGCAGTAAGGAATTCACAGTTTAAAGACGTGAGACATGTCCCCCCACCATGGCCTCAAGAAAACCCCATTCAAGGAGCAGCAGAGGTCACTGTTGAAGGCCTCCAGCACAGAAGCCAACACATTTGATGGCCAAGCTAGATGGGTATCTTAGTCCTAATGGAGTCATTGGACAGTTTAAATCAAGAGACTGAAGCTGTTGGTCCTTTTTCTTCCTGACTACCACAGCTACAAAGACTGCCATTCTATCACCAACAGCAAGAGACAACTTTGGGGCTTTATCAACTACTTTCAACCACTAGTACAGAATACTAAAACAAATGATGGATGAAGCAGTTTGATTTAAATAGGAAACTCCTTCCCTCTTCCCACTTAATTCTGCCTAAAACCTTGACCACCCCTCAACTGGATGCTTCTGGGGATTTGAAAAAAGTTCAGCTGACTTCTTCCCCCATCTTCATATTTCTCATTCCTGTTGCATCTATGGCTACCAGTGGAAAAAGTACTGATTGAAATAAACAGATTCTGTATTTCTGGCCTGACTAGAACAGGAAAAAACCAGAAACCTCACAAGAGGCATGAGCTTTCAGGTTCAATTTTGCAGATTCTAGATGTTAAGCAAAGCTCTGGATAAACATCTTGAGATTTGAGTGCTTATCCAAATCACTTGGGGTCTTCCCATCACTAATAAAGAGGAAGGTTTGGAAGTTGGGTTTCAAAAGTGGTTTGGTTCCCTTCTTTGTCTATCAGTCTCTCATAGCTCAACAAGGGTGACTGCCTGTAGCACAAGCTAACACAAACCTGTGGGTGCAAGACAAGTAACGTCTTTTGATTACAGCCTACTTCAAGATTCTTATTTTTTAAAAGATGTATATTTAGGAGCTACTGATCTAGAGCGAGGACTCTAGTTTTAATGTAGCTTGACAAATTTATTGTCACTTAGAGTAATTGCCAGGAGTTTAAGGGTATTAACTATTGAAATGAAAACATGAACTCTGCAAAGTAATTTGGTCAGCTGTACAAAGAACTAACTGATTTGGATCACAGAGTTATTCTAAAACAAATTGCATGTGATAGTAGTGATATTATTAGTGATCCCTGTGGTATTGCCAATTAATTGTAACAAGAGTTAGCTGAAACCAGTGTGTTCCTCATATAAGCTGTATACAATGGCTGACAGGTTAATTTGAATGGAAGAAAATCAATATCTTAGAATTTTTTCCCCTCATTTCAAGTGGCTGGATTTCAAAGTAGAACATTTTGTTAGGTTCACCTTAATAATTGTAATCATTTATTGAAGTATAGCTCTAAATCATTAAATAGAGACTTTGCTGCTGCCTAAACACTTGAGAGCAAACAAGACTTGCTCCAACAACTATTTTTCCAGTCAGATCAGTCTGGCTCTCCTGATTAGAGGATATATTTTACAGAAGAGAGCTTCTGTGGTGAAGCAATAGAACAGATTAGTACGGCTCAATCTGATTCCCATGAACAAATAACTCATAAAATCACATTTTGACATTTAATTTGACTGAAGCCACATTTTTGCTCTACAATATTTTCTCCCGCTTAATTAGGGTTGCTATAATTATTATTAATTGAACAATTCTACTGGCAAGTATCTTCATAATTAAACAACAAACTGGGTGAGACTCACTACAATACATCCAACTAAAAAACAAAACAATCTTCCAAAGCTCAGCATATTAGTCACTGCATGACACATTCACTCTAACTTTTTATTTGGGACATGCAGATTATTTGCTTATCTTATGCAGCGGAAAGACATTTTAAGAGATGTGCTCAGTGCTTGCATGACGATGGTTGTATGAATCTGTGATGGAATGTCAGGGCTGAACACGAGTAGTTTAAGAAAAATTGGGGCCGATAACTACTAAATATTTTGTACAAATGTCCTTTTACGTACTTATAACTGGAAAATGAGCCTAGATCCACAACAGAGCAATGGAGTATCTTCAGCATTGGAAGGCTGCCTGCTCTGCCCCTCTGTTGGATATTTTAAAGGGACAGCTGGAGAAAAGGGGTATTCTATGGATATCTGGAATCCTCCAGAATAGAAGTAGGGTTATAACAAAAGGCAACTTAATAAAAGGTCAGAAGAACCAAGAGATCATCTAGTATGATTGCTGTATATCACAAACCATCAACACCTCCCAGTCCCTACACACAAAACACATTAACCAAAATTAACCCAAAATTAACCCAGCCTATGGGAGACTAAACCATTTTGTGCCACTATCAGAGAACAGGAAAGACAGAGGTGCACTAATGCCTGTGGTCTCTACAATAACAGGGAACTGATTAAGTGAGATATACCCAGATCATCCAAGCAAGTGACTCACCCTCCATGCTGTGGAGGAAGGTTAAAAAAACCCATGATTACTGCTAAGTTGACCTAGGGAAAAATTCCTTCCTGATCCCCTATATGGTGATTGGTTGGGGCCAGTGCTTGTGAACAAGAGCCAGCCAGCTAAGTCCCTTCACCCAAGAATAGGAGCTTAAACCTTTCATTTCCTCTATCCCTAAACATCTTCATCATCCCTGATCTCGGTTACTGATGTAAATCAATGTTACTCCAACTATACACTAGTAAAAGTGAAATTAAAAAACTAGTTCATAAAGTTTACTGATGTAGGATGGAAGAAGATAAAATGGGATGTAGAATGGGAAAATATGAGAAACAGAAGAATATGTAAATAATTGTATAGAAACAAAGAACAAAGGAATTACAGTAAAAGCTGTTTTATCCGGCATATTGTGGGAATGGGGGGTGCCGGTAAGTGAAAAATGCTGGTTAAATAAGAAAGAGGGGGTGTGGGACGGGGTGCAGGGCATGGGCTCTTAGAGGGAGTTTGGGTGCAGGAGGGGGTGCGGATCAGCCAGTTGGGGCACAAGAGGGGTTTCAGGGTGCCTGATCTGGGGGGATACTCACCTCTGGGAGCTCCCTACAAGCGGCAAACTGTCCTGGCCACTCATAACTGGAGATGTGGCGGGAACTGCTACCATTGGCCACGGTTCCCAGCCAAATGGGTGCTGCAGAGGTAGTGAATCCTACATCCCCTCACCTCCTCTGGCACCCCAAGCTCCCTCCTGCACCCAAACTCTCTCCCAGAGCCTGCACTTGACATCCTCCAACCCCCTGCCAGCCCCATGCCCACCGGACTATAAACCTGAATTTCAATGAAGATCAGAAATATGGGTTTATAGCGCTTTCCGGTTGGCGAAGTGCCAGATAAAGCAGCTGCTACTATACCACTTTGTATCACCAATGGTACATCTTGTCCAATATCCTGTCTCCAACAGTGGTCAGTAAAAGCTGCATCAGAGGAAAGTGTAAATAATGCCATAGGCGGTTCTAGACTAACCTGCCCACAGTGAAAGATTCTTCCTAATCCCTATGAGTTAGAGGTTAAATAATGAGTTTATATCTCTTCCAAAACTCTGCTTTGTTGTTTTTTTATCCTTATTATTCTAACTCTTATTCCTAAATGAATCTGTCAGGATAGGGACAGGTGTCATCTGAATGAGTATTTCTCCCCCCGCACCGCTCCAATGATCCCACTCATTTTACTCATTCACATGGTATCTGAGTTACAAAGCCTTTAAAATCAGGTGTGGTTTAAGTAGAAGAAATGCTAGTGTACATATTATACAGCTACATGAATATACATGTGAGGTGGGGGGGTGAGAGAAAGTTTTCAATGGAATGCTCTTAATATTGTGAAGCAGTGACATAAATAAATGCCTCCGACCATTTCACTCCCTCCTCTATTCTTCCCTCGTCCTCCTCTCTTCCCTGCTTCCTTTGCTACCAATAAGTGTCAAGAAGTCCTGGCTGAATTACAGAGGAAGGCATTAAAAGGCTCATAAGGAAGCTGAGCTCTTCTGGGTAAAAATAAAATAAAGCTATAATTTTGTGCAGATTCCATTGTATCAAAATGCTGACATTCATTCCTCTCTGGGTCTCATTTGCGCTGTCAGTACAGCCATCATTTTAATGTGTACACGTTGGTTTGTGTGTGGGCAATATAAATGCATTTCTTCAGCATAAACAATGTTCTCTGCTGGATTTTCTTCTGTTGTTTTTACAGCCAAAGCCCCTTCCACTAGGCAGATAATCACACATTGTCATTGTCAATGAATCACTCAGTAATATAGGTATGTACAAGCCACAAACTGAACCCTGCTCCATGTGACATAAACATATTCAACATAAATTATCAGTAGCAGGTTTACCGGGTGGCAAACTACAGCCACAAGACCCTGACTTGATTTCCTGTATATCATAGGCCATCAGGTTATCTCCTGAACCTTAAAATTCCTGTCAAAGCACTTTTATGGGGCGTGACTTAAGGCTTTCAACCCCAGCAACTGCCCTGTGGTTACTGCATTCAAATTATTGCTGTAGATGCATAATGATTAATAGATGTCTGGTCTTATTATAGAGGTCCAGTAGGGGAATTGGAAAGATTTCAGCTCACCCAACTATATGGCTAATCCAGAGAAGGTGAATCTCGGCAAATATTTCAGAACTAAATGACACACACTCCTCCACAGGGCAAATCATTTTAAATGGGCTAATAAACAATGCTTCCCTCCTCATTTCTGTCAAGCAGTACATTCAGTAGTGTTGGTAATCAAGCATTCCAAGGGAAAACACATTAATAAATTGCCTATATCTATATATATAAAAGTAAAATGGTGTATGCGTGCGTGCGTATATGTACGTTCCCTTACTCCTTCCACACCGTTTGAGCTAGAGACTTGAAATTTGGTACAGTTATAGGCTTTAGGGTCCTAATCAGGGTAAGAATCAAAAAAATTTCAAATCTCATCTCTGACGCCCCCTAGGGGTGAAATTCTTTAAAGCCCATTCACATCCCAACTGAATAGGGAAACAACATTAGACTGGACAGAATGTAACGAGTCATTATGAGCCAGATTTCTGGACAAATGCATGACCAGCTGCACCCCTAATTTGCACATGGAAGATCATTTGCACATTGTGTGATCCACTCTATCAGCCTACCTAGACCGGTATCTTGTCTGTGGTAGAGGCTAACAGCTGCTGCTTCAGAGGGAGACAATAAACCTCCATAAAGATCCTGGAGAATTTCCCGAGCCTCTACAGGAGATGCAGGGATTCCTTCTTGACCCTAAGCAATGATTTGCTTATTCCTTGAAAAATATGATTTGATCACTGCTGTTATTTTAGCTTCAGCTTACATGGCCACCAGTGTTATTAGTGACCATACAATTACCAAACCCTTTTAAAAATCCAGCCACACTTTATTTGTCTTAGTGACCTCTCTTGAGTAGCACTGGATGTTCACAGACATAGGGTATTTTCTCCCTTGCCCATAAGGGGAAGGGCAATGCATAAGGCAGCGTAGTGGTAGTGGGTGTGTTGTAGGGCGAGGAGGGGAGGAGGGAATGAGGAACAGGTCAACTTAAATGCTTTTCTACCTATACTGTACTGGGGCATTTGATCCTTAGGTAACTGATGACTGTCTATTTATTAGCATACTTTAAAACACTGTCAAGCTTGCCTATTCCTCAGAGCTCTGAACAAGCACTCTTATTAATGAACACAATATTAACCTAAAGAAAGATGTGTTTCTTTTATCGCTTCTAATTTTTACTGCATTTTAGCTATGTTGAGTGCCCTTGTTCTCATATTATGAGAGAGAGGGTTTTTTTTTTGTTTTTAAGGAGGAATTTACCAATTTTTAATACTCGATTCATAATCTGAAATACATGGATCGTCTGTATTGTGACACTGTCTCTTTAAAATTAACCATGTGGATATCACCAGAGGGTCTTCCATTTTCAGGCTCTCTCACATGGTGCAGGAAGATTTAGGCCAGAGCTACACTACAAACTTACATCAGTATAACTACATCACTCAGGGGCAGGGTGACCATTCATCCCGTTTTTAAAGGGGCAGTCCCATTTCTGGGGACTTTTTCTTACATTGGCACCTATTGCCTCCCACCCCCAGCCCATTTTTTTACTGTTGCTATTTGGTAACCCTGCTCAGGGGTGTGAGAAATCCACAACCCTGAGCATCACAGTTACACCAACCTAAACTCCAGTGCAAACAGTGCTCGGCTGACAGGAGAATTTCTCCCATTGGCATAGCTACAACCTCTCATGGAAGTGTATAGACTACACTGATGGAAGAATAATTTACATCGGTCTAATAGTGTCATAGGTGCCAACTCCATGGAGCACCCACAGGGAAAAATTTGTGTGAGCTCTGCACCCACCAACAGACAAGCTCCCCACCCTCTATCCCACCTCCTCTTCCACCTCCTGAGCATGCCATGTCCCTTCTCCTCCGCCTATCTCCCAACACTTCCTACTCGACTGCCTCCAAACAGCCGTTTGGCCACATGGGGGGGGAAAGGAGTTGGAACGTGCTGTGCTCCGGGGAGGAGGCAGGGGAAGAGGTGGGGCCAAGGCAGGGATTTGGGGAAGGAGTAAGAATAGGGGCAGGGAGGGGGCAGAGTTGGGGCATAGACTTTGGGGAAGGGGTTGGAATGGGGGCAGGGCAGGGGTCAAGTCGGGATGGGGGGGGTCAAGCACCCCCCGGCAGGAGCAGAAGTCAGCACCTAAGTGTAGCATCTTCACCAAGGCTCTAAAGGAGTGCAGCTACACCGGTGCAGCTGTGCTGCTGCAACATTTTAAGGATAGACCTGCTCTGAGGATCTGCATGCTTATAGTCTAGGAACCATTTTGTTATGTGTTTAATAAAGACACTGGTGGTTTAATCTTTATATCCTGGTCTCATTCAGCGTTCCTGAAGTACAGAAGCTGTAGCATACTCACAAGAAGACACTTTTGGCTGTCTGACCATATTAGAAAGCAGCAAATTATGGGGGAGAGGTCTGTGGCTTTAAGGGCTGAGCTTCCCAGACAGCAAGTCTGGACAGGGTCCTGCGAAGGTCTTGTTATGCACAGGCAGTTAGACTCGGAATAAAGCAGAGCATTTGCAAGCACTGGTCACTGAACACCACAAACCACTAATTCTCCTTTCATTGTTATCAGTAGCCCTCGTATTCCTTGTGCAGCAATAGTCATTCTTTATAAACTAAAGATCTGTGTAATATTTTCTCCAAGCCTGGTTTTAGAGTAACAGTCATTTTGACCACCTACCATTCAGTGTCTTTATTGCCATAATCAGAAAAAGGAATGTTTCCATTTCCGAGATGTCAGACAAGGGCCAGGGTGTGCAGCACATAATCATATCATCTCCAGTTGATTTACTACGTTGGAGTGGCAGAAATGCATGAGCAGGAAACAACTTATTAAAGCATGGTTCTACGCTGAAAAGTATGTACATAAACGTGACACTGCTGTATTGTAGCACCCATCACAACAGAGAACAAAGTCAGCAAATCAGCAAACACAAAGGGGATCCTTTATTTGGGGTGTTAGACCCACACAGCTCCCTAGCTATTCAGTTCACGGACTAAGGAACAGAGTTCTGCAGTGAAACTATTCAGGGTCTATCTAAATCATGGACAAGATCAGACAATCCTGGAACGCATTGCTGGCCACTCTATATCTACCCCCATGCAAATAAGATATGCATGTTATTTAACTATGTCCTTAAATGTAAAAGGCCCATTAGGTCTTTCATTTTGTCCAAGAAGAAACCACACCAAATATGAAACTGACCTAAGGAAACTGGACAGAAAATTACCACGACGAAAAGTAAAAGGATTCATCTCGAAGAGGGCCTAGGGAGTTAAGCACTTGAATTTTAATATGATTTGGGCACCTAAATCCCTTTGGCTCTTTTGATATTCCCAACCAATAAGAGTAGAAGGAGACAGTGATTCCTGGCACTTGAATCATTCTAAGCAGCTCCCTAAGCAGATGGAAGCAATGAACATGGAGCCAGATTCTGATCTTGTATAAATACAGATGAATGCCACTGACTTTCACTGGAGTTCATCAGTATTTACCAAGGTCTAACAGATCAACATTTGATTCCTTCCATCTCCTTTTGAGCATTCACAGATTACCCTTCAATGGCAAGCCTACGTTTATGGCTGTTTCATGTGGTATCTGCTGGATAATAATATGAGGGACCCCGTGTTTCTAAAATTAAACCAGCTCTTTATTAAGAGGACTATTTACAGAGATGCTGCTGCAAGCATTCTAGCCATGTGCATGCAAACTGACTTCCTAGTGCCTCCTCTAGATTCTTCCCTTCTGCGACATATACTCTTCACTCCAAGTTCCGCACAGGTTGCTACAGTTCAGCTCATTCAGGTAGCCTAGACCTGCCTGAAAGCATAATCTCTTGTTGATTAACTCCACCTTGGAATGATTTGAGTTTATAGCATCATGGGCCTTTAGAACACAATCTAATTATCCTTGGCCAGATATCTTCCTGCATTGGTGCTCCTGCAGTGTGGTGCCATTCTGACCTCCAAATCTTGACTCTATAGTACTCGACAATAAGGGATGCAGAAGTTCCTTACACTCATAAAACCATGCTCCAGAAGGAACTGATGTCTTCTGATTACACTAATGCCAATGGAAGACAGAAGCATGTAGGGGCTTGGGCAGAGTGATGTGTGGAATTATTGGGTAGGGTAGAGCACTCAAGCAGACCTCTATGTCCATCTTGCAGGAGCCACAGGAGATTAGTAGGCAGGGAGATTCATTGACAGTGCCTCCAGGAATCTATTTTGCATTTGTGGCCAGGTATTTGGGGTGGACTGTGAAGGTGTTGTTGTATGACCAATGCATCCTAGTAAATGGTCATCTTTACCTTTTGTTCTCTCACTCATGAAATGTGAAACTAATCTGGGTATTCATCTTGAGGGGAAAGCGTGGGGAATGCCTTGAGGCATTTTAATATTCAGCATTTAACTTTTAACGACATATCAGGAATACTCTGTGTTGGGGCTTTTCAATTGAAAGTGATGCAGTTTGTCTCTTACTGTCAAAATATGCCTTTAAAAAGCCCAATACAATGACATACCCATTATTCCTCCAGAAATATTGGCGATTGTATCTTTGATCATTTAATTTTCATCACTGCATCCAATAATATTGAATATATTAATGGTTGGGTAACATTGAACATTTGTAATAGGTTTACTCTTCTCTATAATGTCTGAAGAATTGATCTGTTGTATCTTTAAGAATCATTCTCTGATGAAGTTTTTTTCCCTTGTCAGTTTGATTTACATAGTGCATTCATGAAACTTAATTACATTAGCATAATTGTTGTAAGGGACTTTTTTGAAATGGAATGTAACTGAGCCCTGTCCAGATTGTTATGCGGTTTTATTGCTTCTTTTTTTTTTTAAAAAAAAAAGAACTTTATCATTTAAAAACATAAATTACAATAGCATCCTTCAAAACTGCTGCCACTAATGATACTCTGAAAGAGAAAGTTGTTCAAACCCCACACTACTGAGTGCTAGACCTCACAAATATCTAGACCAGTGAGATTCAGACTGAGGTTCGAGAGCCGCAACTACCTCTTTAATATGTCTCGTGTGGCTCTTTGCAGCACAGTATAAGAACACTGTGTGATTGAATTAGGAACCAATCAGGATGCTTTTACTACATTATTAACCAACTGTAGTTGATAAAATAATAATACTTTGTCAGTCATTTTACTGTGAGAATTTACATATACACATATATATACATATACATACACACGCACAGAGGGAGAGAGAGTAAATGAAAATGAATTCACACAACTGGAGCTCTTTGGGACCAAGTTGATTACTAATTTGGTTTCTGAAGCACTGAGGTCTGAGAATCACTGATCTAGACCTACATAAAAGAGTTCTCTCTCCAAGCTACATCGCAGTATCAGGAGCGTTGTCAAGTGATTGGAACAAAGGAATGGTTGGGAGTGAAGACTCCTAGATCTATATATTTCAGTTCCTGTGGCTGCACTGGATCTCCCTATGTGATATCAAGTAAGTCACCATGGCTCAATTTTTTCAGAGTGGTCTCTCATTTTAAGTGCCTCATCTTGACACCCCCAGGACCTGATTTTCAGAGCTGCTTAGTAGCTACTTCTCTCACTGAGTTCAACTGGAATCTTAGCAGCTCTGCACATCAGATCCTAGGGGGCAGATTTCTTAACATATTTAGGCACTTAAAAATGCAGGTAGGCACTTAGTGGCATTTTTAAAAGTACCTAGGCACCTAACTCCCATTGAAATAAACTCCAATACATATAATTTTCTATTGGTCCAGGCAGAGTTCAGACAAGACATTATCTAACACTGTCACTTCTGTCAGCATTAAAAAAGTCAGTTATGAAGCCCACCACACAGCAAGAGACCATAGTAGACAAAGAGATTAAGACTTGATATGTTCTTCAGATGGTCTAAAAAGTTGTAGATAGATTATTCAAAGTGCTAACTACAATATCTCAAAACCAAAGTATTGCTGCGCTAGGATACTGGTGTATTTACCAAGAAGGCTTTAATCTGCTATTTCCTACCAAATGGAAGGGTTGTATGTTGCTAAATCATCTTGGACCAAACCTGAGAAGTGCTAAACTCTGTTAAAGTGGAAGCCTCAGGGTCTGTCCTCTGGAACTGTATTTAGTTTTGATTTCTTAAAATCTTTTCAAGGACTTTGAATAAAAGTTGAGGATATGGGATCCTGAAAAGTTTCTGAGATGCTTTGTAAAGCTTTACATCACCTCCAGCTTATGACATAGGAAGGATAAGCATAACATATGGTTGATTTTGAGCTTCACTGGTTGGTATATTACTATTTGCTGTGCACTGAGGGTTTTTTGTGAATTAGTTCAGCAAATCTTTATCCAACTACTGCTGAAAACAGACCTTTTTATAGAGCTTTCACATGATATTTGCAGAGATACAAGTTAAGGTAAAAAGATTAAAAAACAAAAAAAAGGGGGGGGAGAATTTGTCAGAATACTGCCTGTCTCAGCACTGCATAAATTTAAATATTAAACTTGTACCTCAGTGTAGAGAGGTAAAACACAAAAATGACCAAATGGAGATGTATTAGAGAATTAATTAACAGGTTTGAAATCATAAACTGAGGCCTTCATGTTATTTTACAAAAGGTAAATAATACTTTTCAGATTAACTAAAATGTGCTTTTTAATGAGATAAAGTCTTACTTCATTATATTAAATACTATAAAAGTGTGGGGGTGATGTGTATATATATAGAGAGAAAGATAGCAATGGTTCAAAGAGGTAGGTTAGATACCTTCTTCTAAGGAATCAAGCAAAGCAGGTGATCAGATCAGAGGATAAATGACTACTTTTTGCAGCTCTTCAGTTGTAGGAATACTTTGGAAATTATTGGTAACGTATTTTTACAGCAGTTTAGCACAAACAATTGAACGTTTCTAGATATATCCAATCTTTATGCAGGCAAGGCAATAGCTATCGGAGCCGATGAATTTCAGGGCGAGTTAGAACTGGTGAAAGACAAGTGCAAAGGAGAAAGTTCTTCAGCTGACCTGACTTTTCACAACCTTATTTCTGCCAAGTAAATAGATATGAAAACATTAGGATGACTGAGCGTAGTAATAAGACAATCCTGACGGAACCATACAAAACAACAACAAAATTACAATCTCTAATCCAAGGGTTCTCAGATTGGACATGACAGATATACAACTGCCCTGTGCCGTTGAAACAAAGTTGAATATAGCCCCAAAGGCCCTTAAATATGCCTGATGGCTCTGTGATGTAAGAGTAGTTACCTCTCAGCTCCGTCCCCTTTCACTTTTGATTTTAAGGACAAAAAATGGGGATGATACGATTGGAGCAGAGCATATGATGTCCCTTCAATTTTTTTAGGACTGTACTGAGAATCACTGTGCAGTAAGCCCCACTTCTGTATCTGAAGAACTTGGGTGAAACAATTAAAAAAAAAAGAATTATACAACATGTAGATGGTGATGGTGATTGGGCCATCTGCAAAAATCATGCTTTACTAGTCTATTAGAATTCTCTGATTATGTCAATAACAAAAGACTGATTAAATCAGAACTAATTGACAATTTATGTGGACTTTCAAAAACCCTTTGATGGGGTTTTTCACAAAAAGCTCTGAAGAAAAATGAAGTAGTCATGTTGTGAGAGGCAAATTACTGTCATTGTTTTCTCTCTCTGCCATTTTCTGATCAAAGTAGGAATAACAGGTCTATTTTCATCATGGAAAAATATTAATAGTGGAGCTCACCAAGCTTCTGTATTAGGGACAGAATTTAATACTTGTATTAATGGTCTGAAAAAGTGGGACAGGAAGCAGTGAAGTAACAAAATTTGTATGTTACAGAATTATTTTTTCAAAACAGGAGATGACCATGAGGAACTTCAGATGGACTTAAATAAGCAAAACAAGTGAACATCATCATAAGCAGATGAAATTCAAAAGTTGACAAATGCAAGGTAATATGCATTGGACCTCTCTGATGGATTGCAACTTTGTTGTGGTGGAGAGGCTTGTGTGGGCTAAATAACCTCAGATTGATGTCATCCAGAACTTTTATACTCCCGATAGGGTCCCCTTGGCGAGCAGGTCTGTGGAGAGCCTCCGCAGTAGCCATGGTCCAAACTTCAAAAGACCTCAAAGGTGGATTGGGCACAAAAGGATCTTCTAGTACCCTGCGGCTGTGAAGGCGGATGAGGACTGCAGCAGGAGGGAGGCCCCTGGTTGTCTTGGCTCTTGTTGCCACTAGGTCAAATTTTTTCCTCTTGTCAAGTTTTGTGTGGTTACCGCCTGCAGACTGGTTTCCCCATGCTAAAAGATTTCACTCACAGACCTATGCCATCAACTGTGATGCCCTATGGAAGGTGCTGTGTAGGTTTGGCTGTCCACAGAAATTCATTTCCATCATCAGACTATTCCATGATGGGATGACTGCCACCATTTTGTGTGAGGGCTCAGAGACCAAACCATTCACCATTCATACTGGTGTCAAGCAGGGCTGCATCATTGCTCCAACACTCTTCTCCATTTACCTTTCTGTGATGGAATTGGGACTGAGGAGTTGGCCATCCACATGATACTCAGTCTTGGACATCTTCAAACAAAATCTAAGAGAACGAGAGTTGGCATCACTGACCTTCGGTATCACATGACTGTCATTCTTGTACACACAGAGGCTGACCTGCAAAGCACCCTAAATCGTTTTGCAAATGCCTATCACAGCCTGGGGCTCTCTCTCAACATCGGAAAAGCCAAGGTACTCTACCAGCCCTCACCTCACAAATTACTTTTTAGGTGCCACAAATCACCATCATCAAAGAACCCCTGGAAAATGTGAACCATTTTCCATACCTTGGCAGCCACCTCACCCACACAACCAGCATTGACACAGAAATTGAATACAGGATCTGCTGTGCCAGCACATCCTTTGGAAGACTACTCAAACGAGTCTTCAATGACAGGGATTGACAAACAGGTACCAAGATTTTGGTTTACAAGGCAGTTGTCATCCCCACCCTTCTCTACGGGTGTGAGACCTGGGTAACCTATAGATGACATCTCAAGCAGCTGGAATGGTTCCAGCAGCGCTGCTTCAGGAGGATTCTCAGGATCAGCTGGGAAAACCAATACACTAGCATCAGCACTCTCTCTGCAGCCAACATCAGCAGTATAGAAGTGCTGGTCATGAAATACCAACTCTTTTGGGCTGGTCACTGTGTATGTATGCCTGATATGCGCCTCCGAGAGCAAGTACTCTTCTCTCAGTTAAGTCAGGGAAGAAGGACTCACAGAGGTCAGCGGAAGTGTTTCAAAGATGCACTGAAAGTACATTTTAAAAAGGGAGGCATTAACCCCAAAACCTGGGAGACTTGGCATGGAACAGAACCACAGTGGCGCTACACCATAGACCAAGCCACAGCTCACTTTGAGAACAGACGTGCTCATGAGACAGAAAAGCAGCAAAGGAGGAAAGAAAGGGCACAACAGTCCAGTCAACAATTGTGTCTCTTCCAAGATTACACCTGTCACTTCTGTGGGAAAATCTGCAGGGCAAGAATTGGGCTCTTCAGACACTTCGAAACTCACAAATGACACCCCTGGGCAGACATCATCCTTGCATCAAGAGATAACTGAAGACTATGTGTTGCAAGGAAAAAAAATGAACCACTTGTAAACCGTACTGGGTTATAAATTAAATGCAACAACTCAGGAAAGAGACCCGTGTTCAACTGCGGACAGCAGCAGTCAAAAAAGCAAATAAAATGATGGAATGAATAAGAAATGGGATGGAGAATAATAAAGAAAACCTATAGAAATCAATGGTCTATCCTCTGCTGGAATATTGTGTCCGCCTCAAAAAAGAAATCCAGAGGGTGCAGAGACAGGTGACAGGAATGATTAGCAGCCTGGAAAAAATCCATATATAAAGAGAGACAGGAAAGAATGAGACCATTTACTTTAGGGGAGATGAATAAGAATGGAGATGATGAAGGTATACAAAATAACAAATGGTATGTAGAAGGTAAATCAGGCACTTCTATTCACGCTCAATGAAAATGGAAGGCAGTACATCTCAAACTAATCAAAAGAAAATACTTTTTCCCCACACAGTGCACAATTAGTCTGTAGGTCTTGTTTGCACAGGAGACTACTGAGGCCAATAGCTTAGTAGGATTCAAAAAGGGTTGGGTATTTTTATTGATAAGAGAATACAGAGCTCAGATAACAAGAATCAAAACCAACAAACTAAACAACAAAAACAGATCCCAGATTGTTCTGGAAGAGAGAGAAATTCTCCTGCTCCACACCAACCTCTAGCTACTGAGGATAAGAAGAAAACTTTTGTAGGCAGCTTTTAGAGGCCCAGACTCTGAGATCCCAAGGGGGCAAAGTAGGCTGGACAGAAGTGTTAGGCCGTATCCGTCCCGTGGGCAGTATTTTTCCCACACCTGCCATAAGGGGACCACGTGGGGAGAGAAAAGACACCCCACCCCACCTCTTCCGTTTGTTTTCCATAATGTGCCCCAAGTATCCACCAGCTTGTCCCCATTTGAATTATTGGACGGGAGGCAGCCCTAAGGAGTTCTGGACCTGAGAGGAATGGGACACCAAGGCAGCCAGCACAGTATGGCATATGATCCAGTTCTGAGAGAAGCTGAAGATCCAAGGCAGGGTTGTGAGGGAAAACCTGCAAAGAGCCCAGCACAACCAAAGAGCAGACCTATAACAAGGGAGCCCGTGTACGTGAGTGCAATCAGGCAGGCAGAGTGTTGTTGCTGTTGACGACATCAGAATCATAGCTATTGGCCCGATGGGAGGGCCCCTCTGAGGTGGTGATCTAAGTGAGGAAAGTTGACTACAAGATCTGACAACCTGGGAGGAAGAAGATGACCCTGGTGTATCACAATCTGTTGAAGATGTTGAAAGATCAAGAAGGTCCCTTTGTCACCCAGTTTCCACGCCTCCCCCGAACTTGGCCCAGAGGCTCCTACGCCCCTAAAGCCTAATCTGCACGGGTCAGGAGATTTCTGCAGCCTCTCCAAAAGCAACAGGTTCACTGGCTGGTTGCTTTGTTCACAGAGGTATTCTCAGCGTTGCTGGGGCAAACACATCTGATGTCCCATTATATTGACACTGCACCCAAAGAAAACATGTGCGGGGATCTGCAACCCCATCTCCTGGAGCTCCAGGGCATGTTAGGGTTAGAGGCTGTGGAAGAATTGTGGCTTCTCCATTTTCTATGCATTGTCCTTGTGCCCAAACAGGATGGGTCGACATAGTTCCGCATTGATTTCTGGAAGATGAATGCAATTTCACAATTTGATGCATACGCATGCCAAGGGCCGATGAACTACTAGAAAGACTGAGAGAGGCCAAGTATGTATCCACTCTTGATCCAATGAAGAGGTATTGACAGATCCCATTGATGCCCTAGTCTAAAGACAAGACTGCCTTCTCCACCACATTCAAGTTATATCACTTCAGGACCATGTGCTTTGGGCTCCCTGAAGCCGCTGCCACCTTTCTGCAGCTGATGGACAGAGTTCTGCAAGCACATGAGGCATACATAGATGCCTGCATCCATTACATCATCATATACAGTGAAAGGTTATCTGACCATATCAGGCAACCACACAGGAATGCTATGAGCATTTAAGGAGGCACGCTTGACAGCCAATTTGACCAAGTGCCACTTAGCCATCCAAGAAGCCTCTTACCTGGGATGTACAGTGGGAGGGGGATGGTTACAACTCCTAGTGGGCAAAATCCAAGCCCTAGCAGTTTCTGTTCTCTCCACCAAGAAGCAAGTTTGCCATTTCTTGTGACTGGAGGGATACTACTGGTGACTTCTGCAAAGCTTCATATAATTATCGCAGCTTTGATGGACCTGGTAGAGGATTTTGTGCCCAAGAAAAAACATTGGATGCAAGGCTCTGAGGAGGCATTCCTAGGATTGAAAGACCAGTTAAGCTAGGAACTGGTGCTCTTTCACCTGGACTTAAAAGGCATTTATCGTACAGATTGACACATCTGACTCGGAGAGGTGCAGTCTCAAGAATTTGGAGAAGAGCATTCCAGCTTCTCTCTCAGTCAAAAGTTATTCTCCTTGGAAGTGCCATGTTCAACCCTCAAGAAAGAGGCTGTGGCAATAAAATGGGCTGTTGATGTCCTGTGATATTACTTATAGGGCAGCTCTTCTGCCTAATAACTGCGCACACATCATTCCGATGACTGAACTCTATGAAAGGCCGCAATCTTCTCACCATGTGGTGGACCCTCACTGCAGCCATATAATTTCTAGGTATCCCACACATAGGCATGGAAAATAAAAATGACAATTTCTTTTCCTAGAATGGAGATCTGTCATCTGACACTACACCTCAGGCTGTGTACAGGAATGTATAAACCCCCGTACTAGGTCCAAAAGGGTTAAAAGTCAATATTGAACCTGCCAAGCAGGCTATGACAGGAGAAGTGGATTAAAAGCTGGTCAAAGCAGGCCAAAAATGGTGGACAGACTGCAGGAGACAGGAATCCTTCTGCAGGAAGTAAGGCCACTAGTCAGGTGCTCTAACCACTTGGATGCCGGGCCCTCTGAGTCTCCGATCAGAGCAGGTTATTCCATAACTACCTACTGCAGTGTGTCTTGCCACTGTCTTTGAGGAGCAGGCATTGGCCACAATTAGAGACCGGCTACTATATTATTTGGACCACTGGTCTGGTCTAGTATGTCAGTTCCTCTGGTTTGAACTTGACTGCAAAGGACACATTATACCCAGGGTAACATCCTGAAGCGGTTTTTTAATTGCAGTTATTTTTAATGTTAGTTGCTTTAGGCCTTTAATCCTTTTGTTGCTTTCCCATGAATTCACTCTAGCTTGTGTACTGGAAGAGTGTTTGATGTTGTCATCTCCGCAGCATTGCAGCTTTCAGCAGTAAGAGGTTTTTCCTGATCCCTCTGTATACTTTAACAAGTGTGCCTACCTCAGTAGGTCACCAGATAAAGAGGTAGGATAGTGAGAGCAGCCTTGAACCTCTTGAGTCCTTATAAAAGATTACAGATGCCACTGTCCACTTCCTGAAGACACCGGGGGAGAGGAGATTAAAAGGCAGCTACCTTCCTCC
Source organism: Sternotherus odoratus (assembly GCA_032164245.1). NCBI lineage: Eukaryota > Metazoa > Chordata > Testudines > Kinosternidae > Sternotherus > Sternotherus odoratus. The sequence goes on along the minus strand of JAVMKO010000007.1, from coordinate 15,474,181 downwards.
ACAATGGAAGATGGCTCCAGGTAAGGAGGAATCAAGATCATTCTGGGAGGGGTTCTTGTGATGAATTGGAGAGACAGGCTGATATTTCAATCGGAATGGTCCTTGTATAGCCCTATATAACGTGATCCAGATGTGTACCCCGGATGTGAATATCATTTCAGTCCAAATGTCTGCCTATTTATGGAAGGGTGAACTAATATTCTGAACTAACCACTAATTCATTTGTATAAGCTGATCAAACTTAAGCTAAAATTTTATCTGCCTACTCAAGGTGGCTGCTGACTCTTGTTTGGATGAAATGATGCCCTGAATTGTGTTTGTTTTATGATGATGACATAGTAAGGTGTTAAACTGTAATATAGGAATGCTTAATTGCTCATTGTTATTTTAAGACTTCTCTGAAAATGTGTCATCCAAGATAACTATTTTTTTTATTTTTTTCCTCTGCAAACTGTGCTATTTATTGTAATAAAAAAGAATATTACAGGAAATGAGGGTTTGAATCTTTTCAGAATTATTCTGATAGGAAATTTTAAATTACAATAAGTATATTGTGTGTACATGCTGAAGCCTTAACAATGTTTTATTCAGAAAATTAATACAGGGGGGAAAAAAAACAGGGATAAAATATTGTATTCACTCAAGGAAAAGTGAGCTTTTCTTTGTAATTCAAACTCATTGAAACAATCATATTTTTAAGGAGTTACCCCAACATCCTGCATCTCTGTCTAGTTCAGAAATAAATTGGACCAGATATTTTCACTCCAGAAAAATACAAGAGGGAGAGGAGAGCCAGGAAATTGTTTAACAGTGAGAAAATGCTTCTCACAGCGTTAAGATTAAGATAGATTAAGTACAGAAGGCCCAATCATGAGAATGACACATAGTCACAAGAGTAGCCCCTGATGTGTGCCTACGTGATCAGGCCCGATACCATAAATGTCAGTGAGTGCCATATATTGCAATATGTATTTAGCTCTGTCCCAGTCTCAGATGGATTAGCTCAAGTTAAATGTTGTCTTAACCTGCCGAGGGCGGCCGAGTGATTTTAGGCTCTATAGGATTCAGCTCATTGCAATACAATATTTTAATGTCAGTTGGGCTAAATCCTGAAGTCCTTCCTCGGGCTCCAGTGCTTTAACACTTACACGTGCGTTTAAGTTTGCACAAGTGAGCAAACCCATTTAATTAAATGTGCTCCATGAGAGTGCAGGGGCCACCCATGTACAATGGCTTGCAGGGACGGGTCCTTACTCAGTCCATGCATGCGTTAAATCCCGATTGGTTTCACTGAACATTTTGACCAAAGAAGGATTTGCAATGCAAAGACACTTAGATAGCAGAAGTAAGCTTTCCTACAATATATGGCTAGCGTATATAGCATAGGTAAAGGAACTTATTGGCCTAAGAATGCTGGTCTTAATTCTCATGCAAACTGATATTTTTGTTATGCTAGGCCAAGGGTGGGCAAAAGTTTTGGCCCAAGGGCCACATCTGGGTGCAAAACTGTATGGAGGGCTGGGTAGGGAAGGCTGTGCCTCCCGCAACAGCCTGGCCCCCTCCCCCCATATCTGCCCCATCTCACTTCCCGCCCTCTGACTGGCTCCCTAAGAACTCCCGACCCATCCAATGCCCCCCTGCTCCTTGTCCCCTGATAGCCCCCTCCACAGACTCTCCCGCCCCTCACCACTGCTCCCGGGACCCCACCCCCTATCCAACCACCCTGCTCCCTGTCCTCTGACTTCCCCAACCCCTATCCACACCCCTGACTCCGGCAGGCCCCCTGGGACTCCGATGCCTATCCAACCCACCACTCACCCACTACCCATCCCCCGACTGCCCCACTCCCAGAAGCTCTGCCCCATCCAACCACCCCCTGCTCCCTGTCCCCTGACTGACCTCCCCCCCCCCCCAGCACCGAGACTCCCTTCCCCGTATCCAATCTTACACTCCCAGTCTTTATTCAGGCCTAATTTGATGGTGTCCAGTTTGCAAATTAATTCCAGTTCTGCAGTTTCTTGCTGGAGTCTGTTTTAAAAAAAAATAGTTGAAGATTTGCCACTTTTAAGTCTGTTATTGAGTGACCAGAGAGATTGAAGTGTTCTCCTACTGGTTTCTGAATCTTATGATTCCTGATGCTTTCAGAAGTCTTAAAAGAGCAATACTCTGATATGGAAGGTACAGAACCCAAACCACCTCTTCTGCTGGTGGCATCTGACTCAGATGATGAAAATGAACATGCCTTAGTCCACGCTGCTTTGGATAGTTATCGAGCAGAACCTGTCATCAGCATGAACACATGTCCTCTGGAATGGTGGTTGAAGCATGAAGGGACATATGAATCATTAGTGCATTTGGCATGTAAATATCTTGCAACGTCAGCTACAATAGTGCTATGTGAATGCCTGTTCTCACTTTCAGGTAACATTATGAACAAGCAGCAGGCAGCATTATCTCCTGCAAATCTAAACACATTTATTTGTCTGAGTGATTGGCTGAACAAGAAATAGGACTGAAAGGATTTGTAGGCTCTAAAGTTTTACATAACTGCATTCAGAAATAAAACAATTTTTGTATATAATTCTGCATTTGTAAGTTCAACTTTCATGACAAAGAAATTGCACTATAGTACTTGTCTTAAATTAATTGAAAAATATTATTTCTTTTGTTTTTTTACAGTCCAAATATTTGTAATCAGAAATAACTATAGTGAACACTGTACACTTTGTATTGTGTTGAAATTTATATCAATATATTTGAAAATGTAGAAAACATCCAAAAATATTTCAATAAATGGTATTTTATTATTGTTCAACAGTGCGATTAATTGCAATTAATTTTTTAATTGTGTGATTAATTTTTTGAATCACTTCACAGCCTTACTTCATAATCATAACTTTTTGACTTGACCAGCAGTTGGCCTTTCTGTCAGTGTTCCTATTCCCTCAATAGTAGAAAGGACTTTTTTTGTATGCTTAATATTTTCTAATTCAATTAGTGAAAGTTTTGTAGAGTTTTTCATGTTTCAGATAAGAGAAGACTTCAAAAGATCCCAGTAGTCAGTATGTTGAACAGTGGTGTCATAACGGACAATTAGGAACTTTAGAGATCACCTTTATCGGGACTTTGAACTACCTTCAAAGACTGTGTACGTCTGTGTGTGCGTACACGCGTGAGAGAGAGCATCATAAAACTAGAATTTGTAACAAAAATATACAGCATAATGCCTTAGTCCAGATGTTCTTAAACTGTAGTCTGTGGCCTAGTGAGGGTCCTCAGAGCATTTGCTGTTGATCCAATGAGAGCTAGCTAGTCACATGGTGACCTCTTCTTGCCTTCTTGTGTTGTCTTAACATATGAAGTACACCAACGCCAAGATTACGTACCTCACAACATTGAGATGGCATCTCTCATTACAACCATAGAGTTTTCCAGCTTTTACAACATGCTGGGAAAGTGCACCAGAACTCAATTCCCCTTCCCCTTCCCCCCCCCCCCCGAGAAGTCAAGGAGAACAAGGCCCCGGGCCCTGTTTGGAAGGGGAGGGCAAGTGACGGGGTTTATCTGCACTGGAAAGCAAGGTGTTAAAGAGCGGCTCTGGACCCAGGCAACCCCATCCAGCCACACCTACAGGTCTGCACAAGCTGCCAGCAAGGCTTTAAAAGGGGAGAAGAACAGCTCAGAAGGAAGCATGTCATGGAAGGGAGCAGGAGGCTCGGATGGTCAAAGTATTGTCCCAGAGACACCTTGCCTGAGGCCTCACTACACAGACCTGTGGAGAACCTAGGAAGGAGGAAAGTGACTGAGTGTGCGGGTCAGAGACTCGGGAGAATTGCTTTATTCTGGTACAGTTGAGAGGGGGCCAGGATTGGAAGTGGTCCAGGAAGGGTAGCAGCTTAACACCGCAAGGGCTCCATGTAGCCACCCACTCTTGGGCCCGGGGCCAGAGCTCAATAGAGAAGGTGTGAAAAGGCTCCCCTACCCACCCACTCCCAGCAGACAATGTAACACCAGGAGCCTCCATCTAAGGCAGGAAGACTCGTGGGACTGACCTAGAAGACCTAGCCCCCAGTACCCTAGTGCAGGAGGGGGTAATTGGAAGCCCAGTCTGACCACTAGGCAGCACTATGGGTGGTGCCACAGAAGGCCAGATACATGATGTATCAGGCACCCAGCAATTATAATCAGTTATTATAAAAGCAATGTCTTTCCTGTTAAATAATTGAAAACCACGGACCTATCCCAAAGCCTACTGAAGTTAGCAAAAAAGCAAAAAAGCAAAAAACAAACCAAAAAAAACCCACTATTTACTTCAGCTTTGGATCAGGTCACATATTCATAACAACATACCCATTGTTTATGGTTGTATGATACAGCTACCCAGAGATAAGATTATATATTATAAAATGCTAAATACATTGCTCAGTTGCATTGCTATGCAGCTTTGAGCCAATACCCTACAAAAAGGGACTTTGTATTAGTGGGAAGAGGAATCAAACATAGTAATCTCTCCACTCTGTTCTCTCATAAAAGATCATTTCCTTCTCCAATACTTCAATGTCACCAAAAGTCAATGCAGACTAATGAATCTGAGAGAGAAAAAAAATGTCTGTTGTGGGAAATATTTCTGCTATAGCTTTCTATAGAAGTGCTGATTAAAATGCATGACCCACATAACCTTCAGATTTCCTCTGTTTAAACACTGGTTCTTCGGGGGGAAAAAAACAGAGAGGAAAAAAATTGCAAATTAAATCAGGGATAAGCACTGTCATGCTGGCGGAGACAAGTTCAATATAGATGATTTATCTACTTAGACAAATGAAATCAGTGTCAGTTGATCCTTCTGAAATGTTCTGATGCTTCTGCAAAAAATAATAATGTTGCAGGCAAATGAAATTTTGCTTTGGCTTAATTTTGCAAAACTTCTGTAACACTTCTAGACTTTAAGGACATGGTTTTAGGCCAACTTGGTTGGCTGATCGTTTCAGGAGACTGGGTCTACTCCTGATGGGTATGTCAAGTTTGAAGGATCACAAGAATAATCCAACAATTATGTGAATGGCTGAAAGCATAAACCTCATGCAGCGCATGTTGTTTGTGTGAGAAGCTGTCCAGATTAGCCAGGGTTCTCTCCCAGACTACAACAGAAATGCAACTGGTATTTTGATCCTGAATTTTGTAGGACATTCAAAAATACTTAGAACACCCTCAACACTTCTAAGCTTGAAGTAGGAAGGATTATATGGTTCAGGGGCTAGACTCAGGACTACTAGAGTTCTGTCCCTTCTGCTTTGTGTGGAATATTGCTTAAATTCATTAAACCTTTTCTGACTCAGTTTGCCCACTTCTAAAATAGAGACAATAATCCCTATTTAACTAACAACACAGGGGCTTTGAAGTTATTAGGTGTTATATGGTAGCACCTTACCCGGTAAGTATTAAGTAAACAGCAGGATCTTGTAATTTGCTATAGTGCTACCCCAAAAAATAAAAATACAGGCTTGATCCTGTAATCCCAAATAATAGTTCCCTGCCTTCACTACAATTACTCAAGTGAGTAAGGATTTATTCAGGTGAGCAAGGGTTGCAAGACTGAACCCTTAATATATCAAAGGAAAGCAAGGACATATTATATGAAAATGTTTCTCAGATGAGCACCTATAGTGGTCTCACAATAGCAACATATGCCCATCATTACAAGACTCAAGGCTTGTCTACAATTACAGTGCTTACAGTGCAACTAGGTGGCTGTAGCACTTAGTGAAGATGCTACTTACACTGACAGTAGAACTCAGATCGGGTCAGGTACTCTTCCACCCCAAGAGGTGATCGGCGGGTAGCGATCGATCTATTGGGGATCGATTTATTGAGTCTCATTTAGACATGATACATCGATCCCCAAAGGCGCTCTTCGTCGACTCCGGAACTCCAGCTCGCCAAGAGGTGCAAGCGGAGTCCACGGGGGAGCCTGCTGCCGCTGTTAGGACACCAGGTAAGTCGATCTTGTAAGAAAAAGTTAAAATATAGGAAAATGTCTTACTGAAGCTGTGTAACTAGCTCTGGGCTGCTTTAAATTCTTATCTTGTGTTATGCATTCCTGGAGGCACTACTGGGCCTCACAGGGTTCAAACTCCTATCTTGTCCTGTATATTTCATACATTTGTCCTACCACGTATGTTTTAGCTGATATCTGCATGTATTTTTACCCCATATGTACCATTTCATGATAGGAACTTTGTATTTGTAGGTCTTGTTCTTTCCAGACAAATAAGTAAATAGATAGGAAACAACGTCATGTTTTTCACCTGTTAATTTGCATGAGGCCCTTCTTGCCTCCTCCTCCATGTAAAGAACCATATAAAAAGTCTTGTAATGATGTATGAGGGGAAGCCATAATTTGAGAGCTATCTCTGTGGCTTCACTTTGCTAGCGAATAAACTTTTGCATTCAAGCTTTCTCCAGGGCCTCCCTGTTCTTTGAAGGTAAATTGGGTAACCTCCAAAGGAAATGAGCCATTTGTGCAACAACCTAAGATGCGCTGACTTCAGCTACGTTATAGTGGCGTATCTTAGGTTAACCCCTTCCTGCTAGTGTAGACCAAGCCTAAGGGACATAATTATACTGACATAAATGTGTAGTGTAGACAAGGGCTCCATTACTGTATTTATCCCCACAGTCCCAGCAGAGCTTATAATAGTGGCTATCACTTGCAGCTTGTTCAGAATGCAGTAGCACATTTGCTTACCGCTTTAAGTAAACAACTCAGTTATGTTCACCTTGCTTCCTTTACGCTGCCTATAATATGGGAGATGTGGTATAAGATGGCACGGTTTTCAAAGGCCTAAATGATGGAAGCCTTAGCTTCCTTGGAGAATTGTCCTGAGGATTATCCATGCTCAGACATCCCTTATCTTTAGAAGATCCTTCCACCATCTCTTGGGTCAACAGTCACCATCTGTGCTTCAGTGAATTCTAAGAGTTCAATGCCATTTTCCTTAACCCCACATCTCATTCCATCTCTCCCCACTTCTCTAAGCATTTCAAACATATTTCCGATTAAGGTAGACCATTTGCCTCAGCTATTGCTTCAAGTATTTGCTATTCACATTTCATTATTTGTGCTCTGTAGTTGCTCCTCTAAGACCCATTATACGACTCATGCTCCCTAAATGAGGCCTCTCAAACCGATAGAGCTTGCAAAACAGTCATTTAAACACTTTTGCTTTCCATGAAAACTCCTGCAAAGAGTTCTGCTCACTTGAATGCTCATGAAAAGTGAATAAAATATCCTGAGTACCATCCATGTGAATTTGTGAAGTTTTATTCCATGACAGCTTGTAAATACTTTTATTTGCAGCACGGGCCCAGCTCTGCATATAACTTATGAAGCAAATGATTTTGTATAACTTCTTCACATCAAGTAGGATTTTCAAAACACCCAAAGGGGTCAGGTGCTCCACTTCAACGGATTGAAATTCAGTCCGAGTTGGGCACCTAACCCCTTTAAGCACTAGAGACCTTAAGTCGTCAGAGTACTGGCAATTGGATGTGGAACCTTTTGCCTCTAGGGCCCTGTCTTCACTACCACTTTAATTCGATTTTAACGACGTTAGGTCGAATTAAACGTGTACCTGTCTTCACATACATGCTCTTAACGTCGATGTAAAGGGCCCTCAAGATCGAAATTGGAACTCCAGCCTGACGAGAGAAATAAGGCTAATCTCGACATTCCAAGCTCGACCGTGGGCTAGTGAAGACGGAACCCGACATTAATAGCCTCCAGAGGCTGTCCCACAATGCTCCATTCTGACCGCTCTGGACTGCCTCACTACTGCTCCACTGTGACCGCTCTGCACTGCACTCTGAACTCGCTGCTCTGGCCAGGTAGATAAGACCCGGGAACATTTGAATGCTATTTCCTGTTTGGTCAGCGTGGCCAGCTCACCTGAACTGCTCAGTCGCCATTCAGAGCAATCAGCAGCACTAGCCGCCATGCAGAGCTCAGCATCACAAGAATCCATGCTGAGCTCATCTACCCTGGAGACCAGCCAGAGGAGAAGAGCTCCAGCATGGTCCACTCGTGAGGTGCTGGATCTCATCGCTATCTGGGGAGAGGAATCCGTGATGTTGGAACTACGCAACAACAAACGGAATGCCAACACGTATAGAAGAGTCTCCAAGGCCATGCTGGAAAGGGGCCACAACAGGGACACCACACAGTGCCGCGTGAAAATTAAGGAGCTGCGGCAATCTTTCCAGAAAGCCAAAGAGGCAAACGGACGATCAGGGGGCGCGCCACGGACATGCAGGTTCTACAATGAACTAAATGCGATAATGGGGGGCGCCCCCACCACCATCGCGCCGGTCTGCGTGGACTCCACCATGGGATAATCGTCAGGGAGGAGACTGATTCCGAGAAGGACGACCATGAGGAAGAGGAACATCTCACGGAGCAGCAGGAGCCCAGTGGAGAACCCGTGTTCCCAGAGAGCCAGGAGCTGTTTGTCACCCTGGACCCAGTACCCTCCCAAGCCTCCCAGGGGGGTAAGTGTTTCTTTTTTAAGGGATTACATGACGCGTGATTTTGTAAAGGAAGCATTTATTAATGAGTAACTTGCCCTAAGGACTTAGCGTGCTTTCACTGCTGGTCAATTTCTACTCAAAGAGTTTGTCAATATACTCCGGGATTGACCGGAAGTCCTCCGCGGACATCTCAATGAAGCTATCCAGGAGGTAGCGATGAATCCAGCGCAGCAGATTTCTGGGGAGAGCCGCCTTATGTGGTCCCCCGTGATAGGACACCAACCCACGCCACGAAAGTAGTAAGTTGTCTGGTATCATTGAGCAGGCTAGCATTGCGGCGTATGGACCAGGACTTTGCATGGAGTCAAGGAGCATGCGCTCCCTATCTCTCCGAGAAATTCTCAGCAAAGTGATGTCATTCAGGGTTGCCTGTTTGAGATACGGACTGCAATTAGTAGGGAGATAAAGATTCCCAGCTGCAAAGTACTCTTTTCTGCTGAGGACTGATCAACTGCACCCCCACCCTCCCCCACGAACGCTGACCGCCCCCCCCCCCCCAGCCCGTAGCGGTAGCTAGCAGGGAATCTGAGCAGTCTGCACGCGGTTGCTTCCGCTTCACATCCAACGCGCACCCAACACCCCCCCCCCAGCCCGTAGCGGTAGCTAGCAGGGAATCTGAGCAGTCTGCACGCGGTCTGAAGAGCCCCAAAAAGACCTTAGCCCTTAGCGAGAGATTTTTTGGTATTTGCTTTGCAGTTTGCGGTTTCAGTGGGAGCCAGCCACGCGGTGGGGGGAAGGGGGCAGGGTTACTCTACAGTATGCAAGCGCCACTTTTAACTTACCATGGCCGACTGCACGGTGATTTCAGAAGCCGTCTTGGGCTGAGGCACGCATATGTGTCTGAGATGCTCTGACTTTTCTGTGAGCTTGTCAGTCACTTTTAGGTGTAGAACATGACCTTGTACAGAAATCATATCAGGCCTCTGAATACTGAGGTTGCAAATGGCATAGTACTCCCATTGTGTACCATCCGAGACTGCATCTGCCTCCTAACCTTGAATGTATCTGTCTCATAACTTTCAAACTTTATTTTCCCACACTTGCCCACAGATGAACAAGTATGTCAGAATCCCCCATCCTGCTCCTACTCCCGCCGTGCACCGCAGATAAGAAAGCGTAAAAAGAAAACGCGAACGCGCGATGAGATGTTCAGTGAACTCGTGGAGAACTCGCGCGCTGAGGCAGCCCGCCAGACGGACTGGAGGGAAAGAATGATAGAGGCAAGGGAAGAGATACAGGCAAGGATCAAGAGAGATGAGGAAAGGAATCGAAGAGAGAGAGGAAAGGAATCGAGAGAGGCAGGAATGGTGAGAGCCGCTGCAAGAAAAGAGGGAAAGAGCGTGAGGAAAGACGCATGGATGCTTTCCTCCGCATAATGGAGGACCAGAGCGACATGCTGCGATCTCTGCGTGTGGAGCTGCAGCATGCCTCAAAGACCACCTCTGCAGCCCCTGTGTAACCACCTCCCCCCCTCCCCAACTCCCATAGCTTCCCCACCCAGACGCGGGGTGAGAACACGGGGGGGCAAGCTCCGTGGGCCGCTCCACTCTACCCCACAAGCCAGCAGAAAGCAGCAGCAGCAGCAGCAGGCTGACGTTCTCGGAAAACTTTTAAAAGCTGCTGTGTCTTGCCCACCCTCTCCTCTCCCCCCTTCCACCCCCCCCCCCCTCTGTCAGCTCCTCCCCCACTGCGAATGCCGGTTTCCCTCCAGGATACCAGGACAGTGATCCCCTGTATTTGTATTTCCGAATAAACCCAGGGTCTCCAAACTTTTCAGCCCGAGGGCCACATTAACTATCAAATAGCAGTTCGGGGCCGACAACACACTCGATGTCCAAATAAAAAAGAATCAAAACATGGATGTTGTTTTAATTATTTATTTAATATTATTTTATTCAGTTATTATTTAATAACACATTGATACACTACACATGAACACCTGTTCACTACACATGAACACTACACATGAACACTACACATGAACACCTGTTCACTTACACCTGAACACTACACATGAACACCTGTTCACTACACATTGAACACTACACATGAACACCTGTTCACTACACATGAACACTACACATCAACCCCCCAACTGACCCACCCAGCCAGGACTCTCCCCCAAAAACCTCCCTTTCCTCCAACCCCCACTGACCCACCCAGCCAGTCTCTCCCCCCCAAACCTCCTTTTCCTCCAACCCCCCCCGCAACTGACCCACCCAGCCAGGTCTCTCCCCCCCAAACCTCCTTTCCTCCAACCCCCCCCCCAACTGACCCACCCAGCCAGGTCTCTCCCCCCCAAACCTCCTTTCCTCCAACCCCCCCCCCAACTGACCCACCCAGCCAGGTCTCTCCCCCCAAAACCTCCTTTCCTCCAACCCCCCCCCCCAACTGACCCGCTCAACCCGGTCTCTTCCCCCCCCCAACTGACCCGCTCAACCCGGTCTCTTCACCCCCCCCCAACTGACCCGCTCAACCCGGTCTCTTCCCCCCCCCCCCAACTGACCCGCTCAACCCGGTCTCTTCCCCCCCCCCCCCAACTGACCCGCTCAACCGGTCTCTTCCCCCCCCCCCCCCAACTGACCCGCTCAACCGGTCTCCCCCCCCCCCCAACTGACCCGCTCAACCCGGTCTCTCCCCCCCCCCAACTGACCCGCTCAACCCGGTCTCCCCAACTGACCCGCTCAACCCGGTCTCTTCCCCCAACTGACCCGCTCAAACCCGGTCTCTCCCCCCCCCCAACTGACCCGCTCAACCCGGTCTCTCCCCCCCCCCCCCAACTGACCCGCTCAACCCGGTCTCTCCCCCCCCCCCCAACTGACCCGCTCAACCCGGTCTCTCCCCCCCCCCCAACTGACCCGCTCAACCCGGTCTCTCCCCCCCCCCAACTGACCCGCTCAACCCGGTCTCTCCCCCCCCAACTGACCCGCTCAACCCGGTCTCTCCCCACAGACCGTTTCGCCGCCTGGCAGTGGGTGGCTACTTGTTTCTGGCGGTGCGGCGCGTCCCGGCCCCAGCTCTAAGCCGTCCCTGGCCGGCGGCGGCAGCGGACCACGCGGCGCGTCCTGGCCGGCGGCGGCAGCGGACCACGCGGTGCGTCCCGGCCCCGCGGCTGGCGGCGGCCGCGGAGCACGCGGCGCGTCCCGGCCCCGTGGCTGGTTCCTGACCGATCTCCACGGGCCGGATGAGAGTGAAGACATACCCTAAGTTGCTACCCTGTATCCATCTGTGCAAAACACCCTGGTAGTCCCATTAAAGTGGTAGTGAAGACAGGGCCTACATCACAGTTCAAAGAAATTGGCACCCATGTTGTCAGTGCTGGTTGAAAAGCCAAGGAAAGGAGGTCTGGCGACTGAACAAACCTCTTACCCTAGAGATGGAAGTTCTACAAAGTAAAAATCAAAAGATCCAATTCTCCTTTCCCTTCACACTAGTATAAACTAGCACCTTTGAAGTCAATGGAGTTACACATATTTAAAACTGGTCTAAGAGGAAAATAGGCCCAAAAACTTAAAGTTATAATGTATACCAACTTTCCCTGATCATCTAATAAAAAAGTATCTCCAGCATATGTTCATAAAAATATTCATTTAATAGTCCCAATCTAATTTGGTTTCACAGAGAAACCCTACTACAATCAGGGAACATTTCCATAATACCTTTTATGCTGAAGTCAGTCAGATAACAATTTTATACTGAAAGAGTCCTAATTGATTTGACCATAAAATTAAGCCTTTTGTTCAAAGAAAAATGGTAACATTTATATTTTTCTATTTGCACTTCTCCTCTCCCCCAACCCCAAGGAAAAAAGACAAAACAATTCAGCTTTCAAATGCAGGCAGTATGCAAATATCATGAGGTCAATAAAATGCTGCATGCGAAAAAGAAAGAAATGCTCAAGCAGTGAAAAAACCCAATTGACTGAGGGATGATACTGAAGCTAATGCCTCCTCGGAGGAGGGCTTCTAGGGTGGAAGAATGGTGTAAGCTGCTTGAAGAGAGGGAACAAATCTGTGAGGATCAAGTCTGTTTTATTCCATAGAAGGCAGATTAGTAGAGGGATTTTAGCATACAAAATCATAGGGAAGGGTGTTAGGGAATAGTTATCACGTGTCATTTGTAGTGACAACAGCAGCTACATTTTTGAGGGGAGGCAAACATCGGACACAACTCTACAATCACTAAATCACGTTTGGCCTTTGTGGTTTATTACCCTCTCTGCAACACCACTGAAAGAAGCCAGATTGCAGGGAAGTGTAAAGCAGCAAAGAATTTGTCCCTAAGAGATCATTTCAACCAATAGTTCTGAAGGTGCATTCCTGTTGGGCCATATTTATCCCTGTGCTGGCACCGGTGCAGGGATGAAGAGGATGCACTTTTCACCACCTCTCTTTGGGATTTGACCCCCGCCACAGGCTTATAGCTCCAGTCCGAAGGACTCTTAAGGACCATGGCAGGGAGGCTGGATCAACCCATCCATGCTTTTTATCTGCCTTCTCCTTTCTCTAAACCCATCCTAGAATGTTCCCTGCTGGCAGACTGACCGTTGTGCCTGGCATACAGGTTTGCTATGCTAAGAATTTCCCCCAGAATGTGGTGATGGGGGGAAACACCCTATACCACTCCTTTGTGCCTGCCTTGTTGAAGCAAAAAGGTTGTTGTGCAACACTGAGTTGGACCAATTGCATTTGTATAAAAAGAGTTAAAGTAATGCCAGACATAACCGTCAGATTGGGTCATATACAATCGAGCCGGTTATGGATGCAAGTCAAGATTTCCTGTGCATGTTTCCCTTTTCTTGTTATAGAAAGCAGTCCATTACTAGACCATCAGCTGAGGATTTTGTGTCAGCATTTTGACAGTGGAAACCAAGAGTGTACAAAACAGAGCTAGGGCAAAAATAACCATCTAAGCCTGAAGTCACATCCCCACATCAGAAAAGAAAAGCATTCTGCTCTTATTGACGGCAACCCTTTGAAGACCTGGAGAGAGGCCTTGATCTCAGTAGGAGACCATTGTTATCTGCCATTAAAAAGTAGTTACAGCTAGTGAGTCTAATGGATATTTTGCGCTCGGCTTTGAAGACAATGTTATTTAATAACCCCCCTTCTCAAACACACGCACATGCTATGTATGGTGATCTTATGTTAAAATAAGAAAAGGTGGTCATAGAAAAAGCTGGATGGCTTCTTCAAACCCTAGGATATCAGGCTGACCATCATCTTTACTAGCAAGCTGAGAGCATTGACAAACAAATGCAGATAGTACTTTGTTCAAAGGCCAGGGTGGGGGGGGAAAGCATTAAGAATGAGATAGCCTGCTGTTTCTCCCCTCATGGTCACATCATACACTCTACTTGTGCTAGGAATTATCCATGAATGGCTAGATTAACTAATAGCAACCTGCACCCTAGACGTTAATGAGGAACACTAACTTTATTTGTATATTTGAGTGACTTTTTGTGCTTATGAAAATGAAGCGCTGATAGTACTGGCTAGAGCATAGAGAGTGGAGGGGATGTTTGCCTATGCAGTTCCAGCAATACACCTCCATCTGGTCTAAAACAGCTCCTGATCTTCTGGGCCTGGGCCTCTGCTGAACAGAGCCTTCTAGCTGGGGCCTGAAGTGTTTGGTGGAAATGTCCATTTCACATTAGGATAAGGCCGAGCACCATTTTCATTTGTCATAAAACCAAGTCTTCAGAAGTAGAGTCTTTCCATCAGCATCACCACGATAAAGGGTGGGAGAGTAGATATGTTGGTAGCTTTTCAGGACAATTTTTGCCTGGCTGTTGTGAATATTTAGACTTCACTTTCAAGGCCACTCATATCATTAGGGTAGTCACTCATGAAATAGCTGTCTAAAGCTTAACTTGGGGAAAATGGAGTGGATGCTAGTAAAAAGAGGGAAATGCTTTAACCAGTTTACTGCTGCTGTCCCATTACCAGACCAGCCTTCCAAGACATCTATTCTATAGTTGGCAAAGTAGCATAAATCCTCCTTCTTAATAGGCACCTCTATCTGCAACCTTCCAAAGCCACTGCACAGATCAGAGATGCTGTCCTGGATTCCTGTCCCAGGATGAAGCTATGGGGATGAGAAGCAAGTCATTTTCATTGTTTGATCCTAGGCTGCAGTGCAGATCAGTATACAATTTTTAGTCTGACTGTTTACAGATTCTGGTGAAATGCACTTTTTTTCCCCCCATAAACCAACTCACAAGAGGAACAAAGAAAAAAGAAAGTACAGGGAAGGAGAAAGATTTTTAAAAATTAAAGTCTAAACATCTGGATTTTCAAAAAGTGCAATTTTTACAAATGCCCGTTATTGGCCTACCTCTGCTCTCACTGAAGTCAAAGGCAGCTTTTGAAAATCCCACCTTAGCAGAACATAAACTGAGCACAACTGTAATCGTATGCTACTTATTTATGGATTTGTCTCCTCAGTTACTGTAGTGATTGTTATTGTGTGTCCTCAGTAGTGGTTGAGGACACACTGTAGTGATTGTTATTGTGATTGTTATTGTGTGTCCTCAGTTTCTGTAGTGATTGTGATGTGGGTCATCCCTAACCTAACCAATGCTCCAGACAGAATGTAGTATTCTCAGTGCTTTTGGTTTTTTGAAGCTTATTGCCAAATTCTCAGAGAACCACTGTGCTGCCACTATTCTGTCTCCAAACTAAAAGTATACCAAATGTGTTCACATTTATATCCAGGAGTGCTGGAGTAGGCTACAATAAGCAAGGATCATCAATCATCATTTCTACACACACCTTCAGAAACTTACGCTCCTTCTAAGCAAATAATTTCCGGATAAATCAAAGAAAAAACAACCCTAAAACAAGTTGCACAACAATGACATTTGAAGAAAAAAACAGCTACACGAGAAAGTAGTTATACTACATGGCTCGTTCACTTAATTCATTTAGCACATTGAAAAAATGCTGAGAGATTCAGTTGAGAACATCTTCGCCTGTGTGGCATTCTTTGAGCTTTAAAGGACTCGTCCTTCAATCATCTAATTAGAGGTAGAAGGATATAGCTGATGATAATCATCATACTTGGCTCTTCCTGTATATAGCACCTTTCCTCCAATGATCTCAAAGTGCTTCACAAACACGAATTAATTGTGATTCACATCAGCCTGACTAGGTAGTTAAGTATTATTATCTTATATGCATTGTAAGGTACCCATAAGTATTATAGCTTACTATTTGTATCACAATACAACCTCGATTAGTTGAAGGTTACAGAGGACACCTCACACTTTGGGATAATCAGCAGTCTGAAGTCTATTCTTTTAATCTCAAACAAAGACTCCAAGTATCCGCTGGGTGGTCCCCTCATATAGTGGGCAAATGGCTGGCTCAGTGGGCCTCTACTTGTTTGCAGCTCTGCTCACTTCAAGGGTGATTTAATCAGCAAATGTTCCTATGGAGCACCAAGTAAGAGTCTAAGAGCCCAAGAGTTTTGGAAACACATTAGTGCTGCTATCTAATGATGCCAATGGCTGTCCATAGTGAACACAGATTATGTCACACACAGCATCCTCCTATCCCCTGATTAACTTGCCCATTCTCCCCCAGGCACTCTCAGGGTAAAGATAGCTGGAACCAGACGTGACTGGTAAGTGCTGATAGTGGAGGGGCGCAATGGCAGCTCCCCCCCCCCCATCACTACCGCAGCCATGATCAGCTTCCCAGTGACTACCAAGGTACCCTCCAGCAACACCCTCTTGCCTGCCCCACCTATTCCCCCAAGCCCCCACTGCTTCCTCCGTCCATCCCCTCAGCCTGCCGTCCATCCCTCTGTTTCCCACCATCTCCCCAGTTCCCCACTTACTCCCCCTCAGACCTCCACCTGTCGCACCTGGCCCCCCACTGCCTCCCTGAGCGCCCTTCTGTGCACCCCAGACAGTCTAGTCCAGACACGTACTAAACCAAGTAGCTTCGGCTCCCAAAGCAACGGGACTCACCAGGCTTCCCCATGCCCCTCTGGCGGAGAGCTTTACTCCCACCCCGTTCTGGGTGCCACCTAGTGGGACTCGCAGGAGCGCTAGATGCAGAGAAATACCCCAAACTGGTGTATCTTGGATTACATAGGTTGAATGGGGGCACAAAACCTTCCCAGAGGAGAACAATTTGGATGATTAATGTAAAAGCTGGTCAAATAATTTTTAAAGCAGTGGATATTTTTTCAAATAAAAGCATCAAGTTTGGGTTGCTAATAGTTTGTAATTGGCCAAGCACCAGATATTTAAAAAGAAAATGTTCTTAAATCCTGAGTTGTGAGATTTTTTGCATGAATTATTTGCCTGAAAGTTTGTACCAAATGTGTGTGATTTCCTTTTCAGTGAGGTTTAAAAATGCCACACCAAAGAACATCCCTACAGAGCCCTGAATATTTGCTTGTGAGTATTCTCCTGGTTAAACAAACAAACAAAAATCTATCAGCCATCCTCCTGGGAAAACAGAATCAAAGACAGGAACTCAGGTGTTCTGTCACACAATACAAACCACTGCTAAATTTCTCTTATTTTTTCCATGCAATTTCTTACTTCTTTTTCCACTTCCAGACTGGATCTGTGGAACAGACCTCTTCCATCAGGACTGGTTCTTGATCCCATTTAAATTAGGGTCTCCAGGCAAAGGGGGAAGGTTTGGAGATCATAGATCATTTATATAAAATTACTATTGGTCTTAGTCAAAGTCCATTAAAAACCAATGGCAAGCTTTCCATTGACTTTAGTGGCCTTTGATAAGGCCCTATATGCAAGTGTATACTTATAAGTTCCCTTGTTCAGTACTGAGCTATTAAGATCCCCCATTTTCTCTCCTGCATATCCCCAAACTGCTTCTTTTCTTCCTTCCCTCTTCCGTTATCTCCAGCACCCAGTTTGGACAGGGATGGGCACTGAGGACTGGTTTTGTCCCACAAAACCCAGCCACCTGTATGCTAGCCACCCTCTTTGCAGGGGTGCAGAAAAGCTTCCCAGGCCCCTTCCCTCCTTTTGCAAATCCCCGTGTAGTAACAGCCAGGTTGTGGATCATACTCTCGCATAGATCCACTAGAAAGGATAATACAAGGCCAAATCATTTGGTTTAGGGACGTGTCATAATATTTCCTTGGTTGTGAGCTTTATTGTTCTGACTATATAATGAATCAAGAATACGCTCTTGGGTGACAACAGGATATTCCCCAAGTGACACAAGACAAAGCCTTGATCGTGACTGTTGTCAGTTGACACTGACAGCGTTACTCGGACTAGAGTGACAGTCTAAAAACAACAGCTCTGTGTGTGTGTGTGTGGTGGTGGGGTAGAGGATTAAACAGAACATAGCAATTCTGTAAAGATCAAGAAGGTCCACAAGACACTGAAAGATGCTCTCGTATTAGCTTTTGCACCTTCCTGTTGCTTTGTAAACAAAGATCACAATCACACAGCTTCTGAGGGAGTAGACATTATTCTAATGAGAAATGCCTCAAAATAAATGTTCTACAGTGCCTTGGGGTACTGCTTGGTCCATGCAGAGGCTGGCTGCTAAGAACTCATTAAGCAAACTGGATAACTCATATCATCCAATACAAGCAATGAGAGGAAAAGGTAGCTTTATTCATTTTACATGTGTAGTGTTTATTGCAAAGTACTTTTGCAGAATCAGAGAGATATGCCTCTACAGCTTAAAATAACATTTAATGGATTATTAGCTACCACCCTGATGACTATCCAAAGCCTCTCATCTTGACTGGATGCCTTTCTGAAAGTTATACTTTAGCCAAGTGCAAGTTATTGGGCTCACTACCGGGGTAACTGGGTGAAAGCTAATGGCCTGTGATATACAAGAGGTCAGACTAAATGATCAGATTGAACCTTCTGGGCTTAAACTCTATGAATGTGCAAGTGAATTTTATCCTTTGAAAACCTTGTGTCTATGAAAAGTTCACAAAGCAAAAGTGAATTTCACTTGAATATGTACCAGTGTGGCTGGGGCAGTCATGCCTTCCAGTTTTACATCAGTGTTAGAACCCCAAATATAGCCAAAAGTGGCCCTGACTTACAAATTATGCAATCCTTTTGAAGTCAGTTCATAGCATGGATGTCAGAGTAGAATTTTCCCTACTGTGTTTTATGTATGTCTAGTGAACTAGACCCTGAAACCTAAATTCTTCTCTCATCACACAACATCTCTCTGTAGCAGTGGGGATCTCTATTCTGCATTTACTGCATGCAACAGAGAGTTGCATCAGTGTTAGAAAATCTGCAGCACTTACTGGAAAAGTGAAATCTACCTTGAGAATCTTCTCTCTCACTTAAAGGAAATTCATTCAACTTTATGGCTCGTATTTTAGTAGACACATTTGTATTCAACAACTTCATTTTTAAACAACGCATTAAAATGTACACATAAACTTCATACTTTACTCAAACGTACTGGATATAGAAAATAAAAATGGGCATGTAGCGATGTCGGTCACTCACCCAGCGGCGCCCCCATCTGGTCTTCACAGGAATTAGCTCTTTAGACTCTGGAGCACCCTCTGCCGGCCGATGTCCGCTCTTACTCACTGGCCCATGTCCCTCCCGGACCCCGGTGCCCTCTACCTGAGGGTGCTGTACCCCTGCAGGACCCCCCCCCCAAGTCTAGGGGTCCCCTCCCCGGGGAACCCTCCACCCACTATCCCCCAACTTGCCTCAGACCTGGCCACTGCTAGTCACCACTTGCTTCTGCTCACTGAGGCCGACTGCAGTCTCATGGCCGCTCATCACAGGCAATGAGGGGTTTGGCCTGCTGCTTCTACCCAGCCTAGGGCTGCCCCCTTGCAAGCTCCAGTATCCCGTGGGTCTGACCTACTCTGGGCTCAGCTCCCTGGCTCCCAGTTGCCTTCCCAGCTCCCTGGCTCCCAGTTGCCTTGCCCTAGCCCTGCCCCCAAGTCGGGTACCTTATTTGTAGCTCCCAGCAGCCAGACCAGTCTCTCTCTCTCTGCTTACAGAGGGAGACTCTTGTCTGTCTGTAGGCCCCTGCCTCTCAGGCTTTTATCCAGGCCTGTGTTTGGGGCATGGCCTCCCAGCTGAGCCTGCTTCCCAATCAGCCTGGGAATTAGCAGGCTCCCTGCCACAACCACTTTCCTGGGCTGCCTCAAGCCCCTTCCCGGGGCTACCCCAGCCCCTTTTTAGGGGGGGGGAGCGGGTGGTCACCCCGCTACAGGGCACTATTTTGCCATTTTTAAGCTTATAACATGTACCTAGTCACCATCTAGTATTTTCTGTAATATGGATGCCACGAAACCATTCAATCTAGTGTCCTTCAAAGCAGTCTGACTGTTAAAAATCTAAAGTGTCATGATCACATTAAATTTGAGTGACTGAGAATTGATATTATGTCAGCATACTTGCTGGCTTTGTATTTATGCTAATCAATATATTACTATTTCATTGAGTTTGGATCATTCTTGTCTCTTGATTCTTGTACAATGATTGTTTTCCGTTTGTAACTATCCAAAATTAAACTATCTAAATAAAACATATTATTTATATAGTGTAGAGCTAGGAAATGTTTCTGTCTGGTGAACCTTTTCATTTCCCAAACTCTGCCTGCGTGTAGAGACAGCACCTATTTAATCCTTGAAATTTCTGTGGTTTGTGCAGAAGACACAGATACACTATATTCTCTATTAAGACTAGTTTTGTTCTTTATTGTTTTAAAACTAGAAGCAGTTGTAATTTGTATATGGAAGAAAACACACAGGGATGGATTCTCCCCTTCCTGCCTCCTCCTATGCTTCAGTGTGCCACCTGCAATAGTGGGATATCACTGAGTCCACTGGTTCCACCAATCTGGGTTCTCTTACACTGCCCTGCTGAGCCAGAGCCTCAAGCCTTCTCCAGTGCACACACAGGTAGGGACACACCCAGCCGCAGAAAGACTCTCAGACACTGAAATCAGCTTTGCCTGGGACCACTCAGCTCAGGAATTGCCTGGCACTCAAGTGCACGTCCCTTCTGGAGTGTAAACCCAAAATTGTCTGGTCTTGCACTGCACAGAAATCTGTTCAGTGTAAGCTCATGAAATCTACCCCCTCCATATGGCGGAAGATATGCACAGCTGTTTGCCTCTCCCCACCCCTCCACCCCCACTCCTCCCTGTTATGAATTTCACAAACTTTTTTCAGAATAAACAAAAACAAGTTTATTAACAAGATAAATTTTAAGTGACTATATGGGATCAAAGCAGATTACCTTAGTAAAACAAAAACCGCAAACTGAGCTTAACACACTTGCTAGGTAGGATATACATTAGCAGATTCTCACTCTGAGTGATAAAGAGGCTGGCAGATTCCTAAGGCACAAGTTGCCATGGCTTTCCCAGGTTTTCATGCACAGGCTAAAAATCCTTCTAGCCTGGGACCAACACTTCCCCCAGTTCAGTCCCTGCTGGTGTTTCCAGGTGTGTTGTTGCAGGTTGAGTGAGATACCTTCATGATGTCATTGTCCCCCTTTGTATCTTCTTCCCACACCCCGGAAAGCTGTTTTGCTGTGATCTGGGCCAAACAGTTCCCATTGTGTAGTGCAGAAGTTGACAACCTTTCAGAAGTGGTGTGCTGAGTCTTCATTTAGTCACTCTAATTTAAGGTTCCGCGTGCCAGTAATACATTTTAACGTTTTTAAAAGATCTCTTTCTATAAGTCTTTAATATATAACTAAACTATTGTTGTATGTAAAGTAAATAAGGTTTTAATAATGTTTAAGAAGCTTCATTTAATATTAAATTAAATACAGAGTCCCCCAGACCAGTGACCAGGACCTGGACAGTGTGAGTGCCACTGAAAATCAGCTTGTGTGCTGCCTTCAGCACCCATGCAATAGGTTGCCTACCCCTGGTGTAGTGCTATCTCTCAGAGGTTGCTGTTGTACACAGTTCCTGTGGTAATCCTTCTGTTTGTGTACATTTCCTCAATAAGCCACTAACATTGTTTGGCGCCTTTTTACTGTTGTACCTGAAATGCTGCTTGTGGGTGCAACCTCACAATGTGTTTCAGTAACACGTACATAGCCAAACTTCAGAACTTCACATACGATGATAGCACATATCATCCAATGACATATTAATATACTAATATTTAGCAGGTCAGGACTTATAGAATGATACTTCACAAGACATAATTTGTACAAAACATATCCTAATTACATGATGGTGGTGAATATTGGGCTCTCAGGGTGTCACACACATTATGGATACAAACTAGCATCTATATAATCTCGATTGTAGAATACTGATTTCAGATGGGAAACATCAACAGAAAGATGTGAAATACTTATTCTGGAGTTTCTTTGGTTCAGCCGGCTTATCTATGATAATGCAGCTGGTATAAACTCATACAAATAAGTCATCCATATGTTATCTTACAAGTCACCTTACAGTTGTGGCACTTAAACTATCTTTGAGTTTGATCTTGCAACCCTTGCTCACATAACTATACATTGGGGCTTGCCTGGAGTAGACAGCGAGCTAGTGCCCAGCAAGCTGGGGTGCAAGTCTATAGCACATTAGCTTTCCAACCATTAACTGTCCACATTGACCCTACTGCCACACACTAAATGTTCCCTAGTGCACTTTGAGCTAATCCCATTTGAAACAGGAGTAGGTCAATGCACACTAGAGGACTTTTAGTGTACCATGGACAGTTAATTCACGGTACACTAGTGCACTGTAGATTTACACCCCAGCCGCCACACATGCACTTGCCACCTAGACAAGCCGTTGCTGTCATGAACAGTCCCGTGTCCCGTTGACCTCAACGGAATTCATCAAATGAGCAAAGATTGCAGGAATGAACCCTTTAACTCATGCCCCAGGATGTTTGGGGAATCCCCTTTCCCCTTCTAAACTCTGCTGTGCGTCTGAATGCTAGCGATTATTAACACTTGGCAAAGTTTAGCCAGGGCAAACATGCTTCGGGCAAGCGGAAAGGTTCTTTTTGTACCTTTTCCCTGTAGGGGTCATGTGGATAGCAAGCCGAGGGTCTAACCATACAGACCTTGACATTATCCAGAACATTAATCGTGAAGTGCTCCTCTCATTTAGAAATGTGTTCTCAAGAAGCCAACCTACAGCCCAAATGAACTAGTCAATAGTGGGCAAGCATAAAGGCCTTGACATTATCCAGAACATTAATCGTGAAGTGCTCCTCTCAAGAAGCCAACCTACAGCCCAAATGAGCTAGTCAATAGTGGGCAAGGATCCTTATTGGGTATCAATTTCAACACACATTCATGCTGATTTCTTTATAGAAGCTGTCCCTTTGTCTGTGAAAATCATGATTTATTTTAAAACAGCACAATTTACACTAAGTTATTTTCTCATCATGGGGGTTTACACACTTGTAGCCTCTATAGTGGGTTTTGGGCATTGTGCAATTTTTGCTAGCCGTAAACACTCATAAAAAGGAAAGTCAAAAATGCCAAACTCCCCTCTTAAAGAACTTGAGATGGAGATACAAGTTCCGGCATTGGCTTTCTGTGGAACACCCGTCAAGTGAATTAAAGGTAGGGGAAATGTAACTGCCAGCAATATTCAAGCCTCCAAAAGAACATGTACTAGCTGGACATAACTGACACTCCAGTCAGCACTCAAGTGGTTAAAACACCAGTTGCCTCCAATTTAAATGTTTTCATGTTATTTGCAATTGAGAAATGTTCTCTCTTGTCATCACCAGGGAGTACTCCACTCTTCTCATATTATGCAAAACAAAATCTCAGGCAGGAGAGAAAAAACCATCCATTATTAATTAGACATAAATTATTCCTAATCTACACACAATGCCTAATCCCTGGTTCACAGAAATGCAAATTGCGCTTCAGAAACAATATGTTAACAAGTCATTTGTCAGCAACAGACAGGAGCCCAAGCTTAACATAAAATATAGAACAAACACTTCAAGCTCATTCCAAAGAATATGCTGATTGAAGGTTACCCTGAACAGCGAGGAAATACAAGATGGAATACTGTGTGAGCAAAATATTTCACCCGGTGAACTTGTTCACTGGCAAATGGGGAAACAAAACACAATCACCAATATTCCTCCACCAACCACTATTTTAATGTTTTTTTCGTATAATGGAAAAACACCGACTAAATATTCCCCACTCGAACAGCGAAAACAGTAATTAAACCAGTAAGGGGATGGTGGGGCCAGAACACTGTCCTTCCTTCTCTCTTTTCTCACTGATCACTAAAAGACATCACTGACTCTAGGAGCTAAAGATTCAAAGCTGGTTTGATGCTTATCTGGATAATGGAGAAATCCAGTGTTATAAGGATTAAAACCCACGAGTTTTGGAATGGATCTAAACCTTTCTGCTTTAGGGCATAAACCTTCCACTAGCTAATATAGACTGGGAAGAAACTTTTCTGTGATCAGATTATTTTGTAACTGCAGGATTTCTTGCATCTTTCTCTGAAGTATTGGCTACTGCCTGCTGCTGGAAACACGATACTGGACTAATTGAACATTGAGCTGATCCATTCTGGAAATTACGATGTCCCTGTAAAACATGGAATTGTCAAGAACAGATCACGCCAAACCAACCTAAGTACTTCTTTGACATGATTACTGACCTAGCGGATAGTGGGAAAGTAGTAGACGATGTATTTTTATTTTAGTGAGGCTTTTGACACAGTCCAACATGACATTCTCATAAGCAAACTAAGTGTGATCTAGGAGATGTTACAATAAGGTGGGTGGAAATCTGGTAGAAAGACCATACTCAGAATAGTTCTCGTGGTCCACTGTCAAACTGAGAGTATGTATTTCATGGGGTCTCGCATGGATTTGTTACTATTTAATATTTTCATTCATGACTTGGATAATGGAGTGCGGAGAACGCTTATAAAATTTGTTATATGACACTAAGCAGGAAGGGGTTGCAAGCACTTTAGAGGATAGGATTAAAATTCAAAACAACCTAGATAAATTGGAGAATTGGTCTGAAAAAGATGAAATTCAAGACATGCAAAATACTACACATAATAAGGAAGAATTAAATGCACAACTACAAAATTAGGAAGAACTAATTAGGGCAGTTCAATTGAAAAGAATCTAGGGGTTATAATGGATCACAAATTGAATATGAGTCAACAATGTAATTCAGCTGTGAGAAAAGCCAATATCATTCTGGGGTGTATTGACAAGAGTGTCACATGCAAGAAACTGGATGTAATTGTTCCTCTCCAGCATGGTGAGGCCTCAGCTGGAATACCGGGTCCAGTTCTGGATGCCACATTTTAAGAAAAATTTGGACAAACTGAAGAGTCCAGAGGAGAACAACAAAAATGCTAAAAGGTTTAGAAAACTTGCCCTATGAGGAAAGGTTAAGGGGGCATGTTTAGTCTTGAAAAAGGAAGACTGAGAGGGGATCTGATAACAGTCTTAAAATACATTAAGGGCATTTACAAGGAGGACGGGGATCAATTGTTTTCCATGTCCACTGAAGGTAGGACAAGAAACTATCAGTATAATCTGCAGCAAGAGAGATTTAGATTAGATATTAGGAAAAACTTTCTAACTGTAAGGATAGTTGTAGTGACCGGAAGAAATTGTGACGGGCAACCACTAGGAGGTGTAGTTACGCTTCTGAGTCAACTCCAGGAGAGAGCATAATGGTATCATCAGATGTGAGAATAGCCTTGAGCTTCTGCTATCTGTGTGTTTGGGAACGGAACCGTTCCCAGCTGTGTGAGTGTTTACCCCGTCTGTGTGAGAACAAATGCGTGGGAAACTAAATGAGGAAACTGAGGCAGGACAGCGTGTAACCAATCAGCTTGTTGCTTGCAAATGAGACATGAGTATGTATGAGATGCTAATGTGTGAGTGTATTTAAGCCCACTCCTGTAATTTACTCGTGAGCTCTTCCTTCCTAGCAACGGCTCTGGGTGCTAGGCACCCCTTCTGCGGTCGCGTTGATAGACCCGAGCCCCTCAATGCCTATTCGAGGGACCGAGGCCTTCTAATAAACTCATCCACTTTATACAACCACAGTGTGTGTTCCTTGTCTCTGCAAAATCCAAAGTACCTTGCAACAATAGTTAAATGTTAGTATAGGGTAGCATGGGAGGTTTTAAAGAACAAGTTGAACAAACACCTGTCAGGGATGGTCGAAGTTTACTTGGTCCTGCCTCAGCCTGTGGGGAGTAGACTACATGATCTCATCAAGTCCCTTTCAGCCCTACATTTCTAAGAATCTATGGTAAAAGTGTTCATGAAATTTCACTTGAAACTGTTCACCACCTAAAGCCAGGCAATATCATATGGCCACAATATTTCACTTTTCTATGAAATTTCAGCACAATGGTTCTTTTGTTTGAAGAGACTGAATAGATGAAGGCTTCATCTTTGTTTGTTTGCCCTACTCCTTACAATTCTGAATAGAAGCAGATATGATACAGTGCATCTTTCACTCAGACCCCCTGTCCAATATACTAATGCACTGGCTACATTGACAGTGGCATGTAGGGTAGGTGTAGCTACATACCTCGGTGAAAATCGGCCTGTGTCCACACTGCAGTGAATAGCTACATGTGCCAGTGAAAGGCTGTGGCAGGAAGAAGGCATCAGGGAAATGCTCTAGCAGTGGGGAGACAGCAGGGAAATACACTGCTAAAAATAGCTGTGTAGATATGTGTGCATAGGGAGCTGTGTAAGGTATAAGGTTCTGCAATGTCTTTACTCGCTTAACCAGTGCTTCGCCATCTACACGGCTATTTATACCTATGCCAGGGTATGCAGTGTCTGTACTCTACATGCCACCGTAAGTGCCGACATTGCCCAAGACAAAGAGAGGGTGGGACTGATGGGAAAAGAAAAACCTAAAATACTAAGTGTTGCTGCTGCTATAGCTCTCCAGGGGGTTTCTAACTTGTTAAGTTTCTTCCTTGAAGTTGACCCAGTGGGTACCACAGAAATACGGAAATAACCCAGGGCTGAATCTATGCTGACGTCTGCAGTACAATTTGGGGTTCCAGGGCTTCAGCACAAGAAATTAGACAGAGAGTGGCTTGTAGAAACACAAGATGTCTGTAGCCCTGGCTCTCCACCAGGCTGGAGCACAGCCACAGAACTGAGCAGCATTGGGCAGGCAAGCATTAGGTCAAGACACCTGGGAAAGGAATGAATCAGTACATCTTCCAGGCAGAGCTTCCCAATAAAGTCTTGCTCAAGCGAGAGTATCGCCCCTAACACCAGACACATTCCTTCCACGAATGCACTAACTCCACTGGCCCAATCTGTACCAAGGTCAATCTTGACCCTGAATCTCCAGCATGGTAATATGATACGTTGCTCTCATGTCCTCATCTGGCAAGACCCTTCCTTCTCTTCTTGTCAAATATTGGATACAATTATTCACCGATATATTTGATGAATAATGTACTACTGTTTGAAGAATAAAGTATTCAGCAGATATTGTTTGATTAGCTTTAGAGTTTCTTGAACAACCCCCGAGTCACTCTTTATACAACATATTTGATGAACAGCATTATTCGTGGAATACATTTGGGGAATCATCTTCAACCAGCTTTTTTCCCCCCTCTTGCTAGCATCTCCCATACAGTTCCAGACTCTGTGGTGTATGGGAAAACAAAACAAAAAAATTGTACACTTGACTGATTCGCCGAGAAAGGATTCTTTTGAATTTCTCACGAAGAAGAAAATGTATTTTATATTTTCCCTCCTCTTGCGCACTGACTGCTCCTCACATTCATTTCCAGCAGTTTAAATACTCCTGACATTTGTAATAGGTTCACAACTAGACCTAAATTGATTGTCCTGTCCTACTATTTTTAACTCCTACTGAGTTTTAGTAAGGCTCAGCACTATTAGTGTTGCTTACACATACACTACATGGGAGTACATGTAGGAAACCATATGGTCCAAACTGTATAACAGATAAATACTCTATTACTTGTGCAACGCTTTCTTAAGTCGGATGAAGTAGGCTACAGCCCATGAAAGCTTATGCTGAAATAAACTGGTTAGTCTCTAAGGTGCCACAACTCTTCATCGTCTTATTTACGGATACAGACTAACACTGCTGCTAATCTTAAACTTTCTTAAGTAACTCTGACAGAGAGAAACAATGGGCCCAATTCTCTATTGCTCTGCATCTTGTGTAGTTATTTGCACTAGTGGAAAGTAGTGTAAAAGGGTCCACTTTGTACTGATGTAAATGACTACACAGGATGCATGGCAATGGAATCACAGGTGCCGGAGCAATTTGTATGGTGGGACTGCTGAGAGCCACTGAACCAAACTGAAACCCTGTATATGATGGAAATCGTTTTAAGACAGGGGATGCGGAAGCATCCCCAAGCACTCCTAGTTTCAGCACCTATGAATGGAACACTGCATCTGACCATTCTACAACAAACATGGCTGCCTCACTCCAATAGAATTCTAAGAGTTGCTCATGATCTAATGTCGCACTTATTTGCTTGAACCTTTTTCCTCCTGTCCCTATCAACTTCCTTAGTTTTTGACTTCATGTTCTGTCTTTCATATTTCAATTGTATCACCTCAGGCTGTAAACGTATTGCAAAATGATGATGCTATCAAATGTTTATGAATACAAATGGTAATAAAATATGAAATAGAATCCTATATAATAAAAGGCCAGAGGATGTTTGTCCGAAGCCGTCATGCACAGTAGAGATGGCCCGGACAAACAGCATGCTGGGAGTTGTAGTTTGGCGGCACAAAAATGGCCGCCATGCATGCGCCGCCGCGAGCCGTAGAGACGGCCCGGACAAACAGCCTGCTGGGAGTTGTAGTTCGGTGGCACAAAATGGCCACCGTGCGTGCGCCGCCGCAAGCCGTAGAGACGGCCCGGACAAACAGCATTAAGCACTGTGGCCCGTGTACATGGGCTGTTACACTAGTTTCTTATAATGAATTAATTTTAATGGGAGAAGGGGAATTTGGGGGGGGGACTTGGCACAGCAAGGGGGAGACACTGAACAACTGGGGTGAGTTGGGATTTTCAGGGCAGTGAGAGGTTGGCAATCATATTTTACTAAAATCTGGTAATGCCTGTACCCTGGGCTAGTGAACTCTTTGGCACTTAAAGTCATATTTGTTTAGCCTACGACATCGCTATTCACTTGTAAAACAAAAGGAGCCTCAAAATAGCATTTAAATAACCATTTTCTAGGCAGATAAACACCTCAGCCATGTAACCTTGCTCGCAGCATATGGTATTCATCATGTATGTTGTCCTCCCTCCATTAAATGCATTCTTAGATCATATCCTAATTTGTGACAATATATTTTGCTTGGTTTCTAAGAGCTGCCTGATATGGAAATAACAATGTCACAGCAATGACAATTGCCGCTCCACCACTAGCACCACTGAAAGTCAATTGAATTTCAATTTCTTTCAATGGGGAAAGCCAGGAGGAGCCAATTATCGTTGCTTTAACATTGTGCAATTTTACCTTGGGCAACACAAAAATGTTTCAGATCCTACTTGCAACCTTCCGTCTTCCGGATAAAACACAATTTCTCTCTGACTCCCAAAAACAGTGTTTCATCAAGAGAGGGCTGTCGTACATACATTTCTCTAGGTTGGTCATGTTAACAAATAAGACAAATTCAAAATGTAATGCTGTTTACTGTTTGTTTTATAAATCATGTTACAAGGTATTGTACTAAGTTCTCCTTGTCACAATGATTTACTCATGGATTATGTCAATATATGATTCCTTTTATATGTAGGACCTCCCAATCTTGAAGAAATCTCAGCGCTTTGCATGACCCTGAAAACTCTTTCTTTTGTGAAAAGCCCTTGCTCACTGACAAGTATAACTCCCATGAGAAGGATCCTGTCCTTCACTTGCATTTGCCAAAGCCACATGTTTTCTAACAGAATATTTCATCTTTCCAATGATAAATTTGGCCTTCTGCAATACAGTGGATGCTGCTTTTCCAGTAGTTGTCCAGGGCCTATGGACTGAAAAACAGAGTCACCTAACAAGCTCTGAAAATCTTTCCCAACTGCAATACCCTCCATTAGTTAATGAGTCTCTGGTCTTCAAGAGTTGGAAATATCCGGGTTCTAGGTCAGCTGAAAAAAGTGTGTCATTCTCACAATGTGACAGAGTCAATTAGGAATTAGAGTGCTGGGATCTGAAAGGAAACTGATAACAAAATTGCTAAAATACAGAGAGGTTGCTTTAGATCATTTTGATTTAGGTCTACTATTTGTGTGAGACTAACAGTACAAGTCACAGCATTAAAGATGGAGTAGGAACTGTAATACAATGGATTGCAAGATAGATTCTTGGTTCTACAGGTCATGTTGTAAAGACTGTAAAGAAGATAAGCTCTATCCAGGCAGAAAGGGAGCATGCTGTGTAATTTTGTCAGTAACAGCTCCAATTGCAGAAATATTCAGGAGTTTTTATGGGTCATTACTTCTTCTTATGGGATGACAAGATATGGGGAACGATCACCCTACCAAAATTCCTTAAGGTTTTGTTTTCTTTTCCCAAATTAATTTTTTTTTAAATCCCACAATAGCTACCTACATGTATCAGCATCAGATTTTTAAAGAACTATGTCCTTGCCTCAATACCTATCTTGTAGGCATAATCCAGCATCTGCTGATGTCAATGGACCCCTTTCCATAGATGTCCATGGTTATTATGTAGGGTCTTTGTAATTTGGAGAGGCAATATTTACTCTCTATTAAATCTAATGCTGAGACAGCTTACGTCTTATATTTTTGAAAGTTCCTTTTAGGTAAAGCTGTAGGGAGAGATTTTGAAAGGCTCCAATGACAGCTAGATGCCTAAGACTCAATGATTTCCATTGGAAGTTAATGCATGCACAGAAGTGAGGCTGAAAATAGTTACAGACAGTGGCTTAGCAGAGCAAAATTAATTGTTGTGGTACTGGTTTCTGCAAGCACAATTTACACCTTGTCAAGGATGAGAGTTTATCAAGAAACTTCTTAAAGGTCAGTTAGTCTCCATGTCTCAGTTCCCCATCTGTACGATGTGAATAATAAAATTGCCTTTCTCCCACTCTTTGTCGCATGCGTTTAGACTGTAAGCTCTTCCAGGACAGGGACTCTCTCTTATTATGTGTATGTACAGTGTCTAACTCTAGCAATGTATTGATCTCAGGTAAAGCCTCAAGGAGCTACCTGAATACAAATAATAGGCCAGTCCACATTCTTCTTGCATTATTGGGATTTTAGTTTGATAAATTCTGCAAACATTTCAGAATAGCAGAATTTAGTTCTGGATTTGAATGTTTATACATGGCACCAAAAAAGGAAAACCTTATTAGAAAAACTCTTACCATTATACAGTTTGAAGTTGAGCTGCAGCAATCCTGGGTATTTACTATATAAGGGGGAGTTACAAAGGTTTATCTGTAAAGGAAGCAAGCATGGCTGAACAGACAAAATCCTTTGTAAACCTCTGAGGATCTTTGCTACTTCTGTAAATCCAAGTGGAATATTGAGCTAGACTGTGCCTTGCAGAGCACAGGATCAAGGGAGCACAGAGCTACAATTTCATGCAGTCAGGGCATTTTAAATTATAGAGCTTTCTGTAAGATTACTAAGGCCTCCTCATACACTGGGAATTTGCCTTTCATTTAGTCATTCGTGATGCAGCTATACCAGTGCAATCCTTCAGCACAGAGAAGGTAAAGCGCTGTAAGCTGGAATTTGCATCAGTGCATCTAACCCCTGTCTTCAGTGAGTTAAGCGCCACCAGTGTAAACAGAAACATTGCCTTTTTTAAATTAGGGGATTTGCACTAGCGTAGCTATGCTGATGAGTAAAATCAGGGCAAATCCTCAGACTATCAAAAGGCCTAAGGGAGGTAAAATCATCTGACCTCAATAATAGTGAGCCCTCTCAAAAGTCTTTCCAATTATGTAGCCTTTGGTGTCTTACCTAGGAGAGTTCATACTCTCTGATCGCAGCAATAACAGCCACCTCCAGCGTGTGTTTTAGAACCATTGCCTTAGAAATGGCATACCATGCCATTATCCACTCTAGATCTCCTGATCACAATCAAATCAAAGAGGATACAAGTGAAAGGGTTCTGCAAACCAGAATATGTATATACATAAAAGACCAAGTTAATGGAATTCGGAGCTGACAATGCATGGAATGTTACTCCAACATTTTTCAGAGCATTTTATATTTTGAGTGGTAGGTGAGAGGGAAAAAGTTTTCAGGATATATATATCCTGGTATATAGAATCAAGCTGTAGGCAACAAAGCTGTCTAAAGTTGCTAGCTTGCCTCAAATTTGAATTTGGAATTATCTCAACAATAAATGTCTCTAAATGAGTCTTCACAAATACATGAAAGCGCTGGTGGTTTTAATTTTGCCAAAATTCTCTCTCATTTCAAAGTGGGGAAGAGGAACGGGACAGTGTCCACATTTTAGGCTGTGAACTTCAGCACCCTCCAAACCTCTGAATCAAGCATGTCATGCAGAATATGATAAATGAGCCACCAGAGAACTCAGCCTTCTTATTAAAGATATGTTTATAGGAGAGCACACGGGAGGCTGCTTTAGCATAATGACTCTACTGAGAAACAGAGGCTCATAACTGCGCCTCACAGAATGTGTTGTTAAGTCTGAAAATAAGAAAGAAAGAGTTTCCACTGGGGCTTGTAATGTTCTTTTTCAGCCTCAACTTTGTAGGGATTCAGAACTCATGAACAATTTAAACAGCTCAGGGAAGCGTGGCAGCTGCAGTATGTGCGTTGTCAAGTTAATTTATGGGTGTGTATAATTGGGTGGCTGCTTTTATTCTGGAAAGATGAAACAGCTGAGTCAAGAAAGATGGGTATCTCACCATTTCCAATAGAGAGAGAGAGAAATCTTATTTTTAGGAAGAGGAAGAGGACCGTCTGAACAGCCACTGAGAATTCGCTACGATATAAGCCTCTAACATTGACTCCATTTTGTTGTAGACACACAGTTCTAATAATTACTAACTCACAGGGCCGCACTGGAGCTATAGACGCCTTGAACATGATGCCATGGGGTGTAGTGGGGCACTGGGCCACTAACAGTTTCTAGCAAAATTCTGCCTACAGAAAAGAGACAGGCAGATTGCTTTGTGGGAAACGTGGCATGAGAAAAACCTCCTTTTTGGAGGCTTGAGGTATCTTTTCCTCAGTGCTGGCTCTGATCAGCAAGCCAACATTGGATAGGGCAACACCCCAGCAAGGCAAAGTGTCTTTAAGAGGAGGGATGTTTAACACTGCCAGTGCTATACATCCGCAGTGCTTGCAGGGAGCATCTTTATTAGGATTGTGGCTGGCTCTTTTCCAGAAGCACAAAGAAAAGGAGCAGGACCTGTTCTGCCTATAAACCCTTTAGACAAACATGCTGTAAAAGCCAGAATTGGTCCCTTACAGCTGCCAACTCTTGGATTACATCTAATGACAAAATCATTCAAATGAAAAGACGCTTCCAATAGGCCATGCTATCCAAAGCATAAGGAGTATCTGTGGGGTACATTTGGTATGCTCCCACCTAATATTTTGAGAAACCCCAGGTGCTGCTATCTAAAGTGATACATTCATAACTTAACATTCTCTTTGAGTTGGCATACAAACGTTCCAAACCAGAACAAATTTAACTGGATACAACCAAAGCTAAGAAAAACTAGAAGTAAAAATCTCACAAGGGTCAAATGCAGAACCTCCTTTCCCTCAGAACACATCCAGTCAAAATCCCACAGGACAGCCACTTCTCAGGATGGAAGCAGCCCTGCCTTACACTTACAAAACAGTTAGGTTTCCATGTGCTCACACAGACAGAAATACCCTGATAACACTTAACCTGGCTAATCAAAAATGGAATAAAGAATTAATGAGTTCCTGAAATGCACTGAATTGCAATGGTGGTAGGGTTTGGGTTTTTGGGGAGGAATGTGGGAGCTAATTCTCTTATTCATTTAAGAGCAATTCATTTAAATGTTGCAAAGACCATAATGCAGGGGTGGCCAACCGGAGTCTGGGAAGGAGCCAGAATTTATCAATGAACATTGCCAAAGAGCCACAGTAATACATCAGTAGCCCCACATCTGCTCTCCCCCCTCCAGCTCCCAGTGGATCCCACCCACCGGCAGCCCCACCAATCAGCGCCTCTCCCTCCCTTCCTTCCTTCCTCCCTCCCTCCCCACACCTCCTGCCTCAGAGTCAGCTGTTCTGCAGTGCTCAGGAGGCTCTGGTGGGGAGGGGAGAGGAGAGAAGACTTGACAGGCTTGGGGGAAGGGAAGGGGGTGTAGTGGTGGCAGGATCTGGTGCTGAGCAGGGGGCAGGACAGTGAGCACCCCACAGCACATTGGAAAGTTAGCATCTGTAGCGCCAGCCTCAGAGTCAGCGCCTATGCCAGGAGCCGCATATTAACCTCCGAAGAGCCACATGCAGCTCCGGAGCCACAGGATGGCCACCCCGCCATTACAAAGTCCTATAAAAATGGGTTGGTACTTAATGAACATGCTAATTTAAAGTGGAGCTGGTCGAAGGCTATAAAATAGCACCGGGAAACATTCATTACACCCCAAACTTCTCTTTGACTGGTCCATGCCCATGTGCCCCTTTGCTATTCCTTTGACGGTTCGTAGGAATGGATGGCCATCCACGTGTGGTCAAGAGCATGTGTTAGCCTCCTATTTAAAAAGGTTTAAATAATCAAGTAGCAGACTTAAGCCCTTGTCCTAGCCCTCTAATTTCACACACAGGGTATGTCTACAATACTGGCTTTTTATGTTAGGAGTGGCAGGATTTTGCCCACACTCCCCAATCCCACTACACACGTATAAACCCTAAGTGAGCCTCTCTGTACTTCTGCAGAAGAAAAAAACAACAGTTGCTTTTCTCATGTTTGATAAAGGCAGTAAAGGTAGTAAGTCACCCTTTCAGAAGGCAACAGCTTAGGGCAAACGGATCACACTCAGTTCAGCCATGTTAGCAAGATCAGCCAGCTTGACACTTGAATGTATTACACCAGTTCCTCATTTCTAATAGCTATGGGCCAAATTGTGCATTTCCTCATGTTTTTAAACACTAAATTCTATATCTGTCCCTAGTATCACTGTACTTTTTGGGCACCTCCCACAAGTGAAAAAACAAACAAAAGGGTACCCCCACCTCCAATGATCTCTCCCTCATTCTAGCCCTCCTCAGGTGGGGTGACCTGACACAGTTCCCTCGACTTTGACAATGCCAATGCCAGTGGAATCATGGTAGCCTGTACCACCTCGGGGTCTGGGACTCCAAATATTACAGTATTCCACAGTCATGTGGCAAAACAGGGTTGTACCATAGCAAAACTGGAGTTTATGGGGTGAGCTTTATTGAATACCGTAATGTTTTTAAGGGTTACTCAGGCAAAACACCCATAGATTTCAATGGGAGATTTGCCTGAATAAAGACTGAAAGACTTGGACCTAACGCAAAAGGTCCCTGCAGTTCCTATTCTCACTGGGAGCCGCAGTGACTGGTTATGGCAGGCTCTGCTGTCATCTGAGCAGCATTAGAAGTCACGCCATGAGAAGCCAAATGATGGCTGCACCGTGTCAGCTTTTCGGTGCAGCCTTTAAAGTTTACATCTTTGCCCTGCACCATTAATAACGTATTGCATAGCTGAAGCCTGTATGCAGATCTCGTAATCCACTGGGTAATTGACTTCAAACCCTTTCCTCACACAATAAATAAATTAGATAATACTGGAGCCTTTAAATTAACAAAAGGTTAAATAACATTTTATGAGCTCCCTGGGTGATTTTCTGGCTGGCACCATGTTTTCAGTAATACATCATTATAACAATAGCACTCCGTTGTATCATAGCAATATTATTATGGGAGAGCTGTTGCTTTGAGGCACCTATTAAATAGGCTTCAAGGCCCCACGAGCCTCCACACAGTCAATAAATTGTACATTATCCAGGATTGCTTAGTAAGATCTACCTGGAGCCACATGAGCTTAAACTATGCTGGTGGCTTTTTGGATCCCTTTCCCAGCGACTCAACCAAGCCAGAGGCATCAGAAGCAAATCCTTGGCTTGTCAAGACTTATCAGTATTTTCCGCCAATGCATTTTAATGTATTCAGCATGGATTAAATCCTCATCCCCTTTACTTTCCATTGCAGGGAAGCCACAGATGCTCTTAAAGTAGAATGTATTTATATTATGAAAAAATACCCAGACAATTATACACAATCCCCAAAACAAGCTCAGATGGGAAGAGTGCAATTCTGTTGCCATTGTGAAATAGATTTAATATTAGAGACTGATGCAAAGCCATCTGACACTATATGGAAAAGATAACTACTTACGGTGGTTTCTGTTTTTCAAGGGTAAAATTCACCTCTCTGCAGAAAGGGAGTACTAGGCCAATACACCATTTATATCCCACTTACACATTATTTTGAAGACTTAAATGGTGAATAGTCTCTGCACAGGGGTTAATTTCACCCTTTGGAAGTAGAAAACACCATGGGACACCACTGGATATTGCAGGGCTTAAAAATTGGATCACTTCAATTTGGAGGGGTGCGGGAAGAGAATTCAAGAATTATAAGCAGTGATAAGGGTAGGGCAGGATTTCCAGATCTCAGGCATTATTGCTTTGCAGACCATCCCTATTCCAGCAGAAAACCTTGCAAAGAGTTGTGATCTGGGTACCCCTCCAGCTTCCCATAGTGACTGCCCAGATTAGTTCATTAGCCACTAACTTTCAGTGCGGGATTTCCTTGATTTTTTATACTAAAGTTTGCATTTATTTAGGATAATTGCAATAACCTGTGGAGGGTATTAGGTGTTAGGAGTGAGGTAACGATCTGGGCACATGGTGGAAAACAGGCTCCCGGGAAGGAAGCTGGCAGAAGCCAGCAGGAATTCAGAGAGAGAGCCAAGATGCCCGGCTGGATTAAGCCTCCTGTCTCTAAAATATTTAATCATTGGCATTTTGCTTTAACAACTTGAAGGGGGCTGCCTGTGACCTTGGCAAAACTGGACTCTCCGCTTTCGGCCAGAGGGCCAGACCTTCAGCTGCTGGAAATCAACATAACTCAGTTGAAGTCCGTAGAACTACATCAAGTTACACCACTACAGATTCTGACCCATACAGATTATATAGTTTATGAAACACCAGTTTCAAATTAAGACCTGAATAATGCAGGGGCCAAGAGAAGTCATAATAGACCATTTGATAGGTACTTTTTAAAAAGTACAGCATGCAGATGGCCAATAACAGACTATCAGGGAGCCTAAGGCACCTACCATAATACAAGTAATATCAGGGTGCATTTAATCAAGTTAATTTAGCTCTTTAAAAATGCCTGAACAAACTAGTAATAAATTAATCTGAAAAACGTGGGTGCCTTCATTTCAACCATTCTATGATTTTTCCTCTTTTTCTAAAAATAAAATTAAAGCAGAATTTAAAAAAAAATATATTTCATGGGGGAGGAGGTCACATCCACAGCAGGATTTTGGTTGATTTACATCAGCTGATGATGTGGTCTTATGTAGCTTGCTTTACAATGTGTCTCACACCGTCTCATGCCTCTTTTTCCATTTTATTCCTTTTTTCACACTCTGCTCCATTTTTCATTATTTTTCATTGAGTTTCTTTGGCTCTTCTCTTCATTCTACTTCCTCCACTTGTGTCCCCTCCCCCCCCCTCCTCCCCACAACTCCCTCAGTCTTGACTAGGTAGAATGTGAATCCCAATAACATTTATGGTTGAATCAAACTTGGCAACCTAGTGTTAAATTAAGCCCCATGCGACCCCTCACTTCCACAGTTTTCTATAGCAATGGTCTAACACACTTAGCTCGTGACACTGTTTTCACTGTAGAATTTTGTGGTATTCCTTCTTTTGAGAGTTCTTTGCATACAAGAGCTATTTTCAGGGTCCTTTAGAATGAACTAGTGTCAGTTACAACTTTGTCTCTCCTCTTTTCCTACTCTGTTAACATTTGAACATGTGATGTATCAGGCTGCGGCACTATTCAGCTCAAGCCAGTTTGATCAGATACATTTTCAACCTTCCCCCGCCCCAGATTCACTATTGATCAAAGTGTGGGATTCATGGAGTCAGAGAAAGCTGTTTTGTAAAAGTATCTAGTCGACAGTGTATTAACGCTACCTGTGATGTATCATTTACAGAATGACACACACGCCACCGGTGTCACTGGATGTTAATGATCACATTCCCATCATTCTGTGCTGACATGAGTGTATTCACAAACTCAGCTGTGCCTCGAGCAAAAACTTGGCATATCAAGGTTCCCAAACCCACAGTCAGCAAAGCGTGAATTGATGTGTCAGTTATTGCTAAACTGCCCTTCTGAAGATTATCCCACATTTGAGAAACTCTGGTGTTTCTCTCTCTGGGGAAAAAAAAGAGACTTTGCTGAATTGCTCCCAAGTCATTGAAAGAATGTGTGAGAGAGTTTATATGGGGTGATGTATTTCTTACCGTACAGCTCTGTCACAGAACAAGTGCCCATTTTTATTTCCTTTCTGCTCTTGCATTGAGATTTCATCATGCAGTTGTCGTTCATTGTATTGGATATAGTTAGTCCCCGGAAAAGAGACTGACCTTTTCCTACAATTCTCACATTGCTCTTCTTCTGTCCCAGGGGTGGGCAAACCTTTTGGCCCGAGAGCCACATCTGGGAACAGAAGTTGTATGGCAGGCCATGAATGCTCATAAAATTGGGGTTGGGGTGAGGGCTCTGGGATACGGCCATAAATGAGGAGTTCGGGATGTGTGAGGGGGCTCTGGGCTGGGGCAGGAGAGTTGGGTGCAGACTAGGGGATGGGGATGGGGTTGAGGAGTTGGGGTGTAGGAGGGTACTCTGGGCTTGGACCTAGGATTTTGGAGGACAGGAGGGGGGTCTGGGCTGGGGCAGGGGGCTGGGACACAGGGGGTGACTCAAGGATGTACGCTTCAGGCGGCACTTACTTCAAGCATTTCCCAGAAGCAGCAGGTCCCTTCTCCAGCTCCTAGGTGGAGGTGTGTCCAGGTGGCTCTGCACACTGCCCTGTCCTCAGGAACTGCCCCTGCAGTTCCCATTAGCTGTGGCTCCTGGACAATGGGAGCTGTGTGGGCTGCACAGGGGGCGGCAGTAGCTTGCAGAGCAGAGTTCCCGGCTGCCCTACATGTAGGAGCTAGAGGGGGGCCATGCTGCTGGTTCTGGGAGTCATGTGGAGTGGCCCCTGACCCTGCTCCCTGGTTGAAGCACCAGACTGGGACAAACCTCAGACCCCACTCCCCAGCAAGAGCATGAGGGACAGATTAAAACTGGTGGGATGGTTGCAGTCCGTGGGCCGTAGTTTGCCCATCCCTGTTCTATTCCCCCGGGTAAACATAGCGCTGATCCCACCCCCGCCTCCGCCCGTACATGTTTACTATACATTAATCTCAACACTTTAAAAGAATTATATTCCAGCAGATCAAGGGACGTGATCATTCCCCTCTATTCGACATTGGTAAGGCCTCATCTGGACTACTGTCCAGTTTTGGGCCCCACATTACAAGAAGGATGTGGAAAAATTTGAAAGAGTCCAGCAGAGGGCAACAAAAATGATTAGGGGTCTGGAGAACAT
Source organism: Sternotherus odoratus (assembly GCA_032164245.1). NCBI lineage: Eukaryota > Metazoa > Chordata > Testudines > Kinosternidae > Sternotherus > Sternotherus odoratus. Next base: position 15,434,942 of record JAVMKO010000007.1, on the reverse strand, counting down.
GACTTATGTGGAGAGGCTGAGGGAACTGGGATTGTTTAGTCTGCAGAAGAGACGAATGAGGTGGGATTTGATAGCTGCTTTCAACTACCTGAAAGAGGGGTTCTAAAGAGGATGGATCTAGACTGTTCTCAGTAGTAGCAGATGACAGAACAAGGAGTGATGGTCTCAAGTTGAAGTTGGGAAGGTTTAGGTTGGATATTAGGAAAAACTTTTTCACTACAATGGTGGTGAAGCACGGGAATGGGTTACCTACGGAGGTGGTGGTATCTCCTTCCTTAGAGGTTTTTAAGGTCAGGCTTGGCAAAGCCTTGACTGGGATGATTTAGTTGGGGATTGGTCCTGCTTGGAGCAGGGGGTTGGACTAGATGACCTCCTGAGGTCCCTTCCAACCCTGAGATTCTATGATTCCATATGGATTAGCCACACAACCCCCATGGTCCCATTAAAGTGACCAGAGAAACCATCGTCTCCTTCCCCAACTAAAGAAAAATGTGTTCTCCTCACCAGAATGCAGAAGGCTGTGTTCTGTTGCCTACCAGCAAACTATGAAGTTCATTTACTGGCTATATTTAAACTTAGTTCCTGAAAAATATACTGAGCATATTTCCAGGATAACACCCTGCTTAAACTGCACACTGTAGATTGCAGGGGACCATTTAGACCTGGTAGGGAAGACTGGAGTCTCTTTCCCAGGACTTTTAAAAAAATATTCCTGCCTTTGGCACAAAATATGTCAAGAAAACTGCAACCCACCATAATAGTGCACGTCAAGAGGATAAACACCAGGGATTAAAAAATAGTGCTGGCACAGAAGGGAATTACATTGTCTCTCACTTTAATAACTCTATTGCAGTATTTTCACCAAGAGTGTCCCTCAGAGCTTTTCAAGCACAGCATAGTAGTGTAGATGGAAAGTTTTCCAAATGGTGACTACACATTAGTGCACTCACTAAGTGTAAAATGCTTGTCTCATTGAAAAGAGTGCAATTTTTACTAAGAGCTTCTAGAGATTTTAGCCTTAACAGAGCAATCATCGGAGCAATGACAATTTGCACTAGCTGAGGATCTGCTATAACTGGGTTCAAAAAATAATTTGATGAGTTCATGAGGGATAGGTCTATCAGGGACACAACCTCATACTCCGGGTGTCCCTGAACTTCCAAAACAGGGGACTGGACAATGGGATAGATCACTCAAAATTGCCCTGTTCTGTTCATTGCCTCTGAATCATCTGGCATTGGCCACTATCAGAAGGCAAGATATTGTGCAAGATGGACCTGTTGGCCTGGCCCAGCATGGCCGTTCTTATGCCCTTGAGTCCCCACTCAGGCAAAAAACTGAAGTCAATGGGAGTTTTGCCTGAGTGAGGACTGAAAAACTACTGCTGGCTTGTCTAAATGGTGAGATAATGCACTCTACGGGGATATGATTTCTAAAGCACACTAACGTGCTGCATGTTAATTGGTCCATATAGACAGTGCACTTTTATGTAGTGCTGTTTGAAATAGTACTACATTAAAGCACACTAGGGTGCAAGTGTGCACCAGCAGGGTCTACGTGGACCAATTAGTGTGCAATGTGATAGTGTGCTTTAGAAATCACGTCAGAGAGTGCATTACCCCACCCCATAGACCGCCCTGTGTAAGCACTTCAGGGGACTGTGACTTTCGTTTATGAAAGTCAAATCCTGATCTCATTGAACAGGACTCAATGGGAAATATTCTTATATAAATTAGGTTCCTGCATGAAGCTCCTGGATTCTTTTAGGATTTGGTTTAGTGCCCTTCATTTGATTTGCCATTTATCCAAATATTGAGTTTAGTCAGTAGAAGGAGAGTAAACACTATAATAAAACTGAAAAGGCATTTGAAGTGGTGTCAAGGTTCCCCGTGGTAATAGAACGCCAGTCGTGGGACGCTGTTGAGCACCTGCACAAAATGTCTACGAAGGGGGACAAAAAAAACAGAATCTTTTTACCATGCAAATGGTTTACATGTAGCTGTAACTTTTCGAGAAGACGTTACTCAAAGTATATGAAATCCCACTGTTTGCATTTGTGTGCTTCTGATGAATAGTAGGGGACCGGCTGACTCCCTGCGTTCATAGACATAATTAAGATCAAAGAGTTGCTATTGAAATCAATAGCCACCGCTAGAGTTCAAAAAGAAACAGTCGATGCATTCTTACATCATGTTGTGACATAACACAACATGGCGCACCAGGGGAGATTTCAGGAGAAAGTTCTGTAGTAAGTGTTCATTTGTTTATCGGCGGTAACTCTTTTATGCTTTAGAAAATCCCGATCATTTTTTTGCAGCCTCAGTTTTGCACTAAGGATTATGTATGCTGAACTGTATGTATTGTACACCGAGGGCTCTGTTGTGCTCGATTAGTAATAGACTGGATTGGGAGGTACAGACAAGACATGTGTAAGCCACACACCTCCTGGGTGTGCTGTTCTGTCCCCGCTAGTGGCACCCAGGCCACTTAGAGGTGAATGAGTCTGCTACAGCCTCAGCTAAGGGCCACATAGCTTTTAGCTCATGCAGCAGAGGTTATGCATTGAGCTCCAGAGGTCTCAGATTTGATCCCGCCCACTGATGACCAGGGACTGTCCGTGTTGCACATGCATTGACAGGAGTCGCTGGAGGCATTCGGGCTGGGTCAGCTCGATTTCCTCCAGGAATGCTGGGGAGCACAGGCTGCAGAGGTCCCTGCAACACCTTTCAAAGGGTGCACTACGTTCCCTTCCCTGTGCAGGATTGGCTTTGATGGAAAGCATGGGAAGAGGGCACAGCCCTGCCCCATGTCTCTTTTGTGCACTCTAGTGCTACCATCGGCACTAGATCCTCCCAGGCCTTATACTTGCTAGAAGTGCGAGGACTAAGAGTGATGGTCCCTGCATGGGAACTCCGGGTGTGCAGGGGAGTTACAAGCCACCCGCTGCACCCTGCTGAGGGGCCAGTAACACGCTTTGCCCTAAATCAGAATTAGTAATTAAACAGTGACGGCCTAGGTCTATTTACTGAGTGGTTATTAATTTAGAACCTAACAATGTGTATGAGAAGTTCTAATTATTCCCTCCGATGTGCATTCCCTTGCATACAATGACCCTGAATTTCATTTGCCACTGTGCTGCCTATTCATCCAACTTGGTTAGGTCCCTCTGAAACGCCACACAGTCTCGAATGTTGCATCATCTGCAGACACTGCCCCTTCACTGTGCTCCCCATTTTCCAGACCATTACTCAATATGCTAAATAAAGCGTCATGACATTCTGCCAGCTATGCTGAAAATTAACCATTCATTTCAGCTGGTTTTTCTCTCTCCGAATCCATTTCTGATCCTGGATAGAACTTCACCTCTCACCCCACCCCTCTATAGTTTCTCCATTAGCCTCTTGGGGGAAAACTTTGCCCAAGCCTTATATAAAGAGTCCAGATCAATTATATCAACTATATTTTATTGGCCTATTTTAAGAATGTGGCCTAATATAGTAGTAATATCAGAAACTACCCTTTCCTATTGACTTCAAAGGGGGCTCATGGTGGATACAGAGGTCCACCTGCACAGCTCTCTTTGCAGGACTGGGCCTCGGAGAGGTTTGATGTTTTATGAATCTGCAGATCCACCGGGTTTGACACTGGCGGGTCTGTCTTCTCACACCTTCCCCTGCTGACCAGTTCTCTTATCTCCTACATGTGGGAAAACCTGTAACTTCTCAACCCTTCATAAACATATGCAGAGAGACATAGTTGGGCCGGTTAATGGAAGTTTCTGTAATTAGCACTCCAGAATCTCAATGGCAAAAAAGGGCGTTAACATCCCTATCTTCAGTTACAGTGAAATGGATATCCCAGTAGCACAAAGGAAGCTCTTGCAACATATATGGCTTGATAACCCCATTGCAATCAGTGGAAAGACTCCTGACTTTAATGGGCTTTGGATCAGACCACATGAGGATTAGCTATTATTCTGTTGTATTTATACATTTATGATGACTAAAATACAAGTATTTGCTAGTTGACTTGTACAACATATTAAAAGCCATTAAGTTCAGCACCAAATCCAAACTTCCCCATGATTCGGGGGATCTGATCCGCGTTTTTTGTCCAAACATAGAATCTAATTAAAATGCTTCTCATTGTATTTCACCAACATATTGCAACGCGCCTAGCTTTTGGAAGGAACTGCCCTCTTCATCCTTATCTTAAATTTCCTCTTTACCTTTATTTGTCCTTTTTTCCCTCAAATGGCCAGGTTCTTATGCCTGATTGTAACACAATGGTCCAGCTAAGTGTAAGAAATGTATAGGCCTCCAATAATTAGTACCTGCCCTAAAAAGGTTAGTACTAATTAGCCCTAACAATCAGGGGTAAGTTATTTTAAAAGAATGAAGTCAGCATTCATGTTGATTTCCATGCTAATTAGTCATGCTGAAAAAAGTAGGTCATTTGATCAACACCAATTAGGACTATGCCATTATTTAGGCCTATTGCAATTAAATTTAACCCTTTCTTAGTTTTGCCTCTGTAAGAGTGACTTACCATCCTAAGGAGAGAGTGTTAACTTAAGTGTCTGAACTGGTGATTTTATTTTTCATTTTTCAACCAGAGCCTTTTTTAGATAATATAATTTTGCATTCTTTCCCTAAACAAATTGCACTGGTTTCCTTTAAAAAAACAAACAAAGCTTACCACTAAAATAGAGAAAGAGACTATATATCCATTTTCTAAAGAGACTCAGCCACATAAAACAAATTCTCATGGCATCAGAATCTGGCCCTATCCTGGAACCCGTATTTCCATATCCCAAAGAAGGGAAGGTTTCAAATTACAAATGCACTCGCTCATCTACTGCTGGTTCAGATTCCACGATAATGAGCCCATCCTATACTGCTCCATGGTTAAATACAATTGAATAGTATAGACAATAGCTGATCAGCTGGTACCTTAGCCAATAAGACTCCTTGCGAAAGCAGTAGTGCCTGATTGTGCAGTTAATGAAACACCTAAACAGTGGATTAACTCTAGCATTAGGATGTAGGCATAGCACCAAATCTTTGACCCTGTTAAATCTACTGTGCACCACTTCAGTGGCACAAAGCAGACTTCAAACCAGCTCAAGTGGCCATCTGAGGATTCCCCTTGTGTAGGGGAACTTTCAAGAGGTGTTGCCACTTTTATATCTAAACACCCAGCAAAGGAATATGGCTGAGGAAGAGTGGGAGTGGCTACAGTATCATTGCACTTCAGCAATTTCTAGGTACCAGGACAGCCTCTAGGAGGCTATTGCAAGTTAAATGTTTGTCCTGAGGTTCTTAACAAGGGTGAACCCGTCTACACCAGCTGCCAAGTGGTGTTTTACACAGTGTTCGTTAAAAGGCATACATTAATATGTTTTAAAATACCATTTATCTTCCCAGCATAGAAAAACCCACCCTCTCACAACGCAGCAGCACCATGCAAGCCTATTTATTATTTGTATCACAGCAAATGTATGTGTCATGGGACAAATCAACTCTGTCAAAAGAGCTCCTGACCCAAAGGATATATTATCTCAGTAGGTCTATACAGTGTAATTCAGAATGTGGAATGATATATGGCCACCATTGAAGAATAAATTGATTCAGTCCCAAATTACGCCTACTGTTTTCAATGGGTTATTGTATCTATGGATTGAGGGTATGATACAATTGCTGTTTTGCAGGGGGGAGTATCAGGGACCTCCTGCCCATGCACTGAGCTGTTTCTTCCATCTCGGTTGCACAGGAGGGCGTGGGTGTGCTGTTGTGTAGTGGGAGTGTGATAGGGCGCTGCTACAAAAGCCCTTAATCTCTTCCTGCCACCCCAGCACCGAGCAGGGGAAATGGATTGGGACTGGGTAAATAGCCAATGCTTGCCTGGAAACTGCCCACACCTGCCAGCCTCATTAGCAGGAGCTAAAAGGCTGTGAGAAAGTGGAAGAGGGAGGGGAGACCACCAGGAGGGGAAGGTCAGGCTCAGAGGGAAGAAGGAGCCTCCTAGTCTATTGCTGGTCAGGCTGGTGTGAGGCCAAGCTGTGTGGATAGCCTGTAGACAGGGGAAACTGGACACAAAATAAAGAGCACGGGTGTTACACCAGCTTGGAGCATCCCCAAGTCTTTAAGGAGCAGGGCCAAGTGGCCAAACCCAATGGGGCACGCTGTGCACCTCCCAGGGCACTGACCTGTCCCCTTTCCCCTCCCACGTCTGCTGTCCTTGCTAGGAGCCACGCCTCACCCCTCCATTGCAGGCTGGGCACTGTGCCCTCCCCATCCATCCATCCCTTCACAGAGTGGAGCATGAAGCCGGGCAGGAATATCTTCAGCCTATCCCCAGCAGCTGCCCTCATCCAGTAGTTTTGCTGACTGGGGACTTCTCTGACAAACTCAGAGCACCCCTGCCCATTCCCCCCAAACTTGGGGTCCCCCCATCCGCACAGGCCCCCAACTCAGCTCCCCACCCCTTCTGAAACACGCTTAACTCTCCATATGCTTTTAGTTAGACAACACTCCCCATAACAGCAACTGAAGCTTAGGAGCAACATCGCAAAATGGCAGCAATGTGTTGCTAATGAGCATCTACTGTATGAGAAAAAGAATATTAAAAGAATGAAACACACTTATCTGGGCTATATACTGGAAGAGTATAAAGGAAGGAGCAGGGTTGTCCATGGCGGTTCATGGGATATAAACAGGAGTAATGGACTAGAATTGAAAAAAGAATAATTCTGGCGGAATATGAAGAAAAGAGTTCAGAGTGTGGTCAGTGGGGTTGTGGGAACTCTGTGGCTCAAGTCCTCTAAAATCAGACTAGGTAGAAGGAAATGAAACGACAGACTTTATATGAGCTTGCATCATCCAGGTGGGTGCTGGGCGGTACAAGATGCACATTTCTGAGGGAAAATCTGGGACTGGGATTTTGCTGGTGTTGCTCTGTAGTGTAATTCATGGGTGGCTAGCTGGCTCTAGCTCTCATACAGTACAGCTGGGGGGAGGGGGTGTATTTACATGCTGGAGGCTTTGTGGGAGCAGACCAGGAGTGGTTGCGAAGTAGTGTAAAGTGCAACCCAGGTTGCAGATTCCATCCATCCAGACTATACCCTAGGGAATCTCACAAACTCATTCTTCAGTGAAATGGAATGAAGAAATTGCTTTGCATTGAAGTAAACAGAGTTCCACTGGTGTCAAACCGGTATAAGAACAAAGAAACAAGCTATTCCCTAGTTATCACATAGGATTGTTGATGAATTTCCATCAAAATAACTTTTCTTGCCTTTTCCATCTTTTCCAGTGGACTCCATTAAACTGTCTATTTCTGCTCAGCAACTTGATTTTACTATTAAGAATTCAAAAAGAGGAAGAACAAAGCAGGTATTTTGAGTGGTATGAGTTAGTGGTTTCTTTTGCTCATATCTGATTAGGATATTTTTAGTTCGCATTAATTCTTTCATGTTGAAAGCAAGGAAAAGCCTTTGTCATCCTCCTAGTATTCTGCATACTACAGCTTTCCCACTAGCTAAAAATTGTTAGTTTCGGGAAACAGGCTATTCCATGAAATTCCAAGGCCTGAAGAGTTGGATAAGTGATTAGCTTGAGCCATAATTGCATTGTGTATGACAAAAGTGTCCAGAACCCAAGAAACTTCCCGCGACAGGATCTATCAGGCCTTCAAAACCAGAGTTGTCCCACGGGTGCACTATGGAGTATCCCCTCCTTTGGCAGCTTCCAAAGACTAAAGTCTTCATAGAAAACATATCTGGTCTGGCAGTCTTTTTTGTCCAAAATTTCCTACAGTTGCTACCATTGATGGATGGTGGGATGCTAATATAAACAAGGCACTGGTGATATAATTTTTATAGTATGTCACATAGAACTCCTCTGAACAGTTTCAGACAGCACAAAGCTGAGTCTCATCAGCTCCAGCACACCCACCATTGCTGCCACTGTTGGATCTGAACTGGTGGTAGAAACAGTTAAACTGGGGGCACAACATAGTGTTGACACCATAGTAGACTAACTGAGGTGGTGAAGAGAAATGGGTAAGAGAATTCCAAGAAAATTTGGAAAAACATTGACAAGTCAGTTATAATTAAATAAGGTTCTTCTTAAAAGGATAATGAATCAAATTAATCCCTGATTAAATTCCACTGTCCTCATGAATTACACCAGGGATGAATTTGGTCTAATGTGTTAAGGGGTTTTGTTATCATTTGTAACATATGTATTAGTAACACACCATTGAGATTATATAAGCAAGCACAATTCAAGACAGAATTTGGCCCGGGGGAGGGGGGAAATAGAAGAACAAGGATTAACATAATTCTGTGCATATTTATAAACTGATGGGGAAATCACGCTGATACAGCGATTAAGATCCTAGATGCATCTTATCGGTAATGCAAATTGACCTAAACTATTGGTTTCTTTGATAATGAATAAACCATTAAACAGAAAGGGGATGGGGCAGAGGGAAGGAAAGTCAGATGGATGTTCTGTATCTTTCTTTATACAGTGTGAGATAAAAAGGAAATTGCTAAATTAGATGCAAAACCAGCAATAGCAGCAAGAACTCCTCTAGAGTGTCTGTTTTTCATCATGCATTTTCAGTGTGATACTGTTAGAAAAAAAAATTCTTAGCTCATGGACAGATTAGTTAATGAAAAGAAAATAATGCAGGACAGATATCTAGGTGTTAAAAATACTTTATACACTCTCTTGATAAAGAGCACAATTTCTTTGACTAAAATAAAAACACATTGCAGTAACACCTGGCCAAAATTAATCTGGACTCCATCACTACAGGAGTCATCAGATCTATTCCCAGCTCTCCTTACTGACTCAGTTTATGGCCGTAAGCAAGTCATTTTGCTTTTCTGTGTCTCAGTTACCTCATCTGTAAAATGAATATAATATAATTACAGTGCTTCACAGGGAGTTGGGAAGCTTAATTAATGTGTTAAGCTCTTTGAGATCTCTGGATGAAAGTGCAAAAAGTATTATTACAGAGTTTCACACTGCCACATACTATGTAGTGGAAAACTGGGTCATGCCAACCCACAGAGGCATTTCAAATGGATAAAATGGAAAACCTGCTTCCCCCTCTCTTATTTGTTAGCTTTCAATTTCATAAGGACAAAAGAAAGCCTAATATTTCACACCCATAGACAATTCCATTACAAGAGCAGCTTGCTCAAGGAACATTATGTTAAAATAGTTTTAAATGATAAAGGCTGGCACTTCATGACTTTTTTTTTCTTTTAGTGTATTAGTTTCCATGTAGGTAACTTTGACAGAAACAGCTAAAAATTGCAATATAAAATTGAAAAAAAGGACACAAACGCCTTTCAAATAAGCTTTTCGGTTTGAATCTATGACCTTCCTATTCACCTCCCAAACAAAGACATAGATAGAAAGGTATAGAATGTTGTACTTTCAAAGGTAATTGGATATCTCTAACTTCTGTTACCCTTTCATAGTATCTGTTGGATATAACTCTTGGATTTCACATTTTGGCTAGATGCCCAGAACTATATGTAAAGTGTTTGTCTGAAATATTGAAAAAGAACCTATACTTTAAATTTCATAACGTCTTTGCTGAGAAGTGGCCCATTCTTTTACAGACTGGGTTGTAATTTTTGTGCTTTTTTTATTTCCCCTCTTCTTTCTTAGTTTTATTGCATTTAAAATGAAAAACTTCAGATCACATGCTAATCAAGAGTAATACTAGCAAAAACAAGGAGATGTACCCAAGAAAAGGAAATTATAGCTTAGCAGGGCTTTGTATTAAGATGGCAAAATTTGGTTACAGTTTTGGGTCCAGATGTGACACCTTCCTGCCCTGGTCCCAGAATCTGGAAATATTTGATTGGGAGGTTAATATTTAGTACCAGCTGTGTTCAAATTATTCAAATGTGTACTGAATTTAATCAGCCAATAACATACCTACTGCTCGTACAGCACTTTGCATTGTGCTGTACAAACATTAATGAATTAATTTTCATCTCTGAGGTAAATTTTATTATATGTAAATGCTAGCATATTTAATTATTTTTAGACAACTACTTAAAGTGGCCAAGGCACCTTTGAAAAAAACAGATTAGAAGACAAGTGAGGAACAAATGGTGTATGTTTAAACATGTACACCAGATCAGAAACTGCCCAGAACCATTCACTGTAACAGAGCTGGAACAGACATTGGGTAGCATCAAGTGTGAAACAGCTGTGGGCTAGGACAACATATCTCCAGAATTTGTGAAAAACTACCATAGCCCCCATGCTCTGCTTTGGCTTGTGAAATTCTTCACCAGGGTCCTCAGTGAAAGTAGACTACTGAAGATATGGCACACCGTAAAATTCATTGGCCTCCTAAAGCCTGGAAGGGACCCAAGTCAAGCATCAAGTTATCTTCTCACATCATTATAGTTGGTGTGCTTCAAGCCACTGGAGCGGTTGGTCCTACAATGCATGTTACCCGACATGGAGAAAATTTTGAGCCCTGACCAAACTGGCTTTCACCAAGTCCATAGCACACGTGACCAAGTACTCACGTTGACCACATTTGTTGAAAACGGCTTCCAGAGAAACTTGAAAATAGACACTGGTTTCATTGACCTAACAGTGGCTTATGATACAGTATGGCATACTGGCCTGCTCATGAAGGTATCACAATCCTGCTACCTTGGGTCACAGGCATCGTTGAATTGTTCCTCCGCGATAGGAAGTTCAGACTCCATATGGGGGAGAAGACGAGTGCTTGGAGACATCAGAGCAATGGGTTACCCAAGAGGTCTATGCTTTCTCCAGCCCTGTTCAATCTTTACATCAATGACCTGTCAACAACAGTCACAAAAGTTCACTTACGCAGATGACATCTGTTGCAGTACCCAGGCCCGGACGTTTCACGAACTTGATGCCACCTTAAACTGGTACATGACAAAGTTAGCTGACTAATGTAAGACTTGGCACCTCCAGCCAAGTGTAATAAAAACAGTCTCCAGTTTGTTCTATCTTCATTACACCAGTGCAATCCGAGAACTGAATGTTTATCTGAATAGTCAGAAGGTGAAGCATGAAGTAGAATTGGTCTGTCTAGGTGTGACCCTTAGACTGCACATTGAATTACCATGCCCACTTGAAGAAGACAGCAGACATTCAACATTCTTCTTAGCGAACTGGAAGGTTCATCATGGGGTGCTCCTGCTCCTACTTTGCAGATGTCAGCTCTTACTACCTCGTATTTGGTGGAGAATTACTGCACACCAGTTTGGAGTCGATCATCACACACCAAACTGACAGATACGCAGTTACATGCTGCCATGCGTATCATCTCTGGCACCCTGCATCCAACTCCATTCCCATGGCTTCCAGTTCTGAGCAATATTGCTCCTTCTCCTATCAGACGAGAGGTTCACACTGGCAAGTTACAGGAAAAAGTACATGCCAACTCAGACCTGCAGCTGCTGCACGGCCATTTTAAACCACCAGCTGCATGTTTGCCATCACGTTGCCCATTATGGTCTCATCCGCCATGCCAAGATGTTAGAGCGGAAAAACTCTGGCAAGAGGACTGGATCTCTGTTATAAGCCCCAACCAGCCTCTCATCACCGACCCCACAATTTGCCCACCTGGTTTTAAAGTGCCGCGTCACCAATGGTCCCTGTTGAATAGGTTCCAGACCAGGCAATGTCTCTGTGCAGCCAACCAGTATCACTGGGGCCTTTGTGACAGCCCTTTGTGCAGCTGTGGTGCAACACAGACAATGACACACATTGTCGATGAATGCCTGCTGACTAGGGTTAGCCGTGGCCTAGAACTACATCACACCACTGAAGATACAATCGCTTGGCTAGACAACTATGCACAGGCTAAAAAAATTAATATTTGGATCATTAAAAGGCATCTTTACTGATGTCTACTATATTTAGTATATCGATGACTATTCCAAGACTGACTCCTCCAGTTAGCCACTAAATTTCCATTATTTATTTAAATTCTAGATATCTAGTTAGCTAGATACTATGAAGGGAATAGTAGTAGAGAAGTCTCCTTGCAAGCAAACACCCTTTTATTACTATTGCTTACTCATAATATATTCTGTTTGACCTGATCATTAGCAAAATGTATCAGCCTTTGCCAGAATTCCCAGGATCAACCGAGAAAGTGTCAAATCTCAGAAATTTCCCCTTGCCTGTCATCTCTCATTGGCTCATAACAAATTGCCTGGCTGATGGCCATTTACAATGAGAGAAATATCTACAGAAAACAGCTCATCCTATATTATAAAAGACAAGCGAACGGTGGGTGAAGCCATCATGCGCAATAGAGACGGGCCGGACGAACGGCATGCTGGGGATTGTAGTTCGGAGGCACAAAATGGCCGCCGTGCGTGCCTGCCTGAGCGATACTCACGGAGCTAGAGCACCCACAAGGAGCAGTTATACATATAAAGTTACCTGGGCTGTCGGGCGCATGACGAGGAGTTGAGGGGGGAGGGAGCTGAGCAGGGGGAGGGGGCTGGGCGAGGGGGGGGGGGTCGTTGCAGGGGGGAGGAGGCTGGGCGAGGGGGGGTCGTTGCAGGGTGGAGGGGGGGTCGTTGCAGGGGGGGGGTTGGGCGAGGGGGGGTATTGGGGGGGAGGGAGCTGGGCAGTGGGGGAGGGGCATGAGCCCTTACAGTTGGCCTGTGTACACGGGCTTTTACACTAGTCACTGATAAATGCCAAGTCATTTGTATAATTTTTTCCAGAAACTCATTCTTGCCCTAAAATGTCATTCCACATCAGAGTAAATACAACCTCAACTAAATTCATTTGTATAAATAATAAATTTAGTAGTCACAGGAATGAAGCACATGCCACATGCATACTGCTAATCAAACCCCAGAATCATACCCAAAAAACCCACTTTAGTCAAACAAAATTAAGTTGATCTTTTAAAGGATTCCTAAATACATACCCTGTGTCTAGACACTAAAATTTTAAACGGAAACCATGGAAACTACTGGAAAGAGACTTCCCTCAAATATGCCATAAAAGAAAAGCACATTTTCTTAGATAAAATTCCTAAAGCTGACAGGAAAACATGGGAGCAGATGTCTTTTCTTCTTGTGGGAATTGCATCACCATAAATTTAATGTAGCAGATTGTGAGAATTAGAGATGTCAAAAGATTCACTATGACCTCCTCCATCCCTAGGGCTGTGTTGGGCAGTGAATGTACTGAGCAAAGCATATTAGAAAGCATCATATCCAAGAACAATGGCAGGTAACATGATACAGATGCTTGGCTCATGTCCATGACCCTCTAAAGAGATCCTGTGGTGAGGAATGAAAACAGCAGCCTGACAAGCCATGAACATTCTCCCCTGTCCTCTCCTAGTCCGGGTTAAAAGTGCTCCAGAGAGATCTTCAGCCCTGTTTGAGCAACAAAGCCCAAGAGAGGCATAGCTGGATATTAACAACCAGACTCCGCTACCTGTTGCTACATGACACGCATCTTACTCCATGGTGAACCTCTGATTTCAATGGACTGTATTCTGACACTATCCCTAAGCAAGGAAATAAGAAGCCCCCTTTGATACTTAGCTACCCAGAATATGAATGCAGGGATACAGGAATGAGTGCAGCTATTGCTTGGTTACACTCTCCCTGGAGCAGAAAGTCGGGGAAGAGGTGATGTTTTTGGCTCCATCCCCCCAGTTCACTAGCCAGAGCAGCTGAGCCAACATGTGCGGAAGGATTAGTAGTTTATTTCTGGCAAAGGCCAACAGCATATTACTATCCCCATAAGAGCAAGCAATGTGATTGTGGCTCCAACACAATACAAACCTGTGGCTACTTGTGGGTTGGCATAGCTTACACCTGGCTCAGGGCTGTACATGAATTTGGAATTAAGTCCGGTGGTGCTCATTGTAAAGTTAAGGTCTCACTCACTATGAACAAGGGTGGCAAGTTCCAGTTTGAGATTCGTGGAAGAAAACATTGAGTATCTAGAGCTTTGTCCTTTTCTATAACCTGCGCTTGGGGTGACAAAGTTGTTGGACAAGCAGTCCAAACCACAACATTGCTTTGCTTTGCTTTGCTATTGTAAAGTACATTAAAGGAACTGCAAAACTGAAAAAAAAGGTGAGTTATAGTTCTATACCAAGTCCCAGCTCCCCAGGTTTGTGTAGCTCATATTGGTGCAGTACACCCCCTCATACTGCAGCACAACAGATTGTGCCAGGCTAAAGCACAGATGGAGTAATGCACAGAAGTGCCAGGAAGTGAGCATGTGGTGTGGCCATGATATTCTGTTGCTTAGGTGTCCCACTCATGGGCCAGGAGCTAGGCAAGAGACAATGGGTGGGAAGGACAGACAGAAACTGCAACTCTCACAGTGAAGAGACGGCCTGTAAAAAATGCTGGCCGATTTAGAAATTCCACCCGAACAACACTTTTTAGTTACTGTCTCAGTCCTGGTGAAGTTGACTTACAGACACGAGTCTCTGAACAATGCTTTGAGCTGTGCAGAGGGGCAGGAAGTTTGTACATAGAAAGGCATGCATATATGTCAGCCATGAGGGTTAGGGCAGAATCTCTACCACGTAGAAAAAGCTGACTGACACGAACCGTCGAATGTAAAATTTATGGTATTTTATTTAATTCAATTTGAAGTTGCAGGTGGAGGATGGAAGATGCTTGTATAAGGATCTATTCCTCCTAGCACAATTAAATTTAACAACGTAACCCCAGCCACATTAAAAGTTAGAAAGGAATTCATCCAACCAGCCATCTTCCCAGAGAAGACCGCAATCCCCTATAGTCCAGCTAGATGTTTTTTGCAACATGCCCAAAAGGCACAAACACAGGCTATTTTGGATCAAGTCACTCTTGCCGCTCAGATTTGCTTTTAGTTTGAAAATCAAAAGCAATACCTTCAGCAACAGCATGGGTGTCAAATCCAAGCGTGGAATTCCGATCCCACTGAAGCAAATGGGATCTTTGCCACTGATTTCATCAGAGCCAGGAGTTACCCGAGAAAAAGACACAGGTTCATTTGTGGGAAAGCAAAATATTTGTTGTCCTCACTTGACAAATTTCTTGATGAGAAAAAGTGTTATCTGTCATCAGAAATCATATCTTCCTGGGGAAAGGCAGAGTATAACTGGAGCTCTTTGGGAAGCTTCTCAGCACCGTCCAGTGGAACATCAGGCCTGACCCAACGCTCACTAAAGTCGACAAAAAGATTCCCATGGATTTCAATGGAAGTCAGATTAAGGCTCCACTGAGAGAATCCAACACTTATAGGAGGAGTTGCACCCAAAAAATTAACTGTATCAATCTGTTAACAAAAGAAGTGGAATCATCCCCAAAGTCAAGACAGCAACATCATTTTTACTGCAATATGTACAGTCCTGAATTTATTTGGCTTGTGAAGCTATAGCTTTGCCATTGTGCTGTAGTGACACATTCAACTGAAGGGCGGGGGGAAAGGGGTAAATCACAGTTATAAAAATATTGCCCTGTAAGTGATGGATCAAAGTCTTTTTTCACTAATCTGTGTGTATCAAAGCTTGCCTGATCTAGAACTGAGACAGACAGGAAAAATAAGCCTTCATTTCATGACAGATAGGTAATTTTTCCAGTCATTTTCAGAAAAAAATGTCATCCCTCTTAAAGCATCAGGAAACTAATTGACTTCAGGTGGACACTTCCCATGCTGCAATGCATCTGCTGAGAGATGGGACTCTTCTCACAGGTGGAATTCAAACCCGTGCAGAGGGACAGCACAAGAGATATGAATCCCTCAAGTCCCAAGGGCTAAAGTAGTGAATACTGCATAGGCCTTGCACTGGCTCTCTGTACTGCTATAATGAATTACATTCAAACTCCACAGCAAAGCAAAAAATTAATTCTGGTTAATAAAATCCCAGATAGTCACCATCCATAGGAAATATGGGGCGGGCGGTTGATTCACCAGCCACCCTGCGCTGGGGGGAAGGGGTGATGGTTCACTGGCTGCCCTGCACCCTGGTGGGTTTTTTTGTGTGTGTGCTTGGGGCGGCAGCAAAGTCAGAGCCAGCCCTGCGCGTTGTGCATATATTTTTTTGACATCCTGGTTAATCCACATCCTGGTTAATCCAATCCTGGATAATCGAGAGTCTACTGCAGGGGTCTCAAACATGCGGCCCGGGGGCCGCATGTGGCCCGCGAAGCCCTTCCCTGCGGCCCGCCAGGCTTCCTGTTCCCCTCCCCCCCCCATAGCAGTTTGCGGGAGGGAGGGGCCAGAAGCAGAGGCTTCTCTGCTGCCTGGCTCGGCCACGCGTGTTTCTAGCTCTGGACTTCCTATATTGCTCTTGCTTTGTTTGCCAAACAGCTGTTGGTGGTGCCTAGCGCTTTCCAGGAGGGAATGGGGAGCTGCGTGCTCAGAGGAGGAGGTGGGGTAGGGGTGGGACCTCTTGGAAGGGGTGGAGTGGGGGCAGAGCCGGGGCAGCGAGGGCAGGGTGTGTGTCAGTGGTGCGGCCCTCGGGCCAGTGCACTAGTCCTCATGCGGCCCTCATGGTCATTTGAGTTTGAGACCCCTGGTCTACTGTATTAACTTTCCCCGCCTCAGCAACTGAAAACTTTGCTGCTGCTAAACTGTGTGCCAGCTCCATGAAACACCAGCTTATCTGGCTTGCCTGAAAACTCTACAGGACTCCAGACCTTGCCTTGCAGGTAACAACCAGTGAATCCCAATTCCCAAGTTCCCCAGATCTGTCTCGGTGTAGTGTCCAATCCCTCTCATTGAGCACTCACAGAGGTTATGTTCATTGCCTCAAAAGAGACAGCATGAACATCAGCCTGTTAGGCATGCTGAGAATTCACTCTCTCATGTTTAAAAAAAACCCACCAGGGTGCAGGGCAGCCAGTGAACCATCACCCCTTCCCCCCAGCGCAGGGTGGCTGGTGAATCAACCGCCCGCCCCATATTTCCTATGGATGGTGACTATCTGGGATTTTATTAACCAGAATTAATTTTTTCCCTATCATCCTGAATAATCGAGAGTCTACTGTACAGTGGTTCACAGTTCTGCATACCCCAAGCACAATGTGATGCAGCGTCCTTTGCTGTAGCTACCAGCAGTCTGGCTTTGCTGTGGAGTTTTAATGTAATTTAAATGTAATAATGAGATGGTTTTGTAATCAAACAAGAATAAGTTTGCTAACGCAGAGCAGAGACTTAAGTGTTAATAGTTAAGAAGGAAAGAAACAGGTACAGTCCAACAAAACAAAACCCACTTTCAGCAAGATACAATCTTTGTCTGAGCGGATTTCTCACTTAAAGTCAGTTCACAGCTATTCTTGCCTCCCGAGCCAAGAGGGTCCAGCTTTCATGAATGTAGAAGGTGCTACTCCCCTAGGTGATGGATGATTCAAGTGTCACTATTACCCCAAAGCTCATTGTCTCTGTTTCAGGAGCCAAGAAGAACTCCTGGGGGTGCAGACTCCATGCCCTGTCACAATCATTAAGCGGCCATCTCTTCCACTTGCTAGCTTGATGGCTTTGTTCACCTTATATGTAAATATACTTTTCCTTGTCCTCTGTAAGCAAGCTGGTCAGACAAGTACATTTGTATTCCTTTGTCTAGGGAAACCTGGGCACTATGCACTGTCTGGCAAACCAATTTTTAAAAATATTTCCAGCATACACGTATAATGCTTTGTTTACGCACACACCATACAGAGATCAATGATTTTCAGGACCAGCCTGTTACCAGTTTTGCACATAATACTTTACATGACACCTTTTAGATACAGACTGTGCTAATAGTGTGTGTAGGGGGGAGGGGGCAATGAGTGTGTCAGCCCTGGGGAGAGTTATGGTATGGAGTGCCCTCTGCCAGTTGGGACTGAGTGGTTCCCAGGGTGTCACACCCCAAAAGAGCCAGTCAGAATGTTGGGTCATTGCAAAGAGTATGGCCACCAAAGTGATACAAAGCCAAGTTACATTCAGACAGACCCAACCACAGTATAGGGAATCCCCAGTTTGAAATAGCATAATGAAGTGCTGCATGTGATATACAGATATATTTTATCTATATAGCTATAACCTAGGTGTTAGCTATTGATTAGGAGGAAACTTCTCCTCACTTTTTATTTTATACTAGAAATTAGTCCCAGGTGCAGAGAGAGAATCTAAATCTTCAAAGTTCAAGAGCAATCCAATATAGGGATTGAATCAGCCCAATATAGATAAAATCTGCTGTGAAGTTTGAGTGTGTCCACATTGGCCCATGAATTCCAATCCAGAGTTTAGGATAGCTCTAGAGACATAGAATCATCTTTGCACAATCAGGTATCTGTTCACAAGGAATTGTATTTCTCTTTCATAGAATGTAAACCCAGTGAGTCCTTAGCTATTTGGGGTATAAACCAAAATGTATAAGAAATCAATGCAAAATTGAAACAAACACAGGGCCAGAACCACAACAGATGCAAAATCAGTGTAGCTCGATTGAAGTCAGGGCTAAATCAATTTGCACCAGATGAGGAGTTGACCAACATTGTGGCCGCATTTAACATGTTACCTGCATGAAGCTGACATGAACCATGTGAGGGGAGAAAGATTCAGTGGAACAAAACAGATTTTTCATGTATAGCTCCCTGCTACCAATCACTAGAAGGGGGGATGCTCAGGAACTCCTGCATCACTTCACAACAGGCTGGGGACACTGAAGTCTCATTAAAGGGGAATCAAGGGAAACGTACACTGGTGAAGACTGGCAATGCTTGTTTCACGTGCTCTGCTAACAGAAGTGGATTCAATAAGGAACCCCAGCTTGTCTCTCCATCTATTACCAACAACTGTTTCTCACCTTGCTACCCAGATCCAAACCCAAGACCCCTCAGTTGTTTCTAGTCAGGCTTGCCATTTTATTTGGAAAACTAGTGCCCCATTTTAACTACGTACGGATTCTTTTCTGTAATGGAGGGGAACTCATTGCTGACAGATAGAAAAGAGGCATTCTCTGTGTTGCAGGCTGAATTCTCCTGATACACAAATAAGTTGAGTATAAGAAGGAGCATCAGCCTTCTACTGGCCCGTGCTGTGCCCCATATGGTTCTCTGATGTGTATTAATCACATCTGAACATAATTTCCTGGTTTTGGTCCCAAATCAAGGGAGACCATTACAAGAATTCTGGGATTAATCAGTTCTTGGGACAGCAACACCACCACACACACACAAAGGAAAGTGGGCGTTCATTAGGAACCAGTCAACCAGTTGGATGAAAAGATATGTACAAATCCAGACTTCTGACAGAAGTCAAGCTAAATCTTTTCTAACTTTGTCCCAGCTTGGTTTTAATATCTCTGCATTGTCAAGCTAGGACCAGAATCAGAAGTGAAAGGGGGAAAAAAGCTTATTATTCTAGGTTTATTTCTGCCCCAACCAGAAGCAAAAGGTACCGGAACACTTACAACCCTGTATCTGTAAGATTTACTTCTATTTGCAGACTCAAGATTTTTCTGAAGTACTTAGTCACTGCTGGTGATTTGTGGTCATGAGGCTCTGACTTTAATTGGTGGAAAAAAAGGGATAAAATTTACCTCAATGAGCTCCCTTAGGGAACATCTGCACTACCCACCGGGTCCGTGGGTAGTGATCGATCAATCAGGGATCGATTTATCACGTCTTGTCTAGACACTATAAACCAATCTCTGATCCCTCTCCCCATCGACTCCGGAACTCCACCGCCACGAGAGGTGGACTCAGAGTTAACGGGGGAGCGGCAGCAGTTGACTCACCGCCATGAGGATGCCCAGCTAAGTTGACCTAAGATACGTCAACTTCAGTTACGCTATTCGTGTAGCTGAAATTGTGTATCTTAGGTCGAGTCCCCCACCCCTCACTCCCAGTGTAGACCTTGCCTTAGATTGCATACCTCCCAAAAAGTTCCATCTTTCGCAGGATGCTCCCACTTTGACCCCCAAAAACCCTCCCTGTCCTGGTTGAAGGCCAGGTTGCCCATTTGAGAGGCCCCCAAACTCAGTGGCATTGTGACAAGGTACTCAGGGTCACAGAATCACTCAGGTTTAGCCTACTCACCCTTCTGTTTCTGCAGAAGTGGACAGATCAGATTTGATTGGTGCTGTGTCCAGCTCTAGCCACTTGAAATGTTGGAAGGTATGAAATTGGGGTAAATAGAAAAGAAAATGAGCTACAGTAAAACCTCAGAGTTACAAGCACCAAAGCTCTGAACAGACCAGTCAGCCACACACCTCATTTGGAACCAGAAGAACACAATCAGGCAGCAGCAGAGACCAAAAAAACAAAAAAAAAGCTAATACATTTATATTTAACACAGTACTGGACTGTAAGGGAAAGCAGCATTTTTCTTCTGCATAGTAAAGTTTCAGAGCTGTATTAAGGCAATGTTCAGTTGTAAACTTTTGAAAGAACCACCATGATTTGTTCAGAATTACAAACATTTCAGAAAGGTGTTTGCAACTCTGAGGTTTCTACTGTATAGTCTTTAATTTTCCTTGTTTTCTGACAAGCTGATTTAAGACATGTTCTTGTCTGGGGAGTTTAAATACTTGTTTTTAGAAGTAGTTTATCTGATTTCTGGAGATATATATATATATATATTGTGGCAAATTTCCAGCACTATTATGGTGGGTCCCATGCTTTATCTTCTTGTGAGGGGTTCAGGGCACCATTTCCTGCCCCTGAACAAGGTATTAACTGTCCCACTAGTATCCTAGGGGAGGGGAGGGGGAGGGACCCAGGCCCACCCTCTACTCCGGGTCCCAGCCCAGGGGCCCTGAGAATAACGGTAAACCACCTGAATTAGCTATTCCTTTCCCTGGGCTACTTCCCTTTCCTACCCTTCAAGACTCTAGGTACTACCCTCCAACTCCTTTCCTCCTCCCCTGTCTGCCTGAAGCAGGGGGGTTTATTAGGTTCTTAACAGGGCCTTAATTGATTGCAGGTGTTCCAATCAACCTGCCACCAGCTTCCCTAGTCCACAGGGAGCCACGCCTCAATTAGCTCTGACTTTACATATCTCCCCACAAGCACTCTACCGTAGCTTCAGATAAACTTCTCATTTTGGAGGGGTGATTACCTAAAGAAAACCTCTGAACTGTTAGATCCACTGACAACATGTAATATAAGTTCAGAAAACTTTTCCAAGCCATGGTCAAGAGCAGTTTTTGTGACTTCAATTCTGCAAAATGAGAAATCGCAGCAATTGAATAAATAAAGGTCAACATAGCCCAAACCAGATTAAAACTCTGGGAGATATGAATCTTTAATGATTTCATCCTCCAGAAGCTCAGCTACAGGTCTTTTTTCAAATGCTTTTTCTCAGGATGATGACAGATGAGAGTCCAAGATCTTAGCATTTGTTATAGGCCGTAATCCTTATCTAAGATCTACACTACTGCACTGTCCAGAGGCAGCAGAAAATTACACAGAATATGGATGCTGCTTCAGATCCTGAGATACTGATATGTACCAGGGCATGAGTCTCCTGCATCCTCTGATTTACTTCCCAGGCATCTTTCGCAATCTGTTCGGAGGGTTGCCACTGCATGGCAAAGTTATTTTTTCTGGACTGCTTGTAGACAGTGAAAACTATGAGTCTGAGTTTCAGAGGCACTTTAAATCAGGACTTCCAAAACTCAGACATAAAAGCCATAGTGGGTCAGGACAATGGTCCATCTAGCCCAGTACCCTGTCTTCTTACAGTGGCTAGTGCCATGCACTTGAGTCAGTTTCTAGACAAAGGAAACACCAACTCTAAGCTTCACTTACTACTGCACAAGACACAAACAGGATTGGTCTTGAGGCTCTTTAGCTTCATTTTAGCCCATGTGCTTCCTGCTTCTGAGTGGGACTGGAAACAGAAGTGTCATAATACTGCGAGAAAGTCTCCTGTGCAGTTACCCTTGTGGCGAGAAACCAGAAGCATCTGACACAAAATCTTGCAAATACACCTCTACTTGTGAGATTTCCACTCTATTTAAGCAGACTCCGCTGTCTGTGACGGAGTGGATAAGATGCAAATATGTGAGAGTTTTGTATGCATACTTGCCTACCGTACCTCATAAGAGGTTTAATTAAATGTTTTCAAGATGCTTTGAGGTCCTTGAGTGAAGTGCAAAATAGTCTAAATTATTGCTACTTAGTCGAACCAAAGAAAAACGTAAGGTTTGACCATAATTAATGCAGCAGCAATAGTCGTGCTTGCAGAATTTGGCCCTAATTCTGCACTCCTTTACTTACAAAAAGTTCCACAACTTTAATTCCTTTCTCCCATTGGAAGCAATGGACCTATTTGCTAGCTAAAATTGCCCCAAGGTGGGCATGGGCAGCAGAATCAGGCCCTTACTATGTTGACTAATTTGATCCGCTGTATGATAACCTGAGAGTAAAAGATCTAGTCCCTGAACATAGTATTGGGATGGGGAAGTACTTTTGTTTTGCTCTTGATATACATTACTTGCTTCCAGGTTTCTTCCTGTATACTGACATGCCTGCCTCTTTGCATTTCGGCACCAGGAATGATGAGTATAATGCAGTATAGGTCATGGTATGTGCAGTAATATCTGCATCCATGCAACTTGCCACTTAAAAACACAGATAACAAGTTAATAATATCCTTCAAGATATATCAGTGTCTCAGACCTCCTCATCTTGGAGACCACCATTAAATTGTTTATTTCCTATGCAGATCTCAGCATTTTGGCAGATGGTTTATGAGAGCTGTAAAAAGGACACAAAATTGAGAAATATCCTAATATTGAGACTAAATATAGTTGTCAAGAGCCTATGGCTTCTGTACATCCATTAAAAGAGAGTGCTCTCTGAAGGCAATTGTTAGAGTTAAAAGAAAATAAATCTTCATTGTAATAATCATAAAAAAGCAATTGTGCACTCATGTTCAATGGGCTCTGGGTACCCAGGTGCTAATAACACTAGTGTGCTAAGAGACACAAACTTATATTGATACAGGCATATTTGCTTCAGCATCAAAGAAGATGTGCCCTCAAACTCAATATTCAGTTTACTGATTTGCCCCACTGTTGAGAGGTTAGGATGATTTTTGATGCAGTATATGAAACTAGAAAGACACAGTCCATATTCATGCATCTTATCAACTTAATCCTATCATCTTTGTTGAGAGGGTACCTGCCAAGAGACCCAACACTCCAGCTGAAGAAGTTGCTTCCCCCTTTAAAGACGGGATCTTTCTAATCAAGGACAAGCTGTTTAATTAGGGTGAAATTCATTCGTAGCGTGGAGAAACTCCTGGTGTCCCATGTAGGGCCTAAAAATTGATTTTCTTGGTGGAACAGCTACAAAAAGGCAACTGTACACTCTTATCTCCCAGAGAAGTGCCTACACATAGGACCCACATAAGAATGGCCATAGTGGGTCAGACCAATGGTCCATCTAGCCAAGTATCCGATCTTCTGACAATTGCCAGTGCCAGATGCTTCAGGGCAATTATCAAGTGATCCATCCTCTGTCATCCAGTTCCCGCTTCCAGCAATCAAAGATTTAGGGACACGATAGCATGGGGTTGTACTCCTGACAATCTAGGCTAATAACCATTGATGGACCTATTCTCCATGAACTTCTCTCGTTCTTTTTTAAAAAATTCCAGTTATATTTCCGGCCTTCAGAACATCCCAATAGCAATGAGTTCCGGAGGTTATCTGAACATTATTTGAAGAAGTACTTCCTTTTGTTTGTTTTAAACTGGATGGCTATGGTTTTATTGGGTGACTGATGATTCTTGTGTTATGTAAATCAGGAAACAGTTTACTATTCACTGTCTCCACTCCATTCATGGTTTTATAGAATACCATCATATCCCCCTTTCTGTCATCACTTTTCTAAAGCGGCACAATCCCAGTCTTTTTAATCTTTCCTCATATGAAAGCCATTCCATACCGCTAATCATTTTTGTTGCTCTTCTCTGTACCTTTTCCTATTCTTATATCTCTCGGTTTTGAGAGGGGGCAGTCAGAACTGCACACAGTGCCCAAGATGGTTGTGTACCAGGGATGTACAGTGGCATTATGATATTTTCTGTTTTATGATCTATTCATTTCCTAATAGACTGATGCAGAAGGCCACAATGAGAGCAGGCTGGGCAGGGACTGTAAATCAATGTTTATTCCACACCTTGCAACTGGCAAAGGGGGCAAAAAAAAACTATTTCAACACATGGAGAGTAGCCCTACAACCTGGCCCTAGTTTTGGAGGAGGAACAGGGAGTGGAAAGATAGGAGTGATTTCATCTCTCTAAATGAGACCACATTCCATCCAGCCTATCAAGCCTTCTACATCTAGACTGAATTTCACCCAAAGTGGAGCATATCACCAAGCATCTGTTCCAACAAACACATCAACTTGGAGTAGACTGAAGTAATGTTACACTGAGCCCTTATTCTAAGCTGGATTCTGCACTCATTAAAGTCAATGGGATTTTTTGAACCTATTTTATTGAACAGAAGTGAGACGGTGATGATAGAAGCATTCCGAAATCTACTTAAACACAAGGTGATCCCTAAACAAAATTAGAGCTAAAAACAAACTGACAAGCTTCCACACAGCTTAGACTTCAGCTTGAGCTCCTTTGTTTATGAGGGACCATGCCCTGGTATAGACACTTTCAGACATACAGTGACAAAGTAGCTGAATAATACATTGCATGTAAACATCATTAAAGGGACCTTAACTGGATCTAACGGTACAGGACGAGAATGATATTAAGTCAGCAATGTGAAAACCACAAAATCAATTTAGCATGATTTTATTAGAGTTTTGTTAGTTTGGTTTTGAGTGGGTTATAAACCAAGCAAACAAAAACTAATAATTTTGATAACAATAATGTTTGTCATTAAAGAAGCAGTCAGTGGATTCGCTTGTGGATATCTGCTAGGATTGCAAAGCAAATATGGTGTGTGTTCTGACGAATGGAAACTCGGACCCTTGTGCTATGTTTTGGGATGTTTGATACTGCTATCATATAACAGAGGATATTTTAGTGCAAACATGAAGGGTATGAACTATTAAAGACACAATCCTGTAAGGTGAATAAGTGAACTGCAAAAGAAATTGAGGGTGCATAGCACACAGAAGGAGACACTTCATTCTTGAAGTCTGAACTTCAAACCTTTGGGGAACTGGTTTATCTGGATAAGCACCCAGGTTTATCTCTTGGCTTTAACCACTAGGATCCATATCTGTGGTAGTCCTGGTTGTTTATATTTCTATGCAAATTGTAAGAAAGATCAAGGAAATCTTAACTTTCTAATAACTGGCCTGCTTTCACTAGCTATAGTAATATAGACTGGCTAAAGCATGGACCATTGATCAAATGCAGGAAGATGTAGGATGGCCAAGGAGCCCAGCCACAAAGGGAAAAGGGGGACTAGTAGTCACCCAAACTACAACTCCCATGAGGTAATGGGCCTCTAAGGAAATGCAATTTAATGTTGAAATGCCGCAAGACATTTTGGGTGAGTTCAACGCAAACTGAACCAAACAATTTTTATTATAATTTTTTTTCTGTGAAGAATTTCAACTTTCATCCCTACTTGGGACAAAAACAATTGTTGAAATATCAGAATTTTCCACGGGACAGCAGTTCTGGTTTTCGCTCAGCTCTGGCAATAATGCAGTTTACAGTTGCCTTCGCATGAAATAATGGGATATGACCTGTTGATTATGGGGCATAGGATGCAACATTAATCCCCTTGACATGAGTAACTGTTATTTTTTAGACCAACATGAAATGTTATACATTGCAAGTACAGTAGTACTTTCCATGGGGTATGCCTCTATACCGAACACATTAGCAGCTGCAGTCTGGGCCACTTTATGCAAGCTGTGAGGCAAGTAGTCCAGGTGTCCCTGAATTGAGAAAAGTTTGAGTGCTCTTCAATTGATTATATAATCTATGTTATCCTGGAATAAAAAAATTGTTGGCCCCCAAGCAATGCCCTTAGATTTGTATTGATTGTTGCAGTATTACATAAAATTCTTATTCAAAATGATTTTGAAAGATTAGGGAAAGTTTCTAGCTGCCAGAATTGGCCTGACTATATATTTAACTTTATTGCAGAAAGGCACCTTAGCCATAACAGAGTGCTTTAAAAACAAAAATAATAGCAAAACATTCTTTCAGGAAAGGACTATGTGAACAGCTAACTTTCCTCACCTGCTCTGTGCCAAGGACAGAGTCAAGACTACACTCTTACTTCCTGGGCCTTGACTTTATTAACAAACAAAGGAAGAAAGGAGAACATCAAGTCCAATCCAACCTATTTTCAATCAGGTTTGGCTGCTCCTGGGGCTCTTCAGCTCACTCACTCCTTTCTCAGCCTCAAACCCAACCTGCCTCTGTCATGGCAACTCAGCGATGAAGTCTCTCTCCTCCCTTTTTTATTCCCTACAGAACAGGGCGATTTCAGAGACACTGTCCCCAAGTCACAGTTAAACCTATTCCTGGCTTGGCCCAACGCAGGTTGTCTAGTACCTCACTAGGGTACAATACTCCATAATAGAATAACTATGAACATGATAGTTGATATAGTCCCATTGTTTTCCCCGATGTCACAAAAAATAGCCATTCCGGCAACATCTGTATGATAAGAAGCAAATAAATTGATAAAGTTACTTATGGCACTAACACCAGAGAAGTGATAACAACAGATTTCAGATTATTTGAAGATTGTTTGCTGAGCAAACAGCTGGCAATCATAAATAACATGCCCACTGTTGTTTTGCTATTTATGTTGGCTGAAATATAAAAAGTAGCACACCCTTCATTTTGGAGGTAAACAGCATATAACAAATTGGATCACTTGTTGAAAGCATGCTTGTGCCAGTGCTAGGCATAGGTAGATACAGAGTATGCAAATGTTGTTATCCCACTCCTAACACTTGTGGGAGTTAACAGAGAGAGCAAGGATGGGGCCTAAAGGCCCAAGCAGAATTATGAGGCAAGCCAAGGAACGCTAACAAAACAAAAAACTTCCTTTAGCTAGTTGGTGGAGACAAAAGGGGAACTCTAAGCAGCTAAAGGGTTAGCTAGATTTAGCCTGCCATGGGCTTTTCTTCCTTCTCTCTCTGTCATTGCAGTTGTTCCTTGTTTCGAGCAGTGAATGAACGCTCAAACCTGATATTTAAGCTCTCTGTAGAGAAATGTTTAGGCTAAGGAATATTTTTGCTGCCACTAGAGGAGTAGACCCATTCCACCAAGTTACCCAAATGATCTATTAGTCATGAAAGAGAAATAATGCTGTAACTGGTTGAAGACCAATGCCTCTGAAATGATGCATCTCAGAAAACTGAAATTGTTGTGTCAGAACAGGATCTGATTTATAAACTCATTATAATTTTCACGAATTACAATTACACAAACACCTTCACTCTTCCCTGCAATGTGTACAAGAAATCAATCAACATTTAAATAGCTAAGAGATTGCTGAAGGAGGGCCAAGCTATACATGTGAGAGATGTGCATTTGCATCAATACATACATGTATGATAAGGTACATTTGATTTTTCTCCTCAACTTTCTAACCCTCCATATATTTTTCCTTTTAATGTTTACCCTTTTATGAATAGCCCCTATCACAAGAGTCATGGGTCTTGCTTGGGGTTTCTAGATGCTACTATAACACAGCCTCTTGCTATCACCAAAATCACACACACACACACACACACACACACACACACACAAAAGGAATTTTCCAACTTGCCTACAACTTTGCCAGAATTTTCCCTCCTGGGCTCCGAATGGAATCCAATCAGCATGACATTTAATCTTCTTCCACTATAGATGATAGACATAAAACCAGAGATCAGATTAATTTGGTCACAAATAGCTGCCTAAGGGAAAATAAAAACCATGAAAGATATAAATGTATGTTGTATTAATTTAATTAATACATTTCCTTTAGTTTATGTTGCTGTTAAATCCAATACATTGGCCTAATGTGTCTTTGCAAAGTGACAGAGCATGTGTCCACATAGACTAATGAGTTAACTCTAGCTGGCTGTAACTGTGTCCTATACACCTATAGGGAACCTAAGTGGGTTCTTACAACCAAGTGAACAACTAACCTATTATTTTCTATTAATGTTTTTTTAGTAACAGTAGAATAGATGACAATGTATTGGGGTTTGCTTTGGAGTTGGTCTTAAGAAAAGACAAAGACTAAGGGCTCATCTAGTGGGAGAGTTAGTGCATGTCCAGCTGAAGTGTAGATCAAAGTGCACTAGGGAAATTTTAGCACATGGCAGCAGGGTACACAGAACCAGTTAGTAGATGTACACACCACCTTGTTGTATGCTAATTCTGTCTAGACAAACCCTAAGAAAAGTAATTTCCTGTATGTTTTATTTGCTCCAATACACACATTATACAGTACTGCCAATGCACATCACAACTTTTAGTGCAAAGTGACAAGAAAGGGAAAATTAACTGCCTCCTTTGTCTTTTTACAGTATGTTTTCTTTAGCTGTAGACTTGAACCATCTACCTATGGCTATACTGCTCCACAGCTTGGACTACCAGATGTCAATATCAGGGTTCACCAAGAGCTGCTCTAAATTCCCTGTGTGGACACAAACTAAAGGGTGGTTCCTAGTTCAAATTAAGGTAGTCTCTTTGAAGAGGATTACATTAATGCAACCTAAGAAACTTTTAGTTTGTGCCCAGTGTCCACATGGGGGAGTGTGCATTGCTAGTCACACCCCCATAGGCCAAATTGTGAGGCGGTGGGTATAAGCCCTATAAAAGCTCTTTGCTCTGTATAGCTGTAGGTTTGAGTGCAGATAAGCCACATACTCTTTCAGTCTCAAAATTAAATCCATCAGACAAGTCCAGTAGTTCAATCAATGCTTTTTTGACTGAAGCCTCTTGGGTCCCTTTTTCCTTTTTCTTGGAAGCTATTATGCTTGTACAATATTATTTTTTCCTCGATCTGTTCTGCAGGTCAACTATTTTTCTTTTCAGTTCATACAACTGTTTAAGATTTTTACTCGGTGCTTCTGTATAGTCCCTGCCTCCCAATCTTGCAGAGCAGAAATTCTATTTTCAGGTTTCTATTACCCTCAATATGACTATTCCAAAAGTGGATTTTGTTTCTAGGGTTTAAGTTTTGCTACATATTGAGATAATCAGCATGTGCTTCTCTGTCATTTATTCACACTCTTCTGTCATTCTTAGATAGGTTCTCGAGTTGTAAATAAATAATTGAAAAGGCTTTAATGACTTAAAACCTATGTAGCTACAAATGGAAACTCAGACCAGGTTTTACAAAAGATGCAAGTCTGTTGAGTGTACCCAAGACTAGTTTTGAGTGAACTGCATTGGATTTACAATATTTTACAGTGAAGTCATGCACCATTTCTATGCAAAAGCCCATGAAAAAATGATGGTTTTCCCCGAGAAGTTAGGTAAATTCTAATTCAAAACACAGAAAACCTCAAGATATGTGAATGCAAACTTGCAGGGATCAAGACTGAAAGAAATGTTTGCATGAACCCCTCTGCAGTGAAACGGCTAAGTTTCAAACAGCTACAGTTGCATTGTCTTGTGCTCCTGTTAAGGAAGAGGAGAAAGAGTGGTTTTAAGTTGGAGAACGGTGATTAATCCTACGGGCCAGGGTTCCCATCTGGAAAAGTCTTATGGGGAGCAGATTTTCAGCTAGTATAAGCTATCAATGGAGCTATGACCATTTACATGAGCTAAGGATCTTCCCAAAAGAATTTAAATAAAGAAAAATATCCCTGCTATTGAATTCCATAGGACGGTTTAACACACATAAGGGTATTACTGTCTATTTAATGCTCTGGGTTAAGAGAAATTCCTGTAGAACCTATATAATAGTATTATTTAATTTCTGTAGAACCTTGTAGTATTATTTAATAGGGATAACACCACCTTGTATAAAAGTCTTTAAGAAACTTAGTCATGACTGAGGACCCTATTGTGTAACAGAAAAATAACTAAGACAGTCCAAGAGCTTATAATATAGGTGTCAGAAAGGGCCCAGCAAGACAAGTGGGACTATGGTTAAAGAATAGGCCTATACAATTGTTTTACTTTTAATTTAAACCCACTCTGTGCTGTGTTTGATTTAAAGTGAATGTTAAGTCCAGTTATTGTGGCAAGCTGCTGAGTATTATACATTAAAAAGGAACAAACCAATTTTAAGGTCTCTCTGAATGCAATGTCCAGCCTTCTCCTGGATCAGAGCGCAGTTTTGGGAAAAATCAGGACTGGGAGTATGTTGGGATCACCTCTGCATAAGGTAACTGGGTGAAAGACTAGAGTGGGGAAGTTGTGTAGTAGACAGGCTTCTGGGGTCAGAGCAGTGAACTGCTCTGCTATGCAGCCCTGACATTCAAGATACTGCATGCTGGCTAAAAGTGTCCAGACAAGAGAACCACAACAGTAGGGCATCTTGAGGCACTTGGGGTTACAAGACAGGCGGCGACACAACTGTGGTCATGTCTGGATTACATGCAAGACCATGACGTGCTCATTTCAAATATCACCACACAAATCCTGAAGTTCAAACAAACTTATGATCTGCTGCACTTTTATTATTGAAAATAAAGAATCATGAAACCGAAACAGTCATCGACACTGAAGGAATGAATGAAAAAAAAAAAAAGTCTGAACAAATGATCTGTCTCCCTACTCATTCTGAGATTTTGCCACTCATTTGGGCCTGCACAGGTTGAGAAGTATATCTGTCCATGCCAAATTTACTCATTCAATAAAAATTGGTGGTGATTTTTCTTCCCTTGAACACAAAGCATGTTGTGCCTCGGAGTCATGGGAACAGAATAAGGCTCTAGCTGTGGTATGAAAATAGTGGGCACAAAAGTTAAATGTAAAGACAGGACACAACTAGATGCTTCTTCTAAATCTTATAGAAAACATAATCCTGCCATGTTATCAGCTGCTTTCCAGAGGTCAGCATAAGAGAGTTCCAAAGCTTTCAAGACACAGACCTCAGTTCTCCCTTTAGCAACTTTTAATTCCATTGATACAAGAAATGCTCCCATACAAACAGGCAAGTGTCAGCCCAACTCATTGCCACACAGGGAATGAGAACAATACAAAAAAGGAGCATGCAAAGGGCTTTGATGTCAGTAAGATTTGTATTAGATTTATCACAGTTTTGGCTCCATTAGGATTTCCCCTGACTTCAAACCCCCACAAGTTATTTAAGATTGAGCTTTGTTCAGGCCTCAATTTAAGGTAAAAATTTTCATTTTCACTGATGTGAAGTATGAATGGTAGACAGGGGTCACTGATTAATGCAGAATTCTTATTTTAGTCTTCACAAAACATTCAGTGCAGATGGTGTTGTCATTCATGCTTCTACTCGTAGTTGAAGGTCGTTGGCACTTCTTTTGTAAGTAATGTTTGTCAAATGGTAACACTTAGCTGAAAAAGATTTGCTACCCTGTCAACTTGATACCGGGGGCCATTTTTTGCTGTGTTATGCTGATGTGAACCCAGCAGAATGCTGATGGTTCCAATGAGCTGCCCAGACATTTTGTTTCCATGGAGTTCTGTTTTCACACTGATTTAATAGAGAATTTGGTTCAAACACAAGGAGAATTGTGTATTTTTTTATTTTAAAGTGATAAAACAAATTTATTAAAAAGACAACTTGATTTATAAATATGATTTATAAAAAACAAGCATTCAGTTAAAAAATACATGCAAGTATCTGACTTCTTCATAGGGCTCTAATTTTCAAAACAATTGTCCACTAGTTCCCACCATCTCTTTTCTTAACATCAAGTAACTCAGACAAAAGTTAGGTTGCAGATATGGAAATAATTAATATTTAAGGGCTATGACAATTGGGAGACTGGAGTCAAAACTGAGGTTTTTGTTCAGTGGTCCAATAGCATAAGATTATCTGGTTCATCATATCAATAGTCCTTGTAAGCTATTTAATAATGAGTCTACATATGTAATTCCCATGATGCTACTGGAATTCTTTGGGGGGTGGGGGGAATCACATTCCTTTGTATGTATAATCAGTGATCTATTCATGGTGCATACCTTGGTTTTTCAACTTTAAATTATGAATTCCCCCTCCCCCATTATTTACAAGGCTATTTTCCACTTAGCATGGCCACATACACACTCCATGGATGCACTCAAGACATAGAGACAACCAGAATAGATAGCATAATATACAAGACTCTAGTCTTTTTAATTTACAGACAAGGCTTCACTCTGTCCTCTAGCTAAATCATTCTTCTGTCCGGTCCATGTAATCCAAGTGATTCCATCTCCTAGATATCTAGGCGTGGTATCTGCTTTCTCAAATCCACAGCCATGCAAATTAAGTACAGAGGCTTAGGCCATGAAGAATCAGTATTCCATTGATACTAAGAAATGCTCCCGTACAAACAGGCGAGTGCCAGCACAACTCATTGCCACACAGGGAATGAGAACAATACAAAAAAGAAGCATGCAAAGGACTTTGATGTCGGTAAGATTTGTATTAGATTTATCGCAGTTTTGGCTCCATTAGGATTTCCCCTAACTAAAAAACCCCACAAGGCTTCACTCTGCATCCGACGAAGTGGGTACTAGCCCACGAAAGCTTATGCTTCAATACTTTTGTTAGTCTTTAAGGTGCCACAGGACTCTTTGTTGCTTAGGCCATGAAGACATTCCTGAGTCATTCTCTGCTGCTGTAAGTGAACACAGCTCCGCTGAATTCAATTGAACTGTGGCCATTTACACAAGCAGAAATAAGGGATACTATCTTTTGTCACATCTGTTCGAACAGAGGTGGGCAAGTACAAGAGTTTCAATACAAGAGTAAAATTCTTACAAACTTGGTCCCATTTATATTTGCTCCCTCTTCTATGCTTCCTTCCATTCAGTATTGGAGTTTATTCTCTGGAAGTGCATTTTAAACTCCCTCTACAAACATTCATATTGGATACTTGACTTTAAGAGTTACGTTCGCCCGGTAACAAGCATTCACTGTGACTGAGGTGAGGAACCATACAGCTCAAATACTGAATATTTGCAAGTTCAACAGTCTGCTATCAAAAGGGCTGTAAACCAGTGCTGTCAGAAAGCCTGTCCTTCCACTGGGACAAATTTTAAATTTAAAAAAATTTGAGCTAGAATTTGGGTTTTGGAACTGAACGTCCAATTACAATGTTGTAAATCAGCAGTAGCTCAACTAAAGTAACGGACAGTGGACTCAGATCCCACAGGACCAAAATCTGTCCACTCCCCTTCATTCAATTCAGGTTGTATCAGTGTAAGTAAGAACAGAAATAGGCCCCAACTCTCCAAGGAAGCACACACTCTCCCAGCCCCTCAGTGAAAATACATAGGACAGTCTCCCTTATTAAATCTGTCTTATTTTAAATGACTAGGACTTGGGTTTTTTAAATAAAAAGTTATAAATGCTTTCCAGAACCTGCCATGACATGTCTTTCCAATTGATTACTTGAGAAAGTGCAAGAGGCAACAGGGAAGTGGGAACATCTGAACTCAGATCTTTACTCTTTTAGGTTTATTGGTCTCCGTAATGGTGTTTTTTATTGAATTGCTATCAAAGACGAGTTTCCAAGAAGAGAACATAAAAATTGCTACTTTTATGGGAAATAAAATTGTCCGGCCGAATAAAGACATATCCTGAAGGGGAGGGCAACCTTTACTATGCATTTCTTAAAACTTAAGTGTCTTCTGCACTAGACATTTCTGGCTGGGAGAATGAGTGGGAACAAGCAGAAATTTTAAAAAGCTATCAACAAATCTGAGTCAGAATAGGCAGATTGATTCATAAATGGGGTCTCTCGGTTAGCTCAATGATAATTTAAATACAGAATGTTGTAATACCCATGTAATCTCATGGATATACCAGTCAAACCTGTGTATGCCAGAGCTCTCTGATTTTCAATTAAATTTATACTAGGGGTTTCTATTTGCTTTCAATACTTAGACATTCCATTAAAAAGCAGCACATATTCTTTACTTTAAGGGCCTACTGTATTCTAAAGTTATAGTTTACAGATACACTATTCTGGAAACCTGCCTTTACCCAATTAGCAAGCTGGTTTAGAGATCCAAGGATCTCAGATCCCACACAAACTTTTTTTGTTCAGTTAGAGTGGTTAGCTTTCTTTGTCTCCCAATCCTCTCATTCAGAGATGTTCATGGTACCCATTGGGTTAGTCTGATTTACTGTTAGAGTAATAGGATTGATACAGTCCTGGTTTGGGAGCCTTGACTAGCTCAACCTGTAGCAGTTCACACTTTCAACTCTGGAGGTCCACTGTTCAGTTTCTGATGTGTTGGCCAAGAGAACAGGCATTGCATCTGCACTTCCTGGTTCTGCTGAGATCCGTGGAAATGCCAGGATATCACATGAAAGGTGGGTCTTGTGACTACACTGTGTTTTAAAATACCTTTCCCATGTGATGGGAGATAATTAAGATCTCCTGGACCTTCTAAGGTTAACTGAGTAGAAACTAGTCCTGGCTGGAAAAATTTCTGTGAAGTACAGCAGTGCCCCATTTATCCCATCTAATTGGGACCAAGGCCGGATCAGATAATCCAGCAAAGATTTTCTGTTATTTTAAGATGCAGAGTTGCTTTTAAACTAGCTGACCCCTCTGGAAAAACATTAACACCTGCCCCCCCTATTTATTTACAGTGCACAAGAAATATTATTTCTGGTAAAGAGTACCAGGTTTTAAAAATAAAGTGATTCTTTTAAGCTGCAACAGTAGCAATCCTTCACTATTTTTGAGTTGCATTGAGTTTATCATTTCTACATTTTAAAAAACTGCTACTGT
Source organism: Sternotherus odoratus (assembly GCA_032164245.1). Lineage (NCBI taxonomy): Eukaryota > Metazoa > Chordata > Testudines > Kinosternidae > Sternotherus > Sternotherus odoratus. Next base: position 15,400,066 of record JAVMKO010000007.1, on the reverse strand, counting down.
GTTCTTTACTAGAAGGAACAGCTCACATACAGTGTAAATAAAGAAGGGAGAGATATTTTAATACTTTGTAATGATCCTGTGCGTGCAGTGATTGTTCGATTAATATGGAGAGCCAGATAATCTCATTCTACTGTGTTTTTTCACTGAATTTGCTGATTTGTTAAAATCTAAATATTGCAGGGACACTTCCATTTAAAAAGAGGCATCAGCAGAACCATATGGAACTTGGCCTAGTTTCTGCCAACTCACCTGCCCAGCAGCCTGAGTTTACGGATCCTTGGCAATCTAGTTTTCACAGTTCAAGGGCAGCCCACCCGGTAGACTCCCTCGCAGTCAAGAATCCCGGACTTTCCAGGGTCTATGGCTCTGGGGCAGTCTGGGTGGTGAACATCTCCAGAGTCAGATGTCCATGGTTTTGATGGAGAATTTTGAAGTTGTGCTCCAAATAGGAATGAAGTCAAGTTTCAGAAATACAGTATCAAAATACTCACTGAAGTGGATACATCTTTCTCTGCCCAGCGCTAAACAACTACACAGGACCTGTAGATTTTTCTGAGAACATACTTTTCTTCCACTTAGCTATTACTTTCAATATTCCATTATCATATTAGTCAGGGAGGAGAAAAGCTTAAGTAGCCCATACTCTATGGATAGCGGAGTTATTCACACTATATGGCAGAGGTGTAGTATTCAGATCACAGATATTCCTTCATCCATTTGATCTGCTGCTGACCAATAGCACATGGGCTACTACTGGCACAGATTCAGCCCTACCTAACAGGCATCAATAGAGTAAGTAGGCTATCCTAATGAGCTTGTTGAGGGAAATGGCATCTTTGTGGAAAAGGTTCATGATGGACCTGTGTAGGATGGGTCAGGTTAATTTATATTTGCGGTCTGAATAGCTTCCAAACAGTACAGTCCTTCAGTATGAATATCAGAATCCAAATAAGGAGCTACTTGGCCATCACTCATCTAAATGTGTGTTTATATAGACATTGGCATTGTCCAAAACCTTATTGCACAGTGTTTTTTCCACAGATTCCTAGGGTCCAAAACCAGAAGGGACCATTGTGATCATCTAGTCTGACGTCCTGTAGAACACAGGCCAGAGAACTTCCCCCAAATAATTATTAGAGCATATCTTTAGGATAAGGTCCTATCTTGATTTTAAAATTGCCAGTGATGGACAGTCCACCAGAACTTTGGTAAATTGTTGCAATGGTTAACTACTCTCGCTGTTAAAAAAATGTACACCTTATTTCCAGTCTGAGTTTGTGTAACTTTAACTTCCAGCCATTGTATCATGTTACACTTTTCGCTGCTAGACTGAAGAGCCAATTATTAATTATTTGTTCTGCATGTTGATACTTATAGACTGTAATTAAGTCACCCTTTAAGTTAAACAGACTCAAAGAGCAGATTACCAAAGAGCTCAATCACTATAAAGACATGTTTTCTAATTCTTTAAACATTCTTGTGACATTTTAGAACTCCCTCCAGTTTATCAGCAGCCTCCTTGAATTATGGGCACCAAAACTGGACAGTACTCCAGCCGCAGTTGCAACAGTGCCAAATGCAAAATAACCTCTCTATTCCTACTTGAGATTCCCTGGGTATGCATCCCAGAATAACTTTAGCTCTTTTGGCCACAGTGTCACACTAGGAGATAATGTTCAGCTCCATTATCCATCACCAAATCTTTTCCAGAGTCACTGCTTCCCAAGTTATAACCCCTCATCCTGTAAGCATGGCCTAAATTCTTTGTTCTTAGATGTATGTATACACTTACATTTAGCTGTATTAAAATGTATATTGTTTGCTTGCACCCAGTCATCCAGATCATTCTGAATCTATGATGTGTCCTCTTCATTATTGGCCAGTCCAATGTGTGTCATCTGCAACCTTTATCAGTGATGATTTTATGTTTTCCTCCAAATCACTGATAAAAATATCAAATACCATAGGGACATGAACTGATCACTGCGCGAACCCACTGGAAAACATGTCTACTCAATGGCTATTCCATGTTAACAACTACATTTTGAAACCTATTACTCAGCTTTCATCCAGTGTTACATTGGCATTATTGACTGATAAAGTTCATTTTCCAGTTGGTATTGGGAACTTTTTGTTTGCATGTGGTAGGCTGGATGAGTATCAAAGAGAGTGCTACATGGGACTCTAGATAAATCAATGGTGACACAGTACAGCGTGCTTTCACAGTTCCTTGAGTGGGAAAATGTAAGGCAATATCCTGAGTCATGATGAAAATGCTGATCAATTTTCAGCTTGCACATAAGACTATGTCTGCAACTCACATGCTTCCTATAACAGCTATAATTCACATGGTTATGCAAGATCTGCTTAGGAACCCAGTGTAGCACAAGTGATTTACACATAGACTCCACTGTCACAACATGCTCAGTTTCACCATCTAACATCCTTCAGTTTCCTCTTGTGTTTGAGTAGATTGGGTTTAGCCCACTAGCCAAGCCATAATTCCTCCTCTCCCAGGAACAAACAATAGAGCCAAAACAAAAGACATATTCCTACAGCACACCCCAGACTGAGAAGTCCTTTTACCAGGTTCTCTCCTCTGGGTTTAGGGAAGTGAAGGGTCTTCCCTCTCTCAAAATGCCCACCTGTATCCCTAAACAAAGATAAAATGACAGCAGGCCTTGAGTCCACATCTGTACTGTATTCCCAAAGGCTCTTTTCACTTGTTGCACCCTCCCACAATCCTTCTAGATCCTGCCTTCTCCCACAGTCTGTTCTGAACTCCTCTGGGTGGAGAGCTCTACACCAGGTCTGGTCTCTCTTGAGATAAAGCTGCTTTTTATATACTCTAGAACTCTCTCCCAGGAGGTCTAGAAGCAGCTGACAATTCCTTGATTTCCTTTGGAAACTACATTCCTAGAATTCCTCTGTACCATGCTTAACTCGGTCCAGTCTGTTCTTGGCCAATAACTGCTCTTAGGACACGTAGAAGCTCATGTTGAGTTATACAAAGGCAGTTGGGGAACTACATCAGTGAAGAAGATCTCTTTCAAACACACCGGGCCCAAATCAATTATTGAACACCACAATGTCTACACTAGCAGGAGAAAAAAATTATATTTTTCTTAAAGTCATATTGCAGACAAGACACCTTAACACTACAGCTTGTTGACTGGTTAAGATAAATGAGAGTACTAGGTATTTACCATGTGCAGAAAATATATTTTCTTCTACTGAAGACAAGGCCTGAGAGAACAAACGTGTTATATGTGGGTGTAATAAAATCACCGCTTCAAGGAAAGAAAATATGCAGCAAAATTAGCTTTTACATGGCTTCTGCTCACTTGTGGATGTGGGAGGGAGGGAGAGGGAGGGCACACACTTGAAAAATGAACTAGCTTGGATATATTTCATTGAAGTAGTGACATAAATATGTTACACAGCACAGAGCAGGGCAAAAGGACCAAAAAAATAAAAATAAAAACCCCACAATCCAAACTTGCCTGATATGTTATAGCTATTTACAAGTAAGGCCTACCTCTCCCCTGCGGCTTTATACATGTAATATTTGTCACATTTGGTCAACTAATCATTTCCAAGCTCCACACTCAGACATAATAGCCTAAAAATGGAAGTTTATTTTTAGTTTTCAGAGCATATGAAAAAAATAGATTGTTGTGCTGTAGCCATTTTTGGTGCCTTTCATTTTTAATCACTCTTCTTATACAAAAATAATTTCTATTATCTTTCATTCTGTAAGAGCAGATATAGTGGGAACTTTTTAATCAAGAGTTGGCCTTATATAGAACCACTGCTCCTCTGGGTTCTGCCATCAATGACCCAGAGTAATAGGAATGAAAACAATTGTATGTAGCCAAGGAAACAGAAGGATTTGGAGTAACTGAAAACACCAATTCTACACTGTTATTTATAAAGCAACTTTTCTGTCTACTGTAAGTCTTGATTTAACAGTTGCAGTATTAAAATGTAAGTTTAATTAAATGCTTTGATGGGCCAGTGTTAACACTGGACAGCTATGAGCAGTAGAAATGGCACGTACCACTCAAATTTCAACAGATAATTTTGCCCTAGTTATACCATACCCAAGGTATCACTGTTCATGATAATAGAAGACTCCTTTAGAAAGCCAATATTTTTAAAAAGACAAGAGGAAGAGACATAAGCATTTTAGTATCTATCCATTACCTATGTGCTAGTGAGAGTGTAATATATTGTTTGAGCCACTGGGAAGTTGTTTGAAAGTAACCCTCTCCCGTCAACGTCACTTTTCTATTGCAAAATTCACATAATTTATTGCTAATAGCTTTGTAAGCTGGAAGTAAATGCCTTTCATTTGTACTGCACTGTCTGTTTCATATTTCTTTCATCATTCAAGTATTTAAATGATCATATAGATGCATTAACACATATTTAGTGGCAATACTTTGTTTCACCTCATGCAGCTGTGTCAGACAATCGTTTCTAGGAAGAATTGTGAGAGTGAATAATAACTCACAAGTCTGCAGACCAGATGGGTAAGTGAGAGCATAATTAGGTCAATGGAGACACCTAAACAGAGAAAGATATTTATAGGCAGCAAAACATAGAATTAAAAACAAAAATAGAAAAGTTTGAAGAGAGATATAGCAAGGTGATGATGTAGGATAGATATGGAAAAATAAAAACTTGATGACCCATTTCTACAACCAAACGTGAATCTAATCTCTTACGATTCTTTTTTCACTAACCATTTCTAATCAGGATTGAAACTGGAAATGCTAAAATACAATTCCTCTTGGAAGTCTATTCTAGCAAGGTTTTTAGAAAAGTTTGACAGACTACAGTCTTTATAGTTCAAATAAAGATGTTTAGGAAGCATCTGAACTTCTGGATCCAAAACCAGATCTGAATTTCAAGACCACAACTTTTCAAAACTGGGTGCCTCTGCTCCTATGTTCATACACTTAGGTAGCTAAGGGAGTGGCTTAATTTTCAGAATAACTGAGAACCCAGTTTAAGATTAGCAGCCGTGTTAGTCTGTGTCCGTAAATAAAACGAGGAATACTTATGGCATCTTAGAGACTAACCAGTTTATAACCCAGTAGCTTTTATTTACCTCAGTAAGTCTAATTTAAGGCAATTTGCTAAAAAAAAATCTTGTCCCAAATTTAAAAGATTCATTAGTCACATTTGGACATCTAATCTACAAGCCAGGGTTATTCCCCTGCTCATGTACACATACTTGCACTAGCTCTTATCAAGCTACTGTGAATAAAAATGCCAGTCTTGTCATGGTAGCATACGTACAGTGCAGCCCAGGCACAAATTAGTGGATACTTACTTGGCACAGCTAAGCCGTGCCTCCTCAGCCATTACCCATGCTACCAAGACTACACTTGTTTATATTCGTCAAGCTACTGTGAGTGTGTGTATACAAGGGGGGAGGGGAGATATCACACACCTATCTTATAGTGTAGATGTAGCCCTATTAGCAACAGGAGCAATGCATGGAGATGTAAGTCATCCATTCACAGGACAAAAGCACTGTACACTGACTTTGAAGTTCAGGATTATTTTGGGTGTTCCTGGCAAAGCCACCTCCCATCACCTTGAAATGGAACTGTATTACTTCCTCATTCTGAGCCCCACTATCATCAACACTTCCATCTCAGAACAGATACATACAACAATGGGAGTGGTAGCTATTTGACATTAGACAGATACCTATGATGAACCTGCCCCTTACCCCTACCCACTCCCTTTGACAGAACCTCTTACTTCCTGAGTACAGTCTTGGGATAAACTATCATACAGTTACAAGAATAAGTGCATTGTCTTTACATTACCTAGTGAGACATATCAATGTAGTGGTTACTCTGGAGCCATTACAGACATCACATTTTATAAGTCATTACCATTTTAAGTCTGAACATTGTATTTTAAACTATTGAGCTTATAGACTGAAATTATGCATACATTAACTCAGTTAGTACTATTTATACCTTAACATAAAAGGTAATGGAATAATTCAATTATTAATAAGACACGTAATTACAGATGTTTATAGGAAGCAGCAATACTACCTAGGGCTATGAACTTCTTGCCTCTTACAAGTCAAGGTTCCAGATTTACAAAGGCGCATCTATTCTGGAAGGGCACTTAAGTACCTGCTCAAAGTGAAAGACATGCTTAGGTGTCTGCCTGAGTTGGGTTGGGCCCTATCAGTACTTAAAGGAGAGTCCTCCCAAAAGAAACAAAGGCTCAAGAGAAGTGGTATAAGTGAGTCAACAGATGGCAGTCTTCTTTCTGAATTGAAATTGAATTAATGGCTCTACTTGAGCCTACACATTATTGGAGGTACCATTTTTCACCTGAGATATAAATTAAGCTTTTAACTTCTGGTCTTTATAGCAGTTATGGAAGTTTTGTGAGGACAACTTCCCCAGTGTACTGATCATATTTTCATTACGGTAAATTATATATCACCCACCTAAGCAAAAAACATCTTTTGGATAATTCTCCGTTTCAGTTAGTAAACAGTTTTGTAATGGTGCTAATAACTATTTTTAGTGCCAAATAATGATAAATGAGTGGTGGATGAGATAAAACATTATAGTAATCAAATATGCATTCTGTCACTTGAGGAAATTGGAGTACTATTATTCTTATTGATGAGAATTATTCACACTACAACGTTAATAATGTTCTTTTAACATGTATGGAATATACCATTCACATGTATGCTCTATAATAGAGAAGAGAACATTAAGGTTGTAATTCAAATTAGGAAGTTCCAGAATTAAGGTTGCCTATGCAACCTCAGTTTAGCCCTCTTCTGCTGGTACAATCCATCAATACCATACAGTCTTGTATTATCACACACTACTTCTTCCATAGGACCAAAGTCAGCTAAGGGGATGAAGAGGCTGTTCACATTTTGTTTTTAGCCCTCATCTTTCAAATAGTGACCCTTGTACAGCACACCAACCAAACCCTGCACTCAGAAATAGGAGTATCATAGTTTCCCCATGGGTTTTTCTATTAATTGGGCTCCCTACGCCACATACTAAGTTCTTAAATACCCACCACGGAAGCATACCCTCTTCTGCCAGCTTCTTGGCTGTATAGCCCCTTCTGTTCCTGCCCAGCTGAGTCTGCTTTCAAGCAATTCCCTGAGCCCAGGCTCTTCCTCCAGATGCACCCTGTGAAGTTAATTGTCCTGTCTGGCCACATTAACCCTTTCCAGTCTTGTGGTGGGGTGTCCATCACACACACACACAAACACACATTTACAGACTGGAATTTTGTAAGACAGTTAGGCTGAGAGAAGTTTGGATTTTTATCTGACGTCAAGAACCACTAGATTTATGAACAGATGAATTTTGTAGCACTTTGTATATCCCAGGGTGAATACAAGACCCACAATAGAAGAGCTTATAGAAAAAAAGTCAGATTCGCTAACCTAGACTTTTTAGGTTCAAAGCATATTCAGTAACCCCATTTCAGATGAAATACTTCTTCAAGCCATACACTTGAAGCCCTTTTTAGAAGGGCACGAAACCAGAGAGATTCTCCAATTAGTGATTTTAGACACACACAGAGACCACTGGCTTCCCTTTCTGATAGATACTCTGAATAATGTTATCAAACTTGTTTCCTTCCTGTGGTCATTGTAACCCTTTGAAATTAAGTCTTGATCCTGTAATCTTCTCTGTGGAGGAAGAGCCCTATTCCTGCTCAGAGCTTCAGGAGCAACGTGTGTGGAAGTCTAGACACATGCAGCACCGTGCAGACCTAGGGTCTTTGATTATAAACTGTGATGCATGGGCTTTTACTTTCTATACATTTGTACAGTAGCTGGCACAATGCAGCCCCAAACCAAAGTGGAACTTTTGGGTGCTACCTCAGTACAAAGCAATAGACATGCCAACATCAGGTAAAGCATAAAAAAGCAAGGATAATCTGCAGGAACTTCATCCACACACTTTAGCATGTGTAACTTTAAGGTACATTCTTAAGTACTTTGCTGACTCATTGCTAGGAATATGTTTAGATTTGCAAGGGTACCTAGTCCCCCCATTCCACTGCTCAAGCCACTAGATCATGGGTTCTCAACACTGGTGTTAGTTGAGGGTGAATTGGATGAATGTCCCAAAATTCTCTTGCAACATGAGTCATGATAATGGGGGGCAGGGAAGAGGAAATGGGATTAGAACCACTGCAATTGATCATGATGCCTTCCCCAGTGGCTGGCCACCCATTCTTCTGATAATGGAAGTGCTCATCTCAAGGGAGCTAGCTATGTTCATTCTGGTTTTAATTTGGCTCTGTTGATCAGCTTTGAAAAGAAGCCCTTGAAAGCGTATCTTTCCAAACTTTGATTTTGGGAAAGACTTAAAACGAAAGTGTAGGATACAAGTCCTTCTATGCAAGACAGCTGAGTGAGCAGGAAGATGTTAAATGCGAGCATGCCATATAGAACTGATTTCTAAGGAAAATAAATAAGAACAGAAAAGTGGCGTGCATCAAAAGATATATTGCGCCTAAATAATATCAATGCCTGGAAAAAGACTACATATTTCATTGTCATTTACAAAAAAGGTATGTATTATTCATTATAATGAATTAAGTTACAGTAACTTAATGATGATGATTCCTAAACTCAATAACCATCACGCAAAAGGACAGTTTAAAGAAGTATTTTGTATTAGAATTTAGAAAGCTTGTCGCTGTGAAATATGAATGATGTCAAATATACACCGATGAATGGTGAATGAGGTTACAGGAAAGTCACAAGCAAAGTAAGGTCTCTAAGAAGACAGTGTTCTGAGCTTGAAACTAACACTATACGGGAGTCCTGTCATTCACAAAACAAAACAAAGTTCTCAAACATTCCGATTTTCAAGAGACCTCTGCATCCAGGAGTACCTGCTGAAGTCGATTTACTAACACTCAAGCCCAATAGGAGCTGCTGGATGATCATTGCTTTTTGGTGCTTGAATCTAGATGCTTAACATTATGTTTCTTCTTTCAAAAGGGGGGTTAGCGGGACAGCTGGGGCATAGATTCGCTTTTCTGCTACAGAAAGTTAATGACAAAGATCATCTCTCTATGGTTTGAGTGCTCTGCTAGTTCAGGTTTGCTGTCGTATGAAAATCCCATTTTAAGTTTATATTAAACGTAAGGTTCATTGTCTGAAGCTGAAGGAAAGCTTTAGAATTTTGACTCAGATGGAAGCGCTCATGATAAAAAAAAAAAGCCAGTAAAGAAAACATGATTAAGATAAGAAATCAAAGATGCTAAAGATACCTAAACCCCTCTTGGCACTCTGCAGTAGAAATACAACACCATTCAACCTCTTCAGAAAGGCAATGCATTCACTGGCTTCCTTGTAGTAAAGAAGTAATTTCTACAGCAATCAGCAGCATTACTTATTCATAACCCCAATCCTAGAGATTTGTGTTTTGCTCTACGAAATACAATATTTTGTATATTACCTCTTTGTAGATGTGTGCCATTTTTCTACCACATTAGAACCTTGTTCAAGAGCTGGTGGTGGAGCAGGCTGGACCATCAGTGTGGATTTTCAATAAGTCTTGGTGCACTGATGAAATTCCAAAAGACTGAAAGAAAGCTAATGTGCCAATTTTTAAAAAGGGTAAAAGGGATGACCTGGCTGATTGTACACTTTTCAGCCTGACATTGATCCCAGGCAAGATAGTGGAGCAACTGACAGAGGACTCAAGGATAAATGTAAATGTAGACCTCTAGGAACAAAGAATGTAGGCCACGCTTCTAGGATGGGGGACTATACCCTGGGAACCAGTGACTCTGGAAAGAAAATGGAGGGTGGCAGTAGTTAATGAGCTGAACATTGGCTCCCAGCACAATGTCGTGGCCAAAAAAAAGCAAATGCCATCCTGCAATACATAAACAGGGGAATCTCAAATAAGAGTAGAGAGGCTATTTTATCTCTATATTTGGTGCTGGTACAACCAAAGCTGGAATACTGTGTGCAGTTCTGGTGCACTCAAAGAAGAAGGATGTTGATAAATTAGAGAGGGCTCTGAGAAGACCCAGAAGAGTGATCAGAGGATTAGAAAACATGCCTTATGGTGACTGAGCAGTTTGAGTCTATTAAGTGTAACAAATAAAAGGTTAAGGGGTAACATACAGTACTTACAGTCTTAGAATCTACATGAGCTATACATATTTGATGGGCTCATTCATCTAGCAGAAAAAGGTATAACAGAATCCAATGGCCGGCAGCTGAAGATAAACAATTTTGCTTCATTTCCAGGCTGAATTTGTCTAACAGTCAGGGGGATGAACCATTAGAATAATTGACTAGTGGTTGTGGTGGACTATACACTCCTAATCATTAATAAATTAGACTGGCTGTTTTTGAATTATCTGGGGGAAAGTTCTGAACTCCTGTGGAACAGAGGCCATGAAAAAAAATATCACAATGGTCCCTTTTGGCCTTGGAATCTAAGAAAAAATAAAAGGAAGCATTTGGGTTTCTATTTATAAGATAAGCAAACTCCTCCTACAGAGCAGTATTATGTAATAAGGGAGTCATTGTCATGGAGAAGTACAGAGGACAGACTATCAAGCTTTTCCTGGAAGAATTCATCTTGGGGGTGAAGGAAGAGAAATACCAGGAACTGTTCAGGAGAGGTGGTATGGAAAGGAAGCAAACTCAGAGGAATCGCTGAATATGTTCAAATGCAGGTAAGCATCCAAATGGCTCAGTTAAGTTCCATGTTCCTTTAAAATTGTCCTCTCCTGCACAGCTCTCGGTTTCATGAGTACAGTCTTTCAGCCTACTGACAGCGGCTGCAACCTATCAGATTTTGCATCCAGAGTTATAACAACTCTGGAGTTCATGAATTCCCTCCAGTTTTGTGCTATTTTCATAGCATTTTTTCCCCATTGGCTCCAACAGTGAATAAACAGTTTCCAGGTGAGTTAGTCTATGTCCAGGTCCCGGGGAGTGGGCTGGGAGTTTATTGGGTAAGCATATAAATACAGTGGAATTTCAATGGGGAGGTTTTGAAAACTCTCAGCCTTAGTGTCTTTCATATAAACTATATTCTGGACCACTTTACATGATTGAGAGATTGATTCAATAAGGCACTTCAGCACATACTTATGTGCACCCCTAGTAAAGGACGGTGCTTAAGCACATGCACAGTTTTAAACATATGTTCAAATCCTATTGCCTTCAAATGCCCCTTTCCTGAATAAGAATGTTTTCCACAATTGGAACCCAAAATAATTAGTTTTGTCTGAGCTATTGGCAATACATTCAGGAAATGCAAAGTGAAGTCTACATTGTTTCCAGTCTAATTTCAGTGAAAATCTGCAGATTTTTCCCCTCAAACACTATTTTAAGTGTGAAGGAAAATAACCAAAAATGCATGCAATAAATCCCTTGTTAATTGTTTACTCACCTCTATTTTATAAAAGTTGTTCAGATCTGTGCAACACTGCTTGAGTCTGCAGGATTTAAAATTATTTTATTCATTCAAAGACAGCTTCATAACCATGAGTTTTGAACAGATTTTGTCTCAAATCAGAGCCAATACCCAAAACAGAGGTGAGCAAAATATTCATAATAAAAATACAACTTGAGCATTTTGTTGGGAAATCCAAATCTGTCCTGTTTGTGATGATGTCACTATTTCTGCAGAATTTTATGAAAATGGGAAATTTTGGGACATAGAAAGGAAACATTTTGTGGAAACATTTCAAAGTAGTGTATTGCATAGCCCTGATTAATTTGGAGACAGCAATTCCCATGTGTTATGTTTCCACAAAGATTTACACAAGGGTTTTCCCCCAAAAAACCCAGAAGACCTACTCTCTGATTAACTCTTACAAAAATGTTGTTATGACAAACTTCAACTTTTAAGAAAAGAAAAAGCAAGTATGTTCTAAGTCAGGACAAGTTTCCTTTTACTCTTTTTACTGAAAGGGTAAAGAAGATCTGAGGAACTAGACTTAATATGATTAGAGTAGTTTCTATATTTAAAAAAATGAAACTAAGTTTCATATGTTTTAGCCTTTGATTTTTAACTTGCACAACACATATTTTTACAACCATGATAGCTAGGATAAAAGCAGGTAAGAATAACCTGATAATCAAAATGTTGCTAAATGTTTTCTGCTGCAGTCATATCTACTTCACTGAAAACCAGAGGTTACTACTAAATAACAGATATGGTTATTGGAGAGTTATGCCAGATTCAATTCTGGGTTGTGTAGCAACAAAATTGCCTGCTAAATTCCAACAGCAGAATATTTCAGATTGGGAGTGTTATTAACAGTGAGAATGCAGCTTAATTTTCAGGAAGAATTTGCAGAGCTAGCAAGTCATTCGTTGACTTGTAGAAAGAAGTACATTTATTATGACAGCAATTGAGAAAAATAAATCAATCTACAGCCCACAATGTCATTTGAACAGAGTCACTTTTCTGACTATAATTCCACTTTTAAAAAGTGGGCATAACCTCCTAACTGCCCTTGGTTTTTCCATGTTAAATTTCCCTTTTTCTCTGCCATAATTCATCACTCCAGGATCTGAAAAGTGTGAAGTTATGACAGATTTTGATATAACAATTGCTTCCTTTCAAAACCACTAAAATTTACAGCATTTTCTAGCCTTTATTATTCCTTTTTCTAGTGTGTGTCCCTGAATTTATGTGTGTTTTGTGTGTCCCTGGATTTATGTGTGTTGTGTGTGATGTTTGATTTTTCTGTCAGATATTTGAGAAGCAATGCAGGAGGGCATTTTTTTCCCCTTGGTCAAAGTGGGTATTTCAGATCCAGTTTTGCTTCGTTTTTCCCTGGGGAAGAATTGAGTGAGATATTTTCCAAAGATGGGTAAAGCTTGCAGAAATAACCATGACATCTTTAAAGATCTGTACTATCACATGTGAGCATTACTGATTGACCTGCCGGTCACCTGTTTTGCTCCTGGTGGCACTAATTACCCTTTGCTGTGCTGGTGAGGTTCCCCTAGGAATAACATTATAGCAACTGAAATGATGATTTCCCCAGACCGAGATGTCAATGTGAAAGATTTCCCCTGCCTCTGATTCCTCAACTACCGCATGAAGTGACAGGCCCCATGATCAGCTAAAGACTCCCTTTCCCCTCACATTAGCATTGCTCTCTGGGGGGATATTCCTCTCCCTTTCTATCTAGGTTCATTTAAGGTCCTTATTAATGTAGCACTTGAGCCTCAAGAGGCGGTGCGTGCCTGGAGATACTTTCAGACTGCACCTATGACTGCTGCACAACTGTATTGCTCTCCCTCCTCCTGTTTGCACATGTGAGAGTAAAGAACACTTCCCTTCCCAACTGAGAACAGCTTGGAAGCTTACTGCCTTCCCGCTGTGCTGGGGGGGGGGGGGGAGGGGAAAGAGCTGTGATCCTCTGACAGCTGGAGCTTAGTCTATTCGCCCCCTGCATGTGATGCTCATGAGGGAGATAAAGGAAGGGGAAGCTCTCCTAGTACTTGGAGAGGAATGATTGCTTGCGTGTGTGTTCCTGAAAAAACAGAGAGAAGGCTAACCATTGCTTCTCTGTGAGGCTATCCTTTCAGGCAGAGCAATGGTTTCAAGTTGCTACATTGGCAAGTGTTTATGGCTCTTGCCTCGAGGCCACAAATGGCTGCTGGTTGATTTAAAACTGTAGGAGCACAATCAGCCTAACCAGGATCTCAACCATTGCGGAATAAACAACCTCATGATTTGAGCTCTGAAAATGTGCTACCATTGTATCATTAGGCTACAGTTGTCTAGCAATTTCTAGAGTAGGTTAAATCAAGATGCTCTCTGACCCAAATCCCCAGCCCTGGAGGACTGTTGTCTTTCAGTATTTCCCCAACCTCTCCTTCCGTTTTCTAAGCTCATGGTACTACTTGTTTTACCTTCAAAATGAGCTCTTTTTATGCCCTTTTGGAAGAACAGAAGGATAGATGACACATCTAATGTGCCTCCTGCTATTATGGCCTCTGTGCTAAGACAGCATTAGTGTTCCCAATAAATGTGGAGGGCAAAATAGATGATACAAAATGCTGCAGAAACTAAACACTCGGGCCAAGAAGCAAGATCATTTCCCTAGCTTGTTTGTAATTAAGTGTTTTGAAGGAAAGAATGACAGAGCAATGTTAGGGGATAAAAATCTCTTGAGGAAGGGAAAACAAAGCCTGGAAAGGAGGAAGGGACGAGCCCACAGGGCACTAAGAAAATTGAAGACATTTGATTCTAGAATATTCAATATTTGTCTCCAGTGACGCACTAGAGGTTGTACAAACAAAGAGCTACAGTCCCTGCTCTAAAGAGAGAGAGGGAGACATAGCGCATGCAGTCAGAAATGGAGATTAACAACAAAGCAGTAAGGAAGCCAAGTAGTGATTGTCCCTGTCTGATCCATCTTCCCCCTCCTCTCAGTGTGAAACACTAGAGATAATGAAGAAAGGAGGGGGAAGGGAAGGAGAGAGAGAGAGAGGAGCCTTCTACTCCTCCCAGTGGAACAGAGATTCCTCGATTACCAATGGGACCAGGAGGGGAAGGGAATGGGAAACTCTATTGCACCCTGACATACAGGCAGCTGATGAAAGGTGGAGAGCCATCTTCTGGGCACACAGCAGCACCGGGTAGCAGGCTAGGTGGTTGGTGGAGAGCTCTGGTCCCAATAATGCAAAGTTTGATTACACAGTGTGTATCATGGCAAACGTCTGGTGAAATCTTGCCCTGTTGAGGGCAATGGGAGCTTGGGCACTGACTTCAAAAGAAGTCAAGGTTTTACAGTCCCCAAATACCCTACAACTATAGTTTTAGGTGTATTTTTCCTCATCTGGGGTTCTGCCATGCAGACTAAAAAACAGGGCCCTGGAAATGCTAAGGCAAGGATTTCCCCCCGGAAAATCAAAACGGCCATAGGTTAACTCTCACAGGCAAGACATGCAGCTGTTTCCACTCTCAAAGCATCAGCGCCTCTGCTGCACAAAACTGAGTGTTTCAGTTGAGAGGATCTGCATACAAGCTTTAAAGAGCCATGAACTTGTGTTTGGTCTCTGCCATTTCACTGGAGTATTGTTGTGAAATTGTACCCCGATAACTAGACTTGGTTTCATCTCGAGTATTTCCCTCCCCGGACCAGGGCAGTAAGCAAGGTCAAACTTGGGTTTTCTAGGGCTCATTTTGAAATAAAACGTGGAAAGCTCTATTCTGCTCCCTTCCCCACCTCACCCAAAATCCACTATGAAATGAGCCCAAACCGACCTAAAATGTACACAAGCAATTAGCACACCGGGAATGGAACTGGCAGCAAGGGAGGGGTTGACAGAAAAGTGTTCTGTAAATGCCACACCATGGAGAAACAGCAAGACAAACAGGGCTGAGATCTGAAAAGTGATGAAAAGCAGGGAATCCACTGGCAATGCTATTTGCAGAGCTGCTGGTGGCTATTATTCTTTGCTGACAATGGCACAGTCCCCCATTACCACCACCCGTTAGCAGGTCTGGAACCCTGCAGAGAGCACTACTAAATTAATGAATTATGCAGCAGGTGTGGCTCCTTAGAGAAAATAAGGCAGGTGGGATTAGACATCTAGGGGAAAGAGCAGATGGGTTTCCAGGATCAGCCACAGTTCATATCAGGTTGTTTTTGAAACTAGAGGGATCATACATAGTGTCACTGGTTCCAGCAGTCATTTTTTTCAAGTGTAGGGGACTGTAGACTCTGTCTAACCTAGAGAAACATTCAAAGAGGAGCTACACTATTTTGCTAATAAATACAGCCCCAAAGAGCTATTGTTGCAATGGTGTGCTATGTCTAGATGTGTGAAGTTGCCAGTTAAACTGCCAGTTGGTGGCACTTGACAATATGAAGCATAATTCCTGTGCTTTGTAGGACTATTGTAAGTTGTTTCATGCACAGCAAGGTACATCAGTTTCATTTGGTGCTAGGTGGAGACTCCATAACCTTGTAGTATTCAATACAATGTCGCCATCTTTGTGAACAGGCCTGAGGCTGCCACAACCAACAAAAAAGCCTATTCTAGTGGAGATGCAAATGAATGTTTACTTATTCCACATCAGTTGGAGGAACAAGACAGGTAACTTTCTTAATAAGAGATAAGTAGATATGACTAAGTTTTCGTTGTGGGTTTTTTATTTTTCATTGACTTGATAACAGTACAGAAGAGGGCTTAAGTGACAGAAGTCTGCACCTGCTAAAGAAAGCTGAAAGATCTGCGACTATGCCAACTTTTAAGGTGTTCAAAATTCGTAATGTTCAGTGCTGGCTTTCTTGTTTGGCCCAGTATTAATATAAACACTTGTTTGCAAAATACAGAGCCAAGTTTGGATTTTGAACATTTCAGAGGAGAAGGAACTTGATACCCAGCATTTCGCAAGTATTGGTGCTGATAATAGCAGTAGGATGGCGTTCTCAAGAACTAGTCAGATACGAAGTAATAAAAAAAAGTGAGCATCAACTTTTGGAGGAGGGGTGGTCTCTGGTTACCCAATACCTTGGGCACAGTATTCTTCCTCACAGCTACTTCACCGAAGTCTATTTAGAGATGTTTAGACTGAGGATCTGGTCCACAATTCGCTCTTAAAATATGTACAATTTTTTAAAGAATATATATGTTTGCTCAAGGGGCATTAAGGTTGGTAAAACTGACAAGACCTGAAATTCAGTGTTTGTGCTGACATCCTATACTTAAAGCAATAATCTTTCAGAATAAGCCTTGTTTTCAGTAGTGCAAGTTAGGGAGAATGTCAGTTGTTGTGTAAGACTTTCTGGCATTTTCAGTTTGTGCCATTCTTTGAATGTCATTTAGCTAGTATTTTGTATTTAGTTTCCATGGCTCTCCTAAAGAGAAAGAAAGAGCATTCATCGAAGGTTATAACACATGCATTATTTACCCAAGTGACTGGAACAAACTCCTGAGGAGCAATTTTTAGTCTTTAAATACATTTATTATTCAGGACGTTTGTTTTCACATATTACATATTTATGTAACTTTTAATACAGAATGTTTTTCAAACCCAGACCAATATGCAGCATGGGCAATATCTTGTTAGTATAATGAGCTTGGAGGGGAAGCAGAGAGCAGAACTGTGCTGGGCACGTGGAGGACGTCTGAGCCTTTGGGGGGCACAGACCAGATTGGGGTGTGAGAGGAAGGGGCTTTGTAGCACTCTATACAATGTCTTAGGAGAGCACTACTTCCCCTGCTGAGCAGACAGCCTGCACATGCTATGTTTTAAGTCCCATTTAAATCCCCCAGGCCAAGCTTTTAAGTGATTCATTGATCCATGCTGTATGTCTGTCCAAAGGGAAAGGTTACCCTTATGGCAGTGCACATCCCTTCCTCCAAGCCAACGGCCATGAATACTCTGGCATTGTGGTAGTCATGTTAGCCACTCCCTCAGGCTAGCAATAATGACAGTGCAAGACTAGAATCCCATTTAACTTCTCTATGACATGACCAGGGAGCTTTGACTCTCTGTTTGTCCCTGCAGGATTTTGCCCTGTGCACGTGTGGTTTTGAAACCATATTAACAGGAATTTAGGCAAATCATAAGATGAGGCCAAACTGAGTTACAAGATGCACTTAAAAATCTGGTTAAATGAGATCCCCATTAGTCGAGGGTGAGGCTCGAATATTAGAATGCTACCTTGAGACGGATGTCTTGAGCTTACAGCATAGTCAAGTTACTGGAAGAGAAGGCTGGTGTGGGAAAATCATGGAACATGAGTGCCCCTTGTGACTTCTTCTGTAACAGCATGAGAATCTCACTGCTGGTCTCTGTTTTCCTAAGAAAAACCTCAACTATCAGAGCCAAGAGAAGATTGGTTAAAATTAATGGGTGAATCCTGTGCACTTCTTCCAATAATGGCAGTTTTTATGTTCTGTTAACTGCCATATCATGTGTGTCCCTTAATACACACACAACATAGACTGGTGCTGTGTCAAAGTCATGTTTTGATCCCACTAAAAATAGGAATAAGCATCTTATTATTGCCCATTTGATGTTTGTTTTGCATTAGTCATTTAACTCGCAAAGAAGTGGGTGGGGAACGGCTGTGTCAGCCTTAATCAACTAATCTTTATTTCCTGAAGAAGTCTAGTGTGAAGAGAGAGGCCCTTATCTCACCCAAGATCCACACTCAGGCACAGAATAAAGCTTGTGAACAAGTCACATTTGATCCCAGGGTCTCACTTGCACTGATGTGAATCATGACTACCTGTGTGGACATCACTGAGGTAACACCAGTCTGAGAAGGGAGTGGTCCCCTAGAAACTTACAATCAAGTTCACAGACATTTATCTTCAGGAATAAACAATTCTGTAGCATTAAAACACTGTCAGGCTCCAGTCTTTCCTTCCAGCTGTAAAGCATCCTGTTGCCAGTCTAGGGGAGGTTCCATTCCCGGCAGCAAATAGCAGCAGCAAGAAGCCATAAGATAAATTCCCCCCCACACACACACCTTCCACACTAAACAAGTGTCCGTAACAGAAAACTTTTATAGAAGAACAATATTTCAAGGAGAGCCTGTTTCATTAGAATGTAAAGAGGAACCCTCCCACCCACCCCCCAATATCTTACTTTAAACATACTGCTGCCTGTTTTAAAATCTTTACTGACATTTCCAACAGCCAGCACATAAGTCATTAGTTTCTTCCTTTAGTCTTAGGGCTGGTCTTCACTATGGGGGGGGGGGGAATCGACTGCAGATCATGTAGCTGAAGTTTGCGTATCTGCAGACGACTTACCTGCCATCCTCATGGCGGCGGCAGGTGGCGGCGCGCTCCCCCGTCGACTCCAGCTTGCGTCTCCCGGCAAGCTGGAGTTCTGGAGTCGACGGGGGCGCCCCAAGCGATCAATCGCTACCCATCGATCCGGTGGGTAGTGAAGACTAGCCCTAAAATACAAAAATATATATTTCTTACTATTGGTTTAAAAGATGGATCACCTTCTATCTTTCTCAAGTGCTTGGTGCTTTATTTACACACACACACACCCTTATCTTGAAGAATCTTACAAATATTTCCCACCTTTTAGTGAAGACACTGACTCCCCTGGCCTTTTACCTTGTGTAGTTACTTACACAGGCATAGAGTATTTAAAATGCTACTCTAGCAGCATTCTCCATTCATAGTGGGACAGAGCATGGCCCAGCTTGTGCAGCAGCAGGGGAACGAGGGGGCTTCAGGCGTCCCCATCTGTCCTGGGTAGCATATGCAAGGAAGTGAGTCAGAGCACAGGGAGAAGAGCAGCTTCTGTGGAGCTTCTGTTCCAATACACACAGAGAGGATGGGGTGGGAAGTTGCTGGAACACGGGCACCACCTGTCAACATGCTGGGTAACTTCACCCACATACCAAGTACAGGCCATGTGTTCCACAGAACAGAGAGGCAGATCTGCAGTCTGCTCCAGGGGGCAGTGCACATGGCAGAACTACAAACAGAGCTCTCTAATGGCAGCATTTCCACCCACTCTGCACCTGGGGCACTCAGTGAAGAACCAGGCCTCAGATATTCTACTTGTATAACGAAAGGCAATCCAGAGAATTCAGAGACTTGCACGATATTCTGCATAATATATTCTTCAAAACCTTCTCATAGAACATCACCATTTCCTCCCTTTGTCCTGCTGCATCATTCTAGCACCTTTTGTTTTAAATATAACCCCATAGTCCACACAGCAGATTCCCCAGCTGGTATAAGTCAGTGAAGCTCCATTTGTTTCAAAGTCCAGAGCTTCAGCAGTTGACATCAGCTGAGAATCTGACCCACAGTAGCATTCGAATACAAGACATGAAGAGCAAAAGAAAAAACGTGGACTTGCTGGAAATGTGTGCTCCATTTGGTATCTCCATTTTTTTATGGCTTAACTTGAGCCAGAGGTACCAAGCAACTGTAGCTGGAGTTGGTTGGCTCTGCAAAAAAAACCATCCCCACTTGTTTCAAGTAAGACTTCCCCAGGGGCCTGGTAGAAAGCACTCCAAGTGAGTGGTTGTTTTTGAGAATTATGACCTTAATTTCTCTATTCCTTAGTTTGTCCATCTATTAAATGGGTACAACAGTACTCACCAACTGTACCCTTACAATTAATGTATGTTTCTAACATACTGTGAAGTCATTGGATAGGATGCTGAATAAGTATAAAATAACCCCCTTTTGGTGGTAAATTCAGTACATTGGTTTAGATGCAGTTATGTGCACAATAAGCTACTCACTATGAGAAAGGATGGGAGAGTTATTTTCAAAGGGTATCTAAACAGAGTTTTGGGGACATTCTTCTCTTCCCAACACACACACACACAATCTTGATTTAGTCTCATTGCTCACTGGCTCTTGCAGAGTGAATGGATACAAGGAGCTGTTCTCCTCTTGCAACTGCCTAGAGGGCCCTGACACTCCAAAGGCCAAAGTTAGTTTTCACTAGGGTCCTGTAGGGTGCAAGTCACCCCAAAGAGTGTAGGATGGAAGCAAGGGGAGGCTGTGGGTCCCTGTAACATGGGGCCTCCTTCTGTTCCTGCTGGGGTTGTGCAGCCACAGTTGCACAGCATGGGAATAGCTTGTGGCTGGCTCACCACTCTGCAGTTTGTAACCGCCTCTGCCTGGACCAGATTGGGAGATGGGGCTGGGTGATTAGCCGGTTAACAAGAGAACTCAGCTTATCAGCTGGGGACTGCGCCATGGGAGACGGGAAGGGGAAAGAGGACGACTGGAAGAAGGATAAAATCTCAGAGAGACAAGGCCTCTTCCACTTCTTCCCCCCATACCCGTGGGGTACACTGAAGCTTGGAAAAAGCCCTACGGTGATGAGACATGAAGCTGCCTTAGACATTGTAACTGACTAACACGGCAATGAACTTATGTAAGAGTGTGTGAGGACCATTTGCACAGAGCACGCTCTGTGCTCCCTCGCCATTGAGCCTTTACATACATTTAAAAAGCCCAAGAGCCAGACTCTACTAGCCAGACTATGGATCGTTAGGTCTGAAAAGCCAGTCTAGGGATTTATGCCTCTTTTCATTGCCAGGATCCTGTTAAATACATTGACAACATACTAGGGTATGACAAAACAGGCTTAAGATTCAGGAGGGTTAAAACAGAGACTTTGGCATTGATAATACAGTTTAGCAAAGTCAGAACAAACTCTTCTGACTGCAGGTTTTGGCTAGAGACCATTCCAGGGAATAAAGATAAGTATTTACTTTGCCTATTATTTATTATTAATCAAAAGAGTTCATTAAAATTGTAGGAGACAGAACATGATATTTCCAAGGTAAAGCTGGAGCAAGGAGGGTGTTCACTTTCCACCTCCAGGGGCATCGAATTTCCATAAATTCAATTGCACTGGAATAAGGCAGGAGAGTACAATATAAATGAGACTCCCGGCATGCTGAAGTCAGTCCATCAGCCTTTTGCAGTAGGGTGAATTCAGTACAGTTTAATGTTGGCAAGTGATGTCTGTCAGGGGCAGGTTCTCTCTGCTCTGTATGGACATCCAAGAGCCCATGGCTGTCCTGTTCAGCTCTTCCCCTCTCTTCTCTGTTTAACAGGCAGATGACTGCACTTCGGTGGTACTGTATATACAGGCTGGTTGTTTGTAGAGCCCCTGGAGAT